>JAJQWJ010000023.1:2406546-3606546 GCA_023637945.1 Phaethornis superciliosus | reverse complement strand
GTAAAGAAATTGTGATAATTCTATCTCTCCCTTGCAGGTTTAGTCTCCCAGTGCAGAACATCTTTGGTGATCTGTAAGGCTGTTTCTAATAGAAATGGATAACTTTACAAATGGGCAGCCAGGCCCAGGTCAGAGGAACAGATTGATAGGATTGCTAGAAACAGATGACAGTATCCCAGAAGATAAACCTACGTCTAGTAAAAAGGAAGAACGACCAGGACATGGCAAGAAAGGAGAACTACGGCCCTTGGAGACACCTTACCAGAAGGAGAGCAGTAACTTTCCTCCCAGAGTTAAGATTAATCTGAACTATCGGCCAGGACTCGTCAGCAAGTGAGTAACCTGGATATTTGGTAAGGGTGGGATCCCTGCTGATCTGTGCTGATCCTGCTGGTAGGGGCCTACAGACTTTACCATGTTCTAAACTAAAAGTGACAATATAGAAATATTACAGGAATCTGGTGGGAGGTAATTAAAGGCAATTAAGGGGATGTAGTAGCCGTTCTGCACTCGGACAGCTTGTGTATGGTGTGGTGATATGTCTGGTGGGTATATCTGAACCAGCACCACATAAGTTGGGTGTTAGACCAGCTCAGCATGAAACCCTGTACAACTGAGCTGTTCTTGCCAGGGAGGGATGTAAACTAGTTTGCTTCACACCATGTGATGGGACAGATTCTGGTCCTGCAGCTATCTTGGGCTTCTCTGTCTTCGTGTTCTGGAGTCCAGGGTTGCACATCAGATGGGATCTGGGAAGAATTCCAGCTGATGGAAAGAGCAGCCACTTAAGAGACTTCTGGGAAATAACTGTCTCTATTTTTCCCTTGACTCAAAAATAAATTACTTGTTATTTTCTAACAAACTTTTCTGTCCCCTTCCTTTCTTACATCATCTCACTAGAACTTATTGTGCACTCTTGTCCTTTGCTCTTCAGAACTTCTTAATGCTTTGTGTTTCTTCCATAGCCAAAAGGACCCCAATCGCTTTGACAGGGACAGACTCTTCAGTGCAGTCTCAAGGGGCAGCCCTGAGGCACTGGATGGTTTACTCGAATACTTGAGGAGGACCTCCAAATTTCTCACCAATTCTGAATACACAGGTAGGTAAAGTCCTGCCTGGTAGTCCATGACCAGGGTTAGCAGAGGCAATGCTTGGTAATGCAGGAGGGAAGCAGGAGAATCTGCTCATGGTACATGGCTTTCTCCAGCTGTCTCTCTTTTATTTTCCTAATGTCCATCTGAGGATGGAGAATGCCATTGATTATATATATTCTAGGGCCTTTGCCTGTACTGCAGACTAAAAGTAGTGATAAAGGCCTTTGAAAGAATTATTATATTTGGTCCTGCAGTGACAGTTCTGAATCAAGTAATAGACATGTACAAAGTGCACCCCATTCAGTACTTTTTTTTCTACTAGATGCAAAGACTGGGAAGACCTGCTTAATGAAAGCCCTGTTCAACTTAAAAAATGGAAAGAATGACACAATCCCACTTTTGCTGGAAATAGACCAAAAGACACAGAATCCCAGGCCACTTGTCAATGTGACATGCTCTGATTGTTACTATGGAGGTAAGGTTTCTGTTCTGATGCTGTGTCAAAGCAGCCTCCCCACTAGACAAGGGAGGTGTGCAGATACAGGGAAAAAGAGGGGAAGTAGAACTTCTGCAGCACTGCAGTTCCAGAGTTCTGGTGTAGCTACAGTAACAGCCTCTTCATCTTTTAGTTCTGGTTCTGGTCTGTGTCCTCTTCAGCCCTGAATTAATATGCTTCACTTCTGCAGCTTTTTCCACAGTCTATAAAACAGAGATGATAGACATTTAATAACCCAGGAATACAAGAGGATTTGCTTTGGAAAGCTTAAAAAGCATATCTAAAAGTGAAAAAGAAATAGTAAATCACTACCAAAGAATGAGTTGTGCTGGTTGGGTTTTCCTTTTAATAGCAGACATGCAGCATAGTCATGTATGTTTATAGTTGTTTTTATCCTCTCATAGCAGCTCAGGATCTTAGTGCCTGGCAGGGGTAATCTCCTGGTTTTGTGTTGAATTCCTGATTAGTTGGGGGCTTGTGTTCTGAGTCAGTGTTTTCAGTGTGCTTTTCCAATGAACACTGTTGAAAGTTCTCAGTTGGCACCCACCTCTCCCAGGCCTGAGCCTGCAGGATATACAGAACATAACAGCAGTTGCTAGAATGGAGCTTTGCTGAAGAGTCCTGTGGCTGTTCCCTCTGGCACTGGCACCCAGTGGTGGTTTTTCCCTGTTTCCTTAGGCCAGACAGCACTCCATATTGCCATAGAGAAAAGGA
Source organism: Phaethornis superciliosus (assembly GCA_023637945.1). Taxonomy (NCBI): domain Eukaryota; kingdom Metazoa; phylum Chordata; class Aves; order Apodiformes; family Trochilidae; genus Phaethornis; species Phaethornis superciliosus. Next base: position 3,604,242 of record JAJQWJ010000023.1, on the reverse strand, counting down.
GCCTAGAGCTGGTGAAACTGCTAGTAGAGAATGGAGCTGATGTCCATGCCAGAGCCCATGGTGAATTCTTCAGGAAGAAGAAAGAAGGAGTTTACTTTTATTTTGGTGAGTCAGTATGGGGAACATGTTCCTTTGGGTTGTTTTTTGGTTTTTTTTTTATTGCCTTACTGAATGCAATGCTGATAATTCTAGTTGGGTTTGCCCCTCTATGGGTGGGTTGCCATCTCCACTGAACTGTAATCAAGCTCTTGACTTACCTGAATGGCAGGATCCTTTCCCAAACTGAGGTGTCCAAAGAGCATTTGTTGTCATTTTTGGTTTTATGAATTTAACCCCCATCTGAGGGGCTTCAGACAGAGAGAAATACTTGATTATACTTAATACTTAATTTAGCCAAATTTAGTCTGGAAAAGTGTTTCAGCTGCTCCCAGAAATGAGAAGGTTTTTGTTTAGGGTTTCTTTTTTTTTTTTTTTTTTTTTTTTTTTTTTTTTTTTTTACTGCAAAATGCTTTCTCAATCTAGAGAAATTGAGGAAGGACTTGTTCTGTGTTCCAGTGCTAATTATAGGCTAAACATATTTTCCTAGAATTGCTTTCTTACTTTTTCTTATTTTTTTCCACCGCTTTCTGTTTCTCCTCCAAATACTGTTCTCATCTCTTTAGGTGAACTTCCCCTCTCTTTGGCTGCTTGTACCAACCAGCTTCAGGTAGTGGATTATCTTCTAAATAATCCCCACCAGAAAGCCAGGCTTCAGGAGCAGGATACACAGGGCAACACTGTCCTCCATGCCCTGGTGATGATTGCAGATGACACTGAGGAGAACACCAAGTTTGTGAGCACAACCTATGTTGAGATCTTGAAGGCAGGTGTGAAGCTTGACCCAACGTGCAAACTGGAGGAGATAGTGAATTATGATGGATTAAATCCTCTGCAGCTTGCTGCCAAGACAGGCAAAGTGGAGGTAAAGACTACTAGAGGGAATCCCTGGGCTTGCTGAGAAACAAGGAAGCCAGCAACATACATCCTCAGTGTAGCAGTGGGGTTTGTAGGAGCATCTTGCACCCAACCCATAGTAATGGTGCAGACAGTGCCAGTGCCACAGGAGACCATAAAGGAGGCCTCCTCCAGGTGTGGGTTAGTGTCCTACGGAGCCTCAGCTGGCTGTTGCTGTTCTCTGTCTCAGACAACACAGCTGGTCTGGACCAAAATTGGTTCTACTTGGGGAAGAGCTTTCATGGAAGGTGTAGTTTGAGTGCCTACTTTGTGCCAGATAGTTGGCTATATCAAGCCAATTCAGAAGTCTAATTCAGAAATGCAGATATCTTGTATTTGAAGGTGAGTTGGGTGTGCTTATATCATTCTACACCTTCAGTACATGCACACTTTTCTAATATACTCCTGTTTCTCTCCAGATCTTCAAGCACATCATCCAAAGAGAGATCAAAGACCCAGTGTACAGACACTTGTCACGCAAGTTCACTGAATGGACCTATGGACCTATCCATGTGTCTCTTTATGATTTGTCGTCTTTAGACAGCTTTGAGGAGAACTCTGTGCTGGAGATCCTGGCATACAGCAGTGACACACCAGTGAGTGCTTTTACTAAAAGTCAAAGACAGCAACACTTTTTCTGCCTTCCTATAGTGCTGCTGTATAATTAATTTGTGTTAATGTGGTCTTCCATGATTGTTTTTGTAGAAAAAGAAAGAATGATGGAAATATTTATGTTTTGTAGTCTGCTTGATATGCCTCTGAACATCTATAATATGAGAGAAACTTTTGATCCTTTGGTTGTCTAAGCTTGAGTGTGTCCAAATACCTTGATGAAGCCAAGTAGAAGTAACTTCTTATGAGATGGTTGATTTCTTTCATACTGAAAGGCCTGACTGAATAAATCTTTCAGGATACCCTAATTGGATCTCTGAACTCCAACCCTGAAAAAGACAATCCTCTGGTGAATTTGCATTGCTTCATTTTTGTTGTTTGTTTTTCCATAGAATCGGTACAAGATGGTGGTTTTGGAGCCACTGAATAAACTGCTTCAGCAAAAATGGGAAACATTTGCTTCCAAGAGATTCTACTTCAGTTTTGTCTCATACTTGTCATTCATGATCATCTTCACAGCCATTGCATACTACCAACCCTCACGGGTAAAGGTAAGCCCAATCAGCTTTTATCTGAAAAGGCCTGAGCTGAGTTTTAAAAGGTTCAGGGTTGTTATCACTCCCTCTGCTTGTCTTCAGTGATTGCAGGTTTTTTATTTTTTATCTAGCAACCTTCATTTCCAGTGGAGTTCACAGCTGGAGGCTTCCTGTGGGTGTCTGGATTGATCATTATCTTGCTAGGAGGCATTTATCTAATTTTTGCTCAGGTATGGGAACCTCTCATCTAGTTGCATTATAAGAAATTAAAAAAAGAAAAGCATCACTCTAGTGTGCCTGCCCTGCTGTTGTGATGAATGTTGACCATTGATTTTTTTTGTAGAGTCTGTACTTGAGGAGGAGACGCCAGTCCCTGAAGACAATGTGTTCTGACAGCTGCATTGAGATCTTGATGTATGTCTCTTGAGGGGTTTTGTACAATGAAAGCACAAGTGAAATTGATTCTCTGCTGTGTGCAGCTAAGTTGCCCTAACATTACTAGAGAGATGGTGAGCAGGAAAGATTGATTCTCTGCCACTGCCTACCTCTTTCCATCCCTTCCCTGCTTGTTTCTCCTGCCTGCTGCCACTTCTCATAACCCTTTGTTGCAATGGGCTTTGCTGGGGAGGGTCTGTCCTTGGTTTTGTAGCTGAGCACGGTGAAGGTCGGACCCTGAATTATTTCACAGTCAAGAACATACACTTAATTGGAAAAAGAGCTCAAGTTTTTAATCATACAGTCACTCTAGTTCAGATTTGGTTGAAAGAAAAATAACCTCTCAGTTTCCTGAAGAGACTTGTGTATAGGTGTGTGTGTGTGCATGTGTTCATAGGTGTTAAAATTCTTTTCCATTTTATATCAGTTATGTGAGTTACATCAAGCAGGAGTTTTCCATACTTTGAGTTACATCAAGAGTGTTTCCACTTAAAGATTAAACAGTTCATAACAAAACTGCAGTGATTTGTGGGTCTGGTTACAACAGGATTTGCTTATATAAACTCCATGTCTGATTAACTACCACTTTATGTGCTCCACGTAACCTTGTGAAACGCGTTCGCTTTTTCTTGCAAAAGAGAACAAATCTGCAAAATGGGCCTTTTTGTTGAGGTCACTGTCACTCGCTCTCCTCTCCAGCTTCATCCAGGCTTTCTCATTGCTGTTGTCAGCAGTCCTGTATGGTGCAAGTTCAGAAAACTACGTGGTAGTGATGGTGTTCTCCCTGCTGCTGGGCTGGGTGAACACGCTCTATTACACCCGGGGCTTTCAGCGCACCGGGATCTACAGCGTCATGATACAGAAGGTCAGTGCTTGGAAAAACTTGGTAGGGAAAGCTCTTGGGTGTGAGGAAGGTGTGAGGAGGCTTGCAGTTACTTTTCTTCTCTCAGGATCATGACAACTGTAATGGAACTGAGGTACTGACATTGCTGAAGGTAGTTAGATCAGTGTTTTCAATTACAATTGTGACAAACCTCTTGTTTGCCATTTTTGAATATAGCAAGTGAGAGCAGCTGACACCTGTTTGTCATAAAGTGACTCAAAACCAATGCAGGCTCCCTGGAATTACTATGCTTGGTCTGAGGAGTGATACCAGGTCCATAAAGGAGTCTGATACTGGGAAAGCAAGACAAAGCAGGTGAAATGAGGAGCCAGGGAAGAATTCTGATCACAACTTGTGTGAAACCCAGTGGAGACAGAAAAGAAAGAGACATGTTGAAACAATTTGGAAACAGCCCTGCTGAGGAATTGACATATTTGTGTTTCAAAGAATCTTACAGAAATATAATGACAAAGCTCATGTAGTACTCTCAGATTAAGCTAGTAATGATAGTTAACTGAGGAAGTAATTTAATGTGTAGTAGCAGTTTCTTAAACTGAATATAGCATTTTTCACCTTGCTTTGTAGTATTATTATTACTTGGGGTTGGTTTGTAATGTGTGAGAACAGAAGATCATCCTGGTGATTTCACATGATACAAAGAATGACACTTCCTTCTGATTTGTGTTTCAGACTATCCTGAGAGATCTGCTGCGTTTCCTCTTGGTTTATTTGATCTTCCTCTTTGGCTTTACTGCAGGTGAGGACTTATTCATTATGTTACAGGTTGGGCTGCAAGAAGTACATTTTTCTGAGGATTCAAATTCTGTTTCTCTCATAGCTCTGGTTACGCTGATGGGGGATGCTCCTTTGGTCTCTCACAACAAGTCTCTTGCTCAGATGGAGAGCACTGGGAACCATGCTATGTACGGTGGGCTGCTTAGTGTCTCCCTGGAGCTCTTCAAGATCACTATTGGGATGGGTGACCTGGATTTCCAGGAACATGCCAGATTCAGATACCTTGTCATGCTTCTGCTGCTTCTCTTTGTGATCCTCACGTACATTCTTTTGCTCAACATGCTGATTGCACTCATGGGTGAGACTGTCACAGCTGTTTCTGGTGATAGCACACACGTCTGGAAGCTGCAGGTGAGACACGGGGCTGCTCAGCAGTTGTGTCATGGCCCAAACTCCTACCTCTGTCCCACAACACCAGAGATGATAATTCTTGTCTTTGTCACAAGTCTCAGCTATAAACTTCTTTGACTTCTGTTTGGTACTCTGGGGGAAAATCCTAACAAGTTTTAGGTGTGTTTAAAACTCGTGCTGTTTGCATGGTCACCAGCCAGTCCAGATCCACGAACATTTATCCCTTGAGAGAGTAGCTGACTGGCACTAGTAAGCTAAGGAGCACTTTGGGATGAGTTCTGAAGTGATTTTCTAAGTCAAAGTAGTTGCAGACTGGGAAAGATTTAATAAAAAAGAAGGGTAGGGCTCTGTATGGTCTGTTTTCCTTCTGATGTGGACTTCTTCTTTCAGAGGGCTATTGCCATTCTAGAAATAGAGAAGTCCTGGCTCTGGCGCCAAGGTGGGAAGAGGAGATCTGGCTGCTTCGTGTCAGTGGGCCTCAATAAGAAAGATCAGAGATGGTGTTTCAGGTAAGACAGCTGTACCATTACCCCTTACACTCAGCCTAGGGATGGGTTCCCACAGTTCAGAAACCAGAGGCCCTAAACCACCACAGGGGTTTTCAACACTGGCTCAACAGAGTGACTCAACCCCATCTTCCTGTTGCATGTGGATGGGTTGGTGGCTGCAGTGTGCACGCAGTATGCAGGGGAAGAAGTTATTTGCCTTGTGGAGGTGAAGCTTAGACTACAAAAGATCTTTATACACCAAAAAAAAACAAAACAAAAAAACAACAAACCAACACCAGCTCTGTAGGATGTTTTTGCTACAGCCAGACCAGCAGGATTGTTTTGGCATCCCCAGCTGGGATGCTGCAAGATGCTGAGATATGGACAGAAATGCTGTGCTCTGTGCATCAGTGTCTGTTGCATTTTGTCTCTCCAGAGTAGAGGAAATTAAATGGACAAATTGGGCAAAGGATGGGGGAGTTCTTAAGGAAGACCCTGGAAACACCAGTGATTCAGAAATAAATCCAGAAGGTAAACAAAATCATGAAGAAAGGTCTTCAGTATCCTGTTAGTTTTCTGCTCAGCAACTACTCTTTGCATGTTATGTTGGTAACAGAAATTTTGTTGGTCTGTTGGTATCAGAAATTTTAGGCTTGCTTGTGAAATTGCTTCCACACAGCACCCCTCAATAGTAGCAGCATCACTTGTGAATTGAGAAAATAAAGAATTAGAGTAGGTATGGAGCTTGGAGTTTGGGATCAAGTTTTGGGAATGAAGGAGACACCATTCCTACTTACCTGTGGTAGAAATGGGCAGGAGACACTGCTGAGAGAAGCAGGGGCTGGTCTTCCCTTTGAGTCAATAGCCCAAATGTGTGGGGCTTTTTCTAGGAAATATAAAATTTAGGCCCACTTATGCTGTAAGACAATTACCTCTGCCTCCTTGTTACACCTGGGAAGCAGCTCTGTGTGGAAAATGGAGAGCTGTTACTTCTCTAGAAATATTTGGTTCAGCCTGGCAGAGCTTGAGCAGAAGCTCCACTGGTTTCAAACACAGCCCCCTGCTCTTCCAGTATAGATTCTTCCTTGATGCCAATTTTTTAGGAGTGGGAAGATTGCACCACTTCCAGTGCTACCTGTTGTATGTTGAGTTGTCTCTGAACCTACACTCTTCTAAAAACTGTACCCCTTTGTCAGCTTCCTGCTGACAGAGGGCTGCTGATTTTGTGTCTCCAGCTGTAGAGACAAGATTGTGGAAACAGACACCACAGAAACAACTGAGATCAACTGTTCCAGAGGAGCAGTCACTGTTGCAGCCCCAGCTCTCAGCAACTGAAATGATGCCTCTAGAGGGACGAACCAGAAATCTTTAGCATGTTTTTCGGGATTGCAACTTTGCTTCTAACTTCAAAGGAATAGTTCTTCCTATAGTGGCTGGAAGAATCGAAGGCATTATCAGTACTAAAGTGCATTTCATTGAAGACTGTGGTTCAGCCTGTGGCTTAAAGTATTTTTCTGCACTTTAATCATTAATTTCCTCTGAAGAAACTTTTTTTACTCAACTTTTTCTGCCTGCCACTTTCTTATTACTATGCCTAACGGTACAAGAGCAAGACCATAGGGGCAGTGGGGAGTGGTTTGGGGGAAGGCAGTGCTTGCTGAGCTGTATACAAAGAATGCTGTTTGCCATAGAGAAGCAAAAGATGGAGTGACATATTTTCCAAGAGTCTTCCATTATTCTTCTGTCACAAGAGACTGCCCTGAAGTACTTGGGAATAAAGAGAGTTGTAGAGCATAAAAAGTTAAGGATGGACTTGTCTTCTGTGAAACACTGTCAGTATTAGTCACAAGTGGACAACAACTCAGTCATCAAGAGGTCATCAAGAGCCTTACTGAGTCTTTGTGTCAATGCCTGCAGTGCTTGGTGTTCAGCCCACATCCAAATTCCCATTTTACTGTATTACAATGAAATTGTTTGCACAATGTGCACAGTCACTTAAGAGCACAAAAGAGATGTGGATTTCCTGGACCTGTAACTTCACATGGTGAATTTCTGAAACATCTGTCTTTCATGGGTTGCTCTGTCTCAAAAAAACAGCAGCAGAATCCTACACGTGGCTTCTGAGGGACAGATGGGACAAAAAGCATCTTGCAGTCAGTATTTCCTGTCAGTCTTGGTTGGCATCCTGTCTTGCTGTAAACTATTACAGGGACCTCATTGCTTTTTGTAAGTGCACACTGCCTTCAGTAGGATGGGAAGGATACTCCAAACTTTGTGGAAAAGAGATAAAAATGAGTTGTCTCACTTTTCAGTTTATATTTTAAAATAATATGTATTTCTGTAAACTATCAGTATAGCAAGTTTAATTAACAGAAATTGTTAATCCTTGATGCATTTTCAGACCTTTGTCTCTCTCAAAAAGGAGAAGAGGTAATCAGTGTGGACTATAAGGCCTTATCAAATTCCTGCATACCTTTCACCCAGCACTGTGCTGACCTCACTGCCATTCAAGTGAACCCTTGTTTTCCATCACCTCCTGTCAGCTTATGCAGCCACCTCTGAAGCTGTGACAGGTGATGTAGCATTGGATGCAACTGTCATAGAGGGAATGGTTTGTGACAATCCTGAAAAAGCTGCAGACTGCACATGTTGGCAGCATCTTTCATTCAATAAGAAACTATGCAGCTCAAAATCTCCTGTCTCTCATTTCTCCTCTGAGCAAGGGATGTGGGGAGGTTTGTCTTTTGGAGATAACCTTCATCCTGTTGTTTACTACATGCACAAGACCAGCAGCAAAACTCTGCTTTTAGAACTTACTCCCTGTCACTTCACACAAGTTATTCTCCTGTGCTGGGCAATTCCCTCTGCAGCTTCACTGCATTTGGACTCTGAACTGTGACTAACTTTTCTCACTCCACCTTCTGCTGTTTTCTTGCTTTGTGAAGCCTTCAGCTGCTTTTTCCATCTATGGCTTTGTCCTAAGTGTTCCCAAGATTTGGCAAGGTGCTCATATTGCACAGAAGGATCATCTGGCAAATGATAATCTGTTGCTGTGCTTGGTGCTTTGCTTTGGTAGGAAAACTCCGAGATCCTCAAGAAATGCAAAATCTGATCTACCATCTCTGCCTGAAGTTTTAATAAACAACAAAAGTGAAATCTTGCTTTTTGTTAGTATTTTTGATAGCTGAGGGCTGTTACAACTTGCTTTCAAGATAACCTGCCTCTTTAGCCAATTCCTTGAACCTGCTTATCTTTACGTCCCTTTCCTAAGCTTGCAGGAGCAGTTTCTTGTTTGATCTGCATAAAAAAAATACTAAGTATCTTGTGTCTCCTGTGAAACAGGGCCTTGGCATTCCTTGTGTTTCACAGTCATGTCACAGACTACCAGTCCCAGTCCCCTCAAGCTGATGGACAGCAGGCAGGGAGAGGCAGACGCAGCAAGCATAGGTTAGTCAGAAGATTTAGCAGTGCCCAGGCTGTGGTACAGTTCTTCGTGCTGTGGCAAAAAGGAGATTTTTTTGAGGAGTTACCACTTCTCTGTTGTGGGGCCTCTGATACAGAGCTGAGGTGAGTTAGCAGCATTGAGATTAATATCAGTAACCTCCCAGTTTTCTGTGTCCTTAATGCCCAGAGTTCTTCTGCTTTCACCATCTCAGCCACTTCCCATTTTGGTCACGTTACAATCAGAAAAGGCTGTCTGGGGTTTATTGTTTGGGTTGTCTGTAGTTGCTTGGAAGAGAAAGGACTTACAAGCTGGTTCAGAAGGACCAGCAAGTTGTGGGATTCATTCCTAATAGTTTGTAATGTCCTATCAGGAAACACTTTGGTCATTTACATGAGAAACTATCAGCAGATGATGAGCCCTCTCCTGTCTACCTCTTGTGACAGGTAAACCTGCATGGCAACCCACCCCTACACAAATGGGGAGGCTTTGCAGGGCTCTCCTCTGAGAAAACAGAAACCTTTCACAAACATCAATGAAGAAACAGCTGTGGTTTCTCTCTTTTCTCTGTATGAGCCATGGAGAGTCAACCAGGCCATAGGGAGGAGACACCAACAGCTCTTGTCACTTCCCGTGCTTGAACCTTCCCCTGTGTGATTTGGTGAAAATTGCTCAGTTCCTGGCAGGGTTGGGAAGCAACCTTGCAGACTTTGTTGCTTTCAAATTATTCCTTCTCCTCTATGCAAGCACTTTTCTCCCTGTGGCCTCCCTGCTCCACGATCTGTCCCCCCACTTATCTCTGTATTCTTCTTAAAAGAAACTTCCTGCCTGGTTTGTATGGTTCCTCATCCCCCAGAAGGTCCTATTCTTCAGGGGTATAGGTGGAAGCAAGACTTTCTTGTTCCTCAAGTGCTTCACATGTTTTATTTTGTTGTTGTTTTTTCCCCCATGTTTTGTTTCAAAGCATGTTCTGAAGCTGAAACCAGTTTGGGGAGGTGTATCTGTGTCTCAGCTAATTCCCTCTCTTTTCATCTCTTCCTGACCCCACTTGAAGCTGAGCATACTTTCCATTGCCTCTGTAGCTAGCAAAAGGAGTCTTTGAAATGTGACAAGCCAAAGGGCTCAGACAAAGAACAGATGCTTTATGTAAGTCTACATAAGCCACAAAGAGCTGTTTCTGAAGTGCTGCAGCTGGCAGATTGCTCAGCTGGACTGTTCCTAGGGCTAGCTGTCAGTTTTGGTCTTCTTTGCTCTATTTAAGAAATTTCATTTGTTGCTCTGACACTAAAAAGAAACTAAAAGTGTGGGGAGGGGGAAGAGACATTTTAAAAGCAAACTTTGCAACTTCACGTCTTCTTCAGCATGAATAAAACTGGGGGAGGCGGGACCAGGCAAAGCCTCAGAAAGCCATGCCTCATGGCTGGCACCTAACTGTTCTTAAAATGTGAATGCAAAGAGTGTTTTTCCTCAAATGTAATCTTTTTTTCAGTTTGCATTCATGAGCTGTGGAGTACTACAGCATTTCTGGACTCCAAGGATGTTTGTCAAGTGTTCTTAACCACAGGGAATCCTCATAGAAAGAGAGTTGGAGTTAGCTAGAAAGCATCTGTGTGGCTTGTTGCACTCTTCTGAGAATGCTTGGAAAATCTACACTTTCTTGGCAAGGGAGAGCCATGACTCTGGTGCAGGTTTCTCCCCCCTTACAAGAGGATTTCCTGTGCAGGTAACTCTGCTGGCTGCCCAGCATTTGCTCTTTCAGCTCATTTAGCACTTGTAACAAGACCCTGCATCTGAATAATACTTCCAACACAGTGTATGAGCTCTCTGGGAGTAATTCTCTGCCCAGGCAAGAGTCAGCAGTACAGAGAGATAAGGGATCAACAGAAGCCAAAGAATTGTTAGCAGAGGGGAGATGTACAGAATGTCTTAACGTGCCCTGTGCATCTGGCCATGAAGTGTCAATATTTCTGACACAAATAATATGCAAAATCAGAGGAACACCAAGTCATGTGAGGGTTTGGGGGTAAACATCTTGCATTAAAATATTACTCTTAGGGTGCATCTGAGAGCTGCTGTCTCTTAAATCCTTGCTGTGAATTCGTTTAAGTCAATCTGGGCAATTCATACTTCTGGGTGGAGACAGTTCTGTGGTTAACACTTAGTGAGAGAAAAGTGACTGCTGGGTGAGCTTAATACAAATGAGTTATGTTTGGCCTTTTATAGGTTTTGGGTTTTCTTTAATTTCTATTGCATCCTCAGGTAGGCAGGCTGGTGGTCTGGATTTTGAGCTTGCACAACCTGGTTTCAATGTGCAGATCTTGGATAAGGTAAGCACTCTGCATTTAACCCTGCTTAATGGTTGTACCCTTCAGTACTTGTCAGGAATACAGAGATGCTCACAAGAAATGATGCCACTCTTTACACACACATCCAGTCTACCAAAATGTAGGTTACACAGTATTTGTTCTCTCCTGAATGCTTTGGAAATGTCAGAAGAAATCACAACTTTGGGAGAAGACTGGGAAGAAATGTAGCTAAATGGGATGTGTACTATATTTGTGTTCTGTTCTCATGGCTCCAGGGGAAAGAGGTCATCAACTGTGGTGTTCTTTTTCCTGTCAAGTTCTTGAATAATGACTTTGTTACTGCTAAACTGGTTGCAGGATCTGTCCCTGAGGATGGTTGTAATAAAATAAATAATAGGGAAACGATCCACATATAAGTAGATACGTGATGTTTTTGTTCTAAAAATTGCCTTACTGCTGCAAAGGACACTAATTGTACAACACTATATATAGAGAATTCCAGTGAAAGAGCTGCTTGTCTTTTTCTGGAGCCCAGGTTGGGTCTTATTTGGGATCTGAGCTCTGCCCATTTGATGTGAACCATGATGGGTGACACATCTTCTCCTTGTTGGAGCTCCACTTTATCACACTGGAGGGGAAGAAGGAAGGGTTTACGTCTATTGCCTGGAGACGGAGGTAAAAACACTGCTAGCGTAAACACTCCACGTTGGGGATTTTCCAGCCATGCCTGAGCAGTGACAAATAAAACATTCCTCCTCTCTTCCCTCACTGGATGTGCTCTCCCTGTATGGTAGAGGACTGCAGGATGAAGCCAGCGGGTCCTGTCTTAACCATTAGAGTATAAAAGAGAAACAACTAAAGAAATAAAACCATTCTGTACCTCAGGGCTCCCATTGTCACAGCGTGATAAAATCTCATCTGGTGCCTGTACCTGGGGAATTGGTTGGTGCTGAGCTTGTCCTGCCAAGCAGTGTTTGCAAAGCTTGCAAGAAACGTGGGTGCAGGGAGCTGCTAGAACTTGGCTTCCTGATGTAGAAAACAAAATGCTTTGTGGGTCCAGATGCAGGATCCGTTGCACAATATACAGAATACAGGTTAATGGCATCGGTTTGAATAAGAAATGAACTGTAAGAACAGATTAAAAGGAAAATCCTCTTCCACGCACTGCTAAAATTTGCTCAGGGCACCTAGGGGATGGTTGGAAGCAGAAGGCATCTCCTGGAATTGACATTCTGTGCTCCCTCTTGTGGCTTCTGGCTGCAACACGAGGGGATGGTTGCTGCTGAGAAAGCTGGGGATCACCTCAATCTGCTCTTGCTTTGAGAAAAGTCTCCTTGAGGGGGTCTGCTTGCACAGCTCTGGCCCCATTGCCTCTGGGGGAGCATTTGGGCGGCTCAGGCGTTTGGTCCAAGCCTCCCTGGCCTTTCCAGGAAGTTTTAAGTCTTTTGCACCTCACAGGTGTTACAAAACCATCTTAACAGTGAAGCTTTACTCTTGAAAAGTTTATTTTCCAAAGGGCTAGAGAGAGATCCTGACTTGCATTTGTTGCTTCCCCCTCTTTCCCCCTGCATTTTAGGCAGTCAAAGCCTCTGAAATTTCTTCAGTACTCCAGTGTTTTGGATAACCCACTGATACTAGGTTTGATTTCACTAATGATGGGCTCCAAGATATTACAGTAGGATCACTGGAGAACATGGCTGTGCTCTGGTAGGTAATAAGTGCTTTTTTTTTTGGTGTGCTGGGGAAATGCTACTAAGACAAATATAGAATCTGTGTTCCAAGCACTGTGCAATGATTCTATTTTAAATTTAGCATCAGAGGGACATTTAAAAATATTTCCCAGTGCCAGAAATTATGGAAATTGTAAAACCTTCAGTCCAACTTTAATGTCTCAACATCTAAAGCTTTGAGTAGTGAACACGAACCCATGAACAGAGATCTAGGTCTAAAAAGACTTTGATCTCTGCATTTCAGCACTGATAATGTAGGCCATTAAGTCAAAAAGATCATTTATTCACAAACCATACATCATTTTCCATCAGACATCTAGTTAGCTGCATGACCCATAGGGTTCATAAAGGCTAAGACATGGCAGACAGATTTTATTTTATTCTTGTACTTTGTATTTGAAAACAAATTGCAGATAAAGAGAGAATTTGAACAGCTAGATAATGCTTTTATCTAACGGAAACATAAACACTGGCTTTCATTTTGAACCTCTAGCCATACTGGTGTATTTTGGCTGCCTGTTCCTTCAGACTCTTGGGATTTTGTGTGTTCTGAACATTCCCAGCAGAAACTGGAATTTTTCTAAATAGGCCAGCAAAGTCCAGGTGAACCACCATGGAAATACTGAGCAGTATATATATATAATATATAATTTTTGTTATTTTTATTTTAGTTTAGTAGTTTGTTTCAAATTATTTGTGAGGCTGCAAATTTCTAATAAAGTTAAAGGTTATGCTTGATATAGGATGGCTCTCTTGCCATCCTGCAAGCTAATGTAGCTCTTCTTCACAGTCTGATATCCAAACAACAGATTCTGTAAAAAAATCCACAAAGCTCTGTAAAGAGGTAACTCTTTGCTACTTAATAGAAGTCTTTACCACAATTCAGTATTTAATTGGCTGTCGATAAAGCCCAGGACAGAGAAATTAGGACATTTAGCACTGAGCAATAATGAACACTAATTACTATACTTGCAGTACTGTAGGGATTTTGATGTTAATGGTACATCTGTTTCCTAAGAATAATTCATGAGATTCTTGAGTGTTGGTCAGCATTGCTTAGTGCTTACATACCCAGTTTTTAATTATTAATCATTATTGAACTTCTCCAGAAATATCAGCCAATGACAGTATTTTTATAGGTGAATAAATCGGTGATTTTTTTTAATGGTGATTTTTATTTGTGAATAAAACTATTACTAAAGGAAGTAATCTCATCTCTACAAAGCAGTGTGCCTATATGTGCACAGCATATGTCCATATTTATTCAAGAAAAACATTCTAGTTCTGGAAAAAAGTCAGTATTATTGCCCTGTGGTGACCCAGGGGTAAACACCTGGCATTTCTGTAACAAGATCTTATCCCCAGTGAAGACTCTTGGTGTTATTGCTAAGAGAGTTTCTCCTGCAAGATGAATTACAAAACACCATAAATTTAGGACTGAATTATCACTAGAGGGTCTTTTATTTCCAGTTTCTCCTTAATCGAGGTTATGGGAATTTTGGTTTTCAGATAAGGTATGTGTATATATGTGAGAATATTCTGAACCTGCTATCTTAGAAAAATTAGGACTGTTAAAACCTGACTTGATCTGTGTTTGCTTCCAGTTGCCTTACAAGAAGGACTGCAACAAGACTGTACTGCTCATTTAACTTTGACAAGTGAGATTCAGTGAGTCATAGCAGCTGTACTATCCAGATTCTGCATTTAGCATCCATTTAAAATGTCATCATTGTGTGTAAGACATTTTCTTCAAATTCTCAGACAAGATTTGCTCTTGTTTACATTACTTTCTATTCATTTCATCCTTTCCATAACATCCTGCTCATCCACCACTCTCACTGAGTGACTGTGGGCTTTGCTGGGCTGTTGTAGGAAATCCCAGAGGAAAGACCAAGGTTTATACAACTATAATCATCCTAAAATCCCAATTCTGGCATTTAATTGGAACATGGGATTTTGATTTAGACTGATGCACAGCATAGCACAGCACCACTGAGTTGCTCAGTTTAGGGAACTTTAGACAGAACAGTAGGCATTGCTCCCTTGTAAAAACCTACCCTGGGGAGTCAGTAAGATCGAGTGGAACAGTGTTTAAAATCTGTCTTGATGTAAAACAGCAATGAGAAAATGTTGCATGAAGTGTGAAGATGACTGTCTTCTGTAACAAGAAGGAAGCATTTTCCTGCACACCCTGAAGAATACTGAATAATTAATTGGGCTATTACATTATCCTGTGTGTGAAAGCATTTGGAGGAAATAATTACCAGAGCCAGAATGCTTCAGGCCTCTGATTAAATACCAACCCTTAGAAACTGCATACCCCCTATCTCATTTTTCTGTCTGCTTCTAGAAAGAATTAGTGCTGGGCCACACTGAAGTGGCCATGAATGTTTCACTAGTGAACACTGGAGATGCCTCCTATGTCACAACCATGGTCTTGAGCTACCTAAAAACCTGCTCACCATAAGGTGGTTGATATGTTGAGGTGAGATAATAAACTGACTCTTCAGCTAGCAGCAGCCCGTGGAAAGAAAACCCAGCACAGTCTCCTATTCATTTACTACCTAAATAAATCTTGGAGTAAGGTCCAGGGAGGGAAGGAGCATTTTAGTCGTTAGGACTAGAGCCTGAACACTGGATTTATCTGATTTAAGACTCCCAAGCTTTTACTGGGCTATTTGTAGGTAATTCATTTTATGGGAGCAGACAGCCTGAATTGAATTTCCCAGTGTTTTTATTCAACACTAAGGAGCATTCTTATTGTGTTGGCAGCCATCCTCTCCTGCTATTCACTGAATTCCTTTAACTTCTCCAATCTTACCCTGTAACTGCAGACAGGATAAGAAGATAACTGTAAGCTGATTGTTATTTTCACTTTTTCCCTGCCTCTAAATGATGCTGCTCCTGCATCCTATCTCTACAATTAGGCCAGAGCTGTTATTCTTTCTAATTCAGCTTATGACTGGGTGGCTTTTTCTCAAAGCAAAAGAGAGTTTTCATATTCCTGCACTTTACTTAATGTCTGATTTCTCCAGAAGGGAACAATGAGCAGAAAATACATTGGCCATCATGTTTTAACAGTACCCTGGTGAGTTAGAGTATTTACATAGTAATCAATATTTTATGCCTTTCTCTTCCAGTTTTCAGCGATTTAGCAATTAGATCAAAGCAGATTCCAGAATAAGTCTGTAATCTCCATTATTATCTCCAAGTAAGTATTGTTATTTTCATGGCAAAATACACTATGAACTAGAAAGGAAAAAAATCAGAATTCCTACTTGGTATCTGTACTGTTTATCAGTCACAGGTTACACAAAACCATACTTGGATCCATGTGAAAAATCTTTCCTTCCCTTATGATAATTTTAGCTTTGCTCGTACTTCATTATTTCACTCAAATATTAAGACCTTTAAGGTCCTAATTTAAGTGTAGTTATATTTAAAAGCTTGTGTTTTCTGAAATGGCAAACTGGGTTCTGGCATCCTCCTTCCTCCCCAAAGAGAACAGATGATTAAAATACATAATGCAGCTCTGTTCCAAGTAAAGCTTTCACTTCAAATGATGGATGAAAACTTATGTTCAGGGCATTTTGCTTGATTAGGGACTTTCTACCATTACCATTCAGATTCCTTTCTTGTCACTTTCCTCCCATTAAAATTTATGGACCCTGAGTAGTACCCAGAATTTTTTAAACAGAGAGCACCTTTAAAAAGGAAATGAGAACTCATCTCCAGCAGCCACACTTCATTGCAAGCACAGTTTAAAGCAAAGGTTTCTGTATGAATTTAATGCCCAGTTTTGTGAGAGGCAGAAGGTTTAAATTTAGTTTAATGAAAGCTATACTGCATATTCACAAATCAGCATTAGGAAACACTTCAAGGCAATCAGCTTTCAAAATTTGCAGCAGTGAAGGACTTCTCCAGCACTGCTTTGCCATGTCACCAAGGACTGACACCACTCAGGTTCCACCCCTTCTTGTACAGCCAATATTAGAAGTTCTCAAACCATACAAATAAAGGACAAAGGAGGCAGAGAACAATGTTGTTTCATCCATGTTTTTTTTTTTTTTTAAAGCATAAATGAAATTAGCAGCATTCTGACTGAAGAACATGCCCTTCACGTCAGATATGCATTCACTGTTTTAAGAATATAAGTTTTAGGAATAGTTTTAAGAATAAAGTTTTGAGAATATTAAATTAGATTGCATTACTTTAGTCAATTAGAAGAAAAAAAAATGATGGAGAGGATGGCTGGTAAGATTCCAATCTCCATCTTAATAACTCCAAGCACTGCAGAGTGCCAAGTCACTTTTGTGGTACTAGACAGTAAAAGTAGAGTCTGAAAGAAGAATAAAATTGTCTAGGGGGTGTTGCTAGGGTCCCCAACGACTTAAGCTTGTAAGAAGTAAACTTCAATGTGTGTTCAAAGAGATAAATCTAATTAATTGATAGTCTGCATATATATATACACAGAGACAGACTGCATAGGCAGCATTTCAGTTCTAATGAATCTGATGGTGCTGCCTCTTAATTACTTAATGCATCTGGGACATTGGATGTACTCATTTTTAAGAATAATCTAATTCACTTTTCACTTAGTTTGATTTATTCTTCTCTCCAAACCAGTTTCTTGCATGTACGTGAATGTTAGCAAAGGATTTCTTGAAATAAAGAATTCAAATTTAATATAAGTATAGCATCAATTTACGTCATTTGATCCATCTGCAAATAGGAGTAAAGAACACTCATTATCCTGTACATTTTCTTCTGTAGATAAATGAAGAAAACTGCTTGAAAGCTATCATCAAGTTACAGATTTGGGTTCCTATCAGCATACAAGGACACAACAGTTAAAAATGGATCAGGAACACAGGTACATTTTTTTGGGTTTTTTTGTAACCTCGTCACTGGTCGTTAAGAGGAGAAAACCTCACCATATTACTGCAAATTAAAGTGTTTTTAAAACCTACACTACAGAAACTGTACATATTTACATTTTGTAGCATCATTGCAGGTACAAATTTTGCCAAACTGAACAAAAGTTCAGTTAGAACAAAATCAAGTAAAAAAGTGGGATTTCTCCTCTCCAGACTAGGCTAACAATATTTACCTTTGGCCTCACTGCCCAGAATTGCTTTTTTTTTTTTTTTTTTTTAAAAAAAACCCAACAATTTGTAAGGAAGAAAACATAATAAGGAAATAACTTTTAATAACCTAAAACTAAAAAGGTACTGCTATTTCTGTGGAATTCAGAACATTTAAGTCTTTCCTCCCTTCTCCAACGTCAACTCAGATCTTCTCCCCTCATAATCACCTCTCAAGAAAAAGTACATATAGAAATATTTTTTGTTTTTTTTTTTTTTTTCCAGACATTTTTCATGGTGTATTATACACACTGGTAGCCTCATACCACTTCTTCATCACACCAACATTCACAAAGACTATACAAAAAACAGCAAAGGAGAAAGGCAGTATCAGGAACTTAGTTCTTGGGAATGTGGGATTCCCTTGCTCACTGGAAGAGGCTGCTCTTTTGTAAAACCTCCTGGGCAGACTCAAAAGTCAGAACTTCTTGGTGGAACTTAATGAGCTGCTGCTTTATTTTCTTCATGGCAGGAGTCGATGCCTTTTTCTTGTAGCCCATGTCTTTCAGAAGTTTATCAGCCAAGTAGTGCAGCCAGAGAACATTGCTGTGTGGGTGATAATCAGTCCAGCTGTTGGAGTTCTCTGCTTTCATTTGCCTGTAGATATCAAACTGGTAGTCCCCTGTGCCCTGGAACAGTTCTTCATCAGTGGAAAGGTCACAAAACACAGTTAACCCATCCTTCTCCAGCCGAGACAAGGTGTAATCAATGATGTTGACATGAATCCCTGCCGTGGGGATCGTGTGTGTTGCCCCATTTAACACATAATTCAGCTCCTTTACATCTGTTTTCTTTACCAGCACATTCCCCCAGTGCAAGTCTCTGTGCTCAAAGTGCAGTTCCTGCTCTGCCACAGCCAGGGAAGCAGTGACCTGGTGCAAAATGCTTTTTGCTGATGCCACTGAACTGAACCTGTTTCTCATATTCTCCAAGTCGCTGCCTCCAAATTCAAACTCCAGGACCATGAAGAGCTGCTTGTCCCCAAAAAAATGTGGCCGGTCATTTTCTGATCCTGTCACTTTGTGGTATTTGTCCCAGGCTTCCAGAAGATACTTAGGATAGGCCCCTTGAACACAGTGCACAGAGTACAAGCTGATGAACCCAACTGTCCTGTTCACAGACTCTTCAGATAGAAGACTGAGTTCTTTAGAAATTATTATCTCAGGCAGAATCTCTCCAAAGCTCTTTTGAGCTTCCCCGTTTACTCTTTCAGTGCCTTCAATGGGAATTATTTTTAAGGCTACAGGTCCTCTCTCACTATTGATCTGGAACACCTCTCCAAACACCCCTTCTCCAATTTTCTTGCAATCTTTCATCTTATCTAAAGGAATGCATTCCTCAAAAGTGATAGGCCCCTCCTGATGGCATTCCCCAAAAACCTTCTCTGCATCTGTAAGCATTATCTCCAGGACAGAACAGGAATCCCTGGGAGCCAGCAGGAGCATGGAGGAAGCAGACCAAGTGCCAGCAGATGGGGGTGCGTGGTACCCCGAGAGCCTGGATTTCACAGATGGGGTACAAGTGATGCTGTTGCAGAAACTTTCTTCTGTGGTAACTTTCTTCTTCTTATGGAAGGACAAGGATGCTTGAACTCTACCCCAGGAATAGGAGCTATTGAGGAATGAACAGTCATTGTCTCTTGTATCTACAGACATCTCCAGAACATCCTTCTTCTTTCCTTTTTTCCTCACTGGTTGTCTGAAAAGGGAGTTATTAGGCTGCTGCTGTCTCTTATTTTTGTGCTTTTTTGGACGTAGCCTTATTTGCCTCCCCCACCGACTGGCACTGAAGCCACTGATGCATGCTTTTCTGCAGGTACTGCCCTCTCCAGGAATGACCTTGGTACTTCTATGTTCATTTTCCAAGATTCCTTGAAAGCCTACAGGAGATACTGGCTGCTGGCAGGTAGGTCGAGTATCTGCCTTTTTGTTGTGTTTCATGCCCATCAGCCACTCTGGCACTTCTTGGGGGTCTAAGACCACCACCGGTGAGAGCTGGGGGCACTTCTTTTGGTCTCCCTGCCAATGCAAGTTTCTGTTTGTTAAACCTCTACTCAGATCATCACATGGCTCGTCAGAACCGGCACCGTCAGAGGGTGCAGGGTGCTGCAGCTCACCATTAACACCATTTAATGCTCGAGGGGCAGTGGTGGCTTTCTGTGGTGACAAGGGAGTTGGTGCCAGGCAGTGTCCCCTCAGAACCCTGCCGGACATTTCCATCCCGGGGGCCGTCTCGCCCCTCCCGCCCGTGCCTTTCGGGCAGGGCCGCCCAGCCCTCCCGGTGTCCGGCAGAGGCGGGAGCTGCTCCGCTTCTCCCAGCGATGACTCCAGGGAGCTCAGGGCCTTGCGGGACGAAGCCGCCCGGTGCCTGCGCGGGGGGGAATAAAGCTCCAGGCTCTCCCCCAGCCCCGAGCCGCCCTCCAGGCTGGTGCTGAGGAGCAGCAGGGAGGGCAGCTCGGCGGGCGGGGCGCGGCGGCGAGGCGGGGGCGGCCACTGCGGGGTACTGCAGAGCAACGGGAACCGCGCTGCCCGGGGCCGCCTCAGGGGAGGGGCGCGGGGCGGGGACGGGGACGGGGAGGAGGGGAGCGGCGGCACCGGGGGACGGTTCTCCTTCTCCTTCTCCGCCCCTCCGCGGCGGGGCCGTAATCGCCGAGGGCGGGAGGCGCGTTTACCCGGCGGCTGTCGGCGGCGTTTGCCGTTCGGCGGCGAGAAGTCGGGGTCGTCCGAAGGTGCGGAGAGGGCGCTGGAGCCGGTGGAAACGGTGCTGGAGGTCGAGCTGAAGAACCGCTTGCGGTCCTGAGGCGGCGAAATCCATCGGTCGGGAACCGGCAGCGGGCGGAGGTGCCCCCCGCGCCGCGAGTAGGTGCGGAGGAGGCGCGGCTGGAGCGGCATCGCGGAACCGGCGGAACCGCCCCGGGCCGGGCCCTGCCTGACAGGAACCGCGGTGCCCGCCCGCCTCCGGTTCAAACGAGATCTCGCGAGAGCGGGGCGGAGAGGAGAGGAGGAGAGGGCAGTGCCAGGCCACGCCCAGTCCGTATAACCACGCCCAGTCCGTATAACCACGCCCACTCGTATAACCACGCCCAGTCCGTATAGCCACGCCCACTGCGTGTTGGCCACGCCCCCGGCCTTTTTTTCCTGAAATCGCCCGGTTTCGGGAGTGTGGCAGTGGGGCTGCTGCTGCTGCTGCTGCTGCTGCTGCTGCTGCTGCTGCTGCTGCTGCTGCTGCTGCTGCTGCTGCTGCTGCTGCTGCTGCTGCTGCTGCTGCTGCTGCTGCTGCTGCTGCTGCTGCTGCTGCTGCTGCTGCTGCTGCTGCTGCTGCTGCTGCTGCTAAAACGATTTACACCAGGCACAGCTTGGTGGGAGCACAGCACAGGGTGTGTGACCCCGAATAAGGGTTTGCAGAGGGAAGGGGTTTTTTCGGAATAGACTGAAAAGCGGGCGGTACCTTGTTTCTTTTATTTCTTTACCCACGGTCCTTAAAAAGCAGAACTTACCCCCTCGGAAATTCACCGTCAACAGAGAACTGTAGCTGGGCCTGAAAGAAAAGAATCATAAAGTATCCGAGCATCATGTGGGAACTTGGTCCTGTGGGAAAGAGCAAACGTGAGATTCAGATGTTTTTGCTGAACCCAGATTTAAACCCTGGACCTTTTGAAGCAAACATTTGTTCTGCCATTGAATTTAGTCAAGTCAGGCTCTGACTGTAGGATAAAAACAAAGGGATGTGCTAGTGTATATGCTAGTGCATATCAGAAAAGTTTTGAGTGTATAAGGGACCTCATTGCCAACTCAGACTCCTACATATATGGAATATATGTATAGAATATCTGTAGATATTTCCCCAGGTTAGCATGGCTCACACAGCTGAACAGAGAGCAGAGCCCAGCAGTGAGCTGCAGTGTTGAACCTGCTGGCTGGGTGACAGAAATTAGGGTGAATCACGAGGGATTCAGCTTATCAGCTGCTGGGTATCAATAGTTGCAGTCTCCAGGCTTTGGATGCCTAAGGGAACCTGGAGTTGGCTTTACCTGGTATCAGCTGTTTTCTTTCTTGAGCCCTCCTCAGCTCTTCTGTTTCTGAAGAAGGATAAGTACAGACACTTGGTGTTATTCCTCTCTTTGGCTTTCTCTGTCTCTAGTTGTATTTATGCTGTGTTTGGCTAACCATAAACCCCATAAATCTAATGTGTGTTTGCACAAAGCAGTAAATTAAACATAAATTTTCATTCTGACCTTCAGAAGTCAAAACTGTTCCTGGTTTAACCAACATTGCTGATGGAAAAACTGAAGTTAACAGCAAACTGTGGCCTTCATTGAAGTTTCCTTGTGCCTGGAACCTAGGTACTGCTATTTGTACATCTCTTCAGGGCATTACAGGGATTACCTTTGTGATGGGGTGGGTATCCTGCAGGGTCTACAGTCCTGGCTGTGTCCTAGCTTTAAGTTTGGCTCCAAAAAGCCAGAAGAGTGCTAAGCACAATGGTCTGCCTGCTGGGGCAAAAGTAAGAGGTACCACAGCAAGGGTTTTTTTGAGGACTATGGGGCTCTTGCTGTGACCTTCAGTAGGATGAGAGAGGTGCAGAGATCTCAGGCTGACATCCCGCTCCATCAGCAGCTGCAGCTGTTCTTCTGACTTGGATTTCTTTTTCTCTCCCCCCTTGGCTGGTCCTAGAGTTTCTTGGAGCTGCATACACAGAGGAAGTCACTCCAAATCTGCATGCAGGTGCCAGAGGCTGAGGAAATGAGACTTCCTAGGGGAGAGGAAGGAGTTGTAAGGAGAGTTTTCTCAGGGCCATCATCATCTTCACCCATCATCTTCAGCTAACCTTGTTATTTTCTCTCTCTCTTTTTTTTTTTTTTTTTTTTTTTTTTTTTTTTTTTTTTTTTTTGTTTTTTGTTTTTTCTAGTTTCTTCTCTGAATTAAGTATCCCTCATTACTTGGGTCCCTCTTGTCCTTTCTGGCTCTCAAGGGGGCCAGGTCTTGTAGTTGCTGTTTTCCTTTTTAGATGCTTTTTCTTAAATGCATTACAGGGTTCTGTGAGTTGTAATTTCCTATGAGTGCCATCTGACCATTTAATTCTTTGCAATTGCTGTAGCAGATGCCAGGCACATTTGCAGTAATTGGATGGCACTTAGGGATCAGTCAAGACTCCCAAGACTCGCAGTCATCCAAACCACAGCTCGGTTTTTGTGCTGTATCCATGGAAGCCTTGCTGTGTCTACTTCTAAATTTAATTGCAATCTGCATTTTTAATAAAATCCCTTGTGCCAAAGCCTTGTCAACACTGGTGGCCTTGAAGTGTGGCCCTGACTTTAGTGCACTCTGGCAGTGACACAGTGATTCCATCCCCATGAATGACAGATTTGCAGGGGACTCAGTCACTAAACATCTGACCCTAGGCAGGTTGTTTGGGGTCCAGGTGTCATGGGCAGAGAAGCTGCTGCAGATGTCCTAGAGCCCTCTGAGCTGGGAGGGTTGTTCCTGAACTTAGTACATCACACAAAGACATCAGAGTGTCTGCAGACCACAGCTTCTTGGTGACAGAAGGTCCCTCTGCTCTTGAGCAGGAAATACAGACTAGCATGGATTGGGTCCTAAATTCTTTTCCCTTCAGCTCTGTTCCCCCAACACCACTCCTTGGACTGGAGGGACTTGTGACTTTACCTTTGTCTTGCTCTGCTGGGGAGAGATGAGTCTCAGTGCTGCTGGTAGCCCAGCACCAGGTGCTTGTTTTCTGCTGGTGCTGATGCCCCATCCCCTGGTTTAGCTCTTGAGTACTGGCTTGGCTCCCTCACTCCACATTTGGATGTCCTGTTAGGTGAGCCTGATAGATATTGTCCATTTTTGTGTGTGAAGGAGGGTGGTGACTGACAAGAACTGATGTAACTTTTTAATTGTAATTGTAGCTTTTTAATTGTATCCTTGAAGGGGAGGACAGGATGTGTTTTGCAGCGCTACTTTAAACAGGGGTGATACCAGCTGCTTGTGTCTTTCTTGTGTGCCAGGAAGATTTGTGAGCCTTGGGTTATAATTCCCCCAGTGTGCTGAGAAAGCTGACAAGTTCATGCACTGAGCTGTGGGAGTGTGGTGGCCTCAGCCCAGCCTTTCCAACCATTATCATGGGGATGAAGGTTCCTCCTCAGCACTTGTGGTGAGGTAAACTCTGACAGAGCCATCAAGCCAGGACCAGTTTTGTATCTTTCCAGGTCAGGAATTATAGAAGGCATTGGCAGAGAAATAAAAAAGTGATCTGTCAGACATATTCAGGAGCATGGTTTCCCCTTTAAGTTGGTGGTTAATGTGAATACACATTTTATTAAACCCATTCAGCTCTCAGGCTTTGATTTACCATTCCCCAAAGATGCCTTTATTGGCTGACTTCAGGAAGTGAAAACATTGCAATACAGGACTGCATAATGCTGCTGTTCCAGACCTCATTGCACTCAGACTCCTAATGATGTTTTATCTGCATTTTTATTTAATTTCTGTTATCTGACCTGGTGCCAGCTCTCTCACAGAGCAGAGCATGATGGATTAGTTTCAGAAGATGTGCACGTGTGGTATTTTTCTTCCCTCTCTTTTGTCCTCATGCACTTCCACTTGGAAGAAAGGAGTGGATAAACACTGCAGCTAATGAGAGTGACCTCCTGCACACTGTATATTCAAAGGCTGAAAAGTGTTCTTCTGGAAGTGATGAGCTGAATCAAAGAGAATATCCCCTGAAACTTTCAAACACTTCCATTTCTCACTTCTACAGACAGGTTCCGATGCTCCTGTAGATAACAGGCTTTCCACAGACTCCCTTTCTGAGCAAAAAATAAAAATTTGAATGTTTTTCTAATAACTCCTGAAAAAAAGATTTCTATTGTGGGTGGGTGTACAAGGGTGCTAGTTAGAAGGACAAATATCAAGGCTGATTTTTGTCAGTTTTTCATTAACAAGTAGCAAACTAATTCTTATTTACACTGTAAAGTGACTGAGGACTAAAAGAAGCTGAACAGAACATTTTTCACTGCAGGCTGCACATTTTTTTTTTGTTCTTGCATGCAAACCCATCATCTTCAGAAAGCAGCTTCTGCTTGATGTTGCTGGATTCCAGGTACATGTGGTGTGATTGGAGAGCAGCTTCCTATCCCAACCCATTCAACTCTTCACCTCGTTGTTTGGGTTTTTTTAGATGTCCACCTACAAGTAGGAGAAAAAACCACTAATGGAAAGAGCTGACCACTGCCTTTCCCACTGCTCATTTCCTTGCCAAAACTGTTTATCTCCTATTTACATCCTCTGCTCCTTGTCTCCTTTCTATTTCAGTAGCTGGTCTGGCGCCTATTGCTGAGGGATGATGCATCTGCATTGCTCAGGCATTTGCTGCAGGAGCATTTCCAGTGCTTCAGAAATGTCTCAGCATCTCATGAGTCACTGTCCTGTGTCTGGCAGGCAATGCTTCCTGTTGCTCTGATAGCATTGGTATCTTTTGGGTACAATTTAAAGATATTATTAGGCTGATCTTGAAATGCTTCTCTCCTGCAGTGCCACAGAGGTGACCTCGCTGTGTTTCAAATGTCACTGTCAGGTCTCAAGTTTAATTTTCACAGTTCTTTTATGTGGCATTTATGGCCTTGTCACTGTGCTGACTTCAGCTCTGGGGCAGCTTAACATCAAAGATCTGCTAACAGGAGGAGGGAAATGTGTCTGAGGAGCAGTCTGGGCAGACAGGGACATGTACCCTGTGACTACATGTGAGCAACAAGAAAGCAATTACTGAGAGCAGTCTGAGGAGTTACACATAGGTGTAATATGTCAGGAATAAACAAAAAGAGTGAGAGAAAAGAAGAGTTTTTATACCAGAGGAGAAATCCTCCCTATGAGAATTTTCAGTCTGAGCAAATAGCTCCTTGTGGGAAAGGAGCAAAACAGGGTTTTTTTCCATGGAAAATTCAAAATGTTGGACTCAAGAAGGGAGATATCTTGCAGAAAAGCTCCAGCCTCAGTCCCATGAGAAAGACAAGAGAAACTACTACTTTTTTGTCTTTAACTGATAGTGATCAGATTTTGTCAGGTTATTTACACCCTGCTCCCTCCTCTCTTCCCCCCTGGAACAAAACTGCTCACATTTTAACAACCCACAGGTACTCTGAGAAACACACCAGTAATGTTGGTTGCAGGCAAGAAAAAAAATAAGGCTGTGAAAGCTGGGTGATAAGAACAGTATTTGTAAGAGCATGCCAGGAATAGGGTTGTCAGAAATCTAGCCTGTGCTGAGCAATATTTAGAGTAGTCTGAGGTATGTTTGATAGAAATTGAGAGTTCTAATTCAAAAACAACTTTGCAAATGTGCTTCTACTTGCTGGCTCTAAAAACCCCAAGGAAAGTGTCAGTTTTGCATCCCCTTTATTTTTCATGCCCAAGCCTGCTTGACATCTTCAGGTCACACCTGTAACAGGAACACTTCTCACTCTAAGGAACATTTTTTCTGACCTGTGTAGATCTTTTCTTACATGAATTGACCTGAAAAATAGCTCATAGCAGACCTGTGCCTGTGCCACTAAGTAAAACCAGGCCAGAAGGCATCACACTGCTTACCTGGTTGGCAAGTCTCTTGGTCTGATGTTAACCTGTGCAGTCACCCAGACAAGTGAGGAAGATGGGGAGGTCTTTAAACACCTCCTTGTTTAATGTGTGGTTTAAGACTTTTTATTTGTGCTTCAGGCTTTCACCAAGAGGATCTTTAAGGCTGGAACTAGTGACTGTCTGGTCTGTGGGCATCTGGTAAGGAGGGGTGGGCAGAATGGCCAAGGACCATTTGAGGAAGAGGAAAACCATGAGTAGCAGCTTCTTGGGTGAGAAAGAGAGCTCCAGGAGAGGTTTGAGGAGCAGCAGCTTGGTCTGTGAGGTAAACTGGGATTACACATATGGGGAGTGGGAAAAGTGAACAAGACCAGCCCTTTGCTTGTGCTGAGGCTGAAGGGTGGCTGCAAAGTTTAGAAGCAGAATGGGGCCAACCCCAAAGCAGAGCAGTGACCTGGGGTGTGGGATGGGAGCATCAGCTTCCTGTCACCCTAGGAGTCCTTCTAGAAAGAGCCCACTCATGCAGAAGCCATCACCCACTGTGGGGTAAGAGCTGGGGAGCCCAGCAGCCACTGGGTTAAAAAGAGGCCACAGGCACATTTCTGTTCTGGTTTTGCAGTTGCTAGAGAAAGATTTCCTTTGCTCTGCAGAAGGGAACTCTAGGGGATGGCTGTGGATGAGAGACAAAAGGAGGTCTTTTGAGGACAGTGTGTTGTTCATTATTGCACTGTTTGTGGTTTTCTTGTGATTTGGAGCAACCTTGTCATGTACCCATTACAAATCTGGATCTGATTTAAATCTGATAGGGAAGTTAAGGAGGATGAAGGATAAAATTTTCATACAACCTGAGGCCTTGAGAATGATTCTCCTTGGGAAGGGAGCTGCACTGGGAGGAGCTGAGTGTGCTGGAGCAGTCACTCTGCTGCACTGCCTCCTTGGTGTCCCCTGCTCTCCTGTGCAGTGCAGGTCACAGTGTCATGCTGGGCAGTCCCAGGAACCTTCCCAGTCCTGACAAAGCCCTGTGAGCTAACTGGGTGCTCAGGTGTGAGCTAACTGGGTGCTCATGCCTGCATTTCATGCCTGAACCTCCTGTCTCTGCCAGACTCTAGAATAGATTCTGCCCCAGAGCAGTCCCACTCCAGAAGAACCCTGGGAGACATTTCCCGGGTGCACAGATAGGGGATCCCCCACAAAGGGCACACTCCAGTTTGGATCCCAGCTTGCTGCTGGACCTTCTCCTGGTGAGGTAAGTTTGCTCTTTTAGCCAGGCTGCTGGAATGTCCTGGCTTAATTAATTTTCCACCTCAGAGCTCATTCTGTGCCCTCCTTAACAAGGAGACAGTGTCCACCCTTCTTGCTTCAAGTAATGATTGTTTTTTCTGTAGCAGCTCCATCTCAGTGAGGGTTTAACTGTTCTTCTCCCTGGTGTTTCACCAGGAGCTGTGTTCTGCAGAGCTATGTGCCTGTCTCAGCATTTGCTGTGCATTTTAATCAGATGTGAGGGCAACTGATTCCTTAACCACATGCAGGATTTATTTATTCATTTCTGAAATTGCTGAGTTTCACTGTTTTTTTGTTTCTTTGTTTTTGGGGGTTTGTTTGTGGTGGGAAGATGTAGTTAGCCAGGCAGGTATTTTGGGTGGCTGGTAAGGACCCAAATTCTCATTACTCATGCAAATGCTTAAGAAATTAAAAAATATGGAGCCAGGTGCTTTGCCATCATATAAAGGCTGAAGGAAGGCACCTAACAGTGAGACCAGCACTCTGCCACCTCGGATGCTGTCATGTGCCTTCATCCTATGGCAGGCTTACAGTGAAACGTTTTGAGACTCGGGGGGGCAGGGAGTGAAACCTGGGAGCAGAAGTGAGGCACGGGGGCTTCCCCAGAGGATGAATTCCCTGGCGAGCAGCTCAGGAAGGATCTGGTGGTAGTGCAGCTGCAGGTTACCAACCCGAGAGCTGCTGCTGGTGAGCAGCTGACAGGAGGGAGGAGATCAGCCCTGGCTCTGAAGGGGTTGGTGTGTCAGGTTTCCACACAGAGCACGTGTGGATAATGTGAGCAGCAAAGCTTCTGCCCTCTCCGGCTGGTGCAGGGCGAGCTGGGAGCATGGGGCAGGTGGCTTGGAAGGGTTTATTTCTGTCCCTTTTTGATTATAAAACGGAGAAATACGTCATTGCCAAGAACAAGAAGGTGGGGATTCTCTATCGAGTGGTGCAGCTCTCCATCCTGGCATACCTGGTGGGGTAAGGATCACCCTGCATGTCACATTCTGCTGCGGTTGCTGGGCTGTGATGGGGGTGAGTGGAGGATGCTCTGCATGCAGCCCCAGCTTGCTGTGCTTTATGGTTTTGATGCAGATAGTTATGCTTGTTTAAACAGCTGGGTTGTGTTATATCTGGTAGATTTCTATCTCGTTTTTCACCTGCTGGGGATCGTTAGATTCAGCTTTACCTTCCAGATTAACATAGAGTTAAAAATAGACCAAAAGGCACTATGGCTTTGTGCTGCATTATTTATGCCTTTCTGAATTTATGGGAGTGGTGCCAAGCCTTAACACCTGACTCATTAGAAACAATAGCATTTTATGGTTCTGGTTGCTGAGCCATGACAGCCTCTGTTCTAAATAGAAGGGAACCAAGCACAAAGTGGCAGATTTCTGCTGGAGTGGGCTGCAGCAGCCAGGATTGGGGAGGGTGAGGCAGTGTGAATGTCAGCTGCCTTGTATTTAGTTCAGAGCAGGGCGAGTTGGCATGGAGATAGCTAGAGCACCTCTCAGAAAAGGCCCAGTTCTGCAAGAATGTGGCCACACTGACATGTAACAAACACAGCAATATGCCTTGAAGCTTCCAGGCTCAGACCTGGAATCATCCAGCCTGTGTGATACCTGTGCCATTGCTTCCTGAGTTTCTGTGGCTTTGCGGAATGGGATTTAGAAGTTTTTACCCTCACTCTGCTTCTGAGTCCTTTCACCCTTCTCACACCTCATGTCTTCACTGATTAAATTTAGCAGAGTCGTTTTTATGCCCTGGGTTTATTTATAGAGAGGTGCACAGTTCCAGAGCCTGCTGTAGCTAGCAGGG
Source organism: Phaethornis superciliosus (assembly GCA_023637945.1). Lineage (NCBI taxonomy): Eukaryota > Metazoa > Chordata > Aves > Apodiformes > Trochilidae > Phaethornis > Phaethornis superciliosus. The sequence goes on along the minus strand of JAJQWJ010000023.1, from coordinate 3,574,876 downwards.
CAGGGAGGGAGTCTCAGCACTCAGGCATGTATCAGCTGCTAAAGGAGGAATCCTGCAGATAACATTGCCCAGGACACATCCTCCATCCAAGAGGACCACAACCAGTGCCTGTGAGTGCTCAGAGACTCTGGGCCATGCAGGCTATTTTCTTCCCTCTGTATCTATTACCTTTGTACACCCTGGGCAGGCACTGGTGGTGCCTGCAGGGGCTCCTCTGTGGCTGAGGGGTGTTGCAGAGGTGGTTGGTGTCAGTCTGATGTCCAACTGCTGGATTACATCCCCAGACCTGTTCAGGGGGCTCACGTCTTGTGATCATTAAACCCTTCTGAATAATTTTTTGCATGCAGCTGCCATTTGCTCCCTGATTCACTGAGGAAAATGTATGGGTCTGCTCTGAGCCCTCCTGGGAACAGAAGAACAGTGTTGTTGGGAAAAGAGGAAACTTCACAGGGATGAGGGATGTTGTTGTTCAAGTTTGTCACAAGTAGCAGGGGAAAGGCAGCGTGTGTCAGTGCTGCTCAGCCTGAGATGGCTGCTCTCCCTTTCTGTGTGCAGTGCTGCAAACCCAGAGAGGTTTGCATCAGTGACAGGGAGCTCTTGCTGCTTTCAGAGAGAAGAAATGAGCAAAACCTTTCCCTGGATCACTTGGTGAGGAAGCAGCAATTCCAGGTGTGCTGGTGAGAAGCCTGAAGCCCAGCACAGGGCCCATGGTGCAGTCAGGATGTTACCATTGCACTGGCTTACAAAACATCCTTTATCCAGCTCGGAATATTCCCTACAGCTTTCTCTTAGTGATGTGCAGCTCACCTGCAGCAGTTACATCTCCCCAGCCTTGGTCTGTTTCTGGACTTGCAGCCTGATAGCAGTATTTGTGAAACCAACCACCCTCTTCACTGCAACTTGTAAAAGTTTGTTTTACTTTTCATCTTGAGGAAGTCAGAGCACTGCCCTTCCCTCTTTCTGTTGAGGTTGCTGAGTGTAGCACAGGATAAGGACGTGGAAGGTTTGGATTTTTACCCCGTGACCACTTATCACACTTTTCCCTGCATGTGGGGTCTTGGTCTTGATGCTTTTTCATGCAGCTCATGTCAAAGAGTTTATACTAAATTTGTAGTAGTAGTTGCAGAGAGCTGGGTGTCACTAGCATGTTTTGATGTGCCCTTGAATGGTGTGCGTCCTTGGTGTTGATCTTTGTCCAATTTGCTCTCTGACCCCACTTGCTGATGCTGCTTCTTGCTGTGTCTTCACCACAGGTGGGTGTTTGTTGTCAAGAAAGGCTATCAGGACACAGACACATCCCTCCAGAGCTCTGTCATCACCAAGCTGAAGGGGGTGGCCTTCACCAACACCTCGGAGCTGGGGGAAAGGCTGTGGGATGTTGCAGACTACGTCATCCCTCCACAGGTTGGCATCATCCCACTGCTATCCTCTGCTGCTCACCTAGAAAGACATCTGCTGGTGGAAAGGCTGCAGTGATGTATCCAGGTCTTTCATATGAATAAGCAGGAGGTGGGCTCTACAGGAAAGCAATGCTCTGCCTTCTCTTAGGTCTTTCCAGCAATCTTGTCTCTCTCACAAAAGTCTGTGGTACTTGGCAAGCAGAGCTTTGCAAGCAGGAGTCCTGTGGACATCAGCAGGACTGCTCAGCTGAGCAGAGTGTGCTTGCCTCTGTTCCTGGGCATGCATGGGGCAGCCCAGAGTGGTGGGAAGGGGAAAGGAAATGTGATGAAGGTTGCTTGAAATGTGTCTGGCCAAACCTGCCTTGCTGCTTCATTGGCTTGGACCAAGTGAGATGCACAGCTGGTGCTCAAGGGGAAAAGATGGCAGCAGATGTGACCTGGCACCAGGCTGAAAGTTGCCAGCACCTGTTTGTGCTTTCCTGCTACTGTCCGGGGAGAGGGAAGTGTAACTGCTCTGCAGAGAACTTGAGTCCTCCTTGTAACAGCTACTTGAAGAGTAAAACAGGTTTTCTAACTCTTCCTGCCTTACTTTGCTTATTCTAGGGTGAAAACGTCTTCTTTGTCATGACAAATCTGATTGTGACCCCAAACCAGAGGCAAGCCACGTGTCCTGAGGTAGGAAGAACTGAGCCCCTTGGCCCCCAGACCCCTACAAAACCTGGGGTAAGAACTGACAGAGGACACCTGGGGACAATGGAGACAGGAAGGATGAAAGGCATTCAAATAGTTTTTCTCCGTAGTGTCATATCCTAGTGGAATCGAGTGGTTACTGCAAACCTGGGGGGTTCAGATGTCTTAATTTCCAGAGGCACTGATCATGTAGAGTCTTGCTGACTTCAGTTGAAGGTGTTGGACCATCTGCCCCACTGGAGATGAGACCAGAACAGTGATCAGTCAGGGTCAGAAAAGGCCACGGGAAAACAAATTTGAGGTGATTAAGTCTAACTACAGGTAGAGGAGACTTTCTTAGAGCCCCATCCCAGGAAAGGCTGAACATCCAGGCTTTTGTTACCTTCAGGACATGGGACATCTTTCAGACCTTTCATGTCAAAATGTCCTCTGTGGAGATGTGGCTCAGAACGGGCTGGGGCTTAGGGGAGGAGAACACTGGCTGTCCAGAGGGTGTTGTCTCCAGGTAGCAGGAATTAGTTTTCCAGGTCTCAGGCAGAGGGGTAGCCCAGGCTGAGAGCACAGGCTGCTTGTCCAGGGCACGGCTGTCCTCTAGTGGCTGCAGGAGCTCTGAGAAGGGTGACTGAGGAGCTTAGGTCAAAGGTAGGGTTATCTCTTCCTGCTCGGTGTTGGTGAGTGATGTCTGGGTTTTTCCACAGCCTGTCCCTCTCCAGACTGAGCAGAACCCCAAAGCAGGACAGCATAGCTGAGCTGGGGTGTTGCTGGTGCTGTGACAGTCAAGCCTTTTGCACAGTCACCACTTCAGCTGCAGGTTTTCAGTCTTCACCATCCTATAGAGGGTTCACCTCACTTCAGCAGCACTTTCTTACCCCTCTGAGTCTTGTCTTCTGTCACAGGTCTCAGCCCTGTCCCTTTCCACTTTGCAGAGTGCCAGCATCCCTGATGCACTGTGTTACCAGGACCAGGACTGCCCAGCAGGAGAAGCAGTGGTGGCTGGCAATGGTAAGGGAAGGGTCCTTCTTCCTGCAGTGTTTCTGGTCCCTTCAGTCTGGTTACAGCCCCAGAGATTTCTCATAACAGAGAGAGTGGCAAGGATTTTCTTTACTGTCTTTTATTAAGATTGCTGTCTTACCTACAGCTCTGTGCTGCTGAGCCCAGTGCTCCCTGGGCTGCTCAGAGAAGGGTGAAGAGAGTGGCTGTCCCAGCTGAGAGGCCCTTTGGGGTGGCAGTGACAAGAATCTGAGTTCTGTGTGTCCTGTGTGTAAGGAGAAGAGGTAGCTGCCCTGTGTGACCTTTTCTATGCTGTCTGTGCTGCAGGGGTTAAGACTGGTCGTTGTCTCAAAGACAGGGACAGCATCAGAGGGACTTGTGAGATACTGGCCTGGTGCCCAGTGGAGAAAAGATCCAAGCCCAAGTACGTGCCCATCCTCTGCCATTTCCAAGCTTGAGTTGCTTGGCTTGTGTGCTGTTTAGGGTGGTGCCTGGATCCCCTCTGCTTGGACACTTGCTTGAATGTTGGCTGTCCCAGTGCAGGAGGGAGCTCTGCTTGGCCCCCAGCAGGACTGGCCCTCTGCTCCCCTCTGCTCAGCTCTCCCAGGGCTGTTCCCAGCTCTCAGTCCTTCCCCTCCACCTGCATGTTTCTCACCAACTCCTTGCTGGCAGTGTGGGGAAAGTGGCCCAGCTGGCACAGCACTGTGGGGAGAAATGTAGCTGCTGCTAAAAGAGCAACTCCAGTTTAAACCTTATGAGCAGGGTATGGACACAACACCTGACAAACCCTTCTCTTCCAGGAAACCACTTCTTGCCAATGCAGAGAACTTCACTGTTTACATCAAGAACTCAGTTCGTTTTCCAAAGTTTAAGTTCTCCAAGTAAGTGCAGGTGCTCTGAGATCCTTCTGTCCTCTCCATCCCAGAGCCAATAACCCTGGTTTGCTCCTCTGTCCTTCTCCAGTCTGAGGATTTGTGTGAGGAGGCAGATATTCCCTCTTCTAAAGTGCAGGGGGAGGTCTTGGGCTTCAGGCTGTGCAGGAACAAGGAGCCAATGAGGGCTTGGAGCTTCTCAGAGAGTAGCTGGAATAAGCTGTCCTTCACCAGATGATGTCTGTGATGGCTTCTGCAGCTTGAGGTGCACCAGGCCTCCTAAGGGGTCTGTCCACCAGCCAGTGCATAGTCAGGTTCCTGAGCTGCTTCTGCTCCCAGGTATTCCTTCTCTTCCATAAAAAATGAAGATGCCTGGATAAAGCTGGGAAAATGCAGATTTAAAATAATTGTTTGCTTTTGCTGCTGTAGCTCTGGCTCCAATATCAATGAAAACCAGCAGTGCAAATGGGAGTGTGTTCTGTTATTCTGTAGGCTCAGGCAGGCGTTTCCAACATTTTTATTCTCTTTTTTTTTCCCTGAGAAAATCAAGTGGCCTTTGAGCAGCCCAGAAACTGGTTCTGTGTGAGTCCTTCCTTGAGCCCAGCCTCATGTGGCCTGGTCCCAGTCTGGCTTGGCCATCTATTTGGTGTGAGCAGACTGCTTCCCCTGGCCCAGCAGTCAGAAGGCTCATGGGGTGATGAGGCTGATGGCAAGGTGGCTTTTCTGCTGTGCACAAGAGGTGTTTGAGAAGTCTCTGATCTCTGCAGTCTTGGTTGCACAGGCTGTGTAGGCAAGCAGAGATGTGGACAAGGTGGTTTTCCCTCTTCCCTACCTGCAGGGTGAATGTGCTGGCAACTGACAACAAGTCTTACCTGAAGAGCTGTCGCTACAGCAGGGAGCATCCCTACTGCCCCATCTTTGTCCTGGGGAACATCGTCCGGTGGGCTGGGAGTGACTTCCAGGAGATGGCCCTAGAGGTAGGAGTGCCCCATGGGCTTGCTGGGTGGCCATGGGGAGTTACTGGCTGGGGGTTTGCCTCCTTGCCTGGCTTCTGCACTTTTGAACCTGATCCCTGCACAAAAGCCTCTTCTCCACTGAAGTACATTACAGCTGCTTAAATTAATTAAATCAGTGTCCTGGGATGAGAAGCCTCTTCCTCGGATACCAGCAGAGGGAAAGCTACAGCTGTGTGTGGAATAATGAGATTAATATTGTAAGCATGAACTTAGCCCATCCAGAAACCCATGTGCTCCTGTCTGTGACCAGAAATGCAGCTGTTCTTGTTCCTGGGGAAAACTTGCCCAAGGATCTGATAAATTTGAAGACACTTTAATTGAACTGAGCTGAAACAACTCACACTGTCTCTCTCTTTCGTCAAGGGTGGTGTGATAGGAATTCAGATGGAATGGAACTGTGATCTTGATAAAGCCCCTTCTGAATGTAATCCTCACTATTCTTTTAGCCGGCTGGATAACAAGTTTGCAGAAAAGACCATTTCTTCTGGGTACAACTTCAGGTAAGAGGAGAACACTGCAGTACCACCGTGGGGCTGAGCTGGTTTGACCCACAGGTGTTGGAGGTTGGCAGTGAAGTGGTACCAAGATACCCCCAGGCCCCAGCCAAACACACTTCTCTGTGGAGGAAGGAGGGAGGGAATCATCCTCATGGCCAGCTAAAACTGGTTTTGGTTGAGGGACAGATCTGTCTAAAGAGATACTTGAATATCTCTTGTGGAGAGAGGGCAGATGATGGAGTTACAATCACTATTGTTGTATTCCAGGTTTGCCAAATATTACCAGGATGCTGAGGGGGTCGACTACCGGACACTGATTAAAGCGTATGGGATCCGCTTTGATGTGATGGTGAATGGCAAGGTGAGGTTCCAGGCCAGGATATGTCTGAGCCTGGAGAGAAAAAGAGATGGGAGAGATCTCCCAGGGGGAAGGCAGCTCTGGGATGAGAACAGCCTCTCTGGCTTGTAGGGAGAGGCTCTTGCCCACTCTACTTAAGAAAGGAGGTGACCTGGAGTGCAGATGGCTCTGCACTTTTCTACCTAAAACCAGGCTCCTGTCAAGTCCAGCAGAAGTAAATGTGCCCCAGAGAGTTGTTTTCCATGGATATGGACTGCAGGAACAAGAAGCCTAATCCAGGAATGATGCAAGCTCAGAAGTGCAGCCATGGCCAGTTGGGTCTGAGACACACAGACCTTTGGCCTCCAAGATTGTTCACTGTAAATTTTCTAAAGCTGTGACTGCTGGTTGCTAACAAAACACACCCACAGGAACCAGCAGCTCCCCCTGTGTAAACCACATCCTTAAGTTTGTTTCTTGGGTTTTTCTTTCACCCTGTATTTCATCACCTTTTTTCTTCTAGGCAGGAAAATTTAACATCATTCCCACGATTATCAATGTTGGTTCGGGACTTGCTCTGATGGGAGCGGTGAGTTTATTTTCTTTAAGCAACATATGGGGACCCAGATCCCTCCTGTCAGGAGGAGAAAATGGGACAGTTTGTTTCTATCTTCCCCAGCAGAGTTTTTGCTACTCTGCCAGCTGAGTCAGGTGTGTGCTTATGCCCTGTCTTAAAGGCATTTGTTACTGTACCTTTGTAGTCTAAATACCCCTAAGATTACATGAAGGAAAATGCAGCTTCTGCAGGTTATTCTTTAATGTTCACTGCTAAATCTTTCAGAACACTTCCTCTTCTACTGCAAAGATAAAACACAAGTTGTTTCTCTTTGCAGGGAGCTTTCTTTTGTGACCTGGTGCTGCTGTATCTGATTAAAAAGAGTAACTTTTATCGAGGAAAAAAGTACGAGGAAGTAAAGTAAGTGGGCTTGGCTTTTGTGTTTAAATGTGATGGCTTTATTGTTATGACTAATAGGAGATACAGGAATGCAGTAAACATTAATGGCAAACAAAGGCCAATTCCAGGAAATTATATTCCTCCAAATGAGTTCAGCCCAGCTCCTCCCTCCCTAATTCATTGCCACAGAGAGCTGGTGAGCAGAGGCAGCTGCTGCGTCACCGTTGGGCTATAAATGGCCTGCACTGTCTGTCCATAGTCACTGTGGATGGAACTGGGACAGCTCCAAGTGCTCCAAAACCTCCTCAAACTGAGAACTGGGGTTTTACCTGTAGGGTGGTGGCTTTTGGTGACAGGCCTGGCTGGGAACCTCTTGCCCTTTGCTTGTTTCCTCAGGTCAAGTTCCAGGAAATCGTTATCTAGCCCCACACTGAACGGGAATCAGAGCCCTGACCAGCTGGGTGGGCTCTAGGCCCAGTGCTGGGTCTGCCAGCTGGACTCCTGCTCCAAGAAAACCACCTAGGTGTGAAATCACACCTGGACTGGGAGGTGGAGATACCCCAGATCAGACCTATTGTCTATTACCAGGATTCCCAGAGGAAAACAAGTCCTTTAAAGAATGCTCTTCTTCCCCTGAGATGTTCTCTGGTATCCTGAGCTTGCAGCAGCGTATCGCCACGATGGATTTAGAAAAGGGTTTTGTAACAGGAACAAGAAGGCACCAAATGAATGGGGTTTTTTCTACCTATTGTTAGATAGATGTGTCCCTGTGCCAGTAGCCAGTGTTACCCTGTGGCTGTGCTTTGCTTCCCTGTGCCAAAGAGCCAGGAGTTGGACCGGCACCAGCGCCCCGAGGAGGGCTGAGCCCAGGATTCCTCCTGTCTCCTGCTCCACTGGCCCCTCCTGACAGCTCTGGCTTTGTGTCACCCAGCAGCAGGACTGCTCGTGTCAGGAAGTGCAAAGAAATGCAGCATCTCAGCAGCTCTGGGAGCCTGGGGAAAAGGGATGATTGTCCTGCAAGGACAGGTTGGTGTCAGCACAGGGGCAGTTACTGCCAGGTGTGCAACCATTAGGGCTGGGAATGCTGCTGCTCCAGGAAAGCCCTTCCCAGCAGGTGCAGCAATGCCTGAGGAAAAGCAGGAGAAGGTCCTGCTGCAGCTGGGAATGAGTCCCAGGCCTCTCATCTGCCACCCACCACCTCCACGTGTGGTTGGCCAGGAGAACCAAGCAGAGTACAGGTAACCAGCCAGAGGAGGGGGATGAAGCACGGCAGGGACAGGGGGTTTTGTGCTTGGTAGTGAGGAGTCTGTGCACTGCAAAGCCTGATGGCACTGGTGATGTTTTTGGGTTCTCCCTCCTTTGTTCAGGTTTTACTTGGTCAGGATTGTCCTTTCTGCATCACTCACCAACTGCTCAGGGTGGGGAGAGGTCTGGGTGGGGGTGTTCCTGCTGGTGCCATTTGTGGTTGCCCTGAGCTGCAGTGCAGGGGCTGCCAGGTGGAACCAGCTCTGCCAGGTTCTGCCCAACACACCAACAGGAGGAACGTGTGGAAGACAAATACTTCAACACTCCAGTAACTTCCAAGAACTACTGGGGCTGCCTTTGTTTCTTGGTGGAGAAATGTCTCGTTGCAGCCCATTTTGTGACTTTATGCTGCTGTGGGGGTGCAGCTCATCTCAGCAAAGTGCTTATGGAGGATCAGTGCTTGCAGCCTGTGCTTGCTTGAGCTGATGAACACCTCAGCAGCTCCAGAGGAGAGGAGGTGAATGTTCCTGCCTCACTTAAAGCTTCCACACTGTGGGTCCCTCCAAACTGCTCACTGTTCTCTAATGCTGCCTGGGGGAGTCATCATGGCACAGATTGTTTCTGTGGACCCTTGGAATACCAAGATGTAAAGGGCTCCAGCTTGCTCTGTCCTGTTAGGAGAGGTGTAGGGAGCTGCTGTGATTGGGTGCTCAGCTGCACTCACATCTGCTTCCACTTCTTTAGGGTGAGAAATCTCTGGGGTACAGGTTTGAGTCTGAACTAAACCTCACTTCTGTCACCAGTGGCAAACTCTGAATCCAGGCACTGACAGCAAACCCCACCTAGCCCAGCCCACTCTCTCTGCTTCTGTTCAGATGCAAGTAATTGTGTCAAAAATGTAGGTAGAAAATAGGATTAAACAGCAGACTTCAAATAATTTAGGACAAGCTGTGTGCTTCTGATGCTGTAAGTGCAACCAAAGCCTCCTCTCCATGCCAGAATTTTGACCTTTACAAAACAATGCCCTTGTTAGATGACCAAAGCTATTTCCTGAATTTAACTCTTCAGGCTCCCAAAAGTCCCTTCTTTATACCCTGTGTAACACAATCCCCACAGCCATAGCTGTTCATAAAACAGAACCAGATTCCCTCTCAGAGGGTTGTTTCTTTGAGTTTGCTTTTTTTTTCCTTGCATTTAATGTACAGCAATAAAATTTGTCACTTTAGGGAAACGCTGAGACTCTTCTGTACAGTCTGTTCTTTGGGTGTCACCCCCACCCCCTTCTCTGTGTGATTTGTGCTTATGTTCTGCAGCCAGTGAAGACTTTAGGAAGTATCTGACTAGTGCAGGTGTAAGAACACCCCTGCTAAGGGGCAGCCAGTGCCAGCTGTTTCCCAAGGGCAGGAATTTGTCAAAGTCCATGCTACTGTGGGAATTTAAACCCCAAACATCCAGAAGGAAATGCAGATGAGGTAATGTTTATAGTCTCTAACCCACTTTTTGTGTAACTCTGCATTTCAGCCAAAGTTCCTTTCTCTGTAAAATATTTTTAAATGCAGAAAATGTTGTTAAAAACCCTGTACTGCATAAAAAGAAAGTATCTTGCAGTGCTGTGGTGACCCAAAGAGCAGTGTTGTTAGCTAGATGGAGCAGGTTGTGTTCTACAAGAAAATACAGGACAAAGAGCTCCATCACTTATGTTCAACTTAAATTCTGTGAACACTGTTTGCACAGGCAGGTCTATAGCAGAGATTTTACCTGTATGCTGGGTGATGGAATTTTCCTTTCCTGGCAGAGATGTGGAAGCACAGCAGCTGTTCTATTACAGAAAATGCCACCAGCCTCACAGGGGTGTTGAGGACACACTGAGCTGGCTGTCCAGTTCCATGCTGTCCATGGTTCACTGGACACAACTGTACTAAAAAGCAGCAAAGGGTTTGGCAAATGAGTTAATTATTGAATTTCTGCAAAAATGTCATTTATTGAGAGGATGTACACAGAGCAGTTGTGGAAGGTAATGTTTGCACTAGTGACTTGATTACATTTCTGTAACAAACCCTTAATATAAAACTAACTACATGCTACTGTGCAGTCTTGCCTTGTGTCAGTGGAATACTTTTTCAGGGTGCTGTGTTATACACACTGCTTCCATCAGTGCTTGTGTGTAGGGACAGGCAGTGGATCCAGAAGGGGCTGTAACTGGTTTGTCTTCTCCAAAACACAAAAGAGACAAGGGACTATGGTAACCAAAACTGACCTGTAGCTAGAGACAGAACTTATTCCTTAGCCACCAAACGATACTGATGGGAGGCATCCAAGTGGTATTTCACATTCAGTTTAATTAGAACAGTACCACTGATTCATTTGTACTTGGACATAATTTACTGACAGTATTAACCATACAAGCAATGAACAATGGTTTGAAAGGTAAGCTGGCCTAGTCGTGTAGATGATTTTTGGCAACAGTCCTTTTGCTTCATTAAAAACCACTGCAGCTACCGTGGCTCCCGGGTGGTTCAGTAGACATGAACCATGCCATACAGGAAAGTCCAGAACAGGACGTAGGTGAAGAGCCCTCCTATGAGCCCCCCCGTGAAAAGCGGCCTCCGGGATTTAAAGTACTTATTCCATCGCCGTCCCGCTTTTAACACCAAGAGCACAGAGAGGAGAACGGAAGCCAGGAAGTAGAAGATGAAGCCGTGCAGGCCGGTCAGCCCCAGGATCCCCGCCGTGGCTCCCGACAGGGCCGACACAGACGTCCGGCAATAGTCCAGGATGGCGGCGTTTCCCCTCACCGCCGCCTCGCTGATGAACTGCGGCCCCTCCCGCTTGGCCACCACGGCGGCCATGGCTCCCAGCCGGGCTCGGGGACCTCCGCTCTCCCAGCGAGACTGAGGTAAAGAAGAAGCGGCCGGGCTGGAGGAGGGCAGGGCAGGGCAGGCCGGCCCGGCTCAGCCCCGCTCCCCGCTGCCTCTCGCCGCACCCACCCGCCGCGATCGCTCAAGTTCCAGGCACTCCGTTCCGGGGCCTTCGGCACCCCCGAGGAGGCGCCTCCCGGTGCGGTGCGGCCCTGCCCGCCTGAGGCCCTCCCGCCTCTCCCTCGGCCCCTACCTCTCATCCACGGCGACGCGCTGCTCCGCGGGCCCCTGAGGCCTCAGAGCCTGCCAGGGGACAGCACACACCGCCCGTCACCGCGGGAACCGGGCAGCCCCGCGCCGCCCCGCCGGGCCCAACCTACCGCGGCCCCGCCGGAAGCTCCTGTCAGGCATCTTGGCGCGAGGGGTGCCGGGAAAACGGCGGTTTCCGTAGCCGCGGGACGAGGCGGTGCCTGATTGGCTGGCGGCGGCCGTGACGTCAGCGGGAGGCCGGGACCGGACCGGGAGCTTTTGTTCGGGCGGCGGCAGCGGCGGGGCCGGGTCCGGGGCGGAGGCCATGTCCGTGTCCATGTCCTACGTGCCGGGGCAGCCCGTCACCGCCGTGGTGGTGAGACGGGACGGGGGCACCGCGCCGGGAGCTGCTGAGCGGGACCGGGGCCGGGGCGGAGGCGCGGGTGGGGCAGCGCCTTACCGGCTGTCAGCGGGCGGAGGTGCCACGGGCGCGTCCCGCTCCGGGAACCGTTTGGGCGCGGCCCGCAGCGCCGCGGGTCCCGGTTGCCGCCGCTCGCCGGTTCTGTGCCCCGCAGAGTGTCTGCGACAGCTCGGGAGCGAGTTCCCTGACCCGGGAGGAAGCTCCGCCGGTGTGAGGGAACGGACCCGGCGGCGGTGGGGATCAAAAGGGAATAATCCGTTAGCTCCGGTCCCGGCAGGAGCAGCACCCGCGGAGTGTTTGGAGCCCTGGGTCTGCTCGTTGCCACGGGCTCGGGTGTTCCCAGCCGCGGAAACGGAGCTTTTTTTGGGCGGGCTCTTCCCCGGTTGGGTTGGGGTGGAAAGGCCCCGCGGTGAGCAGGGACATCTTCCCCTAGATCCGGTTAAAGAAGTTTTTGCGTGGTTATTGTTTGGGTTAAGACTGTGGCTTTTTATCTTGGCCCGCCCAGGCTGGTGGTTGTAGGTTGATAATGTGTAAAAAAAATCAGAAACCTGAGTGCAGCAGACAGGAAGAATCCTGCCTCAGGATTACAAATGTGGGGAGAGCTTATCTGAAAGACCCGACCTAATAATAGGTTGTTATTCCCACTGAACACAGGGCAGATGGATAAAGATGAGGCTGGGGACAGTGGCTGCCAGTTATCTCGCTGTGACTCATGTTTCAAGAGACCTCCTCTGTTTTTCAGTGTTTTCCCCTGGTACCTCCAGGCAGTAGTAAAGCACTGAGTAGCCAAGGAGCTTGGCTGCATCCTGGCAGGAGCTTGTAGGTGGCTCCCTGTGCTGTCTCTTGGCAGCTGAGAACTGGTGAGAGCCAAGTGCTGTCAGCACCAGGGCTGTGTGTGCCCTGGGGACAGATTGTTCTGTGCTGCCAGGGGGTTTCAGGGCTGTCAGGGGACCAAGCTGTGAGGTATCTGCTCTGGTGGCCTTCTGACAAACTACCAACTGGGGCTTAAGTATCTGTGTCTGAAACACACTTGAGATTTCCCCCAGTGATGGTGATACTCAGCTGCTTTGTCTCTTTTCAGCAAAGAATTGAAATACACAAACTTCGTCAGGGTGACAATTTGATTCTGGGATTCAGCATTGGAGGTGGCATTGATCAGGATCCGACTCAGAATCCTTTCTCTGAAGACAAGACTGATAAGGTCAGCTGCTCTTCTTTTTCTGTAGCAATTCCCTCTGCAAAGGGCTGAGCCACTCCCTTGCCTCTGCCTTCTGCCCTCCCACACAGCTGACTACAGTCACTCCGCTGCCTCATTGCCAGGTTGCAGACTGAGGATGTTTTAAATCAAATCTCCACCTCTTCTGGTCTCCAACACTGCAGTTTTTGAAACTAGAATCTCACAATACACTACAAAGTATTTTTGCATTGTCAGTAGAGTGACCCCAGAGTATTTAATGTTCCCCTGTTCAGTAAATTAATAGTTGATTGATTTACTTTTTGTTTGCAGGGTATCTATGTAACAAGGGTGACGGAGGGAGGCCCAGCAGAAGTTGCAGGACTCCAGATTGGAGATAAGATCATGCAGGTAAACACTTAAGTTTTAAAAAAAAAACAAACTAAAATAGAACTAGGTGAATACCACTGAGAAGTTTCTGCTGGGGGAAATACTGTTTTCTGGGTACATTCCAGGACAGTTTGAGAGGGCTTCTATATAAACCAAGCTGTGGTATGGGTGTCTCTACAACACAGTTCTGGTAGAACAGTTATAGTACACCTGTAGCCCATGCACCTGTCTCATTTATGGTTCTTTCCTAGGTGAATGGCTGGGATATGACAATGGTGACCCATGACCAAGCTAGGAAGAGGCTGACAAAAAGGAATGAAGAAGTGGTACGGCTGCTGGTGACCAGGCAATCTCTGCAGAAGGCTGTGCAACAGTCCATGATGTCCTAATCAGTCAAGCACCAGGTTGGGGAAGGGTTGGGGAGGGAGATACATAGACTGATATCAAGGAAGAAAGCAAATGTTAGACCTGAACTGGTTGTCTGGAAGGGAGTGCATGTTCCTAACTGTGGTAAACACTATTTTTATTTTCTTTCTCTGGTGTAACTGGCAGTAGTAAAACTCTAGTCCCCCCTAGCAAGAGTGCTTCTCTAAAGTCTTCCCTGCAGGTACATGGTAAGACTTCAGTGTAGTTATGGCTTTCAGGAGGACAGGAAAAATCCTGCCTGTTTTAAGGAAGCAATTGGACAAGCCTGAACTTGGAAATGATTCTTCCATAGCACAAGAACTTCTATTTTAGGAGGAAAAGGGGTTTCTGCTGTGGAAGATAAGAGGATTTTCTGTGCTCCTGTCCTCCTGAGCTATCAAATTAAGGAATTAAGAGTTGCACACTGCTGTGGGGAGGAACACTGTACTAATCTCACATTGTGTGCTAGCTAGGAGTGTGCTGAAGGGTTTGGGGCATTATGGTTCACTGCAAAGGTTCCCTGCACAAAGCAGCCTCTTCAGACATGAAACAAACAAAAACCAACTAGGGCAGAAGTATTAGATTAATACCTGCAAAGTACACTAAAATTCATAGACACTACAGTTCAATTTCACTGTCAGAGTAAAACCTTAATTCTCCTTGTTCACAAATAATTTGCAACATTAAGTGAATCAGGCTTAAAAGGAAAGAAAGCACTGTTGCTGAACTTACCAAAAGAGCTGCTTGTGGCTGGAGAGTCTTTGGTTCTTCATTCCACTTCTATCAGATTTGAAATGGGCAGGGTGGATTTTAATCAGTCTCCTACAAGACTTTGGTTAAGTCACTGATGCCAGTAATTTCCAAAAGTGCCTCTTGACCAAATTTAAACTTCTGGTAAGATACCAAGTTGTTTCAATCAACATGCCACAGGATTTAAGATTTTTGCTGCAACTCTTAAGTTAATCATCTAGCATCCTAGTGGTTTGTTAACCAGCTAGCTTTAAAATTATCAAAAGACTGGATTCCTTAATTCCCTTAAGTTGATTTATACAGATTTATACTTTCCTTAAGCAGTCTTCAGGTAAGCTGTTGTAAATAGAACATGAGGAGGTGGCAGACTAACTTATTCAGTACATTACTGCCGTGCTGTGTTCGTATGTTGTGATTACTGCATCTCAGACTGCTCTGTACACACCAGCAGATGCCTATTGACCATTTTTATATCTTTGGAATGACTTCAATACTGCTTTTGAATTTTGTAACTTAAGATTTCAGTGGTAAATTTTAAGGGTTTCGAGTCTGAAGTTATTTTTGTTACTATAAAGAGACACTGCTATTTGTACTGCTATTCCACTTGATTTTTTTTACACACAATAAAACAAAGTTGGATTTCCTGAGCTGTTTCTCCTTACATTTGACTGCCACAGCACTTGAATGCCTCCAACTGACACCTCTTTTCTGGCTGGAAACAGATTGCAGACCACAGGAAGACAAAGCATTCTGAGGTTAGTAAGGTCTGATTTCCCTGTGTTATCTGCAGTGTGAAGTGAGCTGTCAAACCTCTCCTGGCTTCCTAGCAGAGGGAGAAAGAGGTTCTAATTTTTCTTGGGTTGTCACCCCGTAAGCCACATTAGCTTTTGAAAAGTCAGGTATTGTTCCTGGATTTCCTTCTGGTTCTTCTAAAGAAGAACCTTCAAGCAATTCAATTCAGGAAGGACCTTCAAGCAATTGCTTACCTTCAAGCAATTCAAGATCTTGATCTCTACCTACAGCATACCCTTTATAGTTAAAAAGTTGCAGAGGAACAACAACAAAAAGTTTAAACTTAAAATCACAGGGCTGTTAATTAACCTGATTCACTTAAAAATAATCTCATTGAAAAATCTTTGCCATCTGCCATTTAGGATTCAAGGCATGTCAGTAGAACTGAGAAAATAAAGTTAGTGCACTACAAGTATCCAGGTAAATCTGAGCACTTGTCTTGACAGCTTTGAAAGAGCTTTCAGTGAAATAAGAATTCCGTTTCTGCTTCTCAGTATTTTTTTATTAAAGAGTTTAGATTCCAACATTTGTGTATTTGCTACCAATTTCATTATTCTTTTATGTACAATGACAGCTGTTAACAGCCAACCCAAGTGGTTTTCTACTGTGATTTATCTGTGAGCAGTCAGCAGCAGTTTGTAAGATTCACAGACAGTAGTCAGTCATTACATTAAGATATCAAGTGGTTCTTTAAACATGATCTTAGAATTCTGGAAGCCAGAATTCTGCTCCTTGTGCTTCACTTCCCATCAGAAAGACATCCCTCTGGTCTCTTTCTCTTGGTTAATGGAAAAAGAACCATGTCTTGCTTGGATGCCTCATGCTAAGCTGTTTCTGCAGCTTCAACAGGCATGAGTTTCCATTTGCAAGTGGTGACTGGATAGCTTGCTGTCCTATAAGGCATCTGGTAATCAGCATCTGGCAAGGCAACAGCTTGTATTCCATACCAGAGAGTGTCAGAGTATGAACAGATCAGGATCAGAATCAGTATTCCTGGTAACTGGCAGTAGGTATCTTGAAAACCCTCAGCCAGAGCAGGGTCAAGTTCAATTCAAAGTTCTTGTTTTCACAAGTGTTGTTATTCACAAGGTTCATACCCCTGTCTCCTGTAAAGGCAGTAGTGCTGGACCATAAAAACAATGTCAAAGATGATGGAGAAGACACCCAGGCCAAACTTGGTTGGATCTCCAAAGATTAACTTCCACTGATCTGAAAAAAAAAAAAAAAAAAAGAGAGAGTTAAGACTAACTTCTCAAGTGTAGTTTTGTCTCAAGACATCAAGGTTATGCCATACACATTAGAAGCTCATGTTTGTTACCCAGAGAGTGCTTAGGCACACCTGCAATCTGACTGTAGTGTACCTCTTACAAAACTAATTCAAAACTTCTCCTGTGGTTTCAGAATAGACATTTCATTTTCTATCTTGAAGGAATAGTAACAGTTTTTTATGTTATTCCTGGTATAAAAACAGCTCCCCATTCAACAACACAAACTTAATTCTCTCAAGCTACAGATCTGTATCTCCCTTGTGGGATTCCCCCACCCCATTAAGACAGAAAGGCCCCACCACCTCAGTTCCAGCCTTACCATTGTTGTATGACTGCAAAAACATCTGGAGAAGACTGAAGCTTCCACCAGTAAAGTCCAGTAATACATTTCCAATACTCCAACCCTCAGTACTCTTCCGACGGAAATTCATGTATGCCTGAGAGTGTCAGAAGTTGATCAGCACATCAGGTACAAGCACTTCTGAGATTAATATTAAATATCTGTATAACTCTGCTGGTTTTGCCACAATCATTGCTGGTTTAATCTAGGTTGGACTTTCAAGGGCATACACTGCAGGTTTAGGGTGACAGGAATATAGGATAAAAGCAGAAAAGTTTAGATTTACCTGTGGAAAATACTTTATCAGTGTGACTGCTAATTTAATGTATGAGAAGCAGAATAAGAACTGCAGCCATGTCATTTCCTCAGCTGCAGCAAGAAACAGTGTTGTGAAAGTGAAGATCCATGCAAGTGCTAGGAGCCCAACAACAACTTTGGATACTTTCTGTCCTGCTCTCTGAAAGAGAAATGCAGATACACTTAGAACAACCAAGATCATACATCCCCAGACAGGCTGCAGGATACAGAACATGCTCAGGACTCTGCAAGGTTACACTCCAAACCTGGGGGTGTACCAGGTAGGCCCATACCACAAGGGAATTTTAAGCTGTAGGTCTGCAAGAGCTGATGAGTGATACTCAACATCAATCATTTAGAACACTGTTGTCCATGAGTAATATTGTGGCAGTATTCTTGAGTCTTTATGATGCTGTTATCAGTGCTGCATCTGTAACAGACTTCTGAGTTCAGTCTGATGATGAAGAGTTCCTATGTAGGCAAAAAACTCCTAATGCCATGATGGTAAAAGATTCATGGTTGCCTTCTAATTCTTCACTAGAAAAGGCTACTGCAGCAATGGTAATGACAAACATGCTCATACAATTTCAGGTTTAGCATCACCAAAGGAAAAAACCCAAGATATAAACAGTTACCATCTAGAAAAAAATGGCTGTTCAGCTCAGAGGGCTTTACAATGGGAATCAAATAGAGAACCACCTGACTATAACAATCAATCAGCCTCACCTGAAAAAGGTGGGAATTATAAAAGGACCTTTACAGGTGGTTTAGGAGGAAAGTAGTTGAAAAGAGGTGAAAGATTAAGTTGCAGAGAAACCTCAAGGACCTGTCCTAGCTCCAAGTAGTGATGAAAGAGCAAAGTACAGACCAGCACTGGTACTGTGTAGAGCTGTATTCTAGGTGCTGGCTGGAGATCTGTTTGGGAACTTTATGGAGTTGGCTGTTTGCCTTTGTTATTCCCAACATGTAAACTCCCAAATGAGTTTACTTAGAAGCTTAGAACATCCACAAGGCTGAAGTAGCTAAATGTACTTGAGTTTTTACTAGCTCGGGAAAAACAAAGGCAGATGGACTGTGAAACCTCACTTCTAGAAAGGTTGGAGATGCTGGAGTGAAGAGGACTTGGAAGCCCGAAGGACGGTGAGTGGAGAGATGTCCTGCAGAGGGAGCTCTGCCAGAGCAGACAGGTCAGCCCAGCACTCAGCCTTACCTCGTAGATGCAGCACTGAATTATGGTAAGGAGAGTCAGAGCTACTGCGTGGAGGCTGAAGAAAACATCATTGATAGCCACAGGGTTCACCCCACTGGGATAACTGACAAGGAATTCCTCCTAAATATACGAGAAACCAAAACCAGCCAAATGCCTTAACTCCCTTTTGTTACCCCCTTGTTCCCAGCAACTATTAAGAGCTCATCATGCTTACCTTAATCAAGGGAATCCAGAAGAGTCCAACATTAAATACACTGTATGCTATAAAGCCAGTTAGGTTTAATGCTATAAAGTCAAAGCTTAGTCCAACAACACTAGAGAAGGGGGGGGAAAAGTATGATAAATATGCATCAGAGCATTATAGGCAGCTCCAGAGATAACTTGCCCCTAGAATATACTGATTTGTAGGCAATTTGTGATGTAAATCAAAGCTGCAGGGATAACATGATGCTGTGAATTCATCAAGAAGCAAGATGAAATATCCCTCATATGCCACCCACTGGTACTCACAGCAGCTCTCACTGACTGGCTTGTGTCTCTGCTTCACCTCACTGTCCCAGCTTCACCCCTCAGCTGGTCTGATAAAACCATTCCAGCCAGAATCCATAGAAGTAGTAGGGCATCTTTGCCAACATAATAATGTTTCTATTTACAGTCACTAAGCTTAAAGGGAGCTGGCCTAATGACAACACAAAAAGGAGCTGTCTGATCAGCAGCTTACAAGGTAAGTAATCTTTGGAGGTGGTCACAGCTGGCTCTGCCAGATGATTTATAACATGACACCAAAGGGAATGGGGGAGTCTCCTCTATAACAAATGAGTACTGGATGCCAAACCATAGGATTAATGTCTGTAAGATGCACTTAGTTTCCTCTGACCTGCATGCATAAAAACTCACTGGGACTGCATTTATTCCACCCCATCTTTGCCTTGCTCCTCCCCTCCTGCCTTTTGCCATGCATAATTCATAATAACCAAGATGGGTGTAACTGTAGCAAGGAACATGATTTGCAGAAGCTCTTAAGTGCCTTGCAAACATATTTTAAGTCTCTTTACCTTTTTCGTCGCCAGTTTTCAAAGAGTTGAGGGTAAAAGGAGACAGACCAGGCGAGGAAATAGATCCAGCCAATCACCTCATCAGCATATCTCACTATGATGCTATGAATCACTTGAAATTGAATCCTAGGTCTGATGGTTAATACAAAGAGAATTAGTTAATTTGTTTGTCCACACTTTTTTTTTCTCAGCAATTTTTGCCTTGTTCTGCTTTGAAAGCAAAAAGAGACCAGATATTGAGAGAAGATTTCAGCTGAGGTGCTCCCCTTCTTTAGTTTCCTTGTTATATTTAGGACATAACCTATTCTCAACCTTTCCTTCTTGTCTCAACCTTTCCATTCCTTTATCACATAAATCTTCAAAAAGGATATCCTGTGCCTATGGCTTCTACTCTTTTAGCACCAACTCTGTTATGCAAGAGCAGAGTTTCACTTTTCATGCTCTGCCAGCAAAGCCTCATGATCACCCCTGTGCTGATGAGCATTTCACGTGCTTAACTCTGCATTTGCTTTGAGATTTAAAAGCTGAAGTGAAAGAAGGAAGTAAAACAGGAGTATCCTGTTGCTCAGGAGCATCTGGGCAACAAGCAAATACAACCCAGCTTTCTCCATTTTACTGTTTTCCTGGTAGGGAGGACTGGGATCTGTGTCAAGAGGGCTCCTCAAACTAGAAAGCAAAACCACCCACCTCCTGTGGTAGTGCTGTGGGTGCACAGCAGCACCAGGCTATTAGCACTCCAGAACAAGTTCTGCCCAGTAAGAATAATATTTCAATGGGCATTTACAACTTCCTGGATCAGAAAAGCTAACATGTAGTTTTGGTATTTTTGGGAGGGGTTGTTAAAACCAAAGTAAGGAGTGATGAGGACTTGCACTCATCTAGTAATGAAATCTAAGATGCCAAAGCTACCACTCTGCTTTCATACCCTGTATTTATCTGAATACCTTGGGGATTGCTGGAGGTCACCACATCTTCTCAACTATACACCACCCACGTCCCATTAGCTGTTTAACTATAGGGAGGGAATAGTTACCCCTAAGTTTAGGAAGCTGTAAGGACAGTAAGTAGAAACAAAACCAGTTTCTCACCCAGTTAAGTTGGAATTAATGGCATAAAGATAAACTGTAACTTGTCCAACATCATCTGCTTTCACTTGGAAGTTTGCTTTAGTGTGACCTGCAGGCAATTGTACCTGCAAGGCAAAGTGGAGAGAAGAGTTGGACCATCCAACCAGTAAGTTTTTGCATAAGATCACAACTCTGTTCTGTCACTTACTTCATCAGGCAGTTCAACAATAGTGCTGTTTTTTGATGAGTGTGTAATATTAAGAGTTATCACCAGTGTCTCATTTAATGGAGCCCTGTCAAGGCAGAAATAACAAGTTAGATAAAGATTGCTTCAGGGCTGTAGAGTATCTGCTAAATCCTCACAGCTGGGGCAAAGATAATGAACAGACCATACACAAGAATACCTACCTAGTGCTCAGAGGTGCACCAGCAACAAGGAATGTTAGCATTGTACTGTTTCTATCTGAACTAGAGATGAGCATTAGAGTTTTTTGGCCACATTTTACCTCCTTCTCAAAACAAGTGGCAGAGCAAAGTCATTGCCAATAGAATTCTAGTGTTGTTAACCCTTTGCTGGTAAAGAAGGGTAGAAGTAATAGTTAGGTACTAGGGGTGATGAAAGGCAGAAATTTTAGTTGTGCAGCAAGACAAAAAAACCAACTTGATTAATAACCCTCCAAGAGACATAGTCCTGCACAGCTTTCCCAGAGAACCTTACTGAGCATTTGTCCAGGAGGTTTAATTGCACAGCAGTACTTAAGATACCATAAGACTCAAATGCCTGTACTTGTCCATGAACAATATTCCAGTGTGATGCCTTCCTTTGCAAAACCAGAGGTTTTAGATTGCTGCAGACATGTTTTTGCCACTATTTTCTTTATAACAACTCATATTTTCATCTGATTGTTTTCCTACTTGAGATCCCAAAGGGGAGGGGGTAGGGGTGTGTTTAACAATCCTTTCCTGGGAAGGGGCTGACAAAGGAAAACATGGATAAACAATGTCCTGTGTTAAACAGTCAGACTAAGGTACACCACCCCCCACTCTGGAGTAGCTACATGTCATTGCTAGAAATTAGAAGTTCTGTTTTCTTTGTAAAGTTGTTTGTTGGGTTTTTTTGGGGGGGATCCTTCTAGGAAGTGCAAGCTTCTCTTAAGTATCAATTTTTATAAATGGAGGAACTGTAAGTTCACTTGTGGAGGATTGAAATTCTGGAGGACATTCTGCAGGAATGTCTTATGTAGCAGAGTCCTACCCATTTGCTTGTCCCCCATTCTAAGGAGAAAGTGAAGATTAAATCATGATTTTACCTTAGAGAGATAGTGACATTTGTTGAACTTCCACTTTCTAGTGAAACCACTTTAGGGACAGACAAGACAATGACTCCATCTGTGGGGGGAAAACCTCAATCAACAAAAAAAATCCCCACACAATTCTCAATTACTATGAAGAAAAGATCCTTCAGAAGAAATACCTACTTTCTTTTGTGCTATAGATATTCTGTCCACTGGTACCTGCAGTGTCAAGATTACTAAAATTAGTAATGATAAAAAGCAAGGAAAATACAGCCTACTTCAAGGCGACTAAACAATGTAAAAGAAATATATAATTGTCATTTGTACATGTCACAAGGAAGCTATTTGACTATTTGAAGTGCAACAGAAGTTCATGGCAAGAGCAGGCTACAGGATACTTCATACCTACATTGTTTTTTTGAATGATACTAGTAACTTAGGAGTCATAAGCGCCCAAAATTTAGTTTAAAATTGCTTCTTGGGACACAAATTCAAACCAAGTTACCCAGATGTTCAAGGGAAGATACATTTACCAGCTTAACACTTTGTGAATCACAAGCACCTTACTGTAGTGCTCTGAAACGCTGTTAAGGGATATACTTTACAACAATCCAGATGTGTTGTGTTATATCATGCTTTAACAGGGGCTGAGATACAACTGATATCAAAACCATAAGCTGATCTGGTGTCAATAATTTTGAGGTTTGGAATCCAAGTCTATTTTATTCACTGTATGTTTAAAGGACACAAGGGGAAGAACAGTGTTCCATACAAAAATAATGCCAGCAATGGAGAGATAAACAAGTTGCCCTATACACTTTTTTCTTATATTACCTCATGTTCTTAAGTTATTCAAGTGCAGGAGAGCTCCCCAAGTTCACCACTGGCTGCACCACTGACAGCACTTAATCTGCTTCTGCAAGTGTTGAGTTTTCAGCTCAGGGGGAGTGTTCCATCACATCAGTGTCTCAGCACAGCACTGTGTACCAGCACACCAAGTTGAAGGTAATACATGAAAGAAGAGCTCAGGGGAACCTTGTGGCAGCTCTCCCTCCAGAGGTGTGATGGGGAGCAGCCCTCTTCCCCCTGAGCTGGGGGGCTCAGTCCTGGCCTCTGCCCAGGAGGCCCCATGGGCCCGATCCGGGATGGCCAAACACTCACCGCCAGGTCCCAGCAGCACAAGGGAGAGGTGCAGCAGAGTGGGGAGCAGGGCTTGCATCATCATGGTGGAAGAACTGCTGAAAAATGGGGGAAAAGGCTTTGCTGAGGACCGACCCGTTGTGAGGTAGCACCGCTCCTTCTTCCCCTCACTTGGCAGCCCCCTGCAAACACCTCCCTCCCCACCACCACGGCCCCCAGCCCAGTCCGGCTGAGACACCTTCAGCAACTCCAGGAGGACAGCGGTTTTGCAACCCCTCAGCCTGCCCAGACTTCCCCAGGACCATCTTTCCCTCCTAACTTACCGCCACGCAGAGCTACCGCCCCCTGAACGATCCCTCCCCGGGCTCACCCACACGGGACTACAAACCTCAGCATCCACCGCGCCGCCCCCGCCCCCTCAGCCGCTGGCGGCACAGCGCGGTGCACGCTGGGAGTTGTAGTCCCCCCCGCCCTCCCCTCAAGAGGCGCGGTGACGCGGGGCCACCCCACGCTTTCGGATGCGCTGAGGCGGCGATGCCGCGCAAAAGGCGATTACCTCCTTCCAGCTCCACGGCCCCGTCCCGCAGCAGCAGCCGCCGCTCTTCCCTTTTCAGCTTCTCACGTGAGGCAGCCGCCTTCCCACTCCCCGCCCAGCGCCTTTCTCCCGCCTTGCGCCGGCGCGGCCGCTCTCGGCGGCCATTTTGGGTGCGGCAGAACGGGCGGGTCTGTAAGGAGGGGGAGGTGGCAGCGGCGGGAGGGCTCCCGGCTTTGGTTGTTTGTCCATGTTGCGTTTGAAGCGACGC
This sequence comes from Phaethornis superciliosus, assembly GCA_023637945.1. Taxonomy (NCBI): domain Eukaryota; kingdom Metazoa; phylum Chordata; class Aves; order Apodiformes; family Trochilidae; genus Phaethornis; species Phaethornis superciliosus. The sequence continues at coordinate 3,551,360 of JAJQWJ010000023.1, read as the reverse complement.
AAGTTACCGGGCAGGGCTGGAGAAGGGATGGTTCGTCACGGTCAAGAGGGAGGGGTAGCGCCCAAGCAATGCTGAGGGGAGACATCTTCGGCCAAAGGGCGAAGTCCGGGCCGCGTTCCCTGCCCAGGCCCTGAGCGCTGCTGGGGTTGGAGCCCGCCCTGATCGTGGCCTCGGCATCCGTGGCCCCCTCAGAGGCAGCGAGGAGCAGTGCGGGGCTCAGCGGGGCGGGGGGGGGTCCCGCCATCAAGGAGAGAGGCGGGGAAGGTGAATGCAATCCTCTGCAGCCATGGCGGGCAGCGGGCCTGCTCCTGCCTGTGTGCTGGGCATAGACCTGGGCACGACGTCGGTGAAGGCAGCGCTGTTGGAAGGGACAGAGAGAGGGCAGGTGGTGGCAGGGAGCTGCTCCAGAGAGACACAGGCATACACCAGTAGCCTGGAAGCTGGACCACAGGTAAGGGGTGGCAGATAGCACTGCAGGCACCCAAAGGATACCCTCCTTGCCATGTAGCAGCAGGGTTGTTCTGGCACATTGTGAAGCCTTCAGTGGTTTTCCTGGCTTGTTTTTGTGCCTAGGTTGACAAATGGTTGCTGCATGCTTCTGGATGTCTGCAAATGGAACTAAAATGCTTTCTGTTTGCTGTTCAAGAAGGTCAAGTACAGCTGTTTTAAGGAAGAGTCAGGTTCTGGAAAGTTGCTTAAGACAACTAAAATTGATCTCCCATGAATCATCACCTTGTCTTTGGTGCTGCCAGTCAGGAGTCAGCAACCACTTGTCAACTGGAAGGGTATTTGCATGCTAACGTGAGCTGGAATTACAACTGGAAATTCCCTGTGGAAATCACCAGGAACATGTTCTCCTGTTAAAGATATTTACATCCATTGTGTTGGTCAGGCTGAAAAAGGAAGAGTCAGAATTATAAAAAAAAAGTATGGACATTCTTCTGGCCTGGTAGTGTCATGAGTTCAGGGGGTAATTTCTGAGTAAAGATGCCAAACAGGCCAACTCCCCATTATACATCATGTTTATGCATCCAGAAGTATGTATATGCAGATGAGTTTGCATCTATATGTAGACATACTTGAATACTTTTGCTTATAATTTTCATACTGGTCTGTCACAAAGGAATCTGGATCTTCAGAAGTGTGAAAGCTGGAATGCAGCTGCTTTTGTGGCACCATTTGGTCAGTATGCCAAGTAGATTAGTTTGCTGGGTAGTTCTAGGAATAGAGTATCTAGAAACCAAGTATTAATATCATCAAAATATTCCAAAATTGGAAGGAAGTAGCTACAGAGGGGCTTTAGGAAGGTCTAAGGAAGACACACAGATAATCCTTTCTCTGAAGAAAAAGAGCAACAATGTGTAAGGTGAACTAATGAAATCATGTAATGAGTGGTAATGGATTTTTTTAATGCATATTTGAGTATAACTCAGGAAATTAAGAATTATTTGGCCTTCAGTTTAAGAAGCTGTTCTCTCTCAACTTTTTAGACTTGTTTTTTAATTTTTGTGGTTTTGTGGTGTTTGGTTTTTTTGGTTTTTTGTTTTTTTTTTTTTTAATTTAGTGAATGTTATCCTAATACATGCTATTAAGCTAAATGAATGCTATTCTTCACTTCAGACTAGAGGAGTCTTGTTTAATAAATACAGTGCCTGAATTCTAATGGCTTCATTCTCAGAATAATGCTTTATGATTACAGGGAATGGAGCAGAATGTCCGAAGAATAATAAAAGCATTGAATGAATGTCTTGCTGCTCTACCTCAGCAGCAGCTTCAAAGAGTCACTCACATTGGCATTTCAGGACAAATGCATGGGATTGTGTTTTGGAAGAAAGATAAAGGTAATATTAATTATTTAGCATTCCTGTTCAGAGTGTGAAACTCGCACGTTCACTTTGGTCTTCAGAATTAAGAGATGATCTGTGGGAATTTTGCTTTAATTACAGGAATTTCAGATGCTGACTGTAGCTGACTGTGTTATTTACACAGATTAGTTGAAGGCTTTAGTCTTATGAGATCCCTGCAGAGTCAGCACAGTTATTAATATGAAGGAGGAATAACATATTTGTGGCTTGCTAATTGTCCATCCTGTGCTATCTACTGACAGTTGAAAGAACTTCTGAATCATGTGAATGACTTCTTTTGGGGGGGAGGGGAATACTGTTCACCACAAAACAATAGCTGTTGCCCAGTATTTGAACCCTTTCTAATGATTCTATGGTAGCAGTGTTAGAGTGTTAGTTGTTCTGTGTATACCTTGAAAAATTAATTGTGCTAGATCTTTAAGTTAGAATTTGCATAGCATAGCTCTCCAGCAGTGAATATTTCTATGCTATTTAGAAATACTGCTTGAAAGTGCTGCTTGAAAGTTCAATAAACAATGTTTTCAGTCCTTGGTTTTTTTTTTCCCCTTCTCAAATCTCAAGGTGTTTTGTTTGTTTTTTTCCCAGCAAGTCTTAGATTGTTGTGTTGCATTCATCTTGCTGCTTATGCTTCAATGAGTAGGAGCTGAAAGAATGATTATTGTCATGATTCTGAATGCTCAGCTGCTTGAGGAATGAAGGGCCAAGACCTCAGGAACAAAATCAACTGCAGTGAGGTAGTCACGTGGGGTTTGATTGTGCAAATACTCAAACAGCATTTGTGGCAGGGAGGATGTGTGGAATATTGAGGCCTTGGCTTGCCAGCCATGTGAGATAGGGATGGATTCATTTCTTGGCTGACATCCTATAAACCTACCAAAGTTTAAGGCTTTCAGAATGCATTTCCATGTCTTCTTTCTCTTTGCTTTATCATGGGCACATCTGAACAATTATATCAGTCTTATAATAATAGGAGTTACACAGATTAAGCAAAGATTTATTGTAAACCATAAAACAGATTTCCCAAAAGTGCTGGTCACTGCCTGTCACAAGTTGTCAGAGTCTAAATTGCTTTTGGAGACTCTGCTATTCATTACTGGCTGTAATTTTATGTTAAATACTAAACTGATTAGAAAGAAGAAATCCAGGGGCTGATGGACTGAAGGAGCCATTGCTTGCTTTCCAGCTGTCCCAAGGGCTACATAACAGAGCCTCATGGGTTCATGGAAGACACAGATTCTTATGTCATATTGGTTAATATTTTATTTCCTAAAGCCATGTGCCACTTCTGTTTCTTTTCTGTTAAAGGAAAGTAGGTGTTTGCTCTCACTTGTTTTGAATAGACTAAGTGAATCTATGCACTTTGGGACACAAAATGCATTTTTAATGGAATCCTTTTGAGTAAGATTTATGGTTAATAATATTTCTTAAAATGCATTTAAAACTAGAAAGGCAAACAAGCTGGAAATACAGTTCAAACTTTCTTGATGGAGCAGTGAATTAAGGGAACAAGAAAAACTGTGTTTGCTTTGCATGTTTCATGTAGTACTTCCCAGCTTTCATGGCTACTTGTTACTGTGTGACTGTAACTTCAGATTCCTGTACCCAGCCCATGTTTGTGCTAGCCAGTTGAGCAGCTGGGAATCTTCTCTGACCTGTAGGACGAGTGGCAAAGCACAGCTTGAAACTCTGCTCCCATCCCTAGCCAAAACCCAAAAGGCTGCTTCAGTTACAGAGCCAGCTGGAGGGGGTGTGTATCTGTCCCCACATTGTGCCAGACATCACCTGGGGGAGCAGCAGTGGTCAGAGGCCTGCTGTGACAGCAGAGTCTGCTAACAGACATCCCATGGCAGTGTTTACTCTGCTGCTGGACAGGGCCTGTGCAGAAGTGTTTGTGGTGAGCATGTCAGGGCAGGAAGAAGCCTTTTGGACTGGAGCTGTGAAGGCTCTGAGCTGCTCTGAGAAGCTGCCATAATGTAACCAAGGCCTTTGTGTGAAAGGATGTGAAGATTTCATCAGGAGTGTAGTGTTCTGTGTTCAGAAGGAACATGCTGGGCTGGTAAAATGGATTCAAACTCTATTCTACCCTTTGTGGAGCTTTGTTATAGACTACAGCTACTCTGTAGTACTTTGCAGTCCATTGTTCTATACATACAGCTCCAGATTTCCTGTTGCTTTGGCTCAGAAGGTGATGGAACTACAAGCCATCCATCACAGTTCCTTACTATTCCAGCATTCTCCAGGTTGTGATGTGGCAGACCCCAGTTAAGGTTTGTATGGGAGAGCTGCCAAATCAGCTCATTAACTCCCATAGCAGAACTGTGGGGTTTTTTGTTGTTGTTGATCACCTGTTTTTTAAGTTGTATAATAAATATCTCAAGGTGCAAGTTGCTTGTCTCTCTAGGCAAGAAGAAAGCCCTTCAATGCCATTTTTTGCTCTAGCAAAGGCTGACCAGCACTAGGATGACATCTAGGGCTGGAAAGTGTGACTAATTAATTTGATTACAACAACTGCTGGCTCCATGTCTGCTCTTTTTCCAATATATTTGACAAATGACTCAAGAGTGTCCAGAAATGAAGATTGCCAGGCAGACTATGCTGCAAGGAATCACTGAACTTCTTGGATACTGTGTTTCAGGGTGCAAGTGGACAGAGGGTGGGACAGGCCCTACCTTTGAGCCCGAGGAAGTCACTCACCTCATTACTTGGCAAGACGGCCGCTGCAGCCCCACCTTCCTCTCTTCTCTTCCTCTGCCAGAGTCACATATCAGGTTGGCTACAGGATTTGGGTGTGCTACAGTCTTCTGGTATTTAAAGAAGAGGTACTTGGAGCTGTTTCACTGGCAGTTTCTCATCTGGAATTTATGTGACAATTAGTATTCCTTTGACATGTTTATGCCACTACTGGCTGAGGGGCTGCAGTTCTCTGTAATCATAATAAAGTAGTCAAAGAATATAGAAAATGGCAGCATTCCGTATATGCAACAGAGCACAAGAGTCTTCTGACCTCATAAAAACCCTGTCGGGCTCTTTTGTGAAAAGAAAAGCTTCTGACCATATATTAACAGATGCCTTGAAGTATCACAGAATAATTCTAGCCCATTCTACTGCTCAGAGGAGCTCTGCTAATGCAATTGAACAGTGCAGTTTTACTTTCTGCAGGTTGTGAAAAGTACAAACATGCCTAAGAGTTGCTTTGCCCGATTCCTGCCAGATGCTAAAACAAGCAGTCCCTAAATTAATTTGCATTCCTTTCCTTAGACACTGAGATCCCTACGAGGTGTTACAAAAGCTCTGCTTTGTTGTGGCATGTTTGCAGAGGATACATTTTTCACTTAGGACCTGGCATCAGCACCAGTTGCTTTTCAGTTTCATCTTCTGTCTGTTCTGCTTCTCAAAGAGCCAGTGTCTTCCTCAGCAATGAGTCCAGTTTCAATAAATGGGGAAAAATGTATTAAATTGGTTTTTTTTCTAGCATGTATTCTGCAAATATATGGAGTGTGGCATGCTCTTGCTTTAGACTTGTGTAATTCCTGACTCCAGCTGCTTTGATTTGCTCCTGATTTTTTTGTGCCATTAAGTACATTTTTATTCATGTTTTTGTTTTTAAAATGTTTTATTTAAAAGTCCAGATTATCTGAAGTCTTACGATGCAGCTGGCACTATCCATGACTATGTGGTTGCTATGTTGTGTGACCTGAAGAAGCCACTCATGTCTGTCCAGAATGCTGCCAGCTGGGGATATTTTAATTGCACCAACAAGAGCTGGAATACTGACATGTAAGTGCTAAGGTCATTCAAAAGGGTTTGTGCATTTCAGGTTGATAAAAAGTAATGGAAAGCTACTCCTAATCAAGTAGGGTAGCCTCTACTAAAGAAATATTGAGAGTTTTTTCTGTTTTGTAAGATATGTATCTTTAAATTACATAAATTCTGGCACAGTATTTTTAGAAATACCTGAGACAGGAGACAGCAGAGCTGAGAGCTTTGTCCATGGGGACAAGTATACCAGACTGTTCTCTCTAGTTATTTAAGCTGAGCTCCTTTGCAGCTGCTAAGTGCTCACTGGAAGTCTTACAGAAAATTAGTTTGTTTATTTATTTACCTATTTATTTCAATGATTTGTTCTTTCAGGGCTGAGTGCTAAGGCCTTGTATGTTTCAGGGCTTAGGTTAGGCCAGGACTCCAAGATGAAAAGATCTGCTCATGAAGGTATGAAAGAGTGACAGAAACTTGTGTATGGCCTCCCAAACTTTCACTGCTCTGGGGGTTTTGCTGTAGCAATGTAGAATATCTTGCAGTTTGATTATGTAAGGAGTTTGTTGGACTTGACTTTGATTTGGTTTTGAACCACTAACTGCATGAAAGCTTCAAGGTCTTTGACACTTGGAAGTTGCATTTTTTTGCTGCTTTTGCAATTGTGCCTGTACCCTGGAACTGTTTGTCTGTTTGACATCAGTAAGTTAAACTTGCTGAACATGTACTGCTGGATACTTTCAAGTAACCAGGTTGTATTTAAAGGAAAGCTATTTATTCTTGTAGACTATCCTAGTTAACCTATCCCCTTTAAATGGAATGCTGCTTCTGTGCAACACAAAGCTTTCAAAATAGGTGAAAGCATCCATAAATGCAGCAGCCACAAATGAATGGCCAGGTTCACTTCAATGTGGTCTGTGTAGTCATGCCACACATTCCCATGCTGCTTTCCTGCAATTATATTGTTCTGATTGCAGATTGGAAAAATCTGGCTTTCCTGTTCACTTGCTTCCAGAGGTGGCAGACCCTGGCAGTATTGCAGGCACAACAATCTGTGCATGGCATGGAATTCCCAAAGGAGCAAAAGTAGGGGTTGCTCTGGGAGATTTCCAGTGCTCTGTTTATTCCTGTCTGACTGAGAAGACTGATGCAGGTAAGATCATCTTGGTATCTTCCTCAGTTTTCACTGTCCTCCTTCAGGGGTAACCTGGTAAAATGCTGATTTTTTTTTTTTCTTTATTTTTTTTTTCTTTTATTTCTTTTGTGTTCTAGTTCTTAATATCAGTACCTCTGCTCAGCTGACTATCTCAATGCCCCTGGGTTTCCAACCTCCAGAGACACCAGATCCTTCCTCAGCTGTTACTTATTTTCCCTACTTCAGTGGTGACTACCTGGCAGTGGCAGCATCCCTTAACGGAGGCAATGTCCTAGCAACATTTGTGGACATGGTGGGGCAGTGGACAGAAGAGCTAGGTAAGCTATTTCAAGGATAATTAAGGCTTAAAGCTCAGATTGTTCAGTGAGGTAAGAGGAAGCTAAGGCAAAGGAACAAGCCTAGAACTGTTTTGTCACGCCACATAAGGAACAAGGATGCAGCTCCTGGGTCATGCTTCCTAGATCTCTGGAATTTCCTGCAGGAGTTTATGAACACGCTGGGACAGTCAGGCTTGGACTCCATATTCACAATGCCTCAAGGTTTTTGTTTCAAGAACACAAGAAAATTATTTTTTGCAAGTTGTTTTTCAAAAGGAAAGGTCAGCAAATTTGAGAACAGTATCTAACATTGTATGACTGCAGTCTGAAGGACTCCTTGATTAGATCAGTTGCCTTTGGCTGTGTATTTTGTAGCACTCTAATGGATTTTAAGACTGAAATTCCTGCAATTTCTTCAAGACTCAAACTCATGCAATATCTTCTAAGTGTTTAAAACATGGTCTTCAGGGTTGGGCTTTTGGTGCTTTTTTTATTAGTCTCTTGGGTTTTGTAATACAGAAATAAGAGCTAAAAATGTACATCCAGTGACTACTTGAATACGACTTCCCATTCAGGTGCAATCCAGCCATTGAAGCTGAAATCTGCCATCAGAGCCTTTAAAATACTTAGTGTAGTCTAACTTAGCTTAGTATAGGCAAAGAGAAATAGTTGTATTATCAGGACAGGCAGTTTCTGTAATCAGAAAAAGATTCCTAATCTAACAGACACTAGATACAATTGGATGGGGGAGCTGTGTTTCATCATCTGGGAAAACAATTACCTTTGGGACAGGGGGAAAGAAGTACAATATTTTGCTGAAGAGGTGGATCAGCTCCATTTGAAGCCTCCACATGTGAGCTACACCACACCCCTCAGCAGTAACACAGTGTTTCCCATCTGCTTCCCAGGGCTTCAGCTTCAGGAATCTGCCATCTATACAAAGATAATCAATGCAGCCTTGGCTCAAAACGACAGCAAACTCTCAGTCCACCCAACCGTATTTGGAGAGAGACACAGTCCTGAGCAGCTGGCGTCGGTGACCAATATTGCTGTGTCTGAGCTCTCCCTGGGTCACATCACAAGGGCTCTGTGCCGCGGGGTCGTTGGGAATCTCTGCTCCATGCTCCCTGTGCCACGGCTGCTGGAGATGGGAATCAGGAGGGTCCTGGGCAGCGGCAGCGCCCTCGCCAGGAACCAGGTGCTGCGCCAGGAGGTGGAAAGGGTTTTCCCATTCCCTGTTGTTTATGGGAAGGATGTCGATGCTGCCGTGGGGGCTGCCATGGTGATGGTCCACAGAAAATAAAGTCGTTTGGAATGGCCTGGGACAAAAACCTCTTGGTTTTTTTCTTTTTATTTAAAAATCGTTTCCTGGCTGTGCAGTGTTTCATAGAATCATAGAATTGTCTGGGTTGGAAGGGACCTCAGAGATCATCAGGTCCAACCCTTGACCCACTGCTGCAGTTCCCAGCCCATGGCACTGAGTGCCACATCCAGGCTCTTTTTAAATATCTCCAGGGACGGAGAAGCCACCACTTCACTGGAAAGTCCATTCCAATGCCTGATCACCCTCTTCGTGAAGAAATTCTTTCTAATATTCAACCTAAACTTCCCCTGGCACAACTTAAAACCATGTCCTCTTGTCTTGTTGAAAGTTGCTTGGGAATAGAGCCCAACCCCCCCCCCCGGCTACAACCTCCCTTCAGGTAGTTGTAGAGAGTGATGAGGTCTCCCCTGAGCCTCCTCTTCTCCAGGCTGAACACCCCCAGCTCCCTCAGCCTCTCGTCATAGGGTCTGTGCTCGAGTCCCTTCACCAGCCTGGTTGCCCTCCTTTGGACCTGCTCCAGGACCTCAATCTCCTTCCTGAACTGAGGGGCCCAGAACTGGACACAGGACTCGAGCTGTGGCCTCACCAGGGATGAGTACAGGGGCAGAATTTCTTTTCAATTCCATTTTTTCTGGGGTTGTATTCACCATGCCATCTCACTCATTACAGTGGGAGGGGGAAAAAAAAAAAGAGAGAGAAAACTTGCATTTAATGTCTTCTGCTTCTGCACATTTCATTGCTCTCTCATTCCCATTTGTGAAATGAGAAGTAATTATCAGATTAAATTTGACTGAGTGACTAAGGGAAGATCCATTAACATTCTGCATAAAATGATATTTCATGTGAGGCTCATTTTCCTGGTAGGAAATCTGTTTATAGAAGGACTAGGAGATATGAGTAGCTGTCTGTAGCTTAGTCTGTTGCTTTCATCAGGTACTTCTTGTCCACAATATATGGGCAGCAACAGGGATATCAGCCTTTTCTGGGAAGCTGGGTGGCTCTTGGACAGAATGAGTGCCAGTTTTCTTACGCTGCATGTTGTCTCTGGAAAAGATGGGATACAATCTTTTTTTGAGCATCAACAAAGAATTAAAATATAATATGGGGAATTATTTCTGTGGGTACCCAAGTCAAGGACAGTTGACTAATGTGAAAGGCAAGGCTAGGCCAGTACCATGATGGGATCTAACTGGCATGTGGGGCTTATATCTAAGTGGAAAAAAAGCTTATAGGGTGAGATGTAACTATTTCCCTTATTCAGACAATTGTTTTGGGGTTTGGGTGGTAGAATGGACTAGGGCCTCTATGAAACAATCAGAATTTGTGGTAAAGTGGAGGGGCTTGTGGTAAACAAGGTAGATGTACACCTTTTTTGCTCAAATGAGACTGTGAAGGAAGGTAGTTTCCTGTTACCTGGATACTATTTCATTACTTAGAAGTGTGTATTTCAACTGAAATGTGGAAGTGTATTCCTACCTTGCCCATTAGCAACATCAGGACTGCCTCATTCTTGTAGTAAGAAAGCTGTTCTGAGATCTTAATTAGAGATGGTTTAATTTCCATCTCCCTCCAGGCATCTATTCGTGTTTATGGAACTACTGGCATATATAGGAATTACAAAGTGTAGTCTAAAGATTCTGTAAAATGTCTTAATTGTGTTATATGTAATTTTCCCTTTAATCTTATTATAAAATATTTTTGCATCAGCAGGCCTGCTTTAATTTTTATTGAATAACTGGAAAGAACTATATCTGGAGGATACATCTTCCAGATCTTTAGTACATGTGCTGATATTTTTCCATTTGCAGTGGTGGAGAAGGCTCTTAATTGGTAAAATCATTTTCCAGCACGGAAGTCTCACAAATTCTGTTCAACATTCTGGATGCAGGACCCAAAAAAAAGATTAAATTATTTCCTGTTTTATTGCCCTGTCTAGATAAGTTTTTACATCTTGTACCTTTGAACCAGGTCCCCTGCTGAGATGGAACATGGTGTGTCCAACCACTGTTGCAAAAAGCAATGGAGTGCTGCTGGTAGGAAGGAAACAACAACAAACATCTTGCCAAGAAATACATGTCAAGGAGGCTGGTGGAGGAGGCATCAAACCTCAGAAAATAGCAGAAATCTCCCAGAGGGTGTAGATCAGAGAGCAGTAAGACTGAAAGGAGCTGGTGTCTGGAATGGAAGAAGAGAGGGAAAGAGTAGCTAGAGGGACCAGCAAGAAGCTGGAGATGGAATAAGGCAGACCCTGTACTGATCCATATCATTTCCAAAGCAGAGTCTCTGAGCTGGAGATGGTGAAAGAGTTGTGATGCTGAGTGAGAGGCTCTGCTCAGTAAAGTTCCAGGAGCACCAGCTAAGGACCTGGCATGTTGGTAATTTATACTTATGCATTAATAAATAGGCTTTTTATTTCTTATGAGTGCCATGCCATGGGGTGATTTAAGGAGTATAATTAGTTTGCTGTTAAACAGGCATATACTGTATTCTGATATTCATACATGGATAGATGGCAAGACAAGAAAATTACCTTTTGCAAAACAAAGCAGATGACGTCGTTGGGTGATTTCATGATCTATCTCAAAACCTCAGGAGCTAGAGGTCTAGAGGATGCTTCTAACCTATCAGCTACAGCCTGCTGGAAAAGCTGCTTCTTTAGACTAGTTTTTGGCAAAAAGGTTTTATGTAAATAAAAATAATTGACAATATCTCACACTGTTTTTATCTTTGAGGCTGTTAGATCTATTCTAAATTAGATAACATTATTTTGCCTAATGACATTAATATGGAGAAGCAGACTGTTACATATATGTATTATTTAAATAAAACATAGCAAGAATATGGAATGATAGAATGGCCTTAGGTTCTCTGTGTCATCGGCTTTCCCCCAGCTCTATTCACAATCATATTATCTGTAAAATACTTGGTGGGACTTCAAAGCAGCTGCCCAAGAAAGATGTCCAGGAAGATGGCTGATTTAGGAGAAAAGCTGTGGCATATTTTACAAAATTTTCAAATTGAAATGAAACTGACCCACAGAAACAATTGTTGTCCTGTGGTCTGGGTGTTTTTGCAAGCTTGAGTGTATTTACAAAGAGGAAATCTGGAGAAAGAGTATCCATTACTGAATGCAATTAAAGGGGGTGGAAAAAAACCCCAGCAACTTACTGCATTTCTTGTAAAGAGCTTTGCTAAGCTCCTGGGAATAGAAGTGACTGAGGCTTCTGGTTCCAGAATTGATCTTAATGATCTTATTACTCTATTCCCTATGTTTCTAGTGAAGTTCCATTGATTCTAAAAATCATCAGACACATAGGACATGTTTGCAGACAAATGAAGTGGAGAAGCAAACTCTGAGGTCTTTTCAGTCCGAGCTTCTTGAAGGAGGAATATCTGGCAGCAAATTCCTGTGCATCAGAGGGTGCTTACTGAGGCTGGACTGTTTTGCTGAAGACAGGATTTTTTTTGGCAATATTTGTAAGTTCTGCATGTATATTTTAATATCATGGGTGTTAGTTGTAATCTCCCTTTGGTATTTATTACATGATTGGGTTAGATATTCTATCAAAAATATTTCATTTATTATTTCAAACTACAATGTACACATAGGATTCAAAGACTTTAGGAAGGTCATGGGTTTTTTAGGATTTTTTTTTCCAAGGATCTTTCCATAGAATTTTGAAGCTTGTTTCCCTTGAAAATTCACACTCATGAGGAAATGTGGATTCATCTTCATTATCAAAGGTATTAGCAAGAGGGTCTGGAAAGAAAACCAGATACAATGACTGGAACAAAGAACTTGAATGGTGAGCTGAGGACATTGTGAGTTAACTGCTGTCATCAGTAGTTCACGGATATGTTGCTTTTTGCTTCCAGTAATCCTAAGTATGCTAGTTTGCAAATTGCTATTTTCTTTGTGTGTGTGTTGTACAAAGTTACAGAAAATACAAATGCCTGGCAAAAATTTCTTTCCTATCCTCCTTGCACAGGAAAAATGTAAGTGACCCTGAATGTTAGCTAGTCCCATAGAACTGAAACTCAAGCTTTAATGTACAATGTAGGTTTGTAAACAACCCCTCTGGATATTTCTTGAAGATAAACAACCTTGAACCATGTTTATGATGTTGCTTTCATACTGAAAGGTTACTGACTGCTGTAATTCAGTTTATAACTGAAGGCTTTTTAAAGATTTTGCAACACTCCTGTGCTCAAAGCTGTAAGGTTTCTAAGCAATCTAGAATTTTGGAGTATATTTCTGCCTGTTTAGCTCTCTGAAATCCAGCTGTTCAGCAGTTATGATATGATGCATTCCTGTCCTCACTGCTGGAGTTCCAGAATAATTTGAACTTGATAGTATGAAGACCTAGGTTAAAAGTTTGATAAGAAAGTAAAAGGGAAAAAAAAGAAAGCCTGCTCTCCTTTCAGTATATTTGTTAATTTGTGTCAAATCTTTTGTGGCTGTAAAGCTGACAAGATCAGATGTGTGGTCTTACAGTCATCTCTTGTCTGTGGTAGCTCTCCCCTTTCTGTCTGATGTTTGAGGTGACACTTATCTCCCTAGAATCAGACACACCAGTTTTCATCTACCACTGCTGTATCTGTGGTAAAGCCCTTAAGTGACAGTTTCCTATACACAGGAAGCCCTCTGTGCTTCATCATTGAGATGGTTATGGCACTGACAGGCTTTTCTCACAGCCCTGAGAACGTACTGTGGCACAAACCAGTTAGAAAGTAGAGAAGAAAAGCAGACATTGTGTTTAGGTTTGGGGTTGTTCAGGCTTTGACAATGACTGGAGGAGGATGGGGCAGTAGTTTTAAGCAGAAATGGTTGCAGTGGGGTGGCTGGCAAGCTCTGGGACATGCTGGCTTGCTTTCTCCATTCTGAAATGGGCAAGGACAGTGGGGGGACACTGACAAACAGCATGGAGCTAGTGATCTACTAAACTGTTCCAACTTTGGGCAGAGTGAATATGTGCCCATCTGTCTAGCTTTTGGGATGAGAGCAACCAATCCATTCCCTGCTGTTTCTGGAGAGCAGCCCTAAGCAAAATGGGACTCATGGCTCCATAAAATGCTGACTTGAGGTGTTTGTGTGGTTCCTCACAGACTATCTGCTCATCATGTCTTCCATTCTTGGGAAGATGAAGAAATTTGGCAGTTCTGACATGGAGGAATCTAACGTGACAGATGAACACTCAGATGGAGAGGACTCCATGCTGGAAATGTCTGACAGTCTCCAGGGAATGCCCAGCACCAAGGTGCAGCCACTCAAAAGCAACATCTTTGCAAGACGTGGGCGGTTTGTGATGGGTGATAGTGACAAGGACATGGCTCCCATGGACTCCTTGTACCAGATGGATCATCTGATAGCACCTTCTCTCATCAAATTCCATGCCAATTTGGAGAGAAGGAAACTTCACAAGTAAGCTTGCTGTGTAAAATTTGTTTATAATGAACAGCTTGACAGCTGCAGACTGTTTTCCTAGAGGAGCATTTATTCTCTCTGTGAGCATGCCCATTTTTTCAGTTTCACTATTTTCTATGCCAAAATAAAAAGCATTGCATCTGTAGTTACTCTGCCATACTTCAATGCCACGTTTAGGTCTTGTTCTCAACTTCTCAGTAGCAGATGCATAATTTTATAGAACAGTTCATTGCAGATGATGTTGTAGACTTTGCAGATCCATCTATACTGATCTGTAGTGCTTCACACAAGGAACTGGAAACCAGTGTTTGGGTAGTTTATAAAAAGTCTGCTATTTTTCTGACTTTAAATAACTGAACTTTACCCCTGCTAGGCACCTATCTACAGATTCTATCACAGGCTGCTCAGAAAAAGCTTTCAAATTTTATGACCGCAGAAGAATCTTTGATGCTGTAGCCCAAGGCAACACAAGGGACTTGGATGATCTGCTGCTCTACCTTAAGAGAACCTTGAAACATCTCACAGATGATGAGTTCAAAGGTACCCTTCAGTGTCACATACCTTAAGTTTCCCTCTTCTTCTAGCAGTGCTCCTGAGATGAAAACAAATCACCATAATTGTGTTAAAGCATCTGCAGGGGGCCCTCTAATAGCCCATACTTCCCAGTAAATTGGACAATTGATTTTTAAGGTTACAGGAGAATTCAGAAAAGCTGAAACTTTCTGTGAAACCCTGAATGAGTTTTCTTGTCCTTTGAAAAGAACCTCATTAATTCCTGCATGCCTGGGGGTGGATGGGAGGTTTATAATCACTACTACAGAGCTGCAATCTTTTTTGTTACAGAGCCAGAAACTGGGAAAACCTGCTTACTGAAAGCCATGCTGAATCTACATGATGGGAAGAATGATACCATTCCCTTGCTGCTGGATATTGCAAGGAAAACTGGAACTCTGAAAGAGTTTGTTAATGCAGAGTATACTGACAACTACTACAAGGGTAAGAGAAATAGTTTCTGGGTGAATATTCTTGGCACTGAAGCTGAAGGTATGATTAGGCAGAGCTTGCAAACAGGTAGGAGGATTTATGCATGAGGATGCAGCATCCCAAAGTTCTAGTGTGTGAGTGCCTGAGCACACATGCACTGTTAGGTGTGATATTTTGCCACTTTTGATACACGATGATTTAACACCAAGTTCAGGGAACTTGTGTTTGCTGTCTGTGCCACCTTTTTTTTGTTCAGTTCTAGAGCTTTTTAGTCTGCAAAGCTTTCACTGCCACCATCTTACGTGAAGCTGAGTGAATATTGGTGCCTAGAAGCTCTCAGTTTGTGTTAAACATTGAAGTCTGATGTGTGAACATCTGTCTGATGAGTGTCTCTCTAGGCCAGACTGCACTTCACATCGCCATCGAGAGACGGAACGTGGACCTGGTGAAGCTTTTAGTCCAAAATGGAGCAGATGTTCATGCAAGAGCCTGTGGAGAATTCTTCAGGAAAATCAAAGGGAAACCTGGCTTTTATTTTGGTAAGAGTGAGCAAATAATCCTGTTAAATAATCCTGTTTATGTGGTACTGGAGGCTCAGAAGTAGCAGATGGGCTGTTCTACCACTTAGTCCAAATACTTACTCCCAAAGGCTGAGATTCTAAAGAAACACATTTGGTAGTTGATGGTGTTCAGTGGGAGCTTGGTGTCTGCATCCCTTTGTTTTCTGGGCACTGCATCCTTTGAAAGGATCTTACCTTCTGTGGTGGCTCTTTTTAAGTGGCTTTTTTTTAAGCAGTCATGTTTTTGTGGTGCACTTAAACCCAAGAAAATGTGATTCTAACATCTGTCACAAGAATTGGTTCTATATCATGCAGAGAAAGTCACCTTCTCCTGGTGAAAGGTGAAAACAACATGATCATCTCTCTGTTTATGTCCATGTAGTAAAGGGCTTTCTGACCAGTGCTTTCCATTGCTTTCCCTCAGGGGAACTGCCTTTGTCCTTGGCTGCCTGCACCAACCAGCTCTGTATTGTGAAATTCCTCCTGGAGAACCCCTACCAGGCAGCCAACATCGCTGCTGAGGACTCCATGGGCAACATTGTCCTGCACACACTAGTGGAGATTGCAGATAACACTAAGGACAATACCAAGTTTGTTACCAAGATGTATAATAACATATTGATCCTTGGTGCCAAGATTAATCCAATCCTCAAGCTAGAAGAACTCGCCAACAAGAAAGGGCTGACTCCATTAACTCTGGCAGCCAAAACAGGGAAGATAGGGGTAGGTGAGCAGATGTGTTTTACTCTCCCATTTCTCTATTAAGTTACACAGGGTACACACAAAACATTTATGCAAAACAGATTTTATCACTGCTTGTTGTTGAGGCCTTTTAGTTAAGAGGAAAAGGTGCTGCATATTACCATGCAAAACTGCATAGTCTTCTAAAAGTTGT
Organism: Phaethornis superciliosus; assembly: GCA_023637945.1. Taxonomy (NCBI): domain Eukaryota; kingdom Metazoa; phylum Chordata; class Aves; order Apodiformes; family Trochilidae; genus Phaethornis; species Phaethornis superciliosus. The sequence goes on along the minus strand of JAJQWJ010000023.1, from coordinate 3,535,081 downwards.
GAAGTGTGTGAGTGTCTGTGCCCAGCTGGCACTATTCATACACCACTGCCATGCAAGGCAGTCAAGGTGAAAACAGCTGGTCTCTGCAATCACCTGAACTACTAGAGGCCTTGTACTTTTGACTGTCTGATATAACCTTCCAACAGTCCCCATTCAAAATGGGATGTGTAGCATACATCTCTGTTTTTCTCTCGCAGTTTTGAAACAGATAATGGCAATTTGTAAGCACTATTTGTATTTCTCATCTCCCTGAATCCAGTGAGATAATTAATTTTGTTTGCTTCAGACTTTGATCTCTGCGTTGCTCTAGTGGTTTCACTTCGGCACAGTTAAAACTAGGGGGAAATTATCTATCCTTGTGGAGATACAGAGGAACCAGAAGTCCATTAGCACTGAAATGTTGGTTGTATTGTTCTTTTGCAATTAGATTTTCGCATACATCCTCAGACGAGAGATGAAAGATCCTGAGTGCAGACACTTGTCTAGAAAATTCACTGAATGGGCTTATGGACCTGTCCACTCATCTCTTTATGACCTGTCTTGTGTAGACACATGTGAGAAGAATTCTGTGCTTGAGATTATTGCCTACAGTAGTGAAACACCAGTGAGTATTCACCTCCTTGGCATTTTATTCACAGACTGTGGAGGAAGACCTCCATGTTCCACACAGTGTCTTTTGCCTCATTTCTATAAAATGACAATCTCTCTTCCTGAGTTTAGAGGGTACTATGGGGAACAGTTGCTGAAGAGGAGTCTTTGTTGTTTCCAAAGCCCAGTGCATACTGGTCCTATCAAGATTTTCTTCTTTCTTCTGCTTAGAACCGTCATGAGATGCTGCTGGTGGAACCCCTTAACAGGTTGCTGCAAGACAAGTGGGACCGGTTTGTCAAACACTTATTTTACTTCAACTTTTTTGTCTATGCTATACATATCATCATCCTCACCACAGCTGCTTACTACAGACCTGTAAAGGTTGAGAAGGTATGTTACTCCTGTCATGTATCAGGGGAACCACCCAGTGCCTGATAACCCAGATCTGCCTCCCATTTGAATGTGTGCTCCTAATCAAAATTTTCCACTTTGAAGAAGGCAGGAGGGAGTTTTTGACCCTGCTTGCTTCCCAATCGTGTCCCTTTGCTGCAACACATTCAGAAGCCTAATCTATTACCCTAGAAATGTAGTTGCTTTCAGCTGCTGGCAAAGCCAGCAATTTCCTGTCTCATTTTCCTGTCTTATACAGCCTCCCTTCAAGTTCCATCACAGCACCGGGGAATATTTTCGAGTGACTGGAGAGATCCTGAGTGTACTGGGAGGTCTCTATTTTTTTTTCAGGGGGGTAAGATATTTGAAACATTTACTTGTTGCTGTTTGGGTAGATGCAGGAGGGAATCAAACATGCCTCATCTGATAAAGTAACCAATGTTTTAGTGAATAGCTATGTTTCGCTTTCTTTGGCTTGATTAGGAGTTATTGGGTTGTGAATGAGCCTTCAGGCTAAGATACAGTTTTATCTATTGTGTTAAAAAAGAGTATTCTTAGAAGTCAATGAGCATCTTGGCAATTAGCCAAACTTAAGAAGGGGGTACTGCAAATAGCCAGGCACCTATTGAAGATTGTCTGCCTTAGCCTAAAGCCCCTCTGCTTCCTCTTGGCAGTCAGTGGACAGTGTACAGTGAACCATGGGTCCTCAAACCAGTGACTGAATGGGTTGTTGTCCTCAAATGAGGCACCCAAATTGAGAGGAGTCGAGTGTTACTGCAAGAGTTCTCCCCTAGTTGTAGCAGTGTTGTGTTTGAGCTTTTCTTGAGATGCTTTATAGGTACCACATCCCTGTTATAGGTACTAGTGCTTAGTTGATGCATTCAGAAGGGAAACATCTGTTCTTGAATGCAGACCTGGTTTTCATTCCCTTCTTTTTTCTTTTTTTTTCAGATACAGTATTTCATACAGAGGCGCCCATCGTTCAAGACACTGGTAGTTGACAGCTACAGTGAGGTTCTTTTGTAAGCTCCAATATCTTTGATTGCATTTCAGCCTGAAATAAATTACTGTATGAGATCTGTTGCACTGGCTGAAACCACTTATAATAGGAAGATGCTTTGCTATAATTTCCTGTGTCCTTACAAAATACTTGCCAGTGGATATCATAGCACTTGAACAGGTGATTCTGGATCAGTAATCTGCTTTGGAGGTAAAGCAAAAGAGGTGTCTAAAAGTTCAGTGATTGTGTCATGCAGCAGTTGGAAACAGATCTCCAGGTTGGGCTTCCATGGGAGTGTATGCATTGGATGTGCAGAAATCCTGTCATTCCTAAAGGGATCTTTGCTTCTCAATAATTTGGGCCCTTTCTCTTTCCATCTGGAGTGCAGCTGGAGGGCAGTTTTATGGACTGGTGGAAAGGAGTACTGAATAAATGAGTGATTTTAAGGACTTCTGTTCAGTCACAAAGGTCAGGGTTGAGACTGTGGGAGTTTGCATGCAGGGAAATTGAGGAGTTTGCAAGAGGAACTGTAGGGTTTGAGAAGGGGAAGAACAAAGGGGAGAGAGGAGGTGTCTGCCAAGGCTCCTTTGTGTTTTGGAGAATACCTCATTCTGCTGTATATACCTCATGGGGCTCCTCTGCTCCCACATCTGTAGCCAAATCAGGACTCTGCAGTCAGACCATGCTTGTCTTTCAGCTTTGTTCACTCCTTGCTTCTCCTGAGCTCTGTGGTGCTGTACTTCTGTGGCCAGGAACTGTACGTGGCTTTCATGGTCTTCTCCTTGGCACTGGGCTGGGCCAACATGCTGTACTACACCCGTGGCTTCCAGCAGATGGGCATTTACTCTGTCATGATTGCCAAGGTCAGTCCAGTGAGTGGGTGATGGGCTCAGCTGAGTGTTCAGATCAGGAAACTGTTGCCAACAACTCCATTTCTAGGAGAGAAGTTACCATGTCTACCTCCATAGCACTGGGAAATTCTGTGTCACTCAGCTATACTTGGCCATTACTTTTTGAATAAAGTAATATGATTTAAATTATGAGAAAAAACTCTTGCTCCTCATCCATACATTTTATAGCAGTCTTGATATTATTTTTACCTGCTATGCTTCAAAATAACCACACTTGGATAGAAATGGATGAGAACAGTGCAGAGTGGTCTGGTGTGAAGTGGAACAGCTTTCTACCATCTGGAAACATCTTTGAATATAATTTAAGTGTTACCAAACTGAGCAATTAGCTAAGAGGCAATAGCTGGCTAGTAAACCTTTATAGATGCTGTAGCCAGCTAGCCTGAGTGGGGAAGAAAGATGCAACTGTCTTAATGTGTTTTACTGTTACAAAGATTAAATTATTATCCTGCATATGTGTGCAAACTGTTGCATGAGTAATAGAGTTTACAGTCAAGTTTAAGCAATATAAAAATACTCTGTTTCCATGTTGCAGATGATCCTTAGAGATTTATGTCGCTTCATGTTTGTCTATCTAGTATTCCTCTTGGGATTTTCTACAGGTAATACCATACTTGGAGTTACTTTTTATTATCTTAGAGAATCTCATTTTTCAAGTGGCTCAGACTTTTTGTTTTTATATACATGAAACTGAGACAGGACTTTCTGAGGGTGGCAGTTAGGGAGAATATTTTACAGAGTACCAGAGAGAAAGCACCATGAAGACAACATATCTTACCTTTATTCTCATTTTCATTGCTTGCAATGGAAATATGATCTCAAGCTGTAGTTTTATCCTACATATGTGCTTCCCCTTTTGCAACAGCTGTGGTGACTTTAATTGAAGATGACAACGAGGGGCAAGACACAAATAGCTCTGAATATGCCCGATGCTACAATGTGAAACGAAGCCGCCCCTCCTACAACAGTCTGTATTACACCTGCTTGGAGCTTTTCAAGTTCACCATTGGGATGGGGGACCTGGAGTTCACAGAGAACTACAAGTTCAAGTCTGTGTTTGTCATCCTTTTGGTTCTCTATGTCATCCTCACATACATCCTCCTTCTCAACATGCTTATTGCACTGATGGGGGAAACTGTCAGCAAAATTGCACAGGAGAGCAAGAGCATCTGGAAACTCCAGGTAGGTTGGGTCTATGAGGCTGCTATCTGAGAAGGAAGGTGTGGGGAAATTTCCTGAGAAATTTCAGAGGATCTTTAGGAACCAACATGTTTCCAACAAACAGGTCAGTGCTGCTTTCTCACTCTCCTGAACCCTTCCTATTAGTTCCTTTTCCATGAATATTTGACATTTTGCCTGAGCAGATGTTCCCGATGTTCCACAGATGTTCAAAATTTAAGAAGTACTTTTGTAATTAGACAGAATTATTTGGGCTTTTGATAATGGAAAATCCTGATCAGGCTATGAAGGCAGAGACTATCCAAGGGGAATAAACAATCTTTACCAGACTCATAAAGGCACATCAGGTTTTTTCTGAGATAGGAAAGCAAACTTCATAGTTCTAATCACAGGGCAGAAATTCAGCATTTTTAATGACATATTAATGAGGGTGATGTTTCAGAGATGGTTACAATGCCTGCTCTAAAATGGTGACGATGAATGCTCAAGGTTTTTTAAGTAAAGGCAGAATTCAGGATTTGTCTGCTTTCTTTTACTTGGTAGAGAGCCATCACAATCTTGGATATTGAAAACAGCTACTTGAACTGTCTGCGGCGCTCATTCCGGTCTGGGAAGAAAGTCTTGGTGGGGGTCACACCTGATGGCCAGGATGATTACAGATGGTGCTTTAGGTAACCTGTTTGTATATCAAATGGACCATCTTTTACAGAAAAACATGATGGTATCTGGTAGTGGAAAACAGAACTTTTCCCTGAGAGCATTCCTCTGAACAGTACTGCATGGACACTCTCTGCAGCAGTCATTTTAATCTGTTCTTTGGGCCAGCTCTGAGGTTTGAGCAGTGGCAGTGTGTGATACAAACTCATCCTGGAGTTGTCTGGGGATCCTTAGGATATAGATATTTTCTGTTGTTCTGTCTTGCAGAGTAGATGAAGTGAACTGGTCCACGTGGAATACTAACCTGGGCATAATCAATGAAGATCCTGGGTGCTCTAGGGGCCTCAAACGAAATCCCAGTTACTTTATTAAGCCTGGCAGAGGTGAGGGTTTCCAAGACCTAAATCCTACTGTGGGTTACACACCAGTGATAGAAAGTGTGTTGATTAATTGTTAGAGAGCAGACAGCTTATGTGCTTAGAGATAATGGCAGTAGTTAAGTGAAATGCATTTTTAGGCAGCACAAAATGTAAAGGATTAAGTGGGCTCATTATTCACATGGCAGTTTTACTCTGGAACAGAAGCCACATAGATTGAAAATTCTGATTTTGGATTTTACAAGACAGATAATATGTGTAATTCCTGAGGAGATGGGATAGTGTATGATGGCAACCAAGTAGCCAAAGGCTACTTAGGAGGCTCTGAACTCACATGATCAGTCTCTGCTGTACTTGCCAGCGGAAATATGGGAAACTCATGGAACAATATGAATAAAACCCCACAAAGTCCTTTCTTTCTGCTTCTTTCATCTTCCTTCATCAGCTTCCTATTTAAACCAATTGTATATTTTCTTCTGGTTTTTTGCAGAGGGGAAAAAATTAACCATTCCTTGCCTGTTTAGTTTCAGGGAAAAACTGGAAAACATTGGTTCCACTTTTGAGAGATGGAAGCAGGAGAGAAGAGCCTCAAAAACTACCAGGAGAAGTCAAATTAAGGCCTATTTTGGAACCTTATTATGAGCCAGAAGATTCTGAAACACTGAAGGAAACAATTCCAAAGTCAGCCTAATCTTATTTCAATTTTAAGAAGGTTAATTCTGGTTGCCTACATTGGTTCTCACAGTTAGAGTGCTTCATTCATAAGAACAGGGATTTATGAAAAAAGCTCAGAGGACTTAGGAAATTACAGTGTGGAAGGATTCATTAAGTATGCTAAATAAACTACCTGTTGTTTAAACTCCTGTCTTCATGGTTGTTTTTGATATTAATGTGAAGAAACTGTCTATACTGCTCGGTGTATATTTACTTGGCTAGATATGTGCATCTAGGCTGTATCATGAAGTGTTAGAAACAGTTCCCATAGTTGTTTTTTTGTTGTTGTTTTGTTTTATAAGTAAATACATTGAAAATTTCCTATACTTCAGAGCTTTTTGTAGGGGAGAGAGATTTCTGAAGTCTGAACTGACATTTGCATTGTTAACTAACAGGAGTTTCACTAAGTTTTGCAGGTCTGTGTAAGTGGCCAGTGATGGTGAATAAAAATTGTTATCTCTTGACCCTGAACATAGTGGGTTGCCTACCTCCCTCTGCTTTTAGATTCTTTTTCCTTTCTTGAGCAGCTATACCTGATTTTGTGGTTTCAAAAAGTAACCAATGTTATAAAACTAGAGACTAATTCATAAAAGAGTAGTAAAAATCACTGAGAGCCCACAGATAACTTCCTATGAGGGAAATTTCTTGCAAAGTAGTTAAATAAATGGATTCACAATGAAAGAATACAAAATAATGAATGATCTAGACATGTTGTTATTCTTTCCTCCTAACACAAGAACAAATATACTCTGAAATTTTAAAGGTTGAGTAGCCAAAATCATTGAAATAAATGTTTGTCTTACACTTTCAGAGTAAACTCCAGAATTCACTGTTATTGTTACCAAGGCTAAAAGCTTAACAGCATCCCAAATTTGACATTTATTTAGATAACAGATGAACTTTGTACAAAGTAAGAGATAGTGGTTATAGAGAATATATGTTTCAAAGGTCAAATGTATCATAATGTATAACAATAATTATCTTGAAATCTAAGTTTTTGTTCTTGACTTTGACAGCAGCAACAGGAGGAAAGGTGCTGCAAATCCATCTGCCTGGACTAATAAAGAGAATCAGGAAAAGTATCTGAGGAAGAAAATAGGCAGATATGCTGAAACTAAAGATAGGAGCCCTGGAAAGAGAGGAAAGAATGGGAGGAGAGGAAGAGAGGAACTTTGGCACCCTCATGAAAGGTGGCTGGACAGGAAGGGACTAAGGATAAGAAAATTTGTCTTACAGACAGCTGGCCCAGTGTTTCAGTGCTGGGTCTGTGTAGCTCTCAGGCAAGAAAAGGTAAATGGTTTTTCTTTCTTTGTTACGTAGCACTAAAGCACTTAAACTTAACAGCCTTTAATGCAAAAGCACATATACAACTATCTTTAAGCCAACAAGGTTTTTACCCTTGGGTTTCAGTTTGAGCATGTGCAGTGTTTCTGTAGTTACACCCAAGCACAGTTATGTTGAAGCCCTTCTGTCAAACTGGGCCAGAGCCTGCAGCCTGTGCTTGGCCTGTGACACATCCACAGACTGTAGTCAGGGAACATTTGAATGAAAGATAATTTTCATCAATACCTATAATTTTTCTGGATTTAGTGAGATACTGAAACTTTCACTATTACTAAAGAGAAGCATATTTACATATGTTCTGCCCTTCACTGCTAGCACTGTTAGATGAAGTTTTGAGTTGTGTCATGTCAGTTCTTTTACAGGGGTCAGGATTTCTCACAGTTCTCCTTTCTCATAGAGTACTACAGCAATATATTTAAACAAAATCTTCAAGCATCCAGCTGCTTTGTTTGAAATAGTGGCACCATCTAGAGGATTAGCAAATCTTGTTTCTTTTGTTAACATCATTCAGGACACACAAGAGGGCCCCCACACCATGTGCAGGATGTCTCTTTGGAGATACCCCATAACCTACTTGCCCCAGGAAAGCCCCTCTCCCTCTAAGAGAGGTCTTTCCAACCCAACTGTCTTGGGTTGCTTCCTCTGATCAAATTAATTATGCAGAATCATATTTATCTTTACCAAAGTGCCAGATAATCCTGTCACTCTTCTGTGGCATCTGTAGCACACTAGCATATTACTCAGGCATCTTTACTGGCGTCCTTAGTACTCAAAAATCCACAAGGTGTGTGCCCAGCAACTGCTGCTGTGCTACAAAACACAGAGGATACTGCCAGTCCCGTAACCTTAAGGGATAAAAGGTCAGTGGACTCAGGCTGTGATTCTTGAAGCTTTTAGAATCCCATCAACAGGAATTTTGTTCTTGAACTGTTGTGGTAAATCTTCCAAAGTATAAAAAAAGAAAAAATTAAAATCAACATACATTAAAAATCCCAGGTAGGCTGCAGTGTCTCTGATATTTAAGATTAGCTTCCACGTTTTGGTGCAGTAGAGAGAATCCTTTTGCAGTGAAGGATACTTAGTACAACTCTTGCTCCATTAGGCAACAGGCATGGATTTACCAGAGCCTGGGAGGAAGAGGTTTTAATTGATGCTGCCAGCTGCAGCATAGACATCCTGTGCCTTCTTAATGTGGTCACAGGGCTCTGAAGTGCTTCCATCACCCACCCCTTGCAGACTGGGATTACTCCTGACTCTGGAATAGTTTCCACAGAGAAAATGCAGACACAGTTTCTCCTACATTGGATGTCAAACTGTACAAAGCATTTCTTGATACATGTGGAGAGTACCCTATATCTCTGGGAAGGAGGGAAAATTGACGAAATGACCTCACTGGAGTTCTCCCTTTCTGATGTGTTTGTGATACTGTGGCAGAGCTACATCACCATTAGTAACACTTCCTGTTTCAGTGTGCTGGCAAGGAGTGGACATGAGCAGATGTGAACGTTTACAGACTTCATTTTTTTCAGACTTCATCATCATCACCTGGAAGAGTATTTCTTGGTCATTGTTATAATCAGCTTTTTAAATCAACATTTGAGCCACCTGGATGCTGAGATAAAACTCATGTCAGCTGGAATTGCCACGTCAGCTGGCTGCCCCACAGCAAGTAACAGCAACTTCCAGTTACAGGAACTGGAAAGAAGTATCCCAGTCACTCAGCCAGTAAGAGCAGTTTTAAGTCATGTCACTATGTTTAAGTCATTTGTTTCCAAGCTGACATAGCATTTTAACTCAGGCAGTTCCTCTTATTCCAAAGTAGAATGTGGATAATGAACCACCTAGAGAAAAGGGATGATGTCCTCAGTTCCTGTTAGACAGAGGGAGGAAGCCAAGAGTGCTTAATTGGCATAGAGGAAGACACAAGGAAGACAATGTCCCTCATTACCAGAAAGATACAGAAAAGTAGACTTAGGGCTGGAAATAGGCAGAGGGATCTCAAGAGGCTGATTTGCAAGGACAAATGGAAAGTTAGCTGTATTTTAGCTAAGTGCTGAGTAACAGAAAATTGAAGCATTGACAAAGTGAGGGAAAGAGCCTGGCATAAAGTAGAAGGTACCTGCAGGGAATTTATTTTGTTATAGTTGGTTAGCATCTCATATGCTGCTATAGTTGATGCAAAGTTCAGTATAAGACGTAATAGTGGGTAAATTTTTTTCCCCCTCATATTTTTTACAGGACTAGCCAGATCTTTGGAGGGGGAAGAGGAAAGAAATAATCCCCAGATTTAGATGGATGAAACTGAAAGAATGTTTTCCTTTTAAAAAGGGAGGTTTGATTTTCTTAACCTGAAATGATTATAACGTTAAGAGACCTCACTAGTTTTGGTGATCACCCTTGAAAGACTACTTTTGAGTCAAACACTGGTAGTAGACTTGAGCAAAAAAAAATGTAGCATATAGGTGGAGCACCCTTTCTTCATGGTGTATTCTTTGAGGCACTTTCATATTGCTTCATTCCCCTGCTAAGCATTACCAGAAATCATACACCACAAATGAAGATTTACTGAGGGTACAAACTCACACTGAAATAATTGGAGAAGAACCCTGACCTGGTTGGGACTGTGAGGCTCAGAACAGCCAAGTGAAGTAGAGTAGCAAGGGACACTGACAGTAGCACAGATACAGCAAAAGAGTGACAGTCATTCTTCCCATTTCTCATTATTATCTTGGGCTTGTAACTTTTGTCAAGAAAAGAGACTATGACCTGAAGTCAGATATTGATACCACTTACACACAGTTGATTTTTGCTGCACTGTTTTCAACTCATTTGTGGCCGAGCCCACCCTGTGTAGGGAAGTGACCACAGGTGCAGGAATTGGAGAGATTCAGGTGGAAGGGAGTGCACTATCAGGTGGCAAGAATATAGTAAGGGAGGAAGGGAGGGTGCTTTGTTTCTTTGACAAAGTTCAGGCTCACCTCTGTTACTTTGTTTTCTTGGTGTATATTTTAGAGCAGCCTTTGTGAGCTCTAGCTGTGGTTCAGCCATGGGCCCTGGAATGCTAGGTGCTATTCCAATGCAGAATATAAATGTTTATGTTCCCAAGCTTTGCTATAGAAGGGAAGCTACCAGCAGACAGGCTGAGGAGAGTCATGAGCAGTCTTACTCATTGTGTAAAGCAGGAGTTCCAGGGCATCAGCACTACGGCTGGAGAAAGCTGCTTGAATTTGGTCCAGAAAATGTAGTTTGGGGAAATAGGAAATAATTAGAGTTTCTGGCTGTTAGGTAATTTTTACTGTCTCAACAAAAATGCTGTCCCTTCAGTTTTTTGGCCTCAGCAAAAGAGTAAGCTGCACAGCAACATAGTTGCAGGGAACCTACTTGTGATGGAGGCTCTGGTAACTCCTCTCTATCCTTTTGTGAATGAGTTGGAACTGTTCTTTTGTGGCAGGAATCAGAGAATAAGATCTCCTGGCATGTAAGTTATGCAAATGTGCATAACAATGTTGCTAAAGAGGCAGACTTGTCCTGGCAGGCTGGACCGTACCAACTGGTAAGTGATACCCCAGAATTTTCCTGGAATGATTTTCCACAAGGTTGTCTCCTGTTAGGTGATAGTCAAAAGGCTCATTGCTTTCTCTGCTGCTCAGCTGCACAAAGCAATCTGCCTCACAATTTATGAGTGTAGTGTTTTCAAGTGCTACTCAATGGTGGTAAAAGGCTCTTTGTACATGGGTGCAGCAGCACACAGATATGATCCTAGAACAAGCTGAACTCTGAGTCGAGGGATGAGGAGAGTGTTGCTTTAGAAAATGTTGGTGATGTTACTTCTAAAAAGCAGTCATGAATAATCTGTCTTAATTCTACAAGTTGCAGTTTCTGAATATGAAATTGTGACTAGTATCAGGTTATAGCACAGTGTGCCTGTCCAGTTAGAAGGGTAAAAATAAATTCAGTACAAGCTTTTGCTGATCCTCAAAGCCACTTATTTCTCACCTCTCTAGAGAAAGAATAGCTAAATAAATAGCAAGAAATAGAAAATATTGTTTCAACCTACAGAGCAAGGAACCCATTTGGTGAAATGTCAAGTGCAATTATTACAAAAGCCTAAATTATATACAGAACTGACTAAATATACTTGTTTCTCTAAATTGGGGAGATGCTGACATGCATGTTAAAAGATGATTTTTCTCATCTGAGAAGAAATCTTTTCATCTGTTGAAATACTGTGAAAACAGAAAAGAAATTGTTAAAAACCTGTGTACATCTCTTTAAATTCAGATGGAATTCTGTGTAATTACAGATTTCTTTTGTAGGGGAGATTGAGAGACAGTAACACTGATCTTTTCAGCAATAGTTGTTGAATTATTTTCTCCTTACCAAGTTTGTGTAAAATGCCTTGTGAAAGCTAAGTCCTTTAGAATCACATATTCTTTGGGAAGGTAAAAAAAGGTCTGTTTCAAGGGAGACAACTATGACTGAAATCAGTAACACAGCTTCTCAGTGCTGGGGACTTAAATATGTAACCAGAAAATCTGACTCTTGGTTTTAAGAGTTCAGTATTAGCAAGAAGAGTAGTACTGGTAGAAGAGCTTTGCCTCGGTACAGCATCCCCCCCTGTGGAAGGGCTGCAAAAACTACACTCTCAAAACAAGATGGGGAGCAAAATGCTTGTTCTGAGCTCCTGTTGGGGTAGCATTGTAACCTTGGTGTTGTTACTTTCCTATTCTCTCAGGCTAAAAGGTAGCTGGGAAAACTACAGGCAAAATGATAATATCTTATCTGTCTTATCATACTTTACAGAAATACATCTTCATGTGGTTTTCCAACATAAACTATACCACTAGCATTAAATGCACACTAAATCTTTTAAAACTGTGGTCTCTGTAGGATATCTTGTAGGTTCTTTCCACAACAGATCAACGACTCGGAGTCCTTTTCCACAGGAACAAAGAGACTTTAAATGCTCTTTTTCCACAGTGAAAAATCATGGAATAATCTTGTGAATCAATTAAACACTGTACTCAGGGGAACGGGGCTGGTACTGGTAGTTGGCATGCACAGTATTTTAATACTTAAGCTGTGGATTATTTTTAAGGAGCTTGGGGAATGGAGCACTCACAATAAGTAGTTTTAAATTACCCTTGCTGTTACCCATTAATGTTAAAAATGCTTTTTAGACAGTGGCTTTTCCCCTTAGTGACTCCCTGTTGAAGTACTGAAAATCATGGAATTAAATATAAAATCTGAGGAACTTCTAATGGAAGTGTGACTGGCATAATGTCAGCTATCAGCAGAACAGAAAATGCAGCTCTGACTCGCTGGTGTCAGATGGCAGAGCTCCAAATCCTCAATCCCTCCCATCTGGAGTTTCCTTCATCTTGTTCATTTTGCTTTCTGGTGAGCTTAGCACTTGCTAGAAAAACAAAATAATGAAGGCCAAACAGGGCTTCTGCTGCTTATTTGTACTGTGCAGACTATGCAAAGCTAATGTTTTTGAGTAAGTTTTCATAGGAGATGTATGTCTGGTTATTAATGTTCCTGACCCTAATGGCATCTCTGTCAGTAACTGAAGCATCTGTCATAGAACTCTATTGAAATGGTCTGCAGAGCCACACTGCAAAACCTTCCATGGCTTCTGAAAACTGCTGGCCTTGTCTGAAATCTCAGCATGGAGCAGGTCTGGAAATGTAAAGTTTAAGGACATTATTAAAATTGTAGGAAAATGTTCACATAGATGTGACTTAATGTAGTTTTGCCTCATTTCCTGACTCTTAATTCTGCCCTTAAAAATAGCTCAGTTGAGGCTCACAACACCTATGTGTAGCACGTGATGTTCTTATGTGTTTTCAGGAAAATTAGCTAGAAACACTCTGGGCTTGGGTTTTCTAAATCTGACTAATGCAGAGAAAAGGCCACACTTGGTTTTACTGAGTCAAGGCTGTCTTCTTAGTGGAACAAGAAGCTGCTAACCCAGAACAGGCAGGGTGAAGTGTAATTCTCATGCATGTGAACTGTTCCAGCTCAGACAGTCTTCTCCACCTTTTCAGAGGTGGGTTTGAAGCAGGGCCCTGACTCTTCTTGCTGTAGCTTGTCCCAGTTTTTCTTTTTGGATAGTTGCCTCTGCATTATAAATAGACCACACTGCCTATGTTCTGCTAAACCTCACAGAGCTGGGTGCTTTCAGATATAGCTGCTTTCTTAGTTCAAAGTATTTCTTGCTGCCAAACTAATTTTCCTTCCCTAGCAAAAGACTTTCTTAAGCAGTCTTTTACTGTGGGAGAATTTAATCAAGAGTCCTCAAATGCACCTTCACCCATATTTAACTGACCATTTTCATATTTCCATCCTCACAATGACTTCAATTAAACAGTCTCACAGTTTTGTGTTGAGAATTAAGCTGATGTTCTTCCAAGCAAGTTGAAATGCCAGTATTCTGTCCTTATTCCAGGTAGTTAAAACAGCTGACTCTAGGTTGTAGCATATTATTGTAGGCTCAGTCATCTGACAAGGTGTGAACAACCTTTCCTGGTGCAGGGCTTGGAATATATCATCATAAATTTGTGTCAGGTGAAGTTGAGTGTGTGCTCAGCACATTCAACCAAACATCTTCTAATTTCAAATCCACCTGGCCTGGGCATGGCCCATTTCACCATGCTGCTGGTGGAAAGCTGAGTCATTCCCAGGAACAGCATAATGCTCCTGGCGTTTCACACAGTAGATTTCAGATAAATATAACACTCAGTGGTCCTGTCTTTAAAGATATCTACTTGATGAATAGGAGGTATTTACCTGCTGTTCATACTTAAATTTGAAAGCCATATTCTTTAGAATAAAATATCTGGTTCTAAGTCTTAGTATCCTATGATCTTCTATGTTTTTATTTCCAGGTTTTCTATTTACTCCCTATCCTTAAAAACCCTTAACTCTTTATTACCTTGCCTACAGTTGGAAAAAGATTCCTGTTTACTGGCCAGCATACTTCTCAAATTCCCATCTGTTAGTCAAGTAAAGCCCAGCAGCTGTAAGTACATCTCCTGGGTCTCACTGCAAAGATATACAAGTTGTGTTCATACTATTCCTGGTGATGATGGAAAAACTCTGGAAAGAGAGCAGAACTTATGGTCCCTCTTCTGGCATGTCCCAAACCAGAAGTCTGTGTTAACCATTGCTCAACAGCTCAAATCTAGCAGAGCTGAAAAACACCATTCCCTGTGGTTGGCACAAGAAGAGATCACACCAGTACAGTCTGTGGGGAACACACCTGTTTGTGTTGCTGCAGACCCTCAGGGAAGGCATTCATCAAAAACTATGAGAGGCAAGGAAAGATCTGAACACACCCACCATGTTTGCACTGACATTACAACTGTGAAAGCATAAGGTTTTTCTAAGGCTGTTTCTACTTTTTCAAAGTAATAGCAAAAATGTTTGCTTTCTGGAGCACTTGTGATCTTTTTCTCACATTTTGCTTTGTGATTTTTGAAGAGTGCCATAATATATAATAAACCAGGCATGACATAAAGGGATGTCACTTAAAACACAAATGCATGTGCACAACCACTGGCTTTTGAAAGCAGTCTGTAAACTGCAGAGCTGTGGTGGTTTCAAATATTCTGCAGCTGCCATTAAATCACCCAGGAGCGACTCAGCTTTAGTAATGTTTCAGTGGATAATTATTGCGTGGATGTGTGTCATCCCACTTTGGCAGCTATGAGGTAAGGAGCTTGTTGTCTAGCAAGTTTCTCTCTGCTCCCTAATTTCAGATGTAGCAAACCCTGTGAGGCTGCAGCACGCCGGCGCTGGACTTATCTTTGCTTTCCAACAGCTGAGCAAGCCGGATGACTGGAGAAAGGTGGTTTTGTGTTTTTAGGATAGTTTTGAGCTTGAATTTAGTTTTAGTGGTTTGGCAGATGAACTGCTTTGGATGTTGTGGGCCCCTACTTTGAACTTCATTTGTACAATCCTGAGCCGCCTGGGCTATACCGAAATGCAAGTTTCGTAAGCAGGGTAAGTTCTCTGGGAGCTTCTGTGAGTGTTTGGTGTAAGTGTGATGCTTTTGTAGAGAGTGAAATCTTCAAGAGACAGAGACTGAACCTATCTTTCAGCTGGAGTGTTCTTTTCTGTTGTGTTTATTTCTGATTTTCTGATCTATAAATCTGTCTTTCTCCTGAGCCGTGCCACGCTGGCTCCTTGGGCATTCAGAAATGAAGACAGGCAGACAGACCTAATTTCATTCATATTTGTCAGCCTGATACACTTCCTAATGTCTATGCAAAGGGAGCCCAAAATACATAATAATACAAACTAAATTCAAATAATATTTTCATCACTTGGTGAAAGTTTCAGTTACTGCAGTGACTGTCAAAATAAAACACCTAGCCTAGTAGAACAGTTTCTATTTCAACTCAGTAAAATTTTTTCTTTAATACAGAGATAAGCAGGTAAATAATTTTTAAGTTTTTTCCTTGGGTGAAAAACATTGCTTTTCAGAGATCTTTAAAATTTCTTTCTTTTAGATTAGTACCTCATGTCTACAAATGTCCCTCAAAGCCTTAAAAGTTTACAAAAGGTGAAACTCTATCAAGCTGATAGGATTTTTATACCATAAATAATGCACAAAAGTAAAAATTAAGGTTTATCTCATCTCTCCCCTTGGGGAGGGGATATTTTTTATGAGCTAGTAAGAAGTTGTAGGTGCTGAAAAAATGTCATTGTCTGTGATGTGGATGTTCAAAGGATCCTGTGAATCAAAGCTATTGGTAGTCACTTCCAATCCTCTGCCCCTGAGGAAGAAGGCAAGACTTTTGACCGGTGATATCACAGCTGAGTGTTTCTTTTCATTTGTAGAATTTCCCCTTTAGCCACTTTTTGATACTGAGCTATAGAGATATAGATGGGTATGATTTTTCTGGTTCTCAGAGGGGGGTCTGTGACAGTGTGTAAAGTGCCACTTACTGTAGGAGTAGTGGAGTCTCATCACCATTACAGATAAATGCCCTCTTTTTATCCCCAGCACACTGGAGGTGAGATACTAAGCTCCTGATGTCCTCAGAATCCCCTTCAAAGTAAGTGTCAATACTGTAAATCAACACAGCATTTTTTATTGCTGCCCACTTCAAAAAAACCTATTCTCTGGTGGCCTGTAAGTAACAATTAACTAGATAATAGCAGAAGATAGTTACAACAAAAGACACTCCATATCAGGCTATGGAAGGCTTGTGCTTTGACATTCTTCAGACTGTTGCACTCTTTTTTCCCTGTATGTCATAGATTACAGAAAATGATAGTGTGCAGGAAGATGATGATGAAAGCAGATGGTTGTTACATTAAGGAGACAGAGTAAGGCAAAAACCTGATCAGCATAAAAATCTCCATTAACTCCCATGAGATTTGCATGGATATGGTTAAAACAAGAAGTGAGCTCCACAGGCCATATTGTCAAAAGCCTGAACTTGGTTTTCATCTCAGATGCAATTAATCGTGATTAAAAATGAGAACCAGACGCTACCTCAGCACTGTAGCAAGCTGCCTTTACCATTGTGCCTGCAGTTATTTACCTTGTGCAGACTCTGAGATCTCATTTAAAATAGTTTTTGTAGCTGAGACTGCACAGTCAAAGCTCCTATGTGCTTGTTGAAAGCTGTCCATGTATGCAAAATTGAATCTTTCATTTTTCCTTCTCAAATCGTTCCCTTAAATCACTGGCGGTTCAGTAGTTCATCATCTTCCAGTACAACTTCAGTGCTGCCTTTCACTATTTTCACCTAAATGATGTATTCTGCTTGTAAATTACTGGCAACATCTCTGTGGTGAAAACTGGCAGAAACTACTGTGCATCTTAAAGTACCTGGTCAGAAGTAAATAGCAGAATTATTTATGAACTAAGCAAGGCAACGGTAATTTCTTTTAGTTGTGTTAAGATTAAATGCTTATCAGTGTATTCCCTGATACAATGTGTCTGAAGACTACAGGAATTGCCTTTTCAAAGGCATAGACAAAGCTCTCTTTCCTATCTTGAATCTTTAATATCCTAGTTCAGTTCTTTTGTGTACTTACCATAGTGAGAGCAACGGTGTACTTTGTATGCAAGTGTACTAAGTAAATCATATTTGCCTTTTATAAATTATTTCCTTGAGTGCTGTGATATGAATTCTTAGAAGATGCATCCAAACTAAGCATATACTTGAGCTGCACTAGTATGAACACATCTACCAATGTCAGGAGCATAATAGAAACCTATTTTCATTCCTGGTTTTAAAGCCAACCTCTTCAACATAAGGAGTGCTTCCTAATATTTCAGATTTCTATACCACCTAGTGACAAAAAATTACAGCTGAACTTATACATGTTTGGGCCTTGTAAATTCTCAGTTCTCTGTACTTGGGGTTGAAAGTTTCCTTTACTTAAACATTTTTTAGGTGGGTCTGTGTCCTTGTTAACTTACTTCAAAATTCACTGAATTTAAAAATAGTGTCCTAAATTTGCCTTCTTGCTTTCAAATTGTTCCTGGTGACTTAAAATGATGCCCTTAAGAATTATATTGTCAAATAGGTAGATAGTTATTCGTATTACTTACAGAATTAATGTTGTGGGTGTTTATATGCAGATAACATCCTTTAAGATCCTTTTGTGTCATGTGGTGGTGATTGTTCCCATCCAGAGGCATGATTTTTCCTTTTTCTCAGAAGAAATGTTGAGGAGTGTCACCAGGACACACAAGTCCTTGATGTTATCCATGTGAGCTGAGCTCATCTTGGGTGTAATATTCAGAGTCTCTGCTTCTGCTATTCAAATGCAGTGAAGAGTTTCAGGGCTTTTTCAGTGCTCACTGCCCTTCACTGGAATCTTCCATTATATATTGTACCTGTTGCACAGATCTTCCTGGAATTTTTACCACTTTTCTGAAGTTACCTTGGGTAAGAGCAGACTGCTGAGATTAACTGTGAATATGGGCAAGCTATTGGGCTATTTACGAAAGTCTTTGTGCTCTTTTTTTTTTCTCAAAATAACATGTACTGTCATTGTGATTGACAGAGTCCCTTCAGTTTAATTTAGGTGCATGCTTGAAGTTACAGTTCCCCTAGATTTATGGTATAACTTTTGATGGCACTTTTCTTAGAATGTAATGTAACAGTCATGAATGTAACCCTCCAGCCTTGACATACAGAATTGCATGTATGTGCTTAGGGAAAAAAAAAACCAAACAAAAACCACACAAAAACAGAAAATGAAAAAATTGGACAAAATCCCTAATTCTATTACTATCCTTTCTTCAAATGAGCAGGGGGTAACTAACTGTGAATCTATCTACTGCAGAAACATGATTAAAGATAACAACGAAATTGTTCCACTAATGGGCAAGAAAACAAATCCATCTGGTATTCCCCCTTCAAATCAGCAAGAGAAAAAGCCAACTGAAAGCACTCCCACAAAGAAAAGGTAGGATTCCACTCTGTCTGGAACACTAAAACTCCTTGTTATCTTCTTTTGTAGATAATTGCACTGACACCTTTATTCACAGGGCATATGTGAATGAGAGACCTGATGAACACAAGGTGCCTTCAAATAAACTCTGTTCTTATGCTGCACAGAAGTGGAAGAGAATCCTGGTTAGATGGACATATGGCATTTTTACACTAATGGGGCAAATATTTAACTTCTGTTTTAGAGACACCAAACTCATGTACCAGTCTTTTGTGTCTTGGATCTGCTGTATAAGAATATATATATATAGCTGTATAAGAATGTGGTCTGGTGATGGTCAGTGTTTCAATAGGAGAAGGAAGAGTCATCTTGTTTTAAAGAGAACATGTGGCAGGGAATACCAGGTTTTATGTAAGAGATGCTGGCTTGAAAAAAGACAGCATTTCAAACTTAGCCTCCCATGGGAATGTGAGAGATTGTGGGGAGGCAGATGGGAATTAAGAAATGAGGGCTGGGAGGGTTGAAAATGCCATCACAAACAGAAACCTGAATTGACTGTTCTTCATTATTCTAACAAGACTTCTTTATTTTAATTTATAAAATCTTTATTACTTTCATAATTTATGTTAGTGAATTAAAAGGATTAAGTGTTTGTATTTAATATGTATAGGGAAATACAAGCAGTCATAAATTCCTGATGCTATGGTATTGAAGTCAACTAACTTACTGGAGAATGAGCATGAATTTTCATTCATAAACTTTTCACTTTGTGGCTAATTAGAAGCTATTACAGCAATTTTTTAAACTATGAAGGCCTAAGCAATTGCAGATGTTATGACGTTTATAATTCTTAGTAATGAGAGGATTCACTTTCCACAGAAATTATGTCACTAGTTATTTGAGGCCCCTTTCCTGAGTGGCCCAGGTTTTGTCATTAAATGAAAAAAAGAGAAGCTCTTTTGTTGTGTGAGGGGGAGATGAAGTATCTGAACAGCTCACAATACACCCTGTACTTCAAAAAAGGACAATTCCTTGAAAGGTTGTGTAGTTATAACAAATACTGGCAATCACTAATTACTTAATCTTTTATCTCCCATTCAGTTTGTGGCCTCACTAACAGTAACCTTGAGGTTTTTCCCACTTCTCAACCAAGAGCTCAGGGTGTGGCTGACAACATTCCAGTGATACAAGGAACCATCACGTGAATTTTAATGCAGAGCTTTAACGCCTTCAGCTAATTATATGTTTCCATTTTGCTGTACTTCAGTTGCTTCAAAATTCAGGCCTTCTCCCATGCTATGAAGCAGCTAGGTAGGGCAGCACCATGGGTGCCATTTCTCACTTGACAAGATGTATTAGCAGTATGCACTTTCTGAAAAGATAATGACTTCCCCTTCTTTAAGGTCTTGGTATTTGTGTAGACTAACACAGACTGACTATATAATTAAGTACAGGAAAACCAACAGGCAGGCTGGGAGGGAGGAGTGCGGCCAATGTTGTCAGAGACTGATTATGCTTGTGGGCAGTGTTCCTGAGAGTGTGCAAGGTGGCCCTGTAAGCACTTGGGTATTTGTTGGCAGCCATCCACAGGCCTTGCATGGTGGCTTTTGGGTTGGTTTTGGTTTTTTTTTTTTCCACCCCCGTGGTATCCCCAGATAACCCACATGACTGGATAGATTTGGTGTGTCAGCCTCCAAACCAGGGCTCACTTCATAGCTACTCTACATCTACTGGATGCCAAAATCTTCAGCATAAACACAGTGCTGAGAGACCAGGAGCTGCTCTCAAAGACATCAGCCTGTAGCACACCATCCCCTCCTGCTGCTGAGCCAAGGACAGGAGGGATGGTCCAGCAGATCCTAGAACTTGACACTTAGGGGGTTTTTGGAGTTTTACTGTGGCCTCCAACAGCTATGTGCCTGTTGGGCAATTTGTGGTAAGGGAATGCAACAAAGCAGGATAAACCCATGGTTTTTCCACTCCTTAATCTGTCTCCCAAGTCCAGAGCCCAGGGAAACAGCAATGATTTACAGCAGCTGGCAGAAGTGATGGCAATGGTCCTGTTTCTGTCTAGGTTTCCCCTGTACTCTAAACTGCACCTCTTTGCCTAAATAATTTTAGAGACACTCTCCTGCTAACCTGAAGTGGCATTTTGCTTGCTGCCTGCTTAGAATGCATTCACAGGTACAATTCATGTAAAAGGTCCTGTAGGTTTAAACAACCACATACAGAGAATTAACACTTGCCACTGAACCAAGCCACTGGAAAAAGTTAACACTAGGGAATTAGATCATACTGGTTTTAGCAGAAAGAATAAATATCCTATGGACTAAAATACAGAACTGAAAATGTTTTTCAGGTTACCAGAACATCCTAGATATGTAAAATAGTTTCTGAGCAGTTGACCATGGGGGAGTCACTACATCCACCACTGAAACTCCTCTGTCCTTGGTGAAAAGTAGCAATGCTTTAATGAGCTCTAACAATACCAAGCCATTGTTTTTCTTCTCTCAACTCCACCTGCTTTTAAAGGGAAAAATCTTCCTATTCCATCTCATGTTCCCTTTTCTGTGTTATTGAAAATTTCATTTCTTTTCCCTTTAAATCATTTATACGGAAGAGAAATAGTTAAATATCATGCACTGACTGGCAAGATTACACATCAGTCCTGGATGATGGAAATGCCTAATGTTATTTAAGATGTAACCTTTCCAACTTTCTGACTTGATGATTATCACTGCTGATGGGTTTGAAATGTTCCATCCTAATGGCTCCTGGCTGGAGAAATAGACTGGAAGGGGGTAGGTTTAAAAGCATATGCAGGTGTATCTGTGCATATGTGTGTGGCTGCTCTATAAATGCCTGGGTTTGCACTTAGCTATTTGCAGGGAAGTTGGGTGCAAGGCTGTTTTCAGGCTGCTGTGGTAACTGCTTAGACTTGTCTGGATTTGATACTTTATGTTCTAAAAATATCTCTGCATCTTCTGCTCATCTGCCAGCATGAAAGTGCTGGCCACAATTTTGGAAGTTGGGATCCCCCCAGGGGAAAGGAGATAGCCTCTCTGCCAGGTCCTATTTGGTAGAATGCCAAATTTTTAACCTTGTCCTGGGCACGTACCTGTAGTGCTTTGCTTATTTTATGGTCGAGCCTGCTTTTTTTGCTAATACTTTTTAAATGCACTGTGTTCAACAGCTCACACTTTTTTCTGGAGATTGATGGCTTTGAAAGCAATGCAACTCCAAATAATACATCTCCTCCTGTGTTTTCAAAACCAATGGATTCAAATATTCGTCCATGGTAAGTTGTAGATGCATATCCAATAGCCATACTGCAAATACTTCTGTTTCCTTTTCAGTAGATACTTATTATTTCTCCTTAGACCTCAGAGCTAAAATTTGTCATGGCTTTTCTTAGCTTTTTCTTACTTCAAAGACAGAATTCCACTGGAGGTCAATTGTTGCTAGATGACATACATACTGCTGTCATTTACACTGAATAAATCAGGCCTCAATTTTGAATGAAATTTAAATCAGTACAGTAATTTTTTTTTAATCTTAGCCTCTTGTTTATGACACATTAGGCCAAACTGCATGCTCCTATTTGTGTATTTTTTACTGTATGAAGGCCACAGCTTAATTTAGCAAATCCAGTTCCCAGCTATGTGCTGGCATCCTCCCTCTTTTGCTCACTAATATTCAAATGAAATGAAAATGCTGAATCTGAAATATTTAAAGGCAACCATTTATGCTGAATGAATAGAGAAAAATTATGACAGGGAAGATCGCACTTAAGTTTTGAAAATTTATGAGATACTATTATGGGAAATTTGCATCAAATCTAGCATAAGCCCAGAATGTCCAGATGCTTTTGTCTGGTGGATGTCTGGTCAGTTTTGTGGAATTAGCTCAGTGTTTTTTTTGTTCTCAGAGGAGAGGTATCCAAACTTCTTTACCTATTCAGGGACTGACCTGCCCAAGACACATGTGCTTTGTTACCAGATTCCTCACATTTTTCTGCAGAGAAGTGATGGACTGAATAAGAATGGACTACAAGCTACTACTTTTATTTCAAAGGCAACGGAATATTTGCAGAGCAACACTGAATTGTTGCATTACTGTCCATCTGTTTTGTCTATAATAGTTCAAAACTTATTAGTCTGAGGTTGTTCATCAAATCTGAACCTTATAGAAAACAAAAATACAAGTAAGAAAATTATAATAAATTATTTTAAAGTCTGCTTTTAGGAATGCCTGGAAATACTGTACAGCAATTGCAAAATAAAAGTGCCATTGAAATCCTTTAAATTTATTACCTAAATATATATCTAAGGCCTAGTACCTAATTTCTTTTAGCTGAAGGTGCCATTTCAGCTGGAAAATGCTCTTGAGTTAGCCTACTTGTATTGTGTGGTAAACCTGTAGGTAAATCACTTTCATTATGTGCTTGCAACTCATGCAGTGTTACTGATTTAGCACTTGTTTTGTGCCAGGTGACAAGGATTAGAAAATGAAGAATGTAAGATACAAGCAGTCAGGATGATGTGAAAAAAGCAGTGATTGTTAAAAACTTTGCAGTTTCAGGATCTGCAATGAAATAATGGAGCAAAGCCCAAACCAGAATGCTTTCCTATTGGTTTTGTAAATATAAGAAAATCCTGTGGGTCTTTTCATTTTTACCACTCACTTTAAAATTCATGAGTGTGGTAAAATGATATAATTAAAAAGCACATTGTCAAATTAAAATAATTTTTGTTCTACTGTAGATACGACTTCCAAGTACTGCCTGTTTCTTCATGTGATTTATCAAAAGGTCTTCCAATATCTTCCTTAGAACTTACATTTTTTTGTTTTCTGTAGTGCATCTGGAAATGGGGAAGATATGGATTCCCCACAGTCCCTTCAGGATGATGCAACTGAATATAGCCCTAATGTAGACAGTTGTTGGTGAGTGGAGATTCAAATATTTCTTATTACATTTTCAATAGATTAAGTCTATAATAGGGTAGATAGTACTTACTTTGCCTGCCATATTTCAGAAATAAGGTAATTTTTGTGCTCACATTTCTGATTCTGCAGTAATTAAATACTGAAATAAGCAACTGTAACCTCTCCTCAAATCTCATTTAGTGTGAGGATTCCTTACATATAATGTCTGTTTCCTAGATGACAACACAGACACCATATAAAACTAGGACAATGACATATGATCTAGGATAATTTCTGATTGGGGGAGAAATATTAAATTATTCTTAGTCCAGAATAATGTACAATCAGGAAAGTTGTTTAAGAAAATGTGAGGTTAAAAATTATCTGCTGTGAGTGGGATGGATGCAGTTGGTGTGCAGCATCAGGTAACCAGGCACTGAAGTGAGCAAGTTGTGGGCAGATCAGAGAAGCAGAGAGATATTTCTTAGCTTTTGTTTTAGAAGAACAGATAACTGGAAAAAAATGCAGGATAATAATTAGTCTACGTTTTTATTATAAATCTCTCAATAGCCACTTACCTGCAAGTAAACAATCTGCAGAAACATTCTGAGAGCTTCATGTCAAGCTGTATATAGAAGTGGGGCAAGTATATGTAGTCAGGGGCAATTTGTTGTATTTCTTTTTTTCTCTTAGGTAGAAAATAAAATAAACCACTGTAAACTTAGTCACCAATTTCATTCTACTTTTTCATAATTCAGTGCTAACATGTCACAAGGACCTGAGCAGACAAATGCCCGGAAGAAGTTGAAAAGATACATATTTAGAGCAGTGTCTGAGGGGAATATAGAAGAGCTGCAACATCTGCTTGCAGAGCTGAAGGAGCGATCTAATGCATGTACAAACATGACTGTGCCAGGTAAGCTGTGCACCTACCTGAGGAAAGATTCTCAGCTTTTCTGGCACCACGTGTGTAGTGTAAGACTGGGAAATACCTGTGCAGTGGTTACTTGCAGTGAATGTGCAGTGTGGTGTCTGCCACGTTTCCTACTGCTCCATGAAATCTTAAGGTATTTAATCAGCCACCTCCTTGCTGTCTCTGAGGTAACTCTGCAAAGGGTTTGTTTCCTACTTATGATACACAGAGTGTCCATCTGCACTGGATTCCCAGCCTTCTGCAGCACAAGACTCAAAGCTGATGTCTCTATCCAATCTGCAGGCAAATTGCAGTATAGCCAGGGCTTGTGCAGCATGGCCAGAGAAATTAGGAAAGAGTTGTGGGTCTGTCTGGAGTTACCATGGCAGTGGGATGTCCAAAAGAAAAGCCAAGTGAGCTGACTACCTTATTTAGTACCACATTCCTGAATGCATTGTCTCACCAAGTATACATAGCTCAAAGTGAATAGGATGGAGTAATTGTTTGGCAAATAATTTATGTTCCACCCCTAATATATGAAATATTAGAATTATTTCCATACTCTTTAAGAAGTAATTAAGGTCTAATCTCAGAATTCACTCTTGTAGATTATCTGATGAAAAAATTCACAGCTTCAGACACTGGCAAAACTTGTCTGATGAAAGCTCTGCTGAACATCAATGAAAACACTAATGAGATAGTGAATACCCTACTAGCCTTTGCAGAAGAAAATGGCATTTTGGAGAGATTTATCAATGCAGCATACACAGAAGAGGCATATAAAGGTACTGCCATCTCCTATCAATTTCAGGTATATGGTTAAATACGCTGTCCACAAATGTAATGTTTTCTTCAAACATTCTAATGATGGTTTGAATTCCTAAACAAACTTTTAGTCATTATCATTGGCACAATCCATTGTGAAATATCACTGATATTTTCTAACAGGTTTAAGAGATTCACCACTAAATACCTCTCTGTTGTTTCAGGCCAGACAGCTCTAAATATTGCCATTGAAAGGAGACAGTATGAAATAACTCAGAGCCTTATAGAAAAAGGAGCTGATGTCAATGCTCGTGCCCAGGGTATTTTCTTTAATCCCAAACATAAGCATGAAGGCTTTTATTTTGGTAAGTGGAAATGTGATCTTTTTGGAAAGGTTTAGAAGGAATAACCAAATGATTAAGACAGTATGGAAGGAAGGCAAGTGTGAATCATTGCCATAGATAAACCTAGATTAGGAAACTCACATCATAAGATGCAAAAATTGGCATAGTACCTTTTGTAAAAGTCACTTGCGAGAGGGCAGTGTGTTATAAGCATTCAGAAATAATTGTGAAACATTTACTAAAAAGAATTGTAAACACTGAATGGCAAATAAAAGGTAACAAATTTTCTCCATGTTATGTTTTCATAGAAATTAAGCTTTTATAAAATGAGCTAAATTCAATACAATCAATAGGTCAATGCACTTTATATATAAAGATGCTTAATACAGCCACTCACTTGTAAAATTATTTGAATAAATATAAACACGTTGCATTTTATAATTTTCTAGGTGAAACTGCACTGGCGTTAGCTGCATGTACCAATCAACCAGACATAATCCAACTGCTAATGGACAATGCCAGAACTAATATTATTTCTCAGGATTCCAGAGGAAACAATATTCTCCATGCCTTAGTTACTGTGGCAGAGGACTTTAAAACCCAGAATGACTTTGTAATCAGAATGTATGATATGATTTTGTTGAGAAGTAAAGACAGAAATTTGGAAAAAACAAAGAATAAGGAGGGTTTGACACCGCTACAATTAGCTGCAAAAACTGGGAAATTAGAGGTGGGTATTATTTCAGCAGCATATTAAAAAAGGATTCAGGGGAGGGGAGAAGGACTCAAGGCCACATCTGAGCTCAGATGTTAGTGCTCTGACATGCAGTTTGCCATGTTGCTTGTATTATGTATTGTGGTACTGAGTGAGCTAATTGTCAAAATACAAGAAAATATTTCTGTTGGAATGTTGCTCCTCCCTTCTAAGGCTTGCCTCAAACCCCTCTCTCTACAAAATACACAGGCTCTTTAAAAACAGCCTTGGAAACCCTTTTGTCTATAGAAACTCTGCATTTATTGCAGTACTCCACTTGTACAGTATACACTCTGAGTAATTTCAGAAGACCCACTGGAACTTCTCTCTTAATGCTGCTGTAGAATCTGGCTCTCATAAATCAACTTTATTGTGGTAGAGAATTGACAATGGAACCAATTACAAACACATTGCATTTCACTGCTGTAGAGAACGTGGTAATTCAAAGGTAGGGTGTTGACATGCACAAATGTGAGCTTTCTCCTTTCCCATGAAAAACACTTCTGCTTACAAATGATTTTGTTCATGTTTTAGATCCTGAAATACATCCTGAGCAGAGAGATAAGAGATAAGCCTAACAGGAGCCTCTCAAGAAAATTCACAGACTGGGCTTATGGTCCTGTTCAATCTTCACTTTATGATCTAACAGAACTAGATACCACTGCAGACAATTCAGTATTGGAAATTATTGTCTATAATACAAATATTGGTGTAAGTTACCTATTTCTAAAATACATTTATATATTTTCTAGCTGTACACTCATTTCAGATGTGTTAGCCTGTACACTTGAATTACTTATAAAAGAGTAAACAGTAATTTTTGCTTCTAAATTCAGATCTTAATTTTTTTTTTCCTACAGAATCGCCATGAAATGCTGACTTTGGAGCCTCTGAATTCACTGCTGCGAATGAAATGGAAGAAGTTTGCACGACACATGTTTTTTATGTCATGCTGGTTTTATTTCCTATACAACGTAACACTAACATTGGTTTCCTACCACAGGCCTAATGAAAATGAAGTGAGTACAGCAACTTAATCTCACTAAATTCTGTTTCACATCTGGAAGGAAGAAGAATAGAGGAGATAATTGCATTTTCATTCTGTGGAACTAACCCAAAACCAAATACCTAATACAAAGACAGGTAGTTCAGTTTCTAAAGGTGTGGAGAGGACATTTTGTTTTTCTTTCAAGAAACTTCTGCTAGTTCAAATATACATCTTATAGAGCCAATTCTGTAAATGCACCACAAGAAAAAATCTGAGGGAAGAAATTGTGTACCCTGAGCTACAGGCAAGAGGCTTCATGTTATTTTGCCTTTTACCCTTCAGGGATGGAACTCAGTCTTTCGTTTTGGACCTGTCTTGCAGGCTCCACCTTATCCACTTGCTCTGACACGTGGCGTGGGATGGCTGCAGTTACTGGGACAGGTGATGGTTATGTTAGGAGCAATATTTTTAGCCATAAAAGAGGTAAGGCATTTTAATAACAAATACATAACAAAATCAAGAACTTCTCTAGATATATGAATATGCTTTTAGAAAATTTTTGATATGTGTAATTTATAAAAGTCTCTGGCACGATACATCACTTACTCAGAATGACCAGGAATATATATTTTAATATAACTGTATTGCTCTGTGAAACAAATATGAGGGTATTTTCCTTTCATATTCTCAAGACAGAGATTTTGTGTTTGTATAACATCAATGTTGTCAGCTTCCTAGCTTTAACAATGCTGTATAATTAGAATTTGTACTGGGCAAAAAAACGGATTATAATTTTTACCATATACTATATAACCAGTAAATATTAATTATGCCAGATATGTTGGAAATTTAAATTTGAAGTTACATACCTACAAAAATATTTCTAATTCTGTAAGTTGTTTTATCATTAGTCTGTTTTTTTTTTTATTTTTTAGAACACCAACTTCAATGAAATAATTTTGAAAAATCAATTTTTATGCCTGCTTTTTCTTCCTGATATTTCTAGATTTTATCTTTCTTTCTGCACAGAGTGTAGCCATCTTCCTGCTTAGACCTTCAGACCTGCAGTCAATTCTCTCTGATGCATGGTTTCACTTTGCATTGTAAGTCTGTCATGCATATATTTTATACTATATATATAAAATGTTTATCTATCTTGTGCTTGCAGGGAATGTACTCCTGTAGCAGATGCTCACTTTTACTCTTAATTATCAATTTTTAGAGGGATGGGCATAGTCTTGCTAACAGCTTTTCTTTAACACACAGTTGTGGCTGCAGGGATCTGTAAAAGTACTGTAAAAGCTGATTCATCTGGCTGATGGGAGCATCCCATCAGCTGCCCTAGATTAAGCACAGAGGTGGCTTTACTCTACCTTTATTTCTTCTCCTACTCCCACACTGATATTGATCTTGTGCTGCTGAGAATCTGGTCTACATCCTGTCACAGCACATCACACCTTCTCCTGGGTCCTTCTTGTTTATGGAAAATCTGTAATGATTCCAACAATTCATGAAGCTAAAGCTTGAATTAAATTACTTCAAAGATACCATTAAGAATTCTTTATCAACAGTTATCTTCATCAACAAAATCTGCATTGACCAGCTATTTTGGGGAGAGTAGTTCACTTAAAGAAAGCATCAATAAATATTATACTAATACGTTAATATCTTACATTACCTATAATCACCTATTTTATTGTGAAAGTATAATGGTAACATTGATAGAACAAAACAGAATGCAATGTGAAATTAGAACTGAAGCATAAGAAGAAAAGAAGTCTTGTTTTCATATTATTCCACTGTGTTGTTGGTTTTATTCTAGTAATTTCCCTTTTACATACATGTGTTTGTTTTTTAACAGTTTTATACAAGCTTTGCTTGTGATCTTCTCTGTCTTTTTGTACTTGTTTTCCTACAAAGAACACCTCGTGTGTCTTGTTTTGGCAATGGCCCTAGGATGGGCTAATATGCTCTATTTCACCAGAGGTTTCCAGTCCATGGGCATTTACAGTGTTATGATTCAAAAGGCAAGTTTGTTTTGTTTGTTTTCTCTGCCTTGTTATGATGCTTACTTGTTAAGATACAATACCAATCAAGCACATTCAGCAATGGTATTTTATAATTCATGCTGGCATTTCTAATTTTCAGTTTAGTATGTATTATTTCATCAGGATACACTGTAATAACTTGAATGCCAGAAACTAGTTTATTTCTTAAAAATTTTTTTTTCTCTATTAAATATGAAAGTAATTTGTGTTTTTTCAGCTAATGTAATTCTGCTCTTTAGTTGCATCATATGCTGCAAAGCCTATATTACAGTCAGTCACTCTAGACTAGAATTAGTCACCCTGCAACACCACACCAGTCTTGCAGCCCTAAGGTAAAAAATCAGCCCTAAATCTTCCCTGGGTTTCTCACTCAGACTACAAGAAGTTTCCTTAATGAAAGCAATCTGACACTTTAGTGTGTACCACACCTGTAGCCATGTAGAATTCATAAATGCAAACCTTGTTCTCAGATTTCCATTTCTGATAAGTATTTAATTTAATTTTTAGGTCATCCTGCAAGATGTGATAAAATTTTTAGTTGTCTATATCGTGTTTTTGCTGGGATTTGGCGTAGGTAAATATTACTGGAGAAAAGCACTGATGCTCTGTGTGAGTAAAAATTTTAGCATTATTATGAATAAGAACCCTATTGCCATGATGACAGCTCATGTTGGGGTTTCTTCTGGATGCTAAAAAGCCAAGTTTAGAGACTTAAACTGCCTAGAGACTATCTGAACAGATAAGTAATTTGGCTCTTGCTCAGTTGCCTGCAATTTCATTTGGATGTGGGATCCTTCTGCTTCTTGGTAATCTGCCATCTAGCTGCTGCTCTGTATGTTGCTGGGCATGTCTACCTCTATATTAAGCAGTGCATTTTGAATGATTTAGAATAAAATGCCATGTATCCATTAAAGCATTATTGTGATGAAAATTTTCTCATGCTTTCTTCTCAGCCCTTGCTGCACTGATTGAAACTTGCCAAGAGGGCAGTGAATGCCGCCACTACAACAGCAGCCTGGGACCTGTTCTGATGGATCTTTTTAAGCTCACCCTTGGGCTGGGTGATCTGGAGATCCAGCAAAATTCAAAGTATCCTGTCCTCTTTCTTCTGCTCCTCATAACTTTTGTTGTCTTGACTTTTGTTCTTCTCTTGAACATGCTGATTGCATTAATGGGAGAAACAGTGGAAGATATTTCGAAAGAGAGTGAGCACATCTGGAAACTCCAGGTTGGTTTGTGAGTTAGTGGGCTTAGTCAAGTATCAGTGTATTGGCTAAAATCTTTTGAGCTGTATATCTGGTTATTTATCATGCTAACAAGTTGTTAGGCATTACCAGTGGTAATCCCCATTTGTATTTGTGTTCAAACAATACAAATTAGGAATTTTAGCATTAGGGTGTTGTGATAACTTCAGAATTAACAACTGTCCTAAAGGTAATCCTATAGCTCAGATTTCCAGCCTCATGCACTGCCACATATATCTTTATGGCCTTCATTCCCCTCCATATGTCTGGAGTAATGTGTGTTTCATTGTCTGCCCAGAAATCTGCAGTACAACACTTCAGTTCCCCATACCTTATCTGAGCCTGGTCTTTTACCAAGGTTGGACAGTCCCAAGCTGTCACTGAGAACACAGTCATAGTTAGGACTGGAGCTGCTTTCTTGCATGGAAGTGTTGGCATCAAACCCTGAACGCTAATTTTAGGGTGAGATTTCTTGGTTTTTCTCCAAGTGTCTTCTGCTGTGGGGCTAACTGGGGAAAGCTGTGAGCTTCCTGTTTGCACCAGTCAAATAAACAGCATGCCATGTTAGTGCTGTTGCTGAAATCAGTGTTGGTTATGGATAGATATGTGATGTTATAATGAAACATGGAGCCTGCAAACTGTATGTGCTAGCAAAGCAGACAACTTTGAATATGATTAACCATAGTCATCATGTTTATTGTTAATAGAGAGCCAGAACGATTTTGGAATTTGAAAAATTCTTACCAAAACGTTTGAGGAAAAAATTCCAATTGGGAGAAAGGTGTAAAGTGGCTGAAAATGACACCAGAGTGTGTTTAAGGTAAAGCAAAGCTAGAATACTGTGCTTATAATTCTGCTTTGTGTGTTTCTTCGTGGTTATTTCTCCTCAAAAGTCTTTTTAAGATATTTCTACATCTCTACATATCATATTAGTTGTACTGAAATTTGATTTTTTCTTTCAGTGGAGACGAATTTTTTTTAAAGAAGGAAAATGTATAGGGTTTTAGGTAGACAATAGTTTAGTAAGAAAATAGGTTTTCAACTCTATTTAATGTATGCATGTCAAGTCTGCTTGCAATAAATGTCAGTCATAATCTTCTTTGAATGTTAGCTTAAAAGTATATTTAAATATTTAGGATGAGTGTCATGACTGTACTCATAATGTGTGAAATTATAAAGTAGTCTGAGTATTATTCTTATCTTCCTGTAGTACATAACACTGCAAAAGGTGTTCAGTCTTAGTACAAGCAAAGAAGGTACTGATGGTAAAGTATCACAAAGTCAAGAAGGAATAAAGATATAAAAGGGAAAAGAGCTGTGTGGCTAAGAGATAGAGCATGTTAATAACACAACTTATATGCAATATAAACAGGATTAATGAAGTGAAATGGACCGAATGGAAAACACATGTTTCATTTATTAATGAAGATCCAGGGCCAACAGGTACTGCAGAATTTTACAAGGCCATAATAATGAAATTGTTTTTTCTTAGAAATGCTTTGATATCATTTAAACCTTATAAAATGTAAACTGTCATAATCTAGATATTCAGCCATGTTTTACTGCTGGGGAAATCCATGTCTAATAAGGTAGGGGTGTTCAATTATTTTTAAGAATTTGGAGAGAAGGTTAGTTACAAACTCTTGATATTTATACTTTGATGCCAAAACATGGTGGTTTTACCTTTAAGTTCCTCTAAGCAGTTATGCTTGATCTAAGTTTTACATTCTCTTACAGCATTTTAATGGTATAGGGCTGGAGAACTTTTTGATAGAATTTATTTTGAAAGAGTTTTCATAAAGTACATTTTATCCTTAAGTAACTATATATAGCATTGCAAAATGTGGTAAGAAATCAGACTGATTCTACCTGACAGTGCTGTAGTCTGCTACTGTTAACCCTGGAACATTCATATTTATGTTTTCCAATATATACTGCATGACAAACTGCCCCTTGTGAATATTAGCCAGGAAATTCAAGATACCCATCTGCTGACAGTGTTGGAAGTGTAAGAGAGAAATAACCTGACCCGGAGGTGTCAGATGTCCTTCTGGCAGCAGCCATCAGAGTTTATGAGAGGGGCATGTGAGGATCTGAGAGATTCTTTCTGAAGTTTATTCTTGAGTTACTTAGAATTTAGATGGCTTTGGATGAGCTTCTGTAGTAATGAAAAGAGACAGGCAAAACAGTCTGTGCTAGATATGGTAGTAAACTGGCAATTGGCTGCTTAAATGAATGCATTTTAAAAATTAAACTATTACTAAAATTAAACATCTATTAAAAAAATAGATGTGTAAAACTTTGAGCTTGTGTATACAGTTTCTGCCATACCCTGTTTTGTTTATAATGCATTTCTTTGCAGATCCAAGCAAAGTTGAAGATAATTCAAGAACTAATAGCAAAAACACCCTGAATACATTTGAAGAAATTGATGATTTGCCTGAAACTTCTGTTTAGTTGTGCTGTATTTGATATGTTTGTTCTGAAGGTTAAAAGCCTCAGCAGTAGATGCTGAAAGCATTGATGTTTCAGACAGCTGGAGGCAGCTGGAACAGAAACTTCCAGTGACATGGTCTGATGACTTTAACCCATTGGCTCAGGGTAGCTAAGCTGAAATAAAATGGACCATATCAGTGGTTCAGTTTTAAGCCTCTTGAAAACTGATGCTGTCCAAGTTTGTGTGATGCTAATCAAACTTGGCTCTAGACTTTTTACTGGATAAAAAAGGCCAAATGTGAGATATTTCTTCCTTTTGAGGAAAATTAAGATCATAATGATCCCAGTCTGCTGTCTTGTGGAATTTCTGACTCATGAGAAACATTTTATACACTGAAAAAAAGTTAAGTTCTTTGTCGTGGAGAAACAAAAAGCATTTCAATTCTGAAGACTACTGAATGAAGTATGTTATTTTCAAAGAACAATGTTCTGGATACATTTGAAGCTTTTGCATTGACTGTCAGTGTTATTAGAGACTTGATGCCACAAGTTGGAGAAAGCCTCTTCAGGTCTCATTGCCTTTGCCTGATCTGTTTTCCTGTATGTAATCCCCAGAGCATAACATGGTGTTTACTGGTTTCTATGTCTTGATATGTACATATGCTTTCCCAGAAAATAATTGGACAGAAACATAATTTATGATGGAGAGTATTTCTGAATTTGTTCCCGTCACAAGGTCTTCATTTTTCCTACTCAGCTTTTCCATGCTATTGCTTCTTGCTGCATTAAAGAATGGCATCAGAATTTCTTTGAGTATAAAAATAAATTTAAGTTTCCGTATCCAACCACTTGAAGAAAATAAGAAGTCAGTATTTCTTCTCAAAATTAACAGAAGTTAATTTTTTCTGAGCTTTTTTTTGCTTCTTCCTTTCCTTTTTTTTATTCAGGGGACTATGTAATGCATTTCTATGGCACTTTTTATTTTGCTACCTGTGATGGATGACCTAGTACTAATAATCACATTTTTAGTTTTCTATTTTATGTGTGTGTGTATAAAAAGAAATATTTGTTCTATGTACTTTAAAATTTCAGTTAATACAGTGCACCTTCTGTGTCAGTCATCATATGTATTAATTTGGTGCCTGTTTTAAAGGCACCATTTAGGAAAGACTCAGGTGAATTCTGTTCTGCATGTGGATGACAATGTTCATTGCATTGGATTCTTAGAGCAAAGCCTGCTGTGGGCAAAATGATCCAAAAATCTTTCTTAACACAGAAGAGAGCATGAGGAAACTCTCCAGTGGCAAGGATAGCAAAAAGTTATTTGCAGGGATGGTGGATGTGGCTCTCACTACTCAACCAGTCTTCTGTAGATGCTGTATCCTGTGTTTCCTACCACGGGTGGCCCAGGTGGATGGGATCAAATGGAAAGCTTCAATTCAGTTGTTTTTACAAGGAATAGGAATTTGGGGAGAAGAACATTTATGTATAGCAATAGACCAGTGTTGTGATATCTGAGCATTGTTTGGCCTTATTTAGGATGAGAGGAAAAAAAAATCCTGTGGTCTCAGACTCTTTTGTATTTTTGAGTTAAATGTGCATTGAAACTGCCAACAAATAATATTGCCTTAGGACTACAGAGTTCTGTTTGGATTCTGTTGAGTGCCAGTTTTTGTACAACAAAATATACCTCTTCACATACACTCAGGAACCAGAATAATCCAGCCTGTGCTGTGCTCTGTGTTGCTATGGGTAAACTTGTCACTGAAAACAAGGTCAGATATCTCTGCACTGTACTGAGGTCAAGCTGGGGGTGTAGCTGTAAAACAGGGAAGGCACAAAAAACCTGTCAGAAATGTGATGTGCCAATATTCAGGTACAAAACTACCATAAAACTGAGGAAGAAGCTGGAGGCTTATTTCTAAAAATTCCTTGCTGAGAAAATGCCCTCCTTTTGTGGCCACAGAGTCCTGCAAGATCACAGATACTGTCTCTTATTTCAAGATTCTTATCAAGAACACTATGAAAAATGACTAGAGCACGTAATTCTGTACTTTTTATATCATGTTTATTTAAATTAAATAAAACTTTTAATTCAATAAACATTGTCCTGTGCTTTTATTTTGTTGCCATAGGAGTTACATAAAGCAAGGAAAAGAGGTTTTTGGCTTAGTATATAAGGAAGACATCACTTTTTGAAAGATACGGTTGGGGGGTTGAATAGACAATGAATCTTCCAGTAAATAGATAATTATTATATCTATGCAAAGTTCTTAACGTTTTCTCTGTCCTCAAATTATTGTCAAACGTGTTAAAAACAACTTTAGAAAGTTGAGTAAATCACCATTTTCTTCTCTTTTTCAGAGAAAAAAACTACTGTGCCAGGCTTTCTCTGTACAGATAAAGAACCAGTCAGCTTCAAAATTCTGAGAAGTCTTCCCCACATGGAATTCTTCTTAATTTCCTTTCTGAAATACTCAGGTATGGTTTGTGTATTGCTTGTCATCAGAACCTGAGTAATTACCTAATTTTGTTGTCTTCACTGAAAACTTTCAGTGTAAAACAGCTGGTTCAAATTTTATTTCAAAAATGTTATAAGCAGCAGATGTATACACATAAATTATAAAGCTATAGACTTCTATCCATTACAATAGAAATTTAATCTTTTAATACTTTAAATTTAAAAAGCTTTACGTTTCATGATAGTATTTTTCTCAGGAATGGTGTATTTTTAGTTTCTTAGGTATAAAAAGAAAAACAAAATAAACCATGAGGCTTCCACCTTAGCACAGCAGGAATTAGTAATAAATGCAGATAATAAAAAAGAATTTTAATATCCATACCCTCACTCTGTTTCTCTCCCCCTAGCATTTCCTTTGTCTCACATTTTGTATGTTTCTTTGAGGAATTAATTTCAAGGATCACCTCATTTTAAAAAAGTATGGGTTATCCAGGGTTTGGGATTATAAAGTAGAAATGCTTTAGTTCTTTTAGTATAATGTAACTTTGTGATGAGCATCTTTTCTATATGATGCTGGATATGGTTTATGGCCAGTAACCCATTTGTAATATTTTTATATAGTGTGAACTAACAGATGTGATAAAAATATTCTTTACACCTCTAGTAAACTATTAAAAAAGTAAACAATCATAATTAGCATTATGACAGCATATTTAATCTTAAAAGTGCTCAGCAGTGTTAGTTAAATTACAGTTTTAAATTAGATTCTGTGTTTAGTTATTCCAGAGATTACAACTGAATGACACTATTTCAGAGAAGAAATCCACTTTTAGTTTGGAAAATATCTAATAAGCTATTACGAAGTTTTTGGATCTAGGACTGAGCATCTGATGTGTTTTGCAGTGAGTTTCATTTTTAGTGTTTTTACAAAAGCTTGCTTCTTTTCATAATAGGCAGCTTCATTAATAAATGTTGGATAGACTGTGCAGTCCTCTTTATATGCAATTACTTCTCCAGCAAGAGTCAAAAACAGAGGATCACCATTGTTCAGTGGCTGCCAGTCTTGGTCCTTAGAGAAAGAAAATAAATAGAATACGTTTACTTTCAAGGTTTTGTATATTTCATGTGCTCTCTGAGTTTAGGCTACATAATTATATTCTCTGGAGTTTATAGCAGAAGCTTTTTTTAAAAATTCCTTTTAGTTTTCAGGATGTAGTTTCAGGTTTCTGGCCCTTGTTTTCAGGCTTGTATAGAATCCACTCATATAGGTGAACTAAAAAGAAACTGTAGATGCTTACAATTAATTAAAACTAATTTTAGAATTAAAATTTATATTACTATGAAAAAATATGAATATTTTTCTTTTAATTTTTAGGTTTAACAGTGATGTTAGTAAAATGTACCACAATGTAGTAAAAAGAACATAGGAATACTTGTAAAATGTCACACACAGAAACTATTTTAGAATTTACCTGCAGTTTAGGGTGAATAACTGCAATAACTTCATCATTCTTATTCCTGGGATAATCTACTTTCTCCGTTATTTTAAAAACCTCAATTGTACAGGGTGGAAATTCCTTTCCTAGAAAGAATAAATGTCATTTAATGTCAGAATGAACAACTGCCTGTTAAAAAGAACAATGCATTATTTATTCTCTTTAGAATGGCTTCAATCATTAGGTTGTACCTTGTCAAAGTTTACACCCTAGTGATTGGCTCATTTGTCATGAAAAAGCCCAGCTCCAGCTTTGGTTGTTCTCTTGAACCCAAGTTGCAGAAAGTTTGTCTAGTTGTGTACTGTGGCATGTGAAGCCCAGATCTAAATTTGGTGCTAAAATGTGACTTTTGGCTTTATACTTTAAAAGATGTATTTTGTAGATGAAGAACCTAATGAAAAGCCTGTGTTTGCTAGTACTGCACAACACAGGATGGTATTGGTGCTATTTAATGCTTACCATTCCAGCACAATAATGGAAATTCTGACATGCACAAGTATATTCTTTTCCTTCTGGTACCCAAAACAGCCCACTCTCAAACTGTACTCTAAAAGAAGGCTATATTCTGTCATTGCTTACTCTACCTTCATTAAAAAGTTGCACAAAATCAAGGCCGTGTTTGATTATCTTTCTCATTTTGTCCAAAATATCAGCTCTAAGAACACCTTGTGGCTGGGGACCCACCTCCACACCTGTTTGCAGATGAAGGAGATCATTATTACAACCATAATATATCACATGCTTAGGTTACACATCAAAAATAGGTATCTGTTTTGATCTGGCTTATGATTGAGAGGAACGGTAAAGTAGAAAAATGTGATTTTTTTTAGTATTACTTCTTTTTTAAGGCAAGCAGAAAATTTAGCTCACCAGTCATTCTCAGTTTAAATAACCATATGTACATTTTTGAGAGTGCTACTAGGCTAAGAGAAAGTGTCATTCTAGATATTTGTTTCTTGTATTATTTTTTTCCATCCTATCTTTCCATGATACATTTTTTCCATGCATTTGTTCAATATGAAAAGCAATCTAATTTTTTTTTTCTAGATTTATTATTCCATAAATAAGAAACTTAACCTCTATCATTTCCCCCTTCCTTGATCACATCTTCTCCTTTCCTCTTCTTGGCTAACAAACCAGTGTGTCAGCCAAGGCTTATTTAGAGGATGTAAACATTTATTTTCAGAAGCTGTTGCTTCTTCCTCGTCCTCATAGATGATAAGTATTTTCTGCAAACACTGGGTTAACTCTTCAGAAGAGATAATTTTATGTCAAACGTACCATGAAACAAAAAGCTACTGGTGATCAAGGCACTGTGTATAACAAAGAAATGAACAGATCTGGGAACAGGCATATATTAAAATATTTTATGATTAATTAAAATAATCTTTAGTTTTCATATTTACCAACAGGATGTTTTGCTACAGATCGAGTTGTTGCATATTTCAAGCTAGGATGTTCAATCAGCAAAACAGGACAGGGTTCTGGAGCCAAAGCATTCTGTGGAGATTGTTTAAAAATTTCTTTGTTATGCAAATATTTTTAAATGTTGTGCCACAAAAGATTACTGATGCAAAAGTGATTTACACAATGTCTTCAATATGTTGCTTTTATTTCTTGGCCCTCCAAGAAGTAGGACATCTTTAGAAAACATACAAAGCTGCATTTGTTGTCTCCTTTCCATTTACTCATGCCAGGCATGCTCCACTGACCTTTGCTGTCTCCTAATGAAACTGAACACAGTTGTAGTCTTAAACTGTTAACAGGGAGAAAAAAACTCTACTTATCAGAGTTCCAAAACTTTGAATAAGTAAAGCAGATTTCAAGTATTTTTTGTTAGACTTGATTCTCTTATGGGGACACAGATTCTTAATTAAGCCTTATTTTAACCTTTTTCTATTTACATAGAAATCTCTTTCAGGTCTCTCTCCTGATGACTGCCCACCATTCCTCTTCATATAATTTTAGTCATAAGCTTTCTAAATCTTCAAATATTTTATAAACATTTAAATGGGTTGTATGTAATAAGAAAAAAATCAAGTGTTAAAAATATATGCTGTTTCTAAGGCAAAAAAATAATTTAAATTCCATACCACTGGCCAAATCTTGATTTCATCAGTCACTGTCTAGGTTACTAGTACTTCAAACAGATTGCACTTAAATCACTTCTGCAAACCTCACTCTACCAGTACTTAGCAGGTTCAGAAAAAGCAGAATCAAACAGCTTCCAAAGATATCACTATTCCTGTAAGTACTGATGAAGGGAGTGTTTGTCATTACCTAGTTCCATTATTCTTCTTGTGTCTTTATTTCATAAAATTAATGTTTAACTATTTAGCATGTGTGAGACAAATTTATCCAAGGTGCCAACAGATCAGTTTGAAATCAGATTAAAGTACATTCATTTTCATAGATGTTATTCTGAGCATTCCTCTTTATCCATCCATCTTAATATTCTTTTAATACATTAAGATTATGATGAGTTCAAATCTGAATTACCTAATATTATAATCAAATTATTAATTATCTCTGATTAAAAGAAAAAACCATCTCGTAAGTGATTAAATATTTTAAGCAGTTTTGCAGAATAAAAAATAGTATCTTTAAAGAAACTACAAAATATATAGTAATACAACATTACAACTAATAATCTATTTTAATAGTTCATTTAAATTACTTTTACCTTGATATAATGAACCATTTGAATTGTAAAGTCATCCCTGGAGTTTTCAAGTATAAGGGTACCACCCATGTTAGAAGTGGTGTTGTGAAGGTCAAAAATTAGGTCATAGGCATCATCACTACCTTTTGGACCAAATATATGATTGATTTCCTGAGCCCTTCTCACTTCATATGGAATATCTTCCACCTCTGTCCTGCTGTTAATATCAGTACAAAGAAATTAGTAAACTCGTTCCGTGCTTTACAGTCAACAAAATATGTATACCTTTTATTTTTACTTTATTTCCGTAATTGAGTTGAAATCACCTATTTAGTTACCAAAATGATAAAACTTGATGAAGCTGTGCTTGAAAAATGCAAGTATGAATGTTAAACAGGTCTTACTATTATGTGTCTTGTGGACAAGTGTAGTAAGAAATGTGAATTTTTCTGATTTTAGCTGCTGACTATTTACTTCTCATATCTCTTTACATCTTAAAATTCCCTCCTGTGCAGAAAACTAACTGAATATTTTTCAAGAACTTAAACCACTTCCAAGACTGGACCCACCTCCCACTGAAGCTGGTATTCAGCTGTTGGTCCATGCCCTTCTACCTTGGGCATCACTCACCAAGTCTTTTGTAACTTGCTTTGTTTCTTGTCTTCTCGTATTCTGATCAGACTTTTGCTGCCTCAAATCTATTCCTCTGAAGTTTTAATACTTAAAGTGGTCCTGGGCTAAGGGAAGGCCCAAGATCAGCTCCCTGGCTGTATAAGGGCACTATGGGGAAACTGCAATATGACAAATATCTGTCTTATATATTAACATATTGTACAGAGATGCTGGAGGTTCAGGTTTGTTTGGCATAGACAGCAGAACTGGTTTTGATGACCAGGTTGGGGCACTACCTAAGTACAATCTAAACAAACCTAACCTCTTTTGTGTTAAATTCAGTTTTCTTTCTCAGTCCAGCTCAAGCTTTGTGATATTTCAACTCTGTGTGAAAAACTGGTGTTAAGTTGCACAATGAAAGTTTTGTGAAATACTAGAAGAACAGCTTTTTAACTGCATGGAAATGTAAGCATCAGGAAAGGTTGATGAGGAAAATTATGGGATCACCACTGCTGAAGTATCAGAAATAGCAGGACATAATCTATTAGAAATATCTGATCTGGTGGGAAGTGAGGTGGATTAGAATTTTTACATGAGCTCTTAATGCTCCTTTTTCTGTTTTTATGATTGCATCTATCACATAATCTATCTTTATATTCTTTAAGTATGTGTTTGAAATTCAAGGTTTCTTCACATAAGAGTGTTAATATTTGGTTTGAAGCAAATGAGGCTTAGACCATTAATTTCAGTAGTATCAGGACTTATCACTTATTTTATAGAATCGTTGGTAACATTGAAGAGCCTATATGGAAAGGGATCAGGTGAAGGTATTTCAAAAAGGCAGTAGTTGTAATAGAAGTGGGCAACTTAATAGGATTTACTGAGGAGTATCAGTTTAAAAGCAAAGGCAACATGCAGGTGTCCTAAGTTGCTGTTTTTTCAAGTGTAGTGTTCAAAGCAGATGAAAACAAACAAAACCACTTTTTTTTCTTTATATGTTTGTCCTAAGTAAGCAAATAAAAGAGTGGCCTCAACACTTACATGTTAAAAAGTCTGCTTATCTGTATATAATAATAAACAACAAAATTCTAAGATGAAATGCTAGATGAAAAGACATGCAGGGTAAGAATAACCATGCTTACAAAAATCTGTGATGTTTCTTTCCATGGTATTTACCTTTTCCTTTCTGAAACATAACTGCCTGCTTAGCATGCAGCTATAGCAAGCATAAGAATATTTACTCAGCAAAGTACATCTTTGGGATAGATGTCTCAAAAATAGAGAAACATAAAACATCATTGAAAATATGAAATCCATTACTATTTTTGCAGCAATTATGGGTTGTATTTATTCTAAAATAGAGTCATTTAAACTACTGAGACTTTCTAGGTATCATTTTGCCACAGAATACATGATTTCTAACTTTGCTAATTTCAAGTTTTAATTTTTACAGTAAATAACTGAAATTAAACACACTTCCCTGATTTCTATGCTATTCTTTCAGATATTCAAATGTCTACCTTGAAACTGCTTTTATCTGCTGTCTTCCTGCAGGTATAATTGTATTCAGAAGAGCTCCAAAGATGAATTGCACAAGAAAAGGTGAGAAATAATGACTTTGCAACTCAGAACAACAACATTTAAGTTTACATAAATATAACTAATCTGATACTAGCTTAAAATGCTGTGTTTAAGGTTGTGTTGGTTTGAGACTCATTCTGCTAGCAATCATTTTCAAATGAATCTGTTAACACTCATGCAATTTGTTCTTTTTTTGGGTTAAAGGTCAGTAATTTCAGTTATGTGACTGCACAGTTAAAATAGTAGTGGAACTTGTGTTAACATTTTAATCTGGTAAGGGAGCTCCTTACAATTTTAAAAAACAGAAAAGCAAAACAACAGAAAGTATAACTCTTCTTACCCAAGATTATCAGGGTCAAAAACACGGTTCAGATCACAGTCAATATATCTAGTACACTTCTTCACAGCTCTTGGGTTGGTAAGAAATGGTTTCACTTCCACTCCTGTTCTTTGAATC
Source organism: Phaethornis superciliosus (assembly GCA_023637945.1). Taxonomy (NCBI): domain Eukaryota; kingdom Metazoa; phylum Chordata; class Aves; order Apodiformes; family Trochilidae; genus Phaethornis; species Phaethornis superciliosus. Next base: position 3,492,807 of record JAJQWJ010000023.1, on the reverse strand, counting down.
TCAGCTCCATTCTCTTGCCAGTGCTTGACCAAAAATACCCCTGACAACTCATTGCCATGAGTTCCCCCGAAGACAGCAACACGTCTTACTGGAGGTTTAGCAACAACAGAAGAGGAAGTCATGCTTTTCAGCAGCTCTAAGAATTGCTGAAAGCAAAACAGAAAATAATGATAAAACTTCTGTTTAAAAAAAAAAAATAAAAATTATTTTTACTCTTTTTAAAACAGGAAATTCTTTAAGCCTGTTTAAGGTCAGATGTGAATGAAAGTGAATTAACATTTCTCAAGCAGTTCTGGAGTCCCGTTGGGAGGTGGGGAGTTGCTAAGCTGACACTCCTCCCTCCCAGGAGCCCTCCCCTTCACTGACCATACTTAGTAGTATCTCCAAGTCTGTTAATGGGACTGTTACACAGTTCAAAAGTTAACCTCCCCAGGCATTCCCTACTAATGTATGATATTATATAGGTAAATCCTGTAATAATGACAGTATGAACAGACTTTTTAAATGTAAAATTTAATAATGCACTTCAGTATTTGACTTGTTTTGCATTGCGAAGTAGGTGTAATGTACACTCGTATGTTTGAAGTTACCTCTACAGTATACAAAGGCAGAATGATTTAAAATGAGTAAACTAGCAAACTATGAATCATATCTTGGCTCAACACAATGTTGAAACATCAAGTACTTTCATCTAAAAAAAAACAAGAACAGCTGAGGTCCTCAAAGCATATTTTTGCTTGTATTACTTTTTTTTTTTTTATACTAGCTGAAGAACAGTGATTAGAGAAAATATTAGCTGAAATTAATGTGCAATTTATTAATTTATTCACCACTGAATTACCTATTAGTCCTGGCTCTGGTTCTACCTTGAGATCTGCTAACCCAGAACTCTAATACATTGATGGAACTTTGCCAGTGACAACCCTTCAAGCTTCTGCGATCTCTTAATAAAAAGGAAACAGACAGAGACCACAGTGGGACAACAGTTGTGTTCTCCCCCTGAAAAAAAACTTATTCAACAACTATTTCTATTTCTGAAAGCATTCAGATGAGCTTCTGAAGGGAAACTTCAGCCAAAGAGCAGCCATTGTGAGGATCAAACCATTTCGAATACACGGTAGTAACAATAGAAGCTAAACTTTACTGATGTAAATGAAAGAACTATTTGCAACTAGTATCTGATATGGAATATAAATATAAAAAAGGTTACTTTGCAAGGGAATAATACCTGTTTATTGAACAATTTCATTAAGATTATACTCTGCCTGGGAGAGTCTATAACCCAGGCTGATAGATTGTAGGTCTACAAAAAGACAACTAAACATAGGACTTATCTAGACAAGTTCTGCCAGGAATATATTTCCTACACAAGTTGCTCTTTACCTTTCAGCTTATGCATACAAATTTGCTGAACCTCAGAGTAAGTTAATACAGAGAAGGCTGTTTACTTAAACACTCAACTGTATTACTGCAGTACTTTGAAGCTGTCAGATGCTTAATCACAGCAAGTAACTTATTAAACAAAGCAGTGAAGTTGTAGTTCACAGTACTGGACAGTCTGTTCTGTCCTTTGACCCAGTCTCTTAAGTGATGGTGCCAAAATGGCTATTTACAAGCAGTCTGAAAAAATGACTCACACTCTGAATCTTGGTTTGTGGAATTCAACCATCACAGCAGTCTGGAGAGCAAACCTGCAGTGCTCGTAGGTATAGTTGATCTTTTACTGCCAGTGTCACTCTGATGGTTATAATTCCTTGCAAAACACTGAATGAAATACAGAGATCATTTGTGCACTTACCTTATTTAACATGCAAGAAGTTTGTCTCCTAAGAAGAGCTTCATTAGGACAGACACAGTGTATTTCCAAACATGAGTTTAGGACTAAAGCCACAGAGACTTCTTTTATGCCCTTAGAGCAACTTCCAAACAGCTTTTAACTCCTGCTCTACCAGGACATTACGAGTACCCACAAATTTGTGGCATAAATGCAAATATGGGAAAAGCTTTCACTCTTCTGAATTAAGCAACCAGACCAATCCCTTATGCCTGTGCTTTGCCACTACTTATATTTTGAAAGGATTCTATTTAGTTGATTAAGAATTCAGATTGGTTTTATTACTATATACAGGTATCAGGTAGTGCATCTGAAAGCTTAGGTGTGCCATGAGCTGAAAAACATGCAATGAGAAAATATAAATGAAGTCTGGCTATGAGTCACAAAGGTGTGTAATATCCATAACAATATATGCAATGTGTAACGTGGTGTGCCAAAGATTTAAGACACAATGAAGAAAAAGGATTGCCAAGGAAGGACAAGCTCCAGTTGGGCTAAGTAGTAAGATTTTACACAGGGACCAGTGAGGAATCACATAGTTGAGAACAGCATGTGTAAAACCCAGGCCAGTTACTGAAGAGAAAAACACTGTTGAAGAATGTGGGTAATTTTATTTATATTCATGTTTGTGTTCACACACTTGTGGATATTCAGCTCCTATGCCTGAGTTATCGAAGTTTAACCAACTAAGACACCACGTAGGCCTCCACCACAGGTAGGGAGATAACAGACTAAACCCTACAGAAGACATTTAAACCCCTTTGCCATGCTCTCCCCTTGCCTGGGACAGAGCCTACAACCCCGGCCGGTGCCCCTCAGCCCCTCTCGGTGCCGGTGTCCTGCAGGGGGCGCCGCCAGCCCCTTCCCGCCCTTTCCTTACTCCCTCAGGCGAGTGACGGTTTTGTCCGTTATTTTTGGCGGGCTTCACCTCAGAGCTGCGCTTCAGCCCTCGGCCGGGGCTGCTGCTGCTGTGTGAAGCACTTCGGAGGCTGAACTGGTATTTCTTGTTCTCCATCACTAGCTTACTTTTCTCTACAGCTTTAGCTGTGTGTTTTGGATGCCTGTCTTCAAGAGGAGACAGCAAGACAAAAATCCTATGCAACACCAGGGCTGGTTTCATAAACTGTCAGGTTCACGGGGTTTTATTTTACAAGTAGGGCACCTACTGATGGCCGCTAGGCTTCCTAGTGCTAGCAATACAGTTGAAATCGTGTAACAGCAATGATCTAGGAGCTGCTGTAGTGTTGTGACACTTGTAACTGATGTATTTTGTAGAAATAAAGGTTGAATTGATCTGTTAGTCTAGCTGCAGTAGATATTTGTGCTTAATTCTCACAGCATGTTTAACAGCTGCATATGGTTAACTGTCAAGTCAAACTAAATGTAGAGGTAAATTTTTTTATTATTATTTATATGCACAAATAGGTGCTATTGCTTATATGCCACTAAAAGCAGAATGCACCATTAACTTAAAGAACAGCAGCTAATACTACAATTTCCTCAATGTATACAGCAATATATAGACATTTACTATAGAACAGATTAATCAGAAAGCACATATAGGAAACGACCCAATATGCTAACCTAGAGCTTTTCAGATCATAATATTTGATGGATAATAATGGATTATTTTGTTTTTACGTGAAATATTTTAGATATGAGAAAACGGTCTAATTTGGATTGTGTTTACCACATAAATTTGTTTACTTTGTCTGCTTATCTAACTTCCACACAGCAAAACTGCAGCAATTAATACATTGTTGCCTATTAAGATACAGCAAAGAAATGAAAAGGAGTCTAGCTGACACACCAACTCGCAGCACAGCAGGTACAGTGCACTCTTCTGTGCTTTACCCTCGTACCCCATTATGTCTTTTTTAAAATATACCTTTATATATTTATACACACATACATATATATGCGTATTTATAGAAGACGAAGTATTCAGTCCTAAACCCACACCTCCTGAGTGAACTTGCATAGGTTATCTGTTTTATTGTGGCAAAGGGCAATTTTGAATGGACTCAGGGGGCTGGTCCCTAGGGGAAAAGTTTAATTCATGGGATTATGTGCAGGACAGAGGGCCAGGAATATAAATTCTGTGAGGCAATGGCTGGCCTTTGGTGTATTTATGAAATATACCTCCTATGGGTGATGTAAAATAATGAAGTATTTTTTTTTTACATATTTTAAGTGTAGATCGTATATCCTTTTGCTCTTGGTATAGTACTATTATTTGAATTTGAATTTTAGGTTGTCTGCCTGTACCTCTGTTCAATCAGAAGAAAAGAACAAGACAGCCCCTTACTTCAAATCCACTTAAAAATGAGCCAGGTACCGGTTCTGGAACTCGTACTTACGAATTTTCTCCTACATCATTTGGTAAATAAAAGATATATATGTTTTTTAATGGCTGTTAATTAAAATAAATCTTAAATTTGTGATTGTATGTTATTCAATTAGAGATTGTCTTTATCAAGAACTATATGCATCCTTTATTTTTATCTCTGAAAAGTTAATTATGTAAAAAATGTCCTCCAGGAAATTTCTTTCTCCTCTATTCAATTGAGCTTTTTATACTTTGTGCCTGGAGGGAGTTTGACTCTTTGTATTTTAGAGAATGAAGTAGAACTGGCAATTAAATAGAGTCTGACCTTTTGTTTTCAGCTGATTTCAATCAACATTCAAGTACTGTGTTACAAGAAGAAACATTTATAAGATGTCTTTCTGTAATACAGAGAACTTCTGTTCCTCAAATTCTCCTTGGAAAGAATGTTGCAGAATTCTGCCTTTAGTACTTTATTTGTTTTACTTATAACAGCGTAAAAAAGATTATTTATAAACAAGTAAAAGTCTTTGTGCTGTTAAGTCTGTTGTCTGTAACAACCATTGACTAGAGAAGTCACCTGTTTGTTAGAGGTTGCCTTATAGATATAGATATCATAGGATCACATTCTGATTTCTTTTTCCCCTCTCCTTGTGTGAGACTGTGGACCCTTAAGCAAAGAGTAGGAGCCCTAAGCAGACCTATTACCTTTCAGTCTTTTCAGTTTGTATCCATATTAAGTCCTTTGTCTTTTGAGAATTAGGCTGGGGAACTAAAAGCCCAGAAGTGGATGAACTAGAGGAAGCAGCAAACAATAGGTATGTAAAAGCAGATTATTTGTTGCTTAGTGATTTCCATTTGTGTACTAAGTGTTTCACAAACTAGGATCCACTTGTCTGTCTTATAATAGAGCAGCTGCTATGTCACTGATACTTTAAACTTATCTTTAAAGCCGAACAGATCATATGGCTCCTTCCCTGATGAAGCCACCAAATGCGTCAAAGTCTAATTTAGCGAATGCTGGAAAAAACTTCTATGCTTTCAGGTTGGTGAAGTCATTAGTTTTTATTATCCTTCCCTTCCTCCTGGTTTTTTCCAGTGTCAAAAAGGTAGTGAATGTCAAAAAATCTGCCTTCAAAGGCAAAAAGGAATGGAGGTGAAAAGAATTTCTGAGCTGCCTTATTAAAATAAATGGTATTAGAAATAATAAGGTCAGCACTAGATTTTGTTGTAAAATTATTTTTTCAATGATGGTGGCAGAAGAATTCAGAAATATCAATGTCTAAGCAACTTTATTTTAGAGATCTGGAAAAGATGTGAATCTTAGATCATGAAAGGTCCCTTACACAGAGCAGGTAACAATAATTATGTTTTGAAGGCCTATTGAATTCAGCTAGACTTAAGTACAGGTGTGACCACTGTGCTGTATATATGGATAAATTCAAGTATATACTCAAGTGCTCTAGGCCTGAATATTTAACAGATGTTTCTCAAGCTAAACCAACAATACATAGATTACTTTTCTATACTTTAATTACATAACTGAATATTCAGAATAGATACTGTAACACTTAACTCTGTCTTATCTTGTACTGCAGGGCAGAAGCGAAGGCTCCTATGACTAAAGTTTGGAACAGAAATGAGTATACTCCTTTAACTAAAACAGCAGATTCAAGATCTGATAGTGGAAGTATTCAAAAGTTTGACAGCCTTTCAAATAGTTTGAAAACTGTCCAGCTGCAAAAAACTCCTGATAACCGTACTTCATCTCAGCATATCAAAACAGAAGCCAGGCAAACATACACATCTAAAGGACAATGGCCAGTGAAACCTAACACTGGTTCAAAAAGTCTGCAGGATCATAGTCTGCCATTCAAGTTTAATACCAATATTCAACAAAATAAAATGAACGAAAAACAGATTGATTATGTACCAGAAGACAAAAGTCAGGTAAATTTTTAAAGAATATTAATAGGATGATGCAATGAATTAAAATAAATTGTGGACACATTTCATCAGTCTGTAGTGCCTTAGTAAGCCCTTCAGTTTCTACAAATTTGGAACTCAGAATGATCATATAAATTGGCAGGGAGTTGTTTGTGAAGTCTGAACAAGTATGGTAATTTAATGTAAATATTTGGTATTTATAATATAATGATAAATATTATATATAAAAATGTCTTTGTGCCTTTTAAACTTGTGTGAATGTGTATCTCTAACTGGAGTTCTCCTGTTCCTCTGAAAGGAAGTTTCATCATCTCAATTAAAACTTAAAGAAAAGAAGAGTTCTTTGCGAATCATATCTGCAGTGATTGAAAGTATGAAGCACTGGAGTCAGTATGCTTATAAAACTGCACTATTATTTGAAGTTTTAGGTAAGCATAATAGATGTAACTGATAATAACTGGACAAAAGGCAGGAGAAAATGTTGTTAACTGTAGGAACAACAGCTGAAATACTTTAAAATACAAAATACTGGCATGAAATTTTACTCCTAGAAGATATTCAGCGTTCAAATGTGACTGAAGTAGAAAATTAATAAACAGCTACCCTCCATCTTTCTGTCCTCCATCTTTTCTTTCCTTGATTTTAAATGTGTTACAATACATTTCCTATTGAAGAGGAAATATGAAAATATTTCAAGTTGATTTGCATATGAAGATCAATAAATCTTAAAGATAATTGAGTTGTGTTCTACTTAACAAGGGAACAGCCAGTTTGCAGTGATGGTTATGAAACCACATTTGGTCACATCCATTTTTCACAGAAAGCTGATGCTAGCTTGATGTATTTTAGTGCCTGTGTGTAGTAGATGCCATTATGGTGTCTCTTGATATCATACTTAGCGCTGCTCTGATCTTTACATCATGATTTATTTTTGCTCAATCTTACAGGCACACTTGATTCTGCAGTCACAACTGGAGCATACGGGGCAAAGAATTTTCTTCTGAGAGATGGAAAGGAGAGTCTGCCTTGTGTATTTTATGAAATTGTAAGTATTCCTGTGTTGTCCCTTTTATGAAGCCAATAGTATGTCATTCTGATAAGCCAGAAGACTGTTGTGTAAAAGCAAAGCTAGGTCCTTATACCAGATTGTTCCCAAGATGACTCAGTCACTATTAAGGCATCAGATTTTTACTTCAGCAAAACAGGTGGGACTTGTAGTTCAGCTTCTAAACAGTTAATAATAGCAAAAAAAGGTGATGTAAATCCCTTCTACATATGAGGTAGTCTTCAAAAATCCACTAATATCTAACAACTGGACATTTGGAAAGCCTTTATGTTAGAAAAGTGTGTAATTTTTTGTTTATCATGCTTTTGATGAAGGACCGGGAGCTTCCAAGACTAATTAGAGGTCAAGTGCACAGGTGCATGGGCAACTATGATGCAAAAAGGAACATTTTCAAGTGCTTCTCTGTAAGACCAGCAACTCTGCAAGAACAAAACACTTTCCAAGAATTTGTTAGAATTGCAGACGTTGAAATGACAGCATATGTAAAAAAAATTAATGAAATTTAAAAGTCAAAATGATTGCCCAAAAATGTCATTACCCATAAAGGGTAAACATTCTAAAACATTTACCAACACTAATACTGAAAATCTGATTAAATAATTGAAAATATCACTATGCTGTGTTATGCAGTGAATGTTAGTACCATCTAGTTTCCACTAGTACATTTCATAGCTGATCTTTCCTAGTTAAACATGCAATAACAGGGTTTTGTTATACAATAAATTAGATTTTACTGGAGAAATTCTGAATTAAAACATTGAAGTTTTGCAGTAGGGCAAGTGTCTCAGAAGACCATTACTAATTCAGATTGCCATTGCTTTTCATTATGTTGATTTTATAGAAATTCCTTCAGGACCTGTTTCAAACTGTTTATTATATCCTTATTTTGAGGAGTCCTTGGTCACATTTGGTCAATACTTGGTTAATGTAACAAACATCATCAAAGTTCTATTTGGCTCTGCATATTGCATTAAAGCTCTTTGGTAGAGAGAAAGAAGGTTGTCTTTATTCTACTTCCATTCCAACTAACTGGTTGGGTTACAAGAATTTTAAGTAAAAGCTTTTCTAGAAATAAGCATAATAGATACTACATAAAGATTTCACAGGATGCAGCTGCATATCCTACGTATTCATATGGTTCCCATTGATATGTTATGTGATTCATGTTTTTTAACAAAATCAGTAGAACACCTGTATGAAATAGCAACAGACAGAAGAGTGCTCAAGGTCACAGGAAGTGGGAGAGAAATAATTATTTGGACACAATTTCTTTGCCAGGTCCATTGAAACATGGGGATGGACCACGTACATGTTTATGTGTCTTTGCCTTCAAACATAAACTTTCATAGAGCATTCCTGCTGTTTCTATTTCCTTTTCCCCTTAGCTAGTTTCCCTTCTTCAATAGCTTTGTTGTGGATCTGTTGGGAATTGTAAAACAAAAGAGTTGTCAAGAAAACAGTAAACAGTGTGAGTGTTGGTTGGTTTTTTAAATTTTATTATACAGTGTTGGCAATTGGAAATTTCACATTTAAAATAATTGAAATATTGTATCCAACAAGTCAAATACAGAAAACAGTTAATATTCTAAAAAGGAGCCAGCTAGTCAACGCAGAAACACATTAATGGAAAATACAGCTTTTAGTTACACTTAAAAAATTATATATTTAGAAAAAAACTTGAACCTGGTCCAGTAAATTGTTTGACTTGTAACAGGAAAACACTTCTACACAGTTTAACACGCAGTCTTTATTTTAAAAAGTGATCTGTCAGTGTTAGCTCCTGTATTGTTAGCAACTCCCCTTAATATTCCAGTTGAGGAACTAAAGCATATGCTTTACTAACTGTTGTAAGAATCACTTGCATTGTCATATCTTCCTTAAGTGCTAAGCTGGTTCTCAGTGCGATATTTCAAGGAGAGTTTTGTCTATGCAGTTGTGGAGGTCATATACGTGTATTTGATTTCCTTTCTATATTGTAAAATATTAAAGAAAGTTCCTGATGGAGGCATTGGCTTAATGCATAAAAGGTGCAGAGTATTACAGGATATTCTTGACAATGGAAGAAGCTGGGAAGTGAGGGATTTGGTACTGCAGTATTGCAATGGTGAGGTTCCATTGTACCAGTAAATCAAAACTACTGACAGGGCTGAACTATGGGGCCAAACCTTCATGTGTGTTTGTATTATCAGCACGGCATGAACGTTGTGGTCCCACTGATTTCAGTTGAATGATTGATGGTTCCAGTTCTTGATATGTTGAAATTATCTTAATAAGTAATGACAGAAATAGGTCGTTTGTATCTAGTAGGTATGTTATGGCTGCTAATAAAACTCTAAAATAATTTTACTTTCAGTAAGTGTTTAGATCTTTGCGGAAACAATTTCCTACTTTACACTAACAAATCACTTTTTCTAGTGAAACATTAAGTGAACAGTAGTAAACATTACACAAAACAGAAAAAACCCTACATAGTACAGTTTATACACATTACTCAACATTTTTCAGTTGCTGTTTGTTGGTTTTATCGGTTTTTTTTCTGTAACCATATTGATCCTGTCTTGTATAATGGTTCTATTTTAAAGGCACAGGTTGGTTAGGAAAGAAAAGCCTGCATTTCTGTCTCACTACTTCATGGTGATGATTTTCTTTTTACACATTGTTAGTTATTCCTCACTTTTCTGACTCTTACATGAAAAATACGTCAGCTACTCATTTAAAAAATGTAAGACATTATTGAAAAGTATATCACTATACAGAGCTGACTGAAATTTATTCTTATTTTAGAGGCATTCCTTCAACCTATTTTGTTAAATATTTGGAAGATTTAATTCCTTAGTCACTGCGAGCAGAAATGCATAGCATGCACTGTTGCTTTCTCAGTGTACTTAATTCTAAATTGAAATCTGTATTTTTAAAGATTACTAGTGGAACTTGCAAAGTTTCTATGCAGAGTTTACTTTTAGACTGCATCAATGTGTAACAACAGACAATTATTCTGGAAAACAATGCAAGGTTCCATTGAAGTTTAGAAGGGTGAGGAATGTAAACAAGACTGTAGAAGTCCTTGACATTGATTAAATTAACACAGTGATTGTTCTATCTGTTTGCATTTTCTTATACATCCTCAACATGTCTCTGTCTGCCCCTTCAAGTATAATTTCCATGAAAAAAATAAAAAATTCAGGAATCAGTTGGACTCAGATAAGTGAAGAATAATAAATTTGATCAGTTGGTTTGTGCCACAATACAAGTACAGATTGAATTAAATATAAACTATGTGATTATTATTAAATAAATAATAGAAAATAAAAGATGATAATAGAATTAGACTTCAGTTTTAATTTTAAATAAACAGTGGGGTGAGATTAGAACCCAATGTTTCTTTTGCTTAAGGCAATCAAGTGCACATATTTCAGTGCTTGATAGTAATGAATTCAGTGCTATTGTGGAAATCAGACTTCACAAATTCACATACAAAACCATGAAATATGGCCATTTGCTAGTTTTGACACAGCATCAGGTTATTTTAATTAGTTGTGCTCAGAAGCATTTTGTTTCAATTCACACTTTTTTTTTCCTCTCTACAATAGTGGGAATAGGAATGGAAATGCTAGGAAATCCTATTCTAGAAACAGGAATTCTTAATAGGAATGGAAATAGTAGAATATAGTTTATTCTGGCTTGTATGACAACTACATACAAAGGCCATTGGGCACATACATTTTCGTAAACAGATTTTTCTTTTCAGCCTTAAGAAAACAAACAACAAAACTCAAAATCTTAACTAAACTGTTAACTATACCATCGTGAAGCCTTTGGAAGTGGTTAGATTGATCTCTCTCGGAAAAAAAGTCATCTAAACTTCATGTAGGTCTTCATGAAAATGACTGAAAATCTTGAAGGTTAGATCAGTATTAGAAAGTGTGCTGACAACTTAAAAAATGTAGGTACTACTCATACATATAGATCAACAAGACCCTTTTTTTCTTGTATATAATTCTTTTTAGATATCAAGCAGAATTTTAGGCCATGGCTAGTAGTAGGTGCTTTTTCACTAACCAAAATAATTGTAACAAAATATCGTTAATGATTTAAAAATTATTGGGTTCATAAAGTTTTGACATCTAATAATATATAAAAAGTGAATTTAAGTTTAAGACTTTGAGACAAATTGAAGACTTATGATTTTGAGACACAAAAGAAAGTGGGAGGTAGACAGATGTTTTGAGGATAAACAGATTTTTTTTTCTCTAAGGCAATACGCCACTATATGTTCAGAGCAGTATAAAGGCTGCTGATTTACATTATTTTAATTCCAGAGTGTTTGCTGCTCATGCTTACGGAAGACTATCAATGCACTTTTGGTCTTTGTGAATCTGATCTTCTCTTCCCCATCTCCTTGTTTTTTTTCTTTAGCAATACAGCTAAATGGAAGTGCTATAATAATTTCTGCCCATTGCCTGTAGACAGGAATGTTCTTTTCTTAGTAAGCAAATACTATAAAATAGTAGGTATTGGAGTTGGAGATATGTGCTCTTTTGGTGCATATTTTGCAAAGAATGGTAAAAAGACAGACAACATTACCCCAACAATTGCCAGCATATACCCCCAGCCAATCTGGCAGTCTCCTGCATAGTAGATGTCTGAATTCTCACAGAATCTCTTCACAGTAGCTGAGTTGAAACCAAAAGGGTAAACCAAAAGCCCAGAAGCCATTATGAACACTAGAGAGGAGGAAAAAAACCACAATTATTATAAAACACTTAATTTTCTTCAAAAAAATCCTTATTTAAGAAGGCGAATCTCTGTTACAGTAAAATCAATGGAAAAAGACATAGTTTAAAATTTATGATTGTCAGATTATCTTCCTTTTCATAATTACCTCTTATGGACAGCAGTGTCATAACATGGTAGCATGCTGGCACTTGGATTTTTTTCATAAGAACTGTGGCCCATTATATAACTTCAGAAATGCTGGAATCCAAATTATGTAGCCATTTAAAAGGTAAGATGATTCAGATACAGTGGAATCCAGAGGAGAAGAATTCCTAAGTTTGCAGATTCCAAACCAGCTTGATTATCTTCTCAACAGCATTTTTGTGCTTGAGACAATTACTTTGTTCTGCCAAATAAAAACTTTCAATGAGAGAGTTTAAATGTAGCTTTTCAGATTCTGCTGATTAGGTTCTGATAATTTAAGCACTTCTCACTATTCTCAGTGTTGTAAACTCAGATTGTTTAAAAGATCCTGCATTTGACTCAAAGGTCACGAGATGAAAAAAAATACAAGCTGTCATCTTTTTACTTGGCTTTTAGCATCAGTCTTTCAGTATAATTTTTGGAATTTTCTCTGTATACTTGAGGATTAGAAAAATTTTCAGCCCGAGCCTGAGAACTAAATTAAAATCTAGAGTTCCCCTATTACCTTATTTTGACAGCTTGGGCTCTAAAAGTACACAAAAAATATGACGACATACAGAAATCTAAAAGCTTGTAATTAAAAGGACAGAGTTAAAGTAGCAAGAAATTGTTCCCAGTGAGCTCTTTTACTCCTAGCCAAACATATGAACAGATTAATCCAGTGTGTAATGAAAAGTATGTCTAAAATACAAAGCTTAAAGCCACCTCTTGATGTTGGCAAGCCAGACTTGCCTCCTGCAATTACACTGTCTGTATTATCTGTAGCTTTTAATGGCACTTCACCAATTTTACAGTCTTTAATGAATACACATTCTATTTAAATATCAGGGTTTATGCAATTAATTTAATGAAAAGCAGAACTACTTTTCTAGCTTTGAAATTAAGACTGCCCAAGGTATAAATTGTGACCAGGACAAAGATGCATTAAAATCCCGCAGGTACAGTTCTCAGAGGCTGTTTCTGCCCACCTTGGACAGCAGCAGGGGCTGAGCTAGGCTGATGTGGAGGGAGGGGTGATGCCAGCCCAGCCGTTGTGTTTGCCCTTTGGCTGAGAGAAACCCGAGCAACCTTTTTTTCTTTTCTAGCCTTCCTGCTAAAGAATAACTGCTGTATTAAAAATGTATAGTCTGTCTTAAAAGACTATTTTATGTGCCAAAATGATAGTAGTCCCTTTTCCTATTTTTGCATTCTTCCAGGATGTTTTGTTCAAGTTCAGGATGAGATGTTACTGATTCAAGAATAGTGATAATCAGAATTAACTGTTATGTTTGATCTGGGAGAGAATTCATAACCAGAAAACATCTAATACAACATTAAGATGCTAAAACAAATAGTATATACTATTCTCTGTATTTCTATTGCCTTTCAGGTGAGGCATGTATGTATTACTCCAACTATAGAAGCTTAATGTTTAAAGTATCCCCTTAAAAAGGGCAATCAGTCATTAATCATTTTAATTTAAAACAAAAGTTTAATAAGCTTGAGGGCTATATGCAGTCAAACATTTTAACACACTCAGCCTATTAAGTCCCTTAATAATTTGAATTAAACCTTTCTTTCACTCTAAATGAAATATTCCACTGAGATATTCTCTTGTAAAAAACAAGTAAATGGAAATTAAAAGGAGAGAGACTGGAATAGAAGCAAACTTGCCAGTCTGTTTCCTTCCAGGTAACTCATGTACAAAGAGAACCTGCCTGCCAGTGAGTGGAGGTCTCTGAGAGCAGGGTGCTTTTACCTGCCCTTTCTCCCACAACCATTTCCTTTTCCTTTAAGCCTTTAAGAAAGTTTTCAGTAGTTCCCAAGGAAAGTACAGTGTGGCTTTCCACTTTTCCAGGCTCAAGGTGTATGAAGGGGATGCTGCAGGAGCCAGGGAAGGGAAAGGTCCTCCCTAGAGCAAGCAATACCCTGAGCAGGTCTCACACTCCTGAGAGTCAACCAGCTGCACCATCTGAGGGTGCCCAGGGCAGGAAGGAGCTCACCCAGCCCAACAGTTCTTAGCAGCTGTGCCTGTGCATTTAGGCTCTGCCATTAAACACAGAGAAGGTGAAGCTTAATACAAAGCAGTAAAGATGAATTACACAGATTTCCCTTGGCTACATACACATGACACCGCTTAAAAACAGGAAAACTGAAAATACACTAAAAATGAAGATAAACTAGAAATGCACACAAACAACTCATCTAGCAAAGATCACTGAACATTCCCAAAAGAAGAGAAGGAGCAAAGAGCCGGCACGCTTCCTTTGTTCAGCAGCACAGCCTGGAAGTTTTGTGGTCCCCCTGCAAGCCCAGGAAATTTCCCCAAGCACCACCTCTGTAGGCCCAAGGGAACCTTGGAGAACAACCAGAAAAAAGGGAGACTTTTTGCTATTGTAACATCTGAGAGTGTTAAAACTGCTAAGCTAAGCTAAACCATGTTAGACATGTGTAGGTTGTAGCATTCAGCTGTGGGCTGGTACAGCTGGGAAGCAGAGCACCATACTACCCAGAGACTGGGATGTTATTTGGATACACAGCACAGCTCCACTCCAAACCCAGACTGCTTAGCTTCTGGAAGAGTCTTGAAATACACTCACGGTAGAAAACCTTCTGTAAAAGGTTAGCCCCATTTGCAAAGGAAAGCAAGCCAGATTATCTTGCTCTAAGCAAGAAGCAGGTCTAAAATTAAAATTTGAGTTTGCTCATCTTTTCAAAATTAAAATAGTTCATGCATCTCATTTGGCAAAAGAAAAAAATATGCAGAATTTGAAGCTATTTAAACTGCTCACTGTTAAAATTTGATTTTCCAATGCTACCTAAGTCCCTTGCTCTACTTTATGTATCTGTCCAGATATGTTTTCTTTTTGATTGGGTTACACAGCATTATTTTGAAGGGTGTGCTTTACAGGGACACCAGTGCTTTGATTACTTGGTGCTGATGTTGCATGGTCTGATTTAGTGGAAGAAGCTGGTTTTTTTTGAAGGCTAGAAATAATTTGTCACAGTGTTCACATATCAAATGGGCTACAAAGTTACCCATGGCTTCATATCCTCAGGCATGTCATAGAATGACCTCGTTATTCTCATTTAAAGTGCCCTCTTTCTTACAAAGGCTCAAAATATTGAATAGCCCGTTATTATCAGCAGAAGCCAAGCTTTCAGATGTGGTGCTAATGACTGCTTAATAGTGCTGTCTAGCAGCAGTGCACTTAGCAGGGAGAGCACACAAAGAAACAGTAGGGCTCCATTTAGGCCCCTCATATAACACTTATGCCTCTGCATGCTTTTTCAACAACAAATATCACTTTAAAAGGTGTCAGAAAACAGCCATGAGTACTGTTGTGAGTAGTGTGATCCTGCTGTCATTCATGTATATGATAAGGCTAGACAATGTAGTAGGGTCTGTTCTATCACATAAAGCATACAGAGTATAGAGGGGATTTGCTGGTAAAATGGATAGTTGTAGTTCTTTTGGTTTGACTGATAATTTGATTCATCTCTCATCAGTTATTGGGTCTCATTAAAAACATGCATCTTTTTTTTTTTTAAATATCTGACACACGGTGTTTCTTGGTTCTAGGTCCTCATCACCTGAGTTCTCACCAGCAAGTCACAGCCACTCTGACTGCAAAGTGGTTTAAAGTCAAGTCCATGTGCATGGGTTAAACTGTAAGTCTCTTTTTATTACTCCTGTATAATCTTCTGCCCTCCCAACCAGTTACAGTCTCACCCTCATTCTCTCACATTGCTTCACTTCACTGGTGTTCTACAGCCAGATGGTAAATGACAGTTTCTTCTTAGGACTGGCCAGCTAAGGCTGTGCTCTTGCTCCCTATGCAGGCCCAAAGCTTTTAGAAAATGGTTTGCCTATTTTTTTTTTAAAGTAGATTGCTGAATTTGTTTAAGTGTAAATAAAATAACTTTAATCAATCAGGTAGGTATAAGATATGATTAGGAGGACACTTCCTTTTAGGGAAAACAGCATTTTGTAGAAGTTGTAAATTGCTGGTGATAAGATTACTGAGTCAATGACACTCCTACTCAGGGAAAATAGTATTTTCTGCTATCTTAAAACTGCTACACTATAACTCTGTGTCATTACAATGGTTCGTTAATTTCATTAAGCTTCTGAAGTACTGTTTAATTACTTAAATCTATCATATACCATTTCCAAGTTTATTTTACACTAAACTGGTAATGCAGTTCTCCAGAACGTGTGTAGAGGGCACCAATGTACAACTGTCTCATCTATGCACAAAAAATGTCTATTTCCAATTCCACTTCTTTTGGCAAGACTGATGGGAGTTTCCATGTATGAAACACAATAATTGAATAGTTTTGTGTACTGTGAATCAGGAATGTGAAAACTTGTGTATGTGTATCCTTCCACTCTAATGTTGAAATGGATGGAAATCCAGAGGTAGCCAAAAATGTTACAGAAAACAGAAAAAGCTATTTTATTCTGTTTGTTAAATGTTTGTATGATGGGTAGTAGCAGTACTGATCACCAGTAATAAAATAGGGCATGAATGATCTTCCTGAAATTACCTGCTCTAAGAAGATTAGTTTGTCTTAGAGGTTTAATTTGCTTATTTTAGGCGTATATTATATTCCTGACACTTGTGACAGTGATGGATTAATTGCAAGATTGTGGGACGTATCAGACAATCATTAGAATCAGGGCTGAAGCATAGGCCAGCAGGAGTATTATTCCAACCCTATTACAGATTAGCAGAGTTTTATCTCTTCTTGGAACATTTTTATTGAAAGAACTTAATCTACCAAAGCAATTTTCACTCATCTCATCAAGAAGTTTCCTCTCACATATAATCTATTACTTCCCTTCTTAAAGCTGGCTGTTCTTCTTATGCACAATGGGTTGACTTTGAATAACACATTTCCTCTCAGGTTTATGTATTGAATTAATTTAATAATTTTATTAGCTCTTCTTAAGCGTTTCTTCATGTTTATGCAATTTACTTACATCGTTTTAAGTGACAAAGCAGATGTTTATCCAAAGCCACAGACACACTACCAGAAAGCCAGACATCTTCAAACATTTCATCTCTTGTCCTGCTGCACTGGCTAGCCTACAGTCAGGACTTCCCAGCACTCTTCCCAAGCAAATTTTTTTGTAGCATGCCTGAAGGCTCACTATTTTTAGCGTATTTTGGATGTAGCTGGTGCAAGTTTCTGTGTACAAAAAGGAGATACTTGTTTGTCTTTTCCAGCAACTGGAAACCTAAAGACAATGCTAAGGAAGATCCAAGGTCACACTTGTTCTCCATGGCAGTAGCTGTGCATGGATGTACAAACAGAAGGAAAAGGGAACTTTGGGCTAGCCACAAATTAGGAATTTCCTTTTGGAGGAAAGGAGGAATTACTTAGAGTGATTTTGGTGAGAGATGAAAAATGTTTACAATCAGCAGGCATAATTTTAAACGCCATGTAAGTATAAAATGAACAGGAAAGTGACCAAAGATTAAAAAAAGCAGACAAAATCCGATCCTTGTGGAAGCAAAACATTCAAGCAGTGAAGCAAACAGGGACCACTGTTAAATGCTCTTCTGCTCTGCTGCACTTCTGGCAGGTGCATATCAGGTACCTCTAGTTCAGATTCTTGCAAGCAGCCCTAGCAATTATTCTTTCCAAGAAAAATAGAATGGAGAGCAGGGAAAAGGGATAATAACACCCCTATACTTGGTATCAAAATGTAGCTGTCTTCCTTTGTAACTGAACAAAGAGCTGGAACTCAAAATAACGATAGGGCCACTTCTCACATATTACAGTTTCTCTCTTCTCCTTTATAAAGATTTATTCCATTGGCTCCATTTCAGTTAAACGTTGTCATTTGAGGAGTGTGTACCAGTGCTGGACGGTTGCCAAACAAGTAGATTGTACCAGTTTCTTTTCTAAATGGTGAAATTCACAAGTTTGCACTTAGGAGCTATAATACAAATGTGGTTATAAGGAAAGCTATGTAGCTTGTTGAATCCCTTTGTTAGCTAGCAAAGGAAATTATGTAGTTTATACAATATCTCCAAACTAAATAAATGCTAAATACGTGACTTCAGCTCACAAGTTAAGGAACTGCATCAGATATAGTAACACATATATATATATGTGCAAAACTTCTGGGAAATATATGTATATAAAAAGCTGAGGAATGTTCTTCATTTCAGTTTATTTGGATTTAGCTGATGTGGATAGGCACAGTTTTTAAAAAATAAAACTAGTCCTGAAATAAGAGTGCCCATGCAGCTTTTTTTGCACATAACTTTTTATTACCACTTAAATACTCCAAGTTCTGTTGGCACAACTCCCTCAATTGAACAGGCCCTTATTGCACAAATAGCCTGATTTACAAATGTCTAGTGATGGTACAAGTAGCTGAATCTACTTCAATTTTAACTGAAGGGAGTGGAATCTGACTATCCAGACTTTGGAAAAGAAATTCTCTGAAGCCAACACAGAAGTAATTACTGCATTAGCTGCAGGTTTATTAAGGGACACAAAAGGAAATGACATCCCAGTGACCTTTGAGGTTGCTTTTCACAGCATGTTTTCTACATGAGAACAAATGATGAAACTTCAGTATTTCTGCCAAGTGAGTGGTAGCTATGGTGAAGATTTATAGATGTAATCTGGTAATCTATGGGCCTAATCATGCAGTTATAGAGTTGCGTGTCATTTACTCAAAAAGGCTGAAATGATCTAGCACTGTGTGGACTATGGTGAAGGAGTGCATTTTGTCATCTGCAAGGTTAGAAGATATAGAGCCTATTTAGCAGACTGTAAAAGGGAGAGACAAGAGCTAATGTTTCTCAAAATAGCAGACTGTTTCACAAAATTTTACAAGACTCAGAGAGCTAAGAAATGGGGAGTGTCACATGCACTCTAATTTGAGAGCCATTATGATTTTCTTTTTTTGTATTGCTTCAGTAATTGCACAGGTTTTCAATTTAATTTTTTTTAAGTTATGTAAGTCATGCTCAGTTCATCTGTTTCAGAACAGCTAACACAGAAGCAGACTAATAATATAAAACTGACATATTTAAGTGTTGGATTCTTTAGATGAGAGCAGCATGTTCAGAATGTATTGTGCCTGTATTTCCTTATCTCTGAGCTGCATTTTATTAAACAGTTAAGAAGTGCTAATAAAAAGTGCATATTTCAGTTGTGCTATTTTAGGTAAACATAATATGGTACACATTTTCTAAGCAAGACACACTGGTTAACTGCTCAACTCCATTTCTACAAATAGAAATAAATGTGGCACAAGCTTTTCTTCTCATCCTGACTTAAAATACCCATGCCAGAACCAGTATGTTCTCCAGCACAGGGCAGGGAATGAAACTGATGACTGAAAATTTGAATTATTACTTCTTCTTGATCTTTTGGCTAAGAACAAGTGCAGCTTTAACTCACCATCTGATGCATTTCCTAGCAGGGAACAGTATCAGTCCATGTGCAGCTGGAAGTAGTGAGGGAGGGGACATTCCTTGCAGCACATTGTCTCTCCTTTGGAACCAGCTCGCCTGGGGAGGGGAGATGCTGCCCAGCCTAGAGCAGGTCTTGGCTCCTGCTCTGGCTGTCAGTTCCAAGCTCTTAATAGCTCTTTAGAGCAGGGGCTGAGGTCCAAAAGATGGGCAGTGATTTGTAGATCATCTGAAATGTCATGATGTGACATGACACATTTGCTCCCTTCTCCTCCCCACCTGCTCACCTCACAGGTCTGTTTTAAATCAGTCTTTTCAGCTCTCCCAAGGCTCACAATTTAAGCAGACCCAGACGCTCATGAAAACAGATTTATAATGAAACTGGTGGCCATTAAACACCAGCCTCACATCAGAGGTGACCTTATTGTAAAGCCTTGTACAGTGAATTTATTTTGACTTTGCACGTTCTATACCTTGTCTCCTGCATCAGGGAGAGGCACGTTGTGGCAGCTCAGTCAGTGGCAGTGGGAGGCCTGGGAATAATGCCCACGTCTCACTTCATTACGGTTGCACTCCACATCCCAGCAGTCTTCAAGCCTCAGGGATATCACATTCATTACCTCTTTCAGAGACATGTATTTTACATAAATGGCTGAAAGGTGATTAGAATCCCTGACAGAAGAGCATTTTATCTGGGATGCAACCATGAAAAATATGTGCCTAAACCAAAAAAGGCATCCTATATCTTTCTCCTAATTGATTTAAGCTACAAAGACCAGCTTCAGTTTTCTCAGGGCATAGAAACTACCAGGAAGACACAAATTGCATGTTTTCACATGTCCTAATAAAAACTCCTTGACAGGGGGTTTTGAAACCAGAGTTTTCTATTTCTCAGATGTCCTGCTCCTGTGAATGTCATCACTCAGCAGAAGCACACATACTGCCACCTGATCATAAAAAACAGTTCTGTAACAACCCTCATTTCATGCTGCTGATTCCAGCCCACCATCAATCAGCAACACCACAAGCAATGTTGGAAATAATTGTCTGCTCCCAAGCTCCCCACTTTTTACGGCCCAGGTGCTGTAGCCATATGGTAGACTACATCCTGCTGAAGTGGGTTATAGCAGCACCTCCAACAGTAAATACTACCTGGACACTTGGAAGATTTTTAATGCCACAAACTGGAAAAATGCAGCTTGTACTCACCCAGTGCTTTCCCTGCCCTTTAAAAATGTACTAAAAGTAATCAGCTTTGGCTTAAAGCAGACGTTCTGCAGACAGGAAATGGGATAGAAACTGCTAATTCACTGGAGGCTGCCTGGAAATGCAGCAAGTGAGCCCAGAGCTGATCCTCAGATAAGTCTGCAGGTGTGCTGCACTCTGACCTGTCCTCTCTCAGTCTGCAAACACCTGGTCAAGTCAGTGCCCCTGTCAACTGCAGCAGTTTGCCATTCTAGTGCACTGCAGAAGGCAGGTCTTGGCTTGTGGCCCTTCTCAGCTGCATAGGGCAAGAAACTTAAAATGGACTGATGTGTGCTTCAGCTCCCAGCTTGTAAACAAACATGCAAATGTAACATGCCCCAGTAAAAGAAGTCATTCAGTTCTGAGGCAGTGCTACTTAGGTTAGAAAACTAATGTAGAAATGCAGAGTAGTCATAGCAATACCCAAAATTACTAGCTAAATAAAAGGGATTTGGGATATCTGATAATTTTTATCAGGCTGGCCCAGCTGCATAATTTCCCATCTCCAATTATACCAAAAGGGCCCACAGTTCCTTCTTCATTAAAGCATTTGATGGATTTAATAAATTACTTCATCAGGTTAATAAATCCCTTCAATAACTTTATTACAATTTGATATAATTATTCAAGTGGTCCAGCTAACAAATTGTCATCATTTATATTTCCTGACAGAACAACTTAGTTAATAAATTTGGACCACGAAATACAAAATCCATAAATAAACTATGGAGATGGTTGAATGTCTTTGTGGAGGAGAGTATTTTTCTATCTTCAGCTTAAGATAGCATTAGAAGCCCACTCAGTCTTGTACAAGTAACTTCAGGCAAGTGCTAAAGAGAACTGCAGGAGGTTGGTGCCTTCCAGCAATGTTATGCTTCCCACCAAGTGCTGAGGAAGGAAGTGAGCTGCTGCAGGACACTGCCCACACAGAGAGCTCTTAAAATGCATCAGAAGGGACATAAGCCATACTTATTTTTTTCTCAGCACTTTATCAGGTTTAAATTGCATCTTGATAAAGGCTGTTCCATTTCTTGAGGTGAAGATCTTTGGTTAATGTTGACAAGGTGAAGTGACACCATCAGAAAATAAGATTATATACTGGAAATTATTTTAAAACTTAAATGAATTGGTTGCTATGCCATTTGTTTTTCCTGTGGCATCATAGTAAATGACATCATCAACAGAATAACCTCAGGGGCAAGGATGTTTTCAGTCTGAACCTTCCAACAGCTGGTAGTATTATGGCTTCCTATTACCAGAGTAGTAATATTTATGGTAGGTAGACTGCAAGAATGGAACTATAATGTTTATTTACTTATACTTGATAGCCACCTCTGGCAAGAACAAATTTCCCATTAATCACCATCTTATCTCTGTAACACTTACTCTCAAGGACATCTGTATTGTTCCCTTTGTTTTATTAATACAGAGAATAGTACTGCTATGGATCTTTGACACTGAACTTTATTTTCTACTTTTTTAAGGGGAGCTGAAATGCTTAAACAAAATAAACATTGGTCTTTCTTAATAAATTAGCTACTTAAGACCCTAATCAAAGCAAGAGACACTTGCATTAGAAATTTATCTGAAAATACTTTTATGTAAAGAAACCAAATTAGTCTCTTCTTCTCCTTTTCATCTGCTGAGACTCCAGTTATAGATTCTGAGTTTCTCCTGGAAGTGCAGATGACTTTGTTAATAGGTGAGCATGCCAGGAAAGCAGCACACTCCAGTCCAGGGAGCCAGGGAAGTCAAGACAGTTTCTAAGCTCAGATCTTAGCTTATAATAGAAAAATGCATATTTCTCTCCCCTGTTACACAGTCTTTAGTTAGCATTTTAAAAATTAGATATCATGTTGAGCTCCAGGCTGATTTCAAGAGCACTGCATCATGTATTTTCATCTTTAAAAAATAAATCAGTGTAGGCCCAGCAGGAGACAATATTGGACAACCAAATTCTCTATCATGTGAGAAAAGCATTAGTGCAAAGAGCTGAAACTTGTGTTCATGAGCTGAAATTTGTGGCAGTTTCTCCCAGTGAGTGGGTTTGGTTCTGTGCAGTTTCCTGAACCAGAGAGATGATGGACAGCTCTGCTCAGCTCAGAAAGAGCAGGGATCTTCCCACTAGCAGCAAACTATCTCCTGTGCAATCTGCTGTCCAAGAATGGAGCCACCATTTCCCATTTCCTTCCTTTTTGGCTCCAAAGCCACACAGGGCTTTGGGCAGCAGGGCCACTCAAGCCCTGTGATTGCAGAGACCTGAGCAGCAATTACTGGCTGCTCTCCTGTGCAGCTGTCTTGCTGTGAGCAATAACTGCTGCCAGCAGGATCTGGTGATGCTCAAGTGCATCAAATAGAGCAAAGCAGAAGGCTCTGCTACCAGCCAGCCCTGTGCCCCTCTCATGCCATCTGTCTCAGCCCAGGACACAGAAGACAGCCTCCACGTTGTCCTGAGCCACCCTGTGGGCCTGAGTGTCCTTTCCAGGGAAACCAGAGGCTGGAGATGTAAGAAAGAAAAGAAGGAAGAGACCTGGTCCATGCCCTCTCTGGCATGATGACCCCTCTCCAGAAGCAGCCAAGTGTTTGGCAGGAGGAGATGTGCTCTGTAGCCTGAAAGCAAATAATTTATCTTGCAACAGGGTGAGCCAGTGCAGTACCAGCAGTAGGTGGTTATGCTAGTGGAAGGAGGAATTACTAATTTTAATTTGCTGTTTAATTAAGTGTCCAATACCATACAAGGGTGAGATGCTTGCTTGGATGGGATAAGCCACCTAATTGTCAGGTGAATACACAGCCACACCTGCCTCCTCAACTCAAGTGATGTTCACACAGCAATTACTCTGGAGTCTGTCAAATGTGATTTAACCCATAATTTGCTTGCAAAGTGAAAGCTGAGCTTTCAAATATAGTAAAGGACTCTACTCTCTCTCCTACCCCTGTGCCACTGCTGGGTCCAAACCATGCTGGTCCTGCCCCCAGTGCTGGCCAGTACAACTATCCCATGTGGGATTTCAGGAGGGGAAGAGTTGTCTGAGCCAGGAGAGCAGAGGGAATCCAGCAAATCTTGCAGTGAGCCTGTGCTGGTTTGGCAGGTCACAGTGACCCAGTGGCTCAGTGTGTGTCAGTGGGGGTGTAATGATGCTGTTGGGAGCAAGGCCAGCCATGCAGCTGGGTTTCTCTGACTTCAGCAGGCAAGCAGAGCTCAGCCTCAGGCCCTGATGCTCAGCTGTGCCTGCCCAGCACCCCAGCACTCAGGGACTTGCCCTTTGCCACAGGCACCAACACTGAGACTGCCAGCCCCAGCACACAGCAGTGAGAAATGCCCCAGGCAGGAGCTGCATTAGGTTAGTTCATGACCATGGCTTCCTTCAGGGATGACAACAATAACCCCACAGCATTTCCTTCTTCCTGCATTTAAATGTTTGAGTTAATAACATTTATGAAGCAGCACAGAAAAATGAATTCAAACACATCATTTGTCATCTCAGGGTACTGAATTACACCATTGCTGAATGAGATACAGAGAAATGTGTTTAATAAACATAGTATATTTGCACGATTTACTTTGCATTTTCCATATCCTGCAACAAGCAGAGGATAGTGAGGCTTCTTAATGATCATAATATATGTGCAGAAAGAGCAGTTCCCTGAGGGCTACTGATTAATCAGGGAAATACTCATTTGTTCTGGCAGAAGTGATGTGCATCTAGGCAGGGCAGATGATGAGCCCTAAGCAGCCATCAGGGGCCAGAAGTTCCCATTCGTTTAACTAGTTTCCCCTTTAAGAGAAGAACAAGATTCAGCACAGCACTAGGACATAATGGCACTTGTTTTCCATCCTAATTTCTTTAGATTTTTTGCCTGACAAAGGGATAAAGAGGCACCACATTCATTTTAGAGACTTTAAATGCATAGCAGTTTCCAAACGAAGACATCTCTGCTGCTTGCTTAGATATGCTGGTGAGGGGAAGACATAAGGTCTCAGCTGCAGTAGTTAGAAGATTTAAAAGGTTTTTCATCAGATGTTCTAAATCCCTGCCTGGATTTTTAATACCTGAGAAACACTGCGTGCCCACTGATTGCAGTTCTTCCTACACTCCATCATAGTCTTATTAATTCCTTTTGTGTGGCACCATCGCTGCCACCTAGAAGTTTCCAACCTGGTGTTTGCTTGTAACAATGTGCAACCACTGTGCTGTACATGTATTTCTCCAGTGTTCATTTTCAAATTAGCCACAGAAAGGACAAACTAAAAGCAGATGTGTCATACTTTTCTCTCTATGTTTGGAAGCTCAGTCATAGAAATATCTTTGTCATATAAATGAATTCCAGATCACTGTGATAAATAGATGCAGTAAAAAACTTACGTAGAAGGAACCCATACAAAAATGTGATCCAAGAACTCTTCAAGGAAATTGCTGTGTAAGAGGTCCAGCTTTGAGGCTTACCTCAGGCTTTTGCATAACTTGATAGTTAGTACTTTAGATTGGAGAATGTGTGATGGGATCTTTCAGGTTTTTTCCACTTGCTATTTCAATTTCATGGGATCAGCAGAAAGGGAAGGGAACCAAAGCTGAACTAATGCAGGGCTTTTGACTCTACTGCTGCATGAACACACACAGGGACTGTTTAGCAGAAAAAGGAGCATATGTTACCTCTCTTATAGGCATCCCAAAACTGCCAGAAAATGTGGATTTTTGACTTGTTTTCAAAATAACATGAGAAGAAAAACAAATAAATTGGAAGGCTGAAACATGATCAGAAAAGCATAGTTATTTAGTTTGGCCACTGATTTATTAATGCATTATAGTTACTCACTCAGGAGTAAAACCTCACTTAAAAATGTTCTTCGGCTCTAACTGGGATAATTTACGGGAAATAAAAACAGTTGAAGATTTAGCATGAATCCTGCCCATACTGACTCAACAGAAACGTTGCCACTGACCTCAATAGGCCATGTTTTGCCTCCAGATATCTACAAAGAACTACAATTCTCTCACAGTATGAGAGAATAAGCAGCAGAATGAGATTTGACAACATCAGTTTATTTTCCCCTACAGAATCCTTCATTTTTATGCAGCTGGCATAAATAATTTCCTCCACAAGTCTGTGTTTTAATGCAAGACAGACATTGACCTGTGCTCCTTTTTGGACTGTTTGCCCAACATGGTCACTCCTGCTTGTCTTAAGCACCTTCTGAAACATTTTTCCTTCATGTTCCTTATAAGATTTTTTTCCCCATTTGCTTTCTCAGCAGCAACTTTAAGGCATTTCAGGCTACTGAAGAACTAAAAAATTAACATTGTGCTCATATGTATCATAAGAACATGCTCCTCTAACCCTGTCCTTCAAAAATCCATAAGCATTTGTTGTACTTCAGTGATTCACCATATGCTTTTGCAAAAGAACATTTTGCACCTGCCACCACAATGCAGGAAAAATGCCAGCTTTGCAGGAGAAAACATTAACTAATTTACACAAAGCCTTAGGTGGTCTATTAGCCCTGCATAAAAACAAGATCATGTAATTACTGGATCCAGAGACAGAATTAAATTTGATTGACTACAAAGAAGGAATGAGTGGAGCAATTAACAACAAAGCCCAAGTAAACTCTGATCAGGAGCCCACGGCCTGGCTGAAGGATGCTGACAGCACAGGGTTTACCTCTGCTGTCCCAGCAGATGTGTCCACACGAAACATTTAGCTCAGTGCAAACAGTTCAACTTCTGTCAGCAGCATTGTTAGAATCTGCTAACCTACTGTGGATTTTGTGACACGCAAACCAATAACCACATAACAGTTCTAGTCTACTGGCCCTCTTAATTTTGTTGAATTATTGTGTTTCTGGACATTGATAGCAGCCACCCGAGGTGGTTGCTCCTCTGTGACTGATGCAATTTTGGGAGAATCCAGCATCACTCACCAGAGCACCATGTGCCCAACCAGGCAGCACAGCAGATGCTGTCCTACAAGTGTGATGGAATGGTTGAATTAAGTTCATTAAAATAATTGTGACTGGTCAGAGTCACAGGTGCACAGTATAAATCTGGGATGGCAAAACCCATCCAAAAGAAAACCTTCACCAGCTCCCCAGCCGTGCAGGTTAGTTGGAACTGTTTTGCCAGCACATGCTGTGTGACAGGAAGCTGAGGTGTTTCTGTCACAGCTTCCATCCACAATTTGATTTAATGCCCTGCGTGAACAATTGCATCTCTGTGCTTGTAATAAGAGAATGTCATAAAGGTACCTGCTGCCTGGTCCAACATCTTGTGGCTTTGACAGTTTGAATTTACAGCTTTAATTCAGGAGTCTGGAAGCCTGGTATTCTGTACACACTTAGTGAAGGGCTGAAGGAATGATATTTTATAAAATGGTCACCTGTGTTCAGTGACCCATAGAGGATATAACTCCTCAGACCTGGTGAAATGACTTGCAGACAAATTCATAGTCCAGATTGTCCAGTGACAAATTATGAAGTCCTGTGTAAAACCCTGTCTGCCTGGATGTCCTGGCTTGAATGTTTTGCCTCCATACAATAAAAGGTTGAACTCTCAGCAGCTTAATTGAAAAACAAGTGCTCAGATGGATTCTCTCAGTCTTTCACAATACCCTCTAAAGCTTGATCTCATGATCACATATACAACAAGCTGCATTTTGAAATTGTTTCCTGTTCTTACATTTCTACAACTTTTTTACTAACAGAATTATTTTGCTGAGGGATGGAGCAGCTGAAATACATGAACAATTAGCAATGAATTCACCACTAGCACCTGCTCTTACTGCTTTTTGGGCACCTTCAGAGGGGGATGAGGCTCTTCCATAGCAGAATCCCCATTATCCAGCGGATTCTGCCTATTTCAGTGAGCCAGAATAGAATAGGGTGGCTCTGGGAGTAGGACAGCTTGCATGCTGAGGGCAGGTCAGATTTGGTGTGCAAGAAAGACAGCAGGTTTTATCAAGCAGTTTCTGTAGCAATGGTGGTTTGATTTTCCAGGCATTTATTTTTGTTTTTCAAAATGTGAAAGTGTTACTGGACTGAACACTGTTATAGATGTAAGCCTAAGAGGGCCCTGGGTTTGTGCAGACTGAAGAGATTGTTGAGGAGAAAAGTATATATAATCTCAGCAATTTCAAGAAGCATCAGACCCTTTCTCTTAGATCTACAAAGTCTCAGGACATGACATTTAGAGAGTAGCATCAATCAAGACATGATATGCCCTTAGTTCATTGGCACAAAATTGTCTTGGACAGCCTGGTGAGTGTGGGGCAAGGCAGAGAGGTTACAGCCCAGCCCACCCACCTTGACCAGTGAGGAAGACACTGGGAAGAAGGTGAGACACCCTGGGAGCATCCACAGCAGGAGCAGGAAGGTGTTCTTCAGAGCAAGTGCAAGCAGGCAGCACCTTACAGTGAAGGCAGACATGGAGTGCATCTTTGCAGGTAGGGATGGTGGTTTGCTTTTTGCAGGAGTCACAATGTATTTCACAAAAATGGCACAACTGAAACACAGAGCTAAGTGTGCTGAACACACACACACACACACACACACCCCAGTTGGGACAAAACAGCTATGGGTTTTCCTTTAGGAAAAAGATGAGCTGTGTGTGTGGCTGTCATGAACAAGACAATGTCACCCTGCTGAGCACAGTGAGTAATGAGGTGTTGAACAGAGGTGAAAGGAGGCAGCACCCCAGCCATGCCCAGACTGCTCCCTCAGGGCAGGGAGAGGCTCCTGCTCCTTTGGCAATCCAATTTAAGTCTCACATCTCTGTTACTGCTGTGTTCCCAGGGGTCACATTTGGGGCTGCTATAAAGTGCAGGCAGGCTAGCACTGCAAATGTCCCCAATCTGTGTCAAATATGCAGCTGTTTAATGAGGCCTGCTGTCATTATGGCAAAATAACTCAAGGACTTTCTTAAAAAAAGTCTCTTATTTATAGTACCATAGATTACATTAATGTCTTTTTACTGGGAGGTGCTTTGAAATACTGTGCAAATGTTACAAGATGGGCCTGAAATAATGTGAATTTAAACAGAATCTAAGAAGAAAAACAAAAATACCAAGTGGAAGAAGAAGCAGTTGTTGAAATTTGCTGAAATCTTCAGCAAAGGAGTATTTTTATGAAAAGTATGCACTTCTGACTTGCAGTTTTGCAGTGGCTCCTTTGTGCAAGATATGCTGTGAGTGTGTACCCTGGCACAGATTCCTGATGGAGAGATCTATGTGCAAAGTGTAAAGATTAGTGAGAATTTTCTCCTACCAGCAAAACTACCTAAAAAACAACATTACAGAACAACACTATTATTCACTCATAATACTCAGAAAGCAAGAGTTCCTTTTTCCAGGCAGTGCCTCAGTGTCTCTGCCTCTTAGTGCAGGTTTTCTCCTACCAGATAAACACAGCCTAGATGAGCCCTCCTTGACCTATAGCTATGCATCCCTGTTTGAACAAGAGGAATATTTGAAGTACCTGTCTGGTGAATACAGGAGGTATCCAGGGCATGCTGATTTAAACCTAGACAGGTCCTCCTGTTCCTACAGTAGATAATTACAGGTGGAATCTTAAGCTGAAATGTATTAATCAGAGTAGGATCTGCTGCCAGTGCCCCTCCCATCCAAACAGAAACAGCAGCAAGGAAATGAAGCAGTAATGATGGGGGTTCCATTTAGCCTCTAAATAATTTTCTTTTAGGTATCCATATTTTAAGGGCATGTGTATGCTTTTCAATGTAGGAGACATTTTGCTGATCTTAAATACAGTCTCTAATTAAGCATTCTGTAATTAAACTTCTTGGTTCATCTATGTAAAATGCTGAGGGGTTAGAACGTGCCTTATTCCTCCAGGTTAAGCCTTGCTTTAACTCAGACATGCAGGGAACACAGTGTCTAACATCAGGTTTTACAAAGTGGTCATGGGTGATGCAGAAGGAAGTCCCTATACCTGAGAGCCCCTGTGGAACAGAAAGAAAGAAAAAAAGGAAAAAGAAAAAGGAAAAAATAAAAAAAAAAATAAAAGCTGGTGCCACTCATGCCATGTCAAGGCTGGATGTGCTCCCAGCTCAGCAGCCCTCAGGCATCTTGGCCTGGATCAGTTGGAAACTCTTGTCTCTCTTGCTGAGTCACTCATTTACTTTTTCCCTGATCTTTGAGGGAGATTGCCACATGGCATGTGGCATTTGTGCAACATTATTTTAATTAAAAAAGAACTTTTTGAAAAACATGCAGAAGACCCAAGTACACTGTGTTTTGAGTGTGTTCATTCTCACATGCCAATGTATAAGTTTGCATCCTAGAAGAATGCACTTTAAATAAGAATTTTAATTAATTTGTGGAAGGTCTGGCTCCTGTTTTACAGACAGATCTATCTATTCACCTTTTTTTGCCATGTCAGTGAAACATCCATTATTTTTCCTTAGTGCAAATGATCTTATTTCTGTTGCTTTCCCTGCAACAGAGTGCTACATTCATTCCTCCTTCAAAAATTTCAGAAAGAGAAGCAATTTATAAGAGTGACAAGAAAATGGCTTCTCATTTGTGTACACCACAGCAATCTGACACGCAGAAAGAGGCTCTGGTGAGCTTCACAAATCCTAATTCCCACTGAGTTTCAAGCAGTCCAGATGGGGAAAAAAAAAAAAATCCCTTCGACCAATTTGATCATAAAGATTCTAATTCAGCACAGGTTAATTGAGAAGTCAGATTTCCTGCTATCACTTCTGGAGAGGAGGGAGATAAGCAAACACAATGACTCTTTATCAACAATATGGGGACTTCATTTAAAGAGAGAGCATTAGGTTACAGGCTAGAAGATTAGTAGCAATCAGACTGCTCTCAGAAGGGAAAATATACTGGGTAATAAAGATAGAAGGCATGAAGCTGGATGCATAGAAATGAGGTTTGATGCCAAATATTACAGGTCAAATCTGAGCTATCTGTCAAGTTGGCACTGATCACTGTTGATGCACAATTATTATTATTCACCTGTGATCAGGTCATTTACCAGTATCAAGTCAATGGCTCCTCCTACCCACTCCATTTTTTAATGGCATTTTAATGGAAAAAAAAATCCATCTATTATTTCTTTGAGGTCACTAACCATTGTTTAATAGTACCTAATAGTATATGAAATACATTTACTTTTTCCCAATCACCCATAAAAAGACATCAGCTGTTACTCTGTTCCTTAGTCACAACCCCATAAATCTGAGTGCAGTTCTGCAGTTAAAGGTGGCAGCCTTATTCTGCCTTTTTTCTCTGTGCGCCATGTGTTTTCCATACCAAAAAGTGCCTGTTTTGTTGCAAGTGACAGAAGGAGAATTTAAAGGGATGCTAGAGGATCATAAAGGCTTCCCTCTACCCAATCCCAAGCATGCATTCGCCTTTGTGTTCTGATGACTAAAGAATTAGAAACTATTAATATTGTCTCTGCTGGCAGGTCGGAAAAATACTTATTCTGTAGTCAAGCAGATTAATCCGAAGGGGGAAATAACCCTGCAAAGCCCTGCAAAAGCTGCCTGTCTAACCAATCCATTTTCTAAACCCAGATGTTTTCAATCTGTTTAAGTGTTAATCTCATGATACTTCTTTTCATGCCTGGTGAAACAATTTCAACTATTGCATTGAACTATTGGAGAATTCATACAATTAGTGCACTTACAATTCTTTATGAAGGAGCCTTTGGAACAAAACCCTATCTGTGAGTTTGTCAGTCATGTGCTCCCATTAATTACCGAGGCATGCTCAATAATTAACTCTTAATAAATAACTCTTGCCATCCACTTTCTGATGGGCTCCAGATACTGCCTGGTTTCACCTACTCTTTTCAAAGAAATATATAGTAAAATCAGAGGCAGGATAATACTAGGTAAGTTACAAATTAAATGTGATGTTACCAATTCTTCTGTGATAGGAGCCTGAAAAAACTGAGATTTAGGCTTCAAGGAAGTGACTGAAGGGTTTGGTCTAGGGAAAACACCGAGCACTTGTCCCCTCTGCACAAGGACAGGGAAGTACTGATGTTCTGTGCCCTCCCTTGAGAGGCAATCTGAGTGAGACAGTTAAACTACAAATCAGTTACCACAACATTACACCCAATGACTAATTGATGATCCCAGGCAGAGCAGGAGTGGGTAGAGGTTGAGGTCAGAGGTACTGTTTTGCCTGTGATGGGCATGTGGAATAGGTTTGCAAATGAAGGCACTGGAATTCTGTCTCTGAGATTTACTCCAGCAAAACCTGGGTAACTCTATGAAATTAATTCCTAGCTGTTTTTCCTGGAAACTGGAGATCTTTTTCCTTCTTACACACACCTCTCATGTCTTTTCTTGGCATGACTTTGGTCTCCTCTGATAAAGAGCTGGTTTGAAATACAACAGCCAGACTGTGAGCTTTAAGCTCAGACCTCTTCTGTGACAGGTGCTGATGGGCTCTGCTATCTGGGCTCACCGTGTGAAGAATAATGGCTCATGAGAGGAAGGTTACAAATAAGGTCAGGAAGCAGCTCAGGAAGCCTTACATCTCATGTCAAGGCTCTTAAAGGTTATAAGAGGGCTGCAAAAACTTTCCTCTGGGGCTGCAGACTGACAGATCAGTGTCATGATTATAAGCTGATAAATCTTGTTGATCTACCATTTGCAAAAGGCTTCAAGAGTACTGTTGGCGAGTCAAACATTCCAGTGAAATACTAGATCAGATCCATACCAAACAAAAAACCCAAACAGTTTTATGTCTTTCTACATATCCTGCTGGCATACATACTGCTGGCCATGCCATCTGAGGGCAGGACCTCCACCCCAGGGAGCTGCCCAGCCTTAAAGTGCAGGACTCGGGGGAGCCTCTTCCTGTTTTGTGAATCTCCACAGATATTCCAAATGCCCTAAGGGCCATTTATCCCCTGAATCCTTAGGCAAAGTCCCTTCTCATAACAAACAGCCATTAGATTTGGTCTGTGGGAACTGGCTGGCAGAGAATACATCTAGTTGCAGATGGCTGTGCTCTCCCACACAGGGTGAGGGGTTTATCATTGGGCTTAAGGATGCTTCTTTTATAAGTCTGGTATGAGACAAGGGAGAGGAATCAGTTTTAAATTAAAATGAGGATTTTTCATCTCCTCCTTAATATTTATAAGGCCCTTTTTGCCTTACAGACAAATCCTACAAGAGAAGATGGAAAGCTGCTCATCCTTGTTTCTTTTGCCTTTAGTTCAGCTTCTCATTGTTTATACTACTCTAAGCAAAATAACTGTTCTGGAAATGCAGTCATTTATGAAATCCAGACTACTAAGCCTTAAACATGTCCTCCTATGTTTGTTCCTTTGTTGTTGCTATGGCATTACCACACATTTTTCCATGTAGGAAAGGAAATCCCATGGAGACAACATAATAAAGGCTTGAATTTCCAGGACACAGTGTCCGTCTCGCCTCTTGACCTGTTTGACACCCTCTTTCACCAAACCTGCATTCACTGAATCCAAATAAACAATCAGCCATCAAAGAAAATTTCTTAAAAGGGTTGCTCATGGTTAGCCTTGATGAAATATACATTGGAAACCCTGCATTTTAATCACGTTTGGAGTTCTGCACTTCAAAAATGGTTTTGTTTAACTGCATCAGACTTGTCATTCAGGGAAGTTTCCTTCCGTAGGATGCCTGCATTTAAAAGTCAAGTTAACCAAACCCAAACAAATTTCCCAGGAGGCTCTAACAAACCAGACAAGCGTCTCACACACAGTGTCTGACCCCTGCACTGTACCAGGTGGATCTGCTGCTCTCTGCAAGACTGTGAGATGCTATGCTGCCCATTTGGACAACATCACCAGTTCACAACAGGGTGTCATGAGGTTTCAGCAGAATATCATCACTGCATGTTGCTTGTTGAGACAACCTTGGTTTCGATCCTCTCCTGGCCTTGGTGAGAGTTCCAAAAGATTAATCCTGTGTCCTTGCCAGTGTGTTCTGCCTAAAGCCCCTGATCATTCTGGGTTGCACAGAATTTTCGTGTCTTTATTTTAGGAATAGTTATTTCATGGTATTACCTGGAATTGTCGCCTGCACATATGTTAAAATTGGTGTTGATACTGGTTTGCAAAAGGCCACTTTTAATTTGGGTCAATATACAAGATACTTTTCATACTCAGTACCATCAGTCTTCAAATTCAACTTGCTTTAATGTATATCTAGTTATAATTTAAGTAATTGTCACTGTTGGTGTAATTATTAGGGAAGAATATACATTTCACAACTGATTAAAGAGCAAACATCTCAGACACAGACTTGTTCCAATGCAAAATGGCATGGTGTATTTGGGGCCAAACTTCTCTCACTTTATTTGTTGTCTGTCTTTTCCTGTTGTCATTTCTGTGTAACATAATTCAGAGGCACTGACCTAGCCATCCAGGCATAAGAAAAGTTCTTTGTATGCTCTCATGTTGCAAAACCACATATCCATATTGCAGCCAGGAGACACAGCCAGCCAGCACAGGATAATCTGCCACAGGCAACAAACAGCTTGTGG
Source organism: Phaethornis superciliosus (assembly GCA_023637945.1). Taxonomy (NCBI): domain Eukaryota; kingdom Metazoa; phylum Chordata; class Aves; order Apodiformes; family Trochilidae; genus Phaethornis; species Phaethornis superciliosus. Next base: position 3,458,536 of record JAJQWJ010000023.1, on the reverse strand, counting down.
CCTTCCAGATTCTTCAGACAACACAGGAAAACAAACAGCAGCCTTACAGACTTAATGGACTTTTAATGGATTCAATGGATTCTGCATCAGCAGTTCCTAATAGAACATCTAAAGAGGAAAAACTTCCTACCCATAGAGATTCCTAGGAGAACATGAACTGACAGTGCAAAGGCCTCCATTTGCAACCTTTTGATGCTGTGCAAGAGAACCCAATGACAAGACTCAAACTCTTCATCTTTTCTGAAAAGTCATTGAGTTTTCAGGGGATGGTAACCAAGCCATGTCCCTGCCACAGGCGTGTCACGTACCACAGCAGTCAGTAGTGGCAAAAGGCACCAGTAAATCCCATGAAGTCCATGACCTCTTTGATCAGGGCCATTTAACTCAACTCCCCAGAGCTGACAAAGAGGAAGCACAGAAACTAGGGCTGGAAGTCTGCTTCCATGCCCAGAGGGAGGCTGTGGTTTTACATGAGGAGTTGTTCTGCAGTTATCAAAAAGAAGACAAAGCCTAAAATTCCTCTATTGAATGCAGATGGGCAGCAGTGGTAACACATTCCTCCTAGTCACATATTCTTGACTTTGTTGTTTTTACATAATCTTTTAACTTTGACTATTGATAAAGAAATTGGTTTACAAACCAGAGAGTAAATCACCATTCACTGCTGAGCTACTATTGTGCATCTCATTTGCAAGGCAGCTTTCAAGCTTTTTTTTAAAATCAGTTTGGCTTGACATTTTGTTTTCCTGCTATTATTTATGAGCTGTATCTTATGAATGGATTATGTAAAATAGTTTAATTCCAGTTGTTGCAATTCCTCAGATGCCATCACACAAAAGCTTGCTTTGAGTAGAACACTCAGGTCCAGATTTTGTTCTCAGTGGTGCTGATACAAATTAGACCATCATCCACTGTGATCAAAAGGGCTTTTCTCAGATTTACAACTGTTACGAGCATGTAGGAAAAAATCCAAGCAATGTTCTTCTTAGAGTAAGCAAAGGCACAGCACTACCTCTCAGCAGCACATTTTGCAGGTGTTAACACAGCTTACCCGGTGTGCTCAGCTCAGTGACTGAACCTGGTGATTCTTGTTGCAAGGAATTATCAACTGCATTCAGCTGTGACTTAATTGCTTTTGTTAGAATATGTCAGAAAGGTGGATGGGTGGATTTCATAACATTTGCTAAGATTTTGGGTGTACTCAGTCACTTTCAAGCAACTAAAACCTCAGTGGTTAATGAAAGGAAGTGCATTAAGTCTCCTTCTGAGGGCAAGTGTTAGCTCTTTGCAGTGAGAGAGCAGACTACTACTGTAGGACATCAACAGCTCTTAAGCCTTTGCATGTAAAAACTAGCTCCAGATGCCAAAAAAATCTTGCCAATTATTACTCTCCATTTCACAGGTTTCTCTGATCTCTCAGCATCTGACTTCACACCTGAGTGTGGAACACAGAATGTGTGAAGACAAGATCTGAGCTGCCAAGGGGCATTTGGTATGTATTTGTGCTATTTATTTCCCTGTAGTAGCTGATAGTTCATTTCTCAGGATGAAGCATGCAGCCTGCAGCTGTTGTAGATAAGGTGTGATGTCACGCAAAGGCAAGAGAAAGAACAGAGGCTACAAATATCTGCTTTGCATTGGCTTGTTTGGGTTGCTACTCTGTGGTTGCCTGGACTCAGGTCATTCAGTCAAGTGCCCAGTTCCTGCACTCACAGAATCAAAAAATCACAGAATTATTGAGGCTGAAAAAGACCTCTGAGATCAAGTCCAGCCTATGACCTAGCACCACCACATCAGCTAGACCATGGCACTAAGTGTCACATCAGCCTTTCCTTAAGCACCTTCAGGGACGCTGGCTCCACCACTTCCCTGGGCAGTCCATTTCAGTGTCTGATCCAATGTCTGATCACTCACCCAGTGTTTTGTCAGAGCCCAACCTGGGAAGCAGCAGCTGGCCCGTGGGAAGCCTCCCATGGAAGCAGCCTGTGCTCTGCCCTTGCTAGCCAAACTAGCTACGTTTTTATCTCAGCACATGGAAATAGGTATGGTTAATTTGTATGACATCGTTGTGACAACATAGAGGCATGAAGATGACAGATGTCACAAAAGCCATTATAGGGCAATTCTTCAAAGCTGTCTGTAAGCACAGATCAAGGCAAAAGGCACACAGTTTGGGGCATGTAAAAGCAGCAGTTGCAGCCAGAGGCATGCAGACTGCACATTTGCACAACTAGAGCTCCTGGGTTTGAGGAAGTGTAACTCTCTCAGCTGAGTTACTCAGAGCCTTCCAGGCTTGCCTGGCTTTGCATTCAAGCAAGGTGAGCAGGTGGGACCTGCACAGCCCAGACTGGTGCCTGAGGCCTCACACTGCATAGCCAACAAGTTTTTGTTGGTGCTCTGCTGGTCCCATTGCAGCTCCTCCCTGTTTAAACTATGAAGGTCCCAAGACAGGGAGTAAGGTCCTCAAGAGTAATTTACTCTTATGTAGAAAGGCACCTTATTTTAATGGCAGACCATGCTAGGCATGATACAATTTAAATGTTCTTCGCTGGTTACAAATGTGACCTTCATTAACTCCCTCTTTGTGTGCCTAGATCTATAGGAACAGCTCATTGCCTTTTCAATTTAATTTAATTTGAATGATAATTTAAAAGTTGTTTGATGCAAATGTGACCATCTGTATCCTCGCAGCTGACATAGTTTTTAAAGATGAGTTTGGTGGTGGGGCTGGGTGGGGGGAGGCTGATGGGGAATAAGAGCCATGGGCTTTGCAAGGGGGTTTACTGTGGGGTGTGGAGCACCCCAGGAGTAAGCTGGGAGTGCCTAGGGGCTGAGTGGGAAAGAAGAGAGAAGCTGAGCCAAGCAGGTGTTAGTTTTCAGGGTTGTATGTGACTGTTTTAAGTGTAGAGCAGCGATCACAAGTTGTCAGACCATCCTAGCTCATGGTACTGCTTGTCAGCTGGGTCACAGCAACTGTTCCAGGTATGGGTTAGTGAGACTTGCTGCAACACAAAATATGTTGTAGCTTAAACTGTTGGGAGAAGCTGTGCCATGCAGTACTGAGTGCTAGGGATTTGTTGTTCACAGTCGCTCCTTGTCTGCCAAACTTTGAATAACTTGGTAAAGCCAAAACCCTTAAATGTTGCATTGACTTTTCTAGAACTTGATCTGGGTTGATTGCTGACTTCCTCCTTAGGAAACAGGATAAAATGGGCTCTGTGTCCAATTCAAGCTCTTGAAAAGGAGCCAGATGAAGCATTTTGCCCCTAATGCTTCCCTGCTGGCAGCTTTGGCCAGGTAGGATGGGAGGGGAACTCCTTGCTTAGCTCTTATTCTGCAACAGTAGTGCTTCTACCCAGAACCCCAGGGAGTCATGCCTGGAGACCAGGATCCCATGTGGCTCCAACAAAACCCTTGTGAACTCTACTGAAAGGGCTAGGAAAGGGAAGGGAGCCAGGGAAGGAATTAAAATAAATAATTTTCTATTCTGTACCCTAAAAATCTTCTGCATTTGAAATAATGCTTTTCTTGGCACCTGTATGCAACAGCCATTGCCCAGGTGCTTGTGGGAATGTGGCTGAAAGCTTTTAGCTAAATCTGCAAGCATCATCTCCCTTGCCACTGCAAATCTAGATGAGGGAAATGAGAAAAATGACCCTTTCTAATCACAAGGGGAGGTTGGGTTAGCTCAGGAGATCTGCTTTTAATTCTTAACCCTATGCTCAGGAAAAGCTGAATTATCTCTTCTGATCTTTAGTGAAGCTCAAGCATTGCCACTCCTGCAAGAACAGATCAAGCCCATCTCTGTTCTGAGGGCAGCACTGTGTGCTGCTGTCTTCTCAAAAGCAAAAAAATAAGCATGTGCTACTTCAGCACAGTAAAGTAGTAAGTACGGTCTGTGCCAAAGCAGTGTGGAGGAAGACAGATCCCTTATTAAAATAAGAATGGAAGTTAGGAAATGAAGGGTTTATTGTCTTAAGCCTAGAAGCTGGGCAAAATATTATTAGGAAACCATCACAGCACCTTTCTATTGCAGACACAACTACTGATGCATTTATCTAACATTTTTCTTGCCTTTCATTTAAAACCATGTTTTCTGCTATTACTCTTGTGTTCCCTAAATTGGGACATGAGAAATCACAACATCTTTGACAGCAAAAGCAATTGCCTAGAACTCCCCTACGGCTCAGTTGTCTTAATGCATCGTGTTTCAGGTGCCTCTGAGAGCTGAGTTCATCACTCAGGAATACCAAAGCTTGGAGATTCTTGTGTGGCTGCATCTTAGGTAGCAAGATGCACAAATGACTTTGTTAAAACATGGTCCCACTTGAAACTCATTTTACAAGCAATCTATTGGCATACCCAGCTCTTGATCTGATGACAGAAAAGTAGAGGGAGCAAACTGATTTTTAATGGATAGCTCTTCTTCTGCAGTTTATATTTTAACTGTATTTATATGTTAAAAATGTTACTTAAATCAGCTTTTGGAAACAAGCAAGAGAAGTACCTGTTTTTTTTTATGAGAGATCAGACTGAGTGAGATGAACAGAGATGCTTTACAAGTTGGTTGGAAACAGAAGCTTTAAATTGCAACTGATTTCTGATCTTCTGCTTCTTGCTGAACCTATTAGAGAAACACTTAGCGGGAAAAGGCAACACCCCCAGCAGAGCGTTCCACCTCCTGTAGAGATTTGGAAGAAAGCTCACATCTACCCATTAGAAAAAACTACTTTTAAGTTCAAATTATGGATCCAAACAACATATGCTGGAACTGAACACAGTCTTGCTGGGAGGGGATTTGCCAAATCTAAGGCTGCTCTAGCAGTAAATAATAAACCTAATTAGGCTCCTTCCCTCTGGAGCACCCAGTTTTGTGACAGTGATACAACAGGGCATCAGAGCCTCTCAGCAGATATTTGGGACAGCACTGAAGTGTTTAAAGAAACCAAAACCACTTTTCTTGAGAACAGCTAGTTATAGACAGTCACGTTATTTGTGGTTGTATTTTCCTATCACTGTACATCAGCTGCTTCTGAAAAAAAATAAATGGAAAAAAATTAAATGGCAGCTGGTCTCCCTACTGCGCATTGCTATGCAAGACAGGGAAAGCAGTTATTTTTTACAAATGCTGATTGCAAAGTGAGAAAACTGGACACCATTTTTCTCACAATACTTAGTTTCCCGGTATCAAACATCTCTTTGATAGAAACCTTATAGTTTGGCTTCTAAGAGGCAAACTCACTTTAACCAGTGTGTTAGAAGGACTGCAGATTTCATCTGTCACTGAAAATCCTTCTGTGCTTCCTCTACAAACACACCAAACATCAAATGATGGAGCTATTCCAAGGCTGTCAGCTTAAATATCCTTTTCTGGGTTTCTGGCATGAGAGTTGCTTAAAATGGGAAGTTTCAGAAACATAGATGAGAGGACTTCTGTTTCACCTTTGTGCTTGCTACAAAACCTGCCACTACAGGCATTGCCCCTTGCTGGTGGTTCAGCTGCAAGGCAGGGAATTAATCTATTTCTCCCCTCTGAATCTCTCAGCTTTGGTTCTTCCTTCTGTGAAAATGCTGAAACCAAAGGAAATGGATGGTGCTTTTCCACCCGCCCTTCTGCCCAGCCTGGCTGCTGAGCTGTGGCTGACACACCATTTCATCCCCTGAACAGCCAGCAACACTGGTGCAAGGGGGGGCTCGTAGTGCCTTTGTGACAAGAGGAGAATTTTTGCACTGCTGAGGTAGGAACCCCCCAACAGCTTGGTAGCAGAGCCCTTTCCCCCTCGTGTCCTCATAAATTAAACATAACGGCTGCCGCCCACTCCTGCAGACAGCCGGGTTCTAATAAATCATGTAAATAGAGTCTAGGAGATTCACTGCCCTTTATTTCACTTGAGTCCCGTAACTCAGCTGTTAATTGGATCTGAAATAAAATCTATTTTACCAAATATTCCCCAAGCAGGATCCTGGGAAGTCCTCTCCAGAATAATAACCTATAGCATCACCCTCTTTGTTTTGCTCCTGTCCAGCAGTAAGGAGGAGAGCAGCATGGCCAAGACCAAGAGAAATTTCCTTCCTTGTGGCCTCTCCCACACTTCTCCTGTCTGGCTCTCAGTGTCCTGGGGAAGATTCCTGCTGGTTTTTGCAATGGCAGCACAGCTGCCAGTGCTGAATTGCTCCTACTTCTAGTCCCAAAGCAGCAGTTTCCAAGGAGCCTGGCAAAGCATAACCCCTTTGGAGCAATTATACGAGGCTGCTGGGGCTGTTCTAACCAGCAAACGTTTTGCCCTAGCAGCAAGCTTGTTTTTCAAAAAGATCTTATAAAGTTCTGGTGGCTTAATTGGTGTAGTGCACCTTTTCAGCTGGGAATTTCGTTGATGAAACAGACATGGGATGTAAAACCAAAAAGTGTTTGGAGGGTTTTCTTCCTTGGGGAAGGGTAACATCAGATTTTCTATTTGCTTCTTGCTTTCCACTAACTGCAACTAACACAGGCAATTTCAGGCATTTTTAGGATAGCTGTTTAAAGAGATTAATAAAACCTGCACCATGGAACTGAGGAAGGGCAAGCTTTTTGTCACCATTTTCTCTCAAAATTGAAAACAATTTAACAAAATTCTCTGCTAGGTCTCTTGCCTAGAACTTGTCACCTCTTTAGTCCAGCCCTGTGCAGAGTGGGTGGCAGCAGCTTGGGATGTCACCCCTGTGCCCTGCACAGCTCCTGCTCTGTGCCTTGTGCACAGAAAGCATGGGGAGCAGAGTGAGGCTGCAGCCTCGCCCAGGTCACATTCCCAGCGGAGCCACAGCGGTTTGGCGACTGTTTTTATTGTTTAGAGACCTAACCTGAATCAGTATCTACGAGCAACAGCTACATAATTAGCTTTGGCAATTAGCACTGCTTAACTGAAGCTGCTGCAGGACCAAAGGCGCTTTTTTAGACTGCAGCAGCAGCAATTACCATTTCATTAGAATAACAAGCCTAGCTAGACTTCTGAGCCTGCCTGGGTCTGCTGATCTAATTTTGGGATCCATCAATAAAACCCCAGGGGTGTTGAAGTGTGAGATGCATTGAGTCTTTCACCACCATGTTTGAAAAGCCTGACTGGGAATGACAGGAAGATTTTGACTTTCCTTGGTTAGTTAGTGACCATTTTGGTGTATGTGTGAGGTATCACCAGGCAGCACCAACTGCAGAAAAGCAGACAGGTGTAACTGGGTCTGCAGAGCCCAAAGATTGAAACTGGGGCCTCACTGGACACTGGGAGGCAGAGGTGGTTCAGGGTGGCTCTTCCACCTCCAGCTTTCAGGTTCTATCTCCAATCTAGTACTAAAGAAAGTAGAAATAATTTTTCTGTCTTATATGTACCCCCAAGGGAAAATCCTTTTTGCTAGTTTCCCAAAGAAGAATATCTTTCTGTGCCAGTTTCACATTCAGTTCTTTGGCTGGTTTCTGCCTGAAAAATAATGCATGTTTTTTTAAAAAAACACACTTTTAAAAAAAATTTTCTAAGTCTTGCCTGCAACTGTGGCTTGTGGTTCCTTCACCTTAAATCTGAGGTGAGTTCTGCCTTGGGGGGAAGAGACTGTCACTACACAGTCAGGTATGAGTTGATCCCTCCTGTACCACTCTTGAACATCAGGGAGTGAGGAAGGTAGAGGTGCACCACGTGCACAAACAGTGCCAGGTTTCAAAAGCCATTATTTATAATACAGTGATTGTCCCTCCTTACCCACATTTGTGTATGTTAAGCTCCAGCTAACATACCAAGCAGTATTTAGTGGTTTTGCAAGGAAATACCACTACAGAATCAGCAGGACATACCTTTTTGGTTTTGGTTGGTTTTTTTTTTTTTGACTGTTCTTTGGCATAACACAAGGGGGGAAAAAAACCCACAACATTCTGCTATGAAGCTTTCAGATATCCTGGGGGTTGTTTCCCATCACAGCTGTTAGTATAGCCTCATTCTTTGCAACCTGCTTTGCTGTTTTCTGTACTTTACTATAACCAGTAATTTCCAGTAACCTGGAAGCTTGTTTGAAAAATAGGAACAGAGCAGTACTGCTGAAGAGACTGATATAATAAAGTCAGGAACTTTCTAAATACAAGTTTGATTGGAAAGTTGCAGCCAACAACATGGAGGGCTTTGCTGTCTCTCTTCTGAATCAAGTCTGTTGGGGTATGAAGGAACATTCCTCTGGGTATACGTTGCATTTCCCTAAGGGCTTTCTCAAAAGAGCCTGTTTCTGGATATGCCAGAAAAACAAGAATGCTTTTCTGTTTCCTGAAGATGACAACTTACTAAGGAGAAAGGTAGTTCCTCCATTCAGTTGACTTTGGTTGCCTGAGAAGTTTTTATTTATGGCTGTACGTCAGGGTTGGGATTTTCAGCAGGGAAAAATGAGACAAAAGGCTCTAATCTGGCTTTCTTGAAGTTTCTGCCACTGAGCTGTGTGGAAGGGAAGGAGCTTGGCAATGGGACACCCATTTGCAAGCTGGGGACAGACTCCCAGTGACGTTGGTGTTCAACACCCACTCACCCTTTGACCCCAGCACTGGTCACCATCGGCAGCGTTTGTCACAGCTCATTACACAGCAGGAATGTGGAAGCCCAGTGACCTTTCCCAGAGGGAGAGGCAAAAAAGCAACAACACAAAAGAGGGCAGAAAATGTTGTACACTTCAGAAGATAAATAATTGAATGCTATTGTGATGGAAAACACTGGGCTGACAACAGGCAGGGACAAAGATTTTCCTTTTAGGGTGTGGGCTATGGGACATGTGGGATTTGGTCATCTATTCTTTCAGATGGGTTCAGTTTCCCTTCCTGGCTCCCCTTGGCTATCAGGGAGATTTTGCAAGCTGGGGACCAGCTCCTAGGTCCCAGTGACACTGACACATGGGGGACCTGGGCACTGTAGTGAGGCACTGAAGCAAATATCAGAAGTGGAGAGCAGGGGGCACCTTGTGTGGCCTCCATCTGCCAGGCAAAGGAAGGAAGAGACCCAATATGACATGTCTTGACTTCTTAAGTAGGTTTAGAAAAGTTTTCAGCCTTTCTCTCCAAAGCTCCTCAGCTTCTGTAAGTGGGGAAGTAGAGCCCCTGGGACTGCTCCTGGCTGTGACTCCGGTTTCTCCTTCAAACAGGTCCAGGATTCCAACCACCTTGTTTCCCCCTTCATTTCACTTCCAGTTTTTATTTAATCTGACTTCCCCAGTCTCCCGAGAGAACTGATTAATTCTTCTCCCCTTCGTAGTCCCCTGAGTCCCTTGTTCAATCTTTCCCGCCTCAGTGAGATCTTAATAAATGCTGCCTGTGGCTGGAAGTGGGATTGGGTCTCAGAACTGTAATTAATTTTTACTTCCTCCATTGCTTCAATATGCTATTTACAGCTATCAGCCTGTGAAGAAGCACAGGTTTTCAGACTGCCTCCAACTTTTGCCTCTGATTAATGTGTTGTATCCACCTTGCTTTCTCCTTGTGCGTTTCTTCATTTGCCTTGTATCCAGTTTTCTGTCAACATGTGGAAACACTTTAAAAGGTAATCTCGGAGACAACAATTGTCACACTTGTCTCTTTGCTCATGCTCTGTTATTTGAAAGTCTGGGCTGGCTGCTGGTGACAGGACATCCAAACCCGCTGCAGCAGCATGACCGTGGTCTGTCTGTAATCCCCTAATTGCTTACTGTAGTCTCCAGCAGCAGCTTGCAGGATTTTAACTCTGACAGACTGACTGTCAGCCCAGGGAGTGGTTTGGTGGCACTGCACAGGAGGAGGAGGGTGTAAGCAACTTGGAGGGAGGTAAGCAAGACACAGCAGAAATAATTAGGGGAATCGGAAGGTCTGAAAGAGAAAAAGCTATTCGAAGGATTTGTGGTTGTTGGCTGATCAGTGGAGGGGAGCACAGGGAATGCCTGAAGCCTGTTAACACTACAGAATTATGCAGGGTGATCCCATGGAGTATAAATAGGAGTGGACTGAAATTAACCTAAGGATAATTGGGCTGAGTGGGAGAGCTGCTCCTTGCTGGCTGGGGCAGCCCTGACTGGCAGGGATGGGAGCCCTCAGTGCTGGCACTGCTTTAGACTGAGGGATGTGTCTCAGCCTTCTGCCCAGGACCTGATCAGGGTTTCAGCAGTGAACTGGAAAGCTGCATTCAATATGCCAGTGAGGGAACAAATGCAAATTTCCTCCTTCTCTCTCTTTTGGGTGAGATTTATGCCACCTCCACATACACAGCCTCCTGGCAGCAATAAATCACAGAGGGGGGGTGAGGGAAAGCTGCAAGGGAACAGTTACCCTCCAGTTTCTGTGTGAGGGGCAGGGAGATGGGATGTGTAGGGATCAGCCAGCCACTCCCAGCCTTGCAACCCCAGCATCTCCAGCCTGGTCCAGCACACACTCCCACCAATACACCAGAGACAATCCCCTGCCCCAGAGCCTGGGGAAACAGAGAGGGGATTTACTTTGCCTCACCCACTGGGACCTGCTGACAATACACATGGGGTGGAGGGCCTGGCTCAGCCCAAACTATGGCAGTAACTGGTAATGGGCATTTACTCTGCTCACCTTGCACACCTGGCACAGCTTCTTTCACCTCTCTGTCATCTGCCAGAGGAGCTTGGGTTGAGCTCAGAGAAAGCAGAAGAGCCACAGGGAGCAGCAGGAGCATGAAGCAAATCTGCCCTAAGAGAGTGTCTCATCTGGGGACTGGAGAGCCTCCAGCAGACCCCTCTCCTTGGGCACTGTCAGCAGTGCTGTGAGGTGTCTTTACCTCTGCATGGCAAAGCAGAAACAGAAGCAAGGCAAGGCCATGCATGGGCACTGCTCTTGGTACTTGTACCAGCCCTGCAAGGCACCAGCTCAGAGCTCTGCTCCATTTCTCAACTCCCTGGCAAAAATGCCCAGCTGACCTGAGAAAACCTTTTTGTCTTTCCTTTGTAGCCTCAGCCACCTCCTAGCCTTACCTTGCAGCCCCCCTGCTCCAGGGACTGTGGCCAAGCAGCTGTCAGGACAGGAGACACAGGAGATGCTGAGTACCCCTCACACTGGCCACAAGTGAGCACAGGGGGACACAAAGGGGACAAGTTGCCTTCAATGTGTCACGCTGAGCCCGATACTCTCTGCTCCTCACCACCCCTGCAGCTTGGCAGGGCTCAGCCAAGGGAATGATTCCTGCTCTGGAGGAGCTGGGTTCAGCCTCTGGGAAAGGCATTTGGCTGTTGGCTGTAAGCACCTGACTGTGGTTTAATCCATTCTGAGTGCGGTGCTCTGACAAGGCCCCAGCAGAAGTAGGACAGCTAAAAATACTCGGCACACAAAGAAAGGAGTAGTTTGGGTAGGGCTGAACCAAAGCAATTTATCTCAAAAGGTGCAAAATGTGGTCTCCTCAGGTCAAGCATCAGAAAAGGAGCAAAGAGGGGAACCAGTGGCAGGGCGTGAGAAAAGCAGCAAAACTGCAATATTTTGCTAAATTTTGCAGCAAGGGCAGCAGAGCCTGTACCAGCAAAGCAGGGAGATGCCTGCTGGTTTCCCCACCATACACTGACTTTACCTTCACTGTCAGTCTAAATTCTGCCAATTATTAAATTATCTTACTTGCAGCAGGAATGTAGTTAGATGTGATCCAAATGGTGTCACTACAATTATGGTAATTATCTGAAAACAAGCCAATTACTTTCCTCCTCTTCATGCCAGTTGGTACCAAGATAGCAGCTGTTCAAGGCAAATTTGTTATCACATTACTGTACGTTTGCTAAAGGTTGAGGTTATAGATTCTACCCTTCTCTTAAATATTAAAAATGGTATAGAGTCACGGAGTGTATAATGTATTAGATTTTTTTTTTTTTAATGTCAGGAAGAGAGAAATTTCTTTTAGATGCTGAAAGAAGCAATAGGAAAGTGATTTACTAATGATTGCTGGCTGGAAATGTGTACTTTGCAATCAGCATACAACTGAGCTATAAATTAAACTGTGTCAGCTTGTTACCTCTACTCATGTAAAAGGAACTAAATGCAGAAGTTTTCTGAACATCTTTTACATTTCTCTCAGTTTTTGGCATTTGGGATGCTCAAGGCATCTTGCAGGATTGGCCCCTCCACTGGATTCATTTTCAGCAGCTTGTTCAGTTTGTCAAGAGCTTTGGCTCATTTAGTCGTGTGAGAAGCAGCAGCAACACTCACTGATGGAGAGTGACTGCAAAGGAGGGCTCAGCACTGCCTGCAGCCCCTGAGCACTGCCCCAGGCAAAGCAAGTTGGGACAACATCTGGCAGAGCCATGTGAATCTCTTCCTCCACGTGAAGAGACTCCTGAAAAGTCATGGTTTCAAGGCATCTTTAACTTTGATTTGTTCCTACTAAGGGCAGCCTTGCTTAAATTGCTGAAGATGTCACAACATATAGAGCCCACCACTTGCAGCTACTGTCAGAGGTGCAAATGAAGTGCCCTTGGACCACAGATGAGCATGACCTCTGGTTTTGCACAGACCTTCCTTGTAGAAACTAAGAGTCTTTCATCTCATGTTTGCTACCATATCCTCCCTGAGACTGACCTTAGGTTGCTTTTTTTTCATGTGATGTTTTGAAATCTTTGGCTTTGATGTGTGTAAAACACTTCTTTCAATAAATGTCTAGAGCAGACTGAAGACAATTAAATGGTGGAAAGCAGAGATACTACCTTTTGGCTTGAACAACATTTTCATGACAACTGAACGAATCAGCTATGAAAAATGTGTTTCCTTCTCTGTGCTCAAGGTACAAGCCAGTAGGATCTGTTTCTATCTGCAGGCTTAACATACACCCTCGTGCATCTGTAGTTCCCTGCAGCTTGTGTGAAGTTAAAGAGCCAGTGCACAGGGCAGAGCTCAATTCCTGGGAGCAGGTTAGTGGCATTAGCCTGCTGCTTTGCTTGAAATAATTAGCCTTGCTCACAGATGACCTTCACAGCAAGCCCTAAAGGTTGACAGATTTGGGATATATTGGAGCAACAGAGAGAAGCACATTTCAGAGTTCTCCTCCTGGAGAAATCCCAGCTGCTCACTCCACCTCAGGAGCTGGAGCTGGGCATAGCAGTGCTCACAGGTTTGCAACAAGGGGGTTTCTCACTCCTTCAGACTGCATGGGATGGATGCAGCTGCTGAGCTCCACCACATCCCTGGATATCCCTGGTACCTTCCCACTATCCTTAACTGATACCATTTGCTTTCTGATTTTCTTTCCCAGAAAGCCCCTGTTGCTGTGGGAGTGCATGCCAGGACAATCTTCCTGCATTTGGGGCTGTGTCCAGTTCCTATTAACCTGGCAATGTGTGAAATACGAGATACCACCTTGCACAGGAGAGTGCAGGTATGCTATTCCTTTCTTATTGCCCCTTGGTTCTTCCTTATTATAATCTAATATTTACTTAATACCTTTAGCTTCTTGTGAAATCATTTTCACATTTGTTTACCCATTAAAACTACTCACTTAAGATTTCTCCCTGTTAAACAGCAATAAGGCATCCAGCCACAAGGGTTACATTTGATAGCACTAAAAAAAAGGGGAAAAAAATAAATCCAGGCAGTCCCCTGCCCAATTGTTAGCATTAGATATGAGCGAGTGTGTAAACAGGTTTCTGCTTATCAGTCCTGCTGCTATCTGCTGCACACTGCTCAGCCCTGCTAAATCCAATTTCCAAGAGGTTAGAGGAAGGAACTGTTTGCAGAAACACAGCAATACAAATCTCCAAAGCCCTCATTACGCTGATGTTGAAGGGAGAAATGCTACTTGACTCCTTCTGGTACCCAAAAGTGACATTTACTTTTGTGACTTTGATTAGAATCAGCCCAGCCTTTCCATGGGATTGTTTCCTCCCGTTTTCCCCTGCTTGTACATGGGGTCAGCCAAAGTGGCTGGCACTGGGCACAGGAGGGAGGTGGTCTGCAGTGCACCCTGGCTCTGCAGCCCAACTGTTACCTTTTGTTTCCCTCAAAACAGCTTGCATACTCATCTTGGTAACACAAGCCTGCTGCCCCCCAAGTGCCCTACTACTTACTACAGAGGATACTCTGTCTTGAGCTTTTTTCCAAAGCCTGGGTGTGGACAGATGCTGCAGCTCCATCCCAGAGGAGCTGAACCCTCCAGGAGCCCTGTAGCACAGGGGAGGAAGGAACAGCACCAGCCTCTGACCTGGCTGCTGTAGGGAACAGGGAGAAGGCTGCAGGAGCATCCAGGGCTATCAGGTGCAAAAGGCAAATGTGCCTCAGCCCCTGCCACAGGCATGAGCTCTTTGTTTAATTCCAGACAGAGCAATCAGGCAGCAGGCAGCCTACCTCTGCTCCCAACCCCTCCTGGAAAGGGCTGCTGCCCAGAAGTTCACTGCCATCAGTAAGAATGCAAACTGTAAGCTGATTAGGTATTCATAGATACTGTTTCTTGATTAGCTCACCATTAATATTTCAGTGTCAAAACTGGGTGCATACTGCCTCCCTGCTCTCTTCCTTCCTGCTTAATTAATTTTGACCATCACCAACAACAGTCTCCGAGAGATAGCAGGAATTAGAGTGGGCTGCTTTGTGACTTTGCTTGCTGTAAACAGCTGTTTGCAATTCCTTTTCATACATCACCCACCTCTGACAAAGAGATCACAGTAGCAGAAAATGAGTCTCCCTCATAAGGGCTTCAGAGCTCCAAAAGAACATTTGCTGATTTGAGGAAAATAATCAAAAAGACAATGTGGTAGGCACAACTCAGCAACAAGATTTGTGTCTCACCTAGTAATCTGCTGGCTGTTATGCCATTAAAAAAAAAATAATTGTTAATTTATTTTTAAAAAGAAAGGGCCTTTGATTTATTGTGGCTCATAAAAGCCATGGTATCACCTGGCTGTGAGGATGTGCTAATGGCAGCAACCCCAGCAGTGGTATGAGAAGCTCACTTCATAAAATGCAGACTGCATGGCTGCCTAATGCACTGCACACACACCCATGGCTGATAACATGGCATGCTGCTAATAGTCTGTTGGATTTTATTGACATCTCAAGATATATGGGGCCAGGAGGAGCAGTGAGGCAAAAATTATACAGTGGCATTTGTTCCACCCATAGAACCCATCTGCCTTCATCTGTCCTCCTCCTGGGCCTGAAGGCATGGGGCCTGAAGGTTGCCACCTCCCAGGTCCACAGGGTTCTGACACAACACACACTGGAGATGCTATCACAGTGTGCCTACCTGGGACCAAAGCAGCACCGAGTTTGCAGAAGCAAAATTTTGGCCCATTTTTGCTGCCACCTGAACTGCATGCTGCTGCTGAAAAACAAGCCCTGTGCTACTGGATGTGCTCCACATCTCCATCCATTGCTGCAGAGCATCCTGCACCATGCTCCAGCCTCTCCTGTCCCAGGAAATACACCCTGATGGTGACCCAAGGCAAGCAGGAAGGCAGGAAAGACATGCTGCAGCCTTGCTCAGCTCCATCCCCTCCACACAGCAACTCAGGCTGTTTAACGCTTGGTCAGAACTCACCATCTGCTTCCAGTCTTCTAGGAATACTGCTGCATAATTCAATCAAAAAGAAGAAGATCCATGTTTCACTGAATCGTAAGCCACTCTTCAAGTAGTTATATTTTTATACCCCTATCAGGTGCAGCCAGGGCTGTTTATTTTATGGGCTTTAGCAGCCAGAGCCATGCCTCTGCCAAGGTTACGGCTGGGAGGGGAACGCAATTTAACATTTCCTCAGCCATCCAAGGCTTATCCATGTTTTTAGCTTTTTGGTTAGGCAAGGGAATAAAACCCTGCAGGGCTAGGGCCTTTCTTCAGAAGTGCTTTAGTTGCAGAGCACAGATAATGTGCTGGCTTGGACCAGAAGAGCTGACCAAACTGTCAGTATGAAGCTGATTCCCAGTGGCAGTTAACATGCCAGATCTGCCCTTCCAGGGCAATGCTTAGAGCAATTTCTGCAGCACAGTGATTGCTGCCTAAACCAGGAACAAAATCCTGCTTATCCCAGCAGCTGGAGGAGCTATGGGGCTGCAGCCCTCACGTGCTGCCTTAGAAAGGTCAGATGAGATTAGTTCAAAGGAAAAGCCTACCACAGTGCTCCATCTGAAGTGCCTGGGATGCAACTCACAAGACTCAAAAAACCCCAAAACAAACCTTCCACTATCCCACATTTTGTGCCTCCCCAACCATCCATCCTTTACAACCACTGTCCTTTCCTGGGCTAGTTCTTCACCTGCTCTTTCACTGCCCCAGATGTTCAGTCTTTTCAACAGATTTACTCCCTTGACTTTGAAAAGGGCTTCACTGTCTTTCCATCTGTGTTTACACTCAGTGTGGGGTAAATTTCTCCTTCTAGCAGATCTGTTCCTTACCAGCAAAGAAATACAACTCAGCATAGATTCAGACGGGAAGGCAGAGCAAACCATTTCTGACCCAGGACTCACTGGGCGCTGTGCTATGTGTCTGCACAAGGACAGAGACCTCTGCCAGACCCCCTGCCTTATCAGACTCTGCAAAAAGGAAACAGGATCTGGCCCAGAGCCACCTCTCACCGTGTCAGCTCTCCAGCTCACCCACCACTGCCTGCCAGTTACTCAGGATATTGATGCCAAATGCTCATCTAGAGCAAGCAAACAGGACTGAAACACCCTGCATCCCACCAGAGGATCTGACCCAGGCAGCTGCTGCCATGCTGCTCAGCTCTGGCTGAAGGTCTTGGAAAGAGCCATTTTGTCAGACCTTCACAGCTCCTTTCTCAGGGAAATCCTGTCTCTGACCATGCCTTCTCTTAAAGCAGGACTGGCTGATGCATGAACCCATCTGTTTTTAACTGCCTGGGCAATTTGTGACACAGAGGACAGTGAGCAGCTGCAGCCCAGATTTATCACCTTGCTCACCAAGGCTAGACCAACACATCTCCACTGTATGGCAACAGCAAGGCCCCTGTAATGACTTTCCAGGTAGATCTACAGGTAGTGTGAGCTTCATCTAATCTCAGGAAAACATATTTGGAGGCATGTGGAGGCTCACTGCTTCAGCCTAAACTGATACCAACTTTCAGGTTTCTGGGCAGTGTGTTGCTGCTGGCAGATGGGTGTATGTGCTGTTCTCATCACTATGCCCAGCTCTGTGTCATGACAGATCCCTGCATCCACCTTTAGATGCCAGTCAGGATCCAAACAGCCTAGCAAATATTCACAACACTGAAGCCAGAGACCATCTTCTGAGCTGCTAATATTGGTTTAACACATCATAACAGGTCAAAAACTTTCAACATTGACAGAAAGAGAGGTCTGGACACTGGGGTTGACCAAGCTCCTCAGCAGACCAAACTGCAAACTGTCCATGATGGTTCAGTGCTCACTGTTACACCCAACAGAGAGGATGGGAAGGGTTTTTTTCCTCTGCATTACATTATACACTCAGTCTAGATGGATGAGTCAATAAAGATGATGTGACCTCTACACAATTGCTTTGAGATGCATGAAATTCATCTAGAAGCTCCATTCCCACAGCAAGGAATGATACTCAGGGGGTCCTGTTGAGAGTTTGCAAGGGTCTATTTCCATCTTCTCAGCAACAGCAAAGAGGGACATGGGTCAAGCCAGGGGTGAGAAAGGAAGAAGTCAAACTGTTTATGTAGAGAAACATCATCTGAAGAACATAATCATAGAGTAAGGGATAAGGAGACATTCTTCCCAATATTGTGGGCACTCCACTAGTAAGAGCTATTAAATGATAGATGCTCTGAAGCTCTGCAGGATCTGTTTTTTCATGTCCTGGCTGTGCTTCAAGCAGCCTGACCTAATAAGGAAAGAAGGGCCCTCTCATACAATGTTTCTCTTCTAGGAGAGAAGACTGCTAACGTGCTGTTAAGCTCCATGGAAGGTGAATCATAGTCAAAGTTATCTCCTTAAAAAATCTTGTGAGCAAGCCTGCTTGTAAAGTTATAGCTTGAAGAGCGCTACAGTAACATCCCTGAACCCCATGCTGGTAACTTGAAAATGCCAGAATGAGGGTAAACATCTTGCATTGTAGAATAAGGACCAGCTGCCTGCAAACTGAACAGAGACAAAAAGGCAAAGGGAAGCAAATTCCCTCTGAAACTGGAGCATGAGTTTTCCCATCTGAAACACATGGCTCTGACATGATGCTGGCATTGTTGGGTATTTCCTCAGGGGCAGCAGCTTTGGAGCTCCAGTGGCCCTCATTATTTGTTGTCCCATTTATTACAAAGCACTGTTATTATTTGCAAAATACACCTTTTATGGACAGTTGCTGTATCCAAGTGCAATAACTGGTCTAAACTCAAATCCCTAGGAGAACTGTTGAAAGAGAAGCAATTCAGCCACGTATTGACATGCCAAGGATTTCCCCAGGTTTAGAAGAATAGAAAATATGTTTTGTACAAGTGAACTAGTTCTTTCCTGCAGCATAAAACTGCTTTTCTCCAGTGATAGCAATGAAAGGATATTGCTTCTGTCACTGATGCCATTGGAAATGTATTGCCCCTCTCCAAGAAACCTATGAAAGGACATGGCTGGTTTACTCTCTAAATGAGGCTACTGAGAAACACACTGCTCCCAGCATTAGCCCAGACATGTTCCTGCTGCTCTGGCCCCTGCCTGAAGAGAGGGCAAAGCCACCAAGTCAGCAGGTTTGTGCCAAACAGCAAAACCATACCTGGAGAGAAAAAAACCACCATAGTTTGAGAACTAAGCAGAAGAAAGGAAACTGTCCAAATGCCAGCTGGAAATGAATCCCTGGCTTCTCTCACCAAGGGTTCAGCTGCTGTACAGTGCAGTCAGGATCTGGCCCCTTCTCCTTCAGCAGCTCTGCACCTCATATGAAATGAGCTGAAGCCCTGGGGAAAGCTGATCTACACTTAACCTGCAGCAGGGAGCCTGGCTGCCAGGAGAGCTGCCAGCCCCTCTCCCTCTTACTGCTAAGTTTAATGATCTCGCTCTCTGCTGAAGATTTTAGGCTTTGAAAGTAAAATTAGGAAATGGCTCTCGGAGCCAACAGATCTGTCACTCTCGTGTATGCACTGAAGTGAGCACAGAGTAATTTCTGTTTCAGCACAAGTGAAGATTCCCTCTGGTGAAAGGATGAAGTTGAGTGTTTGTGGTTCCACTTTCATGCCCGTCGATCTGTGGATCTGGCAAGTTCATTTTGCTCCCTTGCAACATCCCCCTCGGTTGGAAGGTAGAAGGGAAAAAAGTCAATAGTTTTTAACACGGGAATTCATCAGATTGTTAGACAGGCAGAGATTTGTGAAATTACACAACCTGGGCTTTGATGCTGGTGTCCATCATCTCTGCAGGGTTCAGAACGGTCCCTGCCCCAGGACACACCAGGATGGTGATGGCTTTTACTGAGCTGAATTTTAGAGCAAGCTGGCAAAGAATGCAGCAAATCAGAGGGTTTGCCTCCACGTGAGTGAAAAAGACAAGAGCACATGTAAGTCGGGCATAAGCAACACTGTCACCAGAGCAAAACATCTCTCAGGCTGTGCTGCAACAGAGCCTCCTCTCAGCACCCCAGCAGCCAGCTCCTACCATCAGATATTTATTAGTTGTGTCAGGAATTAGTGAGAGTTCACTGAGTGAATAATCATGTGCCAAAGGCAGTGTTTTGACTTTGCTAATGTAATTAAAGAAAGCAGGGGGTAAAGCCTTGCACTGGGGAAGGAACCAGGGCTTCCAGCTGTGCTGGCCACTGCCTATTGCAAGGACAAGATGTGAAATGTGGAAGGGAGAGGGTGGAGATGGCAATGAGGACCTGAGCAGTGATGACAATCATGCAGTTGATCCCAGCTATGATGGGAGTGATGCTCTTTCCAGAGAAAGGGGAAAACAGAAGAGCTGCCCCTGCCACTCAGGAGCTGGACCCATCTCCAGGTTCAGGTTTTATGCTGCTGGTTTTTACTTTCATGCCTGAGCACCTTGCATCAAGGCTTGACTTTGCTTTATTTTTGTTGCTTCTCTTGCTTAGCCAAACTTTGCAGTTTTGAGGGATCTTTTGGGGAGGGCTGGAAACAGCTTTATGGCAACCTTCTTTTTAATTCCACTCTTGGCAACTGAACACATCCAGCAATGTCACTGCATCAGGACTAAGCATGTTTTTCAAGACACTTCTGCCACAAGAGGAGGGACTGCATGGGCTCTGCAATAAAAGCCAAGATGCTATTTTTAAAACAAAGATGGAGGAAGCTTTGGGGGATTTTAAATCAAATCACTGCCTGGACAACAGGGCACTGCTTCTTCCCTTGTCTCCACTGCTAAGTCTGCTCCATTTTTGTCTCCTCAAAGAGGTGCTGCAGGGGCTGTGCTGTGGCACTGCCTGCACCCTGGGAGCAGTGGGCAGGTCCCCACTACCTGGTGGCTCTTGCTTCCCTGACAGCTCCTGGTGCCACAAGTCCTTTAGGACTGGTAGTGATGGCAGCACAGAAGAGGAGACACTCACAGGTCAGCAATTACCAGGCAGCCACGACCTCCCTATCTGCTGCCACCATGGAGATGCTAGCAAAGGTTGGAGCACCCAGGCAGTTTGGTTGTACATCCTCTTGCTGCTATTTTTATCTAAGGTCCTAATTACACATTACCTGTATGTCACCAGGCTGATCAATACGAGTCTGAGCAATCAATACAGACGTGGATGACACTGCTGTTTGCCACTCAGAGCCTGCACAAGCTGGAAAAAACAGGGCACTATTGATCCCAAATGTGGGCTGAGAAGCAGAGCAGGGCGAGAGGCACAATAGGGGCAGGGACCACATGCTGCCTTCCTAAATAATGCTGTGACACAGGCCCTGGGACAGCATCCTGGACAGGAACCTGCTCTCTCTGTGCTTCCCCTCAGCATGTGCCAGCACCCTGAGGCTGAGACAAACCCCCAACTCCTCCCACAGGACTCCCAGGGAAATGGCACAGCCCATTCTAACCTGGGTTGCTCTTCAGTCCTTGGGACAGGATGCATTTGAAGGACTCATTCTGATCTGAAGAATTCTCCCTCTTTTTGTGTTCTTACCTGATGATCAGCATCTTATCACAAGCTAATTCAAAAAGCACAAGGTCTCCTGCATATCTTTGCTGCTTAACTAACCCAAAGCTGAGGCCACTTCTGTCATGTCACTCTTGCTTCTGCCAGCAAGAGTGACCTTGGCTGCAGAATACAATCAAATATTGCAAAAGGAAGCTCTTAGGACTACCAAAAACTTTGGGATTAAATTGTGGCTAATTAAGGACATTGTGTAACTGGAGTTTCTGCCTGTCTTGCTGGAGTCTTAAGACTGTTCTGACTCTGTCATAGTGATGTGGGAAATTACTCTTTGAAACGAAAAAAAGAGCCTTAGAAAGGCACGGGTGGGTTGGGAGCTTTTGCCCTCAGCACTAGGTTTGTCTTGAGCAGTGAGGTGATGGTGGTAGGATTAGACAGAGAGCAGCATGGGGTGAAAACAAAACTCTCCCCAAGGCTTCCCTGCCGAGGTGCAAAGCTCTGCAGCTCCTCCTGTCAGGCCATTGGCAGGCAGAGCTTGGAGATCAGGGCAAGGATCAGCAGCTGTGGGGTGGCTGGGGGTGCATCCAGGTACCAAGCACCAATGGATCCACTTCCACTTGTCAGCAAAGCATGAGTCCTTTGCCTGAAAAGCGTATGGTGAAAGCTTCCAAAACGCAAGGAGGTTTTTATTGAAGCTTTTAAGGGCAGAAAAAGGAGCTGTGAGGGAGGCTGCTAGTCCCTGCTGTCTCCAAAGACTCATTGCTTTTCCTCTGCAGCAGATTCAGTCCACTTTGGTGCCAGAGTATGGTCACCAACAGCTTAATCCAACAGCAGATCCATAATCCTTCCCTTAGTTCCAAAAGCAGAAAACTGCCCAGATTTGCTGTTCAATGGGATTTTCTCAGCCTCAGCTCAAATCTCGGTTTCCACCCACAGCAAACCTCATTCCCCTGGAAAGGCCATTCCCATGGGAGTGCAGATGCTCTGGGGCCAGGGAGCAAACATGATCCATGCTGGAAACCTGGTGGAGGCTACCTTGGCTCTTGGCACCCCTTGCTTTCAGGACACTTCCCTGATGTGGTGGCACTGCTGGGGACTGCGTGAGCAGCATGTGACAGCTCAGAGCATCACTGATGGGTGCCAGTGGGGGATGCCAGTGCCTGAGACACTGTGGTGGCTCTGCACTCCTCCCAGCAGCTTTGCCACTTGCAGTCACTTGAAAACTGGTCTGAGAGCTTTGCAGCCATAAACTGTAATGGCCAGCTATAAACCCCAGCCCCCTGGCACAGCACATGGAAGCCACCAGAGAGGTTTTACAGGCACAGACAGCTCTGGAGAACATCCCTTGCCTTCCCCTTACATCTTTGGATGGTAGGACACATTTCTCTCTAGAATCACCTCCTATTCTTCAAATGCCAGCAAAGTGACTTTTGCTGAAAAATGACTGTGGAAGGGTTTCAGCTGTGCACCCATCTGTACTGCCCCTCCCTGGGGTTAGTCCCAGGGCCCCTCTTGATGGGCAGCAATGGGCTGCAGCTGGGGGTCAGGGCCCACCCCACTGGCCCACACATGAATTGGCCCAGTTTGGCTACCTCAGCCTGCATAGCAGCACTGGACTCCAGGGAGGCTGAGGGGGAGGTAGGAGAGCAGAAATTTGGTTTTAGTGAGCTAGCGCTCTGCTTAAGGAGTGAGTTCCATCTCTAATCTCTCAGGGGTAGCTTTGGCTTTGCTGGTAGGGTGTGAGAACTGAGTACATCTTCTGTCTTTTATCCTTCCTCCTTTCCCTGTTGTGCTGCTGCTCATTTACTCTTTCATTAGGGATCATCCTCTTGTAATTTGTGGGAATATGTTGGCTTTTTTTCTAAGGGGTGGATGCCAGGCATCAGAAATCATGTGTTCAACGTATGGTGGCAATTAGCCCAGCTCTGAACCCTGATGGCACGTCTGTGTCTGCAATTAATGCTCTGTTCTCTCTGCTTGAGGTTTTTATCTTCCTTCCTTCTGGGGCTGGAAAAGACATAACATGGATCTCTCAAAAAAATAGTAGGAAAGTGTTAAAGGCATAGCTGGAACCTGACTGCCCCTTGCTGTGGGGCTGCTCTCAGGATTGGGTCTTGTTTTGTTCAGCTTGGCCTCAGGGCATCTGCCTGATATGGTGCAGAGCCTGCAGGGACTGATCCTGGCCCTGCCAGTGCCTCTGCTCATGCACTTTATGGCATTTTTCATGCTTCTGGCTGGCTGCACCTGGGTCTTTATTGGGAAATGAGATTGCCTGATTTAATGTTTTATAGTATTAAGCTTATTTACTCGTGCCTTTGGTGTTTTGCAAAATACCTTGAGTTAGTTTTTTGTGGGATGGGAAAAATGGGAATAAAGATGTGATTTTAAAAATTTTTTTAATGTCAGAATGGGTTTGGGAGAATAATGGCTCCCTTCTCCCTCCCACTGCCCTGTTTTTGTAGGGATTCCCCTGGCAGAGCTGTCCTCCCCCCCATTAGAAAACTCCTCTACTGAACCCCACAGGTTTGCTCTGCTTTCCTTCTCTTCTCTAGAAATTAACCTGCCCTAATCTCCCTGCTTTTCTCCACGAGATATGATTTTTGAAGAGGAGTTTTGCTGTCACCCAGCTGCTTTCTGGGCTGCAGCTGATGTCTAATTAAGAGCTTTCTCCTGTTGGTGGGGAACAGGGAGAAAAACTGGGGAGGGGGGGGGAAGGCAGCATTTCAGAATACAAATACATTAAACCATTTAATTCTGTTGACTCAGGGCTGCCTCGCTCTGAATGGGAATTAATCCACAGTGAACCAAAATTAAAAAGTGCAATACAAAATGCTTAGCAAGGCAGCACCAGGGTTTAAAGCAACTCATTAGCTTGCTCAAACGTCCCCAGTAAATTTTCATTTGTCAATAACGCTTAGAGCCTACAGCTTATTTACAGCCTGTTCAATATTACCAAAGCCCCTCAGAGTGCCTCATTTGTATTTATCTGTCACTGTCTGTTTCCTTTCCAGGGACTCCTCCTCAGCCCCCACTTCACACCCACTTGTGTCTGGTTCTGCAAGGTGGGGACATGCCACCCTCTTGAGCAAAGGTAATGCAGGGTTACCCTTTCCATCCCATCACCCTGAGCCACCTCCTGGTGACCCTCATCATTCCCAGACTGATGCTGAGACAGGCTGGCACCAGGCTTTTCCAGCTTCTGTCCTGCACCCAAAGGACCTGTTGGCCACAGCCAGCATCCAACAGAGATGGGTGAGTGGAATTCCCAAATCATGGCCTCCCTCCTAGGAATGCAATGGTCACCAGTGATGGGACACAAGCAGCTGCCTGTGCCCACCCACAGCCTGGCTGAGCTGCAGCTCCATCTGTTCCCAAATCAGCTCCTGCAGGATGAGCCCTGGCAAGCAGAGCACATAACAGGATTTCCCCCAAAAGCTGCTTGAATGCTGTTGGACAGATAATGAAGCCTGGCTGGCCCCAAGGATTTCTTCAAGGAAAGGAGTTTATTCTCGGGCACAAACATGACTGAGTGGTTTAATCTCCTGTCCCTGGCACACGTCCAGTTGAGATTGTTTAGTCCAACACTTCAGCTCCTGGAGATATGGCTCCCTGCAGTGGAAACTGGTCTGGGGTGGGGTTTGTACCCTTCCAGGAAGCACAAGATGGGGACAGATCTTCCCCAGCTGCCTGCATCCTCCCCTTTGCTTTAGCACTTCTCCAAGGCAGAAGTATAAGCAATTGGAATTCAATGCAGGAAATGCAGCATCAAGAGGGCTGCAGAGGGGCACATGGGACAGGGTGGACAACATCCTGACTTGGGTGTAAAATCTCAGGGAGGGAAATTCTTTAAAGGCTTAAAGGCAGAGATGGCCTGAATGGGACTGCAAACTTCACAGGCTTCTACTAGAGCCCAGGAGGTATGGCAGACCCTACCAGCAGGCAGCAGGGTCTCCACTCCAGGGTCCACCACTCATGAGCCTGTGTCCTACAGGAGCATGAGTGGGACCTGCAGCCCAGGCTCTCTGCCACAGACCTACAGATTTGTGCAGTGGGGATTTCCAGGAGGTTGTATGAGGACGGATGCAGGAGGAAAATGCTAAAGTGCAAGGTGACTTGCATTTCTCCCACCATTACTTAGGGTTTGGAAGCACCCCTTGATGCTGAGATTCAGGAGGCTCTCAGTGGCCAAGCAACACCTCGGTGGGGGGAAAAAAACCCCATCCTTCCACCCCAAAGAGCAAAGTCCCCATCACTTGCCTGCTGCTGTCTGCATGTAGCCAGCCAGGGTGCAGACTCTCCTCTCACAGGCTCCACCAGGCAGCAGGACAGCAACGATGGCCAGCAGGGAGCTGAGGGCCAGCAGGGCACAGCCACCTGCACACAGCACAGCACTGGTCTGGAAGGACAAGCAGAGATGTCAGTGAGGTGAGCCCCCTGCCACAAGTCCCCACAAATTCCCCCTCCTGAAGTGAGAAGTGGGGGGGGCCCATCGTGGGTGGGTTCTCCCACTCTTTCCCTTCCACCTTCTGTTGAAGTTCACCATTCAGTCTTGAGTCCCACAATTCACCTGGTCCCAGGAGTTATTAGGATTCAGGCTGTGGTGATAATAGCAAATGTCTTACTTGCATGAAGGGCTATGTCACTATCACAAGTGCCATTAGATGCCTGCAAAATGTGTCAGTGTCTCCACTGAGAGCTGGAATGTATCTCATGATGGTGCCCATCCCTGCCAGCTGGGCAATTAGAAGGTATTTTGCCAATGATGCAAAATGATGCCAGGGTGGGGAACCTGCTGCTGCAGAGGTTTTGTGGCTCCCAGCCCACCTCGCCTCCTGCAGAATCTCTGGCTTTAATTTAGCCTCTTTTGCAACAAAACTGGGTCAGTTAGGATTGATATCCAAACCCAGGTCACACTCTGGGATGGTGCTTTGGGGTGCCAGAGGCTACAGGAGTGCCCAGTGGGCAGTGTATGCCCCAGGGCTGGCACAGCTTGGAGAGCAGTGGAATTGGGGGCCAGCACAGCAGCCTGTCCTGTGCCATCACCTGCCTGGGGTGGAAGCAGTTTTGCTCTCTAATATTCTGGCAGTAAGAAACAAACTGCATTAGCATCTAAAACTGGGGAAAGCACTGATTTATGGCAAAAATAGCTTGCTATTTGGTATGGGCACCTGATTGCTGCTCTGCCTGTCCCTGTTGCATGTGACATTTCCACCTCTGCTAAGGGGATGGCACTGACAGCAAGACAGTCCCTGTGGCAGCAGGGACCCAATGTGACAAGGGACACTGAGGGAACCTGTGATGGGTGCTCCTTCCCCAGCACCCAGCTCGGGGCAGCCTTTGAACAGCACAAGGGCATCTCAGTCCCAGCATGGCAACAGCCACCTCAAGTCCTGTCACTTATGACAAATTCCACACAACTGCTCCTGGTTTTGGTGAGTCACCCTGCAGTAATGCTGACTTCTTGGCTCCCTGAAGCAGTGCAGCTGTAAGACAGGTCTTGTCCCCATTTTCCTAATGCTCCTCATTTTCATAACCTGTGCTGGAGCTGCCTGAAGGAACTTGGGTCTGATATCCACCCACCCTCGGCCATCCCTCCCATCCTGCTGAGACATCCTGGTTAGAAATTTAAATTTTTTAATTATTTTTTTTTTAACTTTTTTTCCTATATTTGAGCATTTGGGCAACCATGGTTATCAACCAAAAATAAGCCCAGGGGAACATGGGGCAGCACCCTGACACCCTGGTGTGAGTGTTTCCCCTGCTGCTATGCAGTGATTAAAAATCAGCATCTTATTTATAGCCTATTTATACTCCACACAAGCAATGCAAATGATGTCCCAGAAATAAATTAATTCCTGACATACAAGGTGAAAGGCACAGCACTGCAAACCACTACTGAGAGAAACTGAGAGGCTGTTTTGAGAGGGACTGTGGCAGCAGAGAGGTATCTGGTTCTCTGGTGTCTTCCAAGCCACCAAGACCCAAAGAGATAAGGGCTGCTTCAGAGTAAAAGAGATGAGGTTGGCACTACCCTGGCAGGAATTGGCCCCTTATCCCTTCTGTATCCCAGAAGTGATCCATGATATTTGGGGTGGGATGGGTGACCCCATTGCACAGACACCCTCCAGGCACAGTGTGCTGCAGAGAGAGAGCAGACACAGCCCCACTCCTCACTGGTACCAGGGCAAGCAGCACGGGGAGGAAATATGAATTCATAAAGAGAAAAAAAAGATTACTCTGCCTGCTGCCCGAGTTTCACCTTCCACCCAGCAACTTGCAAACCATCCTCCCTTGCAAGGACCATCAATTATTTAGAGCAATGAATTTTTCAGCAGAAAGGGGTCTTGTGGAGCAGGCTTGTTCCTCTCCCATGTGAAGCATATTATTTTTAATGATCTAGGTTCATCTTAATTATGGTAGGGCAAATCCCCCTAAAAACTTACAGCTTCTGCTGGAAACAACCTATGAGCTGCTGATCCCTGCAGGAAAGTGCAAAGGTGTTTTTCAGGACAAGACCTGCTGCAAGACCCTGGCTCCTATATTATGCTGGTAAGGAATAACCAGAGCTGCTTGAAAAAAAATTGTGAATTTCTTCCCCTTAAGCTGTTGGCATTACCTGCCAAAACATTGGATATGCTCCTGTAAAACAGACATTTTGCTGTTGTCATAATCTTTCCAGGACCTTGGCCAGGAATTAAACCCAAGTGCTCCTGCCCTGTAGTGGAACAGCACCTGCAGGTCAGACATTCACTTCTGAAGAAAAAGAATGAGCCTTAAGTTTGAAGAAGTCCATGGAGCAAAGGTACCAAACAGCAGTAGTTAAACCTTCTCCTTCCAATTGTGCAGCACCTGCCTCTGTCCTCCCTCTTTGTGCCTGTTGCATCTTGAGTGGAAAGGAGAGGATGCAGGAAACAGGATAAAAATGCAGAAACTCAAAAATAGGGTGTGTGGGGGGAAATGAATGGGCTGCATTGAAGCTGTCTGTGAGAGCCCACCCAGCTCAGGCAAGAGCAGGGAAAAGCCCATTGATCACAGCTCCCACTGCAAACCTGGCCAGGGAGAAGCAGGACCTCAGTGCCTCCTGGGCTGCCTCTCCCTGGGCACTGCAGACCCTCACCCACACCCAGGAGCCCCCCCAGGAGCCCAACAGCCCGGGGCTGCCTCTACCATGCTGGGAAAAGACATAAAACCACATCAGATTTTTCAGCTCCCAGTCCCAGGGAGATTAATTGTTTATCCCCAAACAAATTAATAGTCCCCTGGTGGGACTGTAAATATGCCTTTATGTAGCGTAATAAATTCTGATTAGCAACAATCCCCTGCCCATTATTTTAATATTTTACGGGTCTGACACGTGCCATGGCTCTGCCATTCACTAAGCAATAAATAAATCTGAGGATGCTGTTTCATTCACACACAAAAAAACCCCAAACCAAAATTAAAATGTCACAAAATTACCACGCTGGGAAGAATCACTAATGATTTTTTTTTTAATTTAATTTATCTTTTAAAGCTAGAATCTGTTATCTTTACAGTTTAAAGTGGAAAGTGTAAACGGAGAAAAAAGAATGGTCCAGTGATGTAGTGCTGAGAAACAGTATCAGGTATTTGGCTTGGCAGAGATAAACCAAATTGGCAAATTCCTGCCATCATGTCCTGTGTGCTGGGTCATACCATGATGCACATTAATTTATTAATACAATTTATTAGTTGGAACCTGACCACCCCTGATGGGCACTGTGCTACCTGGAACAGAGGGCTGCAGGCAAGGTTACAGACTGCTTGGGTGTCTCAGCCCTGTCCAAAAGTTTAAGCATCTTTGCAAGTGAGGTCAGAGAATAAATACTGTAAATAATTAGGAAATAAAGCCATAGGCTGAGAGAGAGTGAAGGTTCTGGCATGTCTGGGCTTCTGGGGTTGTCTGTTGAGTCAAATGGTTTCAGAAACCCTGAATGAGCTGGGGAAAAACTGGCTGTAAAATCAACTGTGAGAGATGAGGGGGCAAAATTAATTAAAAAATTGTCATCTTTTACATGCAGTCCCTTCCCATCAGAGCTCTGTGATAAAATATTCGTTCAGAGTCAATGTCTTGAGGTTAAAGTGGATAGTGCTGTACCTGGAGAGGTAGAAACCAAAGGGACATGAGGGTTTTTAACCTTCTTTAAAAAGTAAATCAGCATTGGATGGAGGTGCTGAGTGGGGATCTGGGGTTTGGGATTTGCAGCAGTGCTGGCAGGGACCTGGGAGGCTGCACCAGAGGCTGATGCTGGGAAGTGGATGCAGATGTTGGCAGCTGGGTCTGGCTCTGCTGCATGGCTCAAGCTGCTCCAGCCCAGGCTGCTGGTAGAGGAGGAGTGGTCACCACTGCCTGTGGGAAGGCAAATAAAGAGGGCTGGAAAGGGCCAGTGCCAGTGCTCAGAGTGGTGTCTGTCTGCAGGGCTGCAGCAGTGCTGGAGCAGCAGAGATGCCTTCCTTTTACCCCAGTGCCTGATGGGTTCTCTGTGTGCCTCTGTGCCCCACGAGTTCCTGCCACCAGCAGCATGGGGCCACAGGATCCTTTGCTTCTCCCAAACTTTCCTGTCAGTTTTGCACAGGACTCTTAACACCCTTCTTTCAGCCACACCATGCTGGGCGAGACTGCCCTGCACCCAAAAGAGCAGTGCCTTCTCCTCGTGAAGGCACAAGAGATCTGGGTGAAAATCAGGAACATCCACCTGGGTGCAGCAGGGCCACCTCCATCTGCCTCTGTGGGAGACACTGTGCTGGGTGAGTGGATGGAGCCTCACAGCTTGTGTGCATTTCCCCAGACAAGTCACAGAAACAAACATCTGCCATCTGGTCAGCATTAAAGGGATGGCCAGGAAGAGGATCCCACACAGCCTCATCATCTCCTCCCCAGCAATAACCTTCTTTTCAGTGCCATCTGAGAGCTTTCCCCTTCCTATTTGATGTTCCTTCTCCATCCCACTCCCATGCAGGTGCTACCCCCTGCCCAGCAGAGCTGGGAAGTGCCCAGTGTTACATGATGGGAACGGTGAAAATGGTTCTGAGCTCCCCTGACCAGCCTGGCAGTACCAGACAGCTTCAGGGGGATGCTGCTGGGGAGGTGGCTGATATCCCAGGGTCCCCTGACCCCCAGGTGTTTTAGAGGAGGCAGTGAGGCTCCAGTCCTCATCCCTTCCACTTCAAATGAAGGGTTTGGTTGACTAGGACCTGGCTGTGCTGCAGCATACACAGAAATTACTTCTCCCCAGCCAAAATTTAGCTGCTCATGCACAAAATTCAGCAACAACTTCCCCACCCCCCACACAGCTCGGCCAGTCCTGCCCTTCCAGGTAAATTTCCCACTTTCAAGCTAACCAGCTAATTCAAAATCACCACCAAAGGGGTTAATGCTAAAACTGATTCAAGGGGAAAAAAAGAAAAAAGAAAAAAAGAACTTTTTTTTTTAATTAGGGAGAAAATAAGAGGCAGATAATGTCTGATGAACGGCTGCATGTCTTCCAGTGCCATTGCATCTGGGACACTGGAAAGCAGTTCCTAATGACACTGCTTTATCTAAGAGGATGATGGATAGTGGTGAAAGAGGGGGAAAAAAAAAAAAAGGGAAAAAGTAAGACATTAGCACATCAATGGTGTGCCTGTGACCTCCATCAAGAGATGTGAACCAACTTAATTAAATTTTAATTAGGCAGCAAGCAGTGCACCGTGGCTGGGTACCAGATCAGACCTTTTTACCCACACTGTTGTTATCCTTCCTTGGAATAAGCCCTTTCCTGGCACTGGCAGCAAAGCTGGGCTCATCATCCTGGGTCAGGGAACGCCCTGCAGGTCACAAAGATCTTCCCATCTGGCTTTTTCTTACAAAGCCAGTGCAAAAAAGCCCTAAGGGAGTGGGACTTGTAGCTTCAGCAGGACAGAGAGAATATCCCATCATCAAAACCCCTGAGCTAGGCTCTGTTCTGGGCCCTACAAAGGGGAAATGCAACATTCAGCCCAAAATGTCTCTGATGGGTGCAGGTGATGCTCTTCCCAAGGCACGGGGTTCAGGATTCTCTGTTTTTCCTGCAGGTTTGTAGACAGACAACCCAGCCTGGGAACAGGGGTGCTCATAGAGATCTGACCTCAATGGGCAAACCACACATTACATAAGGAATCCAGTGCTGAACTGACACTGAGAGAAACCAGCAATGAAGTTTATGAAACCTTTCAGCTCTTCCTAATAAGAGGGTAAGCAAGTTTACTGTGCATTTTCACTAGGCTGACCCACCCAGAGAGCTCCTGGGGCCATGCAAAGCCTTTCTTCCTGTCCTGAGTGGGTCTTTTTGTGCTCTGCTCCAGCAGGGCATCACTGTCTAGAGAGGCAAGTGATCCATGTGGTTTTAACATGAACACCAGGGGCTGATCAGCTTCTTTGTTATTTTAGATTACATGCTTGGCAAAGCCTGAAAATAATTGCAGACTATCTAGAAAAATAAAAATAGACATTTGAAATGAAGCATCACAAGCTTCTGAAGTGTGCATTGAGACAGGGACACATGAGCCAAATGCTCCCACTGAAAGAGAAAATAATTTAGTTCAGGATAAAGCACTATTTTGCCTACACACACAATGATCTGGCACAAAAAAAAAACACAAAAGAAAAAAAAGTGGGGAGATGAGATAAAGCATCCCAGAGCTCAGAAGCTCACCTGTTTTTCCCAGCTCTACCAGTTGGCCTCCCTAGAGCAATCTCATCTCCTCACAGGTCTGTGCCCCTTGGGATGTCCCTCTCCAGCCCTCACAGCTCCAGATCCTCTCACAATGAATCCTTCTTTCCATCAATCACCCGTGGAAGAGACCTGCTCAGAAATTGGCTGTGGCCCCTGGGTAATATCCCCATCATCAACCTCTCTGCACACCTGGTTCCAACCAGACCCTCTCCTGCTCCCACCAGCTCCTGCAAGGTCTCAGCCTGCATGAGACATCCTGGCCACAATGTCTTCAGGCATATTTTCAGGATATTTTATTATATTGCACCACATCAAATCACCATCGTGATGCTGAGCACGGTGCAAAGTCTCAGCAGCCTGAGCACTGACAGGGTTAATTTAAAGGTACCCGTGATATTAGAGAGCTGCAAAGTAATTATGAAAGGAAGCAGAAAAAAGGCAGCAGCTCTAAGCAGACATGAAGGCCCTCTTAAGAGAAGAAAGGCATGTTAATTAACCTCTAGACATGATTCAAAGCATCATTTGTAGCATGATTAACATAATCCCCCAAGTGCAAACACACAACTGGCATTAAAGACCATTTGCAGGGCTGAATGCTCCCCCACCCCTTCGTCAAATCAGCACATTTGAGCAGGGAAACATTTGAAACGTGGTGAGCATGCACGTTTCAGGAAACACAAAGAACAACGGTCTCCAGGGATGGACATCCTGGCTGCAGGCTGCTCCCACCCCTTGTGAGCTGCAGGTGGGCATCCTCCCACAGATGTGCTCTCAGCATCCCCCCAGATGTTTCACCAGCTTGAGGCTAGAAGAGCTCCTGGGTCCCACATTGGCCTTTGCTTCCTTTGCCACCTCTGTCTTTGCTTCACCCCCTTCTTCTCAGTCTCTGCCACCAAAACTGGTGGCTGTTTCCAAAAGCTCTTAAGACTCCCGTCCTCGTTTGAAGAAGGAGCTGCCCACAAGAGTGCTTGAAAGGTTGGAAATGAATGTTACAAGTTCTAAAAGCAAACAAAAAAGAGCCACGGTGTCCCCATCTTTCCAAAAAGGAGTATTTCCTCCTTGAACTTGTTGGCAGGGCTCACAGCACTCAGCTCCTGAGCACTGAGTGTGCAGGTTCCCAGCGCTGCTCATGCAGGAAAGCCAAAGCTGTTGCCTGGCTTAGCAAAGCTGTCAGGGATATTTTGTTATATTCCACCCCACCAAAGAACTACCGCAACAGGTATTCTCAGCCTCATTGTGGCAGAAAGCTGCTAGGGGGACACTTTTCTCCTGAATGAAACTGTGCTGTTTGTTGTTCATGAATTATTTGTGTGGTATTAATAAAGGAGACAAGGATGGGTCACCAAAATCTCCTGCAAACTCCACTCAGTACCATGATATTATTAGTCACTACCACAACCCAGGCCTGGGAGCTCAGAGGCTTTGCATTACATTATATTTTGGATCTGAAGTGTTTCCAGAGACTATTAGGTGGCTGAGGCTGTGTGTAGCTGATACGTGTTTACACGAGTCACTGCTGAGCTTTATTCTTATCTTTAAAGTTTGTTATTATTTGGAAGTGTTTATCAGAATGACATTTGCAAAAATGACTGAACAAAGGCCAATCTGAGGAAACAATGGCTTTTTTGCACGTTTTCATATAAATAGGAAGGATTTTACCCAGACGGTTCTTTTCTTGGCAATTCACAATATTTGTCTTTAATGACAATTTTAGGGACCATGGTGGGACTGAAGCCATCACACGCAGACCTGGCATCCTGGAAGAGATAACAGTGCAGCTTCCCAGCAGGCTGAGAAATCCATCTCCTGACACCCACTGTGCTGGGCACAGCCACGACCTCTCAGGGGTTTAGCACTTGTATTGGGATTGTGCTACAGAGTGACCCCCAGCAAATCACAGCTCGTGTGTTCTGAGCAGCAGCAGTGAAATCACACTCACAACTTCAGGGTAAGAAGCTAAGAATAAAGGGAAATGAGGGAAGGAAGATAAGCAGGGGTAAGAGGATGGTGGGATGTCAGAGCCAGGCTTTGTGTAATCTCCATAAACCCAGAGGGGACAAGCAGCTCTTTGTCACACAGGGACACCACAGCAACCCCAGGCCCCACGGGGCAAGCAGGGAGACCTCGTCCCCCTTCCTCCCTCATCCCACATCAGCCTGGGCTGTCTTGGAATAGCCACAGCCCCCATGTCCAGGGTTGATTTCTTCATTTGCGTGTCCCAGGGGCAGCAGCTTCAGCCACCTCTCTGCTCTCCCACTCAGACAGCAAGTGATGTTCCCTGCTCTGCCAGGAACACCAAACCTCTCCTGTTCCTCCCCTGACTCCCAGGAGCTCACCCAGCTGGGTCCCAGGAGGGATGTGAGGCCCCAGGGGTGAGGCACAGGGTGGCTGGGACAGACCAGTGGCATTGCCATGGCCAGGATGTGCACCACGGGCACGCTCAGGCTGTGCTGAGCACCACACCAGCACGAAGGTTCCCATGGAGCACCCCAAGTATGGCAAAGCACCCCAAAGAGGGACTGTGGCTCCACAGGGACCACGGGACACGTAGGGGTGCTGAGGGACAGGACACCGGGGATGCTCGAGATGCTTGGGGGCAGCATGAGGGATAGAGGAGATGCCCGGGATGCTCAGGGCAGGACAGGGATGCTGGAGAAGGTCTAGGAGAGAGGATGAAAGGCTAGTGAGGAACATGGGGGTGATAACAGGGGGACTTCAGGAAAGTGCAGAGCACAGAGAGGTGCTGGAGAGGCTGGGGCAGGTCTGGGGGGATGCCGGGAGGTGATGGGGGGACACAGGGGAGCCCAAGGCAGGCAGGAGGAATGCCGGGGAGGTGATGGGAGATGCGGGCAAAGCAGAGGAAGGGCAAGGGGAGATGTCGGGGAGTCCAGGATAGAGAGGGGCAATGTTGGGGAGGTGATGGGGGATGCCGGAGGTAGGCGGGAAGGGGGTCGGAGGCCGGGGAGGGGTGGGAGGCGCTCACCTGCCAGGAACCGGAGGGGATGTCTCCGAAGCCGCCGGGACCGGCGGAGCCGTGGCAGCCGCGGGGGGGTCCGGCGCAGCGCCAGAGCAAACCGAACCCAGCGGCGGCACGGCCGGGCGGCAGCAGCCAGGCCGGGGAGAGGAAGGCGGCGACGCAGGCGGCCAAGAGGCCGGCGGAGAGCAGCGCCCAGAAGCAGCCGACGCCGCTGCACATGGTTCGCCGGCGGGGCAGGGAACCCGCACCCCGCGCCGCCCCCACCGGCACCGGCACCGACAGCATCGGCGGCGCGGGGCGGCCGGCGGGGCCGGGCGCGGGGCCGGCAGCGCTGCCCGCGCCCCCTGCGCGCCGCTTGCGCGCTGCCTGCGCGCCGCCTCCCCCCCCCTCCCCGCGCTTCTTGCGCGCCGCCCCCTCCCCCCCTCCCCGCGGGGCGCGGCTGAGTCCGGGAGCGGTTGCGACACCCGCGGCCTGGGGGCGGAACGGGGTCCCCTTCACCTGCGCACACGTTTTGGGGTTTTTCTGCCGTTTTCTGTGCCTGGCTTCTGAAAAGTCATTTTATTCCATCCCTTATCGGGAATAGCGTGTGTGGCATCCCACCCCCTGCCCGCAGACGGGAATGCTGCGGGCATGGACACGCACAGGGGAAGCTCTCGCAGCCCGGTTGTCACTGGGGGGGGATTTTAAATCGCCCGCAATGTGTGTAATATCAAGTACATTAATTTAATCCTTGAATCCCGTATGTTTCTCCAAAGAGAGCTGCAAAGCCAGGCTGAAAGGCTGCCGGGGAATTTGGGCTTATTTTAGGTATAAAAGCTGCGCCTCCCAGTGCAGATGATTTTTAGAACAGTCATTCTAAAACTTCAGGAACCAGCCAAGATTTATTCCTGCTAAACCTCCCTGTCGCTTTGCAGCAGGAATTGCTATCTCATGCTCCTGCCTCGCAGATCTTAGGAGGATTTCTCCATCTCCAGAAGCTCAGCTCTCCCTCCGAGATGCGCCCACACCTAAAAGAGGCAAATCCTTTTCTAAATAGAGCGAAAAGTAGATTTATTCTTCCCTAACGTCCTCAGGCGGGTTTCAGGCACTTACTGCCTCGTATTGCTGAAACAGAGCTAAAGGTATGGGTCTGCTTTTAGGTCCAAAAAAAAAGTGCTTTTCCCCCATGCCCGGGGTGCGTTGCTCTGTGTTTTAATCACAGCCCTCGCAGAGGGATGGCTGAGGCTGCCGGAGCGGGATTTTCCTACCGAAATCTGGGCTCAGAAGCCGGGGGCTTGGCACCCTCTCCTGGTGTGTGCCCAGAGTGCTGGTGGGCAGGGGAGGCTGAAAGGGACAGGGGGCAAAGAAATCATTTGTACTTTAACAGCTGAATTCATGGCCAAATGCGAGGTGTGTCTTTTCCTTGCATTTCAACATGTCCTGCGTTCTTGTTCTCTAATTTCTAGGAAAGTTTTGAAGGGATACAATGGCACTCACCACATCACTTGGCACTGGCCACATCACTTCTTGTCCTCTTTGAGGTGTTTAGAAAAACAAAAAGGAAAAAAATCGTATTTGGAGTATCACAGAAAAGAGTTTGAAACTGGTCTTTTTCCTTAACTTGTTTTTATTCAAATATTTATGACACCGTAAATGGCCCAGAATTTGGGAAAACCTATGAGTTGGAGAAAGGTCATCTGAGGTGAGTCACCCAATTCTGGCAATACCACCCGGGGCAGAATTGAGGTCGAAACAATCTGGTTTTTTTTCAGTAAAACATAATAATTCCAGGGTGTCAGGAAAGCTCTGCAGAAGAGTCCGTGAGGAACAGCTTGCAGCAGGGTCAGGGCTGGGAAAAGCTGCAGAAACTCTTGTGATGATTTTCTCTTTCCCTTGTCTGTGCTGAGTGCTCCTTCCCCAGAGCTCAGCTGCCCAGGTTGCCAGCAGCAGGTCACTGATGCTGCTCCCTCTGCTGGGAGCAAAGCTTTTTCCTTCCCCCCCATTTTGTTCCGTTTTACACTTCAAGGTTCACATTTTTACCTATCCACTCCCACACCAAGAGTCAGAGGCAAGCCCCTCGCCTCTTATTTGTGTTCAACTGCCAGGCACAGAAAAACAAACCTTCCTCCTTGGGCATGTGCTCAGTGGAAGGAGACAAGGAGGGACTGCAGCATTTCTGTATCACCAGATAAATTTTTGCCTGGCTGGGACATGGGATAATTCCCTTTGAAATCCTCAGCACAGCTGAGAAAGCTGGTACCAACCCTCCTGTTTCCATTAAAGCTAAAATGGACTGAGGTCAGCCACATCCACATTTGCAAAGAATTTTATGTGTGCATGCAGCCACTTGTTTTCCCATTTAGAGGGGAAAAAAAAAAATAAATCTACAAGTCTGTAATGGAAGTTGCTGTGATGGCAGATTTGGAGCACCCCTACTGTAATGGCATCAGTTTTACAGCTTCTCCAGCATCCTGCTGTGCACCATCATATGTATGTGCTGCATCTTTCCCCCTCTCCTTAGCAGTAATTTTTGGATTCTTAGTGATTAGTAATTGTATTGCTTATTCTGCAAGTTCACCTATGACATACAATTATTTGTTTGAAGTAATATTCTAAAATATTTCTAATACATTACTTTTAAGCTTGTAGTATGTTTCTGTAGAAAGGCATCTTTGACTCCTCATAAATTTTGGACATTATTAGTGGTTCCAGGGTAAGATCTAGGCTCTTAGAATCCATATAGTTATAGTTTTTATTATTTATTTTCCCAATGTAATGAGAAGTCTATACATGAGATAGAATCCCAACATCATGTAAATGGATGTAAATAAATGGACTGTCCCAAAGACATGAGAAATGGCAGTGGGCTGTAACATGATTTCTTACATTGGTGTTTTTCTGCATGCTGTAACTGAGGAAGAGCAGTTCCCTGTGATTAATTACTCGAGTCAAAGAAGCCAAGATACCAGCAAAGTCTTGTTCTGCTTTATTAATTCTGTCCAAACAAGAGCATCCCATTTAGATCTTTTCAAATACTAATGTTTGTTTATTTTTCTAGCTATGGAGAGGCAAAAATCATCAAGCAACGAGGTTTGGTGGGTTTTTTTTGCTTTGTATATTTTAATTCAGGGAGGTGTTCCCCAGGTTCTCTGTTGTTGGCCAGCCTGTGTCCTGAAGTCATATTTCAACTGACTGCTCAGTTAATTGAACTGTCATGTTCTTTTAAAAACTCCAGAACCTGATGTTACTCGTGCTTCCAGTTCAGATCTCCAGGGTCCTCAGGTGAGTGACTAACTGTGCACTGGAGCCTCAGCCCTTCTGCACATTCCCGAAAGGGGAAGAACATTTCATTCCAGGAAATGTAATTCATGCCAACCATACTTGTAGCTTGAGGTTTCATCAATTAGCTAGAATCTGATGCAAAGATAATTGAATTCTCACAAAGACTTTGACAGGTTGGATGAGGATTTCAGAAGAGGAGCTGCTGTTTGAAAATTAATTGCAACACAGGAGATCCTCCTCATCGAGTGTGGTGGAGGATGCCTACAATTTACCCACCCCAAGACCCCGTTGCCAGCTGGCTGGGTTTCTGACAGCATCACCTTATTGATGGCAGCAATTGTCACTCTGCAGTCTCAGGACACTGTTTGTCCCAGCACAGGGGGGCCCACTCTGCTAAATAAACCTGTTAGAAAACATGCCTGCCTTCTACTGCTGCTCAGCCAGAGGAGCAACATCCATTGGGATCTCTGGGCTTGGCAGTAGAAAAGAGATTGGTGTTTAAGGTTGGAAAGAGGGTCCAGAATGCAGACTCCATAGGGAGTTCTACCACCAGCTGCAATTTAGGCAGCCTGGCAGACCAGGACTCTGTCATACTCTGTCCTGCTCCAGTCCCAAAATATAAATTGAAACCTAAAGCTTGATCCATGAAACAGACCCTTCAACCATACCCAGGTATGTGGAAATAAAGGAAATCTGTGTGCAGTTTACTGGAGAATCAGACTGGTTGTATCAGGGCTCTCTTTATACTCCGTGTTTTTAGGGGACTGGGTGCAAACTTTTTTGACAGAAGATGTTAATTTAGTGTTATCTATCTAAGTCATCCCATTCTCTCAACTTCGCTCACCTTTTTAATATTTTAGTCTACTACCAGCCTCTGAGGTTATGTGCCAATTAAATAATTCCATTCATTATGCAAAAAACATATATAATAGTTCATTATCCTCCAACCAGCCTCTAGGCACATGTACAAATACATACCAAAGAGCATCAGCTAACAAGAATAATATCAAAAGAGAAAATGCAGTTGCTATAGGGTGTTGATCAGCTGCAACATCCTGCCCAAGAGATGGCTTCATCTCAGCCCTGAAGACGTCCCCATGTGCCTCTTACGCAATTTATGAGTCTTAATTAGTGCGTGTTTGTAAAGAGCTTTGGAACACTTGGATGAAAGATGTTGCAGAAATCTATGTAATTAATATTAATTACATAATTTTCTCATGGCTCAATTACCAAGGACAGGACAGTTACATTGCAGAGGGATGACACTGCATCGATCCATCGTGACACGGGGATGTCAAGCAGTGCTGCAGCTGCCTCCCACCCTCCCTGTGCCACCTGCAGGGTTTGTGTCAGGACCCTCCTGGCGTTTTGCTAATTGGGCCCCATGGGACAAGGTCCTGAGGATGAAGCCCAGAAACATGGTAGCATAAAAGAGCTTGAAGAGGAATTGGGCTGAGAGTTACGTGTTTGGAAAGCCAATTTTCGTCCGGTATGGAGTGTTGAAGCCCACAGGAAAGGGGACACAGCGTGTGTTTCGTCCTCGCTCACCATCTCTGGAGCTCTCTGCTGACTCAGCAGCACTCACCACCATGTAAAAGGTTGTGTGGTTTGCTGCACGGCTCAGGTGTAGCTGTACGGCTCTGGGGGAGCTGCTTTCTGGTGCTGTGGCTCAGTTTCCTCACACATACACCAGATCTGATAATGATGGTCTTCAGAAAGTGTTTGCAAAGCACTCGTAACATACACTCAGAGGTCACCATAAGCACTGTGTTGGAACCCCAGAGGTTGGTTCCTTTGCAGCTGCGGAAAGACATTTGCCTCGGGAGGATTTTTGTGGCAGGATTCAGGACACAACAGAACTGCCTATCAGATGGTTTGTTCTCCAGCACTCACGCAGTGTCCCCACATCCTGGTGGGTGCGATGCTGCCGGGCCGGCTTTTCTGGTACCATGGAGCTTTGCACAGCAGTGACAGAGCCACGGGAGGCCCGGCTGCACCTTTAGCACCACACGAGCGCCCTGACCGGTGCCACCATGGGCACCCCGCACAGCTTGCGCCTTCACGCAGCTTGTGGCTGCCTCCCCTGGGACTGCAGAGCCCCCACGCCGGGGCTGGGGCAGTGGTGGGGTCTGTCAGGCTGTGAGTTTCCCCCACCCCAGCCCCTCTGGCCAAGGGGGCCATGTTGGGCCCACAACCCAGAGACCTCCAAGGTGCTTCGTGTGACCCCGCCATGCTGCTCCCTCCCGTCCCTCGCTTGCTGTCCCCTGCCCTCAGGCCAGGCTGTCCCCAGATTACCGGGGGGTTCCCCAAAACTGCGATGCCCTCCTGCCCTCATCTAAGATGGCCGACCGCGCCTCACTCCACCCGGTGCCCCCCTTTCCCCCTCCCAGACGTTCGGCCTCCCCTCAGGGTGTCCCCCCGGAGCCCTTTGCCCTCATCCAACATGGCCGCCCCGACTCGCGCAGCGCCCGCTCCCCCCGACGCCGGGGCGGCCATGTTGAGTGCGGCGGGGGCCGCGGCCGCATCCCGTCATGCCTTGGGGGGCGCCGGCTGCCCGGAAGAGGGAGCGGGGCGGTTGTTGACAACATGGCGGCCGCTGGCGCCTCAGCGGGAGGAAGAGGCGGAGGGAGAGGAGGCGGCGGGCGGAGGAAGGAGTCTCATTCATAGGGAGCCCGGCTCGCTGCCCTCCCCCCTTCCCTCCCTTTCTCCCCCCCTCCCCAGCGGCCGCCTCGCCCCCTCCCCGGCGCTATGTCCTTTTTCAGGCGGAAAGGTAGGGGGGCGGCGGGCGGGAGGCCCGGGGCTGAGGGGCGGCCGCCGGCCTCGTCCCCAGCACGGCAGCTGGGCCCCGGCCTGGGCCCTCCGGGGACGGCGACCGGGCCCCGAGAGGAGCTTCGGCCCGTGAGGAGCGGGCTCCCCGCAAACGACGGTCAGTGCCGGTGCCCCCCGGCCGCGGGGCCTTTTTCCTCCCTTGGGGTGCGGGGAGGAGGGAGGGGGGAGGTGGGGATGGGCGCCGCGGGGCCTCGGGGTGTCGGCTGCGCTCGGGGCTCTCGCAGGGACCTCGGGCAGCCCCGATGTTGAACTCCGGGATGCAGCCCCTGTCCTTAAGGCCCGGGGGGCTCCGGCTGCGGCTCCCCAGGCTGCTCCGTCCCGGGGAACATCGGGAGCGGGTGACTGGTGCCCAGGCTCCTAGCCCGCATGGAATTTTTGAGCCTCTCTAACAGTTTACATAATTATTTTTTTTCATAGTGCTGCTATAAGTGGTTTTGTAAAAATATAATAGGCTGAGGATGTTAAAGCAGTAGCTTAAAAACCTCTTAATGGAAGAAGGGACCTGAGTGCTTCATAAAAGCCAAAGCAGTCCTTGGGACCAGGTGATCTTTAAGGTTCCTTCCAACCCAAACCACTGTAGAATTCTATAATACGGTTTTTTATGTTACAGAGCACCAACTAAGATTTGAAATTTGGGATTCCCGAAATACATATAATATTCCTGTAGCACAAATGGATGTAGTTTAAATGTTCTTTGAGAGTGAAGTGTTTTGAAGGCACTTATGCTGCAGCTTGTGATGAAATGTGGTGTAGTGCACTTTGAGTCTGCACGGTACGTGGTTTGAGTGGTTTTTGTTGGAAGTGGCACCTTTTAGGAAGGGCCTCATGGGACAGTGGTTCTGTTGTCTCCTAATGCTGTAGTTCAAGCAGGATGGTTATTGACTGCTGCTCTTCCAGCAGTGGCTGCTAAAATGTTCTCAGCCAACGTGTCGAAGATCTCATTCTTTGCAGAGCTTAATGCAGTAGTCCTGGAAGAAATTAGTTTTAACTTCTATTTATATTTGCAATTCTGAACACTCATGACGTCCACTGAAGGTTTTGCAAGTGCCATAATCTTTTTTCAGGGTTATTTACACTTTAATTTTGAGCAACAGAATAAAACTTTCATACTGCTTGTAAACTGCTCAGAAATAACTTCTGCTGTTTTATTGATGAAGCTGATTGTGGAGCTGTTGATGATTGTGGAGCTGATGTTCCATCCTGATGTATAAACATAGGAACAGCATAAGCTTTGGCAATAACTTGCTCAGGGAGAAAGTCATGGAAGTGCCTAATTCAGCATAATTCATTATCTGTTTGTGTTACTTTGATTAAAGGATCTTTGGTCAGAGAAGCACAGTCAGAACTGAACTCCTAAGAGAGGCACTGGTAAAGAGAGAAGTGAGCTTTCATCTGGCTTGTATGTGAAATAATTTTGTTATGTATAATCTACATTTTAGCCACTGGCTGTTAGAGGAGATCTTAAAACTGCAGCTGGGAGAGAAGCAACAAATTAAGGCTTGTGATAAAATTCTGTAGACTGGACACGTGCAGCCCAGACCCACATAAAAGCACAGACTGCTTTCAGTTGCAGTGTTGTCATTGGGTAAAAATAAAAAAAAAAGTTTTTAAAGTAATAATATGTGGAAAAAACCCTCAAAACCAGTTTGTTTTGTTTTGTTGGTTGGTTTTGAGTATGTTCCTTAGAATAAAGGTCTAGAAAACTGAGGGAAGATAATAGCTTGAGAAATTAAAGTATTAACAGGTGGCCCAGCAGCTGGGGTCTTGAGGAGAGGTTATGGAGTGGTTATCAGTGAAAACAGTCAGACTACATGGGGATATCTTGGAAATAACACCCACAGTCCCACCAGCTGGCTGACCTCTGATGCTCTGTGTTGCTTCTTGTGTGCATACTTGGGTGAACAGTTCAGGTTTGTTCATTCTTCTGCATTGCAAGAGGTGAATTAAAATTCACAAATCTCACGTTGCTGCTTTGTGAATGAGGTTTTACTACTGGAAATTCCCACCAGCTCCAAGGTCTGGGTGGTGTACTACAGTTCTCTGCCTTCACACTGACACCCCAGTGACATCCTTTTTTTTGTTTTGTTTTGAGTAAAGTGAAAGTAAATTCCTTGAGTGAAACTTCACTCTTGTGCAGCTTCACTCCCTAAAATTTGGTCTTGTCATGTGCGGGAATTTTATTTTGTTCTCTGGTGTTAACTGCTTCTTTTTGTCCTGTTTGAAGCTGGTGGGGACAAATGGAGCCTGTGTGTAAAGAGGTTGGGAATATGAACCAGGAGTTTGTATTACAAGTAATAAGTACCTGATTAGACAGAGAGGAACTGTGTAGCTGGTAAGAAGGAACAGATGTATTTAAACTGAAAATAGGCTTACAGAGGGCTGTTGAAACCCGGGAATCACTGCCTGTAGGTGAGGTAGATTTGCTGAATCAACTGTTGGAATCATTATGGAAGGATGAAGCATTTGTAATACTGTATAGAGGTGGCTTTGTCCCCACAGTAGTACCTCCGTGTCACTTCAGACATGCAGATTGTTTTCAGTGATGTTTTTTCTCCTGCCTATCAGCAGTTATGTAAAAGGTGGTTTGTTCTCCCTGGTCAGGGCTGCAGCGGGCTGGAGAGTTCTGTTTTAAAAGAATGCAGCTCTTTGAAGGGAGGCTTAAACCCCTCTGTCAGAAGGGGAATGTGCTGCCTGCCAGCTGAAATCTTAAATGCTGAGTTGCCAGTTCGCAGCCCTGCAAGGTTGGGACTGGTGGCAGAGGGGGGGGGGGGGTGGCAGCATGGCCCTGCCGCAGCCGGGCAGGACAATTATGTAACCAGAGCCGAGTTTCCCTTTAAAATATTTAAAATACTCGGGTCAGAATAGGAAGGGCTGTTGTTTGGTTGGTTGTTTTGTGTGGGGTTTTTTTTTGCCTAATCTGCTCCCGTTTTGTGATGTAAATGCTTGATGGTGCAGGGTTATGATTTGTGGTTAGGTTGGGAAGGACTCCTCAGTGGGTGTTCAGGGGTGCCCTATTTGTAGTAACAGCCCCAGCTTGGAGCAGCCAGGGCTTTCATTAGTAAGTAGATGTTCGTCAGTATCACCACTTAATTTGTTTCTTGTGCCATCCTGTTTTATGTACTCCTCCAGCTTCTTTATTTTTGTGTTAAACAGATCT
Source organism: Phaethornis superciliosus (assembly GCA_023637945.1). Classification (NCBI taxonomy): domain Eukaryota; kingdom Metazoa; phylum Chordata; class Aves; order Apodiformes; family Trochilidae; genus Phaethornis; species Phaethornis superciliosus. The sequence goes on along the minus strand of JAJQWJ010000023.1, from coordinate 3,414,625 downwards.
CCTCTTTCACTTCCTTTAGAAGCTTCCTTTGAAACATTTTGTTTTTTTAAAATTGCTTTTCCAGCATAACTTTTTTTAAACTGTTCTCTTCCCCTCAGTTGCTTGCCATAGGCTGCTTTGGTAGTTAAGCAATATTATTTGTGAGAGAATTAACTATCAGCTCTGTGTTCCTAGAACATTTCTGTGGTATCCAGCAGGCCTGAGAAGTCCTGGGCTGTCTGTGGCTTCATGGGGCTGGTTTCATGTTCATCTCCCCAGCCTGGGAGATGTTGGGGTTAGATGTATGAATTGCAGTTCATAGAGCATCTGCCAGTGCCCTGCTCTTAAAACACATCTCTTACTCCTTCCAGTTGATAATGTTCATTAAAGTGACCTTGAATGTAGCCTTGCTTTACTCACATAGACAACAAGCATCTTTCTCAATGTTAATTTTAACACACTGTGTTTCATTAAATTAAATTAATGGATGATAAGGTTTTGCTTTGCAAAATAACCCAACACAAGCTTTGAAAAGCCTCTATTGGTTTCTGGATGTTCAGATTTAAATATGAGAGATCAGTTTTAACAAAATGATAGTTTACATCTGCTTTTGCTACTTGCTGAAACTGGGAATTTTCTGTCCATTCTCTGCTAAATGCCACTGGTCACCCAAAATAGCATTAATATTTTTCTTTGTATTTTACAGTGAAAGGCAAAGAACAAGAAAAGACCACAGATGTGAAAGCAATTAAAAGTAAGATCAATACTTAGTTTGTCTATAAATTCAGATAGCTAATACCAATTGCCATTTTTATTTTACCCAGTGAGTTCATTTCCTTAGAAGTGAGTGCAGATGTGACCTATCCCATTAAAAACAACCCAAAACTTAATTCTGTTTCAGACTATTTATAGTAGCTAATCTTTTCTAGTCATCTTGCTGAATCTGTAAGTACAGAAGGTTATTAAATTATGTCAGACGTGAGCTTTAATGCAAAGTGATCATGCAATTCAGTCACCTTGCTATCAGTGGCTATTCCTTATCTACAAGAAATTGTTTCTGAACTTTCCTGCTCATGTGTAGTATGCTTTGCAGTTTTGAGAACAGAGCTTAACTGTATCTAGTTTGCAAAAAAGGCTGCCAGTGTCTGACTTAACTTTGAATGATGAGGCTTGTGAGGCTGAAGATCTGAGTCTTGGTCAGAATGAAGAGCTCTTCTGATGCTGCTCCATGTGATACAGAAATCTTGCTGCTAAATCTGTGAGGAGAGAAAAAAAAATCTCAGCGAGAAGGAAGTTTATAAACCACAGGAAAACAGGTTTCTTTATCCTGTCAGTTTTTATTGTAATACTAAAAGAAGGTAGGGTATTTTGTGTGGATGTGATCTGTCACTTTTATCTCAGACAAAATCCTGTTTCTGTACTTGTTAGTGTGTTATCTGGATATCAAGAGAAAATTAAAGGCTTTTTTTCACCTTGGAGATCTGTCTTTCAAATCAGATATAGGAAACAGTAAGTTGTGTCCATTTGACAGCACACCCTATGATTTCAGTGTGACTGCCATCACTGATGAGTAGCTGACAGAGGTTACATTACCTGTAAATAAATCTGAGAGTTTATTGTATTACACATCAGGAGCTGCTGCAGACAGGGAGCATCTTTCCAGTTTGGCAGGCAGCTACTCCATGATCTGTCTGGTGTCAGGTTAGCCAGATAGTGCTGTCTGGAGACTTTGGAACAGACATTTTGGTCTTTTTATTAAGTAGAACATTTTTTTCCTCAAATGTTCATAATATAAAATTAAATTTGAATCTAATTCATAAAAGCCTGAGCCATTACAAGTGTGGCTCTGGCTCTGCATGAGTAGCCTCCAGCAAGTTTTTCCCAGTTCCTGTCATCAGCCAAGCAACTGGCTGCTATCCATTGACCTGGGGGGGAAAAAAAAAAGTGTTTTTTCTCAATTACTGCAGGCATGAAATATCAAAGGCATTGAGAGAGGCCTCAGTGTCTTGATACCAAACACTGCAACTGGAGAAACACTTTGCTGTAGCTTAACCATGTGAACTCTCCTTGACTGTTTGCTCCTGAGGAATCTGTTACCATGATGTGCAAATGTGAAATTGTCAAACTCTGTCATCACGTGTTGTAAAAATTGTGAACGAAGACAAAATTGTGCAGTGTGGGAATCATCATAACCAAGCTGCTGGGCACCTTGAAGAAATATGTTGTTAGGAAGTGGTGTGTGTCACCTGAGGCACTTTGGGAGCCAGAGGTGTGAGATGTCCTCACATGACATCCTAATCAAATGCAATTTCCTGAGAGCTTTTGAAACTGCTGTGAGAGTGTCTTGGGTTTTTTGGCTTTGTCATCAATTAACAATTAGTTGATGCTTTTTCCCTGGCAGAATTTTGTGTGAGGACAGTCTTTGGTTTTGGTTCTCTTTGAGCTCTGATAACCAGCTGTGTTCTGAAACAGCTGTAGAAGATCAAGGTTTATAACCCAAGTTTTACCAGAGATATTTCTTTATTTTTTTTTCTCTGAAAACTAAAGAGAGACAAAGAAAATTTCTGGAAAATGTCTTGTTAAAACTCCCAGGTAGCTTTGTAGTTCAGGGTTTTGTAAGCCTTCAGAAAGGTATGGAAATGGATTGGCAAGAACATTGCAGCTGAACTGAGTTGCTGGCAAAGCACTGAGCTGTTACAATAGCTGTTATCAAGGAAGCAGGAAGGCTCCAGAATATTTCATGAGTAAACTTAGACTTGGCATTTTTTGATTAGCTACTGAATAAGGAAAATACAGGTGGGTGGGTACCAGTGATCTATTGGAAGCGAGTTGATTCTTGCTGCAATAAAATGTGGGGTTTTTTCTATGGTCTTTACTCTTACCAGACTCTTGGTCAAAGTGGGCATCTGGTGGTACCACGAGGTTTTTAAAACAATTGACTCTTGCAGGCTCTCTGGTATATCTGGGGTGCTTGGAAAGAGGTCTTGAGATCCTTGTCTTTTAATCATTCCTGTCTTGATTCCAGCTCCAATACCAGTACATTCCCCTCAAAGAAGCACTAGAAATCATGCCTTGCTGGAGGCTGCAGGACCAAGCCATGTGGCAATCAATGCCATCTCTGCCAACATGGATTCTTTCTCTAGCAGTCGGACAGCTGCCCTTAAGAAGCAGCCAAGTCACATGGAAGCTGCTCATTTTGGAGATTTAGGTAAGGCTTCATCAGCTCTATAATCATGTCAACATTCTTTTTTTATTACTGGCAGGTTCACCATCTTTTGATTTTTCAGGCAAGTAGATTAGGTAATTAAGATTTTTGATTGCTGTTTCAATAGCATGTTTTGACTGGGGGCAGTACATTTGTTAAGAGGTTGGTGTAACCACCATTATGCTGGTATCATCTCCTCACCAGCTGCCATGCAGAACATTTTTGTATGGAATACCTTTGTCTGGAGTGCAATGTGGAGTCATTCCTGTGACATTTTTCTTTAGGCAGATCGTGTCTGAATTACCAGGCTGAAGAGACCAAATCAAGCCTTTCAAAGACCCTTGAACAAGTTCTGCAGGACAATGTAGCCCTCCCTTATTTTATTCAGTTTATGGAACTGCGCAGAATGGAACACTTGGTTAAGTTTTGGTTAGAGGCTGAGAGCTTCCACTCCACAACGTGGTCCCGTATAAGAGCACATAGCCTGAACACAGTGAAACAGAGTTCGTTGGCAGAGCCAGTGTCACCCTCAAAACAGCAGGAAACAATGTCATCTTCTCCAAGTGGATTGCTGGAGGAGAGACTGGAGGATTCTAGTGCAGTCCATCTGCTCAGGACCAAGCCGGTGGCTTTGGACAAGAAGGACAGAACTGGCAACAGCCAGAACCATGTGCTCCTGGGTCAGGGGAGTGATAATCCCAGTGTTCTTTGTCTAAGCAAATCTGAGACTGATCAGCAAGAATCTTCCAAGCTTACAGTATCAAATAGAAACAGCCCCTCCTCTGCACTAAAAGACTTGTCAGGAAAACTAATGAAAAGTAAGTGCTGTGTGTTTGTTTTCTTTAAAAAGGTGGGGAGATGGGGCATGTCCCAGCTGCTGCTCACTCTGTGTGCTGAGCTGCCTTGCTTCTTGTGTTCTCAGGAAGTATAATGTGATGTGAGGAAGAAGCTTGTATAATTTTGTATATTGGTAATCTTAACCTGCTGTGTAAGCTGAGGGTCAGTTTGAGCCATGTATTGTTTGACTGGTTGTTTACAAATAAATATGCTGCTGAAGAGACTTTAAAATCATTATGTACTCCAATAAGCTCAGGTTACCTCTGTTCTTACCTGTGTAATCTTAAGAAATGAACTTGCAATGTCCCATTCTTCCCTCACCCATCCCTGCTTAAAAGAATGGCAGAATATTTGGATGATGAGGCTGAGAGTGGTTAATTAAGTCTTCATGGAAGGTGGATGCCCTGTATCATGTAAAATGGCACAAGGAATGGTTACTTGTAGAGATTGGTGGTACTGGTTTTGTTCTTGGATTTATTTGTTAGAGTTCCTCCCCTTGTTACTGATTTGTTCTCATTTGGATTCCACCTCTTCAGAGGCTACTGGAAGTAAGGATGAATATATGTGATATTACTTTACTTACTTTAGTTATAAATTACATGCACAGTAACCTGTTTCTCTGCTTTGCATCTACTGAGTCCTCCCTCATATGTGCAAGTCTACAGACTAAAAGGAAACACTGTTCACATTGATTCCTTTTGTTTGCCCAATTGTTTCCTTGTGTTGCATCCAATTCTCTTGCTGTTTGTCTTTCTCATGTAGTTATTTCTCATGTACCTCCACAATACATAACCTCAGCCCCAAACTAGCTTAAACAACCACAATGATGCTTTAGTCATGAAAAGCACCTCTGCTTTCTGACACCTAAAAGAATTTGAAAGCACCAGGTCCTTTCTGAGAAAGCTGAAAAGCCTGGGCTATAATTTTCTTCCTTTCTTCCAGTGCAGTGTCCTGACTCTCAAAAGGTGACATGTCAAGCATACATCTTGTTCTGAGACATTCTATTTTATGATTTAATTTTAAATTGCAGTTCCTTCATAATGAAAGTGATTTATATTCTCTATGATGAGAGCTGGAAACTAGGAACTTCACTGCAGTTCTTGCCAGAAAGGCATTAGTGCTGGGACCAAGACTTGCAGCTGAGGAAGATGGTGCTGCCTGGGCTGGTGGTAGGGAATTAGGAGCTGTGTTGCTTTATTCCAGCTCAGTAATCAGTCTGTGTTGAGCTCCTGATGACCTGGCTATCAAGCAGTAGACTGAAAGCTTCCTGGGAAGGAAATGTTTTACTTTTTTAGATGGGTATCAAGGAATTCAGAGTTTGATTCTGTATTTCTTCCTTGTAGGTATAGAACGGGATGCAGTTAGTACTTTTACCAAATATATTTCTCCAGATGCTGCTAAACCAATACCAATAACAGAAGCAATGAGAAATGACATAGTTGGTAAGAATGTATGCTGCCTACTTATTTCAGAGCTTCTTCCTTTTCCATTAAAATGTATCTCTAATACCACACAAACTCATTTCTCCTTATTTTTATGAATTTTAAAGTCAGTTGTAAAAAGATAGTAAATGACATCACAGGTATCAGTGGATCTGACCTTTCCATAGTGCTGTGTAGTATCCCCAGAAGAACTTTCAGGGCCTCTTGCTTAAGTTAGTTAAATAATTCCTGGTGGTTATGGAGGGAATCCAGATTTGAGTCTCAAATATTTTAGCCATCATTTATAACTTAGCTAGCTGCAGTACTTTCAACTTCTCCTGACTGCACAAAAACTTTTATTCTAGTGGATTTGAACTAGAGCTGCAATTTTTCTTTAACTAGTCCTCCCTCATGTTTTTCAACTTGATCAGCCAAATGCTCATTCAAATTAACCTGGTCTTTCTTTGCAGCAAAGATTTGTGGGGAAGATGGACAAGTGGATCCGAACTGTTTTGTTACAGCACAGTCAGTAGTGTTTAATGCAATGGAACAAGAGTAAGTGGCTTGATTGGTTTGGATCCCTGTGTCTGCTGTCCTTTTGCAAAAGGTCGTTCTGTTAAAAATGTTGATGGAGGCATAGCCATGTAATCACCCTCTTTGTGCAGTTTCTGTGCAGTTTTTCACATCTCTTCCTCCAAACCCACTCCTGCCACCCTTTGCTCTTACTGCATGCTCTACATCTTCCTTGTCTCGTTTGTAAACCACTGCTGTTTGTTGCTTGGTTTGCCTTTATCTGCCTGAAAGTAGAAGATACCTGAGGCAAGAACTAATTGGTTCATAAGGTGGCTTGGATGCTGTTGACACTCAGTAACTGATTGTTTTTCTGTCTGCAGGCACTTTAGTGAATTTTTGCGAAGTCATCATTTCTGTAAATACCAGATTGAGGTGCTGACCAGTGGGACTGTTTATCTGGCTGATATACTTTTCTGTGAATCAGCCCTGTTCTATTTCTCTGAGGTAAGTGTTAGGATTAGGTTTGTTTTGGTTTTTTTAAAATTCAGTTACTCCTTTCTGTCAAGTGAAAAAAGAAAAAGTATTCATTCTCTGATTCTAATAAAGACACCTCAAATAGACCCAGAAAGATGAGGGGTATCATCTTCTAGGAGGCAGTGTTTTGAACAGTTTCCTGTCCATGTGTAGAACTATTTCAAATGTTCAAACCTGGGCACAGTATCATAGAATTGTTTGTGTGCATCACTTGAGGTTGTGGAAGCTTTGGCATAGTCACCTTAGTCTTGCCAAATGCAGTAATGACTTTGAAAGCTTTACACATTCTTGCAGATAACAAATAGGTAGCTTTACAAGAGAGGATTGGAAGGTGTAATGTATCAAGTTACATTTGCAGGGCTTTGTACCTTGAGGGAATCATCTTTTAGTGCAAAATAGATGTCCCAATAGTCTGACCAGCCAGTATAGTTTGAAACAGCAAACTGGGAAGCTGAGTCAGTATGCTGAGTGCAGTGTAAGCTAAGCATAGCACCAAAATAGTGTTTCCTCTATACTTAATTTGAGACAAATAATTCTTTGGAAAGTATACGCAAAAATGAGTGCAGGAAAGAAATGTCACATTTTATTTTTTTTAACTAAATATGCAGCACTGTATCTGAAAATTCTGAATATTTATATGTGCCCTGGTGACACTTTTGCATCATAATATATGGACTATGTTTCTTGCTTTAAATGTGAAGGAGCAAGTTTCTGTGTGCTTATTAAAAGATTCCTACTAAAACATCTTTAATTTCTTCTCTTTGTTTTTAATTTCCCTTCCAGTACATGGAAAAGGAAGATGCAGTTAATGTGTTGCAGTTCTGGTTGGCAGCTGATAACTTCCAGTCTCAGCTCGCTGCCAAAGAAGGCCAGTATGATGGGCAAGAGGCACAGAATGATGCCATGATTTTGTATGACAAGTGAGGGAGTTCAACAACTCTTTCTTTCTGAAGCTCTAATTTTGTGCTTGTACTTTTGTGTTGCACTGTGCAAAATGAACTTCTCATTTTCAAACCATAGCTGTGCATCCTTGCACTGTTATGCTGAGATGCATTTCATTAAAGAGGCCTCTGATGTGCATGCACTCAAGGACTTAGAATTTTTTATATATACATGAGGAGAAAATCTATATAAGGATTTGGTTCTTAAGCACAGAATTATCAGGTTTCATTTGCTTGAATTAATGTTTGGTCATGAAATATCAGAGCCAATTGGTTGCCGTTTGAAAATGTGAAGGATTTAAACCTTAGCACATGCTTCACTGTAGAAAAACCTGAAGGTTCAGATACTGTTGACCATTTGAAGTGAGCTGTAGGAGCTGTTGTCATGCATGGTAGAAGCTGAGTAGTAGTTGTTCTTAGTATTTCAAAGACTCCTGTTTTTAAGGAAGTGACAGATCCCTTTTAATGTCAGACTTTCCTCCCAGTAAGGTAACTTTTTCCCTCTGTTTTGTGCATCATCTTAGCAATAGTACCACTGGAAGAGGGACATCAAAACTGCTTCCAGAAGTTCGTTCTTAAGCTTCAATGTGAGAATCATTGCCACAAGCTTCTTACCGTAGTAAGAAATAATAATTGGAGAGGAAGCAAAGCAATTCCCTCTGATTTTGATCATTCATCCTCCTGCTCCATCCACAAAACTCAGTTGTCAGTGATGTGGTTAGCTGACCAAATGCTGCTTCAGAGCCCTGGGTGTTACCTGCTTTGTTCCTGCTTCAAATCTGTGTGTGAGATTCTGCTCACCAATACTTTTGTACACTCTGATTGTACACTCTGATTTTTTTAACCTGTATCTTCAGGGCAAGGCTTTATCAAAAATGTTTATGTGAATTGGGTTTTTTCCCCACTATCCCTAGTGAGGATCAGCTGTATGTGCCTTTCTGAAGCCAGCACCAGTTAGTGGCTGCAGCACGATTAAAGATATGGAAAGGGTGGACACTAACCACTTGCAGAGTTTTGCAAATCCTTTTGTGTTGTCTTCCCCTGTCGGCTGCTGCAGGTACTTCTCCCTTCAAGCCACACATCCTCTTGGGTTTGATGACTCAGTGAGGTTAGAGATAGAATCCAACATCTGCAGGGAAGGAGGTCCTCTCCCCAACTGCTTCACCACTCCCTTAAGGCAGGCATGGACTACCATGGAGACGGTGAGAAACCTTCAGAGCCTTTGTGACCCTTAGTAAAAATGATGTGGAGTTTCTGTGGGGTGTCGTGTCCCCTTCAGCACCTCAGATTTGTCTTGTTGCTGACTTCCTGTTTGCCTGGATGATAGAGAACAGAAATGTGCTAGACTGTTTTCCTCAGTCTAATTTGAAAAGATACCACCCACTTGTTTCTGTTAGTTCTCCAGCAAATGTTTGTCTTGGGTGATGATTGCAATTTAATGGAATTAACAGTTTCCTCCTGTGTGAATTGCTGTCAACAGTTTACCTATACCAGTGGAAATGTTTCCTTCCTGCTAGTAGCAATGGTTTGCAAGTCTCATCCCAGTGATGTGTCTAATAGTGTAACTGTGGGATACTTGGATATTAGAGATTAATGATTTGATTCTGGAGCTGCAGATGATTTTTGAACAGCACAGCAGAATAACTTTAAACCTATTGGCTTAATTTTAAGTTCCAGTTACTGGAGGATTTGGTTAATACATAGTTATTTTTTGTTCATTTTGCAGTAGGATTCAATTTGAAAGCAATGCAATCACTGCTCCAGAGTAATTCCGTGTGTGGACACTTCTACTTGTGTACCATCAACACAAGGACTGAGTGAGATGTTTGTGTGTCCCTTCTGTTTTCTGAACCATCTGCAGTGGTTGTGCAGACCAGCCTTGATAAAAGAGGACTTCTTCTTGTGTCTCTCAGGTTTTTTTACCTGGCTTCTTGTCCAGCAACCTTTACTACAAATACTTGAATGATCTCATCCATTCAGTACGAGGAGATGACTTTCCAGGAGGGAACATTGCACTGAATATTCATGGCCCCAGTAGCTCTCCTGACAGTGATTCTATAGGGGGCCCAGATGGCTCTGCCTCCCAGGTAAGAGTTTCTTGGTTTGATTGTTTTGTAGGAAATGCTGCAGTCACTTTTCTGCACCAGTATCAAAGTTCCTACACTGTAGGGAACATATTTTGAAGATTCCACGTTAATATTAAAGCCTGTGTTCTATTAACATGTTGAGTTTACCTGCTGCTGAGTTCAAGTTACCAGTATTGGCACAGGAGGGTGTCCATCATACTTGTACCCAAGGTCTTGTGCTGCTTTTAGTTCTTTGCATCACAGTTACATTTTTATTAAGCTGATAATACTCAGTGCAGGCTGTTTGATAGTGCCAGAACATTTAAGAGTGCTTTCTATTAGAAATCACTTTTTACCAATGCCATAGTCACAACTTCTAGCAAAAGTTGCCATGTGGAAATGCTACAGACTTTAAATATAAATACATAAGGTTTGCATGCTCAATTCTATGCAAATGCCAGATCTTCTCTTCTGAAGAGTCCACACAGTTCTAGGGTTTAAGGCATCTGTCTGCTCATGCATAGAGCTGTGACAGGTAATATCTGAGCAGGTGGTGTGGGCTGGTTTGTTTCAGCAGAGTTTTCCTTGCTGTCCTCCTCAAGCAGGCAGTCGTGCTGGCCTGAGAGCAAAGGGTCAGACTTTGACCATGCCAAAAGAGAACTCTGATACTTTACTGACACTCAGATGTTCTGAGCTGGGGGCTGGTACCTGTGTTTTGTTTGCATGTAACTAGTTTGATACAAAGCTGGGCATTAAAAAAGCCCATTGCTGGGAGAGGTATTCTGTTAGCATGATTAGAGCTAAGTGGCTGCTTCACTGCACTGTGTAGACACAGGATTGTGACTGGGCTCCTTTAGCTCTGCTACCCTTCCAAAGCCACTGAGAAATGTCCCCTACATGGTTGCTGTGCCTGGGTTGCAGCCGGGAGCTTTTTTGATGGCCTCTGGGGTGCTGCTTTCTGAGCTCTGAGTTCCCATGCAGGCCCAGCCTCAGACAGGCACTGGAGCTCCTGACACACTGAAACCAGCCCCATGAAGTTGTGATTTTAACCAAGACTTGCCTGTTCCAAAAAAAGAAAAATCTCTCTTTGCTCAATGCACATGTAAAAGAAAAGAGAATAAGCAGATCCTAGCTGATCTGTAACCAGGTCAGCTTGCAAACTGCAAGCCCAACTGAGAGAGTAAAGCTGAGCTAGAACTGCGTTTGCTGAATTGCATTTATGGAATGCTGCAGTGCTTCCCTGGGGCCTAAATCCAGTATCTAACCCAGCATTATTGTTGTGCTGTGTTTCATGCAACTTGGAAGCCCTACTACCTGCTTGTAATATTTTTAAGCCTCCTACCTGATTTGCAAGGAGGGGATGTTCCCCCCCCCCCAGTAGGAAAGTGGGGCATAAAATGTGTGTTCTGACCATCTTGAAATATCCTGCTGCCTGACCTCTGAGCAGGAGAAGCTGCTGGTATTGGCTTGCTTGGACAATTTAGGAATGAATTGCTGCATTTTGTGGGGTGGGTTTCAGTTTATTTGGATAGGAGAATCTCCAGGTCTCTGCATATTTTTGCATAAAGAGCAGTGCTTCCACAGATCAGCAGGGAAGGAGTTTGCAAGGCAATAAACATTGCTGCCATAAACCTTTCTGAGTTAAGGCACTAATAGACTGCTGTGCATTTGTGCTCTCCCTGCTGTTGCTCTAATGGTTCCTTGACTTTTTTTTTTTTTTTTTCTAATCTCACATAAATACTCTTAGCTGAAAAGTTAAATGTTTGTTCTGGGTGTACAGGAGGAGCATAGTGTGTTGGAGGATTGCTTACCCAGCACTGGGTGAGTGAAGCTGCAGTTTTTGGGGTGGTTCACCATTTTATACTCAGAAATAAGGAATTTGCAGGGGCACACAGATCTGTTCAGTCCCTGCACACCCCAGTGCTGAGCTCTGCAGCAGGGCTGTGGCTCTGTTCATATAACTTCATCATCCTCTGTTTAAAAACAGTGTCATACCATGCTAGGAATTATTGCTCTGTGAATGCTCTCTTAATTCTTTTCTGCTTGCTTAGAGACTGTATGGAGGTTTATCTAAGTGTATAAGCACTAAAACAGCAGTTTTGTTAGGATGCTATTAGTTGTCTGCATTGGGCACTAATACTTAGAATTTTTATTTGTAGTCCAATGTCAAAAAGGCTAATATTAAAATCCTGAAAAATTTTGATGAAGCAATAATTGTAGATGCTGCAAGTCTGGATCCAGAATCTTTGTATCAACGAACATATGCAGGGTAAGGTTCCTTCAGTGTCTCTTGTTCTTTCTAGTTCTGTGTTTTGCCTGTTTCATTTTTGCTGTCTGCTCCTGTATTGAGAGCAGGCATAAATGCAAGGTGTTGCAATCTTAGTACGTGTCTTAAGATTTGAAAATAAATCTATTTCCTTGGTGTGATTTAACAACAATCTCATAGTGAATGTTTCTCTGACCAGAATGGCAGCTATAAAAATATTTCCAATTATTTTTTTGCTTTCTTCTAGTTACCTCTCTCAGACTCCAAAATGTAGCTAAGTCATTCCTATTGGAGGTTGGAACAGAAAATAAGCTCAGACACCTTTGTAAAGTGCACATTTGACTTCTCCCTGCTCCCATGGCAGAGAAGGGCTTCTGCTTCATTTCTTTAGCAAACTGCACAGTTATTCTTCTGTTTCTTAAGTTGCCCTTTGTTATAAATCTCTTCTGTTCTATGGATCTCAAACAGAAATTCTTTGTTTCTATAGCTACCTTGCTTTTCTACTGCATACCCATCTTCTGTCCTTCTGGGTACTGTAAACTCATTTCTCCCTAATGACATGTTTTTATGATAGTGCAGAGTGCTTGCTGACACTGCCTGTTGATATTGCATGGCTGAGTCACTCAGGCATTTGCCTACTTGTAGATCCTAGAAGAAGTTTTAAGATACACTTCAAATTCAGATATGCAAGAAGAGTGGGAGATCTTTCCCAATGTATCCATTTTAGGTGGAAAAGGTGGTAATTGGTAAAATGACAGTCTTCTGACACCAGAGTCTTTATTGTGATGGCTTTTTTGTGTTCCTGATTGGTAGATTTCCATAATGCCAAAGTGGTGGTGACCTGTATGGCATTTCTTCTCTCTTCAGGAGGATGACATTTGGACGAGTCAGTGACCTGGGACAGTTTATCAGAGAATCTGAACCAGAGCCTGATGTTAAAAAATCAAAAGGTTTGTTTTCCTTTCTCTCAATTTCTGTAAACATCTGCAGCACTGCTTTCTTCCTTACTGAGCTCAAGGCAAAGCGAGATTCTCGACTTTCCAGATCTGTTTTAAGCCAAATAGAAGCACTTAGAGAATGGTCCTCTACTGAGGCAAAACCCATCTCAGTACTGGCCCAGTTTCCTATCCAAATTCTGCTTTTCTGGTCCAGATGGACTCCAGGGAATATGAGCAGCTTGTGGGAGTTGGAGCTGTTGATGGAACCTGGCAGGGAGGAAAGCCACAGGCAGCTGAGCTGATGATCAAACCTTCAAAGATTTGGTCTTTGGTGAAATGAGAGCTTCAGCTCTCCATGTGCTTCCCACCCAGTTTGGGATCTGCTCCTAATGCTACTTTTCAACTCTGGTAAAGAGGGATGGTTTGGGCTCAGTGTCTAACAAACCATGCCTCCACATCATCCCTTGTCTTCGTGCCACTCTTGTGTGTTCTCCAATTCCAGCAGTGCAAACCCTTCAGAAGGGTGGAAGGAATGAGCTTTTGTAGAGGTCTGCCACAGATTTTACTGATATACCTTGTCTGTTGTTTTGTATCTCAACTAGGGTCCATGTTTTCACAAGCAATGAAGAAGTGGGTTCAAGGAAACACAGATGAGGTGTGTCCCTTTTTCAGTTGTCCTTGTGACTGGCTTTACAGTGTAGATGACAGAAATGAAATACTGAGGTTCCTAATCCTGGCTGTTTCTCCAAGTATCTTTCTATTGCACAAGAACTGTCAGACTCTGTGTGCTCAATACAATTTAATTGCATACATGTGTGAAATTAGTTATTATTTTTGCCAGTTGTGGGTTTAATTAATAAAGCAGCTAACCACGTGCTTGCAGTCCAGATTTTTCTTATTATGGTGTTATAAGATACATCTACAATTAGGAGTGGAGGTGCTGCTGTTCTTTGTGTTTTCCCAGGAAGGGATCACTGTACCTGGATTACAGGCTGAGATTTTTTTTTTCCCCTTGGAGGGGCCTGAACAAGTCCCCAGCAAGATAAGTGTAAAAAGTCACTACCTCTTGGAGATGGCATCAGGCCCTAAGTGTTCACTATAACTCAGGTCAATGCTGCACTTTGAAACCAGGTGCAGTCCCATCAAGGGAGGGTACATTTGCTACAGGTCCCTGAGTTGTGAAGCTTAACCACATCTCCAAGGTTGAGTGTGTGAATTACACTGAGGGGACTGTGTTTTTATTGTAAGAACTTGAAGCTATCTGTGTTTTGGGATGTTTTTTCCACGGCAGGCTCAAGAAGAGATGGCTTGGAGGATAGCGAAGATGATAGTCAATGATGTGATGCAGCAGGCACAATGTGAACAGCCCTCTGAGAAGGTTACAAAGGTGAGGGGGTGGAAGGGCTTCCTGTCTTTATCTGCCTTAAGCCAGACTGGGGGAGGAGCAGAGCTCTTGCTTGCCTTCCTAATGCATCTGAAACCCACGCTGGTGAATGTTCAAACTAGCACTAGTATGAAGAACCAAAGGTTGGAAGTGTTTCAGCCCACAGATGATGCAGCAGTTTCTTAACACAGCCATAGTGGTTCTGTGCAAGCATTAAAACTGTTTATTTTGAGTCTCTATAAATTACCTTGTTAGTTAAAAAGGTGATGTGTGTTATAGGATCAATACTGTAGTTCCTTATTTGAGTTCACACTTGATGTTTCATGTTCATAAATGCTTGTGTGTTTGCCTAAAGTGACAGTAAAACTTGATAGCTGGAAAAAGTGCCTTGTTGGGGCACTAATTTACCCAGTGCTGGGTCTGCATCTTAAAAAAAGACCCAATAGCCCTGCCCATGGGCTGCTGGCTTAGCGTTGTGTGTTGTTGTCCTGTGACTTTGTTGTTGTACAAATGCACATGTTCTCTGGTTAAAAAACCACAGTTCTGATGCAAGGGTTAGTTTTAATGACAGCAGAACTGTGCCAAGTTTAATATCTGGTATTTTGCCTTCCAGGCATCTGACTTTTTCAAGAATTAACTTGCATTATTTTGATTTTTTGAAAGTAAACATGTGCCAAAGCCCAGTTATTAGACCCAAGCATTAGATCTCTAGTTTTGCAATGTGACTTTTTTCTTTTTAATAGAACAGTTACATTCAAATGACTTGTATAATGATTTCATTTAATAAGTTGGCTGTAAATGATGTAATTCCAGTCTGGCTCGATGAAAAGGTCTCTCAGCACAGTATTTAGAAATATCAAGTGGCTGCAGATGCTCTGGATTCAATTAAGGAACTATGGTTACAGTCATTGGAAGGTTGAGTGTGTCATGGGATTACATTATTTTTTTTCTCTCCCAAACTCATAAGCATACCTGGCTTCATCATTTTTAAACACAAAATGTCTTTCTATTGAGTGATTGCCCTGCATGTTTCAGAGTAAAATTAACTCCAACCCTGGTTTTCCTTTTCCAGCTCTGATTTTAGAAACACCAGAGCAGGAAATCTGGTTTTCCGCTTCAAGAATGAGTGAACTTTCCCTCTTGATGGATTCTTTAACACAGCCAATAAAAACAAAGCACTGTTACTCCAATGGCCGAAATCTCCCTCATTTCTAAGAAAGAATTAAAAAGAAGCAATCCTGCACCTCCACTGTAGAGTGTGAAGAAACACTTTTTCCTGTTGTATGTGGCATTCACGAGGATGATGGTTTTTAAAGAGATGAAGACGAATGTGTCACTGAGAAGCTGATCAACTTCACAAATACTTGACCCTGTCTCAAAAAGACTTTTAAGCAAAAATATCTGGAATGG
Organism: Phaethornis superciliosus; assembly: GCA_023637945.1. Classification (NCBI taxonomy): domain Eukaryota; kingdom Metazoa; phylum Chordata; class Aves; order Apodiformes; family Trochilidae; genus Phaethornis; species Phaethornis superciliosus. The sequence continues at coordinate 3,399,131 of JAJQWJ010000023.1, read as the reverse complement.
GACACAAGCCACAACAAAGAGGAGAAGGTTTTGCTGTAGTTTGTAGTTCTACTTGTAATTTTTAAAGATGTTGGAACGGCCACCAGGCTGTGTCCCTGGTGTTGGCCACGGGGAAGTGAACGTGAAACGGTGAATTTGTTGGCAGTGAGTGACCTTCAGAAGTTCTAAGTTTTATTTTTCCTTACTTGAAATAGATACATATTCAACTGTAAGATAAACATATTTTACTTCATAACTACATTAATTTTGAAGGCAGTGTAGAACGATCAGGAGCAAAGCCTGGACAGTGTAACTCTTCCTGTTGAGCTTTTATATCTGTGTGCCCAACCCTGCTTCCAGCCCAGAGCAGACTGGGAAGCAGATCCTGCACTGGTGCCTCCCCCTGCTCCCAGTCCAGCTTACCTGTGAGGAGGTTGTCCCCTGCAGACTGCTCCATTTGGTTTTTTTCCATCCCATGAGCAAGGAAAAAAGTAATGGCTGCCATTCTCCATAGCTTGTTGTCCTCCAACCAACATAGTATCTAATTCCAGATGTTTGGTTTACAAAGAAAAATAACTTTTTATTACCTCTGGCCTTTTCCCTGATGTTGTCAACACTTGCAACTGGCAAACCCCTTAGTTTAAGTAAAAAAGCCACCGTGTTACACAGCACCTCCATTTTTTTTTCTTCCAGTGACATTGCAGAGTATCAGAAGTACTCAGTGTGTCACTGTTATCTTATCGCTGCATTTCTAGTATGCAACACTTACATTTTGGGTTTTGTTACTTTAGTTCTATGATTGCCTTTTTTTTCCCTCAAACTTGTGCAAAAAAAAATCACTTTGCAAAGAACTCAAATCATCTCCAATGTTCAGAATCTCTTGATTGACTAACAAGTGTTATTCTGTTGCAATATTCGATTGTATAGACACACTGTATTGTCTGCAAAAAAGGCTGTGTATAGGTTTTTGGTACTATGTACCACCTCTTATTTCTCTCATGCCCAAGTATTCATGTACTTAAAACATACTATATTTAATTGTGTTTTGATTTAAAATATATAAATATTAAAATTTGTGTCAATTTTCTGTTTTGATGGGATTTGACTTTACATGGTTATTTTTTAAAAAATATGAGCCTTAAGGGTTTATAAAAAACCCTAAAGAGTTTGTCCTTGATATGTTTGCATGCATTTTTTTATTATTTAATGGGTGATGGTAATGACAGTGTGGTGAAAGAATCTTTCCATCTAAATACTAAATAAGAAGGTGTTTTAATCACAGGACATGTCAGAAGTTGGGCTGGGAAGCAGAAGGGACAGGGCTTGGTCCTGTAGCCTGGTGCTGAACTAAGTACACACACACTTGGATCCTCCTGTGCAGGAAAACTCATCCTTCACTCTCTGCATCCAACACTTACTTGGTTTTCCATCGTGGCAGGATCCAAAGCAATCAGTTGAGTGTGTTTGGGCCACAGGTTGGGGTATAAATATCACTCAGGACTGTTTTCTTCAGCTGCTGTAAAGCCCAGGGTGGATGGGCTGGGTATGAGAGGCTCTGCTTATCTTGACTCTGCTAAGCAGTAAAACACCTGTAGTGCTCCTGGAAACATAAGAAAAACATCCATCAAAAAAGCAGAAATCCCTGCTCTGTCCTACACCTCATTCCTGGAGCATCCCCCTGTTCTTGAAGGGCAGGGGGGACCACTGGGGAAAGACCAAGCACCTGCTTGGGTAAATTCTCAAAGCTCCTTTGCCTGAACGATGGCCAACTGGTAAAGCAAGGCTTGATTGTGGATTCTGACCCACCTGCAAGTTTCTCCTCTTGTAAACTTTGTTTAGATTTCCCGAGTTCTAATCTCTGGGGTTATCAATGGCTGATGCTCACCATGGTTGTTACTGGTTTGTGCTGGATGGGATGGGTGATGCTGATTTTCTGTGTTAAGTGTTTGTGTGGCAGATTGGAGTCTCTCTCGGTGCAGGATCTCCCTGCCCAGCCCAAAGGGCCATGGTTTATGTGGTTAATAAACCACGGGTGACTGCAGCCCAGCCCTTTGCTCCTCTACCCCAGTGGGTGTATACACCCTGCAACTGGGAAGCCTGCCGCGATGCCTTCTGTTCCTAGGGGAATATTTGGGTATTTTTTTCCTGATTTTACTCCTTTTTTATTTTAAAAATCCAACGGGAACTCAGCAGGAGGGCCGGGGGAGGAGGCCCCCACCGCAGCCTCCAACCCGCGGCCCCGCAGCTCCCCCGCCGCCCGCCAGGGGGCAGCAGCAGCACAGCGCCCCCCCCGCCCCCGCCGCTTCCGGCACACGTGGGGTGCGGGGCACATGGCGGCGGTGAGCGGGGCCGGGGGCGGGCACCGGAGGGGTGGGGGTGCTTGGGGTGACCCGGGGCCTCCTGAACCCGCCGGGTTCCCCTATAGGGCTCCTCCGGTAGTTTGGGCCCTGTAGGGTGATTTCTCTCCTTCTCCCCTCCCTGGGGTCCACGCCCGGTCCTTCTCTCCCGCTCTGCCCGGGGAGGGGCTGCGGGGCTGTGCCCGTTGCCCCGGTGAGGTTCCCCGCTCCCCCGGTGGGGTTCCCCGCTCCCTCGGTGAGGTTTCCCGCTCCCCCGGTGAGGTTCCCCGCTCCCCCGGTGAGGTTCCCCGCTCCCCCGGTGGGGTTCCCCGCTCCCCCGGTGAGGTTCCCCGCTCCCCCGGTGGGGTTCCCCGCTCCCCCGGTGAGGTTCCCCGCACCCTCGGTGAGGTTCCCCGCTCCCCCGGTGAGGTTCCCCGCTCCCCCGGTGAGGTTCCCCGCTCCCCCGGTGGGGTTCCCCGCTCCCCCGGTGAGGTTCCCCGCTCCCCCGGTGAGGTTCCCCGCTCCCCCGGTGGGGTTCCCCGCTCCCCCGGTGAGGTTCCCCGCTCCCCCGGTGAGGTTCCCCGCTCCCCCGGTGGGGTTCCCCGCTCCCCCGGTGGGGTTCCCCGCTCCCCCGGTGAGGTTCCCCGCCTTTGAGCCCGCTCTCCCGCAGGACATGTCTCCGGACGAGGACGTGCAGCGGCTCCTGATCCAGTTCCGGGACGAGGCGGGGGTGTCCCTGGGCTCCCCCTTCGATGTCCCTGTCACCATCACCCCGGACAAGCTGCAGCTGGTCTGCAACGCGCTCCTGGAGAAGGTGAGACCCTCCCCCAGCACCCCCCCCCCCCACCGCACCCACCCGGGACTGCACCTCGCTATGGCTCCTGCCTTTTCTCCCCAGGATGAGCCGGTGCCTCTCGCCTTCTTCGTCCACGATGCCGAGATCGTGGCGTCGCTGGAGAAGACCCTGGCGGGGCAGACAGTGGAGACAGAGAAGGTCCTGGACATCATCTACCAGCCGCAGGCGGTGTTCAGGGTGCGGGCAGTCACCCGCTGCACCAGCTCCCTGGAGGGGCACACCGAGGCCGTCATCTCCGTTGCCTTCAGCCCCACGGGAAAGTACGAGGGTCTGGGTGTGGGTGGGGGGGCTCGGGAGGAGGCAGCGTTGCTGTTGTTCCTCTCTGAGGCGGCGGCGCTGAGGTGAACTCTTCCTCCTCTCCCAGGTACCTGGCGAGCGGCTCTGGGGACACCACCGTCCGCTTCTGGGACCTCAGCACGGAGACGCCGCAGTTCACGGCCAAAGGTGGGCGTGGGGTGTCCTGAGTGGGCCCCCTCCCTCAGGAACCCCCTGTCTGCTCCAGGAGGACAAACAGAGCAGAGCCTGGGGGCTGCCTGAGCTGTGTAGCCGTGACCATGGCTCAGGGAGGGGGTACCTCTTCTTGGTTAATGAAATGGAGGAACACGGAAGGGTTCCCCCCTCCTCTGGTCCCACCTTGGAGCAGCCACGTGCTGGGACACTGGGGACAGTGCCAGCTCTGCTCTCACACCCTCTGGTGCTCTCTGTCCCAGGTCACCGGCACTGGGTGCTCAGCATCTCCTGGTCACCTGACGGCAGGAAGCTGGCCTCGGGCTGCAAGAACAGCCAGGTATGGGCTCCCTGCTCCCTCGGCGTGGGGACAGGTCCCCAAACAGCTGCCCTTGGAAGGGGCCTGGGGGGTGTGGAGACCCTCTGCGGAATGGTTTTGAACTGAAATGAAACCTGATAAAGGGGCTGAAGGGGAATAGGGGCGAAGACTTATGTTTTTCTGGGATGTGAGGGGTGTATCCAAGCTGTTTCAAGCAGGATTCCTTTTCTCTGGAAGTTCTCTACATGTGGATGCATCACAGTAGTTGAGTCACATTTCTGAATTCCCCTGGGCAGGGCTCCAGCTTTGACACCTTTATAGACTTCTCACCGCTGCACCCTGCTGTCCTATGGCTTTTTCCTCCATGCAGGAAAGAGTCCTGGCTTTGGACATGATCCTTGGCAGACAGCTCCATCATGAGGGAGGTGTCTGGAGCAGGGAAGGGTGACACTTGGCCAAGGCAGGGGCTGCTGCATGCATGACCCAGCCATGCAGTTCTGCAGTGCTCTTGCTCAGACTCAGCCGAATTCCCTTTTGCAGAGATGCAGGGGGGGGCCTGCCCTGGCTGTGGGGCAGAATGTGTGCTCCTAGGGTGCACGTGGAAGCTCCTGCGGAAGCAGGGGCACTCGTGGGCAGTTAAAAGTGAGTCAGTAACTTGCAGAGGGGCGGTTGTTCACTCTGACCCTTGAGATGTTGAGGAGCAGCAAGAGTGGCCACAGAGCTGCTGAGTGCTGCTGTCCTGTGCTCGGTGTCTGAGCTCTGTTGAGCTGCCTTGAGAGCAGCCCCAAGGAAACAGGGTGGCCCTGCCCTGATTTGGTGCTATTCTGGTTCTAGTCTAACCCAGGGAGCCAGTTGTCCTCCTTATTCCTGTTTCTCCCAAGTTCTTAAGTATGAGGTGACTAATGCCTTGGCTCTTTGGATGAACATTTATGTTGAGAAAGAAGAGAAAACCAGCTTGTGTCCTACCCACGGCATCCAATGATAATAAGCATTTTGCCCACTCTGGTTTTCACCAAGCTCTGCAAACATTCACTGGCTCTCTGGCACAGGGTGTTGAAGGCTCAGTCTGGCTTTCTGGGGACCTGGTTTTGAGTTGAGGCAGATATTTTTATTTAGCAGCAGTGTTTTAGGCAGAGAAGAGGGCTATCAGATCATGCTTTGAGATGTCAGTTGGCTGTTGCAGGGATCTGGAAAGGCATCCAGCCCTCCTGCCCCCTTCCCATTCTGCTGTCTGCTTCTGCCCATGTAAACGCCACCCTAAGGACATCTCTGCTTTCTAAATGGAGCCCAAACGTCCGTGGGATTCACGTGATGTGTGTGGCCTGACACGACCCTCTTGCTTTCTCTCTTGGACAGATATTTCTCTGGGACCCATCCACTGGCAGTCAGATTGGCCGAGTGCTCTCTGGCCACTCCAAATGGATCACGTGTCTGTGCTGGGAACCCCTCCACATGTAAGTGAAGGGAGAGCCCAGCCCTTCCTCTTTACTCTTATGGGTAAGAGCAGCCTGACCTGCAGGATGCTGCTCCTCCCTTTGCCTTTCTCCCTTTATGGTGTGCTGGGTAGGGGGGTGGACATGCAGCAGAGCAGCCCCCAGGGTGGGCTGAGGAAAATGCATCTATCTCAGAGCCAGGAGTCCCAGCTGCTGCTCATAGTCACTTGAGGGTGTTGGGGGAGTCACTGACAGGCTGTTCTTCTTCCCCTGTATAAAAGACATGCCAGCCTCTGGAAAACACAGCGTTTTCCTGGTGCTGGTCAAACGTTTGCTATCCAGCAGGGAGGCCTGTCCATGTGGTGCCTGAGCACAGGCTCTGCAGAGATCCTGTCTTCTGCTCTCCTGCATCCTGGTTGCCTCTGATGTCCAGTTTATTCATCATGATTAACTGTGCAATCCCCTTATCCCTTCGATCAGCTAAAGCTCTGTCTGGGAGGGATAGGTGGAGAGGCACAGCCAATAATCCAAGATGTTATAGAAATAAACCATGTGGAACAGGGCCCCTTCCAAGCAGAGCCCTGCAAATTGGATTTGCCAGTAGGAAACTCCAGCTATTTGCAAACAACTGGATTAGCAAAAACTGATTATAAAGGAGGGTGAGGAAATAGGAGGGAGACAACCCTGCCAGGGTTTATCTTCTGTCTCCAGCCAGCTGTGATCTCCACTCAGTTCCTGTGTAGCAGTAGGGGCTGTGCCCTTCCCCACTGCTGCTGGTGCCAGGGGCTGCTGCTTTCTCTGACGTCAAAACCCTGTCAAGTGATAAAGATGCCATGCAGAGGATGAAGGGCTGTTGGCTCCCCAGCCATTGCTGAAGGCTCAGGTGCCAGGCTTGCCCTGGATTGGTGCCCCCAACATGCAGCCTAGGAGTTGGTTTGGAGGGAAACCTGTCTGTCTCTCCCTGGCCTTGTGGGGTCTTGTTCTCCATAAGTCAGAGCTCTGCCCCTGCCTGGGCTCTCTTGATTTAAAGCCAGAAGACAAAGTTGTGTTTTATTGACCTCTGGAGCAAGTGTGGGAAGAGGTTGGTGGAGGAGCTGTGTGTGCAGTGCAAATGGATTTGGTATTCTTTTTACCCAGAAACCCAGAGTGCCGCTACCTGGCGAGTGCCTCCAAGGATGGCAGCATCCGCATCTGGGACACCCTGGTGGGCAGGTGTGACAAAATCCTCACGAGCCACACGCAGTCGGTGACCTGTGTGAAGTGGGGGGGTGATGGCTTGATCTACTCTGCCTCCCAGGACAGGACCATCAAAGTCTGGAGGAGCCAGGATGTAAGTGAGGCAGACAGCCCTGGGACTGCTGGCCAAGGGGGCTGGACACGCTTTGTTGTAGCTTTATTCTTCCTGGCACAGCTTGTGTCCTGGAAAATGGGAGTGCAGAGCAGGTGCTGTATCCTCCTGACCTGTCAGAGCCTCTTGCTTGACACCATTTAGAAGCAGCAGCTGTTGTGTGATGTTTTCATTCCCAAAAAGTGTAAAATGGGGCTAAAAGCTGGAGAAGCCTCTACTGTAGGGCTGGTTCTTTGCAAAGGCTGTGAACCTGATCCCTGAAGCTCAACAGTGTTTCTTCCTTGTTAAGCTTGGCTGCAGCCCTGCCTGCCTCTTGGGCACCAGGGTTTGGAAAGGTTTGGGTTGGTCCTCACAGCAGGGTGAGTGCAGTCTGGCTCTTGTCCTGCCCGTCCCTCTCTCAGCAGTGGTTTTGCTTCCAGGGGGTGCTGTGCCGCACCCTGCAGGGCCACGCTCACTGGGTGAACACCATGGCCCTCAGCACCGACTACGTCCTGCGCACCGGCGCCTTCGAACCCGCTGAGGCCACCATCAACCCACGGGATGTGAGCGGCTCCTGTGAGTGCAGCACCCACGGAGAGGAGGGCTGGGGAGGAGGGAGAGGGAGCTCTGATGCCAAAGCAATCGTGAGAGCTGGGAGCAGGTCCTGTGCTTGGCGTTGCTCATGCTAGCAGGCATGATCTTCCTTGCCCGGGTGGGCTGGGGAGTGGGACAGTCACTCTGTTTTCAAGGGTTTTTGATCCCAGTACTGCCCTAGGCAAAGGGAAAGTGGGTGAGAAGTCACAAATGCAGCTGCTTGGCCCACAGAGCCAGGATTGGAGTTGGCATCACAAGGTGGTAAAGTTGCCTTTCACCTGAGGGTTGCAAATCTCTCTTCATTTCCCTTTCCCTCTCTCAGTGGCAGAACTGAAGGAAAAGGCACAGCAGAGGTATGACCAAGTCAGGGTAAGTCCTGTTTGCCCCTGCCCCTGCTTTCTGACCCTGCTGGAAGCAGGATACCTGCACAGTTGGCTGTTGACCCCAACACTGGTGGTGCTTCTGATCTCCCCACACCTGACTTGCCTGAGACTTGAGCTCTTTTCATCTCTTTCTCAGGGCCAGGAAGCAGAAAGGCTTGTCTCGGGGTCAGATGACTTCACGCTGTTTCTTTGGAGACCAGCAGAAGACAAGAAGCCACTGGAGAGAATGACAGGCCACCAGGCATTGATTAATCAAGTCCTCTTCTCACCAGACACTCGGATAATAGCTAGTGCTTCCTTTGACAAGTCCATAAAGCTCTGGGATGGTAGGACAGGAAAGTGAGTTGGTTTGTTGTGGTGCTCATATGGGCTCTGCATGTAATGCACAGGTTTATGCAGAGATGGGCCTCAGTGTCATTGTCAGCAACTCCCTGGTGTGTCCAGCATTACTGTAGCCTGAATTCTTGCCAAGTAATTCTGCTGCCTCTGTCTCTTTGCCCACAGGAAGTCTGTTTTTCAGCTCCTCTTGTGTCAGGGGGTCTGTGCTTGGCCAGGTGTGTGCAGTGGCACTGTCAGCCACCCACAGCATTGTACCCATGTGTCACTTGCTGCCTGCTGCAGGGTGGGTTCTCCAGGGCAAGCACAGCTGTGGTGGGATGGGATGATCCACTCAGCTAATCTCCTGAAGTTTTGTGTGCATGCCCAGTTTAAATGGTTCCTGTGTCAGAGAACAGCTTGTTCTGGACAATGGAAATTCTTGTAGTTACAAGTGGTGCTTTTGGTGTTTGGATGCTCCTGTAGTCCAGCTTTTAACCTTCTGCTGGAGTGCTGGTGAGCTCTCTGGGGCAGCAGTCCTTCCCTTGTTTTGCCTTTGTACTGATGAGCTTGGGTTCATCTCAGGAATTTTAACAGTCCTGCTAAATCCAGGCTGCTCAGCTAGAGAAGGAGGACACATCTGTGTGGTGAGGCTGTATTGTTGCCTGCTGGATAAGGATTTCTTGGCAGAGGAGTTGAGATGAAGAGCTGTCCTCTGGAAGGCTCTGAGCCCATCCTGGGGTGCATTTTAGACAGTCTTAATTACACATGGACTCTATAGCAATTGACCCCCTTGTGTGTGTTGGCTTGGGGCGTGCTGGCATCCCATGACTGTGCTTGCTTGCTCACAGGTGGAGAAGAAACATGAAGTCTGGGCAAGGGCAGGCTTGAAACAAACTCCGCTTCCTCCTCTTCTGACAGCTTTTTTTTGTGCCTCCTCCACACCAGGTACCTGACATCTCTGAGAGGACACGTCTCAGCTGTCTATCAGATCTCCTGGTCAGCTGACAGCCGCTTGCTGGTGAGTGGGAGCAGTGACAGCACACTGAAGGTCTGGGATGCCAAGACAAAGAAACTGGCCATTGATCTCCCTGGCCACGCAGACGAGGTGAGGTGTCTGGTCAAGCTGAGGTGTTTGAGAGGCAGGGGTGGCTCCTCCTCCCAGCAGACATAACTGGGTCTTTCCCTGCTGCTAGGTTTACGCAACAGATTGGAGCCCGGATGGGCAGAGGGTGGCGAGTGGAGGGAAGGATAAGTGCCTGAGGATGTAAGTAACCTCCTGTGTGTCCATTGGTGCTGCTGCAGCCACTCCATGTGTGCTTCAGAGCTGCAGTCTCTGCAGACACCTGCATGGTTAGGGTGTGAACTCTCTTCGCAGAGAGCACAGTGCTGGGTTAAATTCCAGCCTGGAGACCTGCCCGGAGACCTGACCTCTCTCAGGGCAGAAATGGCTGATGTCCCCTGGGAGATGACTAGAAAGCAGAGTCCTTCCAGCTAAGCAGTCAGTGGTGAAATTTAACTTGGATGTTTCAGCTCCTGGAGAGGGGAAGGAACAGTTGCACCAGTCTGTCAGACCCTTCCTTTCTCACCTTCATCTCCCAGTTATGCAGACAGACAAATTCCTGTGAGCTGGTTGTTGTTTGACCACAGCTGATGAAGCAGCCTGGTCTCCAGGCCCACTTGGTGCTGTTCTCATGTGATACCTGCTGGGCTGTGTGTGGCAGGGCTGGTGCCAGGTCACAGGGACACAGCAGCTCTTTCCCTTTGCAGATGGCGTCGATAGGAGCAGGAAGCTGCTGGTCCTGTCCTGAGCTGGTCTGTCCTCGGTGGGATCTGCCTGGGGGATCTGCAGAGTGATGGATGACACAGGCTGACCTGAGTGTGACTCCTGGTTCCTGTTGGCTGCTCTCCCTCATGGACTCTTTCCTTATATTTATTTAAGGAAATTTTAATTGTAGTTCTTACTAAGAGCTGTGATTTGCAGGGTGATTTCTTCTGACCATTACAGGAGAGAGAGCTCATCTGCCTCCATCTCAGCTGGCTTTTTATCGACACTTCAGCCTTCCAGTAGGCTGCTGCCATGAGAGGGACAAGTGAAGGGTGGCAGCAGCTCATGCCCTCTCTTGTTGTTTGAACAATCCTGCAAGGAAGAGGTCTGCAGTGGGAAGACAAGGGGTTGTCCTTGTGTGGCCTTCAGAGAGGAGAGAGGAAGGGGAAATTCCAGCACATCATTACATTGCAGAACTGTGCACGGCTGCATGCCTGGGACAAAGATGTGCTGAGAATAAGGTCTCTGAGCTTCTCCTTATTCCAGTAAGGTTGTGCCTTTCCACTCAGCTGATTTCCCTGTGGGCTGTGCTGAGCATTATCTGTTAGTGATCCTCCACATCCACAGCAGATAACTCACCCACTCATCTGTTTAGGGTGCAACAGGCATGGACCTCAAATCCCTGCAAGAGCTATGATGAGTTTTCAGATCTCAGTGGTTCTTGGAAATGGGGAAATGAGGCACTTGTGCCTCTGAACAGGGGAGAGAGCAGCCATTTCCCTGCCACTGCTGGCTTGCAGGAAAAGAAGGAAGGGGTGGGGAAGGGAAGAATGGAACAGGCATTTTGAATGGTGTCCCTTGCCCTGGTTACGTGCTCACAGAAGGGCTGGGGCTCTCATGGTAAATGGCAACACTTCCATTGCACAGAGTTGATCCTTCTGAAATTTCTCAAGTGCAGTTACTTGCCCAGTGGGTGAGAGGATTCACTCTTGTCAATTTTAGATTTGTAAGATTGCTTATGAGCCTTTTGGTATGTCAGTTCTGACCTTCAGCAATCATGAGGTAAACAGACCTGAACTTAGTGTTTTATTTCCAGGTTGCTTATGAAACAGTGGAAATCAAGATGGTGTTATTAATGAGTAGAAATTACATCAGATTTAGTTGCATCAAATTAGCATGAAAGCCAAAACATTCTCTGTAGCACTGATGCTGCAGTTGCTACTCAGTGATTACTACAACTCAGTACAGGAGTTTGGGTGTCAGGTGCTTCCCAGCTGCAGAAGATGCATTTAGGAGTTTATTCCTGCTGGCAGAAGCTGTGCGGAAAAGAGGGAATAGTGCAGTGATGACAATTTGCTTGTCTGCAAGTGTTCAGGTGAGCAGAAGACTGGAACAAAGGGTTAAATCTTTATGATCTCATATTAAGGTGACTGAAAACACAAATTCAAGTTCCTGTTTTTAGTGTCTCTTTCTGCCAGCACCCTCTATCTTCATGGAATCTTTTGGAAAGAACTCAATATCCTGTACCTGCTCTTTCATTAATGTGCTTCCTCCAGCTGGTTCCTGCTGACAGTGAAGGCCATGTCATGTCCATCTGTATAAAGAAGACTTTTTTTTAATTTGCTAAGGTAAATGTTGTGGGACAGGATGATTTAAAACCGTAGCTGATAATTCTGTCTCCCCAGACTGCCTGTGCCCTTGGGAAGCAGAGGAGCACATGTGCAGCTGACAGATCTCTGGTAACAGCCGAGACAGTTGCCCATTTTGCAAGCATGCTAAAGGAAACACCCTCAGGAGGTCAGCTCTGTGTCCCCAGGTTTGACTTGCTGAAAGTGGCAACTTCTGTACAGCGTGTGGCTCTTTTTGAGGCAAGAAGCATCGTTCTTTGCCTCCTCTCCCAAAGTGCTGCAGGGGGACACCGTGCCCTGTTAATCCATGGTGTGTTTTGTATGGAGTGGAGATGTATCAGAGGTGGGGGAAGTGATCCTGCCAGCAGGGACTGGCTTGGCCGTGTTTATGTACCTAAGGACCACTTCCCTGTCTACTGAATTCCAAACCAGAGTTTGGAATGGTCATGTTCCTAACCTGGGCTAGCTCCTACCAGCCCTTCAGACTGCTTCTGTGCTACTAGGCACTGAACAGAGCCTGATTAATACCCACCTTCCAGACATGTTTTCCAAAGCAGAGTGTCACCTCTTGAAGAAGATGACCTTGGAACTAAGTTTACACCAAAATAAACTATCTAGGCCTTAATCTTTCTTTGACATGACAGCGGGTAGACTTTCAGCCATGCTATGTGATGGGTTTGCACATAGACCAAATGATATTTCCCTATCTAGGCAGCTGCTACTATTTTTATCATTCATACAGTCCCAGCCTTCATGCATACTAAGTGCTGGCCCCATTCCAGCTGTATTCCTAAGCAGTCCTGTAGCACTCCTCCCAGTTTTATTTGAATGCAGCATCTCCCAGGGCCTTGCTCTGCAGTCTCCTGCACGGGGGTAGAGCTGTACCCTTCCCTGTGGAGGTGGCTTCTCTTTGGCAGGAGGTGAAGCAAGAGCACAATGTCCCTCCCTCCTTCGCCTGGCAGTGGTGATGTGAGCTTTAATGAGCTAATTTTTGGGATTGCAGATGCTGATTTGGCTTGGTGCTCTTATTAATGGGGAAGACGTAACTTTTTGTTAAAGGACAAATCTAGAAGGTAGGCTGGAGCTTTCTGATTGCTTTTCTGGGAAAAATCGCATCACTAGGCCTACAAGAAACCTTTTGAAACACCTCAACTTTTCCAATGCTGATCTCAGTATCTGCTGCTGTTTTTCAGGCCAGTTTCTCCCGAGTTGCTGGTTAAGCATACCATAAGATATGCCTACCACAAGGGCATTATTTTTCACTGGTAATATAAGAATAATTGTAAGCATATCCAGAAACTCTCTCATGGATCCCTCTGACACTTTCTCTTAAAATCTGTGATAGCTCAGCTGATGCCATCATTGATTTTGTTACAAATCCTCAATGGGAGGACAGTGATGATAAGGACTGGGAAGCATGCTAATCCTCTTGAGAAAGGCTTACCTGTCTTAAAATTCCTGAGTATGATGGAAGGAGAGGAGCAAATGGTAAGAACATCTGCAGTGGAGTAGATTGTCTGGGATAATTCTGAGTTGAGCCAAAGGATGCAAGATTTCTGGTTTTGGGGGTAAATTTAGGTAAGTGGGGCTTTAGCATCCTGAAAATTGTTCTCAGGGCTGTGTTCTGCTTATCCATGCTGGAGGAGGGATGGCCAAGTGGTGAATATATTGTGCTCTCCAGGTCTTGGGTCCTTGGAGCCACGTGTTTGTGTTTGGCTCAGATCAGCTGCTCTCTTGATTGTTTTCCCAGATCAGTAATTAACTTCTGTGGGCATGTTTATAGCCTGGGGAGAGATACAAGAAAAATCTGATTAACAGAAAGAAAATAATCTTCATTCATTCATTGTTTCACATGGAAAAGAGGAAAAGCAGTTTTTTCTCTGCTGTTCTTTGGGTCAATCCAGGCACTGTTCAGGTGTTGTTTCTACTTCAGACAGAGCTGCATTTTGGTGATATGGCAGAAAAGGTCTTACTGCAGAAACCATTAGTGGATTTGAGGATGAAAGGTTGTTAAGGAAACTCAGAACAGTGATGGCTGTATTGTGGGGAGCTACTGCCAGATGCAAGTGTACTTCAGTGTGCTCAGACAAGTAACCTGGAAGGTGCTAATTCCTTCCTAGATCTGTTGCTCCTGTGATCATGAGTCCTGGCCCACATCTGAGAGACTAATTTGGCTGAACCAATCTAGTACAGCTGGGAGAGAGCCACAAACCCATCTCCAGTGCTGCTATTCTGTGTTTTCTTCACTCTTGACACTAAATTGGTGGTCCTTGCTGAGTTGCAGGTGGTCTCTGTCAGTGGGCTGTAGCTCTTGTGTAGTACCATGTTAAAAATAAACTCAGCCCACAGTACTCTGCTTTTGAAGGACCACTGTGCTTGGTTACCAAGTGGAGGTACCACTGCCTGGCCATGCTTTTTGAGCACACTGGGGGTGTGACTGTCCTGCTGCATGGCTTGGCAGAAGTGAGTGGTGCATCCTTCTGAGTGCTGTAGGGCTTCTGCTGCCTGCCCATGCTAAATGGTGAATATTTGTGTGTATTCCTTGGAGAAGAAACACAAAGCCCTGCAGGATGATCATGCATCCTCTCCCAGCATCTCTGGTAATGAGAGTCCCTTTGGGAAAGGCAGGGGAATTCAGTCTCTGACCTCTTTCAGCAAAGGCAAGTGAAGGTGATGTCTGTTAGTAGGTTTATTTTAGACCACCAGTGCTGGAAATACTGACATCTAGAAACTTTCCCAGGCAGTAATCAAAGACCCAGCTCAAATGAGTGACCTGCATGCAAATCCCACAGCCCTTCCTTGAGTGTTTTTTCAGCCCTTCAGATCCCATCAGATTCCCAGTGCAACAGCAGCAGCATGTTTAGTGATTCTGGTCAAACCTCCCTGCCACTCCTGGCTGATTTGTCCTTGCTGTGCTGAAAGAAACCTGCTTGAGGGCTCCAGCACCATTATGAGGACAAAAGGACATCAGATGTGCTACTACTGAAGCGAAATGTATCTGTGTTTTTGAAGTGTAATGCAGAATGGATGGCTTAGGAATTCCTGAAGTGGCTTTCTCTGTTTAAAAAGAAACATTATTTCTGGACTATTTTTTTTATATATATATATATTTTTTTTTTTTTTATATATATATATATATACTCTTTTTTTTTTTTTTTACCTTCCCCAAAATGCAGTTTGTGGCATTGACTTTAGGGTGAGGATACATGCTGATGTGAGGACCAGCAGATGGCAATAAGCAGACAGTTCTTGGGGCAATTATTTCCTGAATCAGAATATTTTAACACATTGAGACTGAAAGGGTTTTTCCTGGCTTGAAAGGGGCACCATGAATGCATACTAGAAAGTGTATTACTATCAGCACCTTAATTTATGATTAACTTGGAATCTTGCTCAGTCCTTCCATGGGAGTGTCCTGAGCAGCTGAAATTACTTGGTCAGCTTTGCTTCCTCTGTTGTGTTTGCCAGGTTAGTGCCATGAACAGATTATGGATGGGAGCTCAGGACTTCAGAAAATAGAAGAAAGGTTTGGTCTGGAGTGGTTTTAAAGCCCTTTGGTTCTCTTTGGCATAAAGTAGATGCCTTACAATTCCTCTGATGCCTCCATATAATGGCTAGAGCTTCAAATGGCCTTCATAAAGCTGTCAATATTCCCCTAAGAGTCTCTTGCTGAATTTTTTTTTTTTTTTTAATCTAAGTGCATTGTCTTTGGAGAAAACCATCTGTGGAGCTTTTGACATGGCACACAGATGCCATAATGCTTGGGTTTGAGTGCCAGAAAGCAAAGGCAGATAAGTGAACAAGGAGAGGACCAAGTGCATAACCCTCTGCTCAGTCTCTATTTTCATCTGGCAGAGCTAAAAGCAGACCTGGTATCATGTGAGAGAAGGTGCAGGACAGCAATGTGAAGTCAGAGCTTTGCCCCACATGATCCCTATGTGCACCTTGTCTTGACTGTAGCTTCAATGGGTGGTTAATCACTGTTGCTGGGGTGCCAGGGTGCTGAGGGTGACTGGGGCAGATGGGGATACTGGGGAGGCACTCACAGGTCAAACTGAGGTGTGGAGGTGGCGTGATGGAGAACAGCAGTCAGGAATGGAAAGCAGAGGACTGTAATTACATAGACCTGGAGGTGAAGGTCAAAGGCTGCATGTGACTGGTGTGTGGTGGCTGGTTCTTTTGGTTGTTTTTTTTAATGCTTGTACTTGTTGCTGTAAACAGCCCCAGGCTGATCTAAAGTGCTGGGGGGCAAAGGCTGTAAATTAGAGTGATGTTCTCCTTATAAAGAGAGCAAGCAACTTGAAGTGTCTTTGGCTTTTGCATGTTTTTTCCTCCGTTGGTTCTCCATTCCTTTAAGTTCCTTGTATTAGGTTTGACCTAAGAGTCTTGCTTGCTAATGGAGGAGGGGACAGTGTGTGACCCTGAAGGTGCTGGGTCAGCAGCATCACCCCCTTGGCAGTGAGGGATGATGGAATACCTGCCAGCCTGCCCTGGTGCTTGCCCTGCCTCTCTCTCAGCTGGCTCCTGAGGCACCTCTGTTCCTCCTTCCTCTTCTGGTGGACTCTCAGCTTTGTCCTCACTGGCAGGTGAGCCCGAAGCTGCCAAGAAAAGTGAAATGCAGCACATCTTAACAGTCAGAGGGAGGCATGGAGAGGAGGGGGGGAGAGACTTTGGCCTCTTTGCCTGGGTAAGGCGGGCAGGGGTTGATTTCCAAGGCCTTGGGTCACCGTCCTCCCTGAGGGGAGGGTGACCCCGGGAGCCATGCTAGGGGGGTGAGGGCTGGAGGGGGCTTAGGCCCAGCGACAGGATGAGGGGAGAGCCCGGGGAGGCTGAGGGGACGCTGAGACCATTGAGGTGAGGCTGAGGGGGTTGAGGGGAGGTTGATGGGATTGATGGAAGGCTGAAGGGGCTGAGGGGACGCTGAGAGGATTGTGGGGAGGCTGAGGGGATTGATGGGGGGCTGAGGGGGCGCCGAGAGGATTGAGGAGAGGCTGAGGGGAGGAGGGGTCCGGCTCAGGCTGAGGAGACGCCGCGGAGGGACACTGCGGCTGACGCTCCCGCCGGGTTAACCAGGGTAAGGCACTCTTTGGCCGCCGGCGGAAGTAGCCGAGTGCTGGGGCCTGCGCGATGCGGCCTATAAAATGCTAGGGGTGGTGCGGAGGTCCGGGCAGTCGGAGCCGGGACTGGCGGGTGCGGTTTACTGGGGCGGAGCGGTGGGAGCCCCAAGAGGTGGTGGCAGCGGCCTGAGAGACAACCCCCCCCATACACCCTGCCGGCACCTTCGCTCGTTTTCTCTCTCTCGCAGCGGGGGCGCCGGTGACAGCGACAGCCACCCCTGGAACTGCGGGCCGCACCTCTCCCCACCCTGCTGGATGCTCTGAGGCTCGGTCCCTGAGAGGGACCGCGGCGCCGGCAGCCCCCGCTGTGGCGAGGCCATGGGGGCGGGCAGCGTTAGGGCTCCGAGCCTCCTTCCCTGCTGAGAAGACCCCTTGTCCCGACGCCGATGCCGCGCTATCCCCTCATTCCCGGCCCCTGAGATCTTTTTTCCCCCCCCCCTTCCTCTCCTTTCCCCTCCTTGCCCTCCCCATGCCAGACGGAGCCCCTTGTCTCGGAGACGCCCTGCAGCAGCCCCGCCGGCCCGGGGGTCTGCGGCTGCCCCCGCGGTATGAGAGGAGCTGCCCCCGGCGGCGGGGGCAGCCAGGAGAGGGGCAGGCTCCCACCCCGCCGCCGGTTACCGTGAGGCGGCTGTAGCTGCCTCGGCTGGAGGAAGAACCCCTTTGTTTTCCCTCCCTCTCCCTCCTTCCTTCCCGGGGCTTCATGCCCCGCTGAGGGGATGATGGAGGTGGTGGGGGACTTTGAGTACAGCAAGAAGGACCTGATAGGACACGGAGCCTTTGCTGTGGTCTTCAAAGGTCGCCACCGCAAGGTAAACAGCGATGGGCTTCAACCGGAGCCGGGCCGGTTACACAACCCCGGGCCGGGGGCAGGGGCCGGGGTCGGGGTCGCTCGGTGGAGCCGCAGCCCTCGGGAACCCCTCCCGGGGAGGGCGAGTGGGGGGTGACAGCTGGGGTGCGGGGTTGTGGGGACAGTCCACACGGTTCCGTGGGAGCTGGATGTTAAGGAATGAGAAAAGGAAAGACGGAAAGGTGCGGGGTGGGCTGAGGGGCCGGGGCCCGGGGCTGGGCCTGCACCCGGGGTAGCGGCCCCAGAGGCGAGCAGCCGGCTCCCGGCCTCCATAAACCCGTGGTTTTTCTTTTTTTTTTTCTTTTTTTTTCAAACCAAACACTACACCCCAGCAACCTATCTCCGCTCCTATCTCCCTGCTGTTTGGTAGCTCCCTCCCATAACGGCGAGAGGAGAGTTGCAGCTGTATGAGAGGCTGAGCCCTTTGTTTGTTGGGAGGGTCATGTTTATCTCGCTGGATAAGGAGGGTTCTAATGGAAAATTGTCTCCTTTGGGATTGGCTGAAGATTTCTTAAATTCTGAGGTGTCTGGTTTCCTGGCGTGGCTTGCTAATCATCCAGGATATTCATTCCTGACGTTATGGTTTCTTGATAACGTGAGAGTTTATTCTGGTGTTGGTGTCTGAAGTGCTCTGCTTTCCAGAAAACAACTCTTCAGATTTATCATTTTGGAGCACTGGGTCAGAACTCGCAACTTGGGAGTGGTGTGGGGGTTAAAATATAAAAAAGAATGGGAGAAAGGAAGACACAAACTTTAAAGGGCGATGGAGATGCTTCCACCTTACAAATAAAGAGGCAGTTTATTTTTAGATTATATATAAATAGACAGCATATACGTTTACTTAACATAAACAGATGTTTGCTCATGCAGTTTTCAGCTGTAGAGCAAAAGAAGGCTGAAAATGGGAAGTACTTAAAGGAGAGTAGAAGTAACTCCATCACTGAGAGAGGACTAAAATACAAATACATAGCACCACTACCAAAAAATAAATGGGGGATGATTACTACTTTTTTCTAAAATGCTTTTGAATCCCTATAAAAGCACTGCAGCTGCAACTGGATTTTAATAGCTGTCTAAGCTATTGTGGAATGAAATAGTTCTTGATGATGTCATGTGATGGAGTAATCACTGGTGGGTAGAGCAGGGGTGATCTTGCAGCTTTTTCTCCACTGCTTTACTAGCTAGGGGGTAAAGTTAAAAAAAGTTGAAAACTGACAATACTTTTTCATTTGTTTCCAGAAAACTGATTGGGAAGTAGCCATAAAGAGTATTAACAAAAAGAACTTGTCAAAGTCACAAATCCTACTTGGAAAAGAAATAAAAATCTTAAAGGTATGTTAATTTGCAGTGATTTTTTTAAAGCTGCTTTGCTTGAAAAGGAAAAGAGACTTTTGACCTAGTTCTTTCCGGGTCATGGATTGTATCACAGTAATTGCTGTTCTGTGTTTTGTTTCTCTGCTAGTTCAAGGAAAAATCCAGAGTTAAAAGCCCAAGTGAACAAAAAATGAAAAAAACCACTTTTTTTTGGGTTTGGAAATGGTCTCAGAAGATGTCATGGGCATGCTTTTGCAGTAAGCAGTTGACAGTTATTGTAGATCCAGTCCCTGTGCTTTGCTTATTGCACTTATAAGAAAACTTTGTCCTTCAGGATGGCTCATGTGGCACCTTTCCCTTGCAGTGGGAAGAGCACAAGTCATAGCTCAGGGTCAAACATCAAGCCTTGTATCTATCTTCATCTTCTTTGCTCAAAGATGCCTTGAAAGCTAAACTTGGCATGCTGAATTTGATTCCTGAAGCAGTCTTCTGCTTCTTAGAGAAGGAAATAAAACAGAGCATCATTTAGTTTCTCAATGCTATTTTATGGATATGTCTCCTTGGATGGTCTCAGCATTCTCTGCTCTCTGAACTTCACCATATCTCATTTTATGTAGCTTTGCAGTAATAATTACTGCTGTTTTTTTCCAAGCTTCTTGAGATATGTCACTATTTTATATAGTAGTATATACATATTTTTTATAGTGCAGAAGTTGGCGTGTTGGGCGTATTAGTGTGCTGCAAAGACAGCATGAGCTGTCCTGAGTTTTCTTTGGTATTATTTGGTTTGATTTCCTTTTTGTTGTAAAATGGTAAGGCTGGCTTAAACATAGTGTAACTCCATTAAGCAAGAAATTGTATGAGACTACAAAATTCAACTTAGTCTGTTCAGTACTCTCTAAAGGATCTTGTGCTGTTGTACTTTATGTAACTAGACAGAAAAGTTCTGGAACCAAATGTTTTTATGACCTCTGAAGATATTGCCTAATTTCCTATCTCTGTAAATATTGTCTAAATAGCTGGGATTTGCTCCAAATCCCATCAGCTGGTCTAAAAAAGATGCTACCTTTCTTTGTAAAATTTAGTTGTCTTTGGCTATCAGCATATCAAATTTAAAATACAGGCTATTGCCATAATACAAATATTTTGTTTTACAGGAGCTTCAGCATGAGAACATCGTAGCTCTCTATGATGTCCAGGTAAAACATGTTTTGATGCCTTTTTCTGCTGAGTAAAAAATTTTGGATGGCCATACATTTCGTTGCTACAATCAGTTTGGTATTTTAAAAAAGAAATCCAAGTCCCTCCCAGCATTAGGGGAGTTGTCTCATCTTCAACACACTGTGCATTAATTTTGTAGTAGCTCTTCCTAGTGAGCAGGGTGCTCACTTGGGATAGAAAGCTGTGAGGAATACAGTTACTTCCAGGGCTGCAGAGGCAAGTGCCAGCCTGAGAACCTCTGCAGAGGCTGTTTGTGTAGTTTGGTCCTGTCTCCAGAGAAAAAGCATCAGTGGGATGGGCTGTGAGCTCTGTCAGTGGCAGGAACTGTTCTCAATAAGCCTTGATTCCTTGGCCCTATAATTTAATTGGAAAGTGGGTGTTTGTGGATAGTGACTGAATACACCTGAAGGAAAATGTACGGGTAGGAGTTGATCTGAATGGATGAAGCATCTGACATTGGGAACTCAATACAACTTAAAATACTCTGTTGTAGAAAAGGAGCAGCATTTTTGGATCTCTGTAACAAAGAAATGGTGATGGTGAGGAAGAAATGGAGGAGTTAGAAGACCATGATCATACATGCAGATATTGCTGTTAGCTGTGCTGAAAAAGATAGGATAAAGTATAAAAGCCAAGCAGACATTTGGATCTTTTCAAGTAGGAGAAATAAGTACTACATTGCTTCAAATTATCTTCCTCTTTTTATTCCCAGGTTTCTGCCTGATAAGCTGGAGGAGTCACTTTTCTAGCCTATCTAGGGTAGTGTATTGTGCTTTGTAGTAGTACATTTTTTGTATCCTAAGGCCTGCAAATGTTGAGTAAAGCTAAATATGATGTGATGTAGGTTATACAGCCACTTGTCTGCTTGAATAAGAGCTACACATTTATCTCCTGGCCTCAATTCTAATCTTAAATATGGAGTCACATGTATGAAAAAATTAATAGAAACAGCCCTAGGGGCATCACATAGTTAAAGAAATGCAAAATAAACATTTTGACAATCTTCTGTTTTCTGTCTTTACACATTTCCACCCTAAAAGGTTTTCATCTGATATGTAGGTATGAATCTCTGTAGCTGTAGAAATACACGTTCACAGAATACACTCCAGGCAGGCTCAGGTTTTGTTGTGTGTAGTGCTACAGGACATCTACTCAATTCTGTTGACTTTTGATACCAAGGAGTAATGTAGTAACAGACTATTCATCCAACTTCCTATTTGAATGTGTGGAGTCTCTTCCCTCCCAAGTCTTGACTCCAGAACTCTGCATTTTGAATTGTATTAGCTGCTCTGAGAGGGAAAGTACAGTGTCTTGTGCTCCTTGAAGAGACTGGGTTTTCCTGAGTACTGCTAAGTGGAAATAATATCTCAGCATCCTAAATATAGTATATCCAGACATCTTAAACTGGAATTGTTGACTGAGGATGTTGGTGTGAGTAAGCAGCTGAATTTCAGATTTATCCTTTACAGTTTTCTTTGCAACTCAGCCCAGGTATAGTTGACTAGGTCTGTATTTTGGTGATTTAACTTTGTGTATCTTCTAAGCCTTGGAGAGGCTTTTGCTTCTTTTAATTTCTGCACAGAATATCCATAAGGGAAGAGAGAATAGAGCTGTACACTTGTCTATGGTTTCTCTACCTAAAGGTTATTAAAAATAATAACTTTTATTATTTTCTGCTCTGCCACAGGAAAGGGTGACAGGACTTCTTGAATGTTCAGGCCTGTGCTCTCCTTTTGAGAAGGGGATGCTGCTGTTTGTTCACCACTGCATTTAAATCAAATGAACAGTCAAGGCAAAGAGAAGGGAAAACTCATGTCTCATACCTTGGATATATTTCAAATACATTCATGGCAAACAAAAAGCTTGGCAGTATGATGCTGCTTCTATAGAAGAAATTGCTTTTCAAAACATGGTCTAAGGAATGTGACAGTTGCACAAATAAGCTTTTCCCTTTCTGCACAGGGCTGTGTTTGGGAAATACTGTACAGCATTAACTTGTGTGATTACATTAATTTATAACCCAGCAAGAACGAACACTATGCAAAGCATTCTCATGTCTATTAGGCTGTTACACCTACTAATTTTCTTTAGCATTTTGTGTCCTAGCATGTGCTGTCCTTTTTGTTTGCCATGGTTTGGGGAGCATACTGATATAGAACAGCAGATAGGACTTCAGGTTTTCAAGCAATTTTTAAGTTACAGAAGTTAATTTTTTTTCCTCGGTGGTGAAGCCAGTGGAGTCTGTGTCACAGTAGGAAGTTCTCAGTGTGACTGGGAGTCTGTTTGATTTTTATAGTTCTGTTGGTCTGAAGCATTTCCTAACTTTATACAGTTTGAAATAAGAAGATGTGAGAATAAAAAGATGTGGAATAAGAAGATGCACTGTTTGGCAGGCCATTTACCTTAATAATCCAGGAACTGATTGTAAAAGATGTGTGCAGTGTAAGTGGCAAAACCCAGTGAAAAAGCATAAATTAAAATGGCTTATTCTTCATTGCCAGTTATATCTCATAATATTAAATGAAGTTATCTGTACTTAATGGCAGTGCTTTGAGGTTAAAGCTCTATCCCTGCATAGCAAATTGAAATGTATCTTCTGAGAATGAAAGGTTAATTATTATTTTACATATTGCAAAAGGCTTCATGTGGAATTGTTTTCACAGGAGGCAGGTTCCTTCTGTTCATTTATGGTTGTGTTCCTGTTGCATGGTCTGTGACCAGTCCCACAAGTCAGTGCAGGAAAGATGCACACCACTAAGGTTTTAACTAAATCTGGGGAGAACTTGTGAGCCATTCTCTGATAGTATCTGAATATTACTGTTGCCTCAGCTCCTGTGAACACCATTTTGAGATGTTACTAGAGTACATATAGTGTCCACTGAGTTAAACTAGACTTGCCATTCATCTGGAGACACACCCCAGTGTGCTGTGAATGTTATATGTGCATTAGTTGGCACCAAAATCTTTTGCTCTGGTGCCAGCATGATAATTGCCCTTTATTTCTATAAGGTGGTTACATGCAATGCTGGCAAGTTTGATCTGCAGTTCAGCATTTTATGTAAGCAAAGCACACCATGGTTGGGCACCTGCATGCACCAGGGTGTGGAGACCAGTGGTTTTAAGACTGAAAGCATTTGTGGAGGTACCTAAATACAGACTCTGTAAGAGGAAAAAGTTTTACAGTTGTAGGACTCTGAAAAAAATAAATATGTGCAGCTCACCTCTAAATGTGAAATTAATTTTAAGAAATGCATTAAAAACCCAGAATATAAGAGATAGCAAGACAACCTGTTGAGACATTTTTTTACTTAACTTCTTGGGCAAGCATTTGCTATTCTTTCAAGAATTAAAAAAACACTCTTGAATCTCTGGAATGGTATAAGAATCCAGCTCTTTTCCCATGGTGTTGCTATGAGATGTCATAGCAATTCATCCTGCAGAAGAAGATCACACAGTCCCACATCATGTTAGTTGGAGAAATAGAGCCCACTGTTTCTCAAGAGCAAAAGGAGTCTAAAATAACCTCTAACTCACCAAATGAAATACATGAAATTCCTTGGATAAAGTATTATACTGAAGTATGCAGGTGTCAGTAAATTATTTGGAATGTGCTATATTTAGGATGTGAATTTACAGTTTTGTGCAGTTCATGATCCCAAGTGTGTGTCGAATACAACTAATGCCTTAGAGTTTCAGACAGTGCTTCTTTTACCAAATAATTTAATTCAGAACCTCTCCAGAATGTCAGCCATCAGCATGAAAGCTTGTAATGTGTCTTGGAGAAAGCATTTTAGAAGAATGAATTAATGTCTTCACTGTATGGAGCCTGAAGCTTGCTATTTGAACAGTGGTTTAGGGAGAACTGATTTCCAGTGTGTTATTGGAGAAAGTATCTGAACAGAAATTGTTTATTGTCTTAGCTTGATGGAACATAGCAGATAAAATAACTACAGCTGCTTTTGCTGTTCTGGGAAGCAGTGAGACCTAATGGGAACAAAACCAGTGGTGCTTCTGGTACCTGCACCTCAGCCTTTCCTTATACACAGCTGCCCATGATTTCTTGCTAGTGATGCTTAAGGAGGGAACCCTGTTTATCTATTCCTGTTGTTTTACCACTGGGACTTAAATATTGCTGTTTGGTTTACCCAAGGACTCCAAGTTGATCTGGTTGTGTTGCATGTATTTCTTGAGGCAATTGCCTCAGGCATTCTGGTGGGAGCTCTTGATCTTGGTGTCTCACAGCTTCGATTGCCTCCATGCTCTCATCACAGCTGTTTCTGAACTGTTGTCTTTTGAATGAGAACACCTCAGTATCTTTATTTTTTCCCCTCAGCCCCTTGATTAAGACCTTTGTGTTTCTCAGCATCCATCCTCACTGTGTGTGTAAATAGTCATCTGAAAACACGCTGTCCAGACAAGTTTTCAGATAAAAAGCAAAATCCTGCCCTGTAGGAAATGGTGAGATTTTGAAATATTACCTGGCAGCTGCTGCTAACTGGGAGGTTGGTTATAACAATATTGGACTGCAAGGTCTGAGGCAGTGGAGGTGTTGAAGGTTAGGGGCAAAGTTAGAATTTGTCTTGGCCCACCAGAGAGCTGGAGTTACTGCATAGCCCTGAGCTTACCTGCTGTGCCTGGGTGCTGTAATTTCTATTTCAAAACTTTTTTCAGGTCTTCCAGGGTGTGAGGGTGGTGGATATTTGGTGTGTTGTGAACAGTTTTGCCTTTCCTTTGTGCTGGGCAGCAGGCCAGGCTCTTTCACTGCCTCCTGTATATGTTATAGTGCAGCATTTCACATAACAGAAAATGAGTGATACAGCTATTGTGGTACATTTCTCCATGGCTCATTGCTCTTTTATGTGAATAATTGGCAGCATGCACGCTATGGGGATCCTACAGGCACATGTCAAATGACATTTAGGCTGAGACTTAACATTTAGTCAGAACTAACAAAATATTCAGTCCTTTAGACATGATAAGAGCTGAACATATTAGAAGCTGCTGATGTGGTGCACTTGCAAAACAAATTAAGAGTATCTGTAATACAGTAAAAAACAGCCCCAAGATCTGGACCAGTGCTTTTTCACTAAATCATCAGAACTTTTGCCAAATTTATTTAATGCTCAGAAAAAATGAAGAGTGTATTCCTAGCCAAAAGGAAATTAAGGCAAATAAAGCACAAATTAACATAGCAGAAAATTAATCACAGAATAGTAGTGCACAAGCTGTCAGGTTAACTCTGGTTGCTCTTGGGAGCCCAGGCATCAACTGCAGCTCAACAGAATCTGTAAACTTGGAGCTAAAACATAGTAACTGTTTCTTTGCCACAGTTTCTGCTTTGGCAGCTCACTAAGGACTCCTTGAAGAATTTCAGCTTGTTCTAAAGGAGGACTTCATAACCACAAAGAAACCTAGGGTATGTTTCTGCCAGTACACCAGAGTTCTAGCAACAGCTGTCAGAAGTAACCATGAATGTTTTGACTTCTTTTTCAATTAATGTCTTTTAAATGGAACTACTGCACTGAGCCTTTGATTTGGGTTGGAACTTTACATCCCTCAAAACAACTGTTGGAAATCTAGGATTAAAACACAGCAAGCTTTGGCAAATATGTTGCCTCTTAATCTTTAATATATCGCCTCTTAATCTTTCTAGTGGGTTTGTCTGTTCAGAATTGTAATATGGTTTCCTGTTAACCTTTGCTACCTTCTACTTCATCTTGCAAGTAAAATTGACATTCAGAATAAGAAGGAGCAAAAATATTTTTTTGTAAATAGAATTTTAAGCAACAGAGCAAGGCATGCTGGGCAAGACTGTTCCCTAATTATTGCAACACAACATACATTTGTTTTGTTTGATTTTTTTTTTTTTTTTATGTTTTTTCCCTAGGTAGAAGCCTAGGCCAGAGCAACTCCAGCTTCAGTAATGCTGTGATCTCTATGTCAATTTTTGAAAGCTTTCTTATCTGTTTTAAGTAGCAGTTCAAACCAGCTTGCTAGGTCAGCTTTATTCCTAGATGTTAGATCTGAAACATGCTGGTTTACTAATCTTTTCCTTTCTGAGCACTTTGCTCTGATTTGCAAGTCAATAGGAATCACAAGAGAGTGATCATAGAGATGACTTTAGTTTTCAGCAAAATAATTAAGAAGGGAAAAATGAGTCTAGAGAATTGACTTGTTTTTTTAATGTAGTTCTCAAATGGAGATCACATTCCCAGTCAGGCTGGCCAAAAACTGCAGTGCAAAATGTGAGCAACTGTGAAGGGCTGAAGAACTTCAGCTGTTTTGAACTAAAACTTGCATTGGTGGAGTACTGAGAAGTGTTTGGTTGTGAGTTAAATTCAGGATGAGATGCAGCTGGAGAGCTTGGTACCAGTCCTGCACAAAATATTTCTTGTGCAATGTAATTAGGTTTGACTTTTGACCAGTCTGGGGAAAATTTTGTGAGAACTCTCATCTGCTCTGCTGATTTAATAAAAAAGAAATTATCCAATAAGGAAATGCACTCTGCTTCTTACTGTGCATTCAACCCAGTGATTTATTTGATTACATTTAATCAAGAATATCAGCTAAAAAAAAAAAAACAAGCAATGCTATTTGAGGGAAATCTGGTGTAGTCTGTAGGAATGACTTTCTTTAAACAGATGAGGGCTAAGTACAACAGGACAAATCATCAGCCCTGTGTATCTGAAGGGAGCAGTTTTATTTGACAGGACTTTGCTTCCAAGAGGTCCAGAAAACAGATTCTCTTAGTTCTGTGGTGAATACAAGTCTGTCATGAGCTGAGCATTACATACTGCTGTAAGCTGATGGGTTTGTACAGACTGTGTTGTGTAGTGGAGGCACTGAGGCTGTGGAACATTTATTCTGATTCATGGGATTGCTATGTTTGGGTTGAAAGCCACTGGCTGAGCTGCTTTCTTGTCACTGGAGAATGGATGGCTTCCATAGTTCTAAGCTGTTATTCCTTTACACATCACAGTCATCCTTTAGGTGAAGTGGTCTTCAGCTGGCAGAATTTCTGCTGTGGTAAACTGGGATTTCAGAGCTGCTGTTTGGCATCCTTAGGGTTCCTGAAAAGAAGTTTCTCTCTTGAAAGATGCAAAGAAACAATGTAGAAAGAAACATTTATCACTATGGGTTTTTTCAGTCATTTACAGAAGCAAGGAATTACTTAGCTGTTTTTCCTTTAATGTATGCACTTAGGTTTTGAGACATTTATAGGGCTGCAAATTATGGTTCATGTTGGCCACAGCTGTTACAGAAAGACTGAACAATTGGGACTTCCTGAAATGTGATCTACTGCTGCTTTAATGTTCTGTATTGCTTGGAGTTTTCCTTTCATTCCCAACAGATTCAGCTAATGTTCCTAGAAACTTGCTTTCTTTGAAGCTAATTTCCAAATGTAAACAAATCTGTAATGTACTTGATGTTCTGAGCTGGAAAGAACCTCAAATGCATTTCTATAACACAGACAAGGGTGGTTAACTAAATGCTTCCAGAAAGTGAAGACACACTCTTAAATTAACCTTAAAACATCCATTTCTTTTTGAATTGTACTTACTGCAGCTGTCTGTAGTGGATATCAGTGTTCAGGGTAGTTGGTTTCCTTACCCTGGGCTCAGTTTTACTTTTCTTTCACATTTACTCTTTCTTTTTAAAGCTTCCTAGCCTGACCTGTCAGCAAGCCCTTGAAAATGACACACTTGGGGTACTTCTTGCCACTATGGGCAAATTGAACATGTGCTGAAGTTATAATACAAGCACTGAGAAAGGTGGTGAAGTTCACAGCTTTAGTGTTGCCATGCAAGGTCCTTTTGACTTGATTTTGACACTACTCAGCAGCATACAGTCAGACTGTCTGCACTTCCACTTCCAACTGGAGCATTTGCCTGGCCTTGTCTGCTTTGCCATCTCAGCTGTCTTTAAGTATATTTTCCCATAAGATTGTCGACCTTTGCTTATTTGTGAAATGAAAGGGACATAACTTACTATGTAACTAAAACTATCATCCTGTTTATCCTGTTTATTGTATACTTGCCTTTTGTTTCCTTCTGGTTCTCCGTTTTCTTTCCTTGCAGTCTAACTCAATCAGCTCAGAGGGGAAAAATGTTTTTACTTTATGAAAGATCTGAGTGTCTTCAACTTTGCAGGCCCAATAAAACTAATTTATGCAAGAGACTTTGTGGAAAACAATGCTGGTTATTGGCATAGATGGACTGGTTCTTTCTTTCTTCACACAAAATAAATATTTGTAAAAAAGATGAATGTCATTTTTACAGCCCTGTTTAAGCACAGAGATTTTTACTGCAATTTTGTGGAGCGTGTAGATAATTTACAGTAGAAGTTGACTGATCTGTCTTTCAGCAACTTTTACCCAGTTACAAGAGAGGGATTTCAGGTTGCAGATAGGTCAAAGGAGGTCAAAGCTTTGGAACATCTCAGTAGGATCATCATAACAAATCACACCTTTGCCACAAGGCCTTTAGGTCCCTGGCAGGGCTGTGACTAGCTGAAGGAGATGCTTTACAGAAGTATACATGATTCCTGAATTAATTATCCTACAAAACAGCATTTGGGAATCAGTTTATTCCAGACAGTTAACTGCTCTGTGATTTCTGAGTGACCTTCACCTTGTCAGATGGCAGAACCAAAGCCTGGTTTACTCAGAATCAGGGAACATAACTTTGGAATTCTTCCTTGGTTGTCATGGCCAAATTGTCTTGCTTAATTCTGTAATTCTGTTCCCTATGTTTGCAACTAAATATTACTGTCCTGTTAGTGACTGTTGTCCCTGATGTCTGGTAGTGAATAAGATTGTGACATACAGTGGAAGCTGATGTTACTGTATGAAGCTCTTTCAAATTACAATTTTATTCTTGTTGATTGTTTTTTACATATACTGGTGCTTCTGAAAATGTTAAATACTTAATGATGGGACATGTACATATTTGCTACCCTCTAAAACAGGGACTTTAACATAACATGTCTCAGTTGATTGAAAAATTTCATGTTACACTTGCTTAATGCAGGTACTGAAGGCTTTGTCTTATCACATTCTTAAATGGGATTTGTTCTCCTTCTCTTTCAGGAAATGCCCAATTCTGTCTTTTTGGTAATGGAGGTATGTGTTCATGTATGTTTCTTTGTGGCTGATTTTAAAGATGATTTTTAGGCACAACTCCCTCTTTACACAGAGGCAAAACAACTGTGACTCATTAAAGCAATCAGTTCTGAAAGCTAGATTATTAATTTCCTATGCATTACTAAACTTGTCAGCAGTGTTCATTCCATAAATTATTCAGCTTCATTTTATGATACTGATAGTATTAATGAAGTGTTGCACCTCCATTTATTAATTACAAATAATAATAAAAAAAATCTGGAAGGCAAACAACGGAAAAGTATAATCTGTTTTTTGTAAAAAGATTACAAAGTAAAAATCATATAGCAAGTATTTCAGTGCTTGTGTTTTGAATAAAAACCTGTTTTTTTTTAACAGTACTGCAATGGTGGGGATTTGGCAGATTACTTACAAGGTAATTGATTACTGTATTTCCCTATTAAGAAGCTATTGCATTGCATGTTTACACTCTGTATTCCTGTAATCCATTGCTGTTTCTTTGGGATATTTTTTTTTTTGCATGTGGTTTAAATTTTTTTCTGTTCATACAAGATCTGTAATTCCACCGTGCGTGCTAACCCTCATGTGATTTTTAGAGTACCCTCTTTATAAGAGTCACTCAATTCTCCAAGAATCTGTTTAGTGTTGTATTCTGTCTCCAGGCAAGGTCAGCATCAGAGTTATGTTTACTGTGTGTTTGTATGCCAGCACTTGAAAACTAAATTTTGAAGCTGCAGGAAGATAAAAGGTTTTGCATTTGTTTAAAAATATTTCCTAGTGTTTTCAAGTGCTGCTCGTAATTGAAAATGAAACCCACAAAGCAGCAATGAAGGCAAATAAAATAATGCACAGACAGAAAATGCTTTTTGCCCCCACTTTTAAAACAGTTCAAGGTAACATTCTTTTGTTTGTGAATGAGGGAGAATATGTATCCATATAGTTATATTATTATATCCATAATAAGCATAGTTAGAAATGTGTGGATTTCTATTTCTAAAGCTGTATTTTGGGGGCTGCTCCCAATATTTTGATGCCACCTGTTTTCTTTTCCAAGATGAGAACTTCAAAATACTGAATTACTTATATAACAATGCTTTCTGCAAAGAGGCAGTTCTGGCTTAGGAGAGATTTTACCCTTCAACTTTGACTCTGCCCAAAGTGAAGACAGAAGTTACAGAATCATGACAAATGGATTCTTACTGCAAGCAATAGTTTGAGCCAAGATATTAACCTCTTTTTTTTTTTTTTTTTAAGTGAAAATTTTCTGCTTGCCTTTATATCTCAGTATGTTGAGGGAATGTTCTAGTGAGCAGCTATTGTTATGGTAACTGTGTATATTAAAAGCCTAATTCACATCCCCTTAAAATCCTTGAAAAGACTCACAAAGAATAATCTAGCTCCTGCATTCAGTGCTTCTTCAGAATGCAGAATGAGATGATGCCTTCTGAAGAGACTTAAAATGTGCATCTTATTTTTCCCTTCAAAATAAATTTTAGCATGGAAGATTTTTTTGAGCAGTGTGGTTATCTGCACCCCCATAATAATTTCTTTAAAAAACAGGTTTCCCAGCATCAGGTGATAACATTAATAATATCCTAAACTGTGAGGTTCTTTTATTTTCTTGGCTTGTTGTTTTAGCAAGTTTGATTTAATGATGATTGAGAAGTTTTACAGTTGTTATGCTATCAAGCTGAATAAACTACTATAAAACCCAGATAATTCAGAGTACTGTAGCTGGTGTAAAGCTGTGAAGGTGTAGATGTGGTCAAGAAGACATACAACGTAGGAAAGTACTGGAGATTAAGTAGTTCTGAAAGTAATTCAAAGTGATTTGATTGTCTTCACTGTTTTTGCGGTTGGTACCTCCGTAGTTTATCCCTTTTTACCCAAAGATAAAGGCATTTATTTTGTCATCTGCTAATTTGTGTCTTTGTTTATGTATTTCCAGCTAAAGGAACTCTTAGTGAGGATACCATCCGAGTGTTCCTCCAGCAGATTGCAGCAGCAATGCGCATTCTGCACAGCAAAGGAATCATTCACCGGGATCTGAAGCCCCAGAATATTTTGTTGTCTTATGCCAGCCGTAGGAAGTCAAGTGTCAGTGGCATCCGAATCAAAATAGGTAAAGAGGCTTTTCTCTGATCCCAAGGTAGCACCACTGTTGGATTGTGTCCCTGCTCAGAAGTACCTTGGTAGTTAAAGGTACTGGGTATGGTGTGTAGGAAAATGATGAGATCAGACAGTAAGTCCAGAATGATGAGCTTTATGGTGTAATGCAGATGCTCAGTATAAAAAAAGATGGAGTCATTAAGACCTTTCTGATTAAATTTGTAGGGAGAAGATACCTATTTAGCTGATAGCTCTAGTATCAAACTATTCTAACTAGACACAATACTATATCCTTTAAAACCTGGAGTAGTCTTCAGCCCATTTCAAAACTGTGTGCACACAAGACTCTGGTTGCAGTTCCAATGGGGGTTTTTTGTGGCAGAGTGTCCTAAGGGTTATTTGAGAAGTTTAGAAATGTAGGTTATAACCTCTTTGTGACAGAAGGAGGTTTGGCATTGGAAATGAGAGATTTCAACTGTTCACCACCCAAATCTTCAGAGGATGCTTCAGGAGTTTTAATCTCATATTGTTGTCTGTTAAGCATCTATTTAGAAATACCTTGTTTTTAACAAGTTTCTGCTCTGTGCTTTTTCTCAGTGTCTGAGGTCTGTTCAAACTCCATCTTCTTAACAGCTCAGAAACAGAACTTCCTCTCTTGCTGTCCTTACTTGATAGTTTCAGATGCTTTTGCCTACATAGAAAATTCAGGCATCTGAAAATTGACTTCTTAAACGTCTACCTGATGTGATTTCACTGAAGCAGATTGTGTATTCATCACTCTTAATGAACCATTTATATTTAGCCACTGACTTTAATCCTTTCCTGCTGATGCCAGGCAGCATGCTCTGCAGCTGGGGAGATGGTTGAGCAGCAGTTTCTGCAAATGATGCCACTGCTGGGTTTTGGCTTGCTATTTATTTGGAAGATGATCCATTATTCTTTCAGTCTAACATTGATTTTACTATTCCTGTAGTTGGCTGTATATTCTACCTGTCTTTTTCTCTCTAACTTGTAATGGTAGCAGATTTCAGTAAGAGATAATGTCTAGATTTCAAAAATTTGAGAACTACTCTTCTTTCCTTTGACAAATGTGTTTCTTTACATAGCTGACTTTGGTTTTGCTCGTTATCTGCATAGCAACATGATGGCTGCAACTCTGTGTGGTTCCCCTATGTATATGGTAAGCACATTTTATTTCAGATTATTACTTATATCAAACATTCTCCTACCTGACCAAAATACTTGCAGACTGGCAAACGCCTGATGTTGTTTCAGTTCACCTTTGAATAGTTTGACTAGCTCCTTTTTTTCTTGTGATTTGGAGATCACAATTGTTAAAACCAGAGGGACAGTGAATGTTTCTGAGCACTGCAGGGAGGTAAAATCTTGAGGAAGCAGAAGGCACTATGTCTTAGCAATCATTTTTTGGTGTTATTCTAATTTTTTGTGGTTTTGGAAACATAGCTTTTGTTTAGAAGAACTGTTATATTTCAAGTCATGTGATGCAGATTAAAATGCATTTTTTTTTTCCTGACAATAAAGAGGTCTTCATATTGTTGTGGCTTTGCTCTTTTGTTTTCCTTTCTGAGATTTTGCTTTTCTTTCCAGGCTCCTGAGGTGATTATGTCTCAACACTACGATGCTAAAGCAGACCTGTGGAGCATAGGAACTGTGATTTATCAGTGTCTTGTTGGAAAACCACCATTTCAGGTAATGCTTTGTTTCTTTTTCTTTTTAGTCTCATGGAAATTCCTAGGGCTTTTCCTTCCAGTCATGAAAACAGAAATAAGTGGTGATGTCTGAGTGTAGTGTCAATGCTTCAAAGCTTGAGGATACCAGAGGAGAAGTTGCTCATATTTAGTCTATGAGATCAATATGTTCACTCCAGAGGGAAATACATGAGGATACTCAGTGCTGAAGTCACTGCTGTGCCTTGGTTTTTCTCCTTTAGTGCTCGTATGCAAAGGCCTCCTTTTTGTGTATGTGTGCATAGGTGCAGAAGCTACCTCCTTCATGAAACTGAGCTTTAATTAATGTACATTTTTATTTGACAGGCAAATAGTCCTCAAGATTTGAGAATGTTTTATGAAAAGAACAGGAATTTGATTCCTAGGTATGTCACCATGGCCTTTCCTGTCACTTACATTTGTTGATTGAATAGTTTTTTATCTTTGAGAATGCCTGGGATTCATACAAATATTTGATGTTGCTATCTTGACAAGGATGTAGTATGATACCAGTGACTCCTGTTGCATCTTCCCATCATTGTACCTTGTTGAGTTGAAAGGTTCCTGTGCTAAGGCTACAGAGCATGTATAGTGAAGACTTAGGAACATGGCAGAATGCTGACTTCCTGAAATTTAATGTGCTATGCATTATTTAATGCATACATTAAATTTAATGCATGTTTTACTTCCTCTTGTGTGCAGTATTCCTAGGGAAACATCAGCTTATCTGGCTGACCTGCTGTTGGGTTTGCTTCAGAGAAACCAAAAAGATAGAATGGACTTTGGTATGTAACTTTTCCTATTGCTCTCTTGACTTGCCTTGTCAGTTGTATTCATGTGGCCAGAATAACTGTATTGACCTTTGTCTGCAGCCAATTATAAGAAAAGTGAGGTATTTTTTTTCTCCTTGGTTACCATAAAGAAGGCAGTGTAACCAACACAAATTAGGTAACTACTGTCAGTATTAGATGATGCATATAAATTATGACTTTGTTGAGTAGTGAAATATAAATTCATTTAATTCTCTGAATTGTGACATTCCCCCCCCCCCGCATATTCACTGATATTCCTTAATTTTCATTTCAAAAGCCAAATTTCTGTTACTTTAACTGGCATTTTGGCTTCAGTCTGGGAGCAGACATCTCTGATCTCTGTGTGGTGTTGGTTGCAGAAATGTAACAGAGTACTGGAAGAACCCAGTTTGGAAGCAAAATTGCTTTTTAATGGTTCTTTTCTCTTGTAGGCTGCAAATATTGTAACTGCTAATGGGGGTACAAACTGTGTGTTTGATTTGACCTTGAAAGCTCCATATATGTATATCTGAGGGCAGTAATGTGATGTTACATCAAAATTGGTTTTGCAAAGATCAATTCCCAGTGTTGCACTTAGACATTGCTAGCTTTAGAGACTACTTTATTTCAGTGAAATATTTTCATTGTTTGTTTGGGGTTTTTTTAAGCCCAATAGTATAAACCACAGTTGTGCTTTGTCTTCTGTTAATTCCTAAAATATTAAGATTTTTAAACTGTGCAGTGACTGAAGTTCACATACTGATAGATTACTACAATGCCTGTTGAGGCATTTTGAATTAGCTGGGAAGTTAAACATGGGACAAACTGGATGGATACCCCCTTAACAAATGTGAACTTACTTGGCTTCAGTTTGCTGCTGTGTTTGGCTTTTTCTCTTTAGCTGGAGATCTTTGGTTGCAGAACATTGTTCTAGCTTCTTAGGATTTCAGGGCCTCAGATGGGTACTATTGAATCATTCAAATGGCTGCAACTGTTGCCTCTTCAAAATTAGTCAGGAGTAGAGTTTAAATTTGTGTGTGCTTGGTACTGGCTGGATTGTCTGTTACTTCAGTCTCAGAAAGACTTTTTGTTGCTGGGTTTTTAGCTCCACATTACTGCAAAAGTAGTAATGCTTTTTTATTTTTGAATGTAAACTCGGGCAATATTTTTAAAACAACCAATGAAAAGTTAAAACTTGATTAGTTCTTAGCTGCATTTTATATGTCATGTTATTCATGCTGGTTCTTTACATTTTACAGCAGTATTTTTTATTGTAGTTTTATTATAACTGTCAGGAAGTGTTAAGTTTTTAGTTAACTAGAGCTATTTTAGCTAAATACAATTATATTTTTTGTTATTATTTTATATCAATAGCAACATGCTTTATCCTGAGATGTGTTTTGGCACCAACTTCGGTGACTCATCAAGTTCAATCTATGGATTGGCAGGAAAGAGCCTAAACCTTGAAGTCTCTTCAGGTTCTTGGTAGATAAGATCCATTTTTTTCCTCACCCTAAAGCTGTCAGCTCTTGTGGCATGGAGATCCTAGTCTGAGTTGCAACCAGAAGTCAGCTGTGCTCAGTTTTTGTTTCTGCTTATGAAACTTCACCATTGCTCTTTAGTGACTCCTGCAAGCTTGGTTTTGATGCAGCACTGAAATACACAGATTGAGTCATTCATCACATGTGGTCCTTGTGTGTTTGTGATAAGACAACTGTTTGTTTGGCTGTGGAGACAGGAGGATTCAAAAGGCATTTTAGTTATTTACTTGAAGCTCACGACTCTCCTAGCTGTATTTTTATTTTCTTTTCAATTCATGCCATGTTTTTTTCCAAGAAATATCAAGCTTTTTTAAAAAAATTATTTTGAATTTAAAAGCATCTATCAGGATTGGCATAATTAAGTTGTTGCTCTCCCAAGCAGAACACATTTCTGTGTGTAGATGTGACTGAAATAACTTGATTTAGCTGCTGTATGTAGAAGTCAGATACAGGAAAAAAAAAATCTCAAACATGGTAATTGAGTAAGATGTCCCAGATGCTAGTGACAGTACTTCAAAGGTCAAGTATAAATCTGTATGCACAGAAAAATTAATACATCACAAACATGGAATTTGAGGAATTGGTTCCACTTTGCTGATTCCTGGGTGTGCTGAACCCTATAAAACCATAGGGAGATGGGAAATTGTATCATTTTTGGTAGTGGGGGAACACATTTGTGCTTAGAAAGGAAAGTAGAAAGCAGAATGGTAGTGATGAAAGTAATGTTTTCCTTGGCTGAGCTGCTTAAAGGGCCTCACAGGGGCTGCTCTGGAATGTGCTTAGCAAAGGGAGTAAAAGGGAGAGTGTATAAATGAGCCCAGTTGCCTGTTGTTAAAGTAAAAATAGCATTGGAAATCTTGTTGATCTTTCAGCAATATAAAGTAGAAGAGCAGGTGTTGTAAAAAAGCTGAAGAACACCTGATCCTCATGTTAATCATTACATTGCCTTGCATCACAGCCAGACTGCTTCCTTATCAGGCTGTGGAAGAAAGTGTTGAAGGAAGAGGAGATACTGCAGGCCTCAGAGACTTTTTTTTATGTTTTTCTTGTTATTTGCTTAGCATTGTTTTTCCTCAACTGTCAGAACATTAAAGTTCGTAAAGTTCAGCAGCTAGGTCCTACCAACCCTGAGTTTCCCCTAACTAGCTGGATGTCTTCCTGTAGAAATACAACTTTCCATGTAAACAGCTAGGGAATGGGTTATGCTAAATCAGTTAAATGCATCTCAGCATTTCTACTTACAACAAAATTAATGAGTTCAGTGAGGAAAATGTTGAAGAAATTGTGTTTAATTCCACTGTGGTCTATGAACTGGTGGTGCAGCTCATGTTCTGTTGGGAAGTGGGAAGGACAATAGCTGCTGCTCAGTGTTGTGAGTTTTCAGCCACCTAAGGAGTAGCACTAAGGGGTTAAATAATAAGTGTCAGTCCATGGGAAAGGCAAAATTGAAAATACTTTCAGTGTTTGATGTGGGAGATGATAGATTTGAAGAGCAAATTAAAACTGAATTAGTACCATACTGAACACAGATAACAATTTCCTGAGGAGTATAGGGAGGCTTCTTGTGTACATGATCCTGAAGTGCAGTCATAAAATACCCTCCAGTAATTCAGTCTGATTTGTTTTGCTGGCTGTTTGAAGTTATTCAACTGTTTTTTGTTTCCTTTCCAAACGTTATAGCAACATATAACAGAGAAGGCTTTAATCTTTTGTAAGTTCTTCACCCTCTGGCTCTAAAATATTGATTCTGGGAAGGCAACCATTTATCACAGTCTGCAATGCAGTCTGTAAATTCTGTCACTGGTACATTAACTCACCATGGTTGTTGTTTCTTTTTCTATAGAGGCATTTTTCAACCACCCTTTCCTGGATCAGATTTCAACAGTCAAAAAGTGTAAGTAGTTTTGTTTTTCCACTTATTTGTGTAAATGATGAATGTTGGGGCTGGAACCAGGAAAGATCTGCCAAGTATCACTCTAGTTGTTTATGAGGCATTTTCCTGAGTCTGACTTGGTGTTGTGCTCTGTTGTGAGGCTGAGTGGTGAATTTTTTTTGGTGTCATGCTAGACTGAAATGTGGTACTTACTTACTATTCCTTTGACACATCAGCTGAACATAAATACCCTTGTGTGTCTAAGGATGTGCTGTGTGTAAGGGTTTATGAATGAAAACTAGTGAGAAAATGAGTTGGTTTGCAATTCAGCCTTTCAAAATCTTTGTCTCATTTTTTCTTCTCTTGGTTTTTCCTCTTTCTAGCTTGTCCTGTGCCAGTGCCCACATATGCAGGCTCAGTCTCTGGCAGTTCCTGTGGTAGTTCTCCTTCCTGCCGGTTTGCTTCTCCTCCAGTAAGTTCTCTGTTTTACAGAGCAATCTCTAGCAAAAACTGTCATACTGGAGAATGCAGAGCTAGGAATATCTCTGCTTTTGCTGGACATATAATATTAACATTTTGTTTCTCTCTTGCTTCTTATGTTGTACTTTGTTGATTTGGGCGTTCTTGTTTTGTTAAAAAAGAAAAAAAAAACCCCACACATCTGCTGCTAGGCTAGCAAGTTTTTACAGGTGTTATTTTGGTTTGCAACATAATGAATGGTACAGAAAAATTTTGAGTTGGCCTTTTTGGCCAATATGGCCTTTATTCTTTGAATTGCCCTTCTATACTGATAGAAACTAGTGACTTTAATTTTAGGTGCCAGAGGTATCTGTATTGTCTGGAATGATTGAACAAATAGCAACTGGTTAAATTCACAGCATATTTAATATACAACTGTCTAAACTGACACTACAGGGTTATCCAGTATTTGAAATTTCCAGATGCTTAAATAAAACACAGTCCCAAATTTATCCTTTTATTTAATTTGTTAAAGCTAGTGATGACTCTTACTTTAGAAACTTCATAGTTAATAAAGCAATTCTACATTTGAATCACTGTATTTACAGTGAGGTTTTTTTATTCTCACCCCCTCCAGTCTCTGCCAGACATGCAGCATATTCAAGAAGAAAATTTATCTTCCCCTCCTTTGGGTCCTCCTAACTATCTTCAAGTCTCTAAGGACTCTGCCAGTACCAGTAGCAAGAACTCCTCTTGTGACACAGATGACTTCGTTCTTGTCCCACACAACATCTCTTCAGACCACTCATGTAAGAACCTTCCTTATTTTTACATTTTAAAACAATTTCCCTTCATAGCATACCTTTTCGCCCTGTTACAGTTTTACTCTTTTCTCTAAATGTGTCTCAATTCACCTGGGAACTCATTTATTTAGTTTGATAACTTGTTGAAGTGAAACTGTTTGGTACAGCTGCATGTGCATCTGGGACATTTTCACCTTCAGTTGAGTAGCCAGATGTGTCAAAGATACCAAAGTGATTTAAAGTCATGAAGAATACTGGGTTTTAGTACTAGAGGAAAAAAAACCTGTTGTAAGCAAGTGCTGATAAGAACCCCAAGGATTCTCTCAATGTAGGTGGGGACATTGTTACTTCCAGACCAACTAAATATTTACAGACATATTATGCACATAATAAAGTGCATGTAAAAGTATAAAAAATTCTTAACTTAAAAAGTAAGGCATAAGAAAAGATTTGGATGTA
Organism: Phaethornis superciliosus; assembly: GCA_023637945.1. Lineage (NCBI taxonomy): Eukaryota > Metazoa > Chordata > Aves > Apodiformes > Trochilidae > Phaethornis > Phaethornis superciliosus. The sequence goes on along the minus strand of JAJQWJ010000023.1, from coordinate 3,360,364 downwards.
GCACTTTGCCATTTAATGACATCTTTCAAACCTGAATTACCACTAGGAAGGCAGTCAGCTGATTGCTATACAGTGCCACCAACTTGTGGTAAATATTTGACTAAATTAGTGCCTTGATCTCTGAAAGTTTTCTGTTGTTCATTATCATAAATTTCCCAATGCTGATACCTTGTACTCTTTAACCACAGATTTCATCTTAAAATTATTATAATTAGTACAGAAAAAAAATCCTCACCAAACAGCAAAAGAACTTGTTAAAGAGCTACCTTCCTGTTACATTTTTGTTGTAGGTGACATTTGAGGTATTTCCATACAAAAAACCGTTTGTGGAAAACTTTGATATGTTCATAGAAGTTTGTCAGAAGTTATTATTTACACAAGAGTAATCCTAGAGATGCATTTTTTTAATATTCTGCTTTCTGATGTGGGTTTTCCATGTGTTCTTCTGCTTGCTGTAGATGATATGCCACTGGGAGCAGCTGGCAGGCGGGCTTCGAGCGAGTTCTTGATGTGTGGAGGGTAGGTGTGCTGAGCTTTATCCAAAAGAAGTCTCATGTTCTAAACTTGATTCTGCAGCTGTAGAAGAAAGAGGTTGCTGGAGTTTTGGCAGTGATGGGTTTACCCAGCTACATGTAGACTTTCTTAAAGATTAATAGACCAACTTGAATTGGATGTGGATATGTAAAGAGCTTGAATTCAGAGTTTTGCTGCAAAGTAGTTTCTCTGCTGTAAAGACTTGTCTTCTGATACTGATTTTTGTTTTCTCAGGCAGTCCCCATTAACTATTTCTGGAAGCTCAGGAAATGTACAGAAACCATCCTCAGCATCTTCTCGAAGTACTGCTTCTGGTACAGCTAACAGGTGTGTGGTGGAGGCTTAGTATTTCCTCTCATTTAAAAAGGTTCTCTGCTTATATATGTGTGGTTGGTTGTTTACTTTTAATTGTATATGGCTACAGGAAACTGAAATAGAGGGTAGACCTGGTTTTTTCCAGGCTCTGTATACTTTGTGCATTCTAGTGGCTGATTGTTGCATAGCTAACTTCTGGTTCTGATGCATCCTCAAAAGATTTCCTTAAGGGAAGAGTCTGTTTAAAATTTCAACTGTTTGAAATCATAAACTTCAGAGACATAACTGAGTTGTCCTTTTTGTGTAAAGAAGCACAGCACAGTCTTTATTTAGTGAGTCAAGATCTTGAATTTTAAGGAGTAGTTGTGAGAGAAGAGGAACTCACAAATCCCAGATTGTTATGGATTTGTGTCTAGTAGCTGTATTGTCTTGTGTCTGGTAGCTAGGTGTGGTTTCTATGCAAAGGATTACTGTGAATATCATGTTTGTGTCTCACAAGTTTCCAAAGAAGCCATGTGAAGGAGCTGAACATGTGCTGCAGCTTTTCCATCAGCAGGACTGTTAAGTTCTCTTTCTTCCATGTGATTGTAGAGAAGGTTTCTGCTGGTTTGAAATAGAATTGATACCCATCAGTTATGCCTGAAAGCTTTCCCATGTTATACTGGAAAATGTAAAACTTATTCATGCTGTTTAACTTAATCATGTAATAACTAAAGAGAAGGGCTAGATTTGTCATTTGACTAAGTAATTAACTTCATAATGTTTTCAGTACAAATAGAAAGTGGATGAGTGGCTAAATGGGGAATAAAGCTATTATGCTGGGTGTATTTTTGGCTTATGTTAATACTACATGGCAAAGAGTCAGCATTATTTGTTTAGAACTGCTTGTCACAAGAAAAGTTTCCTACTTTGTGCTGATCTTTGTGCTGTTTGTGAAATCTGCTGACATGAGCTATCAATACAGCTTTAGTCTTACCTTTTATGTTTAAGGGCAGATAATAGGGATGGTTTGTAAAGATCCATTTGCTCTGGGTTAGACATTTAATTGCCTATTTTAAATTGTCAGGTGTCATAATTTTTAGGTTTACAAGTTTTATGAAAACATGACAGTTATCTGTACTGTAGTAACTTAAGAGCTAACTGGTTGTGGGACTAGAAACAGGTGTCTACTGTTTCAGTGTTTGTACTATAATAGTTTGATTTAGTTACTGGTTGAGTAAATTGGGTAACTGACAGGTTGCTTGGGTCATAGTCTGAAGGAAGCAGAATGTTTCTGATATTCTACCAAATGCTGCTTTTGTTCTTTATTTCCTCAGAAATGTTCTTTCATACGGTGTGATTTGGGCTTTTGGTTTGTTTTCACAAAAAAAGTTTATGCACTGTGAAAAGGGAGGTTTTATGATTAGCTGATCAAACTGAATGAATTGTACCCACAGTTATATTGCTTTGTCAGGAAGGAGCAGCTGTAACACTTCTCAGCCTCCAACCAGAATGGGCAGAATAGGTAAAGGTGCTTCCCTCTCTCTTGTGATTAATTATTCTCCATGTATCAGAGAAACAAGATTTGCATGCAACTCTGCACACATCTGTATTGCATTTTCTCCAACCAGTAACAATCCACATCAGACTTTGGGTTGCCTAACCAGAGCTGAGCTCAGACCTGAGCTGGAGAGCCCTAATGGAAGGCCCAGTACTGTACCATGCCCTTTCACCACACATTGCTGCTTCCAGTGAGCTCACAACTCCCAGAGCTTGCCTGGCTCTGCCTGCAAAGCTGTGTGAGAGCAAGGGAAGGCATTTTCCTCTCCTGCCTCAGCATGTTGTCTTAGTTGTAGCAGGCTGCCCACTGCATTTGTGTGGTTTCCATTTGTGAGAACTTCTTAGTGCATGGAAACTTTCAGGTGTTCCACCAAATGTTTTCTCACAGCTGACTCAAATTGCTCAGCAGTATTTAGAAACTGGGTGGCAATAAAAAGACAAGCTTCTTTTTCGAAGAGAGCTCTACACTTGTGAGGAAGTGGTATTTCATTCTCAGCAGTAGCAAAGAGAACAGGACAAATGTGGTCAGAAACCCAGATTTCTGTTCAACAGTGAGTGCTGTAACTGCTTCTTTTCTAGAGCTTTTGACAGAACTTTTTTCACATTTCCTCTAAGAATTTATAATCCTTTTCTGAAGAGGTACTTAGTAAAGTACTAAACTGATTATTTTCCCAAGAGGCCATTTGTGGGCAATTCTTTTTATTGAATTCTGCCTTCCTTTGAAAGTGTTGGTAACTGATTACCTTGTGGCAGTTTGATTTCCTTATCAGACAGTACACTGAGGTAAGCCAGGTCACTGGCACTTCCAGCTGAACTTGGGGAATGTTAATCTGCAGTTTGGGTCTGTGGATTAAAGTTCAGGTATGTGGTTTTGGTCATTTTGTCAGGGGCTGGTTACATAACGTGTTTTCCTTTTGCAAGTTCCCCATGTCTCTTGGGATATCTCTGACTGTGCTTCAGTGGCTTTTGTACACATTCCAACCCTGCTGCTGAACTTCCTGTCCTTGGTGCAGTGGGTTTTCCTAGAATGCTATTTTGAAGCCTGGTAAACAGAGGAGGTTGCTTGGCAAGAAGTTGGAGGGAGCTGTAGATCGCAGTGATTTGAGATGAAGTGCTTCAACTCCATCTGATACTAACAGTGTAAGAAAGTGAGTAACAAACAGCCCTGTCTCCCTATATTCATCTCCTCTTTCCATATCTTCCAACTTCAGGCACTGTCAGCCTTCAGTATCCCCCCGGAGTGAAACAGCACCAATCCCAGTTCCCACACAGCTACGGAATTACCAGCGCATAGAACAGAACCTCTCCTCTACTGCCAGCCCTGGGTCAAACCCCCATGGATCACCAAGGTGAGTTGGGTGGGTTTTTTAATTCCTTTTTCTTGGTTCTGGTTTGTGTTTGTACTCAGATGTCCCATGCTTGTTGATGTGTCGTGTTTTTTCTGCACAAAAACATACCGAGGAGGCATTTTCATGATAACAAAGAGTAGTCCTTCACTACAAAGCAAGATTGTTTGGTGGGCACTTGAAATCTTTCACAAAAAAAAAGTGAGCTTATTTCTCTCAGATGCAACTCAAGAAGGTAAAAAGAAGTCTTGCTTTTTCCTCTTTGTGTGTATTTCATGACATTACATGATAAACTAGAAAGTCAGGAATGAGTTCTTTTGTTTTTGTGCAAATAGTGATGACTGTGTTGTTCTGTAGAATATCAAGGAAACAAATTTTGACATGCTAGTTAACCATCTTGTCTTACTGCAAAGCTCTAGTGTGCCAGGCTTATTCTTTGTCTTGTGGTCTATAGGATCAGAAAGGTGAAGATCAGAGAGACTATTCAAAACTCTAGAGATCTTTACAAAATCAAAACCCCTTGGTTCCCCACATTTTTTCCTCAGGATCTCTGATTTTATAATAGTTTCTACACTTGGGAAAGTGTCTATAAATAATCTATTAAAAGTGTGGCTATAAATAATCTGTTTTCAATTATCTGACCTGTAGATGAACCCCAATATGAACATTTTCATAATCTCTGTTAACAGAAAAATGGCAATTTGTCATAATAAATTTCACTTGATTGTAAAATTGTTAAAAATTTTATGATTAAGTTGTTGGAAGATTAAGAATCCATGTCTTAAGAGATATGAGTTTTGTAAGAGAGAGAGTTTTAATTCTCTCCAATAACAGATTATTATGGCATTAAAGTTAAAAAGTCAATGTGAACACAGGGAGTTAAATCTTGCTTGTTTAAAGTATGGGAAACTTAGCTTAAATTAATGGCCTCATAAGCTTCACCATCATAGGTTTCTCCTTAAATACCAGTATTTTCTTTAACTGATCATTATACTCCTTAGTGGATACTGAAGTTTTTTGCAAGGAACCACAGTTACTACAGTGTCTAACTGTTCTTTCCACCTTGTTAGAGCTGGAGTTGTGAGGCGCTCAAATACCAGCCCAATGGGGTTCCTGAAGATGGGCTCCTGTTCTCCAGTGCCAGCTGACACAGCCCAGGGTGTTGGGCGCAGGTTATCCACAGGATCTTCCAGACCATATTCTCCTTCACCACTAGGTAAGCCCATAAATTTTTAGCAATTGGTAAAGGTTTATCTGGAGCAGTAGTTCCTTGCTTGAAATTATCTTAAACCAAAATCGCATTTTTCAGAAATAATTTCTGTTAAGTGACTGACAAAAGTAAACTAGTGACATTTGATATAGCTTTACCTCTATTTGGAAGTGAATTAAGAAGAGTAAATCCACATTTCAATTTTGCTTGTCTAGTTGGAACCATACCTGAGCAGCTTGGGCACTGTTGTTGTGGACAGCTTCAAGGACATGAATCAAGGAGCAGAAACTTCTCAGGTGAGTGACTTTGGACAATGCAGCCAGTATTATTTTGACAGAGCTTCTGCAGTGTTTTCTGAAGTGGGAGAGGAGAGCCAACTCTACATTACTAGGAGTTAAGAGGAGACACTGGGTAGGTGGTGCATTGAATTTTTGTGGAAACTTTGCCTATTTGTGGTGGCATCAAGACAACTTTCCCTGTTACTAATTCCCTATGCAATCAGGAAGCGACTGAGGTTTCTTTTTCTCAAGATGAGAAAGCAACTCTGCTATAATGCCTGTCTTTAAACAGGGATGGAAGCAGATGATTATAATGAATGGTAGTAACATGCTTTCCAGAATCTGGTTTTGATAGACCATCTCTGATATGCCAGTCCTCAGAAAAGGGAAGAACAACTGCCAGTGCACAGCATGCAGCACGTTTTCATCATTCCCCTAGGAAATAGACTGGGATCTGATGTTTAGTGTTGCTAAGCATTCAGTAAGCTTTGCAAGTCATTAATTATTATGGCATACCAGCAGGAAAAAAAAAAAAGAGATCAGGGAGAAATAGGACTTAAAGATGTTCTGAGTCTGTTAAAAATGGAATTGCACTGTAATGCCAGAAGGATTGGGCATAAAACCATGCAATTCAGCAACACTGACTTTTGCTTTATGTACATTTTGGGTGCAATTTCTTCTTCATCTGAAATACTCTTTATTTTGACTTTCTAAGAGCTGATGTTGAAACTGCACTGTGGGTTTTTCCCCTATTTAAACACTTTACATAATCATCTGGAGATGATAAAGCCTTCATTTCTTAGAACAGCCCTGTTACAAATCTATGGGAATGGTTTCATCCATATAAAATAAGTTCTCTGATATGTCTCAAACTGCCTTCATAATTGCTGTACCATTGGCAGTCTCAGCTAAAGATAGAGGCTGAATCCTCACAACTGAAATAGTCTCTTCTCTTGAAAAACAAAACAAAAAAAATGGGTGTGTGAAAAGAATACAAAGCAGTATGTGTGTGTGTGTGTTTCTTGTTGCATCTTCTCTTTGGACAGAATTTTGTAGAGTTGTTGATTTAGTGTTGTATGCCAGTGTCAAACTGACCTGTAACATACCACACTATTTTTTATGGCACTAAGGGCTTTTAATGTTTAATTTCTTCATCTGTTTCCTTCATTCTTTTTCTGCTTGACTTTATTTTTCAACTTGGAATGACTGCAATGGTATTTCTATTTGTAAAATTCCACAAATTGCAGCAAGCCTGTTTCTCAGCTTTTAAATGGGTATGGAAAGCTGTCTCTTGCTTCTGGGTGAAGTGAGGTCATCTGAACTGAGATTTTCTAAGGACTGAAGATGTCTGTCATAATGTAGGATCTGAACTAATTGAGCTGCTCTTGCTGCCAGTGGTAGCAGAGGACAAACTTCTAATTTAGAAGCCTTCCTTGTGGTGGCAATGACAATAGAACAGTAACCTGTGAGATTTAAGGTTGATTTCTGAAATGACAGGTGAGGACTTTCAGTGCTACGAGACAGACAAGCAGGGGATTTCAAACAAGCAAATTCTTGGCTGGGAAGTTAATGAGAAATAGACTTGGTCCCTCTGCTGGAGCTGCAGGCAGAAAGGCTGTTCTAAAACTTACTGTTTAATGGAGTGGAGTGAAATCAAGATGAAGTTGTTCATGTTCAAATTCCAACTAGCAAAAGCATAGGCTTAAGGAGGTTGAAAGATGTGTCTTAACAACTGGGCACTTCACTGAGCAAACTGCAAGAATTTTGTGATTTTTTTTTTTTTTGAGCATACATTTACAAAATGGAGTCTATCTCAGGTTGTCTTGACCAGCTCTTAAAAATCTTATCTAGTTAGAATGGTTTATTTCCAGTTTGGGTTTTGTTGTTGGAGTTTTTTTGTTTTGTTTTATTGGATTGGGTTGTTTGTTTTTTGTTTTTTGTTTTTTTTTTTTTTAATGTGAGGGATATTGTTACTGCAGTGTCAGTTTTTTTGAGGTTACAAAGACAGGCGTTCTGTCTGGGAAGTTGTGGCTATAAAGCTGAAGTCTTATGTACTGTTTGTAACTTTGCACAGTTCCTCATCATGAGACATAAAAATATCACAAGGAAAAGAACATTTCATCAAATTTCAGGTTCCCTTTTTTGAAAGAGGAAGGGTACCTTTGAGTAGGTGAGATGTTCCTCAGAGCCCTCTCTTTAAATGACTGCTTAGAGCTCTTCCATTTCTATTTGCTTTAGGAGAAACTTTGCTCTGGTACTTAACTGTGGTCTTCCTTTGTACTTAGAAAGCTTTTGAAAAAGATTCAGTCTGACAGACTAAAAACTAAATGACTTCCCAAAGTAATGATCCCAAACTGTTCCATCTGAATAATTTTGGTCTTTTTAGTACCTGTTTTTCTTGCAGGCACCATGAGATGAACTGCCATTGTGTCTGCAAATGAAGTCATTACATACAAAACAAGTCATTAACATGCAACATCACATTCATGCACTTGTTTGCAAGAATGTCATCCCAGTGCTTGAGAACCTCTATTCACCCTACAGTCTTGGCGGCTGCACTTGAAATTTCAGTGTTGGTTTTGCTGTTCCTGCTGAATCCAACCATTTTATTTGTCTTGATGCAGGTTGCCAGAGGTACTGCAGCTGCCAGTACAGCTGCCCTCCTGAAATCCTGCCTATTTGGCAGCTTGAACATCTCATCAGTGTAATGCAGCCTTAGTCCAAATAGCCAACAGACTGAATCCATTCTCCTGGCCGTTTAGTGACTATGATCAAACATATCTCAGGCTATTTGCAATCCCATCTCCTTTCAGCTTAATGTTGATCTCTGGCATTTTGGGCTTCATTGACACGTTTTGAACATCATTTTCCTTCACTGTTTTTCATCCCCACAGGTTCTCCAATACCACCATCCCAGTCTCCACAGTCACTTTTGTTGGGAGCGAGGTTGCAGAGTGCTCCAACTCTCACAGATATTTACCAAAACAAGCAGAAGCTCCGAAAGCAGCATTCAGACCCAGTGTGCCCATCCTATGCTGGGTATGGATACAGTCATTCTCCACAACCAAGTAGGCCAGGTAGCCTGGGAACATCACCTACCAAGCACATGGGATCATCACCTAGGAGTTCAGACTGGCTGTTCAAAACTCCATTACCAACAATCATTGGCTCTCCCACTAAGGTTTGTCAACTTTGCCACTGTCTCAAATGTGAAGTGGTGATACACTGCCTTAAACCATTCCTAGTAATATTTTGGGGGTTCTAACTTTGTGGTTTATGTGTTCTTGATCTTGATTCTTAAAGGCAACAGCTCCTTTCAAAATACCTAAAACTCAAGCATCCTCAAACTTGCTGGCCCTGGCTAATCGCCAGGGCTCTGTAGATACCCAGCTGCAACCTAAAGACATCACTGACCCAAGGGATTTCACTCACTTCCACTCGACCCAAGGAGGTGAAAAGCAGGCAGAACAACACAGTAAAACAACATTTGGCAGGTAGGCATTGTAGTATTTTTACAAAATTTGCAATACAGATTTTTAAGGGAAAAAGGTCTCCTTATTTTTGTGGTTAGCTCTGTTTCAGTAGGTCCATAATGAGCAGAAAGATTTTGAGACCTTCTGTACTTTTGTTAAAAAATTCTTTATATTAAATGCCAAGAATCTGAAGCTGCAAGATAGACAGGAAGATTTACTGAAAAACTTTGTTGTGAATTAATATGTTTTTCACTCTAGGTCTGTTAGTACTGGGAAGCTGTCAGATCAGCAGGTGAAGGCTACCCTTGGTGGCCAGTTGTATCAAGGCAGTACAGACAGCCTCAATACTGAACGACCCATGGACACAGGTAAGGAACAGGTTGATACATCCACACCACCTTTATCTGCTAGGTTTTGTGGAGTGACAACTGGCTACAGTTTTGCTTCCAGCTTTGATAATTGGCTCTGACAATTTTTAGCCTCAGTACAGAAGTGGGATTTTTTTTTTTATCTTTAAAGGGATTTGTTCCATGCCTTTAGCATAGCTTTAAAATAACATACTGGAAAGTAGGTATTTCTGTGTTAAATGCAGAAATATCTCAATTGCCTAATACTGGCTAGAGGGGGTTGGTTTTATTTTTAGTACAACATCTGTGGCTGTTTCATTTCCTAGTTCCACCTTGTTTTCATATGAAAGACAGTTTATGTAATTCCGTGTCATTTTGTTTGGGTTTTTTTGTGTTGTCTTTTTTTTTTCTCCTCTCTCCACCAGCTTGTCCCTTGTCAGAAGTGGCCACCAGAAGTTCTCAACTCATTCTGAGCAGACAGGAGTTCCACAGACAGGGCTGTTCTTTAGCCTCCAGACCTGTCATAGTCTGCCTTTTCTGTTGTGTCTTTTGCTGCAGGGTTGGTATTGTCCTCAGCCTTAGGCAGGAGCAGAGTGGAGAGAGATTGAAATAAGATGTGTAGACCACATCCTTAACTCTCTGTGCCTCACCAAGGCTGTCCACTCAGCTTGTGTTATTTGCTGTCAGAACTTCTAACTAGTCCAAGTCTTGGATTTATATCAAAGCATGTTGTGTTGCAGTGCTCCAATTTGCTCCATATAATTAATTATTGATATAATTACATGTAATGGAGACAAACTTGCTGAAATATTCCATTCCAGCTCCAGCAGCAGCCTATGGAATTGCAATGGCACCTCCTTCTATGGGAAGTGGGGCAAGTTCTCGGGCTGTCATGTTTACTGTTGGGTCCCCTCCAAGCAGTGCCACCCCACCTACCTGCACCCATATGGTCCTCAGAACAAGAACCACCTCAGGTAAGGCTTCCCTGACAATCTGGACTGTTCTCAAACACAAGATTCAGACTTGCCTACTTCCCAGGACAAGTAGGTCCTTCCCTTGCACAACAGGTCCTCTGGGCCATTCGGTAAAGGTGCTCTGTACAGCAAAGATTAACATCAGACAACTTCTGCTTTTTCTCTCCTAAAGAGAAGGGCCAGAGGCAGAAATTTAGAAGGCAGCAGTGTGTTACCTCCTGTGTACACAGCTTTACTCCACCACAGGGAATATAACAGATCTCTGACAAAGATGGAGAGGGAAAGTTAGATTTCTGATTCTGTATTTCTGCCTCCTGCTGTGCATTGTACAAGAAACAACACCCGAGGGGTGTGAGCTTGACTGTGTTTCAGCATGTGTCAGCTATGTTGCCAAATATCAAAGATCTCAAGGTACAGGACTTCATCTGCTTGGGATGAGCAGGAGTCTGCAGCAGTGTGCTTTTGTGAGCTACAGCACAGCTTTCTGTCCCTGCCCTTGGACTCTCTGCCTTGGAATTCTTGCCAGCCCTCTCCTAGAATCTGTGTTACCAATTGTCACTGTTTGTCATGGTGTAGCCTTGGCATTCTCTACAGTGATGCAAGGAATAATGAGGAAAGCCTCCCAAGAGTGAATCTGTGATGATGATTGATTTGTTGTTTGCTGCCATCCGCAGCCCCAGCGCTGTGAGATGGAACAGCCCTGGTAGACTGAACGTTTTTTTTTTTTTTGGTTTTTTGTGTTTTTTTGTAGTTGGATCCAACAGTTCTGGAGGGTCTCTCTGCTCTACCAGTGGCCGTGTATATATGGGCTCTCCTCCTGGTATTTATATGGGTTCTTCTCCTCCAGGAGCTGAGGCAGCTCCAAGTCTGAAGTACATGCCTTATGGTACTTCACCCCCCAGCTTAGAGGGCTTTATCACTTTTGAAGCTCCTGAATTGCCTGAGGAAACTTTAATGGAGGTATAGAAAAAATAATTTAATGTTTTGTTATGTATAATGGTGCTAAAACAGAGACATGGTAAAAACAGGACCTCTCAGTCTGCTTTGCAGTTTCCTCTTCATTGTTTCATGTTCTTTTTTAATATCTTGAAAATATCCCTGTGTCAGTTGTGACGAGTTTGTCTTTAGCAGTTATCCCTGGCATTTCATTTACTTGAATAGGTAACCAAAGGAACATGGCTGCTTTTGTTCACCAGAGCCTTCCAAAGAGGCCTCTGTTTTAATGCCAAGTCTCTGGATGTGGGTGCTGATGGTAGCAATACCTTCTGGGCATTGTTTTTTAACTGCTTCTTCACAGTCAGTGGATGACATTAAATCCTGCATGTGGGAAGAGTGTCCTGTATTTTTTTTCAAGTGTGGAGGAGTGACACTTTAAAGACACAAATTGGGGTGGTCTTCCACCAGAATGCTATCCTTGAACTGTAAATTTCTGAAGACAGATTGCTGTTCTGTTTTCTCATTCACACCTTGCTGGAAGGTGTTTTGATCCCCATTGAACTTGTATGTTATATGGTATAACATTAATATTTGACAGGACACTGCATTTTTCTCACAGATAGAGTTAAACATGTATTTACACCTGCATTACCAATTAAAGGATTATAAATAATGCTAAGATATGTTTTATTATGAGGGCTACTTTTAATATAAGGCTATATTTAATTTTGAAGACTGACTTTTTTTAGCAGAGACTATGCATGTAATACCTGTTTTAGGCACCAAGATTCAGCAAGTTGTTAGTTCCAATTGAAGTTGTTTGGTTTACATTGTAAACTTTTGGAACTTCCACCTTTTTAACAGAACATAATTCTAGATCTAAGTGTAAAGTAGAGCGAGGCAGAGAAGTATGAAGCTTTAGATCAGTTCTCTTGTAGGTATTAAGTCTGTTAGGTAATCAAAGCCAAATGCTTCTTGCTCCTCATAGAAATGCCAAGCATACTTTTGGGTTGCTGCTAATATAACAAGTAATGTGTCCCACTAGAGAGTCCTTTAGTTGCTCAGGTTTTGATGAACACAGAACCCCATGTCCCAATTCCTCTGGCTTTGCTGAAAGTATCTGTTGATCTGTTTGGACCTGTTCAGCTCTGTAGTGTCTCTAGTGCTGGCTCTGCTACAGTGTGGTACCTGCATAGACATACCAAGAAATCCTGGCATGATTAGCAAGTTTTAAGTACACTTTTTTTTGCCTCGAGGCTTCTAATGGTTAAATTGTTGTTGCCTTTCCCTCTGACAGAGAGAACACACGGATACACTGCGTCATCTAAACATGATGCTGACTTTCACAGAATGTGTTCTGGATCTGACAGCAGTACGAGGAGGAAACCCAGACCTGTGTACTTCTGCAGTATCCCTGTACCAAATCCAAGAGAGCATAGTTGTTGATCAGATCAGCCAGCTAAGCAAAGACTGGGGGTAAGTCAGAGTATCAAGAAAATTAATGAATATTGAATGCATTTAAAATGTAGTCAAACTAAGCCCTTTTTGTTGGGAGTGAATGTAAGTTTTTAACAACTGAAGACAGATCAGAAAGAGAAAAAGATGGAGGAACATTTGCTAGTAGATGAATAAAAAGGAACAGGGTTTCCTGGCCTGCAACAAAAGTTGGGGAAAGGGATGAGGAACTCAGGTTGGAGGTGCAGCACTGCATTCCTAAGCTTGGTAATTTGTGTATCAGCTTTGGTCAGATCTGACCTCTCATCTGTTCCTGTTGACCAGGCTGAAGCAGTAGCACTGAGGTGGAGGTTGGGAAGGGGGAAGGAGTGTCCAAATTTGATCGTTTTTGCAGTGGAACCAATTAGCCTTAACACAAAATCAAAAGCAAGGAGAAGTATGAGACATTTGGAGTGGTGGGAAAGGGCAGTTCCACTTCCTGCCGTCTTCCTGCAAAAAAAACGACAGCAAAACCCAACAACAAAACCCAACAACAAAACCCTAGCAAAGTGTTTGCTTTTCTCAACTGAAAATTCCAGGGGCATAGGAAATGACACTGCGAGAAAAATACACCCAATCACTTGTGGTAAGATATTGACCTCGGGCAGTTAGTCCCCACAAATAAGTGTTCCTTTTTAAAATGTCCACATTAAAGCAGTTTGCATTTGCTGCTGCAGCTCCTAGCTGAGCAGATGTACTCTCAACCCGTGACAGTGTTTGTGAAGGGAAGGGAGGGGTGGAGTTGCATTTTAAACATCTGTCTTCCTTTGTTGCTGCTGCTGCTGGGTCCTGTGTAGGCTTGAGATTAAAAAGTGGTGTTTGCAGCTTGAATGTGTTCAAGAAAGGTTTTGATACATAATTTTTTTTTCCTCTCTCCTTCCTAGGCAAGTGGAGCAGCTGGTGTTGTACATGAAAGCTGCCCAGTTACTAGCATCTTCTCTGCATCTTGCCAAAGCACAAGTTAAATCGGGGAAACTGAACCCATCCACTGCTGTTAAGCAAGGTAGATACAACATCTTTCTATTTGCTTTTCTTGTGTTTTGTTTGCTGATGCATCACTCAAAAAGCTTAAGTTGCAACATCTGTTTGTTTTCTTCTGTACAAGAGAATTGTAGGTATGTGCAATTGCACAATTCTGGTGGTAAACAAAGATACAACTAGAAACAGTTTAAAAGTGGGCAATTAGTAACTTGGAAATGGAAGTTATTTGATAGGTAATTCATAGAAGTTACAGGGTAAATAAATATTCAAAGCATAAGTTTGAACAGGTTGACTTCTCTAGTGCTGGGAAAAGCTGAACTTAGGCTATCTTGTCATTTGGTTGTGTGGTTATTATGTGGGTTTTGTTTTGTTTTAATTTGTTGTTACCTTTCTTGCAGTTGTGAAAAGCCTCAATGAAAGATACAAATTCTGTATCGGCATGTGCAAGAAACTGACAGAAAAGTTGAATCGTTTCTTTTCAGACAAGCAAAGGTTCATTGATGAAATCAACAGTGTAACTGCAGAGAAACTCATTTACAGCTGTGCTGTAGAAATGGTAAGTCACTCCTGTAAGCTAAATGATAAGACACTAAGATGAATTGCTTCATCTCTCACACACCTCTTCTGCATAACCAGAACACAGAATGTATGTTTCAGCACTCTGTTTATGGCAATTTTTGTTAGTCTTTCACTCTCTTTCCTGCCCTGCCTTGACTGTGGCTAGAGTTCCTGGCAGCTGCTGTTCCTCAGGGACATTTCCCCTCCATCAGCACATTTGGTACATAAACACCAGGAAATGAACTCTTAAGCCACACAGCTATGTGCTTCAGTCTCATCCACTGAGGCTTATTAAACTGTAGAAGCAACAGAAGCAGTTTCCTCAGTCCACCAGGCCAATTTGAGGAACATCAGGCTGTCCATAGGAAGCAAAAATGGTAGCAATCACGTGGAAGCTTTTTCATGTATTTGATTAACTTTTTTATCTGCCATGGAGTAGATGCAGTAATCATCCTGGAAACATCACTGCTGTTTTGCTGAGGTCTCCTTTAACATAGGTATCACATAAAAGATACTGACAAATATTGTGCTTATCCCTGATAATGGTGTAGCCATGCACAATTAATAGGTCTTCTTCACAAGAGGATGTAGGTGTAAGAAAAAGCATAATTATTTGTATGTTGTTTTAACACATGGAAACAGAAGATCAGAAAGTGCTTTTTAGCTTATACCTGTGGAACATCCTCAGTTAATACAGCACAGGCACTATATTCTCTGAGAATTCATTTTGTTGTCTTAGTTATAAAAAAGAGATCAGCTAAATGATGTTCAGAAATGGTTTGTTAATGCCACTTTTATAACATTCATTTTGAATTTCTCATTTCATTACTTGCCTAATGCAGTTTATGTAACTGAATCTCCTGAATGATTCCAGGTTCAGTCAGCAGCTCTGGATGAGATGTTTCAGCAAACTGAAGATATTACATATCGATACCACAAAGCAGCCCTGCTGCTGGAAGGACTGACTAAAATACTGCAAGACCCTGCAGACATAGAAAATGTACACAAGTGTAAGTTCACGTAGAATAATTAAAAGACTGTAAAATTATCTGAAATTATTATAAAATAGCACTGAAGTCATCACCTATTTTACCTGTCTCTGCTTTCAGATAAAGCTAGCATCGAGCGAAGGCTTTCTGCACTTTGCTATAGCACAGTGGCTGTTTATGAGCAGTAGAATATCCCGAGGACCAGATGGTGTGAACATAAGGGACCACATCAGTGAAACTGCACTTTTTTCACTACAGCTTAATTGTTGTCCTTGTTCTGCCCTATGTGGAAGATTCTTACAGTTCTGTGGTGACTACCAAAGAAACAGCGGCATATTCAAAGAGGAGAAATTCCAAAAGTACACTTGCCTTACTGATCCAGCAGCTCCTTTTTCTTCCTAGCAACAGAATTTAAAAGAATCTTTCTTCACATTTCAAACTGATCCTTGTATGTGTGCTTTGACTTGAGTGATCAGGGTTTGTTTTTTCCTCGTGAGGTTTCTAGAGAGTGGATTCTTCTGCATCAGGTACAAAAAGACATTTCCCTCAGAAGATTCCCTCAAATGTTTAGGAAAAATATTTCTTAAATTGTCAGTAAAATGTGGTGGAGTGCATTTAGGAAACCCTAATCATGTGCAAGTGCTGTTCAAAGCTTTGGGGTTATGCTGACTTCTGTCAGAGCTCACATGTTGTAAACATGGATCAGCCTGTGCAGAGGGATGGCGAGAGAGTGCTTGCTCTTTTACATGAGAGAGAAATGGTAGTGGAAGAAATTGCTCTCCATCTGTGCAAAGCCCTCAGTGGGTTTTTAGCTGATGTGGAATACAATACGATGATCTTCTTCCAAAATATTTTGTTTTGCACTAATTTACTAAAGCAACTGTATATTCATTTTTGAAGAAATATATTAAAAAAAAATAGAGAAAGAAGGCACAATGGACTTGGCTGAATTTCATTTCAGTGTACATAAAAATTCTTCTCAGAATTTCAAATGTAGCTTCTAGAAGACTTTCAAACAACCTGTAAAAACTTGTATTCATGTGAACCTTCCCATTTTATACCTATTTGTCTAATACTTGAGTAACTACTGCTCTGGACTTTCTCAGTAATAGCAATGTTGAGTTGCTGGTTGTTTGCTTTTTATATAGATTTGGTTGCATCTTTTGTTGTGCATGCAATATGTGCATTAATGCCTGCAGTCTCTAGGAGTGTAATGACAGTTCTCTGTAGTTTGTTTCTTGGGCAGTATTACAATAAATACTGTAAACTGAAAGGTTCTGCAAGGAACCATGCAAAATCTGAAAATAACCTTGAGGTTTGAGATGCTGATAAGTTGATGTAGAATATCTACATACAGCATATGAAAAACCAGGATTATTTTGCGTGCATTTTGGGGGAGAGGTGGGAAGCTTCACTTAGCCTTATAGGCATTATCATTTCAAGCATCCCATGAGATCATCGGGACAGCGATTTGCAAAGTATTTAGGCAGATCAGCTCTGGAAATGGTTCCTATACTTCATTTTTGAGACTTTTTTTATGTTACTCAACTGCTTGAATACTTGAATAAACCATTCTCCAGGACAAAAATCATTTTAATCCTCTTAAACACAGTGGTCTGAACTATTTGACAAAGTTGTACAGGGCTTACACATCAAAATATTGTTTCAGTGTTCGGATAACCATGTGTTTCCTTTACTTTGACAGAGTAATGTACTTTTTACCTTATTTATCTGTATGAAATTCCAACAATTAATTTGAAAGTGTTTGTTTATATAATGTTTGTATTTTTAGGTCTTTAATACAGTGTTTCTACCTCTCCTTTGTAATTGCATGCATTACTCTTGAAACTAGGTAATAACTCACTGAACTGTTGCGTAATAGCCTTTTTATTATGGCCTGTATAAATGTATATTAAGGTAAAAATAAATACTGACACTAGAAGTGTTTCTATGGTAAAACCAAGCTTCTGTGTTTCTCTAAGCAAAGGTTAAAAGACTGAAAAAAAAAAAAAAAAAAGTCTATAGGTCTGTATTTGATCTGGTTAAACCAGTTGCTTAATGTTCTCTGCTTGGGTGAAGAGATGCTCACCTCAGCAGTTGGACATTCCACCAGGGCAGGATGGGGCAACTTGCTTGAGCACATTATCTCTGGATAGCTCTGGCACAAAGTGTCCCCAGGCTTGTTTTCACTTGCTTTAGGGAAACAATTTAGCCTGCTTTTTGGTTTTGGTTTGGTGTTTGTTTTGTTTTTTCTAAACTTGGATTTGAAATCCAATATGGTAAGTAGGTGCTTGGGTAACAGCTGTGTGTTCTTCAACAAGGTGCTTATTTGTTGCCCTTAGCAAAGAGGAGCTCTCCAGGCTGCCAGAACAGCATATACAAAGATAATTGACAAAAAACTGCCAGTAAGTTACAATTTCTATCCAAACTTTATGAAAAACAGTCTTTGTCCATCTGTAGCTAGTATCTTCTCCCCAGCTGAGATGTGTTGTGGTAGCTGGTATATGGCTGTTGTATTTCTTAGTTGTACTACCAAAATTTCCCTCTTTATTTTTTAAAAAAAACCTTGTGACTGGCACTTAAAGAGGATGAGGAAAGAGTGAGCAGGGAATGCTAATGATACATCTGAATTTGAATTTTAGGAACAAAGCAAAAGCCTTAACATAGAAGACTAGGAGATAAGCTACTTTCCCAGGAACTCACTGGGGTTTTTTGCTGTTGTTTCTTTTTTTTTCTTCAGGATTCAAGCTCATTCTCCTTCCACTCTTGCCAGCAAGACTCCAGCTGCACAAACAGGAGGAGAAGAAAAGCACTATTCTTGTTTGCTGTTTTCAGGAGGAGGAGACCCATGTTCATGGCTTGTCTTTCTGCATAAACTCATTCCACAAAGATCCTGAAGCTGTCCTCTGTCTTCAGCTCTCTGCACTGAACAGCAGGTGCTTGTTTCTACCAAATAATTTTTTTTTACAGCCTTTTAAAAGATAGAGCTTGAAAGGAGATATTTGTTTTGCTGCTTTTCTAGTTCAGCTCTCCAGCATCTACTCAAGAGCTCCATGTTCAGACTTGTTCCGCTCTCTCCGTAGTGTATAATGTCAACTGAGGAACTGTATTTGGATTCTGACATTTGCTGCTTTTTCTAAAAAAGTGTGGCTCTCATTCCTTCCTCTGACTCAGAAAAGGAAATGTAGTTACTGTGATTTGCAACTGAGATACTAAAAATTATTCTGAGGGGCACTTTTCAGTGAACAGAGGTGGTGTTTCTGGGACTCCCCATGGTTCTTGCTGGTTTCTTGTACAGCAGTGTCAGGGTGTTACCCTTGTAACCTCTGGGTTCAGAGGCAGTAACTGCTCTCATGATCCACTAGTGCCACACCACTGCTGTGCCCAGTGTGGCTGCACCCAAAAGTGAAGCTTCCTTTTTTGTCTGGAGCAAGTAAAGCTGAATAATACTGCTTTGAAAGATTGTTGAGGCTTTGAAATCCAGATGGGTTGGTTTGTGACTTGGCTTGTGACCTGGCTTTTTGATTCCTGTTTCCTCTCCTGGTTTTTGTGGTGTGGTGTTTTTTTTGTTTTGGTTTTGGTTTTTTGTTTGTTGTTTGTTTGTGGGGGTTTTTTGTTGTTGTTGGTTGGTTTGGTTTTTGTGTTTGTTTCTGTTTAAAATTTTGTTCCTTTGACCTTTTAAAATCTGGTCTGATCTCTACTTGCCACTATTTTTTGACTGTCCAGGGTGCCTTTACGTCTTTAAGTAAATATCTTATTCTGAGCTTCCCTGTCCAACCTGAGCCATATCCTTGGCTGTGGCTTTTTAGTAGCACCTCCTGTCTGGATCAGTGAAGTATAGCTCTGTAACCCCTCTCCTGAGGTCTTGAAGTCAGCTGGAGACCAGTCTAACTAACTCTTGGCACTTCTTCTTTGGACAAACACCTTTTCAATAGGCTTTTGTATCTGGCAGGCTCCCCCCTCCTCTTGGGCTGAAAGCAAACTAAATGCCAGTGCTACTGTTGAGTCTTGTTGCAGTCTTTGTGCCAATCATTTTCATTGTTTCTTTGTGTCCCTTTCACATTTTCCATGGCCCCAGCTATGTCTACAATGCAGCCCCACAGACCATGGCTCTGTGCTGCACAGTATCTTGTTCTCACAAATGTGAGATCAGCCACAGCTTTCAAAACAAGTGATGCCATAAATGAACTGAGCTGCATTTATTCCTCTAGGTTCCTCAAAACCTCTCCCTGTTGTTCCTCTTCTGTACCCCCTACTGTCATTAAGTGCTGTTTGGGCTTCTTTATCTGCCCATCTTCTTGTGCTACTGGCTGGATTGTCTGACCTTTGGAAAACTCTTTGGAACTTGAGACTAGGCAGGTGTTTAAACAGAAACTGAGGGCCATCAGGCTAGCTAAAAAACTTGGAAAGTTCTGTGAGCATGGTGTATGAGTTAAAGAAACATTTATTGATCATCTGTGTCATTTGGTGGACTCTTGAAATCAAATACTGCACAGCTTATCTTTGGAACCAAAGTCCCCCTTCCCCAGGCTCTGCTGGATGGTTTTGGGAGCAGGGCAAGCCATACTCTCCAGGCCCAGTGCAGGACAGGAGCCTGTCTAACCATGGTGTTTTGCTATAATTGGCCCCAAGAGGGGTGGGAGAGCAAGGGAGTGAAGGGAAGAGGGGACTCTTGGGCTCAGCTTCTCCTAAAACATCTCTTGCTGTTCTAAGTGTAGCCCTGGGGATAAAGCTCTCCCAGCACCACTCACCTCCTGATGCCTTTGGAGTTCAACTACTTGTCCATAAATAGTTCCCTTCTTTATTGTTTCTTAGTGACTGAATAAAAAATTTTAAATCCCATCAGCTCCTTGGTGTAAGGGGCACACTGCAGACCATGAGTTTCACCCAGTGCTGTCTGGGCTGTCCCATCTCACTCGAGATCTCCTACTTCCCTGCAATCCACGTGTCTGGCTCAGGTGCTCCAGGGAGCCTGAACTGGTATTTTGCACGACTTCAAACATCCTCAGCCTTGGGTCTGGTCCCTAATTGGCTGACAGATGTCCCTTACAAGGTCCAAAAGGGCCCATCTACCAGAATGCAGCTCTGCTTTCTGTGAATACCAAGAAGCCTTAAAAACAAGTTTCTGTGGAAGCGTGGCACAGTACCAGCCTGCTGACCACTGGGATGTACTGGGAGCTGGGATGTTTCCCTCCTCTATGTGACGCCAAGAACTAGAAGCAGTGCTGTGGCATGAAAGCCCTTGGGCTGAAGGAGAATTATTCAGGCTCTGGAGAATGAAGGTAAATAAATAATCACCTCCCTGCTGCTGCAGACATCCCCTGGTGGGTGCACTGCCCTGGGAAGATGCAGTGGGACTCTGTTCCCCAGGCACTGCAATGTAATACTCCACTGAGAGCTCAAAGACTCTTATCTTGTGTTCCTTGGACCTCCAGACATCGTGGTGCCTGGACAAAGCTCCACAGTGCCCTGCCTGCAAGGATGCTAACAAGATCAAGGAGACCGTGCTTGCATCAGGTAATGCTCCTGCCAGGAAAGTTCCCCAATTCTTGAACACAAACCCAACTTTTTTTCACATGTCACCAGCCCAGCCTGATTTTCTTTTCACATTGCCCCCCCTGCATGCAAGTATTGCCAGTTGCTTGTGTTGTTATTTGCCACGGCAGCCTCTTTACTGCTGAGATTTGTGCAACAGCTTGTGAAACATTCACGTGTTGGCTGAGCTGCAAGCCTTTAGCAAAGTCAACTCTCTTCAACCAAGCCAAACTTTGTGTTTTTAAGGGGGGAGTCACAGCCAAAGAACCACCTGCAGAGCTGAAGGGCAGCCCCAGCCTCACAGAGCCAGGTTGAGCTGGGAAAGCCTCATGGGACATTTTTGGGGGGAGCATATGCTCTGTGCTGGCACCATCACTCAGCTACTGGCTCTGGGCTTGCAGAGGTGAGTGGTGGACCCCAAGATTTATTGGACATGCTTTCAGCAGAGGAGCATTAGTAATAGCTGGCCTGTGTACAAGCATGTCAGGAACTGTAGGGCATAACAACCTGCGTGTAATGTGCAAATAATCCCCTTGCATCTCTTATAACAAGTCGTGGCAGGACTATTTTTAACTGGAATAAGCCCAGCCTTGTCTCAGCTCCTTTCTTTTTTTTTTTTTTTTTTTTTTTTTCCCCTTTTGTTTCCCATGTGAGGGCTCAGTTCCACTGCCCTGGCCAGGCTCTGCCTGATGAGCCCTTTGCCTCCTCCAAACCAATACCTGAGTTTTCCATGCCAGCTGACCAGTTTTCCTCGACAGACCGGTCTCATCCCACCCACCCCCCCCAGCAGGAGATTGCTGGAAGGGCTCCATCATCCTCTTCGCCAGCACTTGGGTTCCGACATTAAAAAAAAAAAAAAAAATTAGGAAAAATTTAAAACCAACAAAACCCAAAAATGAGGCACAAAGCTTCCCCGTGCCACTTACCCTCCTTAGATAAGGGGACTTTGCCTTCAACCCCCCCGCATTCTCACGCAACGCCCTGCGCTGCATTTCGCAACCCGCTGGGTTCCAGTCGGTGCCAGACCCGGTTCCACCCCTCCCGGTTCGGCCGAGCTGCCGGGAGAACCCCGGGGCCTTGGCAGAGTGTGGGAGCAGCGCGGGCCGGGGATTAGGGAAGCAGGAACATTCCTGACGGCGGGAATCGAGGTACTGGCGGTGCCCATTCCCGGGGGCTCTGGGCTCCATCACCCCCCCCCCCCCTTTCCTCCGGCCTTTTCCTCTCTTGCCAAACTCTCCCTCAGCTCCCGCGGGCGGATGAAGGACACGGCTCCGCTTCCTGCCTGCCGGCGGAAGGGCTCAGCAGCCCGGCTAACCCGCTGACACCCCCCGAGCATCCACCGGAACCGGGGGGTTCGGACCCTCCTGGATCCCCCCCCTCAAACCCCGGGGTACGGCCCTGCCCTGTGCCGGCCGCTTCCATTCCGCTCCCGCACGGGGGGGACCCGCGGCCGCTCCCACTCCACCTCCGGGGGGGGCGCGGAGCCGCCTCGGGAGCGGAAAGCGGAAGCGGCTGAGGCGAGCGGGGACCCCGGGAGAGCGGAGGGAGCGCGGGGGGGGGGGGGAATGGGCTACGGTCGGGGGTATTCGCCTCAGCCTGGGGTTGGTGCTAGGGGGGTCCCCGGGGTTCCTGGGAGGCGGCCGCCACCCCGGCCCGGCCACCCTGCGCTGTCCGCGGTCTTGCTGCGCCGCACTCGGTGTGGGGATGCGGGAAAGGGCGGGGGTAGCCCACCTCCCGCTCCTTCCCTCCGCCACAACTGACTGACTGTTGTTTTCTCCCCGCGTCCCTTCTCAAACGTCTCTTAAGTCGCCGAATGCAGTGAATTATTTAAGGTCTCCGAAAAACGCGGTCGAATTAGGGGCACGCGTGTTGGTGGGGGCTCGAGGTGTGAGCGCTCCTGGGGGGCAGAGCCCCCTCCACCCGCAGCAGAGGCCCCGCACTCACCTGGGTCTCGCTGCTCTCTCCCCGCAGCTCTGAGCAGCCATGGAGAGGATGCAGCAGGTCGTGGGGAGGGCGAGAGCCGCCTTCAACTCGGGCCGGTGCCGCTCGCTGGAGTTCAGGCTGGAGCAGCTGAAGGCCCTGGAGCGGATGGTGCAGGAGAAGGAGCAGGAGATCCTGGCAGCCATCAAGGCGGATCTGCACAAGGTGGTGGTGGTTTGGAGGGGCTGCTGACCCGTGGTGGTCAGCCCCAAAGGGAAAGGTGCAAGGCCAAGGGCTGGCGTTGTGGTGCCGGGTGGCTTTTGCTGATGGCCCCCATGATTCTGGCTCTCGCTGTGGCCTGCAAGGTTTGCTGCCACCATTCCTAAGAAAGAACTTGTCTGACATTGGTCACATCTGCCAGGTTTTGGCTTCTGCCACACACCTGGATTGGCTGTCATGTTTTGGGACAGCATGACAAGTGACTGCCCTGGCACACCCTTGGTGCCAGCAGAATTGAGCTTGGTTCCCCAGGTTGCTCTGATGGGTACAGGAGGTGGGTGCCTTCACTCTCCCTTCTCCAAACTCGCTGTCGTTGCAGTGCGGGCACAACGCGTACAGCCACGAGATCCTGGGTGTGCTGGGGGAGCTGGCCCTGGCCATGGACAAGCTGCCATCCTGGGCAGCCCCACAACCTGTGAAGAAGAACCTGCTGACCATGCGGGACGAGGCTTACATCTACCCTGAGCCCCTGGGAGTGGTGCTGATCATTGGGGCTTGGAACTACCCCTTTGTCCTGGTCATGCAGCCTTTGGTTGGGGCCATTGCAGCAGGTGGGTACCTACTGGAAACCCCTCTCCTCCATGGGGCTGTGGGAAGCACGAGAGGTGTGTGAGAGCTAAGGGGCCATGGTGGGTTTGTGTTGTAGGCAATGCTGTGGTGGTGAAGCCATCAGAGGTCAGCGAGAACACTGCTCGGCTGGTGGCTGACATCCTCCCCCAGTACCTTGACCCGGTGAGTATGTGTCCATGATTGTCTTAAGGAAATAGTAGTCATATTTTAAAAGGGCTCCTGTGGGTTGAAATCAAATCTGTTGCTTAATCTCCGAAGGACCATAAGGAGGAGATATAGAAAGGGTTGGAATATACTTATGCCACAAAGACATAGTGATGTATTCTTCCTGTTCTTGTGTAACCTAATGTGCCTACATAATAACCATGCAACATCACAGCCTTTTAAACATTCCTCATCCTGTAAAGAGGCATGTACATACTTCTCACTGCAATAGCTGATCCTTTGGATGCTGTGCTGGAGATCCCCTGAGGTGCACCTGAGTTTGTGTTGGATGCTGGCTGTGCCTGGCTCTTCCTGAGAACTGAGTGCTCTTCACTCAGTGTCAGCCTGACTCAACCCCAGCCTCAATCTCTTTTAGTTGACTTGAGACAGTGTGGCACATGACAGTGAAACTTCCAATCCAGAGGAACAAGCAGAGCTTGTCTCTCCTATCACATTCCTTCATCCTAATCCTAAACGTAGCTCATAAGTGAGACTGCCCCACGCAGAGCTGGTGACTTGATTTATGTGCTATAAATGAAAGTAATTCTAAGGCTCTTGTTGGCCCCACAGGAGCTGTATCCTGTGGTCACTGGAGGAGTACCTGAGACGACAGCGCTGCTGACCCAGAGATTTGATCACATCCTCTACACTGGCAACTCCACGGTGGGCAAAATTGTGATGGCAGCAGCTGCCAAGCACCTGACACCCGTCACCCTGGAGCTGGGTGGGAAGAGCCCCTGCTACATCGACAAGGACTGTGACCTGGATGTTGCCTGCAGGTCAGGCTGTTGAAGCCCCTGGTGGGCCATTGTCCCCAGAGCACAGGTGTCACTTGGGCACCATCAGCTGAGCTGTGAGGTCTGGAAGGGACCAACTGTGGGGAAACCATCTCCCTTTCTCTTGTAGGCGAATAACATGGGGGAAGTACATGAACTGTGGGCAAACCTGCATCGCCCCAGACTACATCCTCTGTGACCCCTCCATCCAGGGCAAGGTGGTGGAGAAGATCAAGGCCACTCTGCAGGTGAGCATGGAGTTGCTTGTGGCGTGGGAGTTGTCCCCGTTACAGCCCAGGCCTGAGTTTCTGTAGGTGCAGGCCTGGAGCTGGGGCTGTTGTGAGGAGGTGTCGAGCACTTTGTTTCTGCTTTGGCTTCTGGCAGGAATTCTATGGGGAAGACGTGAAGTCATCTCCAGATTATGAAAGGATCATCAACAAGCATCATTTCAAGAGGATCCTGGGCCTGCTGGAAGGGCAGAAGATCGCTCATGGCGGGGAGACTGATGAGGCCTCCTGCTTCATAGGTGCTTGTGGCAGCTGTTGGGGAGGGGAGGTGGTAAGGGATGCTTTGGGGGCTGTGTGTGTCCATGGGTTGCTGGGTGAGTGTTCCACACAGGCAGTGCCCAGGACAAGGTCCCGTGATGGCCCACTTCTGTCCTGCTCACACCATCTCCTTTCCTCCTGTTTCCCTCAGCACCAACCATCCTCACTGACGTTTCTCCAGAGTCAAAGGTGATGGAGGAGGAAATCTTTGGGCCAGTGCTTCCTATTCTGACTGTGAAGAGTGTGGATGAAGCCATTGAGTTCATCAACTGTCGGGAGAAGCCCCTGGCCCTCTATGTCTTCTCCAACAACAAGAAGGTGGGTATGGGCTGTGTCTCCCTCTGGGCACTTTGGTCCTGAGCGTGAGCAGTCCCAGGCAAGGTCCCAGAGGGCCCATGTTGGTTCCTCTGTGCGTGTGAATTGTAATGTTTGGCTGATGGGGCCATTGAGTGTCTGCAGAGCTGTTGGAGACTCCCAGTCACCTGCTAAGGGGCTCTGCATTTGCATGACTTTGTGAAATAGAAGGTTAAAAGGTTGAATTTGTTTAATGATTGATTTAGTGACTTTTAATATATTGCTAGGGAGGTGGTCTCCCAGGTTTCCATCTTTCCTGTCTTTCCTCTGACCTTTCCCACTTCCTTTGAGTTACCGTTGTGTGGAGATTGTCATCTGAGTTGTCAGACTGTGACCAGTTGACTCTTAGCTCTCCTCCTAGTCACGCTCTAGAAGTCATTCTGGTCTCTTCTGGACCTTTGTAATGTTTTGTTTGTTTGTTTTCTTTTGTCAGTTAATCAAAAGAGTCATCTCAGAAACCTCCAGTGGAGGGTTTACTGGAAATGATGTCATCATGCATTTCTTCCTCTCAACCTTGCCCTTTGGTGGTGTTGGTAAGTAACTGGAGCTCTTAAAGACTTGGGTCTTGATGACCTGGGGATCATCAGTAATTTGTTTGTGTCCAAGTGGCTGAGCCTGTGGTGTGATCTGCCCGGGGTTGTGTGCCTCAGGTAACAGCGGGATGGGTGCCTACCATGGCAAGCACAGCTTTGAGACTTTCTCCCACCTCCGTGCCTGTTTGATTAAGGACCTGAAGATGGAGGGTTCAAACAAACTCCGGTACCCACCTGGCAGCCAGAAGAAGGTGGACTGGGCCAAGTTCTTCCTCTTGAAGAAGTTTAACAAGAGTAGAATTGGTCTGACCATCCTGGCCCTTCTGGCAATTGTGGCAGCAGTGGTGGCAAAGGTGAGCTTTGGGTCTTTGTCATCTGTGTTGGTGCATGTGCAGTTCATCTCATCTTCTGCAAATTCACTCTCTGCAGCTGCAGCCCTTTCTTAGAGCCTTGCCTCTTTCTGCTGTCTAGACATTTAGTTTATCTGGCCCACCTGAAATTGCCAAGTTCTGCTTCTCACTCTCGCCTGTGGTATCTAAACTAGAAATGTCCTCTGGGAGATCTCCTAGGCTGCTAAACTACATTGCTCTGCCATCGTAGGTGACACCCGTGAGAAGCTCCCTCCAGAGGCAGAGTTCGGTATATTTTGTACAAGTCTTTCAGGAGCGATTTCAGTTTCTGGGCTGTCTTCAGAGGTGCTGGGAGCTGCTCCTCAGCCTAGCCCAGCCAGCTGTGCTTCTGTGCCATGGGGGGCCCTGGGGAAGGGAGTCTGTGGGCTATGATGAGCTCTTCTTCCTCACCCAGCTGCAGCCCCCATCTGCCCTTAACTCAGTTATTTCCATTTCCTCCCCTGTTTCCAGCTGAGCAGTGCAGAAAGGTGGGAAGTCCTTTTCTCTCTGTGGAGGCTGTTGCCTGCTGGTGCTGGCTGGAGGACTCGAGATGTCCCCTGAGGTGGAGGAGTAAGATCTGAAACTCCAAGTGTGATCTCTGGTGGTTCTCCATGACTTGCAGACCAGGCAGCACTGGCTGCTCCTTGCAGAGCTCTGCCATTCCTCCTTCCCATCCCTGCCTTGGGGGTTTAGTAGGCTTTAGGGAACAGCCACTGAGGGGACAGGAAAAGGCAGGGTGGATAAAGGCTCTGTCTGTTGTTACTGGAGACATGCAGGAGCCCAACAAGCCAATGGCAAGAACCTGGCTGCATATTTGAATCCAGGAGGAGGTGTAAGAGCCAACAACTGGCTCAGACCTTGCAGCAGTAGCCAGGGAGGCAGGGCCTGTCTAAGTGAATGCCTTCTCAGTGGTGGTGGGGGAAACTCACAGCATCTTGAAATCATTTGGGTTTTCTCAGAATCACCAGTCTGTGCTGAAGAGAAAAGCCCTCTTGATTGTGCTGGCTGTTCAGAGGCTGGGCTGGCGCAGTGTGTGGTAAGGAGGAGCAGGTTTCAGAGCACTGCTGTGGCTGTCACGGTGAGGTAGGAGCCTTTTTCTTCTCCTGTGTGTGTAGACCTGGTTTGAGATCGGGCAAAAGTTAGAGAAGTGGATGTGGGGCTTGGAGAAGGTTCCTCCTGGGACCAGAGGGCGATGCTTTCCCTTGGCAGTGCTCAGAGCTCAGGGGAGGTGGACCCTGGGGAAGTCACTCTGAGTGAAGGGGCTTTGCTTCAGGCTGTTCTGAAAGGGGGAGAGCTGGGTTTGTTTCAGCAACTCCTTCACAGGACATTGGTGTTGTGTTTTGCTTTCACAGATAGTTTACTTCTGACCAGAGGAGAAGGCACCCTGTGCAAGTCATACTCTGAGCGCTTACTTTGCGACTGTTTCCTTAAGCTGAGAAGTCTTTTTTTTTTTTTTTTTTTTCCTTTGTACTGGGTTATTTCAGTGAGCTGTCGAGCATGGAGAAGCCTTGGAGAGGCACTAACCACGAGAAGGCTCGGACACCTGTTTACTAACAGCCATGCTGAAACAGAGGGACCAGTGGGTACAAACTCTCAAAAGGAGGACTGCAGAGCCAGAAATACCAGTCCCTACCTCCACCCAACACCGTGCTGCTTACAGAGATGTGCACACTGTGCCTTGCACCCAACCACTTGCCTTTCGTCAGTGATAAACAAGCAGAAGCTTCAGCTGTGATTGGGTTGGCAGTGTTTCCCCTGCAGTTTTTGGAACAGTCTCTTCTTCTGTTGTGCTCCGAACTGCCGCCCCTCTTGGTGACAAGTCTGGGAAAGGCTGATGGGTGTCACCAGTATGCACAAAACTACTGAGGTTCCCATTTCATATTTAATCAAGGTGAAATCTTCATGGACCCTAGGAACAGAATCGTGCACAGCTGGTCAGGAGATGCAGGCTCATGCCCTTTTGGGGGCTCTGGGTTTCGTTGTGTGCCTGTAGCAGTTATCTGGCAGTTAGAAAATTACAAAGCTGATAGCTGTGCTGGCTGTATTTGCTGACAAGGGTATCCTATGGTCATAAAAAAAAAAAAAAAAAAAAAATCCAGGCTTGGTTTTAGAAGTGGGAATCACAGCCAGTTATGAATCAGCCCAGGTGGGCCAAGTCCTAGACAGCCACTCACTCACTCCCCCAGTGGGACAGGGAGGAAAATCAGAAGGGTGAAAATGAGAAAACTTGTCAACTGAGATAAAGTTTAACAGGTAAAGTGAAACCTGGGTGGGCAAGCAAGCAAACTAAGGAATTAATTCACCACTTTCCCTCGGCCGCCAGATGTTCAGCCATGCCCAGGAAAGTATCATCACACATGACAGTGACTTAAGAAGGTGGATGCCATAACTCTCAGTGTCCCCATCTTCTTCACCCACCACATCGTGCAGTCTGGAATATCCCTTTGGTAGGTTGGGGTCAGTTCTCCCAACTGTGTCCCTTCCCACTTCTTGCTGCCCCCAGTCCACATGCTGGTGAGGCATTGAGAAACGGAGACCTCAGTTCTATGCAAGGGACTGTTTGGCAACAGCAGAAACATGGAGGTGTTCCCAGGACTGTTTTGGTCACAAATCACTATGGAGAAACTTAGTGACTATGACTAAAAAAAACTTTATCCCAGCCCAAACCCATTCCTGGTCAGATTCCTCCAAGGGCAAACAGTTATCAAAAGAGTGTGAACTCCTTCGTGTTCCAGCTTCTGGGTCTGCTATAATCTTGCACTGGGAGATAATTCTGGGGGCTTGTTCTAGCTTGGGCAGAGGATGCCGGAGAAATTTAAGGTGGGAGGACCTTAGAAATACTGATTTTCAAATAAGATAAATGTAAAAATTATTACTAAATGCAGTTACTCACTACAGAGTAGAAAATAATATTTACTGTGCAATAGGTGGGATTTCTTCATGCCTGGTGAAAATCCACATGCTAAGCCTTTTTGATGATATATTTTGCAAGTACTAAATAAACACTGAGAACTGAAATAACAGACTAAGCCTGGTAAGTCTCTGCAGCCCCCCGAGGAATCCAGCCCACCACCTGCCACTCCCAGGGCTTGGCTGAATGTCACACACGTGTGACCTCTGCTTGTGGGGACGGACCCCCTGAGCTGTACCATGGGACTGGTGAGGGAGCTGGGCTGCTTCTCCTGTCCTGTGTGCAAATCCACCCCTCCTCACCTCAGGTGCTGCCTGCCTGGGGTTTGTTGAGATTCAGACACTAGCAGGGAACACCTCCTTTTGCTCCTGATGGCTGCTGCAGCTGTGGAAATGTTCTCCTGGCCTCCGGGGCCCAACGTGGGCAAAGCCACCCGGTGTCTCGCAATCCCACCTGGGCGGCTGAGCCACGGCTGAACGAGGGGTGGTCCAGGGCTTGGGTGTTCCCAGCACCAGGATATATCTGAGCCTGGAGCAGCAGCTTTGTCCTCTTGTGGGAAGGAGGAGAGATTGCTCCAAGCCGCGTCAGAGAGAGGCTGGTGCAGGAACTTTGCAGGAGGCTGGTGGAGAAAAAACTTCTCTGAAGGTAACTTGCTTTTTTCCTTTGTTTTTTTGGGTTTTTTGTTGGGGTTTGGGTTTTTTTGGTTTTTTTTTGAGTCATCTGCTTTCTGGGTCAGGACCAGGGCTGTCATGCAGGAAAGGGCAGTTTTAGTGGTTACAGGGGAACCTTGGTATCTCGTTTTGTTAGGCAGGGACTGCAGGGACATCTCTTGTCCTGACTAGAAAGGACCAGACTACTCCTGGGAAGCAGGACAAAGCCTCTGCATACATTCTATGTGTTTCTGTGAAGCCACACAGGGCCTTGAGGTTACAAGAAGATGGGTGCAGGATGGCTCCAGGCACACAGCTCTACTTCCATCCCACTGCTGGCCAACGCCACACTCATCTCCCATGTTTCAGCTCCTTGGAGCAGATGGTGGGGTTTGTCAGTGGGCTTCAGGATGTCCTCGAATTAAAAGAAAGCACCTGCAGGACAGGATCTGTTAGCCAGCCCCAGAGATGCTGGGTTGCCAGGAGAGGTGCCCTCCCTTGGTGTCCCCTGTGCAGGTAGGATGGGCCATGTATGGGTGTTAGCCCTGAGCAGCCCACCCAAGGAGAATATCTCCCAGCCTTGCTTCATGTGGGAAATCTCTTGGTAGTGGCCTCACATTGGTGTTCCCAGACATGAGGAGTCCTTGATGATCCTGTGGTGAGCTGGGTCTCGCTGCTCTCTCCCCGCAGCTCTGAGCAGCCATGGAGAGGATGCAGCAGGTCGTGGGGAGGGCGAGAGCCGCCTTCAACTCGGGCCGGTGCCGCTCGCTGGAGTTCAGGCTGGAGCAGCTGAAGGCCCTGGAACGGATGGTGCAGGAGAAGGAGCAGGAGATCCTGGCAGCCATCAAGGCGGATCTGCACAAGGTGGTGGTGGTTTGGAGGGGCTGCTGACCCGTGGTGGTCAGCCCCAAAGGGAAAAGTGCAAGGCCAAGGGCTGGCGTTGTGGTGTCGGGTGGCTTTTGCTGATGGCCTCCATGGTCCTGGATGACTTTTCCCTTGCTGGGCTGCTGCACTGAGTGCAGGAGTTGGGTGCTTTCACCATCCCGTCTCCAAGCTCCCTGTCGTTGCAGAGTGAGCCCAACACGTACATCCAAGAGATCCTGACCATAATGGTGGAGCTGACCCTGGCCAAGAATGAGCTGCCATTGTGGATGGCCCCTCGACATATGCCAAGGGGCCTATTGGAGCTACGGGACAAGACCTACGTCCGCCCTGAGCCCCTGGGAGTGGTGCTGGTCATTGGAACTTGGAACTACCCATTCCTCATGGCAATACACCCTCTGGTTGGGGCCATTGCAGCAGGTGGGTACCTACTGGAAACCCTGCTCCTCTGTGGGGCCGTGGGTGGGTGCTGTGGGAAGCATGAGAGGTGTGTGAGGGCTGAGGGGCCATGGTGGGTTTGTGTTGTAGGCAATGCTGTGGTGGTGAAGCCATCAGAGCTCAGTGAGAACACTGCTCGGCTGGTGGCTGACATCCTCCCCCAGTACCTTGACCCGGTGAGTGTGTCCCCACATTGCTCCCTGAGTTTCTCAGCTCGTAGGGCATGTGCTGGGTTGGGGTGACCTCAACACCATCGCCCCACAGGAGCTGTATCCTGTGGTCACTGGAGGAGTACCTGAGACGACAGCGCTGCTGACCCTGAGATTTGATCACATCCTCTACACTGGCAACTCCACAGTGGGCAAAATTGTGATGGCAGCAGCTGCCAAGCACCTGACACCCGTCACCCTGGAGCTGGGTGGGAAGAACCCCTGCTACATCGACAAGGACTGTGACCTGGATGTTGCCTGCAGGTCAGGCTGTTGAAGCCCTTCTGGGCTGTGTGGGGTGTAAGAAGTGAGACAGGGGCCCTGTGGGACAGGTGAACATCTTTGTGGGACATTGTCCCCAGAGCACAGGTGTCACTTGGGCACCATCAGCTGAGCTGTGGGGTCTGGAAGGGACCAACTGTGGGGAAACCATCTCCCTTTCTCTTGTAGGCGAATAACGTGGGGGAAGTACATGAACTGTGGGCAAACCTGCGTCGCCCCAGACTACATCCTCTGTGACCCCTCCATCCAGGGCAAGGTGGTGGAGAAGATCAAGGCCACTCTGCAGGTGAGCATGGAGTTGCTTGTGGCGTGGGAGTTGTCCCCGTTACAGCCCAGGCCTGAGTTTCTGTAGGTGCAGGCCTGGAGCTGGGGCTGTTGTGAGGAGGTGTCGAGCACTTTGTTTCTGCTTTGGCTTCTGGCAGGAATTCTATGGGGAAGACGTGAAGTCATCTCCAGATTATGAAAGGATCATCAACAAGCATCATTTCAAGAGGATCCTGGGCCTGCTGGAAGGGCAGAAGATCGCTCATGGCGGGGAGACTGATGAGGCCTCCTGCTTCATAGGTGCTTGTGGCAGCTGTTGGGGAGGGGAGGTGGTAAGGGATGCTTTGGGGGCTGTGTGTGTCCATGGCTTGCTGGGTGTGTGTTCCACACAGGCAGTGCCCAGGACAAGGTCCCGTGATGGCCCACTTCTGTCCTGCTCACACCATCTCCTTTCCTCCTGTTTCCCTCAGCACCAACCATCCTCACTGACGTTTCTCCAGAGTCAAAGGTGATGGAGGAGGAAATCTTTGGGCCAGTGCTTCCTATTCTGACTGTGAAGAGTGTGGGCGAAGCCATTGAGTTCATCAACCATCGGGAGAAGCCCCTGGCCCTCTATGTCTTCTCCAACAACAAGAAGGTGGGTATGGGCTGTGTCTCCCTCTGGGCACTTTGGTCCTGAGCGTGAGCAGTCCCAGGCAAGGTCCCAGAGGGCCCATGTTGGTTCCTCTGTGCGTGTGAATTGTAATGTTTGGCTGATGGGGCCATTGAGTGTCTGCAGAGCTGTTGGAGACTCCCAGTCACCTGCTAAGGGGCTCTGCATTTGCATGACTTTGTGAAATAGAAGGTTAAAAGGTTGAATTTGTTTAATGATTGATTTAGTGACTTTTAATATATTGCTAGGGAGGTGGTCTCCCAGGTTTCCATCTTTCCTGTCTTTCCTCTGACCTTTCCCACTTCCTTTGGGTTACCATCGTGTGGAGATTGTCATCTGAGTTGTCAGACTGTGACCAGTTGACTCTTAGCTCTCCTCCTAGTCACGCTCTAGAAGTCATTCTGGTCTCTTCTGGACCGTTGTAATGTTTTGTTTGTTTGTTTTCTTTTGTCAGTTAATCAAAAGAGTCATCTCAGAAACCTCCAGTGGGGGTTTTGTGCGAAATGATGTCATCATGCATTTCCTCCTCCCAACCTTGCCCTTTGGTGGTGTTGGTAAGTAACTGGAGCTCTTAAAGACTTGGGTCGTGATGACCTGGGGATCATCAGTAATTTGTTTGTGTCCAGCTGGCTGAGCCTGTGGTGTGATCTGCCCGGGGTTGTGTCCCTCAGGTAACAGCGGGATGGGTGCCTACCATGGCAAGCACAGCTTTGAGACCTTCTCCCACCTCCGTGCCTGTTTGATTAAGGACCTGAAGATGGAGATTTTGAACAAAATTCGGTACCCACCCCACACTAAGAAGAAGGTGAATTGGGTGGTGTTTTTCCTCTCGAAGTGGTACAACAAAGGCCAAGCAAGAGTGGTCATCTTGGCTCTGCTGGGGATATTGGCAGCGGTGGTGGGCATGGTGTACTTTGGCTCTTGCCTATCTGCCTGAGTCTGTGTTCCCAGCCCTGACCCCTGAGCCCCCCTGGTCCTTCATCTCCCCATTGCCTTGGCCTCTGTTCCCTCCCTGTGGCAGTCAGTCTTGTCTCCCTTGATGAGCGTGGTGAGAGCCCCTCTAAAGCAGAGAAGCCCCCAAGCTGAAGGCTTTAGCTTCTGCTGAAACACAAGAATTGATTCAGATCTCAGCAGCGAGTGGTGACAGAAGGAAGGAGGCAACGTCCACCCTGCTTTGCAGGCCGGAGATCTTGGGAATGGGTGTGGGAATGGTTTGTCACGAGGGCATGAAAACAAAGGCAGTTGTTACCGAGCCTTTTATCTATTTAATCTCTCTATTTGATCCCTGTAGAGAGCTGACCCGTATCAATAATAACCCTGGCTCAACACAGGTGTTACTGTTGGGGACAGTCTGGGCTGCTTGTCCTCAGCAGCCACCCCAGAGCAGAGGGAAAGGGCTGCTGAGAACCTGCAGCATCCCATCCTTGAAAGACTTCACCCTTGAAGTCCTTTGTGCAGGAGAAACCACCTTTAGCCACCTAAGGTGTGCAGAGGCTGCCTGAGGGGACAGCAAAGGCTTTCTGAGCTGTGGCCATGCTCTGCCTCAAGGACTTGAGAAGCAGTAGGGACCATCACACCACTGGTGCATAGCATTTGGGGCTGCTGGGGGCAAGGACAGGGGCATTGCTGCCACCAGGGTCCTGGGTCTGGGGAAATGTTTGGCCAGAGTGGCTGAGCAAGATGCCATCTCATCTGTAACTCAATTTCCATTATTTATTGGTTTCATTATTGGTAGTAATTCGCCTCCAAACTTACAACTTGAAGCTGACCTTGAAGCTTTAATGATTGATTTAGTGACTTTTAATATATTGCTAGGGATGTGGTCTCCCAGGTTTCCATCTTTCCTGTCCTTCCTCTGACCTTTCCCACTTCCTTTGGGTTACCATTGTGTGGAGATTGTCATCTGAGTTGTCAGACTGTGACCAGTTGACTCTTAGCTCTCCTCCTATTCATGCTCTAGAACTCATTCTGGTCTCTTCTGCACCTTTGTAATGTTTGTGCTCCTGAATAAAACCACCTGCCCTGGGGGCTACCCCATGGGCTGTAGCTCTCGGGGCTGAGTGTTCCCCTGCTCCAACCCTGCCCTCAGCCCCTACCCAAAGGAGCCAGCCCAAGCCCAGCTGAGGGATTATTCTTTATTTGGCATTTGTGATGGAGCAGCAGGGCAGCCAGGCTGTCCTGGGCTCTGGTTGGCAGAGCAGGGTGGTACCCCCAGGCTCAGTGGGCATCAGGCAGCCCAGAGCCATGGTTTGGGATGTTGGAGCAGCCACAGGGCCCATTCCCAAGCAGTGGCTGAGCAGATGCTGCTGAATGCTTCTGGGGGCCCTTGAGTTCCTGCAGGACAGGCATGTGCTGGGTTCTCTGTGCTTTGTATGTCTGTTGGTCCTGAGGAGTTTTTGCCTCCCAAAACGAGGTCCCCACAGTCCCTGGTGTGAGTCAGTGTTTGCTGGTCACCAGCTTTATGACAATGCCAAGTGCCAGCAGTGAGATGGCTGCGAGTGCCACCAGCCCCCGCCGGATGATCAGCTGCTTGGTGGTCATGGTGGTGGCTGGAGGGGACAGGGCAAGGGTGGCTTCCTGGAGCTCCAGCTGGTACGTTGGTCCATTGATCCTGGTGATGCCTGTGAGGATGACTCCGTTCTGCACATCCACTCCGGCTGCAAGGAGAACAGGGCATGATCACTGAGGGCTTTGGGAAGGGTTGAAGGGCTCCTTGGGAGGGTTTTGTCTGAGGTCTGAAAGTGCTTTATGAGCCACCCAGTGCATGGATGTTTCCAGCCCAAAGCAGAGCTTTGGTGGGACACAGTGTCTGCAAGGTGAGAACTGCCCAGGGTGCCCCATCCCTTCTTGTCATACACCCCATCACCCTTCCTAGCCCTAGTACCATTTGCCCAGAAATTAGAGGTGTCACCAGCACTACCCCACATCCCCATTTCCTGGGCTTTTTCCTGCCTTGTGTGAACCCTGGGGAACCCTTCCCAGACCCAACACCCCCACCACTGGCAGTGCCCAGCTCCTGGCCATACCTACACACCCCCTTGCCACCATGGCAGAGGGGTGACCGTAGGGTGGTGGGGCTGGGTCCACACCCGAGGGCAGCTCCTTGCAGGAAGGTTCATGGCTGGGGTTCAGCTCCTCTGGTGGTGGCTGGGTCACTCCTGCACGGCGCTGAGCCTGGGGGAGGGAATGTCTCAGGTTCAGCTGGTGGCACGTAGTGGCAAAACCTCTTCCCTGGTTTGGCTGGAAATGTCACCGAGAAGCTGAAAGAGGCCCAGAATGCCCCAAAATGCTGGCTGCTGGGAACCCTGGGGGTGTTGAGGCACAGGATGGTGCTCAGGACTGCAGGGCTGAGGTAGCCTTGGTTGTCCCATCTGCTTTGGGCTTCATGACCCAGCCAAGGGTGGCACGAGGAATGGAGGGAACTCTCGAGGCCACCAAGTGCACAAAGGAGCTGAACATAGGGATGTGGGAGCAGTGGGTTTTGTGGGGTCACTGCAGGACAGCCTGGGCCCATGGGATCCAAGCCTTGATGCTCTCATCCCACTGCAGTCCTGAGGCACTGGGGACCTTCCCCATGGTGGGTGTGATGCTCTGGGTTACCTCCTCGGCCGCCGTCCTCCAGTCCATGCGGGAGATGTAGGTGATGAAGCAGGTGCAGAGGAGGGAGACACAGACCAGCATGCTGAGCCACAGACCTGCAGAGGGGACAGTGGCCTCAGCCCAATGCTACTGTGGGGCCAAACCCAGCATGGGCAGCATCAAGGGACAGCGATTTGGGGGCACTGCCGGGGGGTTTGGTACCTATGACACCGATCTTGGCCACAAAGAGCAGCACGGCTGCCAGGGGCAGACCCACACCGTAGTAGCTCACAGCATTGAGGATGGCACCAAACTTCTGCTTGCCAATGCCTCTGAGCACCCCGCTGCAGGTACCCTGCCAGGGAGAGGGAGAGGGAGAGCAGGGCTGGGCCCAGGACCACCACCTCGGCCAAACCCAGGGTTCTGGCACTGCCTTGGGGCGCTGGTGATGAACCAGTTCCCCACCTCTGCCTGGGTGTTTCTGTCTCCCTACTCGGTCCTGGGGCTTGGCCCCATTTTGTGCACTTGGTGTTTTTGAAGGGTGCTCCCAGCAGCTCTGCTGCAGGGTCCTGGCTCGTGTCCCAGTGCCCACCCTCACCAGATCCATCCACCTGTGGGGCTGCTGCTCAGCACCAAGGTCCCCCAGCAAAAGCAGCAGTATCCCCAGGGACTTACACACATGGCTTCAAACAAGTGGAAGACGACGTAGACTGGTGTGACCCAGGCCACCAAATCAGCAATCTCCCTGGGGACAGAGAAGAGGTGACAATGGCTTTTGGGAACCGACCTCAGTGCACCCAGGGCTGGGAGCCAAGGCCACTCACTTCTCTTGAGTGAAGATGTAACCCAGCACATCCTTCGAGGCTGCTAAAACAGCTCCCACAGCTATGCAAAAAAACCCTGAAAAAAAAAAAACAGAAAACCAGAAAGCAAAGTCCTGGGCCCATCCTGGCCATGACGAGGACTTTGGGAGCAGCCAAAGGAGGAGAGCAGGGGACAGGGATGTGTGCTGCAGGCAGGGGACTGGAAGTGTCCCTGTTCCTGCTGGAAGGAGCCTCCTCAAAGGCTTCCTGGTGTCCTGACCTGTGAGGAGCAGGCTGGTGGAGGAGGATCTCTTGGCTGTCTCGACGTCGTCGGCGCCCAGCGCGTTCCCCACCTGCACGCTGGCGGCTGTGCCCAGCCCCAGGGGGATCTGCAACCACAGGGCTGAGGCTCATGGGTGCATCCAGGTAACGGGGCCTCCACCGTGACAGCAGAATGCCCAACAGGCAGAGAGGGGGATGGAGCAGAGGGTTTAATTGGAAACATCGCTATAGGAGGGAGAGGCAGGTGCAGGGAGAGGTTTAAAGGCAGATCAAGATTTGCTGGAGCTGAAATATGGAGACAGGCTGAGAGAGCAGAGGTGCAGGCTGGAGAAAAGAAGGCTCCAGGGATACCCTAGAGCACCTTTTGGTACCCAAAAGGGCTACAGGAAAGCTGGGAAGGGACTTTTGACATTGGATGATAGGACAAAGAGGAACAGTTTTAAGCTGAAAGAGTTTAGATTTAGATGAGATACATGAAAGAAATTCTGTATTGTGATGATGGTGCCCTGGAACTGTTCAAGGCCAGGTTGGATGGGGCTTGGAGCAACCTGGTCCAGTGGGAAGTGTCTCTGACCATGGCAGTAGGTATTGGAACTAGGTGATCTTTAAGTTCCTTTCCATCCCTAGCCATTCTGTGGTTCCATGATTTTTGCAGACTATCTGTACTGGACTGTCCCTGGGGACCCCTGGTGAAATAACCTGCAGGCCTTACCATGAAAGCAACAACAGACACCTCGTAGATGATGGACTGAGCAGAGAGCTCTACGACGCTCAACAGACCTGGGGGAGAGGAAAGAGTCAGCACTGGGGGTGGGTTCCCAGGTGTAAGCTGCTCTCAGTCCTTGTGACTGGCAGAGATGCTGCTCTGGGTCCATCCCTTTACAGCTGCCCCTCTCTGCTGACCTATCAAGAAGCTCCCAATTTCATAGGTCCACCACTCGATGCACATCATGAGCATGCTGGGGATAGCCAGGGAGGTGAAGCTGTCCCATTCCAGCAGGCACTCACTGGACCAGCCTGTAGAGAAGAGAAATGTCACCTGGTGGAGGCCACATGTTACATCCTTGAGAGCACCCAAGGCAGCTGGAGGTGCTGTTCCTCTTTGCGGAACCACCAGGGGCTCCACAGCTCCATGGATCTCCAGCAGCAGAGAATGCAGCTACAAGCTCTGCTGATGCCATCCTGTGGTCCAGAGAGGTGAAACCTTGAGCTCATCCCTCCCGGAACAGGGTGTCTAAGGGCAACCTCATGCTTATGTGCCTACAAAGCCTCAGCAGAAAGTTTCATTTCTCCAGAATTAATATTTACTGCCCAGCACGGGGCTGTACCAATGCTTGCTCGTGACGTGCTGCCAGCAGAGCAACCCCAGCTTCCCAGGGCATAGCAGGCTGAGGTTAATATTTCACTGTCAAGACCAACAGGATTCACTTGGTAGAAGTGGTGGAAGATTCATGAACTTTCACTTAAAGCAAGAACCAGAGGGAGCTGGAGAGATGCCCTTACCTCCCCAAGTCTTCACGTGGAGTTTCTTGCCTATAATATACAGGAACAAGAAAATGGTTTGTGAATACTGAGCAACGGTGTTGGCCCAAGCAGAGCCCCTGCAAAGGGAATGAGAAAGGACATTGGGATCCAGCTCCTGCCTCCCCGGCCTGGGAATGCCGGAGCGTTACATCCTGCTGTGTCCCCGCCAGTGCCAGCTGCTCGCCCACTCCTGGAGGTGCTGGTGTCCCCAAAAAGTCCCTTTCCATGGCCATGTGTTGTGTTTACCCCTCCTCAGGACATGGACCTGACTCACATGATGCCCAAGTGGAGCACGTAGATGAAGATGCAGTTTGCAATCACATTGACGATGTTGCCAACGATCCCGCTCAGCACCAGTGGCCACATGATCATCTGGAGAGAGATGGGGGGAGATGGGGGCTCTGGCACCTTCACTAAAGCTCCTCTGGAGAGAGGTGTGAAGGTCCCCACCAGCCCCATGCTCTGCAGCTTTCCCAGCCACAAAAAACCCCTTCTGATTATGTTACCTGCTTGGAAAATGAGTGTGTTGGAGGTAAATCCCTGACAGGGGGAAGCACAAAGGGAGGTCCACTAGGCAGATGGTTACTACTGGCCATAGGATGGGATGATCTCCAGGGTCAGAGCTCCTCCAGGGCACTCGGGCAGTGGTGGAGGCAAATGCTGCCTCTACACCAGGAATGGTGAGCATGAAAAACCCCAAGTGCATGGTCAAGGGGAGCTTTGAGCTGGGATTGATCCTTCCATGGGACTGACCTGGTTCTGCAGGTATCTTGTTTCCAGGTTATAGAGAAAAACTGCCTGGAAAGGAAATCAGTGGATGAGGTGAGGTGAGAGATGAGGAAGAGCTCTGCTGCTACAGTGGAAAATAGGAGCAGGACTGCTGGTCCCAGGGACTCACCGGCAGAGCAGGGACAAATGCCATCACGTAGAGCTGGGTCAGCCTGGGGGACACGAGAGGCATGGTCAGCAAGAAGCCCATGGCCACCACCCCTTCCCTGCAGCCCCACCATGCCAGGAGGGACAAAGGTGGTGTGTGGGCCATGGGGCCACCCAACCTGGAGACCTCGGGGTCTTGGTGGATGAGGAGCAAGAACTGCTCGATGTTGATGAGGATGGCACAGCAGGGGAAGCAGCAGAGCAGGAGGATGAGGATGGCACGCTGCAGGATCACCCCCACACGCAGCAGGTTCTTGCTGCCATAGGTCTGTAAGGCAAGAGGAGGGTGAGCTGTGCTCTGCTGGCAGCTCACTGGTGATGGGGGGGACAGGGACCCTGCAGAGCATGGCAGAGCCTTGACCACCTTGGAAAACACCCAGGAAGGATTTAGTATTTCAAGGGGAGCACAGAGATCTTTGTTTTGGGGACAAGCTTCCCCAGGTTGCAGGAGCAGCCAAGGCTCTGGGCAGCATCAGCCAGAAACCCAACCCCCCGTGTCACCAGGACAAGTGCCAGCATCTGCTACTCACCTGTGATATCAAGGTGTCACAAGCAGAGGACAAACCATATCCTACTGAGATGGCAGTAACGTTTATAACCTGGAACCAGGAGTTAAAAAAATGAAGCTGGATGAGAGGATTTAAGACTTTAAGGTAGGGAGAGGGACTCAAAGGGAAAAACTGGAGTTTGAAATCTCCACCATCCTTATCTGCCTCCATCCCCAGATCCTGTCCCGGGCTCAGTGGCTGGGAGATGGTGGCCAGTGCTGGGAGAGCCCCTGGCAATGCTTACAGCGATGGCCAACGTGACCGAGGCCAGCTCGACCTTGCCCAGGTGGCCGCAGAATATGGAGCTGACGAGGTGTATCAGGAAGATCATCAGCTGGATCAGGATCTAAGCGTGGAGAAGAAGAGAGCCGAAGGTCAGAGACAATGGTGCTGGGGAGGGAGCTGGAGCATGGCAGGGACATGGAAGGCAGCTGTGAGCATTCATCTGAGTGCAATCAAGCAACTCAGTCCCTTAGAGAAGGTTGATCTGAGGGTTTTAAGCCCCTTGCTGGGTGTTTAGCAGCACTCCAGGTCTTTCTTTTCCAGGAGCTGTTGGAGGTCTCCCATCAGCCAGGTTCCAGCTCCCTGTGCCATCAGGCTGTGGTTGCGGCCACTCCAACCCATCAGCTCTCTCCTCCCAGGGTCCTTACCAGCGGCCCCGCCAGCACCAGCAGTTTCTTGGCATCCTCCAAGAAGTTCTCCGGGATCAGTCTCCGAAGCCCCCGGCGTTTCTTCCCAGAGCTGCCGGATGTCAGATCCTGCTGGCCGGCAGCCATCGCCTCACTGAAGCCGCTCTCCTCGGGGAGATTCACCTGCTTCATGCTGCCGCTCTGCCAGGGGGGGAGTGGAACAACCCTGTCCCTCTGCACTCTGTTAAAACCACCTCGGCCAGGGTGAGCAAGAGTGCAGCCATGCGTGGGGTGAACTTCAGCCGGGGCCGGGACAGGTGACCGCGTGCTCCTCGCTGCCGGCAGCCGGGGAGGTGACGGGAGGAGTGGGCAGTGGGGTCAGGGCAGGACAGGGAGGGTCCTGTGTGCCAGGGAGAGGAGCCTAGGCAAGGTCCTGCCAGGGGATGAGTCTCCCCAAATTGCTCCCGTGAGCCCTCATACCTCTCTCCTGCCTGGAGGGTTGTCCTCCTCTTCCAGCGGTGATGGAAGAGCCGTGTGCTGTCTTCCGTGAGGCACTGCCAGCAGTGTCAGGGACGCTGCCGGTCTCAGCCTCTGTCATCACAAGCCGGTGGTGGCCAAGACAAGCCAGCCCCCTTGGCTCCAATTCTTGGCCTCGCACAGGCTCGGGTTTCACCGGCAGCTCGGGCGAGGCCAAATATAGCGGCTGCCACGGCTCCTGGAGGGGCAGGCGGAGGGGAGCTGATGACCCCACTGTCTGGACCCTCTCCTGCACGGATCTGCTGGGATGAGGTAGCCCGTGGGGCAGGGTGAGACAGTTGTCCTCCTCTCCCTGCTCCCCAAAAATGCTGGGAGTCTGAGCAGAGTCTTCCACATCAGCCTCATATCTGGGCAGAGGCTGCTGAGGTCGGGGTTGATGGGTCTTTCAAGCTCCTTTGGGTCACATCTTCTCATCCCCAGCCTACAGGAACCCAGTGCCATGTGCCAGGAGAGTCATGGGGGGCCGTGCACCAGCTGTAGGTGGGATTCACCCTGCAGAGACAGGTAAGAACCTGGGACTGGTTCTGAGGGCAGGGGTGGTCAGGCAGTGCTGGGGTGCTTGCATTAAGACATAGGACATTTCCTCAATAGCTCTGGCACCACGCCACCATCTCCCATTCTGCTCAGCAATGGTGTGGGAGCCATGGAGGAGCACAAACCCTGCTTTTGTACCTGAAGGGAGCAGAATGCTCTGTGAGCCCAGTCAAAATGAACCCCTGACTGCTGCTGCACCCAAAGTATGAGGCCAGGAGGTCGAGGTTATGCCCTGAAGAAGCCCATCATGCTGCACAAACCAGGCACACGCCTCCCCTCTAACAGCTCAGTCGTGCCAGTGACCAGGGTCACGCTCACACCACATCAACAGCCCCATGTTTACTCAGAAAACTTTATTGTATCAAAAAAAAAAAAAAAATCCCACCTTACAAAAGTGCAAAGAAGAGTTGCTTCAGGCCCTGTGCCTGCCACACAGCAGGGAGAGCAGGGCCAGCAGTGGTCAGAGGAGTCAGCCATCTCCCAACAAAGTCAGCCTTGCTCTGCGCTGCCGCAGCCACGGGGCTCAGCCCTGCTGGGATGCTGGCACAGGCTGGTGTGGGAGCTGTGGGCAGCCTCTGCCATTAGCAAAGGACATGGACAAGTGTAGGAAGCAGGAGAGCAGCACAAAGGGCCTGTGTCCTTCCCAGGCCAGCCCCAGGACACACTCCTGCCTACCCCAAGTGACATCCCGGTGCAGTACAGGAGAGGGACCAGCTCTCCTGCTCTTTCCTCCCAGGTGCCACATCCTCACCCCCATCAAAACCTCTCAGTGTGGGATAAAACTTTGTGAGTTAACCAGAAACTGAGCCAAAGTGACTCTTTACAAGGAACCAAGGGGGAATTCCTTCCCTTGCACCATCTTCCTCCTGGGGCATCACCGTGTGCCCTCCTGCTCTGTGCACAGCTCCCCAGTGTCACTGGTTCTAACCATCTCCAGTCAGGAGCCGGACCAGTACCCCCAGCAGCAGGACAGCGAGGGCAGAGGCAGCAGCCAGGACACGGTGGATGATCAGATCCCTCCATAGCACAGCAGGAGGAGTGGGAGCCACAACTATTTCCTCCTGCGTGATGAGCTGGAGGTCAGGTTGCCTCTCACCTCCCACGATGCTTTCAGGCAGGACCACGGTGTCCACAGTGTCAGTCTCAACAGAGATGTAATCTGCACGACAGAGAGGTGAGTGCTGCAGGGAAGCAGAGCTGTATCAGCCCAGCCTGGTGCTCAACAAGTTCTATTGGCAGCCCTGGACGTGCCATAGCAAGCTGGCAGGGGTTCCCAGGTATGGCAGGCACTGGCCAGCAGTCCAAGCTCTTCCCTGGAGCAGCCAGGGTGGTGACATGGGTAACAAGAGTGTCTTGTACTTCATTCTAAGTACAGCAGAAGCACCATTGGCCTGGGACCTGCTCAGACATGGTTGCCATGACTGTGGAGGACAGGAAAGGATGGGTGGAGAATTTGGGCTCTCCCTCTGTTGTCAGACCTGGTTACATACCCACAGCAGATGTTTTGTTAGCAGCTGTGCCATTGGCGTTCACATCTTCCAGTTGTTTTTTCATTCCAGCTCGGACCTGAGCCTAAAAACACACAGAAGAGTTGCTCTTCTCAGAACTGGGATGTCCTGCCCAGCCAAGCAAACCTGAGCCTCCTCCCTCCAAAACAAGCATGCTCATCACCAAATTGTTCCTCCACTACAGGAGAGGGACTGCTGTCTTTTCAATTTTGCCTCTTCCCAGAGGGCTGTGGCATTGTACTGGGACAGGGACTCCTCTAACACCTTTTAAGCTACTGGGAAGAAGCACAAGTCTCACCTCTTCTGCAGCTTTCTTCCAATCCATGCGCATGACAAAAGCCGAGAAGGAAAGGGCTTGCACAGAGATGCAAATGATCATCCCCACCCACAGACCTGCAGAGATGATGGAGAGTTACTTCAGGGAGGCTCAGAGGAAAGTTTGCTTTTGCCACCCACTGCCTACATGCCCAAGGAGTAACCCAGTCTAACCCAGTCTTGATAGAAGAGGAAACAGCTCCTGGGTGTCCTATGCTGGGAGCAAGCCTGGATTTACTGGGACATCTCAGCTCCCATTTGACAGAGGCTTCTCAGAGCCTGCATCAGCTGAACGTTTCAGTGTGTGATCCAGCCCCACCAAAGGAGGATCTGAGCAAAAGTTTCAGCTCTGAGCCCAGGCAAAGGATTTAGCCCAGCATAAGCTGTGCTGGTAGATTGTACAACACCCAAACTGAGGACACACGTACCTAACACTCCCATCTTGGCTGCAAACATCAGGGAGATGCCAATGGGCAGCCCGATGGCGTAGTAGCCGATGGCGTTGGCGACAGCACCCAACTTCTGCTTCCCTGTGCCCCGCAGCACCCCACCACAGGTTGCCTGAGGAAAGGGAGCAGAGGGGTCAAGAGACAAGGGACAGCACAAGAGATCTGGGGCATGGCACATGCCCTGTGACCAAGGAAACCTCCAGCAATGTGCCACAGAGCCAAGAGAGACCAAAGCTCTGCCACAGCATGGTGCAGGGCTCCTCTTGCTCCAG
Source organism: Phaethornis superciliosus (assembly GCA_023637945.1). Taxonomy (NCBI): domain Eukaryota; kingdom Metazoa; phylum Chordata; class Aves; order Apodiformes; family Trochilidae; genus Phaethornis; species Phaethornis superciliosus. The sequence goes on along the minus strand of JAJQWJ010000023.1, from coordinate 3,316,081 downwards.
TTGCTGACCCAGGAGCTTCTTCACCAGGAGACCTACCAGCAGACCCCAAAGTGATTTCCATACTGTTTGGATCCCTCTGCCAGGAGCAGACAGGAGGGAACAGGAGGAAATTACTATCTAGCAAGTTATATGAATACTGCTGCTATCCTGTGAGTACCTGACATCTCTGAACATCACTTGTGTTGCTCTGACAAGGCAGTAAAAAGCTGAAGCCTTGCCAGGGAGAAAGAACAGGGTTGTTCTGCAGCAATTGGCAGCTACAAGCACAGGGAATGCTACAGGTAATGCAACTCTTCTGACAGTTTATCACTTGGCTTCTCTGTACCATTGTAACAGATCAGGAACGAGCTGGAAGCAGCTTTGAGCTCTCCATCACACCCCAACCTGCAGAGGAATTCCTGCACCTGCTGGAATACTCACTGCTGCTGCATCAAACAAGTGGAATGGAGCAAAGATGATCATCACTTTGGACACCAAGACAACGATCTCCCTGTTGGGAAGATGGATGTACTGGTCAGGGAGAGCAGCACAGCCTGGTCCCAAGGGCACCAGTCCTGACATCTCTCTCAGCCAGCTGCAAAGTCTGACCTGAGGGGGGTGTGCACCTTGGGTACCACCATGGCACTGTCCCAATGTCAGCAGCATCCATGCTGCCCAGTGGGGAAGAACCTCTGGGGAACACATTTGCCAGATGGGAGGTTTATGAACCCTCTCATCCACCTGAGCAGCTCCTGAGACATAAATCCCACCCTCCGAGAAGGTAATAATACTCAAAAGCAAGGTGTTTGCCCACTTGTCATTGGTGAAGATGTATCCCACCACGTCCTTTAGGGTTCCCAGTAATGTTGCAACTACCACAGCAAAAACTCCTGAAAGAAAAAGAAATAGTCAGCTTGTTTATCTGAGGGGCAGCATGTCCCCACTCCCTTATGCCCCTCTGCAGGACCTGGGCTGACCTGTGCACAGCAGGGCAGTAATGCAGGAGGTTTTGGCTTGCATCACATCCCCTGATCCCAAGGCATTGCCCACTCTGACACTTGCAGCCACGCTGAAGCCCAGGGGCACCTGAGTAGCAGGAGGCAAGGAGGAGGTGAGTGGCAATTGAGACAGCGGCAATTTTCTTCTTCCCCAGAAAGGAATCTGGGGCAAATTGGCATTGCTGCAGCAAAGGGATTTTCCACCTGCAGCCTACTCAAGATGTGCAGCAGCACAGCAGGCCTGAGAGTCATCACCTGCTTGGTATCAGGCCCTTACCATGTATGCTGCACAGGAGAGCTCGTAGATGACAGACTGAGCTCCCAGCTCCACCACACTGAGCAGCCCTGGAAAAGATGAATCACTTCAAGAAGTCAGAATTAAACTCTTCATTTGCTGACAAGAAGGCAGTGAGTACAGGGTGCCCATCTAGCAGATGCAGCATCCTGCAGAACCAGCCCTGCAGGCCAGGAGGATGCTGGCAGGACGTGCTTGGGGGACACACTCAAGAGGCAGACACAGCTGGAATATGACCCATTGGACCAAAGGATAAAGAGGATTTGGACTCACCTGCCAGGAAGCTCCCAATCTCAAAGGTCCACCATTCAATGCACATCATGAGCATGCCAGGTATTGCCAGCTGGACAAAGGAGCCCCAGTCCAGAAGACAGTCCCTGGTCCAACCTGCAGGGAGGAGGTGAAGGAAAATAAATGCATGTTCTCTCTCTCCTCCCCCACAGAGGAGCTGCACACTCTTCTGCACACTGAGGGAAACAACCACAAGCCACAGAACATCAGCCTGCTGTCCTGAAAAAGTGGAGTCTGTCACCAGGTGTTCAATTAGCTGATCCACACATGGAGTTGAGATATTTTTTTTTAGTAGGGATGCCTCTAGCCTATGGGTGGGTTTTTTCTTTTAGTATGCCAATAAGACATTAATACATGAGATGGTAATATGGGGAATCCAATTAGTCAGTGTTTTCTATCCAGTGTTCAAGGCTAGAACCAAGATAAGTTATAGGGAGTGCTCCCTTCCATCCCTTTCATCTATCTTGCAGATTTCTGTCTCAAGGACAGGCTGTTGACTACTTGGGACATGTTTTTCTCTGATCCTTGCAGTTTCAGTGTTAGGTAAGCTATGTTTTTTATTCCGTGTGTCTTTGTTTTCTTTTACATGATTTTTTTTTTCTTCCCCCAAGTTTTATTTATTTCAATTGATAACTGACAAGTCTAATCTTGCTGTACCAGGGCACATTCCTGGGTCAGGGAGATCAGGAAGAATGTGCTTGGGGCTATAGTAAGGACACAGGGTCATGGCTACAGCATCTCCCTGGTGTGAGAGGAAGGCCATCCCTTTGTCAGATCAAATTCCCAGGGGTAGGCATGGGTATTTTGAAGGATTAAGCTATGAACAATACCTCCCCAGGTCTCCACGTGAATCTTCTTCCACCACACATAAAGGAAGAGGAGAATGGCTTGGGTGTACTGAGAGACAGTGTTAGCCCAGGCAGAGCCCCTGGGGAGAGAGAAAGAGAGATCACAAATTATATTCTCCTCCACCACCTCCTCAGATACAGCAGGAGAGACCTGGTGGCATCCATACAAGCTTTGCTCTGTGTATGGGGCAGCTCTTTCCAGATTGGTTGGGGGCAGAGGAGGGCAGAACTGGGCATCCAAGACCCCACCACAGCCCCGAGCAAACCCCAGTCCCCACCTCTGCTCCCACTTACACCATGCCCAGCTTCAGTGTGTACAGGAAGAAGGCATTCATGGCCACATTGAGGATGTTGGCTGCAATCCCCGTCAACACCTGAGGCAAAATGATTTCCTGGAAGCCAAGGAGAGACTTTGAAGTTTGCTTCCACAGCACAAGCCCCCATCCAGTGAACGCCAGGGAAAGCTGCATCAATGCCCAAGGAGAAAGCCAAGAAGGCAGCTCCTGTTGCAGGTAAATCTGGGGTGTGTTAGACATGCAGAAGGTGGAGGGGTGCTGCACCCAACAAAATGCAGGGTTAGGAGGCAGCAATGGGGAAAGGGAGCAAACTAAGGGTGGTTCCCAGGAGCAATCCCTGCCCTGCAGGTCCAAGCTGAGGGCTGTGCATCATGCATTCCTCAGCCCAGCTCCCCCCAGCACAGAGTGAACTTAGATCCCCAGCTTTATTAATGTTGCTGGGGACACCTTGAGTCGATGGCCCAGAACCTGGTTAGTTATACAGTACCTGACTTAGTAAATATCTGGTCTGCAGCTGGTACAGAAACGCCGCCTGCAAAAATCAGGATTCATTTCCTCAGCACCACCACTCTACGGTTCACCAGCCAGCTACCATTTACCATTCCCAGATGGGTCCATCCCTCAGCTTCTCCCAGTGCCTCCTCAGGGTGCCCCAGCCTGGCACCCTGCCCAGCACCCTGCTCCTGGGGTCTGGAGGAAGCATCTGCCAGCACTGGCTGCACCCCAAGCCAAGAGTAATAAAAAGCACCTCCCATTCCCACTGGGAAGAGAGGTCAGGCTCCAAATGAGAGATCTCCTATGCTCCCTCGTTGGCATGAGAGTGGCTGGAAACCTTGGGATCAAGCATTTGCTGCTCCCTGTCAAAGAGGGGTTTCTCCAGAGGGACACAGTGATAGCCCAGCAGCTATGAGGGTGTGTGAAAAGTCTTTATCTCTGAACTAAGAGTGAGCCCTGGAGCCCCAAGTTCCAATGTCCACCACCAGTTACTCAGTGTGCAGAGATATGGCCTGGAGTAAAAGTCTTTGCAAAACGAAGGAGTCTGTGTTTGCTTGTCCAGCACCTGATGGCCAATACACATCTGGTAGGGTCCAAGATCAAGGGGCATGTTGTAAAACCTTAAACTGGGTTTTACAACCAGTAATGAGCCACATGCTCATTACTGAGCTGCCTCATGAGCCACACAGCAAAGACCCCCCCTCTTTTCCCCAAATGTCTGAAGGTTACAGAGTTTCTAACAGCTTTAGCAACAACTTACAGGAAGTGCTGGAATGAAGATCATCACATAGACCTGAGTTAACCTGGAAAGAGAGTTGTTTCCCCAGTTAATGATCCAGCAAAGCAAGAGCCAAGCCAAACAGTGCTGCACTCAAGCTCCACCACCCCACAGCAACCCAGCCACAGCCCAACACCTGATCCAGAAAGGGCTGGATCTCATCCCTGACCTGGAGACCTGGGGGTCCTGTCGGATGAGCAGGAGGATGCGCTCAGTGTTGATGAAGAGAGCCCAGCAAGGGAAGCAGCAGAGCAGCAGGATGAGGATCCCCCGCTGCAGGATGGTGCCCACCTGCTTCAGGTTCTTGCTGCCATACGTCTGCATCAGGAGAGAGGTCCAAGGTGAGCATAACCAGGAACAAAAGGGTCTGGGAAAATGCTCTGGTGATGAAATGCATCTCCTACACCCTGCAGCAGCTGTGCCAGGCTGGTTGGGTACAATGGGCTCTCAGGTGATTGCACATCCCTTTGCTTCCAAGGCATGACAGGGAGAGCTGGAGGAAAGGAGCAGGCTCCAGCCAGGGCATCTGCAGCCCCGTGTTGGCTGGGAGCTGCCATCTTCCCAGCCAATGTGCACAGATCACTGCAGAGGTGAGGTCCATCCCATCAATGAATCCCACCAGGCACTAGAAAGTGGGAGCTGCTACTGACCTGGGACATGAGTGTGTCACATGCTGAGGCTAAACCAGCACCAATGGAGATTCCTGTCACGTTGATAACCTGGAGGAGAGACAAAGGTTGCAAGGGACTGTGACAAGGGACCTGGCCCAAAGCACTGTGTCCCTCCCAGCTGGGTGGAGAGGCAGTTCTGCAATGAGTGTTTGGGAAGACTCCAGCCCCTCTCTGTTTCTCAGAATAACACATTCTTATTACCTAAATAGGCTCTTCTCCTTTCTGGTGTGGAAAAGGTTCCTCTATCAAAGGGCAAATATCTAAAGGGTCACAAGCAGTGCTGCTCCTAGCTACAGGCTAGCCTGGTGGTCCATGGGCTGCAAATCCCTGCCCAGATGCTGGCTTTGCACCAGCACATCACCCCCGGCCATGTTCCCATCTCCTGCCTGTGCTCAGGCTAAAAGAAAGATCAGTTTGGTGGATGAAATGTTTGTGCTGCATCAGGCTTATGTTTGTGCTGCACCCCTTATGCACAGGGTCCTCACTCCTACAGAGGTTCTTTTGTTTTTTTCTTCTTTTCATTTTGGTAACACAGAATTTTTTTGTTCTAAATCAGAAGGGAATCAGAATAATACATACAGACACAGCCAGAGTCACAGCATCCAGCTCAGCTTTCCCCAGGTGTCCACAGAAGATGGAGCTGACCACGCTGATCAGAAACCCCAGCAGCTGGGCAACAAACTAGGATGGGAGGAGGAGAAGATGGTGAGATGACCAGGACTTGAGGAACACCACCTTTCCCCGGGCAGTTGGACTATGAACAGCCTGAGTGTCACAGCAGCACCTTGTCCTGAGGACACAGATCTGCTGTCCTCAGAACCCAGTACTGCTGGGGCAGAAGACCCAGCTCTAGAACTTACAGAGGCTCTCAGTGACTTTGCCTTTCAGAGCAGACCTCTACCTGCCCTGTGGTATTTTGGTCAATCTGTCAGATGACCTTGCTTAAGTGGGGCTTAACAGCTTCAGTAGAAATCCTCTTTTCCAGGAGGAAAGATGGGTAGAGGGAAAATGAAAAAAGAAATCCCAATGCTTTTCCACACTTCTGTGCTCCTGTCAAAAGCTCTCCTCTCCAACCACAATGTCCTCTCTTGCTGGAGAACAGCCAAGTCCAACCTGCTTGCTTCTTGCCAGGGGCTACAGCAAAGCTTAATGATGCTGCAGCAGAGATTGCACTCCAGACCTCATTTTCCCTTGCCAAGAGGATGCTCCCTCCACAGGTGTCCGAGGCACAGAGTGGTGGCACAGCTAGAACCAGATGGTAGGAGTTAAGAGACATTTATACCCGCTGAGGGGTGGGCATGGCTGGGGACCATGCCCAGGGTCTGCTGATTCTCCTTTCCACCCAGCAGTTGGCAAGCTGAGAGCCCAGTGCTGCTGGAGAACCAGCTCCTGCAGGATCCAAGGAAGAACAGAACAAAACCTTCACCTCTCCAGACCTCCAAACACTGCCTGCAGATGCAGAACTCCTGCCAGGCCCGAGCATGTTTGACCTGCAACTGTGAGTAATCCTGACAGGAGGGCTCTGTACCTCTGTGATTGTTCCAGCACAGGGTTTGACATGAAGTGATCATTGCCTAATAAGAGCTGTAGGTTTGGTTTGGAGGTTATCCACGTGGAGAAGCAGGCTGTGCTGTAGGTTAAGGGGACCAAGCTGAGGCTAAAATGTTCAGCTACAGAAACTGAAACCCATCTGTACTTCCCCCCACTGCCTGATAGCAGCAGGGCAGTGTTTTGATCTAAGGGTGTCTATGAGAAGTTCATCATGAGATACTTATTTAGCAGAAAATAAAAAAGCTCAAACTTCAGGAGCCCTGGAGGCAGAGCAGGGTTCCCCTGGCAGGAGCAGCAGTGCTGGAGCTGTTGCTGCTTCCCCAGAGCCATTTCCCAGCCAAAACCCCTCCCCAAGCTCCCCCACTCTGTTTTTAAAGCCGTGCTGCTAGGCTGGGGCACAGCCACCGAGCTGGACAGCACCGGGAATTCCTGTGGCAAAGAATAACCTTTTGGGATTAACAATTAGGGGATGAACGGGGGAGTTTTTAAATCCAGCGGGGCAGGGACTGCAGGAGGGGAAGAACCGGACTGGTCCTGGGGGAGATGAGACCGAGGGCCGGGAGGTGAAGGGGTGGGATGGGAATTCTGCTCCAGGGAGCACCCTGCCAGGCTCCGGCCGGTCCAGCTCCTCAGCAATCCCAATCCCGATCCCGATCCCGGTCCCGGTCCGGCGGCCTTTCAGCACCGCAGCCGTTCCGCCTCTCCCCGCACCGGCTCCGCTCCCACGGGAGGGTCCCCGGGCTTCTTCCCTCCCCACCCTCCCCACTCCCGGTTCTCACCACGGGCCCCGCCAGCCGGGCCAGCTCCCAGCTCTCCTGCCGAGCACCTGCGGGCAGGAGGCGCCGGGCACCCCGCAGACACCGCGCTGCTCCCGCTGCCGCCGCCGCCATGGACCCGCCGCTCCCGCAACCTTCCCGCCCGCCTTATGGGCACGGCCTGGGCCTCCTCCCCGCCCCCGGGGCCGCGGGATGCCGAGTGTGGGCGGTGCGGGTCGGGGTTGAGCGGGAGGGTGAGGACGGGTCCCTAAAGAACAAGGAACGGGGCCCCCGCACCGCCGATCGAGGCCCCGCAGCTGGGCGGGAGGGAGGTGGGAGCTGCCCGCAGAAATGGGGGGTCCAGAGCCCACCGAGGGGGATTTGGGGGTTGGGAACTGCATGTGCTGGTGAGGGACTTGGGGCTTGGCTGTGTGAGGAGAAGGGGACCCCCCTGTCTCGAGCCTGGGGGGGATGGGGACCCCCTGGGGACCCCACATCCATTGACCAGGGGTTCACCAGAGGTCCCCTGGCCCAGATGGTGGCTATGGACTGGGCATCTCCTTGTGGGGTGAGGGCTTAGGGGATCCCCCCATCTGCTGGGGTGTCTGTGCCTGTGTTTGCCCAGCACCTGCCAGGAAGGAGCTTTGGTTTGGGTGGGAGTTTGGGCTGTTGGGAGAGTGAAATGTGCCCCTGTACTCAGCCCTGGTGAGGCCACAGCTCGAGTCCTGTGTCCAGTTCTGGGCCCCTCAGTTTAAGAAGGATGTCGAGGTCCTGGAGCAGGTCCAAAGGAGGGCAACCAGGCTGGTGAAGGGACTCGAGCACAGGCCCTATGAAGAGAGACTGAGAGAGCTGGGGGTGTTCAGCCTGGAGAAGAGGAGGCTCAGGGGAGACCTCATCACTCTCTACAACTCCCTGAAAGGAGGCTGGAGCCAGGGGGGGTTGGGCTCTTTTCCCAGGCAACTTTCAACAAGACAAGAGGACACAGTCTTAAGTTGTGTCAGGGGAGATTTAGGTTGGATATTAGAAAGAGTTTCTTCACGGAGAGGGTGATCAGGCAATGGAATGGGCTGCCCGGTGAGGTGGTGGATTCTCCGTCCCTGGAGACATTTAAAAAAAGCCTGGATGTGGCACTCAGTGCCATGGTCAAGCAACTGCTCCGGTGGGTCAAGGGTTGGACTTGATGATCTCTGAGGTCCCTTCCAACCCGGCTAATTCTATGATTCTATGATTCTATGAAATTTTACCTAAGTGCAGCTGCTTGTAACCAAGTAGTGTAACCAAATCTATTTCTAATGGAAAATTAGAGTGGAAAGTGGGGCTTGGTTTTACAGCTGTTAAAATGCTGCCTCAGTGCCTTATAACTGTGGTGTCAGCACCCAACAATGTGAAGTCTTGTTAATGTTTCACTTGACCCCTTGCTTGTTCAGATATAATATGACATCATGAAAAATTGTGTAGTAGCCATGGTGAGTTATAGCCACTCTGATTTCATGGTGAAATTGGGGCATCTTAGAACAAAAAGAGTGCCTGATGCTGCTGTGGTTTTGTCTGGAATTCCTCCTGATCTCGGTTATAGTCAAGGGGAAAAGAGCAACGTGCAAAATTCACCTGAAATTGTTTCTTTGAGAAATGCACGTTTCAGTGTGGCCAGGGGATTTTATTCATAGATCACCAGTACCATTTCACACATAAAGAAAGAACAACGTGGACTTCAATGTAAAATTTGGGAACATATTTTAGCTTTGAAAGAGTTTCTTCTGCCTTCACATCACTGTGACCCACCTGGGTGGCTTGGGCAACCCTGATGTGCTTTGCAGGGTACACAGGCTGAGCTCAGGTCAATACTTTGCTCCTCTCCACTGAGGAAAAGCGAGGAACAAACTGCCTTGTAGAAAGGAAATGTGCTGGGCCAGATTTTTCAGATACAGAAACTTCAAGTCAGGAGCTTACCTTAACATTTCAGGGACTCGAGGCCTTTCTCACCTTGGATGCTCAGCACTCTCACCATCTAGTGTGCTCAGCTGCAGACAGGACAGCTCAGCACCACTGAAAAGATGACTAAATAAAGATTTTCATACTGAGGTTAAGAGAGGCAGCGTGCAAACCTCAGCCACATCTCCTGAGGGTAAAAAATGGGCTGAAAAAGTGGAAGAGAAAGTGTCACTCCAGTGTCACTCTCTCTTGCTGCCTGGTAGAAGGTTTCACTGGGGTTGGTCCCAATGGCCCAGCTTTGTGCAGGGCTGGGGGAGAGGGGTTGTCCCTTTTCTCCATGATCCTTCCCACCCCTGTGCCAACAGAGCACTGGGTGGTTGGGTGCCTGTGCTGGAGCCTGTGCTGCCTGCAGGACAGCACTTTGGTGGCAGCTATGAAGAAAGAGAATTATCAGTGAACAATGTGCATTCTGGCTGGTGGTGTGACTGCTGTGGCCAGCCCAGCTTTGTGATGGCTGGAGGGCTCCTGTGGTGCTGTTATCTCATGTGGAGGTGGGAGGGGAAGTGATAAGGCTCAGATGGTGCCTTCATGGTCATCAACAAGCAGAGTTAGTGTGAGGGCCTTTGAAGTTTGCTTGTGGCCCTGCTGAGATCAATACCCTGGGTTGGTAAAGAGGAGGGAGAGATTCCAGCAGGAACCTGGTTGAAAAGGATTTTGAAAAGAACAAACCTTGTCTTTTCAGGCTTAGGGGAGAAATGTGACCTCCCATCCCCAGGAGCAGGTACTGGACTAGCCCCTAGACAACCAAAGGCACATGGAAGGACTGTGATGAAAATTCCCCTTCTGGTGTTTTACTGCTGCTGTTAGAAATGAATCGTATTTGCTTTCAGAAGATCCTTTTTCTGGTTTTGTGATCAGATGCAGGTCTCAATTTTGCCAGGGTGCAGCATGGGAACCCCAGGACCATGTTTGATGACCAGAGGTTCCCCAAAGTCTCCTCCATCATCAGCACAACAGCCCTGGCTCTGCTTCAGCCTCTCAGATCAGCCCATGAGCTGCCAGGGGGGATGTGGGTTGCTGCAAACTTGCAGCTGGATGCCAGTACATTTCCTCCTTCCCCTTTTGTGACAGGACAGGGACCTTGCCAGGTGAGGTTTGGCAGGGTTTATCTGCTGGAACCCCCAGATGGGGAGGGTCAAAGGTACCCATAGCCTTGCACCCAGCTGTCCTCATCCATCCAGATGTTAACAGTATTGTAACAGCAGTTAGAAGAATTTGAAGGGTCAAATTCTTTCAGAGCAGAACATGGTTGAACTCCATTTTAGAACATTTTAGACTCCAGTGAATTTGGAGAAGGGTTTTGGAAGGCTGATACCTTAACATAGACCTGTTTAAAGGAGTTAATGTGTGACTGACTGGAAACCATCTGCAGCAGACACATGGCCTGCCCTGTCAGAGCTGGGTCCAGCAGCTGGGACCCCATGCAGTTCTCATCAGTGCTGATGTGAATCCAGAAGTAAGCAGCTGAGGGAAGAAGGATTGCAGTTGCCTTGCATCATCTGCAGAGCAGGATTAGGCCTGTTAAGCTGCCCTGCCTGCCCATGGCCATATTCTGAATCTCAGCCAACATCCCACTACTAAAATTAACCCCACAAATGTACCGTGTCTGGAACCATGGAGATTAAGAGCTACCAAATAAGAAAAATGTCAGAATACAATGGATTTATGTCAAACTATTCACTGTTTCACTGTCCATTTCTTTTAAGAGACCTTGGTGCTGGCTGCTGGCCAGATACCATGGAAAATCCCTTCCTCTCTGTGCAATCTGGAGTTTGGGATACAGCTAAATTAAAAACTAAAGAGGCTTTTTGCAGTCACATTTATTTTTATTTAAGTGCCACACCATAGCATCAGATGATCAGAGCCTTCAGCACACAGATTTGGGTCTTGTGAACAGGCAGAAGGAACCAGAACAGACATCTTCAGAGAGCTGCCCTTGTGTGATGAGCTGACTGGAAGAAAACTACTACATTGTGGGGTGGTAAGTGCATTTTCCAAACATGCTAACGATTATAGCCTGTACTCTGCTTGCAGGGTAGCCTTTCTGATGGCTACACAGGGATGTTTTTTTCTGTTTAACTCCACATAACTGTTCCCAAGCCCATCCTGCTGATTCACGTGGCTTCCTCGGACCCAGAAGAATCAGTGTTCCTCTGCTGCCTGTGTCTCCAAGGTATAATTAATGTTCAATAATGTCAAAACCCATGTCTAGTAATGTTTTAAATGCTGTGATACAGCTGCTGCACAAAGTGGGTACAGGACCTGCAGTTACATGGCTGCTGACTTGCCTTGGCTGGGGAGGGGGAGGTCTCAGCAGTCTCTAATCATCCTGGGTGTTCTCATTGCCCATAAACCTATTTTTTGGGCATGGCAAGTCATATGAACAGGACTGTTCATACCATTATTTGTCCCAGCTTGCCAGTGCAGACATGCCTCTGTAAGCAAGGTTACAGGGAAGGTCGAAACCGATGTTTACAGTGGATGGAATCTATCCAAAAGGTAATTGCCTGCTGAAAATTAAAAAAAAAAAAACAAAAAACCAAAACAATGAGAAATCTAGCGGCTCACTGGCACAGCCCCGGTGCCTCTGCACTGACACCCACCCACCGCTGTGTGCTGCTGCCCTCCCGTGTCCTGAGTCCTGCGTGTGCTCAGAGCCAACCTGCTCCTCCCTCTGCATCCCAGGAGCTGCCTTCCCAAGGATGGGGGCATCACCAGGCTCTTTCTCTCTGCTTTTTTTTTGTTTTGTTTTCTTTGATGGCTTTTTTTTATGCTGTGCCTTTAGGGCTGTTTAATAGCAGCAGCTGCTGTTTAATAAACACCCTGGGTGTACCTTTTATAGGATTATGGAATTGGATTTGGTGGAAAAGACCTTTAGGATCATAAAGTCTAACCCTTAACCCAGCACTGACAAGTCCACCACTGAACCATGTCCCTTGGCACCATATCTACTTTTGGATCCCTCCAGGGATGGTGACACCACCACTGCCCTGGGCAGCCTGGGCCAGTGCCTGACAACCCTTTTGGGGAAGAAATTTGTTCCTAACATCCAATCTAAACCTGCCCTGGCACAACTTGAGGCTGTTTCCTCTGATCCCTTGTGACCTGGGAGAAGAAACCATCCTCCTCTGGCTCCAGCCTCTTTTCAGGGAGTTGCAGAGAGGGAGAAGTTCTCCCTTCAGGCTCCTTTGCTTTAGGTTGAGCATCCCTGGGTCCCTCAGCCACTCCACAGGTAGACCCATGCTCTTGAGGTATAAAAGGTTGTGGGGGAAACAAATCCAGGCAAATGTAAATATTTGGCAAATACAGACAAAATATTTAGCAAATACTTCAGTGAAAAAATACAATGGATTTTATTTGGAGGAGGTGTGGCTTAAAACACAGCAGTTATTAGAAATGAATGGGGGTTAGGGAAATGCAGAGTGGCAAAAAATGCTCATTAAAAGCCCCAGGATGTTGTCCCAGCTTTTTCATTCCAGTGTTTCGGGCAGGTTCTCCAGTGAACATCCCGACTCCTTGATTCTGCTGCAGAGCCTGAGCGTGGGCAGACTTTCACCCACAACAGGAACCAGGCAAATTTCCACGTGGTTTCACCTCAGCCAAGTCCCACCTCACCCTATGATGCTGCTCGGTAAGAAGAGCTCTTTCCTCATCCTTATTTGGTTTCTTTAACAGGGAAAAATGCTTTTTACTTGCTCCGTATTTCAGAGCACCTTCCTTTTGCCTTTTTGTTCACTAAAAATGGGGACAGACAAATTAACTCCAGCCATAAATATTATTTTTACAACAAAATATTTATGCTGCTGCATGGGTTGGTCAAGTTGAGGGCTGCAGACTTAAAAAGCAGCTTCCCTGCCCTGAAGAACCCGAATACTTAATTAAGACAGATAAAGCAAGACAAATAAAAACAAGACAAAACTCTTCTTGCTTTGAACCACCCTTAGGGAGCAGGTCTTGGCAAAAGAAGAGAGGGATTGTGAAGCTGCAATAATAATAATAATTAATTGTATTTATAAAGCATCCCCTAATGGCTCTGGATGCTATACAACAGTTTTTAATACAACTGAAAGCAGCAGCAATAAGAAGCCAAATAGGGAAGTGTTGTAAAAAGAAAGGTGTCTTTTACAGCAGCTAGCAAGATTTAGGAGTGCTGGTTTGGGGTTGTTTCAAAAAGTAAACCCAAGAAGGTGTCCTGTGTCCTGTACCCACTGCTGCCAGAAGTTCAGGCAGTGCCACGCGTGTGTGTCCCAGGGGACACGTGGAGATGCTTCCAACCAAAAGCCTCAAAATTCAGCCCCCCAAACTCATCCTCTGGCCTCAGCCTCACACAACTCCATGCATTATTTTTGCTCTAGGGGTGTGTGAGAGCAGAGGGGGGGTGTTCACACCTGGAGGTGTTTGCTGGTGAGAGCAGGGGGGTCAGTCAGGTTCTGAGGTGTCCATCCCAAGCAGCCGAGCATCTGGGCCTTGCAGATTACAGACCCAGAGTGCAAAGAGCAAATAGATTTTAGAGCCTGGCTTCCATGTCCCCCTTTATAATTTATTTCCTTTTGCTGTATTGCAGCCACTGGTGTTCACACTCTTTCCATCGGCTCGCAGGTTTTTTCCCCCATCACGGATTTCCATCAGGTGCTGAAAAAAAGGGAAGCTCTCCAATTCTGCTGGTTTTGGGGGGGTCTTGCTCTGCCTTCGCTGGACACCTCCCTTCCCTGGGCACCCATGTGAAGGGTGGGGGTCTCACCTTGGCAGGGGGTGGATGCTGGCAGTGGGAGCCAGGGCTCTGGCAGAGTTTGTGGGGTCTCGGGGTCACTTGCCCCCCAAAAGTGGTCGGGACAGCCCCGCTGAGACCAGGCCAGCTCTGGAGCCCTTGGAGGGGGGGGGAACCGCTCCCCGGCACCAGGAGGGCTCCGGGGTGAAGGGGGCTGAGCCCTGGGGGAGGCTGAACCCCCCCACAAAGTGTGGGAGAAGGGGCGGTCAGGCCGGTCCGGTGGGGGCCGAAACGCGGAGCGGGCCGTGGGGAGTCAGGCCGGTCCGGTTGGAACACAGATTGGGCCCGGGGGGAGTCAGGCCGGTCCGGTAGGGGAGGAAACGCGGTTCGGGCTGAGGGGTTGGAGGTCAGGGCGGTCCGGTGGAGGCTGGGACGCGGATCAGGCCGGGGGTGGGGGGTTCAGACCGGTCCGGATCGGTTCGGTCCCGGGGGGTTCGGTCCGGGGGAGTCCGGTCCCTGGGGGTCCGGTCCAGTGGAGGCCGGGACGCGGATCAGGCCCGGGGTGGGGGGTGTCAGACCGGTCCGGATCGGTTCGGTCCCGGGGGCTCCGGTCCGGTGGAGGCCGGGACGCGGATGAGGCCGGGGGTGGGGGGGGTCAGACCGGTCCGGATCGGTTCGGTCCCGGGGGGTTCGGTCCGGGGTGTCCGGTCCGGGGGGGTCCGGTCCGGGGGGGTTCGGTCCTGGGAGGGTTCGGTCCGGGGGAGTCCGGGACGCGGATGAGGCCGGGGGTGGGGGGGGTCAGACCGGTCCGGATCGGTTCGGTCCCGGGGGCTCCGGTCCGGGGGGGTTCGGTCCGGTGTGGCGCGGGGCGGCGCTGCTGGAGGCGGGGGCGGGCGCGTGGCGGCAGCGCCCCCTGGCGGGGCGGGGCTGTCGGGGGCCGGCGCGGGGCTGCGGCGGCTGCGGAGCGGGGCGCGGGGCGGTGCGGGATGGCGGGCGCCCTGACGGAGGTGCTGGGCGAGGTGCTGGTGGCGGCGGACGGGGAGGAGGTGGCCGTATCGGCGTTGGCCTCCCGCGGGGTCTCCTTGGTGGGGCTTTACTTCGGCTGCAGCCTCGGCGGTTCCTGCGCTCAGCTCGGCGCCAGCCTGGCCGCTTTCTACGGGCGCTTCAGGGGGGAGGCGGCGGCGGCCGGCGGGCAGCGCCTGGAGATCGTCTTCGTCTCGGCCGAGCAGGAGCAGCAGCAGTGGCAGGAGGCGGTGCGGGCCATGCCCTGGCTGGCCCTGCCCTTCTCCGACAAACACCGCAAGGTGAGACCGCGGGGCCGGGAGTGGGGGGCGCGCCCCGGGCTTTGTCTGGGGGGCGACGGAGCTTGGCCGGGCCTCCCCCCCCCCCCCCCGCCTCCACTATACCGCCGGGGCGGGTCCCGTGTGTCGGCGGGTGTGGGGTGGGTGCCTTCCAGAAAGTTCCCGGGGGGTTGGTGAGGTTGGGGGGGGGGTGAGGTTCGGTTGCCGTCCCGCGGGGCGATGCCGCCTCGCCCGGCTCCTCCCGTGCCCTCGGTTCCCGCTGCCTTCTCCCACGGGTGGGGGGCAAAGGGAGGGAACCCAGCCTGGGGGTCACGGTTTCAGCTCAGAGGAGAGGGGCTGGGGTGTGAAGAGAGCTCCGGGGTGAGCTCCCGGCTTGGTGCGGGCTGTAGACGGGGTTTTGGTGCGGGTTTGGGTCCGGAAAAGGGTCACGGCATCCGGCAGCCATGGGAGGACATGTGGTGGTTGGAGCCGGGCTGGCAAAGCAGCCGGGAGAGTCCGGGCGCTGGTGTGCGGGATTCGTCTCCCTTTAGCAGCTGCTGCGTTCGATACTCTACAAGTTACAGCCCCTCATCCGAAGAGTTTAATTGGAAAGACAGATACCAGACAAAAAGCACTCTGTAAGACCCAGACAGGGGAGGCTGTGAGGAACAGGAAGGCAAAGGCTGGGCTTCCAGATCCCAGCGAGCTCCCAACATTGCTACTTTCAGAGGAAAAAACAAAACAAAACAAAAAAAGCCTTTACAAAGCTGATCTCTGAGAGGCTGAGGGAGCTGGGGGTGTTCAGCCTGGAGAAGAGGAGGCTCAGGGGAGACCTCATCACTCTCTACAACTCCCTGAAAGGAGGCTGGAGCCAGGGGGGGTTGGGCTCTTTTCCCAAGCAACTTTCAACAAGACAAGAGGACATGGTTTTAAGTTGTGCCAGGGGAAGTTTAGGTTGGATATTAGAAAGAATTTCTTCACGGAGAGGGTGGTCAGGCATTGGAATGGACTTTGCAGTGAAGTGGTGGATTCTGCGTCCCTGGAGATATTTAAAAAGAGCCTGGATGTGGCACTGAGTGCCATGGGCTGGGAACTGCAGCAGTGGGTCAAGGGTTGGACCTGATGATCTCTGAGGTCCCTTCCAACCCAGACAATTCTATGATTCTATTGAGTAAGATTAAAAAGATGGTGCCCCACTGTGCCATTTCTAAACATCTTTCCAGCCCATGATTACAGCCAGCAGTCTGAGAGCTGCAGTTGGCTCCCAGCGAGGCAGATCCAGAGGGGATTGGGGTGACACCGGTACCTGTGGGTGTCCTCAGGAATCCCCTGTGTCTGGGCTCTGCGACCCAGCTTTGTAGCATTGAGAGGTCTGACTTTGTCCTGAGTGGGTCTCTGAACCCTCCTGTGCTGGCACTTCCCTCTGTTAGGCACAGGAGTTGTTTAAGGAACAAGTTGGCTGGTGTCTGGCTGCACCGTGTGATGTCCCCTCTGCTGAGAAGAGGTGTAGCTGGTTTGAAACCCAGATTTGGCTTTTTTTTCCTTGTTTGCTGCAGGCTTTTGTCAGTAAGCCCCCAGTTCTGCCAGAGCTCTCCTATTTAATACCATGCACCTCAATGCTGTTCACACCTTTGAAGTCCCCACACGTCTGGGAACTTGTATGAGTGGTCCCAGGTCCAGGAGCTGAGATGAGTTTCATTAACAAAGGGATTTGCAACAGAATAGTCATCCTTCAGAGAACTGCAGTGTATTTCCAGTGTCTTTAAAACCAAACCCTCTCTACAGGGATGTGAAAAGACTGTGGTTCCAGTTAGAACCTGGCCATTCCCTTACAGAACATTTCAGATTATTTAGGTGGTGGGACTTTTGCTTGCCATATTTGCTTTAAAAATTATATGTTATGAAAAAATTCTATGTGTTAAATGGTTGGGAAATCATTGAAGTGGAAGGTGGCATTAATTTTACATGCTGGCCAATGCTTCCATCTTATTAGATTGCAAGAAAACACGAACTAAAAAGATTATGGGGTCTTAAACTCTTATTCCAAGAAGCCCTGAGTTAAGTTCAGGATTATTTTTGTGTGCAGTGTAAAGTAATTGAAGCTCATGCTGTATATTTTCAAAACTAAGCAGACGTGATGTGGCTTTGGAGGAAGCTTAATCTATGGATAACAGAGAACCTATTTGTAAGTTACAAGGGCAATTATGTCAGGATATCAGATTTCTAAACAGGAGATTTATAACGTGTAGTTCAAGCAGTTAGAAGTTTCCTTGTATAACAGGCTGATTTTTAAATAGTCAGGGTAATGACCTGACTCTCCAGAAAAGCATAAACTCTGTTTTTCAAAACTATGCCAGAAAGAGCTGGGGATGTTTAGCATATGTTCAGTACCTCGCGGGCTTAATTTGTTTTAAAACTTAAGCATTAGAAAAATGTAGGCAATCCTTTTGAGTTATGGTTCCTTTGCACTAAAGGCTACTCCTAAACCCGATGTGAGACAAGCCCTGGAGAATTATTTAGATTTATGGGAAGAAAGGGACCTTAAAGATACGGCATCAAGATAACAGAGAGAGAGGGAGGGGGGAACATTGGGAAAGAGAACTATCCCAGGCTTAGCCCTTGGAAGTTGCAGACCCTTGTTCCACAGATGTTGCAGGGTTTGGCTGGGTGAAGCTCTGCCAGCAGAGTCTTTTGTTAGTAACTACAGGGCTCAAAGATCTCCAGAGATCCCTTCCATACGACATCTCCCGCTGTGGGTTGGTTACTCTGTCTACTGAGGCTGGGAAAGGTTTGGGGAGAGATGGTTTCCTATCTCATGTTCACTTTAGCATCACTTTTGTTGCTCAGATTTACTGACTAATACAGCTGTTACGGTCCTGGATTCCTGTAGAAACATTTATCAGGGTGCACATTGTTTTTTTTTCTGATGTACTCTGCAGTTTTTTTACCTTTCTCCCTCTCCCAATGCCCTGGGTACTGTACATTGATTGGTCTTAAAAGCCAGGCTTCTTTCTGGGCTTGTTGAAAAATTCCCACAGTCGTAAAAGTAAAATAACATCTTACTCTCATGGTTACTGGTGAAAGTAATATGGGTTGTCAAAGAAAACAGCCACTTTTTGTTGAATGCCTCAGTAACTCAATAATGCCAGGGTGCAGTTACCAAGGACATCGCAGCCTGTGTGTCTGCATTAACCAGTTGAATTTGGATAACTTTAGCACACAGCAATTTCTGTCTCCAAACCAGTAAGAAAAGAAAGCAGGACAAGTCAGCAAACATCTGGACGTGGGGAAAGCCTTTGATTAATGAGGAGGATGGCATTATGCCTCTGTCTGAGCCACAGCCAGACGTATTATTGGGATTTTTAATTTTTTTTTTTTTTTTGAGAACAAAACCATAACGTGCCAAATGAGATTGGAGGCCTTTAACTCGTGGTACACATCCCTCAATGAAGCTGCTCAGCCCCAGATTCAACACTGCTGTTGATGATTGATCAGTCTCCCAATAATTCCTGGCGCTGCTGAGCAGAACACGGGGGAGAGAGATGCTGCTCTGTGTCTTTGTTACGTTTGGGGTTTTGGTTTAACATCACCCTGTTTTTATCTGTTTGCCCGAACAGCTGCTCAAGTTCTGGAGGGTTGATTTAATAACAGCTTTAATTCCTGATTGCTGCTGAGAACCTCAGTAATGTAAACAGCTCCCATCTGTCTAGGTGCCCTCATGTCCACTGCAATGGGGCAGCAGCCTTCCTGCTGTCAGGAGGACTCCAGTTTTCTCCTGGGAAGTTCCAGACCATCCCTGCTGCAGAGTCCACCTATGTTAGGGGTGAATTCGGGTGCTCTTTGAGGTCTTGCAGCACGTAGGCTTTGGGAAGGCAGCAGGAGCACGCTGTCCTGCTGAGTTGTGCTCCATGTGTTGGTGTGGGACATTTCTGCTTAAAAAAAAAAACCCAACACACACATTCTCTGAGTGGGTCATCTCACATGGGTCCACGTAGCAGTGGGAGAAAGGAGAGTAGGGATACTGGAGGAGACAAGGCTGCAAGTGTGAGGGGAGTCCATCTTTTACTGTTGTTTATTTCCTTTTGTTTTTATTGTTACTGACTTGGCCCAGTCATCTTCCTCATTCTTTTTAATCTTGACTTTTCTAATTATGCTTACTTGGTGCATCCAAGGGGTGTAGGGTCTGTGTTTTGCCTCGTTTTGTGTTTGCTTTCCACTGTGTTTATGCATCTGCTTGAGTGTTGCCCAAATTCTTCTTGGGAAGGCAAGCCCATTTCCTCTGGAGCTGAAATGTTTCTGCTCTGGTTTTAAATAAATGTGAACCATGTTGATCATGTTTCTGTGATTATTCAGTCAAGTATCTGAAAACAGTTGGAGGATCTTTCTTTGCTGATTTGGATGGCACAGGGTGGTCTTCGTCAGCATTGTAAATAAAATTGTGCTCTTAAAGTTGGTGGGTAAAATGTCACCACCCTCTTGCTTGTTTGCTGATGTCTCTGAAGTTTTTCACAACAAATACCCACTTGTTCTTTTCTTTTTTTAAATTGTGTTCTCTCTGTTGTCCTCTCCTCCCACTTCTCAAGAAAAAAGTATTTTCTTTCCCTCTGCTTGAAAAGATTGTCTGCTGTGGGAATCTCTTCTGACAAGACACCAAATACTAGTTTTGCAGGTAGAGTTTGTGCAAGAAAGGGTGGGGAGGAGGTAGAAATGTCATTACATTTAAACTATGCATTTTTTTTGGGGGGGGGGGAAACCCTCAAAGCCATGATTACAGTTTTAAGATACACCCTGCTTTTCAGGGGCTTAAAAGTTTTCTGTTTGAAATCCCCATCTGCTGAGATCTGGGAGGCAAGTGGTCGGCCCAGATGTGGGATTTGTCTAACAGAAAATTTTGTAAATCACTTGAAGCAGCTTTAGAGTTTCATCATATAAAAATATCTAGATAATAACTTTCAGCTGTATTCCTGACTTTGTATTTCTGGGGTGGGAATGTATATGAAATCTTTGGCTCATGGAGATGCAGATTTAAAAAATATGGTCTTTTCATGACATAAGGCTATTGAGTAAGAAGCAAGGCATTAGCAGCACCAACTGATTCTTTGTTTGCTTTGAAACTCGCTGGTTCTGAAACATAAGAATGGGGAGATGTATGAGAGGAGCAGAGAGGAGCCTGTGTGCTCAACATCCAGATGTTGAAATGAAAATGTTCGTTTAAAAATGCACGGGTGACAATTTCATTTGTTATTCCCAGGTTGCAGACTTGGCTTTTTAAAGTAACTGGTACACACTGTTCCCCCCAGAATGCATTTTTTTAGGAGCTGAGCATGTAACAGCTTTAAGGAAGAAGATACAAAATAATGGAATGCTTTTCTGTGCCATTTTGGAGAAGGACAACAGCGAACACCAGTTATCACTGAGGAATAAGCTCTTTGGTTTTTCCACATTGTTTGTGGAATGGCATCAAAGCCAAAACATTCTCTGATTTTTGTTGCCGGTGATGCTGCTTTAAAAAATTATTTCCAAGTGTATTTTACACAGCTTTGTAGTGACACACAATTACCAGTTGTCTCTCATGCCAGGACCCTAATCCTTCAGTGAAATCCCTGAAGGCATTCACTGCTATCAGTAGGCTGCAAGTCTGGGGGCTGTGTTTAAAATCCAAGTCCTGCAATAGTTGCAAAAGCACCACTGGTGTCCTTGGAGGTTGATTTCCCTGTATATCCAAACTGTGTCCTGCCCAAACACCTTCCCTGGGGGAGAATTAGTATTTTAAATGGCTTGCTGATGTGTGTCATCTGCTGTGTTGGTAATTGCCTGTGTTTGAGGGCCAGCTCTGAAAGTCCTTGCCATCATCAAATATTCCTGGCTCCACAGTGGGGAGATGCAGTGGGAGCTTTTGCTGCTTGGATTTGGGCTCTGCAGGTTCAGTCCTGAAAACTGCCATCAGCTTTGTCTTGCATTTGGATGGTAGTTGCTTCAAGAGATTTGAGAACCTTTTAGCTTGAAATGCAGTCAACCATCACCTTGTTTAATTCTGGAAATAATAATTTTGCACATACTTTTTAACCTACAGATACTTTTTACTGATGGTACTGGGAAAGTTGGTGTGAAATTAATTGTGAGTTCATCATTAACAGGTAGAGGTTTTGGGAGGGTCAGTTTTGAAGTCAGAGGATTTTTTTATTCTTTCTCATGAACATCATTTCAATGGTTCATAGTGGGGTAGGGCAGGGTTAGCTCATGTGGCTGGGGTAGAGTTTCACTGAATTGCATCTGGGTAGAGCTCTCTGTTTTGCATTCCTGTTTTTTTCAGCAATGCTCCCAGCGTGGAAGTTGGGGTATGGTTTTAATCTAAGTCGAGTCAGAAGATATTTTACTTCTTGGTGACCAGGGGATTCTTGCCCCAGCCCCACACAATCTCTTCCCTGACAAGGCAGATTCACTGTAGGGATTGTCAGCTCGTTCTTGCTAGAATTTTGATGAAATGTAGGGATAAAAGAAGACTGAAGGGACTACTGGGGGCTGTAGAACTGCAGGCTGAGCTCTGAGTTCAAATAAACGAGTTTGAGCAGTGTTTGCCTGAGCATTTGCTTGGTTAGAAGCTCGTTGGTGTGTGTGGATTGACGCCTTCACCTCCTCCTTCCCCTCCGCATTTTTTATCAGGGAAACAAGTTCCAAGCAAAATATTCCAAAGTGATATTTAATTACTCTTTAAAATGCAACTATTTGTCTTATCAGCCATGTGGATTTCTGCTTGTTGCTTTGATTTGACAGTTAGTACTTTGTCATTTTTAAAAAGCTTAAACACTCCAGGAATCTGTGATTTTTATGCTTTTGAAAGTGGAGATGTTGAATTAACTGCAGCTTTGAACTATTCATGGATAATTTCAGGCCCCCTGCTTTCAGCAAGTAACAAGCTGACTCCTGAGCTTTCAGGCTGGGTTGAATACTGAATAATCAGGACTTTGTAGCTGTGTATACTCTCTAAACTGGTTCCATAGCATGTCACAACCTAACATACGAAAGGTTTGAAACATTTTTGGAGACAGAACACTTAGTCCTTATGCCAACTTTAGATAATGATTAGGAAAGGGGAGAGTAAAACCAGCATGGGAAGAGAGCTTGCATTCATTATGACATTAATTCCAGGAGCTTGTTCAGCTCTGAGGCTTTTCCTCAGTGCTGCCTCGATGTACCTCTGCAGGGCAGCTGCCTCTGGCATGGCTGGTTTTTCTCTACTGATTTGCTGTAGGCAAAAAATACAATTAGAATTAAACCTGTAGGTTGTAAGGTAAAGGGAAAGAAAGCAAACAGACATTAAGTTGTCTTGGGGGAAAGTGAATTACACAAGTTTTCTGGGTTACTGTGTGTCTTGTGTGATAGCTGATGGTGTTTCCATTATCTGGGTTTTCCAAAGAAAACGTAGCGTGTTACTGATTTGGCTTAGAGCAGACACAATTAATGGAAGAGCGGAACTAAAAAGATGCAGGGGTGGTTTCTGCCTGCTCTCACGCCTGTCTTTCAACACTGTGAACAATTGCAACCAACAATTAATATGTAAAGAATTTGTGGTCTTTATTTAGTGGGAATGAGCGACTGCTTCAGTTGCGTCAGGGCGTTAGCTGAGCTTTTGCAATCTGATCAACCCCCTGCTCGGAGCCCAGAGAGCCCCTCTGGCCTCCAGACAAAGTGATGGGAGCCCCCCGGGGAACACGGGGGTCCTGGCTCCCTGCCCGAGCAGGGAGGTGAGCACTGGGCACGGAGCCTAAATCCTGGGGGGAGTCTGTTCCATAGGGATGAGCTTCAGATGAGAAGTGCCACCGCAAAATGTTTGGATGGAGAAGGGCTGCAAAGATCCCTGTTTGAAATGAATTTGGTAAGAGTTACCAGGTTTTTTGGTTGGTGTCTGAGGCATAAAAAAAAATAGCTGGTGGCATCCTCAGAGGTGAGTGGGAGCTCGGTATGGCTGGCACCAAGGAAGGGGTGGCAGCTGGCATAGGGGGTCACATCCCACCAGGAGGGATCTCTGCCAGGATGGGATTTGACAGCTGAGGAGGGAACGTTGTTTTATGTTTCAGTGCAAGGACTGAAGTATCTTCTTAAGTAACATTGCTGAAGAGAGCAGGAAGGCAACCAAAATGAATTGCAACCGCGTGAGCGAGCCAGAGACAGAGAAATTCTAATTCTCCCTCGTTCCCAAGAGATTCCCATTGGAGAGATGAAGTCATAGCCATTACTTCATTAGTGTTAACTCAGGATGCTGACTTGAGTGGTGCTGCTTGAAGGGAACACTGCATCAGTTCTCTCTCCATGCCCTGGTGTTCTCTGCCCTCGCCGTGGTGCTGGCAGAGGCTCCCTGGCTATGCTGATTCAGCTCAGTGTTTTCTTTTCAGCTGCCACCACTTCATGCCAGCTCCCACTTGGCTTCTGCACATCCTGCTGGGCAGAAGGCAGCCTCCGAGGGTTGGGCAGGCAGGCAAGTGCAGCCTTGTCCTCTCCAGAACCTCTCCATCAACACCCCAGCCCATTCCCCAGCGTGGGGGGTGTTAATGGTACCCAGCAGCACTGGCCCCGTGTCCAGAGCCAAGAGGTGGGGGTGGGATCTCACCCTCACAACAAGCCCCTTCTGGAAAAAGTGTAAAATTTATTGTAATATGTGCTGACGATCTTCTGGAGATTCTGAGCTGCTAAATCCTCTAAACTTGAGCCTGCAACTTCATTGACAGGGCCTCTCGCTTTACTCTACTCCAACCTTACGGTTTCACTGCTCCAATATTTTTCCATACATGGAAGCATTCCTGCCCTAGCCTGGGCTAATCCTGACATGCCACTGCATCTGGATGTTAGCTCATTTCTTGCAGCTGACACTGTGCAAAGGCAGATGTCTGAGCTTACTTTTGTTTAAATACATTCAATTCAACCAGCAAAAGCCTCACGGCATAGGTAAGCAGGGAAGAAAAAAATAAAGTTTTTCCATTTTGCGTTTAATTGACTTCCCAGGGCTGTGGATGAATTGGTGCCCAGTAATGCCATGCATTGGAAATGTATAGTATTTAAATCACAGGGGGGGTAACAAACCACTGTTTTGTGTCTTGGGGCAGAAGCTGAGCCTGGTTGGTGGAGCAGAGCCCCAGCCTGCCTGTTCCATCCCTTGCAGCTGAGCCTCACACCTTGATCAGGCAGGAGAAAGAGAAGCTTGTGCTGGTGAGCTGCTGTTTGAGCTGAGGACCTGTTTGTAATGCCTCCCACACCGGGGCAGGCTCTAAGTTTTAATTAAATGTCTGTAAGGTGCTCTGCCATCCTCTGCTGAAAGGCCCTGTAAGGGCAATGCCTTTGAATAAAAGCTGAGACCATTCCCACCCGCCGGGAAAGAGTTGGAGCTGAAACAGTGAGACCCAAGCAGCTGAATCTGAACAGATGTCAGTTTCTCCCCTGCTTTGATAGTTCAAAAGGATTTTTCTGCCTCTCTGAAAAAAAGGAGGAACACGGTGATGTTACTGGTGTTGCCAGGGACCTCAGCTCCCCTCCTGCTCGCTGCTGGTTAAAAGCTCAGACACTGGGCTGGAGGGGTTTGGTTGTGGGCTGGGCTGGTTTATTTGCAGTTCAGCATCCACTTGCCTGGCCCTTGATGGGAGTCCTGGGTTGTCATTTCTTCCTTTGGCTGCTGCTGTTGTGTGCAGGAATAAGAGGATTTGAACCGAGCAGGGAGGAAGACAGGAAAGGTAAAAAGGGGGCTGCAAATGACCCAAGCCGTGTGACGGTGTGGGAAGGAGAAGACAGTTTCCAGGTTTGCTGTTGGAGCTGTGAAGCAGATGAAATCTTTGCTTGGCTATTTCAGCCCCCAGCTGCCGTCCTTGCCTTGCACATGTGTTTGGATCTGACAGGATTCCCTCATCAGCTAGGTCACTGGGGGGTTAGAAATGTTCTTTTTTTTTTCTTTCTTTTTCTCCCCCACGTTTTTCTGACTGTTGAGATGCTCTGAGAAGGAATGGAAGGGCACCAGGCTACAAATCCTGCCATGCAAGTACAGCCTGGGTGTTTAGCTTGCAGGAATGCTCTTTTATCAACTGATAGCTGGTGTTTGAAGAGGGCAGGGAGCTTGGTTGATTTCCTTCTGGGAGACTGATGACTCTGCAGGGTTATTTTTTTTTTTTTTTAGGGTGCTCCCTTTTTAATTCTGGTTTGTGGCTGTAGGACAGAGATCACATCACTGTTACATTACAAGCTGCTTCTAACAAGCTCTCCCCTGTAATCTTGGCACTTGGGAGCTTTGTAAATGGCTCCGTACATTAGAGGAGTCCTTCTGTCTTCATCCGGGGGAAACTGAGGCAAGAAGGGGCTGGGATGTGTGACCAGAGTGGGATTTCCCAGTTCTTGAGAGCATCCCCATCTCACCAGGCCCAGACACCACAAGAACCTGAGCTCTGCTCTGCTTCCCCCCTGGCCACAGCCCCTGCCCCCCGCTGCTGCCTCCGTTGTGCTGCTTGCTTCCAAAATCAGATTGGTTCCAGGGTTAGAAAAGGCCCATTTTTGTGTCCTAAGCACTGAATTTCACAGATACAGAGAGAGAAGCAGCTTGATCTGCTAATCTGAAAGCCCGGCAAGTTTTTCCTAGGAAGATTTTCTGCCTGGCTTTCTCAATGCAAGTTTGCACAAATACCTTTTATTCCTGTAATGGGTTGTAGCAGCTGGATACCTCCCACCAAGATTGCTGATTTTTAGGTCGGATTTTGGCGGGGACACAGAGCAGTAAATTAAATGTGTAGGGGAGTTTTGGAGAGTAGTAGTACAGATGGTGGGAAACTGAGGGTAGGGACTACTTAAGTGCTGACGTATGGCTCAGCTTTGACTCTTTTTCTTTTTTAAAGGAATGTGAAAAGCTGTGAGCTGCTGCAGTAGCAATTTTGCTGCCTCCTCATCTCCAAAGACCCACTGGCCACCTCTGTTGCAAGGCTTTCTTGATGGTCAAGAAAGGAGCTCCCTGTGCATGTTCCTGTCTGCTGGCAGAGCGATGCCCTCCTGCCTTTCTCTCCTCTTTCTGGTCTGATCCTTCCTCCCTGCACTCCGGGGTCTGGTTTTGGTTTTTTGCTTTCTTAGCAAACCCTGGGAAAGCTGGCTGCTAAATGAGATTGCCTAAATCTTCATCTTTCATTTTTTCCTCCTTCGAAGTGGCCTGCTTTAGCTGTGAAGATTGGAGTAGAGTGGTTTCATTCCCTTCTCCACCCCCGTCTGTGTTAATGTGCTGTGTCTTTGACTGATGGTTTAATTATTGTGCTTGACAGGAGCATCCAGGGCCCCAGTTGGCAAAAGGTGTTTATCACTGAGGTGGTGCACAAAGTAGATGTCTACCACCCTGGTCACTCCCAGGACAGGTTTTTGCCTAGAGAGGCAGTTTCCAAGCCAGTTAATTGCCACGTTGTGAGGCAGAAGGGTAGGTGGTGGATGTCCCTGCCTTTCCCTGCAGCCATGTCCCTGCAGGCTGCATGGAGTCAGTGGCTTTTGAGGTGGGAAAAAGTTGATGGGGTAGGTTAGGGAGGACCTTCTCTGTTGGGAAAAGCTGTCTCAGCAAAGGGATTGTGTGCATGGTAGGAGCAGAGGGAGAGATGGATAGATGGATGGATGGATGGATGGATTCTTGCATCTCCCTTTTGTCTTCACAGTGCTGTCTTTTCTTCTTGGGGCTTGAAGCAGAAGACATGATTTGTACCTGATATGTGGCTGGGGAAGAATTAAGTTGTACAAAAGCTGTTAACCTGCTGGCCAAGTGCATCTCCAGCTGCTTCCTCCCCTTGGCTCCTGAGAGCCAGAATGAGGATTATCCAAAACAAATCCTCTCACCCAGCTGCTTCTGTGGCAGAGACCTGCTGGGCACAGGGTCACCCCTCAGCATCTCCAGCAGTGGTGGAGACACAGGACAGGACTTCCCCTTGGGGCATAAATCAAGTCACTGGTTGCAGATGACATCATGGGTGAAGATCAGGGATTTTTAGGGTTTCTTTGCTGCAAAGTGGCAGTGTTGATTGCCAGGCTTGGTAATGAAGAATGTGAAGCTGTGATTCATCCCTCATTCCACATCTTAAGTATGTGGTGGTAAAGCTAGGAAAATCTGTGTATGTATGAAGTGTTTCCTCTTAGGGAGCTGAGAAACCCTTAGGTGCAGCAATTATTATTTCACTTAATTGGGACTGAAATACTGAACACTCAGAACATGCTAACTCATGTCTGTTGTGGGAGAAACTCAATTATTCAAGAGAAATATCTTTTCATCCTGCCTGAATAGAAAATAAATCTATTGAAAAGAAAAATTCCTTACATTTTTTTCTTTTGTCATCTGCTCAAACTGTTGTTCAGGCCTGTTGAGGTGACTTGGTTCTTGGTGAGGGACATACAGGCAGCTCCTGAGAAGGAATGTGGTTCTTTGCTGATGCTCAAACCTTTGGTATTTGGTTTGGTCTTTTACTTTTTAATTACTCCATCAGTTTGCACAGTTAGAGATTGTGGCTGGCACTGGAGTGTGCATGTGAATCTTCATACCTGTGGATGGTAGTCCTGGTGAGATGATGCCCAGCAGCCCATGCACAGGGGCCTATCATTTTTCTTTTTTGGTTTGGTTTTCTCCACCAATATCAGCAGCATTTGCTTTGTTCAGAGCTCCAAGCTATATGAACGCGTGTGTGACTCCTGGGGAGGGTTGATCACACCAACACAGAGTGGTCGGGTACCTTCTGGTTTCCAAGCTAGAATCTGCCATTTCCTCACACGTTTTCAGTGTATCTTGGTGAAAGCACCAACCAAAGCACTGAACACTGATGGGAGCAGCACCTGAGACAGTGCAGAACCTGTTGAGCTCCTCAAGTGAAGAGTCTCCCTCCAGCTTCCTTGCTAAGGGCCACTGAAGCACACTGTGAGGTTTCCCCCCCCTTGTTTAATTCAATGTTATGAAAGAAAATAAGTTTAATCAAATCCAGAGCTTTTTGCAGGAGGCACCAAGCTCTCCTTCCCCCCATGGCAGGGAGGAGCTGTGTGTGCTGGGTGGGTTCAGTGCTCCCGCAGCGGCTGTCCAAAGAGAAGAGCAAAATCCCAGTGGTCTGGCTGCCTCCTCTCCACTTTCCTTCTTGTCACAGCCCGTCTGGGCCTGATTTCTGTTCAGGTGTGAGCTCTTCTCCATTCTGTTTAGGTTCCACTTCCCAACAGAGGTTGAAGCCAGGTGATTTTTCTGCAGGGGATATAATTTCATTGGAGAGAAGCGGGAGCATGTAAAACAATCCATCAGATTAGTGACACCTTGGCTCCTGCAGGATCTCTCCACCCCTGTCTTGAAGTCTTATTTCTGTTCTTTGAAAGCTGAAATTTCCATTGCCGTTGATGCCCTGCCAGGTGCTTTAGCAGGGTTGTTTTCCCTTGGACACAGTTCAAGAAACCATCGTTCCTTTTCTCTATCATTTGTCATCCAAGGGAGGGGAGCACCAGCACCTTCCTTGTGTTCTGCTGCTGCCTCCAGCCCTGGCAAGAGATAGGTGGCCATGGCTGCTCTTCAGACCCACCATGCTAGAAATGTGAACTAGGAAAGATTTTGTTGTTAGGGAAAAGAAAGCATTTGTGTCCTCAATAAAATACACTTCAACATTAAAAAAACAAAACCTCAAAACCCAAAATCTGTTCAGGGTACCAGCAGAAGGCTTGGTTAAAGCCCTCCTCCACCCACACAGGGATCTGAAGGTGAAAGGTGTGTCAGTGTCATCTTTAATCTTTATTCCTGGTGGTGTGCATCATTTAAGTAGACTGTACTGAGTGAACTGGTATGTGTCTGCTTCCTGTAAATCCACCTGATTTACCTGACCTCCCCTTATCCCTTGCCTTCTCATTATGAAAAAGCACCAGGTTTTAGGGTTGTTGGGGGAAAACCCGTTTTTCCTAGAGAGAATATAGACATTTGCTGGATTTTCAGAGGAAATGCATGAGCTTTATTGACAGGAGAACTGGCCGAGCAAATTGGCAGTGGATTTGAGATTTGTGGCTTTTGTCTACTAAAGCCTAAGCAGCATTTGATGTGCAGACATGTTTTCAGACATTTCTCATAGAGAAGGTGTTGGCAGGTCTGTTGTTAACACCCTTGCCTTTAGGCCAAACTATTGAAAATTCAAGTTCAGCTCAAATCTTGTTTCTATGGCTTGGAAGACTGCAATCTGATGGGCTGAAAAAGCTCAGCCAGCTCCAGCCCTTACTAGGAGCTTAATCTGAAATACAGCCAAAGCCAAATAAAGAGGAGTTGGGGGGGGGGAGGGAAGGCAGTAAAATGGAACAAGAAATGTGCATCCAATTTGCAATATTCCTCTGCAACCTTAATTCAGCCCCCTGCATGTGTTACGATGCAGTTTCTAATTACAGGCTTACGGAGAGGTTTTTTCCATGGCATCCCTGCCCTCTCTGCTCGGGGAGGACAGTTTGAGGTGGCTGACTGAAGGATGGGGTTGTGTGTGTAGGACCTCTGCCCTGCAGGGTGTGGGATATGGAGGGAAGGGAGCTTGGAAAGTCATGAAAAAATGGAGAGGGTAAAGCAATGGCTGAGGAGACAGGATTCCTGCTCTGCTTCTGCCTCAGGGCTCATGTATGGCGCCGGGTAAATTGCTTTTCATGCGTGACAAGGGACTTGATTTCCTGGGTCCCCAGGCTGAGGGTTGAGTTGCAGAAGTGCCGAGTGCTCCTGCTGCAGATGATCTCATGGGAAGTCCTACGTCAAACATTTTTAAATGCCTCTTGGTGCTATTTATTTTTTTAAAAAGGGAGCTGAAGGCTGGTTCTGGAACTGGAAGCCCAGAGCTTCGCTGTGCCTCTTCTCTTCAGCTCTAAACCAGAGGTGTTGTGAATGTAGTTCTCTAGGATTTGATGAAAATAAATTCACAGTCATTTGAGAACTATGCCAGCCTGCAGTGGCAAGATGCTTACCTTTTTGCCTTGGAGCAGCCCATGAAAAGTGTGCAGTGAAGAAGGCTGTGTGCCACACATGAGCAACCAGTCAGACCCCAAAACCCAGTAATTCCTGACGTGGTGAGCATCTTCTGTTCTCAGTACAGCATCAGGACTGTATGCACACATGGTATGTGACAGTGCTGTAAAGACCCTACACAAGTGGACCAGATTAAAGCTACAAGGATACAGCTACTTATTTCCAGTACATCCAAGGTTTTCAGGACTTGGCAACTGTCATGTTTTGTTAATGCAACCCTTCGATGTAGTCTGGTGTCAATTACAGGACAGGATGAGGAAGGATTTGTTTGCAGAGGGTACAGGCATTGCTGTGTCAAACTTTTCCAGGAGGGTATCAAGGAGCTCGATCCTGAAGGTGGTCATTTTTTTGCTTTTCTGCCCTGCAGCAGAAAGTGGGAGGATTGGGGCTCATCCAGGAAGGACCCTGTGTGTATTTTAGGTTGCTAAGCCTTTTGGCTTATCTGAACATGGGTTTCATTTGATCTGTAGGTTGCATCACTGATGTGTGTTGCAGCCTCGCTCACCAAATAGCTCCTGTGTCTCTCAAAGAAAAGGGGTTGAGGAAGTTATTTCTTTTCTGTGGTTTTCTGGAACTCTATACCATCGTCTGTCTCTAAGGAAGATGTGACGCACGGTGGCTTCCCAACTATGCAGCTTGATGGAGAGAGACACAGGGATGCTCCAGCAAGGGGTTTGCTAAGTTGAAAGGCAGTTGGCATCCCTCTCTCTTTTCCAGTAGCCTTTGGACTTTATCTCCTTCCTCTCAAAATGCTGGATTAGGAGCTGCAAAGCTCTGCAGGAGGAGCAACATGGTTTGTATCAGCCTGGCAAAAAGAGCCCCATCAGCCATGCTGTGGGGAGGAAGGGCTGTGCTCAGCTGTGCCCTTCCAGGGCTCTGCAAGGTTTTGAACACAGCTCACTAAAATCAGCAGATGTTGTCAGGCATGCACAGGCAAAACTTTGCTATAATTCACTAATTATAAAAGTTCCTGGCAGAAGCTGCGTGTGAGTCAGCTACAAAAAAATTACTTAGGAAAAAAAAAAGTTTATGGTATAAGGCTGATTTTAGCACACAAGAAGGAAGGGAAACTGGGGTTTCTGTAAATCCACCTTTATCCTACCATGTCCTTGTCTGGAGAGAGCAGTGGCAGCAGAAGCAGAGTGATGAAAACCTCAGGGCTTGTCCTGTCCTGCCTGCAGCTTTCTGAAGCTGGTAGATGGGATGGATGGATGGAGAGTTTCCCTTCCACCTCTACATGAGGTCTGGTAGCCAGCCCAGGAGCTGGGATGACTCTGGCTTGTGACTGGGGGCAGCAGCCCCTGCCCTGCCAGCCCTGAGGACAGGAGGAGCCTGCATTGCCCATGCAGGGTTCACCTTTGCTTTTCTCCTTTCTCCACACACCTTTGCACAACTGAGGGAGCCTTGGATCTAGACAGAATTTGAATTACCTACACAGGGCACTCACAGCATTGTCTCCTGGGAAGGCTGCATTTTTTTTGGTTTTTTTTTTGTTTTTTTCTTTTATAAACGTTGGATTTTATTTTATTTTTGTTATAAACCCCACGTAACTAATTTCCCTTGGAATCTTTTGCAGGCGTCTGCTCTTAGTGTGTTTTGGCCTCACTGCCTGGTGCTGGTTTTGAATCCCAGTCCCAGTGGTGGGAAGTTTTTAGAATGAATGCCAGTTGTTTTGTTTTTTTTTAATAGAATCACAAATTACAAATAGAATGTCTGCCTGTGGGTTTTACATAAACATCCTCAGCTTTATGTCCTGCCTGCGAGTAGCCAGTACCCAAAGGGTGTGTGGCCAACAACAGTGACCTGGCAAGGATGCAGCATTTCCCTTTTGTCAAAAATGACTTTGTATTTCTTTCTGTAACCCAGCCAGCACCTCCTCAACCCCTCTGCTCTGCTCAGACCCACGCAGCAGGCAGGATGGGCACCTTTGCAAGGGACTGTGGTGCAGGCTCCCGAGGGAAGTGTGTGGCATCCCTATCAGTGAGTAATTTAAACTCACACCTGGGGAATATGGAGCAGGAAACAATCCCCAGTGCCCTCTGGGAATGGATGTGTCTTTGCAAGGTTGGCTTTTCAGCTGGGCAAAATGTATTTGCTTGTGCTGCAAAATTCTCTTGCTCTGAATTTTCTGCCTCCACCAGTTTCCTTTTCACTTTTGTGAAAAGCCACAGGTACGTGACTGTTGCTCGAGTGCATTTCCAATGTGAAAACTGGTTTCAACAGCACTAAGTTGTCTGCAGAGTTGCTATTTGGGTTTGGTTTTTTTTTTTTTCTCAATACACTATTCTCCAAGGAGCTTTTAAGAACATGCAACTCCCTGGTGTCTCCAGTGCAGCAGTGACAACAGCAGTGATCTCCTGCTGTATTCTTGTAGTCCTTTTCCCTTTGGTCAGCAGTTTTTTAGAGGTTTTTTTTTTTCCCTTTGTTGTTGGTCACCGTCAGCAAAGAAGTTTGAAGCTGGTCTGGTAATAGCTGGTAGATTATATGAAGTGTTAGTAAGGAGATGAAAAGTGAGCAGAAGAGCATGTGGTGGTGGTACTGGCAGGTGAAAGCAATTTATTGTGGTGGTGAGGAAAGTCAGTGTAAATATCCCTGTCACCTGGGATGGGAGAGGGAGGCAGAAATCCTGAAACCAGGTTTGAATCTGCAAGAAGCTTCTATATCCTAGAAAAGCTTTAATTTATTCCTTGGAATCCTGAGTTTGTGGAGCATGTGCTGGCCATGCAAACTCTCTAGCTTTGCTGTAAATCTGCATTTTTGGCAGTGCTTGTCCAAATGCCATATTATCCAGATAGGAATAGATAGGGGATTAAAGCAGAATCCTTTGCTATTTATAGACTCCCTTGGGGAATACTCTGTAATATTCTTTCCAATTGACAAAAAGGTAACCACAAAACCCCAATGCTGCATGTGCAAATCTTCTTCATGTCTCCCATAGACCCACAGAGGGGGAAGGGGGGGGATGCAGGAAAATATTTCAGCTTCCAGCTCTGAAATACCATTGTTCAGGCTTCAGCAATCTGCCACCTGCTGATTCCCTGGGATTCAGAGCAGAATCTGGGACACGTGCTTATTTTTTTTTCCAGAGATCGGCTGGGTTTAGAGCTTTAAAATCTCTGCTTTTTGTAAGCAAGTGCAGGCTTGGAAAGCGTTAATTATTTTGTACTATCTGTGGAAGCATCTTTCTGGAGAAGTCTTATAAGTCTTTCCCTCCCCTTTCATAACTGTCTTTACAAACCTAGGTCCTGTGTGGCTGGGTGTCCCTGTTGGCACAGGAATGGAGGAGTGGGCTGGGTGCCAGCCTGCCAGACGGAGTCTGGAAGTGTTCAGCAGCAGAGCTGCTGGCTCAGACCCTCCTGGTGCCCTTCAGCAAACTGAGCAGCAAGAACTCACCCCCGATGGGATTCTCTCCTCTTCTTGAAAGAGTCAGTAATCCAAAGTGCCACAGGTGTGTCCATGGAGTTTAACCTTTAGGTCTCCACTGGGACCAGTGGAGAAAGGAGGTTCTCAACCCTCCTGGAGAAAGCACAGAAAACCCAGTTTGAGTTTTATGCTGCTGTTCTTGGGGTATCTACTGCAGATGAATCCATGCAGCCTGCTCTGTGGTGGGGCACAGCAACACCAAGGCTGTGAAACGCTGGTTTTTCTTACAAAACTCTTGCTTTCTGTTCAGGAAGAGCAGGTTTGTTCTTGGCAGGAGGGGACACACACACCTTGCTTCCTCCATCCCCTTCCCGCAGGGCTTAACATTTTTTGTGTGTTTGTGCTCACTGAGGAACAGGAAAAATCAGGAGCACGCGGATGGTCAGTGCTCCCTTTCTCTTTTAGGTGCCTGTTTAATGGGATAATTTACATGGCCTTGCCTTTCTGTTTACCTTAGGGTTTGTTATGACAAAGAAGATGGATTTTTCCTGGCTCTTGCACACACAGTCTGTAAACCAGCACGGTGCAGTACACGGGCAGGGTCTGAAGCCTGCCCTGACCTGGGAGCTCAGGCTGTTCTTCAGTGCACCCCGTTGGCATCAACTTGTGTCTGTGTGACACCTCTGTGACCAGGAAACACTTTTCTTCTCATGCTTTTGGCCTCTTGCACTGCTCACTTGCTCAGGGGCTCGTTTCAGATTGCCTTAACTGGGAGCATTTGGGAGAAGAGATTCCTTTGAGGTATCTCCATCCTCACTTCCAGACCTGGTGAATTCTTGGAAACCACAGGGAAACCGTTGTCAAACTGTTGCCAAACTGCATCTTCAGCTGTTTTCCCCCTTCTCTTTTAGCACAAACAAATTGCTCCCTGATCTTGAAGATTTTTCTGCAGACTTTTCCTCAAGTCCTAAGTTTCTGAGCCCTTATTTCCCACTGGGGGAATTGGTTCTTTTTCCCCCTGTGCTTTGTAAATCCTGGGGGGATTTCTGTAATTTATCAGTGCTAGCTTGTCAGCAGAGATGTTGAATAAAAGGCTTTGTAGTGTGCTGCTTAGCTGGATGTATAAACATGAAAGTACCAGGTTTTTAACTAGCTTGCTCACATGGTTTTCCTCTGCAAAGCTTTAGCCAAAACACTCTGCTAGATAAAAGGGATGCTGAGAAAGTCCAGGTCAGCCAGAGATTGCCTGAGAAGGGGTACAACATTGATCTTTGTTTTAGTTTTACTTTTATTTCTTGTAACTTCTCAGTAAGAGCGGGAAAGGAGGATAAATGGTTTTCATCTCTTGGTGGTCAAAGATTAAGATGGATGAAGCAGTGGGCTGCCTGGGAGAAGCTGTTAAGAGCCCAGCTGTGTGTCCCTCTTTCTTGCATCTTGGATGAAGTTGGTTTCCTGCTCCCCAGGTGCCCTTCCTCCTCCTCCTCCTTAAATATCTGAGCTGGTGATTGATTACCTTGAGTTTTCTGAGCTCTTTGAACAGGAATAAATGAGAAAGGCTCTGAGGATAAGGTCTCTCATCAGTCACTCACCTTTCAGCTCCAGGGACAGGGCTTTGCATCAGGTGTGGCATTAAATGCAGAAGGTTTGGTGCCCCTTGGGTCACGTTGTGCTAAGCCTGTCCAAGGTGCTGGGTCTTTGCTGGAGTTTGCACAGATCAAAAAAACCAGGGTTTTAGATCAGAGTCCTGTAGTGTTTAAGAATAGAGGAGAGGTGAAGGTGGCTTTGGGTAAGAGGCAGAGTGGTTTTTGGATTCAGCCTCTGGGGTTCCAGGGTCTTTGCCATTCTCTGTGCAAGTTTTCACACAACAGGAATCTCATCTTTATCCGAGATTCAAATCTACAGGGAGAAGTTTCCAGGAAGCTTTGGGCAACATGAATCCCATTTGGGGAGGGCACATTTGGGGGTGTGTACTGCTGGGAAGTGGGATTTTGGGGCTGGTGTTCACTGCTCTTTGCTGCTGGAATAGCCCCTGGCTGGTATCATTGATAGGGTCACTAAAAGGGGACTAAAGCATGGAAGGGGTTTTTAACCCTCTCAGTTCTTTAGCCCAAGTAAAATCTTTGGGGTGGGGAGGAGCTGGGGGGTGCAGGCAGGTTGCCGGGCCCTCGGGTGCTTGGCGGGGTGGCTGCTTTCCTGCCCTTTGATGTGCTGCAGGGTATGTAATGAGCATCTGCCCTCTAAGAGGAACCAGATTTGAGTTATAAAGTTGAAAAAAGAGGGAGCAATTTTGCTTAATCATTTTCACACAGATCCACAGGCGATTCTGTAAGAGCGAGCGGCATCTGGTTCAAGAGCAGCCTTGGCTGCTTTGAGCTCTCCTGCAGCTTCTGCAGTCTCAGAGACTGATGTTCCAAATGCTGTTCCCAGCAATTGGATGAATGACATGCTTATTCAGACTTCTCATTTTTTAAAGAAGGGAAGAAAAAAAAAAAAGTAGATTATACTTCTTAAGATCATCTGAAGCATCAGGATCTGTGGGCCTTTGGTTTTCCCCAGACTAAGGCACTGCAAATTATTTTTCTGTTTGTGAACACCACTCAGAAAGCAGAAGGAAGTGAGCTGCTTGCCTTGGGACATTGCTATTCACCCATTCTCTCTTTCCAGTTTCTAGTCACTGCAAGAAATACAGGATGTTTTCATTCCAAGCACAATGCATTTATTTCAAGGAGAAAGTACTTGAGTGCAGTAATGCCACTCTGCCCCACCAGCTGTCCTGCTGTGTGTTTCTGCAGCATCTCCCGATTTGTTTGTGCACGTGGGAATATTACTGAGCAACAGAGAAAGTGCTGGAAAGCTTTGGGGGTTTGATTTAAACCTGATGAAAATGCAAGGCTAGCTCACTGGTCGGTTTGTCAGCTGCCAGCACCCATGGAGGAGGCTGCTGAAAAGGCTGCTGTGAGTTTGAATCAATGCTGCCAGCCTCTGAAAGCTGGGTGATGGTCACTGTGTTGTTTGGGAGGTGGGAGAGACCAATGCCACTCCTGGAATCTGGCAGGAGCTTTCCCTGTCTGGCTGGAATGAGTCCCATGGGAATGAGAGTCCTTAACCACTGCACCACCTCTCTTATCTCTGCCTTGGCTGATGAGCTTTAATTACCAAGTTCACAACTGCTGTGTTTTCCTTGGGATGCTATGGCTCCTGGCATACCCTTCAGCTGTCCCAGAGTGAGAGTTTTGATGGCAGTCCATAAAAGCTGCACACCAAGAGAAGCAACAGCATCTTGGCCATCTCAGGAAGAGTTTGGCAGGATGCTGGGATGGACCCTGAAGCCCACACTTGGATTTTGGCACTGTGAGCATGTGGTGTCGGAGCAGACCTGTGGTCGTGGCTGGGGTAGGTGTCACAGGTTAATTTTTGCTCATTTGCTCTCTGAGATACAGGAAAAAAAAAAAACCAAACAAAAAACAACTCCACAAACCAAACTGGAATTAAGCTGCAGGTTTTTGTTCTCATTAGTGTAAAATCATAAAATCTGATGTTACTGGTGTCTCTAAGGAGAGAAGGAGAATTAACTCCTGGAGATTGTAACCAGGGGATACTTAAAAGGCAAATTCTTTGCATACTTTCTTTAAAATTTGCATGAGTGTAGTAAAAGGTCATCAGTAACTGTAGAGTCTTCTCCTCAGTTCCTTGCCCACAGCCAGGGGCTGATTGCAAGAGCCTGTTGCTAAGTGTTCCTGGAAACAGAAGAAAGATGAAGCAAAGATAATTGAAGGAGGGAGAGGAGGGGAGAAACCTTGGAGCTCACAGCTGAACCACAGGGCTGCCAAAAGAGATGAGTGTGCTGGAGTTTGACTCGATGGCTGCGTTTAATCACTTTTGACCCAGGGGTGGGGAAGGGGTGGCTGAGCCTGGAACTTTGTGGCAGATCCTTGGAAAAAGCCACTGGGATGCAGGCAGATGATTTGCTTGCTCTTCCAGTGGCTCATCCAACTCCAAACATGTTGCTTCCTAGGACTGAGGCTGGAGTGAGGATGGGAAGGCAGGCTGTGCTCCCGTGGCACTTGGTGCTCTTTTCCTGGATAAAATCTCTGTTCCTGGAGTGTGTGTTTTCTTAGCCTGGGATCTTCTTCTGGACTGTCAGTGATCATGGAAAGGGGCAGGATAAAACAAGAGCATAAACAAATCCCGATTTGACTAAGGCAGAAAGCCTTCAACTCCAGATGACTGGAGGGTTATTTTCTGCCCATCTCAGGTCTTGCTTTCCTCTGAGGAAACAACTGATGGCTGCTATGTGTATTTGAGACTCAAATAAACCTCTGATGCAGCTCCTTCTTATTGCTGAAACAACAAGGAAGCAAAACGTTCTCCTTAACTTTGGTCTTTCTCTAGAGAAACTTTCATAAAAACACCAGACTTTCTCTGTCCCCATGGAACAACGTCCTGGAAACAGTTTTTCTTACTGTTTCTGGAGTGGTGTCATCCCAGAGCATTTTACAAACTCTGGATACAGCAACAGCTGAAATGCAGCCACATCTGAGGAATGTTGACACCAGCACACAGCGGTCTATGGCATTTCATAAAAGAACACACAACCTCCTTTCATCCCACCAAAGACTCAAGGCAGCACTCTCACCATCCATCTCTCTCTCTGCTTCACCTCCTGCTTCACCAGTGACCCAAAGCCTTGCTGGCAGAGCCAGCTCCGAGCATCCTCTCCTCTGTCACTGCCACCTCTGAGCCTCCCCCTCCAGCTGGGGCTGGAATTAACACACCTCATCTGATCTGACAGGTTGAACACCCCCATGGGATTCATGTTGTCAGCAGCTCCTGGCAGCAGCCTCTGGTTTTGCTGCCCCCGGGGCAGAGGGAGGGAGCCCATGCCCCCTCGCACCAGGGGTCGGTGCTGTGTTCCATCCATGCTCTGGGTCATGGGCTCTCCCTCCTTTGAGAAACATCCATCTTGTTGTTTCCGTCAGTCAAGTCAGAGCAGAGTTGGAGCTTTTGACCTCGCTACTGATTTATCACCATCCCTGGTCCTCTTTCTCATTGGTTCAGCAGCTGCAAGACACGCTGCTCAAGCCTTAAATAAGAAGAGGGAGCCTCAGTCTGCTGCCTCGTTCCTCCCCAGTTGATGGCTCTGGAGCCAGGGGCCTCTTGTCTTGGTGCTGGGTTTCACAGGACAAGATCAGGTTCCCTTACTTGCCCTGCACCTGGCCCACCATGTGTGAGTGTCCTAAATCCCCTGGCTGCCTGCCCCCTCTGAGCTCTCCCAGCACTGGCTGTCCCTTCCCTGCCTCCTCTTCCTTTGTTCCCAGCCCTCTGTCTCTGCTCCTTTTCCTTTCCCCTGGCCCTCCTGGTTGCCCTCTCCTCACAGGTGATGCTTTGCTGGGGCCCAGCTGTTTGGGAAAGCCCTTTCTGCCAAGGAGCAGTAGGGTGGGGAAATGCCTTCTCCAGGCTCCTGCCTGCTGGCTTGTGCTGCAGTTGAGATGTTGGTGCAGCTGAGCTTTGTCCTGCTCTGGTTTTTAATGTGTGCACTTGATGAATTGTGAAGGGGAGGACTGAGAGTGGCATCTTCTTATTTAGAGCTCAGAGGCTCAGTGTTGGGTGGGTTGATGTTTTCAATCCCTGCAGCCTTTCTGCTGGGGGGCTGAATGTCAGTCTGGGGAGCAGGAGGGGGAGAAGTGCTCAGCAAGAGGGGGTTTTCCTGGCAGCCTGACCTGTTCCATCCCTTCTGCCTGTGTCACAAGTCGGTCTGATGGTTCTGCCTGCAGGGCACCCAGCTCTGAGCACATCACCAGCAGTGGTTTATCCCAGAGCAGCAGTTCCTGGGGTGAGATGTTTGCACAGGATAGACTTCATGGCTCCAGAGGAGAGATGCCTTGTGAGCACCTGGTCATAGAATCATAGAATGATTTCAGCTGCAAGGGACCTTAAAGATCACCCAGTTCCCTACATGGGCAGGGACATCTTCCACTACACCAGGTTGCTCCAAGCCTCAACCTAGCTTTGAGTCAGCATGGGTTGTGTGATCCCCTTCACCCTAGGAGGCAAGGGGGAGCAGGACAACTCTGCTGTCCCTGTCAGGGATTGCTCTTTCCAGCTGGAGCCTGAGATCACCTGGGGAGCTCCTGGTGTATTTTGACCTGAGTGTGGTTACAGAGTGAACCCCTTTGTGGTGTGGCACCTTTGCAGCTTCATAGCCCTTGTGTGAAAATCCTCCTTGGGTTGCTGACCATGAGCTCTGCCAGACTGAGACTCAACACCATTGGCTCTTCTGGCCAAGAAGGATCCAAGAAGGATTTCTGGGTGCTGTTGTGCAGTAAGCAGGGCACCCTCTCCCAAGAGGACTGGAGCAACTGGATGAAAGTATCAGCTTTTAAATCATCTGAGTGTTTGCAAGTGCTGCCTTGAGCGGTGGTTTTTGTAACGAAGTCTCAGCAGTGATGCTATGGATGCTCACCCATAGCATTTAAAAAGATGCAGTGTAAGGAGCAGGTTTCCCATCCAGTGGGTGTAACAGCAGCAGTGGGCACAAGGAGATGTTTGCAGGTGTCATGGTAGTTTACAAGAGTCTCTGTGTTGCTGGGCTTGGGGATGTCCTGATGCCAACATGCCCCAGGGTCATCACTCATCCTGAAGTCTTTGCTTCCCTGGGTGCCTTCCAATGCTAACAAATCCTCTGTTGTTTTCCAGCATTATTTTGGTTTGATTGTGTAAGGTTACCTTTCAGATTAACTACTGAAAACAAAACAGAAACCACACTAATACCTCATTGTGTGCATTAAATGGAAAGGTAGAAAAAAAAAAAAAAAAGAAAGAAATAATCCCAATTGCCCTGCATATTTAAAAGGCTTTTGTGTTTGGTGGGAACTCTGTCTAAACTCAGTGCTTTTCAGAAGTGTTTGCTTGTTAGTGATCTGGGTTTACAAGGTGTTTGATCTCGAGATTACTACCAGTGCTCAAGGCTGGCTGACTTCAAGCAAACAGTAGCAGCAAAACCAAAGGATTCCCAGGCTGGGACATGGGGTGGCTCTGGCAACCGTCCTGCTGCCCATGACAGGTGAGACTGGGGACCAAGAGAGACCCACCCTGAACTTGGATTCAGTGTCCCAGACTGCAACCCCACCCCTTGCCTTTCCTCTGAACAGATGGAAAAATATCCCGTCCCCATAGAGAGAGAGAAATTATTATTTTTTCTTATTACCTTTGTGTTTACATAGCTGTTTCTTACTCAGCACTAGTCATTTGGGGGTGTAATTTATAAGGGCCATGAATGATACACTTCCACATGTGTCTTAAATTTTTCCCACAAACACTTTAACTCCCTCCGCTCTCAGTACTTTTTATGTGCTTGTCTTGCTATCTTGTCTACCGAGAAATTGTGAAAAAAAATGCCAGTGAAAAACAGGTAACAGCAGGTGGGTTCAAGTTACTGGCAGACCCCCTGGGTTCTGCACCCATCTTTGTGCAAGCTCTGTGCTCCCATTCCCCTGGGGGTAAAGGGAGAGTGCTCTCCCCAAAGCAGAACCACAGGGAGAAAAATTGTTGATGAAATATCTTGAGATGCTGATGTGCAAGCCTTTTTTTTAAGGGGTAAGGCAAGGCATGGAGGAAAAAACCATTTCTTGGGAATACACAAAGGTATTTCCTAGTCCTGGTACAATGCTACATCCTTAAATTCTGTATTGTCTTTGGGGTGTTGAATACAATTCGAGGAACTCTTGAAAAAAGAGGTTTATGAAAGACATCCTCATAGTGTTGATAGACCAGCCTGTCTGTAGCATCCTCCCTGCATGATTTGCTGCCTGGGTTTTTATCTGTATGTTTAGACAAACGCTGCTTTGCCCTGATCCTGGGATCAAATCAAGCTGCCAGCCCAGCACCGCTTTGAAATTTGCACATATAAAAACAACCAGGCCACCTCCCATGTCAGCTCAGGGCCCTGGGGCTTTGCTCTCCATAGATCATGTTAACCACTCTTCAGTTCTGCTCAAATTAAATGTTTTCCTATCAGATGTGGGCTGCGGAGGATCCAGGCTGTCAGCCTGTGTGTGCGTCAGGAGGAGTGGAGGCAGCTTGTGCTCCAAGTAGGGTGCATGCACCAGCCATATGCTGCTTTGCCCTCAAATAAAATGCTCAGCTTGCAGTTGGTTGGATGGCTCAGCCTGAGAAATGGCAAATAGCACCAGAGCCAGGTGAGCAGGGTGATAAGAAGAGGAAAACAGGAGAAAGCAAAGGGACAGGACATGAGGTTGCACTGGCCCGGGTTCCTCACCCCCAGGCTTTGGAGCTCCTCAGGGGAACAAAGAACATCCCACCCCTGACACCCTATGGAGAGGATTTCCTTCCCCTTTGGCTCCAAAGATTTTGCCCTGGTGTTTTGCCAATGACAAGAACAAAAGCTCAGGGTTGCAAGCTGGCTCCTGCCAAGGTCACCCCTGACCCCTGGGGCGAAGCAGGTCCCATGCTGAGCCATTCCTCCCACCATGGAACCACAAACAAGGAGAGGATGGAGGTGACGAACAGAACTTTTGATGTGATTTTTTTTTTTTCTCACATTTT
The DNA here is from genome assembly GCA_023637945.1 of Phaethornis superciliosus. Taxonomy (NCBI): domain Eukaryota; kingdom Metazoa; phylum Chordata; class Aves; order Apodiformes; family Trochilidae; genus Phaethornis; species Phaethornis superciliosus. The sequence goes on along the minus strand of JAJQWJ010000023.1, from coordinate 3,274,209 downwards.
GGAATGTGTCTGGTGGGAGGAAGCATCTGCAACAGGCACTGCGGGGCCGAATGCTGGGGTTACTTGGTCCTAAGGTTGGTTCTGACTGGGTTTTCTCCCACCATGGCAATGTGGGGGCAGAGGGGGATGATGACACAGTAGCCTGACTGCCCCCCACTCCAGCTGTGCCAGCAGCCCTCATGCCCTGTGCTGTCAGTCTCAGTTCACATCAATCTTATTTATTGCAATTCCAAGTCCTACCTCATCAGCTCATTAATGTTCTTGGAGCAGACGTGTCTCTCACCATTATATTTTCTAATTAGATTTTGATTTGCTTTCAGAGAGAAAGAGCAGCACAATAGACATTAATTTTTCCCAAACCTCTCTTGGTCTTGTCTATGTCTCAAGGTCAGACCTTGGTTTGTACCATCTGCCCCCAATGCCTCCCCTGCTATCCAGCTGCGTGTTCCTGCATTTCATCCCCTTTCATTTAAGGAATTCCCTCATGCACAAAAGGAAAGGAACAGCAAGGGATGGCTGGAAGAGGAACCTTCATTTCAGCTGAGCTTGAATTGCAGGGACAGGCGTGACCTGGATTTAAATCGAGAAGGCAAGGGAGCAGCCGGTTTTGCAGCCCTGTGCCTGCTGTCTGGAGAGCCTGGGTGGCCCTTGGTGCTTGTAAACCCTTTAAGGCACGATGTCAAAGCCACAATTTAACATTGCAATGAGAAAGGACAGAGGAGTCCCCTGCAGAGCCAGGCTGTGGGAGCAGCATGGTGGGGATGGCCACGGCTGTCTCGCCAACCCGGAGCCGGTCTGCCTGGTGGAGCTGGGAGCAGAGCTGGGAAATGGGCTCTGCTGGTCCCTGTGGCCCTGGACCAAAGGTACTTTTCTCCCCCAGGTGTTGCTTGTGAGTTCCTTGGACAGATTTCTTGTTTCAACCAACAGCTCTGGAGCGAGAGACTCAGGAATGTGCTGGGAACCCCACTGTGCTTTCGTGTGGGAACTTGTGGGGCTGCTGGGAAGCAGCTGGCTCTTTCCATCACCCAAACCCTGGGGGTGTTGCCTGCAAGGTTGCATTTTTAGAAGAAAAGTGACTTTGCATTTCATGTAACAGAAAGCAGCAGCCATCCACCTGGGCAGTAGGCTCACAGTTGCTGAGAGAGCCTCTTTGGGGTTTTCAAACCAGCTTTGTCTGGCTGTCTCTGGCGAGGGTGGCAATGTGGGGTGCAAGATGAGCAGAGGCAACATCTTCCCTGCTGGCATGGGCAGGTGCCTCCGAGGCCTCCACCTCTCCCAGCGCAGGCAGCTCCATGTCCTATGGATGATGGAGGCGTGAGAGCTTTTATGCTCCAGGTTCACACCAAGAGCAGAGAAACTCAGCCCCCACCAAAGGCAGGAGAACCACTTTCCCAGCAGCCAGGGCTGACGTCCCTGCAAGCAGTTCTGCTTCATCCCCTCCAGCATGAACCTCTGCAGCTCAGGATTTATGTCTGTAAGGGAATGTGACTAAGGGCTGATAAATCAGTCAGCACAACCAAAAATAGAGCCCGGCAGCTTTTGGGAGCAGGGGATCCCTTCTCCACCAGTACCCACAGAGCAAGAGGGGATTTTTATCCACCCCGGCCGGGTGCCAGCCCTGCGCAGAAAGAGCCGTGGGCCGCTGGGAAGGCCTCTTGTCTGACACCTTTATCTGGAAAAATTACTGCAGCAGCCTGCAGAGCTCTCCATGTGCCTCTCAGCCAGGCATTCCCAGGCACCAGCGTTGGGGGAAATAACCCAGCCGCCGGTGGTGCTGAGAGCAGCTTTGTGAGAGATGCTGCTGCCTGGCCTGGGAGTGCCTCAGACCTCAAATAACAAACCAGCATTTAAAAACCTCTGGTTGTGGATGGAGTGGAAGAGGGAGCCCAGGGCTGTGGTTTCCAGGTCCTCCAAGACCAGCTTGGTGATGCTTTGTGTAGGGATAAGGTTACCAGAGGAATCTGGTGACTCTGGTTTTTCCACTGGACTGCTGTACTTAACCACCTGCACAGGAGCCAGAGAGGTTTCTGTGAAGCTGCTCAGCCTGTGCTGCCTCTGTGTTCCCTTGCTCCTTCTCCATCGGGCAGCCTGGAGTGAGTATTGAGTTTAGCAGGCGTGCAGCCTGAACCAGGAGCAAAGGGCTCTCTGAGAGGATCAGCTGCTTTCGGGCTGAATAGACCACAGATTATTTCCACATCTGTGTTAGCTTTGGCTTGATCCTACAGATTTGCAACAGCTGTTGGGAAGCGGAGCAGAGATCCCCTCTTTAAATGGATGATCAAATCCTCAGAGTGTGGAGTCTGTTATTTCTATGTCATCCTCTTCACGGCAGGAAAAACAGCTTTTTAAGAGTTGCTGAGGCAGCACTCTGCCCTGCTGCCTGAGCTGTCATCTCATCACCCTATGGTTTCAGAGCAAGTTGTAATTTGCTTTCTGCATCCCACACCCAGCCCCAGACAGGATCTTCTGTGAGGTGTGTGGTTGGAGAGGTACTTGTATAAGGGATGGATGGCTTTCTGGGATCTCCTTCTTGCCTGGACCACAGCTAATGGGTGTATGCCAAGCAGGACCAAGGAGAATTATCTTTGGTTCTCATCTCTTTTCCAGGGCCTGCATGTCTGCAAACCCTCAGCATTTTACCCTGAGAAAAAACTAACTGGGACAGCAGTTTGCCACAAGATGGGTTAGGTCCTGCTGGTGTTCAGAGGCTTTAGGTGGAAATGGGATGTCTTTGCTGAAAGCTGTAGTTCAGCTGTGAAATAGTGGTGTGGGAACCCCATAGTGAGCTGTCTTACCCAAAAAGCCCAGCTGAAATGAGCCAGGCCTATTTCCTATCAAAGTTCTGCTCTTTTGGGTAAGCCCTGCAGTAAAAGGAGATGTCAGGCTTCCCTCAGAGGTGTCTGTCAGGTTTGGAAAGCTGAGCCTGGCCAAAAGGGGCCAGGTTGGTGGGAATGGTGCTATACCCTGGCACTCATCCTGCAGCACATACACATCTCATTCCACATCATCTTTCATAGTGCACAGGAGAATCCTGAAACAAACTGCTCCTCTTTAAACAGCACAGTCGTGGGCTTCCCCATACAGACAGTGAAATTAATAAGGTTGGTGCATTGAGACCACTAATTTGCAATTCAAGTCTTTTATAACTGGGCTTCAAATGGCAACCCAGTTTCAGTCTTCTTGATGTGCAATTGTCGTGGTTGTTCATCTGTGCTGGCTGATGGGTTTCAGTGATAACCCAGGCAGCAAATACATTGCACACATTAAGTGCTGCTCAGGGTGTATGAAGCTCTGGACATTTGGCATGAGCTGGGATGTCTGGGAGCTGTGAGATGCTGGTGTCTTCTGCACAGTTGGAGGGTAAACCCTGGCAGTTGCTTTTTCTCATTTGCCCAAGGTGTGACTGAGGGTGACATGATGGTCCTTGGGTTTAAGTCTTGGTGATGGACATACTCCCTCAGCAGCAGATAACACACTGATGGTTTTTTGATGCTTTTTAACCCTTTCAGCACATGCCTTGAGAACTGAGGCATTGTCCTGCGGACCCTCAATGATGACTTAGAACCCTACATTTCATGGGGATGGAGTATCTGGATTGCTGATTACCCATACCACAGATGTCTGGGCAGTGAGACTATTCTCTGCAAAGGCAGTGTGGGCCCACTGGGGTCTGATGGCATACAGATCCTGGAAAGACTCAAGGCAAGTTGTTGGCAAGAGCTGCCAAGTCTGCTGGACCCCATAGACTGCCTGGAGCCAGCCGTGCATCGCTCGCTCTAGTGCTTCCAGTGAGAGTGGCTCTGGGTTGGTCTTATTCCCTTATTATCTGGGGTGTCCCAGCTCTGTCCCTCTGAGCACAGGGGGTTTTGGCTTTGTTGTGCAGAGCCTGCCCCTTCCTCAGCCAAACCAAACAGCCCTGGCCCGCCGTGGTGCCCGAGGGGAGCACTGCCCGGAGACACCCGGCTTGGCAAAACTGAGTGTAATGTAAGCAGCTATTCAAAAGAGAGCGATCCAATTGCTAGCTGTAATTTCCTCATTGTTTGCAACACCCTCTTAAATGTCTGTGATCCTTATAAAGAGCTTTTCCCCACCCTTTAAAGTTCGCAAAAGTGGATTTTACCTTCTGTGGTTTGAACGCCCTCATTGTAAGGGGGCTGGTTTGCATTTAGTCTGATTTCTTTCGTTCTTTTTGACGCTCAAGGCCATTTGGCTTATGAATAAGCATTATGAATGAGTCTGCTTGTCCCAAGAAAAGATTTTCCAAGTCTATTGGAAATCAGAGGCTGGTGAGAAGGACACAAAGCTTTGCCTTTCTCTGGCTCCTAGTAGATGCAGGGTAGTAAAACTTTCCTAGATCGGTGTTAATGCTGTCAGAGCCCAGAGGGTTTTGCTAAGGCTCTGTTGCAAGCAGGCTGGCTCGTGTCACTCATTCAGCTGTATTGTTTGTTAAAAGGTGTTGGAAGAAATATATAATGCAGTGCCATTGAAACCTGAATGTAGATGTGACTTTCACCCTCAGCTAGATCTCTGGTGAGCAAACTGAGGGATCCGATTTGCTCTGCCTGAAGGTTGCATCCCTTCCCCACCCTCGTTTTCCTGGTCCTCAGGTCACTCCCATCTCTGGAAGTGGGACTGGCTCTGTTCAGGCATCAGGTGCAATGATCCTCAGTGGCCTCTTTCATCTGGGCTCAGTTTTCATGCATGGTACTGGTGGAAGCAGTTGTATGAGGTTGTATGAAAGTTTCTCCAGTTTCTCATACTTAAATCCGTGCTGGTGCTGGGTAGGATTCTCAGTCCTCTCCTGCCTTTCCCTCATTTCTGGGTTTTATTCTCCAAACCCCAGCAAGCTGTAAACACCCAGGGCTTTGCAGAGCAGAGCTTAGGGGAAGGTGGTGATTCATTTCCTTCCCCTCTGGCTCTCAGCTATGGTTTGGCTTTTCTTTTAGAGTTTGATAATTCACTGCTGGGTTTGAAATGTTTGGAGAAATAGAAGTAAATGTGGTGATTGCAGCAGCTCCTCTGTGTATGGTGGGATCAGCTCCTCCAACCACAGCCAGCCCACACCTGCAGGTTGGGCTGTGCCAGCAGCTTCCATCATTTTGTTTCTCCCCATCCCAGCAAGCTTCTGAACGTGGCTTAAGCTCCAAATTATTCTGTGCCAGAAGCATGTGCTGAGAAATGTCAACCCAGGACTGTGTGACACCCAGAGCACTCAGTCACTGGTGATGTGTGGGGCCGAGCTCATGGCAAAACATAATGATCAGCAAGATCTAGAGCAAGACACCCAAAATGTGGCCACCACAGCCTGCCTGGCTTCTGTCTGTGGCCTGCAGGGACCGCTGGGACTGGATGAGCTGGGTTGTGTGGCCCCCTGGGTGATGTCAAACCCGTTAATCAGCTCGTGGGAACAAACCTGGGAAGCCCCAGTTGCAGAAGAATTGTTTCTCTGTGTTGGTCTTGTTCTCAGTGTGGCTGTGTCTTGGCAGAGGTTGTTGGTTTGTTTAATGAACACTGAAATTGGAGAGGAGGAAGCAGCCAGGGGAAGTATTACAAATTACTTCAGAGCAGTGGCATTAGAAGTATTTGTGCTTGCCCACGGCTTCTAAATGCAGACCTCAAAGTATGGTAAATATCCACATTTTACTTGCAAAGAGGCAAATGCAGCAGGAGGAGAAGCTTTACCTGTGCTCAGGGGTGATCCCACAACAGGCTTGGGACAAATGTTGGTCCTGCCCCTGGTACTGGGGGGTTGGTGTTGATGGTGATGCTCTCTGGAGGCTCTGAACCTCTAGACTGGCTCCAGAGAGATGCTCTCAGTTGCCTTCACTTGTGTTGCTGAAGCACCAGCTCTGTTTCTGTGCTTGGCTCTGACCTCTGGTCTGAAAGATGCTAACAACCCCAAACTGTCTTCTTCACTCCACCAAAGTTACCTTTGTCCTCTCCCCTCCTGATCTCTTTTACAGCTGAAGCTGTGGAACAAGTACAGAGTCTCCAACATTCCTTCCCTGATATTTATCGATGCCTCCAGTGGGAAGGTGGTTTGCAGGAATGGCCTCCTGGTGATCCGAGATGACCCAGAAGGTAAGACCTGGAGTCCTGTGTGCCAGAGGAACATGGGCTGCCTTCTCATTGCAGTTCATTTTGAATTGCCTTGGAGGGGGGATTAAAAAAAGGAAACAAACAACTATTGTCATACTTAACTAATCGAGGCACTGTATTATTTTCAGCAGAAATTTTTCTGCATCACTCCTGCCAGATCTTGTGGTTTGGTTTTGCTTGTTGAAAAGAACAAAGGTTTCCCCTGCAGGATTTTTGTCTGAAGTGCTAATGAGGCAAAAGTTAGACTAAGTGAAGCATTAAGTTTGGATATTTCTGTGATGGAGGCACATGGACAGACAGAGGCTGAGAACCCAGACTTCCCATAGCTAGAAAGCAGAATCCTTCCAAAATGCTGACTGGGACTTTATCACTGCCATCACACTCTGTGAGGATAATGAATTCCCCATTATTTACCAAAGCAACAAAAAAATGCTGCTGTTCTCTGTTTCTGAGCTTTACTCTGCTGGGGGTTGACATTAAATCCATCTTTTTCCAGTATGAAGAAACCAAAATGAACAGAATATGTGCTTTTACTCATAGACTCTGCAGACCCATCATTCATCTGCCAAGCTCCACCTGTTTTACCCACTTGTTTCTTCCAAGCAGTAGATACTGAGCGTGGTGGCTGAGTCTTTAATTCAGGTGGCAGGAACTGTGCAGCAAGTATGTGTTGTGGCCTGAGCCATCTGTGGTGTTTCCTTCTCTCTGGTGGGATGTGTGGATTGATTGCTCTGGGAGCTGGCAGAGGATGGTTCCGAGCATGTGTTTGTGTATATGCACACATGCTTGCTTTGGGGCACAGAGAGTTAGTCTAAGTTTAGTTTATATATATTTATAAACCTATATATAAGCCCCTGTTAATATATATATACATATATAAGATTTTATAAATAAATGCCTGTAATATATATATAAAACCCCTAAGTATAAGGAAAATATCCTGCCTGCATTCCTCAGCATGTACCACCTTGCCCTCTGGTTAAAACAAAGGCTGTTGATGAGGAAAAGATGTCTCATCAGGCACAAAGCCAGAGCTGGCTTGGTCAAGTTAAAGGTACTTCAGCTTGGGTGAGGGTGTGAGAAAAAGGTGCTCAGGCTCCAGTGCAGAGCTTGGCTTCCCCAGCTCGCCCACATCTTTGCAGAGGGTGGGGTGGTTCAAAAAAAAAGGGGAAAAAAAAAAAAAAAAAAAGTGGAACTTTCTGAAACTGTAACGCTGCATGTACATCCTGCTGTTTTGTGTCTTCTTTCTACTTCCATCCCAACCCTCTCCAGGTCTGGAATTCCCCTGGGGGCCAAAACCCTTCAGTGAAGTTGTTGCTGGGCCTCTGTTAAGGAACAATGGCCAAACACTGGACAGCAGTGCCCTGGAGAGCTCACACGTTGGGGTCTACTTCTCTGCACACTGGGTGAGTAGTTGGTGATCTTGTCTTTTTATGGTTACTTAGATCATCTGGACCTGCTGAGTGTGGGTCTGGCCCTGGGGAAGAGATGGTGTCCTAACACACGTGTTGTGTTTTGCAGTGCCCACCGTGCCGAAGCCTCACAAGGGTCCTGGTGGAGTCCTACCGAAAAATCAAAGAGGCAGGGCAGAAGTTTGAGATACTCTTTGTCAGTGCAGACAGGTAAGGAAGCACTAACACCCATGGCTGCCCCCATGCTGAGAACCTCTGAGCATTCCTGGTATGATTTGAGGAGGAAATTTGATTTGGGGTGGAGCAGGTTGGCTCTGCTCTCAGAAAGGCTGCCTGAGTCCTTTGCCCTCAGCCCAGCCATGAAGTGCAAAGGGGGTTAAGCCAAGTTAGTGATGGGCTCTGTTCCTGGAGCAGCTCGGTGGTTTGGTTTGTGGCTTGTGGGTCTGAGGTCTGAAAGATGCTCAAGCTGCTGCTGTCACCATGGATTGACATCCAGATGCCCTGGAGAGTGTGAAATGTGTTATCAGAGGGGAAAAAAAACCCCACACCACGGAGCTCTTTTGGAGGAAAGGGGAGGTTTAAAAATTGGTCTGGCTCTCCCTGGTTTGTGTTGCCAGCACCCCTTACCCAAGGGGCTTCGGTGCAAGGTTTTTAATGAGGACCAGAGAGGAAAGAGCTTTTTATGCCCCCTGAATCCTGTGCCCTGTTCCCTTGCACAGGTCAGAGGACTCCTTCAAGCAGTATTTCAGTGAGATGCCCTGGGTGGCCGTGCCCTACGCCGACGAGGCCAGGCGGTCACGTCTGAACCGACTCTATGGCATACAAGGTAGGAAAGGCCCTGCTGATGGCACAGCTCTCCTGGCTGCTCCTTCCCTTGAATGTTTGTAGTGTCTCCTCTGCTTTAACTCAAAGAAGGAAACAGCAAAGCGCAGTGCCCCAGGCAGAGCTGCCTCCTGTTTCTGCTCTCCACGAGCTCACATTCCTACCACCTGCCAGGCAGGCTGTTAGTTGAAACAGGACTTCCATAAACAACCTAATTCTTCCTGGAAACTTGGAAGCTGTTTTTGGCTTGGATGGTTTTTTTTGCCTAATTACTGATTTATTTATTTTGCTTTTTCTGGAAGGTTTAAATTTCATTTTCTTGCTGTTTTATGTAACACAAAGGCAGGCCATCGTTCTCTGCAGGGACTGAGGAAGATGGCATCTGGTTTCTGTTAGTGATATGAATTACAGAAGAGTGTGTGTTTGATGTAAAACATGGCTTTGCCTTTACTGTACGTGCCAGTGCCAGAATTCCAGCAGTCCCGGCTGCTCGGAGGGGCAGGGGGAGAGGCTCTGTCTGTCTGGGTGGCTTCAAAGCATCCTGAAGACAATAAAAGCTCACAGCAGCCCTCCTGGGGACTGGCACCTTGTTCCTGCAGGGGACAAACTGGTGTAGGGATGTGCAAGGTGAATAGTTCACATGCAGGTCTTCTATACATCCATCTAGTTTCTCCTCATGGTTAAAAAGTTTTGCTGCAACTTAACCGTTTCTTACCCATTTCCAGTGGTGAGGTGGACACAGGCTGGCAGAGGGTTAATAAAGTTTGCAGTCTGGGAAGGGACAGGGGAGGTGGAGTGTTGCCAAAGATGGCCCAGGGCTTGGGGAGAGTGGCAGGAGAAATAATCCCTGCTTGGGGTCCTCTCCGAACACCCCTTCTGGGGTGAGCTCAGGTGCCATCGCTCAGCTTTGCTCCCTGACCTTAAACCAAGAATAACCATTTGCTTGCTTTAAATAGCCATCAGTTTGCTGCTTAATTACCTTCCCATGAGGCAAGAGCTTTCCAAATTCATCTGTCTTTCCCCAGGCCTGCTCACAAACCTCTCCAGTGCTGGTTTCATCCGAGTGCTGCAGGACAGCTGCCAGTTTTGCTGGGACTTTCTGTAAATAAGGTGTCCAGCCCTGGATACATGAGCAGCAGGCATGCTGTAGCCAGGGCAACAATGACAACAGCTTTCCCTCTAACTCCAACCACTGGCTCCTTAAATGTCTCTCTTCATTGTGTGCTGACCAGAAAATGTAAATATTTGCTGTTCCCTGGTGCCCTGACCTCTTTCTCTTCCAGGGAATCTCCCATATTACCCCTGATCTCTCTGACCCTAAGATATGGGCATGTTTGAGTGCAACCCTTCTGCTTATCTACTGTGGTTTTCCTGTAAGGTGGGAATCTCTCCCTAGAGATGACCTGTGATCCCATAAAGTCACTTCAAAAGGCAGTGGTAGGCTGATTGTCACCTTGCAGGGCAGGCAGCACTGTCCCACCTCCCTGCCCTCCTTGCGAGCCTGGGCTGGGCTCCTGTCTCTCCACCACAGTCTGGGATGGAGGAGGATGCTGCAAGGAGGGTGTCAGGGCACCTGGAGATGAGGGAGAGGGCTGGAGGAGGTGAACTCTTGTGCTGCTCCAGGTTGTCATTAACCCCTGCACTGGCAGTGACTTGGGATCCTCTGCACCAGTTTTAGGGTTGTCTGCTTGTTAGCAGTCAGGTTTTCTTCACCTGCTGTGAAAGCTTTCTGCAAACAGAGCTAGATGGCATGAGTTCATCTCATCACCGTGGCTGGTTATTGCACTTAAATAAAAAATCAGATCCACTTAATCTGACCTGCCTTTCCCCAACTATGTGGCTCTGATGCTGCCTTGGAGCTGCACCTTGGAAGCACCAGTGAGGGCACGTAGCTCATGCAGTGTCCAGGTCACCATCCTGGTGGTGCCTCGGGTTGTGAGCACAGCATGCACCTGGGCTGGGTGTTCTGCTCTTTTTTGGAAAGCCAGGAGCTGAAGCAACAGAAGAGCTTGTCTTCCCTGACTGCTTTAAGTCCCTGAGTAGTGGAAAGCAGCAAGCGAGTCAAATCTCTGGTTGTTTTAGTCCCGTGTTGGCCCCTACAGCATTAAAAAATTGAGTATAAAATGTAAGTTGAGTTATTGGCCTTTATTTGGGTTTACTTGAATGCCTCTATTCATAAGCCCTGTGCAGTCAGTGGGCTGTACCCTACCCACCTATATTAAATTGCCTCTGGGTGCAGCACTATCTTGAGAGAGAGTCATGTCTTGTGTCCTGGCTGCTTAGAAATAATTTCTCTGTTGTGTGTGCTGCTCCTGCTCTGTGTGGTCCCGCCAGTTGGAATGGCCTGACACGAGCTCTCCTTTGATGGGATGGGGAGCAGAGATAAATTTTATGTTTGGATGGGAATCACCCCTTCTTGTTGTGTGACTTCTGAGAGCTTTTGGGTTCCTGAATATTGCCTGTGGACTCCCCAGTGCCTCTTTTGGGATTTGCAGTGCCCTGGGAGAACTTTCAACTTTTGTTGTTTCTCCCCTGCCTGGTTCTTGCTGCCTGGTTGGTGGGAGCAGCCTGGAAGTCATTGTTCCAGGAGGCTTCTTCCAGCAAGTTTCTGGAGCTTTCTTCTGAAATGGTGAAAAAACAGCAATAAAACCCACCACGTGTCCTGTGGCTGGTGTATTCAGCATGTTTGCTGCCCGTCCATTTTGATTACTCACCCAGCAGACTTAATGCAGATGAGATTTCTGTGTCAGATATGAGATTTAATATATAAATAAGTAAATGTGTTGCCAGGTTCAGTAACAAACCATTTGGCCCCTGTGTTTTCACAAAATGTTGGCCCCGTGGGATCCAAATCCATTTGCTAATGCATAAAATCCAACTGAGCACGTCTATGCTAATTCTCATCTGAGCTTATACAATATTCATTGCAGTGTCTGATCCCTGATTCGTCTTGATAAGTAAATTCTGGTGTTATGACTCATGGCAATTACTAAATCCCCTCAAAAGAGCTAAAATAACATATAGTGGCTGGGATGAGCAGGGAGGGGGGCTGAAGGGGGGAGTTCCAGGGTTAGCAGGTGTGAATAAGGTTAAGGAGGATTCTCCCAGTCTGTCCCCTGTGCAAAGAGGACGTGTTTGCCAGGGGAGCAGCAACAAGATTTGCCTGGGAAGACAAGGCTGATCCTATGGGATGGCCCCATGAGCCTGGTAAGACTGTGTCCTAACTTACAGGGACCTGGCCAGGGATGTGCAAGAGGGAGATGAGGAGAGAAGGCAGCGATGCTCAGGACTGGGAGCAGAGGGGTGATGGCAGCCTCAGCCTTCACCAGGTAGGTCCTGAAAGGAAACCAGAGCTCTGTGGCTGGTGAGAAACCTCTGATGGAAGGTGAAAGGTGCAGGGATTGTTAGGTGCACACCACCTAACACAGAAAATCCAGCCCTGATTTTTTTCTGGTGTGTTGCTTAAATTCCTGAGTGTGCTAAGACCGAGATGACTTCATTACCTTAAAGACTCTTGTTTTCTGAGTCAGTTTTGTATTTGCAGTTGGAGGTTTTGGTGGCAGGCTGCTTTGTTGTGTGTGTCCATGTAGCAAAGCAGGTAAAGTCTGAGTGCTTTGGGATGGTGGGTGAAGTCCCTGCTAGCTGTGAGATCACACTCAAAGTCATCTGTGTCTAAATTGTGCCCTTAATTTTCCCAGATCAGCAAAGCTCCTTTGAAATCTCTGCCTTGGCAGGCTGCATGGTTCAGGCTGACTGGTAAACCCACATTTCAGGCCTGTCCCTTGTGTGTAATGGAGGTTTGGAGAGGATGGAAAAGAGGGCATTTTTGGGATGGGGTTGGGAATCAAAAATTATGAAGATCCAAATCCCAAGGGATGCTGATCACCCTGTGCTTCAGCTCCAATTTGTGCCTTGCAGGGCAGGACCAGAGTGAGCTTTCCCGATTCCTTTCAGTTTGTTTAACCCATCCCTGCCCTAGAGGTGTTTGGAATTCCCAGCAGGTAATGAATAAACCATTTTGTGCTACAGAATGGTTTTCCTGGCATACCCTTAGGATTTGCAAGCCCAGCCATGGGCACGTTCCTGCCCTGCTCTTGCAGCAGCCAGGAGCCTGCAGCCCCAGCACATTGGCAGGAATGTGAGCAGCATTTCTGAGCTGGAATGAGGGGAATGCAGCCACTCTCCTGCCCAGACCTGCAGGCAGGCGTGGGACAGACAGACGGCCCCGTATTTCCTAGAGAAATGCCTAGAATTCAGAGAGCTTATGAGTAACTCACTGTTGTACAACCATGGGAACACAGTGCCAGGGGTCCAGGGGAGGGTGAGCACTGGGTCTCCCCTGCTCAGAGAGTGGCTCTGCAGGGTGTTTCTAACAACTGAGCTTTCAAATGAGCTGTTGGCTGAAGGCAGGGGGATGTGAGTTGCCTGGGTTTGCCAGCTGTGATCCAGGGGATGTTGCTGAGTGAGAGGCAGAAAGCATCTCCTGGCACTAACATTGGTCACTTGACCCATCCCTTGGGGCCTGATCCCAAACTCTCCCCTCTTCCTTCCTTGTGGGATGTTTCTTTGTCTCCTTGATGACAGAGGAATGGTGTGCTTTCCAGATGAAGTCACCAATGTGAGCTGCTCCTGGTGACTCTCCTGTGTCTGTTCCATGGCCGGAAAGCCTCGTTGGTGCCTTATCAGATGGGATGGTCACCAGATGGTGTCCACCCTGCCCCACTGCTGGCCTGGATGGGTTTGGAGAGGTGACTCGGACTATATCTCTGCTGCATGTTCACCTGTCTTTTGCTAGGACAGTGGCCAGGCAAAATGGATGGCAAGTTTGTTTGCAAGCCTGGTATGCCCAGTGACCTGTGTGACAGTCTGCTGGTGTGTGTGATCCTGCTCCATCTCCACATACAGAGTCCTGAGCTCTCTTTTCGGGGCACCCATGGCCCCGAGCACTAAATCACTGTTGTTAGTGCTGGTCCAGGGGTCTTTCCTCCACCAGCAGTGTTGGATGCCCACCTTGCCAGCCTCAGGTGGTGCAAAACAGCAACTGAACCAAGTTCGTGGCTTGTCAGACACATCCCTGTGCCCTGGAAATGTCTGGGCAGTTAGTGCTGAGGAGGGGTGTGGGACTTCATGGAGGAGTTTGTGCAAAATATATGGTCTTCCCTCTGGGAAGGAACACACCCTGCTTCCTGGCTGCTGTTGTCTGCTGTCCACCCTGCAAAAAAAAAAAAAGTTCCACGCGTGTTCCTGTGACCCAGGGACTTTCCCAGCAGCAGCCACATCTCAGCACTGGGGCAATGGTGCCTGTGGGGCAGAGCTGCTCCATCTGGTGTGGAGGGGGCACATCTGAATGGCACTTTGCAAGGGGCAGCTTGTGAGGGGGGTTCCTGCATGGGCTGGTGGGGTTTGCATCCAGGAGCATCAGCCTCAGACAGCGCTGACCCCTGCCAGCACTCCAGCAGGGAAAGGCAATGCCAGAGCCCATCTCCCAGCTTCCTGCTCCGGCTGCTGAATGACCAAGTGCTGTCAGGATGGAAAAAGAATCCAGGGACCCTGATTCCCAGGAGGTGCTGAGCTCCTGCCAGAGCTGGAAGTGACAGGAGGAGGCCTTTCCGCTCACGCCCCGTGGCTGGCTGGTTCACCTTTGGGCTGATCCTTCCCCTCCCTGTTTTTCTTCCCTCCCAGGCATCCCAACTCTCATCGTCCTGGACCCCAAGGGAGAAGTGATCACACGGCAGGGCCGGGTGGAGGTGCTGAACGACATCGAGTGCCGCGAATTCCCCTGGCACCCCAAGCCCGTGCTGGAGCTGACGGACTCCAACGCCGTGCAGCTGAATGAGGGCCCCTGCCTCGTTCTTTTTGTAGGTATGGAGCATCACTGCTTTGACAGCAGGGCCTGAGCTTGGGAAGGGGGCTGGGCTACCTGCCAGCTCAGCTGGAGCCGGCCGTGGGGCTGAGAACCTGCCTGGGGTGGTGGCCACATCCGTGGGAAGGGACATCAGCTCATTGCTGTCACCAGGAGCAATGCTGTGAGGTCCAGAGAAGACATGAGGAATCCCTGTGGAGTCCTGCCAAGGGATTCAAGGGGACTGACAGACCTGGAACCTCACTGTACCAGAGAAAAGGGCTGCTGCAGCTCACAGGGGTTTGCTGGAGCCTGCCTGTGCCCGCTGGTCCCACACAGCTCCAGTCCAACCACCCGATGGAGCAGGGATTGGCAGTGGAGAGGAGGTGGTGTAAGGCAGGGTGGTTCAGCAGCAGCTGTGGAGAGGAATGTTGAGGACTACAAGAAATACACTGTCACAGACAGTGCTGGGGGGAGGTGGGAAAAGCCTTTGCTGGAGCGGGGACTTAAGGCACTCGTGACTTTCCAGAGGAAGCAGAAAAAGTGTGGCTGTCTGGGAGGGGATTACAGCTCACTGCTGGAAAGCACAGCCCAGGGCTTGAATCCCTGAGCTGAGCAGGGCTGGGGCAGGCAGAGGAGCCTCTCACATGGTCTGCTGATCCTTGGGCATTCCTCCTGTGAGGTGCTGGCTGCAGGACAGGGCAGGATTTTTCCTAAAGTTCCTGTCCTTCTTCCACTGCTAACCCACACATGAAGTTGCTTTGCTGTTGGAAACAGCCCTAGAGCTCATCCAGAGCACTGCTGGCTCCTTCCCCATCACTTCCCTGCCAGCATCAGATGGTTACATCAGGGAAGGGCCGGGGCTGGGATGAGCCACGGCTGCAGGAGGAGCCCCAGGAGGGGCAGGGGGTCCACAAAGCATCCAAGGGAGATAACTGAGGGGTCCTGAGCTCTTGGAGGAGTGTGCCTGTCCCGTGAACCCTCTGTGGAGTTCTCTCTGAAGAAGCCCCCCTTGCTTGTGTTGCACGGGGGGTGGGTTGCCCAGGGCAGGGCTTGTGTCCCGCTTCCTCTCCCGCCCTTTGTGAGCTGCACGCCCTCCTCTGCAGCCCTGATAACGTGTCTCTCACTCTTTCCCTTCTTCCCTTTCAAATTTCCTTTTGACCCTGGTTATTTATTCAGCAAAGCCCAGCAGGGGACTTGAGCACAGAGCCAAAAATACTCTTCCCTGCACGGGGAGGACCGGCTGGCCACGCCAGCCCTGACTGATTGGGGCCGACGCTGCAGGCTGCTGGAAAGAATTATTTTTATCTTCCTCCCAGCAAAGTTTTTCTATCACCTTGTTGCAAACGGCTCGTTGGGAGAGTGGCTCTTGCTTGGTGCTTGAGGGGATGCCTGGCCCCAGGAGAAGGCAGGCTTAGGAAAAGCTGGTTGTGGATAAATCCCAGCTGATCCACATCTGTCCTCGGAGAGGTTAGGGCTGGGTTAGCCAGAGTGTGCAGGGCTGCCTGGAGTGCTGCCAGCAGCTGCTGCCTGTAGAAAAATCAATTCCTGCAGACACCCCATAGCTCTTACGTGTTTACCCCCCTGTCCTGCATGCAGGACAGACCCCAGAACGCAGCGTGTGGCATCTCTGGCATCCCCTTTTTTTTCTTGGAGGAGCCATAGAGGAGTGCAGGGAAGTGTAAAGCAAGCACAGAGAGCACTTTGGGGGCTGGACTGGTCATGTCAGGTGGTGACATCAGGGACAAGAGCTGCACGTGACCCAGAGATGTGAGGGGCCTCCCTTCTGCCTTTTTTTTTTTTTTTAATGCTGAAAGTTGTGCTTCAATTGAATTCATTTCATCTCAATGCTGCTCAAGGACGCAGTCTCTCCTCTTCCCAGCTCAGTATTTGAACTTTAGTGGTGGCTGGTGTTTGATTGATGTTGCCATCTCTTTCTACTCTACCTCTGTCAAATCAAAGCCACCTTCACAGTGCTGCTGCCACCGAGACTCGAGCAGCAAAGCTGCTGAGCAGCCATCCCCTGGCAGTGGGATGGTGGGTGGCAGGCAGCCTCAGATCAGCCCATTCACTTGCTCTTCAAAACCTCCCAACGCATCTCAAACTGCAAAGCAGCTTTTTTTTTTTTTTCCTTCTTTTTTTCCTGTTTGTGCCTGTTTATCCCTGAGCTTCAGCAGCAGCACCAGGGAGCAAGCAGTGAAATGTTTGGGGAGCAGGAGCTGCTCTTGGGCGATGTGTTTCCCTGCCTTACATGAAAAGCTCATTTCAGCTGCTCCCTAATTGGTACAGAGCCTGCATGGCTTTGAAGTTTGTGTGGTGTACCCAGTCCCTGGTTTCCTTCCTGGTGGTTCCGTGGGACAGAGCTGCCTGTGCCCAGCCCGTTTGCATCTGTTTGATCCTAACCTCCTTTTTTGCTTTGCCTTTTTTTTTTTTTTTCCCCTTCTGTCTCCCCACCTCTGTGCTCTGCAGATTCAGAGGATGATGGGGAGTCGGAGGCAGCGAAACAACTGATTCAGCCCATAGCTGAAAAAATCATTGCCAAGTACAAAGCCAAAGAGGAAGAGGCACCTTTGCTCTTCTTCGTGGCAGGAGAGGTAAGTGGGAGGAGAGCACGGGGCTGCATCTGGATGTGCCTTCATACAAGGACTGAGCTGGGTTGGGTATTGCTGTTTCAGGTGGGTAAACTGAGGCACGGAGCTACTGCAGCTGGTCAGGGACTGCAGAGTACAGCCAGACCTACCTGAGGCTTGGCTCAGTCTCTTGTGCTTGTCACTGGATATTCCTTCAGGCAAAAGAGCTCCAGTTGGTTTGCTCAAAGGTGGAAAAGGCTGATTGTGGGCAGGCAGGGGGGAGAGGAGCTGGGGTTTGGGTTTCAGTCCCGCTAAGCCAGCACTGCTCTCCTCACTATGGGATGGGTGCTCTAGTCTCTTTCCTAAGGGGTTCCTGCCTCAGGGACCCTAAATCCTGTGGGTTGGGCCTGTTCCTGTGCCGTGTGGGTGATGCAGGACAAAATCCCCTTCCCTGGGAGTGGGAAGGGGCTGCTGGGGGAGCAGTAGACAGCACGGGGCTGTGACCCTTCTGTGGCAGCTCCACTCTGCTGAGCACCTCATGGGAGTGCTCCCCTGTCCTCCTGTGACACCAAGGCTGTTTCCTGAGCTGGCCAGGCTGTGGGTGGCTGGGGCATACACAGGCTGCAGCACATGGAGCCAGGGATCTGTTGGAGAAAATGGGAGATGAGAAAACGGGGTTCTGGTCTCCCTTTCTCCCGCTGCAGGCTGGAAAATGAGGAAGGTTTTGTTTAAGGGTCAAAAAAAGCTCCCCTCTCCCCCGACACTTAGACTTGCATTTCCCCTCCCTGTAGAAGCCCCTTCCAACCCAAATTATTCTGTGATTCTCCCAGGGCCCTGCTCAGGACCCGGGCAGGTGGCAGCTGCTGCGTGTCCCTGCGCCTGCTCCATCCCTCCAGGCTCACGTCACTGCCGCAATGCCCTGCACACAAATGGGTCCCCACTGCCCCACCCTGGCCCCCCAGCCAGACAAGCCCCCATCGATCCCCTCTGGGCAGCTGTTCCCCCTCCCATTCCTGTACCGGGTCTCCGAGCATCCCCGCTCAGCCCCGTGCCCCTGAATAAGCCCCTTGTTGGAAAGGGTGGGTTGGGAGGGTCCGGGACGTGGTTCCCTCCCCCCAGAGCTTGCAAAGCATTTTCCTCCCTGAAACATTGAGGCCATTCATCCAGCTCCCGACGTCCTTGCTGAAGAATGGGGAGTGTCCAGCACGTCCCATTCATCCCTCACCTCAATAGCCCCACCAAGGTCTCCGCTGGCCCCCGTGCACAAAGCAGCTCAGCCGTGGCTGGAGCAGGCGCATCCCCTTCTTCTCCTGGTGCCATCTGGGCTGCTTTTGCATTGATTAAAAAAGGGGTTTTGTTCCATTTTGTGGCGATTTTTTGGTCCCCCAGCCTCCCTTGCCCTTCCCTGCCACGTGGTCGGGCTGCGCCAGGAGCTGCTGCAATGGCAGGGGAGGGGTGACAGGAATGGCTGTGCCACCACTGCAGAGCCACCAACCAGGTGGATTGATTCCCGTTGCTGCCCGTGGAAAGGGAGATTGATTTCAAATGCTGCAGGGTGTGGGCTTGGCTGGGAGTGGGAGATGAACCTCCTGCTGCTGGCTTTGTTGGGTTGCAGAGCCTAGGGTGCTGGCTGGTCCCTTTTCCCCTGCACCCAGAGCTGAGCAGAGGGCAGCCTGCACCAGCTTGCTTTGCACTTGAACCTGCTGGTGGGTTTTCATCCCAATCCCAATTTTTGGTTTGCTCCAGGTCCCTTCTGTTGACCCAGCGAGCAGCCAAGGCTGTGACTGTGCTGGCAGAGGGCTGGCAAATCCCCACATTCAGCACTTGCCTCTGAGCTGTGGAAGCCAAAAAATGCTCCTGCCCCAGAGGTTCTGGGGTGGCCCGGGGCAGTCTGGGGGTGCTGGGAGATGTGCCCTGTGCTGAAAGGGTGGGAAGAGTGCAGAGTTCCATCCCAACCTGGGAAAAATCAGGATAAATCAGCCCAGTTTGGTTTGCACACAAACCACAGGCAGCAGGGTGGGTGCTGCCTGCTGCACTCGTGTTCCTGCAGGGCTGGTACAAGGCCCAAGCACTTGTGAGATTT
The DNA here is from genome assembly GCA_023637945.1 of Phaethornis superciliosus. Lineage (NCBI taxonomy): Eukaryota > Metazoa > Chordata > Aves > Apodiformes > Trochilidae > Phaethornis > Phaethornis superciliosus. The sequence goes on along the minus strand of JAJQWJ010000023.1, from coordinate 3,255,381 downwards.
TTTTTTTCTGGGATGGAGGCAGAGTGTGGAAGCAGCAAATTGCTTCTGGTTGTCTTGGCTCTTCTGATGGTTCCTTTTCCCTCTCCTTTTGGCCTCCAGGACGACATGACCGACTCCCTGCGGGATTACACCAACCTGCCCGAGGCTGCCCCCCTGCTCACCATCCTGGACATGTCAGCCCGGGCCAAGTATGTGATGGATGTGGAGGAGATCACACCCGAGATCGTGGAAGCCTTTGTCAGCGACTTTCTAGCAGACAAGCTAAAACCTGAGCCCATCTAAGGGGCCTTCTGCACCAACAGACATTATTTAAAAATAGGTCTCTCTTCCGCCCGCTGCTCGTGGATTCTCCAGCGTGTCCTCACGCCCAACCCAGTATCCAACCTTCTTGTGGTGCCTTGTTTTACGCAGTGAATCCTTCTCCTAAGCAAGCTCCTTGGGATGCACTTCCAGGAGGGAGTCGTTGGCGTTTGGAGACTGCGCTTGTGCTTCATGGTGATTTATCCTCTAATAACCAGGCCAGAACTGTTCCCGTATCATTATTTTATACATGACACTAGCTAGCAGGCAAATCTTTTTTTGCATGGTGTTCTTCCCAAGGTATGCATCAGGCAGTGGATGGGGTTCTCGGGGCTCTTTTCTCCTTCTCTTCTTTCTTTCCTTTCTTACCACCGCTGCTGACTAAATGACTTTAAGGAAGCAATAAGGAAACTGTCCCCTTGGCCCCTGGCCTGTCCTGCTTTCCTCCCCATCAGTGCCCTGACGAGGCCAAGACAAAGTCTTAACTGCTGACAACCTCTGAAAGCCCTGAGAGCAGCCCAGCTCTTCCTCCTGAGAGTGTGAGACCTTTCCAGGTGGGATTCCCATCTCCCACCCCTCAGGCAGAGCTGTGTGTCAGGGGGGGGTCACCCACTCTCCCTAAGCCAGGAGGAAGACCACCACCATGCTGCCCTCCCCTTTCTGTCCTTCCTTTGTGCTCTCCCTGTCCCTTCTCTCTCTTCTCTGGTATGAATTGTCCTGTCCTTTCTGTGTTAGTTGATTGAGCTGTTTTTTGTAGGTGTGTCCCAAACCCAACGTTAATGGTGCTGTTCTTTAAAAAAATAACCAAACAAAAAAGAAAACCAACAAGAACGACAAAAAAAATCCCTCCCTAACCCAAGCAGCACAGCCAAACCCCTGAAAAAAAGTGACATTGTAAAAACTGTACATGGTGATTGGAACTTTGTAATAAAACTGTTATAATAACCTTGTCCTGCAGGTGCCCAGTGCCACATCTCACCATCGGGGAGAGGGAAAGGTGTGGGACACAGAGCCCCCCAGCCAGACCCCCTGGGGGGTGTCAGGAGGGGGGCAGCACCCTGAAGGGCCTGTGTGGTGGGTGTGGGTGTTGTGCAAGTCACAAATTTTTCCCTTCCAGCTCGTTAGTCAGCAATGGCAGGATTGCAGCCTGGTGCAGCAACCCACCCTGGCAGGAGCTGGGACAAGCTGCCAGCTCAGCAAGGCAGGAACTGTGTACATCCTCCCTGCTCAGCACTTTCCAGAGGCTTTTGTGCCCAGTGGTGATTAACTGGCTGGTGAGCAGTTGCAGGAGCAGCTTTACTGTCCAGGTTGCTCATCCTTGTGCCAGGGAGGGCTGGAGGGGGCCACATGAAGCCTGGCCAGGGGCAGGAGCTGGTCTGAGAACCATGGCAGCAGCACAGCAGTGTTGCTGGGCCTCCCCAGGTGTTGGGCTTCAGGCAATCTGTCCTAAATTACTTTTACTGGACATTTTTGATGCAATTATCTTTTTCAGTGAGTCGTTCTCCACCTCCTGGCAGCAGGTTGGACAGTGCAGCCAGCCCATGGGCCAGCCTGGCATGTGGCAGGCACCCAGGCAGGGTTGGTGCTGCCCTCATCATGTGTTAGAGCACTAGGGTTGGGTGAGTACCAGGAGGTTCTGGTTGGGTGGCTGCTATTTTGTCTTTCTGATCCCCAAAACACTAGAAACAGCCAGGACACACAGCCTGGAGCTGCAAGAGGAAGGACACACTGACAGCAGCATCCTGGCCAGGCTGGCACAAAGTTACAGCAGCTGCTGTGCCCTGACCCTGTGGTGAGGGAGCCAAAGCCTCCCCAGAGCTGCTGGTGAGGGAGGGGAGAAGGAGCTGCCAGGGAGCTGCCATACCCTTTCCAGAGTCACCCCTTCATCCAAGCAAAGCTCCAGCACAGCCAGAGTTGTTTCATACTCAATTACTGCAAAGCAAACAGCCTGAGCTGCTCTTTTATTAACCCCACAGCGTGCCAAAGGGGAGAGCTGCTCCTTCAGCACCCGAACCTCAGCAGTTCAGCCAACTCCAGGCAACTTCAGCTTTTTTTTTTCCTGCTTGTGCCTCTGCAGCCACTGTCTCTTCCCCTCAAAGAGCACAATGGCAGCAGCCATAGCAGAGTTTAAGCTGTCCACACCTGGCACCACAGGAATGACCAATCTCTTCCCCCCAGTGCTGGCTGCGAGGTGAAGCGCGTCCGGGCTCAGCCCGTGGGTCTCTCCGCCGATCACCACTGCCACTGGAGTTTGTGTCCAGTTCTCGTAGTAAAACTGAGTGGCCAGCTCTGGGAGGCAGGCACTCGCCTCTTCCTCCTCATCCTCACGCTCAGGAGCAGCCTTGGGTTGGGATTTCACAGCAGCCTTGGGGTTGCTGAGGTCAGAGCCAGCCCTCTGCAGGGCCACGCTCTCAGCCCGAGCGCCGGGGTCTTTGTTGTCGGCCACGCAGACCTGGACGCCAGCAGGAAGGTTGTTGGGAAGGGATTCCCAGTCCAGGTTGGGGAGGATGGGCAGTCGGAAGTGAGCCCCCATGCCTGCACGGAGCACCTTGGGCTCCCAGGGATCCACACAGCCTGAGGGAGGAAAAGAGCAATACTGCAGTGACTTCCACCCAGAGATTCAGCCACAAATCACATCCAAGCCGGGCGCTGCTTACAGACTCTCAAAGGCAACATCTTCACACACTTCTTATTGCCTTAAATCACTCAAACTAAACTTTTTTTCCTCCTCCATCCAGGGAAGTGGTCTTACCTTTGGTGAGCAGCACTTTCTCACAGCCTGCTCCTGCTGCAGATCTCAGGATAGTCCCCAGGTTTCCCGGGTCCCGGATGTTGTCACAGATGAGGAGCAGTGGCAGGGAGCTGGTGAGCTGAGCAGCAGGGTAAGACATCTTGGCATGGTCAGGCTTGGAAAAGATCCCTGAGGAGAAAAACCAAGTGCTGACAGACTTCTGGCTCACAGCCCCTCAGGAGAGGGCTGTCTCTCAGTTAGCTTGGCCTGGAATTCACTGAAGAGGTGCTGGAGAAAGCACCAGGAAAAGCAGGGCTCCAGGGAAGTTTGTCATTCATTGTACAAGGAGAGCTGAACTATTTCCCAGCAGAGCTGGAGCAACGTGCTGTTAAAAATGAGCATCAGCACCTGCAGTGCACTCTAGGAGCCACTTTCACAGTAATGCAGCAGGGACAAGGGAATTCTCTCAACTTGTGCCACTCTGGACCTGCTGCCAGAATGTCTGGAGCAAGGTTATGATGAGATAATCATCATCCCCTTATTAAGAGTGGAGCAAATTTCCCTTTGAGCAGTGTTGTGTTTCTAAGGCAACTTACCTATAAGCCCCTGAGGAGTTACGAGGTCAGACCAGGTCTTGATATCTTCAAATTTCACCTTCACTAAGTTGGCTCGTTTCAGCTTCTCCTCAGGCAGCTCCTTCAGGTGTCCCATGGTGCTGAAGAAGAGAGTCTGCAGGGCAGCTCCTGCCTCCAGGGCATCCTTGATCAGCCTGTGTCCCTCCAGCAGAACCTTCCCGTGGCGATCCCGAAAATCCTTGGATTTGGCGATTGTCACCACTTTTCTGTGGAGGAGTTAACAGAGGAAATGGCTGTGACACTCACAGTGCTCTCACTCTCACACCTGCCAGCCCCTGAGAACTTCACTCAGGAGCCCCCCAGGTATCTTTAGATCACCTGTAAGTGACACTATGGTACCAGAACCCAGAACCACCCAGTCACCCTGCACCCCCCATCCATCCCTACCACTGGGACACGTTGCTTCCAAGCCCCATCCGACCTGGTCTGGAACACTTCCAAGGATGGGGCAGCCACAACGTCCCTGGGCAACGTGTTCCAGTGTCTCACCACCCTCACAGGAAGGAATTTCTTTCAACGATCTCTGGATCCCCTTCCAGGCACTGGAAAGCGCTCTGAAAGTCACCCCAGAGCCTTCTCCAGACTGAACCACCCCAACTCCCTCAGCCTGGCTCCAGAACAGAGCTGCTCCAGCCCTTGGATCACCTCCATGGCCTCCTCTGGACTTGTTCCAACAGCTCCATGTCCTTCCTGGCTTGGGGACCCCAGAGCACAGCCCAGAGGAGTTTCGGAGCAGAGCACAGGGCGGGAATCATAGAATCATAGAATCATAGAATCCTAGGGGTTGGAAGGGACCTCGAAAGATCATCTAGTCCAACCCCCCCTGCCAGAGCAGGGCCACCTAGAGTACATCTCCCAGGAACGTGTCCAGGCGGGTTTTGAATGTCTCCAGTGAAGGAGACTCCGCAACCCCCCTGGGGAGCCTGTTCCAGGGCTCTGTCACCCTCACAGTAAAGAAATTTTTTCTGATATTCAACTTGAACCTCCTATGCTTCAATTTACACCCATTATCCCTTGTCCTATCGCTGGTCACCACTGAGAAAAGCCTAACTCCATCTCCCTGGCACTCACCCCTTACATATTTGAAAACATTGATGAGGTCACCCCTCAGTCTCCTTTTCTCCAAGCTAAAGAGACCCAGCTCCCGCAGCCTATCCTCATAAGGGAGATGCTCCACTCCCTTAATCATCATCAATCACAGAATCACAGAATGGGCTGGGTTGGAAGGGACCTCAGAGCTCATCAAGTCCAACCCTTGATCCACTCCCCCTGTGGTTCCCAGCCCATGGCACTGAGTGCCACATCCAGGCTCTTTTGAAATATCTCCAGGGATGGAGAATCCACTGCTTCCCTGGGCAGCCCATTCCAATGCCTGAATCCGCTCCCTGCTGGATGCATTTTTGCCACATCCCGGTTGCCTTTGGGTCAGGATGTGCCTCAAATTCTGCAGCTGGGACACCGGGACACTTCCCAACCCCAAAGCTCCCCCAGCTCCTCACCCCAACCTCCGGTCACCCGGCGCCGCTTTCTCGTACCACAACCCCGGCCCGGCCGAGTTCCGCTCCACCGCGGGCGGAGGAGGCGGGGGCGGCTCCCGGGGTCTCCGTTGCGGCTCAGCCGCCGCCGCTACCCGTTCCTTTTGCGGCGGTAGGACCCGCACCGGGCTCCTCCGCAGTGCCCGCACCCCACGCCGCCCGATGGGGACCGTGGGTCGGTGCCGTCCCAAGGAGCCACTCAACCGGCCCAGCGCCGCCATCTTGGTGGCGTCACGCCGCGCGACGCGGGGCGGGGCGGAGAGGGGGGCGTGTCACGTGATCAGCCCTCCCGTCCCGCACGGAGATGGCCGCCCGGCGCGCGCTGCACTTCGTCTTCAAAATCGGCGACCGCGGGCGCAGCGCGCGCTTCTACCGCGAGCTGCTGGGCATGCGGGTGAGCGCGTGGGCAGCGCGTGGGCAGCGCGTGGGGAACGCGTGGGCAGCGCGTGGGGAACGCGTGGGCAGCGCAGGGGCAGCGCGAGGGCTGTCGTTCTCTCACCTCAGCCGTCCCGGCCCCGCTCTCCTCTCCCTCTCCTGGGGGATGCTCCGGGCCCGCTGTGCCGCGGCTCCCACCGACGGGCGCGGCCCTCGGGATCCGGGAGGGAAGGAGGGAAGGAGGGAGGGAAGGGTCGCCTCATCTCCCTGCCCCGGGCCCATCGCCGCTCCCTGCCGCTGGATGGCTGAGGTAAGAGGGGAGAGTTTTTTCTCCCTGCTGGCTGAGCTCTTTCTCGCCTGATTCACCAGGTGTTGAGGCATGAGGAGTTCGATGAGGGCTGCAAGGCCAGCTGTAACGGGTGAGTTGTGTCTGTGTGCCCTCTGGTCCCTCATAAATCATAGAATCATAGAATGGGCTGGGTTGGAAGGGACCTCAGAGATCATCAAGTCCAACCCTTGATCCACTGCTGCAGTTCCCAGCCCATGGCACTGAGTGCCACATCCAGGCTCTTTTTAAATATCTCCAGGGATGGAGAATCCACTGCTTCCCTGGGCAGTCCATTCCAATGTCTGATCACCCTCTCCGTGAAGAAATTCTTTCTAATATCCAACCTAAACTTTCCCTGGCACAACTTAAGTCCATGCCCTCTTGTCTTGTTGAAAGTTGCCTGGGAAAAGAGCCCAACCCCCCCCCTGGCTCCAGCCTCCTTTCAGGGAGTTGTAGAGAGTGATGAGGTCTCCCCTGAGCCTCCTCTTCTCCAGGCTGAACACCCCCAGCTCCCTCAGCCTCTCCTCACAGGACTTGTGCTGGATCCCTTCACCAGCCTGGTTGCCCTCCTTTGGACCTGCTCCAGGACCTCAATCTCCTTCCTGAACTGAGGGGCCCAGAACTGGACACAGGACTCGAGCTGTGGCCTCACCAGGGCTGAGTACAGGGGCAGAATCCCTTCCCTGGACCTGCTGGCCACGCTGTTCCTGATCCAGGCCAGGATGCCATTGGCCTTCTTGGCCACCTGGGCACACTGCTGGCTCATATTCAGTTTCCTATCAATCCAAACTCTCAAGTCCCTTTCTGCCTGGCTGCTCTCAGCCACTCTGTGCCCAGCGCTGCCCTGTTGTGGAGTGTCTGAGTTGAGTTAACTGTCTTGAGTTAAAAATCCCTCCTGGTAGCCCTTGGGAAAGGTTAGAATTAGGTATCAGGAAAAATTTATTTACTGAAAGAGTGGCCAGGTGCTGGAACTGGCTGCTTAGGGCGGTGGTTGAGTCACCATCCCTGGAGGTGTTAAAAAAATGTGTAGACTTGGTGCTTCAGGACATGGTTTAGTTAGTAGGGTGATGTTGGGTTGACATTTGGACCTGGTGATCTTAGAGATCCAATCTTAATAATCCTGCAGTTCAAAGTCTGTAGTCCTTCTTCACAAATAAAAGGAATCTCCCAGCCCGTTGCCTCACCACTTGCTTTTCCTGCTTCCCAGTAAGGAAGTGCTCATAGAATTCCAGCCAATGAGCAATTTATTCTTTTCAAATATGAGCTGTAAAGAAGGAGGCAGAGTTTTCTGTTGCATGGGGGGGGTGCCTGTGGGCTGAGCCACAGTGAGAATTATTCACAGGTATCAGCTCCTTCTGGTGGGAGGTTACCTGCACCATTTGTTCACTCTAGAAATGCCATCCTTCCTTGAAACATTAAGATATGTGGTCTTTGATGTTTATTTCTAACCCCCATGGCAATGTTCCAGCCCTTATGATGGAAGATGGAGCAAAACTATGGTGGGCTATGGCCCAGAAGACAATCACTTTGTTGCAGAATTAACTTACAATTATGGTATTGGGGAATATCGCCTGGGCAATGACTTTCTGGTAAGTGCCACACTTAGCAAAATATTTCTTCTTAAAATAAGCTTTTTTATTTTTATGATTAGGTGTGGGTTCAGCATGTAAGTTGTGCCAGTTGCTTTTGTGATAGTTAGTCCCTTAAATACTTTTTATTCTTGCTTTTGTTGTTGTGTCCAAGTGGAAAGAGCAGAAATTAGACCAGCTTTGTGCTCACTTAGGATCCAGGGAACAGCCTGAGCACCCTCCAACTCTTAGCTGCTGTGTAGGGGGAGCAGCTGGTATTTGGTGGCAAATCCAACATGGAATGGTCAGCTAAGCAGGAACTGACTGTCAGAACACACTTTTTATTTATTATTAATGATTTATTTGTTATTTACTATCTGACAGCCAATGAAGATCTCATGTTTCATCTATAAATTCTTATATTTCTTGTTGTTTCCTCTTATCTAATGTCCTTCCCCAGGTCAGCAGGTGCTGACCTCACTTGGTAGAACTTCCAGGAACTCCATTTTCTGCTTCTGTACAAGGTGTTGAATCAGAGTTTTAATTGTCTTTTGCTTTTCATTTTTCTTTGGTGTGAAAGAAGGGGAGATTTAGGCGTGCCAGGTATATGTGGGATGCCCAGTAAGGTTAAACTTATTTTATAGGGGCGAGATACCTGGTTCTTAGCAGATGTTATCTGTTATAAAAAGTAATCCAGATTGTTCATGGGTGTTTGTAGAGGCAGACTGTTGAAAGGCAGGACTTGGGCCCCATCTACCCTCTGAATTTTGTCTGTTTCTGTTCTCACAGGGCATCACACTCGTGTCCAGCCAGGCTGTGAGCAATGCTAAGAAGATGGGGTGGCCTCTCAAGGAAGTCACAGCTGGTATTTTTGAAGCTGAAGCCCCAGGGGGATACAAGTTCTACTTGGAAGACAAGGAACAGCTCAAGCAAGGTGAGTTACACACACTCTGTTGCTGCTGTTCAAGAGAGATTAAGGAGTGGGGATGTTAGAAGGGGCTCTGTCTCTGGTTTTGTGGCACAAAAATGATTTTTTGTTGTTTCTTTCTTCTCAAGAATGTAGCTGTGTGTTTCAAGCCACCATGTATTTGTAACTAATTTCAATTTACTGCTGTTTGGTAGATCCTGTGCTAAAAGTAACCCTGGGTGTCTCTGATCTTCAGAAGTCTGTTACCTACTGGTCTGGTTTGCTCGGGATGAAAATATATGAGAAGGATGAAGAAAAGCAAAGGGTTTTGCTAGGCTATGCAGATAACCAGGTTAGTCCTTAGGAAATTTCCCCATTCTGATCTTTAAGAGTTGCATCACATCACAAAAACCTCTCATTCCGTGAGAACAAAGTCTTAAAGAGAAAAAGCTCTTCTTTAAAACAACAGTGCACTTAATTCTCTGCGTTTTAATTAAAGCTTGTGTACACCTTAACTTCATTTATCTCAAAACAAAAAAGCTGTGGTTTGGTGATTCTGGCTCATTGGGAAATGTGTGTGTACAGGTGGTGCTGAAGTCACCAGTGAACACCTGGAGCAGAAGTAGCACTGAGAGGCAGAGTCCTTGCCAGCCAAGCCAGGCTCTTCCCTTTTTGTTTTTCCTTTCTGTCCCCTGCAGTGCAAGCTGGAGCTGAGGGCTGTGGGAGGGGCAGTGGATCACGGGACAGCCTTTGGGAGGATCGCCTTCTCCTGTGCCAAGGAAGAGGTGAGGATCACCTTTCCCTGACCCCTTTCCTTACCCAGAGCTGGCAATTCCCAGTGGTAGCCAAGTATTTCAGGTGTTAACAAAGTAACAGTGAGCAGACACTTTGGTTTTATTTGTCCCAGCGGGAATGCAAGAGCTTTGTGGGGAATATCTTTATTGATGATATAGATGAAGGGGTTGAGTCCATCATTAGCAAATTCGCTGATGACACTAAGCTGGGGGGGAGTGTGGATCAGCTGGAAGGCAGGAGGGCTCTGCAGAGGGACCTGGACAGGCTGGAGAGTTGGGCTGATTCCAATGGGATGAGGTTGAACACGGGCAAGTGCCGGGTCCTGCACTTTGGCCACAACAACCCCATGGGGAGCTCCAGGCTGGGCACAGAGTGGCTGAGAGCAGCCAGGCAGAGAGGGACCTGGGAGTCTGGATTGACAGGAAGCTGAACAGGAGCCAGCAGTGTGCCCAGGTGGCCAAGAAGGCCAAGGGCATCCTGGCCTGGATCAGGAACAGCGTGGCCAGCAGGTCCAGGGAAGGGATTCTGCCCCTGTACTCAGCCCTGGTGAGGCCACAGCTCGAGTCCTGTGTCCAGTTCTGGGCCCCTCAGTTCAGGAAGGAGATTGAGGTCCTGGAGCAGGTCCAAAGGAGGGCAACCAGGCTGGGGAAGGGATCCAGCACAAGTCCTGTGAGGAGAGGCTGAGGGAGCTGGGGGTGTTCAGCCTGGAGAAGAGGAGGCTCAGGGGAGACCTCATCACTCTCTACAACTCCCTGAAAGGAGGCTGGAGCCAGGGGGGGGTTGGACTCTTTTCCCAAGCAACTTTCAACAAGACAAGAGGACATGGACTTAAGTTGTGCCAGGGGAAGTTTAGGTTGGATATTAGAAAGAATTTCTTCACGGAGAGGGTGATCAGACATTGGAATGGGCTGCCCAGGGAAGTAGTGGATTCTCCATCCCTGGAGATATTTAAAAAGAGCCTGGATGTGGCACTCAGTGCCATGGGCTGGGAACTGCAGCAGTGGGTCAAGGGTTGGACCTGATGATCTCTGAGGTCCCTTCCAACCCAGACAATTCTATGATTCTATGAATGGTGAACAAGAACAACCCTGGAAGGCATCTGACCTCCACCTGACTAGGGTTGATTTTTTATTTTTTTTTTTCTCTTTTTTTGGTGTGTCTGTGTTTTCTAAGTTGCCAGACATTGAAGCACTGATGAAAAAGGAGAATCAGAAAATATTAACACCTCTGGTTAGCTTGGACACGCCTGGCAAAGCCACAGTGCAAGTGATTATTCTGGCTGATCCTGTGAGTAGTATCAGAAACGCTGATAAAATTTGATTTCAGCCTCTCTCTCCCAGGTATCTTACCTTCTCTTAAACTGTGTTTAGGATGGCCATGAAATCTGCTTTGTGGGAGATGAAGCATTCCGAGATCTGTCCAAGGTGGACCCTAATGGTGACAAATTGTTAGATGATGTAAGTGATGCTGTCTACATGTTCATTTTCTTATGGTTAAACACACCCATGGAACCTAACTTTTCTTTCACGTGGTATAACAAGGCACAGAGTCTCTTAGCTCAGCTTATTTCTTGATGAAGAAAAAAAAAATCAGTTTTTAAATTTCCCTTAGTATCTTAGCTTGAGTTTTCCAGCCTTGCTTTTGGGGCAGCTGGTGTGTCTTGCTGGACACATCAACACCACTTTGGTGTAATTTTTGCAGAAAATGGTCTGTGAGCTGCAGCAAGGTCAGCACAGCTGGAGAGGTTCTGCTCTGGGGTGTGGGAAGGCAGTGTTTAAACTCCCCTTCTTTCCCCTTGTATTACCAGATGATCAGTTTATTCACTGCAGCAGAGAACATTGGTTCTCCATGCCTGTTTTCCTGACTAGTACATAAAAAAAATAATTGCTCCATCAGAATAGTTGATGAGAAAATGTCCTTGTGGTGGGAAGGTGGGTGAGCACTGACGTGTCCCTCTGCAGGCCATGGCAGCAGACAACAGTGACAAATGGTTTGCTGCACATAAGAAGCAGAAGGCTGCTGCCTAGCTGGAGAAAAGGACTGGACTGCTCCTTCCTGCCTTGGATTTCCACGAGCAAGATGCCAATCACATGTAGTGTGTTTTGTTGCCTTTTCCACTAAGAGGTGATGTGATGATTTCTTTGATTTAAGCTTCTGCCTCATACTGCAGCTCTGTTCTTTCAAGCATGTTCCCCCTCTCTCTCTCAAAAAAAAAAATCAGGCTGTGTGGTAAGGAGCAGGATGAACTCACATTTCTCTCTTGTTCTTATACTTGACAAAGAGGTTTGCATTCCAAGATGTTTTCCCCAGCTCTCCAGGTGAAACATTCCCATGGATGTGTTTCCCACAGGGCTCACATCACTGCTGGGATGGTTTCCATCCCCTGCCAAGCTCCTGCGTGCCCATCTCTGGAGCTGCCCCCTGAGCTGCTGGGAGGCAACCTGAAATTCATGTGTCGTGGGTTTGTTGGTTTTGGTGAGAAATCACCCTTGGAAGTAACAGTTCAGGGTGGATCCTGTTGGAATTCTGCTTCTGCTGGTGGAATAAGGGCTGGGAACACAGAGCCCCTCTGACCACCTCGGGTGTGCTGTCTGCTTGTTGAAAACCTTGAATCATTTTCACAGCAAAAAGCAGGCAGAACCAGTGACTTCAGGAGCTGCTGAGGCATGTGGGTGCTTGTTGTGAATATTCGGAATTCCAACAGGGAAAACTCCTCACTGTGACTTTGCTGCTTGAGCTTTTTCAGGTTTCAGAGGTTTTTCAAAGCCGATTTTGCTCGGTTTCAGGGGTGGTTTATGAATCGTGTGACACTCCAGTTAAAAATCTTGTGTGTAAGCTGCAACCCGGAGCGGCGGCGCCCTTGAACCAATAAAAGCGATTGAGAAGGAGGGTTTGGGTCCGGTTTGGGTTCGGTTTGGGTCCGGTTTGGGTCCCTTCCTTCCAGTCTCCCCCCTCACCTCCCTTTCCTTGGGCTCTGGGTGTCCCTGCAGGCTCAGGAATAAATCCCGGGGCGGGCAGGCAGTGGCACCGCCGCTCCGCCAGAGGGCGCTGTCGGAAGGGGCGTGGCTTCCCTCGTGACGTCACAGCGCGGCGCCAGTGCCTCGGCCACGCCGCCGCCATGGAGCCCGGTGGGTGCGGGATGCGGGGGGAGCGGAGCCGGGGCGGGGGACGGCGGGGGAAAGAGGGGCAGAGGTGCGGTAACGGTGTCTCCCCGCAGGGCCCTGGGGGGTGTGCGAGCAGACGGCAGTGCTGCAGGGCGGGTTCCTGCTGGCCGCTCGGCTGGCGCAGCCGCGGGCGCTGCGGGAGCTGCGGAAAGCCGACTGGCCACGCGTGGGACCGCCGGTCACCGACGCCTTGGGGGAGATCGGGGCCCGCTGCCCTTCGCCGCTGCAGCACAGCCTCTGGAAGAAAGAAGCTGTGGCCATCATCTGGGCTAAAGTCCTGCTGGCCGAGCCCCCGGCAGCATCGCTGGACCAAGGGTGGAAGGAGGATGACTTCTTCTCCGTGGGCAGGATGATCCCTGACGTCAACCACACTGTCCTCTTCGAACTGGTCAAGGCCCTCGGAGCACCCCGGTTCTTTGTGCAGCTGCTGCTGGCGCTGCCCCAGGAGTTGGGGCAGAGTGAGCTGGAACGTTTGGTGGAGTACATTGGCAGTGAGACATCCCCATCAGACATCAGGTTCTTCTTGGATGTGTGGTGGGAGGTGATGAAACACAAGGAAGGACAGGAAGATGCAACAGTGTCTGCATTCAGTGCTCTCATGCATCAGCAGGGGTGTGAGTCCTCTCTGGAGGATGGGCTCCAGCCCCCAAAGAGGTTCAAGTGTGACCCTGGCTCTCTGGATGACCCTCCTGCTGCCACCAGCCTGCTCATGGTCCTGGTAGAGGGCTTACAGCAAACCTTCAGGAGCATCACCCTGCCTTCCATGAGGTGCTATGCCTTGGCCAACCTGGTGGAGCTGCTGTCCCTGTTCACTGAACTGAAGGCAGAGAGCAGTTCCCTCCCTGTCACAGAGTACCTGCACAAGGTCAGCTCTGTGGTCACCCTCTGGAGCAGGGATGCTGAGAGCCAGTTCCACCCCAGCGAGCTGGAGGAGAAGGTGAAAGAAGCAGAGAGAAGCATGAGCCACTTCTCCATGGCCAAGCTGTCTCGTGAGGAGCTCTTTGTTGGCTTGGACTTTCTCTGCAGCTTGTTGCATGCCTGGGGAGAGGAGCTGCCAGACAGCATGAACAGCTCTGAGGGGCTCTGCTATGAAAGCTACAGGCTCATGGACACTCTGACCACACTGGAGAAGAACCTGGTTCACTTCTCAGTGACTAGAGACCTGGGGGAGAATGAGACTCGTGTAGTGTTAGAGCTGACACAGACCACCAAGGACTTTCTCAAAGGGATCAGCAGCAGCCTGAAGAACAAGGATTTGGGCACCAGCCTTGTTTCTAGAGTTGCCATGATAATCATTGAGCAAAAGCTGGGTAGGCATGAGGAGGTGTGCTCCATTTTTGCTTCTGAAAAGCCCTGGGCCTTTTCAAAGGACTGGGTTGAGTGCCTTGTGAAAAACAAAACTCTCTTCCAGAAAGCAGAGCTGGTTCTGAAATTGCTGGAGACTCTGGTGAACTTTGCCACATCCCACCAAGACAAGGAGGCCCAAGAGCTGCAGATGCAAGTGACCAAAGCCATTGTGGAGTGTTACACTGAGCTTTCATTAGCTGACAAAAACAAAGTCATCTCGGGTGTTCTGGCATCCTGGGGTGGGCCAGGTCTGTGCCTGAACTTGGAGGTTGTCAGGGAGGGGTTCCAGGAGGATCTGAACATGACTTTCAACCAGATCACAAAGAGTGTGTCTGATGAAGGCCTGACCAGGGCTGTAGCTTCTGTGGCCAGGCTCATGCTGCTGCACCCCGAGGCCACAGTGAAGCAGATTTGTAATCTTGCTGTTGTCAACCTAGGAGCACACCACTTCCTGGCACAAATCCTCTGCTCCTTCCCAGCTTTGAGCTTCCTGGAGACCCAGGAGGATCCAGGCAGGCCACACAGCCTGGTGGTGAGGTGCCTGGAGGAGGCAGTGTGGGGGAGACTTTCCACTGTGAGAGAAGAGGAGCAATTCCTTGAGTTCCTGGCCTTTCTCCTGCAGCCAAGCTCAGCTGCCCCACTCGTGTCACCTGCAGAGGTGACCAAAGCCTTTGTCCTTCCCTACTTGAAGTCAGGCTCTGCTCAAATCGAGCTGAGCCTGCAGATCCTCAGTAAGGTTTTGGGGATCCAGCCCTGTTCAGAAGAACACTGGATCAAGTCCTGCCACCCCTTCCCTCTTCTCTTCAGCCTCTGCAAGCTTCTAGATGGTTACACAAAGTACTGGCATCAGCCCAGGGACCAGTTCTTCCCTTCACTGGAGGCCAAAGACCTGATATTGAACATCCTCTGCCAGCTCTGTGAGGTGCTGACCCCAAAAACCACCCCCTCCTCTGAGGTGTGGCTGCAGTCACTGGCCTGGCTTCACAGGAAGGTGGCATCATTGGACTGGACCATCGGTCTCAGGCTGAAGCAGCTTTATGGAGACCACTTCAAGAACGAGGTCCCAGCAACTCTGTTTGAGATCTGCAGCCTTCCTGAGGACCAGTGGACATCCCAGCCTTTGCCAGCTTACGGCCCAGGCAGCGGGCTGCTGGCCTGGATGGAATGCTGCTGCGTGTCCCCAGCCCTCAGGGACACCATGCTGACACTCCTCAAGGTCAACGTGGACAACCCTGAGGAAGTGAATCTCTTCAGCAAAGGGTTCCTGGTGGCCCTCATCCAGGTCTTCCCTTGGTGCAGCCAAGGTGAATGGAAAAGTCTCACACGGGTGGTGGAAAACCTCCTCCAGAGACAAATCCTGCACGTGCCTTACACCCTGGAGTACATTCACTACATGCCCCTGCTCAACCTCCGGCCCTTTGCCTCCCACCTCCAGTTCTCTGTGCTTTTCCTGCGGGGCTTCCAGCTCCTCTGCAGCTCCAGCTGTTCCACCTGGCTGCCTCCAGAGGCTTGGCTCCACCTGGTCCAGCTGTATTCCAGCAGCCTCACCCACCTGCTGGGCTCCATCAGGAATCTGGTTGGATCCTCCTCGCTCCCGGCGGAGGAGGGGACCCCGGGGCAGGAGGTTTCCTTCACCTGCATCCAGATTTTCTGCCACCTCCTGCACGTTGCTGCCATGCTGCCGGAGAAGGGGTGCGGCGAGGCCCTGGTGGTGGTGGCTCTGGAGATCCTCCTGCAGTACCAGAGCTCCAGCAGCACCGATTCCTCCCCGGGCCAGGCGCTGAGGAGAGCCAACGAGAGGCACTTCTTGGAATCCATCACGGAAAACGTCGGCGACGCGGCGCTGCGTGGCACCCTCCTGCAGAAACTCAGCAAGTTGGGAGCCAGCTCGGGCCAGGAGACGGCTTGAGAAGGTGGAGAGCCTGGTGGAGGAGAGCACTGAGCCTGCCCCGGGGAGCCCCCTGCCTGGGAAGCTGTAAGCTGTAATAAACCCTCTCTGGTTTTCTCTGTTTTGTTCAGCTTTTGTCTCCCCTGCTGTGTTTTCTTCCAACCTAAGCGGCCAAAGGGCTGTGTAAGGGTGGGTAGGAACAGCCCACCTACCTACATTCCATTTTCCAGGGGGAATAACTGCCCAAGCAGCTCTTCCTCCACATGTTCCAGCCTTGCCTGCTGGTGCTCGGATGTAGAGAGAGCCCAGTGGCATCAGGGAAATCATTTCCCATTGGCTTCCCTGCTGCTGGGGCCTCTTCTCATCCTGAGGTAAGGGTGGGTAGGAACAGCCACTCCATTTTCCAGGGGGAATAACTGCCCAAACAGCTCTTCCTGTTCCACAGTTCCAGCCTTGCCTGCTGGTGTTCTGGATGGACAGAGAGAGCCCAGTGGCATCAGGGAAATCATTTCCCTTTGGCTTCCCTGCTCCCGGGCCCTCTCCTGCTCCTGGGGAACTTCACCAGGTGGACAGGAGTGGGGTGATCCTGGGGCAGGCAGGTGCCTGTGGGAATAAGTGTGCTGTGCTCCTGCCCATGGGTGGGGGTGCAGTGGAGTTAACCACCCCCACCCAGAAATGAAGGGGACACAGGAGAGGTCCTGTGGTGTGACTCAGGAAAGAAATCTTTATTGGTCTCCTGCGAGGTGCTGCAGTAAATAGGGGCAGTGTTAGTGCAAACCAAGATGCCTTGTTGGCTTTTTTTTTTTTCCCCCCCCTTACATAAGGCACGTTATTTGCGATGAAAAATGGTGATAGACAAACATCAGTAACAGGTGACAAGCAGTTTGTAACATCAGCTGGTCCCCATCCTTAATGTAGCAGCCACAGATAGGAAGAGCCCTTTTATTTTATTCTTTCCAGGATACAGCTGTGGCCGGGATGGGGTCTGACACCCAAAAAACCCCTGGGTGTTCAGCCCTTCCAGCCACTGTTTTCAGACAAAGTGAAAGGCACATTGTGGCCACAAGTCTCTGGACAAGGGGGGTGCTGTGGGGTCACACTGGGGCAGAACCTGCCCTGGAGCAGGGGAACCACAGGTGAGCGCCGGAGGCTGAAGGGAGGGAACCAAACTGCTGCTTCCTCACACACACCCAGGAGGTGGGTGAAGCCCACAGGTCAGGGTGAGCCTGTCTCCCTCCTGCCCTGGGTGTCTGTCCTGCCAGCATTTCTCTGAGACAACAGAACTGCTCCTTTCTCCTGCTCTGAGCTTCTCTCCCCTCCGGCCTTGCTGGAGCCCCCCTGCCCCAGGGCTCTCAGCCCCAGCCAGCAGACAGCTGTAGTGAAAAGCACCTTCGGGTTATGTGGAGTCTTCAGTGAGTCCCCAGCCCAGCAGCAGTGGGAGGTGAGAGGCTGAAGGCAGCTGTAGTGTAGGGGTGAAGTCACTAAAGGTCGGGAACAGGCTGTGAAGGAACCGGTTGTGCAGAGAACTGTGCCACAGCCCCCGGGGCTTGGCTCTGCTCTCAGCTGGAGGCTGCAACTTGTAGCCAGAGGAGCAAACTGGGGCTGGGGCAGGTCCGGCACGCTGCTCCCTTGGTCCCTGGTGCTGCTGCCTGGGGCTGAGCGTGCTCCAGCATCGCTGCAGGCTCCCTGGTGTCTGGTGTCAGGCCTGTAAGATGCGGGGGGGGTTGTGTGGGGTGTAGGGTTTGTAACAAACCCCTCTCGTGTAACCGTTAGTTGGGTGAGCAGCCTTGAATCCAGAAGGAATGTTGTGCTTAGGGGCAGAGCTCCTCCTGGCTGGTTCCTTACCCCGGCTCCCACGGGTGGGAGGACACAAGGCAGCGGAACAGCGTGGGAAGGAAACCCTCCTAGGCCAAGCTGGCACGGCGGTACAGATGGTGAGAATGTTCCAGCTCAAACAACCCCCGTGGAATGGCTGCTTCCACACCTCAGCTCCCGACGTGGTCCCCGTAGCGCTGGTGGAAGAGCCGAGGGCAAGGGGAGGAGGAGGAGGGCTGAGAGCCTTTCCCGCATGGCCCGGGAGCATTATCTGCTTTTCTGGGCGGGTGAGGTGCCGTAGAGCCGGGCGGCTTTGCGGCAAATGAGCCTGAACCAATAGAGCTGGGGAGCGATGAGGGAGGCGTTGGCGATGTTGCAGTGCAGGGGGATGCGGAAAGGCACCATGTAAACGGGGATCCCCACCTGCCTGCCGTAGGCTGCGTACATGAAAGGGAAGAGGAGAATGCGGCAGAGGAAGAAGGTCACCAGGATGATGATCCCGTTCACCTTGTGGAGGAGGGTGTCCTGCATTTTGAGCTGGGGAAGGAAGAAGGTGAAGGTAGGGTGAGTGCTAAGTGAGCAGCTCCCTGTAGCTTCTTGGGTGCTGGATGTGCTGGGGGCATGAAGGGAGAAGGAGAAAGGTGGAAAGGGCTGGAGGAGGAAGGGAGCTGTGAGGAGAGGGCTGTGGCAGCAGGGAGGTACAGACAGAAGGGAGAAGTAGCAGGACACAGCACAGCCCCCAGTTTGGAGATGCCTCTGGGCATGCTGCTTCCTGGGGAAAGGGATAGAAACCTGAGGGGAGTGGGGGCAGCAGTGTGGGGGAGCTTGGGGTCCCACTCCAGGCCCCCCAGCCCGGCTGCTGTGTGAGCAGGGGATGATGAAGAAGGGCAGCTTGGGGGGGAGGGGAAAGGGTATGAGCTGCTGGGGACTCCCAGTCCCTCCTTACCTACCTGCATGAGGATCTTGCCTAGCGACACGAAAGGTGTGCTCAGCTCTGCTGTGAAGATGCAGCCCACAAAGAAGTCCCCCAGCTCTCCCCTGAAGTGCTGCAAATAAAGCCAGTGGTGAGCATGGGGCTCTCCTGGAGCTGACTCCAAGCACCTCCAGGGGGTTGAGGTCTCCTGACCAGCAGAAGATACTTTGCAAGACATGCAAGCCCCCTTAGCTCCTCCCGGGCTGGGTTCCACAGCACCCGTGCCCAGCTCTTACCTGGGTGATGGGGGTGAGCACGATGAGGATGAAGAGGTGGTGGGTCACCATCAGCCTCTCCTGCAGGAGGAAGCTCCAGATGCTGGCCAGCGAGTGCTTCTTCTCCACAGCTCCTTTGTCCAGGCTCTTGTGCCAGTGGCAGAGGTACATGACATAAATGTCATAGGTCATGTAGGGGACGAGGATCCAGATGTACTCGACAGCCAGCCAGTGCCTAGGGGAGGAACAGCACACACAGAGACATCACAACAGCCCCGAGCACCTCACGATGCTCTGAAAGGTGAGAGAGAGCCTCCAGGTCTGAAACTGCTGAAAAGCAGTGGGTTTTGAAGCTGCTGGTAAGATGAGAGGGGTTGGAGTTTAACTTGGTTTGGCTCAGCAGAGAAAAGGTACCTGGTACGGGTGGAGGAGGCCTCCTGGGTGCTGCCCCTGCCTTGTGCTTGCCCGTGCCAGGCACTGAGCTGGGCCCTGCTGAGCACAAACACGGCACTAACGGGAGGATCCTGATTAGCCCTGGAGCTGGGTGTTTGCTGTGTGGGCTGGGGACACAGCACTGCTTGGGATCTAATCTGACACCTTTGCAACGGGTAATCTTCTTCCCTAAACCCTGGGATATCCAGAACTGATGCTTAGTAGAAGAAAAGCTCCCAAGCTGTGTCCTTTCAGCCTGTTGCACCGTTTGGTCTGGCTGCCTAACCCAGGGAGGATTTGTAAAGCACCCGGAGACCTCTGAGTTAATTAGAGATGCCTGGCTTGGACTTTGGAGAGTGAAGAGCAAAATAGTTACTATAGGCAATAAACCCCCGTGAGACATTTATCTGTTGGGAAATAATTGCAGGCAGCTGCCTGTTCCCCAACGATGTTGGAATCCCTGTTGCACAATCCAGGCAGCAGCAAGCCCTGCTCTGCAGGGACACCCGGCTCCTTAAAAAGTCCGGAGTGAAATCACACTGATAAAAAAAAAATAGAAAAAAAAGAAAAAACGCCCTGCGCTGCTGCTTAAAGAAATGTAGCTTGGGGCCCAAATAAATCTGCTTTTGCTCTCTTACCATCACAAGAAAAATTCTGTTGCGTGTCCTCCTATTCCAGATCGAAAGATGTAAGTGATGTAGAGCAGGGAGGAGAAATGACCAGCTATTGTGTTTGCAAAACTCACCCAGGGCTTTGGAGGGCAATTACAGTGCCAGCAATATAGTGATTGTCTGCCTCTGTAAATAAATTGGCAAATTTTACTGCAACCTTTGTGATGCTTCCTGGCTCTCTGTCTCAATGTCATTCTCTGAGGCCTTCCCTGCTGAGCTCTGGGCTGTGTTTCCTCCAGATTCAAAGAAAATCTAGGTCTCTGGCCACAAAGTGTTTGCAAGGAGGTGCTGGCAGTGAGAGCAGCTGGGCAAGCAAACAGCCCTGGGGAGAAAGAGGAGCACCTTCCATCTCTGTGGGTCTGGGATTGATCATCTGCCGTGTCTATACAGCAGGTATTTTATTTGAAAGCAAAAAAGAGAACTCATCAGACTGCCCAGATTAAGGACTGAGCAATTTGGGTCGATCTCACTCCTTAGAGCAAGGTAGGACATTTCACATCTGCTTACTAAAGGCAAGCCTGCAATGACTGAGAAGGGAGCCCACCCTAAAAATCACCCCAAAAACCTGTGACAGGCAAATTCCACCTCAGCATAATTACATGCTTCCCTCTTTGGTTCTCTCTGCTATTTTGGATAATAGCTCTGGTTTTAAGTCTTCTGCCCCAGATTGTGCTATCACTCCTGCCAAGAGTCACATCTGGGGCAGTTTTATCTTGTGAGCACTGAGGACAGGGCAGTGAGATTTTCCTTCAGAGCAAACTCCTTACAGATTTTCTCCATCCCAGACTCCCTCAGAATCCACCTGGCACAGAGAAGGTGATGCACCTCCAGAGCTTCTCACTAGGGCTGCTCAACTTGTTAGCAGCTTCAGCTTCCAGCAAGAAGACTCCCTACCTCCTTACCCCTTTAGAATCATAGAATCATAGAATTGTCTGGGTTGGAAGGGGCCTCAGAGATCATCAGGTCCAACCCTTGACCCACTGCTGCAGTTCCCAGCCCATGGCACTGAGTGCCACATCCAGGCTCTTTTTAAATATCTCCAGGGATGGAGAATCCACCACTTCACTAGAAAGTCCATTCCAATGCCTGACCACCCTCTCCATGAAGAAATTCTTTCTAATATTCAACCTAAACTTCCCCTGGCACAACTTAAAACCATGTCCTCTTGTCTTGTTGAAAGTTGCTTGGGAAAAGAGGCCAACCCCCACCTGGCTACAACCTCCCTTCAGATGTGGTGATACCTTTTTTTTTTCTTTTTTTTTTTTTTTTTTTTCTTCCCTCATTTATGGGCCCATTTTATGGCTCAACCTCAGGAGAAGACCCTGGCAGAGCAGCCCCATGGCTGAGTGCACTGAACACACTGATGCCTTTCAGGGGGTGTCCAGCCAGCACGTTGCCCAACCCATCACCCAAACTGGAGGAAAGAGGAACATGAAATTGCTTTTCCTCTCCCCTTTGTACGGGGAAGCCTTTGGCATCAAACCCTGCTGCTGGCTGGGCACAGCCTTCCCCCTGCTCCCAGTGGGACAGCCAGGCTCTGGGACAGGGTTACCTGTCATGCACCACATCCTTGCAGTTAAGAACAACCGTGATCCCCGACACTGTTGCCATGGTGGCTTGGACTGTTGACACCAACCTGAAACCAAGAGAGAGGAAATGGGTCACCCCAAAATGTCACCCTAGAAGGACCGGGGACCAGGGGTGGTTGCAGCAGGAGAGCACCGAGCCACCCACGCTGTGCACACCCCGTGTCACGGCACAGGACGGGACACGGGGGTGACAACGCCAGGCTCTGCCACCCGGGGACACGGGGGGAGGTTTAAGGTCTCAATCCCATCCCCACGGAGCAGTGGGATCCCTGGGCAGAGCTGCACCGGAGCATCCCCGGTACCCGCCGTAGCAGGAGGTACGGTTGGGGGGCTCCGCTCCTGCTCCTCCCCCGCCCGGGACTGCGGGCATTCGGTCCCCGGAGCCCCTCGGGTGCCGCTGCCAGAGCCCGGTGGTCTCGGCCTGTCCCCATCACTCCCGGTGCCACTCCCGGTACCGCCCCGTACCTGCCGCTGAGGAGAATGCGATCCTTGAGGCTCCATCCCGGGGCGGCCCAACGGAGCAACCGGATGCAGAGGACGAAGAGCCCCGGGAAGAAGGCGGAGGCGACGGCCAGTGTCCGCCACATGGGGACGGCCGGGGCCGCCCTGCCTCCCGCCGCCGCTTGTCAGCAGCGAGACGGGGGGCGGGAGGGCCCGGCCCGGTTCGGCTGGGTTCGGTTCGACTGGAGCCGTCACCGTTCGGCTCCGTTCCGCTCCGCTCCTCTCCGGTGGGTCCGGCCCCGCCGATCCCGCCGCTGGGACTCGCCCCGCTCCGCCGGGCGGTTGGGCCCCGCCCCGCGCCGGTTCGGTCCCCGCCCCCCCCCCCCCTCCGCGAGACCCCGCCCGCTCCCGGCCCCGCCCACCCCTTCCCGGTACCGCCCCGTCCCGCACCGCACCGCACCGGGAGAGTCCTCCCCTATCCCGGCGTGCCCCGCGGCCCGGAAGCGGCGAGCCGGCCATGGAGGAGGACGAACCGGAGCTGGAGGCCGGGTTGGAGGCGGCCCTGGAGCTGGCGCCCGCCGTGCAGGCTGCCATCGAGCAGGTGCGGCCTGCCCCGGGACCGGGAGGGGACTGCGGGGCGAGGCAGGGCCCTCCCGGTAAGGGCACCGGGGTTGGCGCGGCCCGGCCCGGCCCCCGCATCCCTCAAGTGAACTCCGAGGCCTTCGGTTGCCGGGCCCTGCGGGAGCCGCTCTTGGGGTGTCGGGGAGAGCCCCGGGAGGGTTGTGCCGGGATCCCGGGGCTGAGGTGGCCGCTGGCTGCCGGCTCCCGGGTGGTGTCACCGGGCCTGCCCCGCCTGCTGCTGCTTGGGTACCCGGTACTCAGGGTGGGAAGCGGCTCGGTGGGGTCCTGGCTTGCTCAGGAGAGTCTAAACGCCTTGGCTTGGCTTTTGTCATCGATATTACATGGTCGAGGCCTCCAGTGTTCCCTGAGATCTTTTGTGGCACTAAGAACCCATGAGAAGCCTGGGGGTAAAACCACGTCTGTGTCAGAGTCTGGTTTCAGGCATCCAGTCTGTGTCCAGTTCTGGGCCCCTCAGGTCAGGAAGGAGATTGAGGTCCTGGAGCAGGTCCAAAGGAGGGCAACCAGGCTGGGGAAGGGATCCAGCACAAGTCCTGTGAGGAGAGGCTGAGGGAGCTGGGGGTGCTCAGCCTGGAGAAGAGGAGGCTCAGGGGAGACCTCATCGCTCTCTACAACTCCCTGAAAGGAGGCTGGAGCCAGGGGGGGGTTGGGCTCTTTTCCCAGGCAACTTTCAACAAGACAAGAGGACATGGTCTCAAGTTGTGCCAGGGGACGTTTAGGTTGAATATTAGAAAGAATTTCTTCATGGAGAGGGTGGTCAGGCATTGGAATGGACTTTCCAGGGAAGTGGTGGATTCTCCATCCCTGGAGATATTTAAAAAGAGCCTGGATGTGGCACTCAGTGCCATGGGCTGGGAACTGCAGCAGTGGGTCAAGGGTTGGACCTGATGATCTCTGAGGTCCCTTCCAACCCAGACAATTCTATGATTCTATGATCCCTTCTGTCTGGGGAGCTTTTGCTTGCAGTAGGAATCTGCAGACAGCAGCAGCAGCCTCTCAAAATGTCACTCAAATGCGTTTTCTCCCTCTCCTGGGTTGTTGGGGCTTGTTGGATCACTTTTAGGGGCTCTCCACAGAAGTAGGGCAGAACCTGTGGCAGCTTTTGGAGTCAGCCCAGTGCCAGAAGGTGAGGGAGGCAGCACAGCTTCCCTGTGGCTGCTCTGCCAGCTTGGGAATATTCTTCCTCCAAAGAGAGAGACCCCGTGTACTCTGTCACTGCAGGGGGCTGGCATGCCTGTCAGTAAACCATTGAGTAATTTTATTTGTTGAAACCTTGTGAATTGCTAAAATTAAATACCAGCTTCCAAAGGAGACCTGGAATTTGTCCAGAAGAATAATTCTTTGCATTTTTGCTGAGTTCTTTGGACAGGCAGTAAGGCTGTAGGAAACTACTTGCATCCTGAGCAGGGGGAGGTGTTGAGGATGACACTTCCCATCCCAGTAATTGATCCTATCAGTGCTCCTTGCTCAGCTTTGGGCAAAACCTGCCTGGTTCTGGTTAAATGAGCAGAACTGAGTCCTGCCTGCAGAGTGGCAGGGAGCTTGGGGTGCTCATTGCTGGGGAATGGCTCATGGCAATGACCTGGGAGAAGCAGCTTGAGCTGGTTCAGCTGCCTGCAGCACTGATCTCTTATCTGAGGTTTGAGAGTACAGGTCATGAGTAACCTTTATCTGCCACCCATCCTTCCCTCAGCAGCTCCTAATGCATGGGGTGAGGTGGGATTAATGGAACTGGAGTTGTGACCCCAGAGCAGGATGAGCTGGTTGGGGTGCTGCAACTGTGCCCTGATGTCAGCTGGGCTGATGTCAGAGCTCCTTCCTCACCCAGGCACCACCTTGTGTGTGTTCCCCTGCTGCCTGCTTCTCCTTGGCCACAGGAAGAGCTTTGGGAGAGGTCCAGGGGGGAGTTGTTCCTATGGCAGTGATCTCACAACCCCACTGCTTTTCCCCTGCAAAGCTGGGAAAGTGCTGCCTGGGAACAGGGTGATGCTGGGCAGGGCTTTAGCCATGGAGGGCAGAGCTGTGTAAATATGGAAGCAAAATGGGAGCAGGGGAGGGAACAGAGGGTGTTTCAGTCTGGGGGAGCAAAAAGCAAACCCTGGCAGTGGCATTTGTGGTGTTTGAGCTGAGGAGAGATGGGATCTGTTGGGATCTGTTGGCACCATGGCTGCTCTTTTCCCTTTCCCACGAGCAGGAAGAATCATCCAGTGACTCTGTTCCTCTCCCTGTTTTTTTCCATGTACAAGTGGCAAACCCAAGTCTCCAGGGAACTTGTACA
Organism: Phaethornis superciliosus; assembly: GCA_023637945.1. NCBI lineage: Eukaryota > Metazoa > Chordata > Aves > Apodiformes > Trochilidae > Phaethornis > Phaethornis superciliosus. The sequence goes on along the minus strand of JAJQWJ010000023.1, from coordinate 3,230,755 downwards.
ACCATCTCTTAACTCACCACATTTCCTGTTACGTGGCTGTGATAAGCAAATCCTGTGATAAGCACAGATCAGGGCAGTGCCTCAGCAGGGATTTTCATTCCCAGCCAGGGCAGAGGCATCAGCATGGTTTGGGATGCATAATTAATGGCTCGTGTGGCTCAGGAATTCCTTGCCCACGATAGGTTGTGCCCAGGCTGTCACTGGAAGCACGTGTGGGTATTATCTGTGTTTACCCAGGCTGATATCCCCAGGAATTTTGGCAGGTCAGAGATCTCCAGAGCATGTAGCTGTGCACCCTTGTTAGAGCAGTGGTGTGAAGCAGAGTCAGAAGAGGGTGCTGAATTGGAAGTTACAGAAATTAATGATGGTGTATTGCTGATTAAATTTGTTTTCCTCCTTCTCTTCAGGTATTTCCCAGCCAAGATCCTCTGGACAGGGCAGATTTCAATGCTGTTGAGTACATTAATGCTCTCTTTCCCACTGAGCAAGTAAGTGAGGGGTAACCTGATAGTGACTGACAGCCTGTTTAAACCTGTACCCAAGCCTTGCCTTTTAAACAGCAGCACAGGTTGCAAAGCTATAATAATAATAATAATAATAACTTCTTATATTTACATCTCACAAGGTTCACTGTCATCATGTAGTTTCTTTTTCCCCAAGCTGCTTGCTGCACTAAAAGTCCTGAAGTGATCTATAGCTATAAATTACTTTTCTGGATACAGATTTTCCTTACAGTAAATTTAATAACTTTGTTAACAGGTGGGTGAATCCACAGGGGTTTCAGCCATGTAAAGCAGTTGTTGGTTGTGAAATGTCACCAGGGAGTCAGGATGTTTGAAACCTGTTGCTTTTTTTGGAGCTGTAAAGAAGAAGATTGCTGTGTGGAGTCATATCCTCACTTTGCCTTCTCCAAATCAGCCTAGGGGCAGTTTTGGACTCAGCTACTGCAAAAAGAAAGTGTTTCTGCAGCTGAGGATGGGGCTGTGAGGCAGCTCCAACATGTACCACATTTAAGATCCTCTGCAGCACCCATTTTTTTTTTTTTGGCTTTCAGCAGTTTCCAGTCAGTTTGTAGGTGGTCCTGGCCTGGTTTTTTTTTTTTCCCTTTGCCACTAGTGGAGCTCTTCCCCTTGCAACAAACCCCAAACCCCATCACAGCTCTTCCCACCCTCCCCTGCCCCTCCTGGGGGCTGCCTGGGCTTTCAGGGGGGATCTCTGCTCTGGGAAGGTGAGGGCTCTGTCCCCAATGCCCACTGGAGGTCACTGTCACCACGGTGTTTGGGGAGCAGCTCTGCAGGGCTGAGGGCACCCTGCTTGCTCAGGGTTGGGTGGGAAGAAGGGTGCCCCTGGGACCCCCAGGGCTGCCCTTTTCCCCTGCCCTGTCTTCTGGTGCTCATTATGTGACCTGAGAAGCAGCCAAGTTGCTGGGGGGGGGGGGTCTCAGTTCTTCTGTCTGTCAGACAAAGCCATTGCCCTCCTCTTTGTAAAGTGCCACTCAGGAACAAGTGGTGGGGGGTCACAGCTGGGTGGGGGTCACAGCAAAAATTCCCCATTTCACTTCTCTGTGCTTGTTTTTTTCTTTTTTTTCTTTTCATGTTGCAGTCTTTGGCGAACATCGATGAAGTTGTGAATAAAATCAGATTGAAAATAAGGTAAATGTTTCTCCATTTCATTGCATCTCTCTCTGGTTGTCACCAGGGCTTCATAAAAGCAGCCTTTGCACTGTAGCTAATTGGAATTAATTTGCTTAAAAGGCACTAACAGGGTCAATCTCATGTTCCATAGTGGAACAGAGGCAAAAATTATTCCCTGTAATTATAATTCTTTTTTTTATACTTTGCCCCTGCTGTATAATACATGCCTCTCAGGTTATTTTTGCTGGTTGCAAAGTAGAGATTTGGAAAAACAACTAAGAATCAACAGGTACTTAATTTTAATACAGGCAGAGAGAACAAGCTGCCTTTGCTGAAAATTTATTCTGTTTGTGAGGTCAAAATTGCAATTGGAAAGCCCTCTCATTTTGGTTTTTTTTTTTTTTTTGTACTGGAAGTACAAAATAAATACAAGCAGGCAGGAAATAGTAAATTTTTTTGTACAGTCTGGAATTACCAACCTGAACTGCTTGAGGCAGCTCTTTAATATGTGAAAAGTGGAAGTGAAAACGGACATGGGAAAACTGCCAGTATTGCTTAAGGGGAGGGAAATACAAGAAGAAATACAAGAATCAATTCCTGATTAAATTAGGAAATGTTTCTTCATTTTTGTAACAGGAGTTTTAAATTATATTAGCTATTGATGTCCTACAGAGAGAGAGAATAAAAAAAGTTAATTCACCATTGGCAGCACCAGCTTTTTTCTTTCAAATCTGTTCTGCAGCTCAGGAGGTTCCCACAGTTGTTTGGGTCAGGGACACAGAGAATGAGTTTGACATTATGGATTCTCTTCTCTAGGAGATTGGATGACAACATAAGAACTGTTGTGAGAGGACAGACCAACGTGGGACAGGATGGCAGGCAGGTATGTGCATCCCATCAGCTCATCCCATCCCTGGTAGTGCCCAGGGTTCTCATCTTGTGATGCTGAATTGAGGAATGGCTCTGGCAGGCAGCAAATAACTCTCCTTGTTCAGGAGGTGTTTCTGCTGTCTCTAAAACTAATTGCTTTGTGAGATGCTTGCTGTTCTGTCCAGCTTTCTGATCACCCTCCAAAGGGAAGGGAATGAGAAATTGATTTTAAAATCAAAGGCAAAACCAGGAGGCTTGTGGTTGTGCCACTCTGGAGCTAATGATAAAATGAATGGGATTAAATAGGTACAAGCACATTTGCTACTGAGTAAGGATCAATAAAAGGCTGTTTAGCCTGTTTACTGGGGTCTTTGCTGAGCTGCCAGTGACTCAGCCTGATGCCTGACTGCCAGTTCATCTTGCACCTCTTATTCAGTGATGAGTTTTCAGTTGCCTTTTGCTTGAGCACTGTGAGCACAGGCTGCTGTGTTTGTCAACACTGAGCTTTGTCCTTATGTTACCTGATTCAGAGGTGTCACCCAGTGCTGCTGCATTTCCTGGGCCTGTTCTGGTTTAGAGCAGGAACACTGATGTCACTCATTCTGTTTTCCTTAGTGTCAACACTGACTCATCTTTTTAATAACCAGATTTAAGACAAGTTGGCTGAGATGGGGCAGTCATTCCCTCCCCAGCCTGGCATAGCTGTATTTTCCACTTCTTCCTGCAGTAACCATTGGTGTATTTTTCTAATCCTACCTCTGCCATGGAGTCTGTGGCCTTCAGTGAGTTATTTAACTCATCTGTACCTTTTTATTGCCTTCTAAAAACCAGGAGATGTTTGCTTCTCCTAGGAGAACTAGTTTAATGCTTGCGTGGTTGTCTGACTACTGCTATTAAATTGGGGATGTTCTTGGGATGTGGCATAAGGAGTGGTGCTGCCCATAATCACTCTGTGGGGATGAGACAAAGAATCAATTGGGGAAACAATTACAGAAATTGAGGATGGAGAGGAAACTAGGGCAGTGCTTGAAGAGTCTGGCTGTGATTGGAAAGCTTGTGCTGTTACAATCTTTTGAGCCCGTTTGAGGTGACACATTGAGAGAAGATCACCAAAAAAGTGGGATCAAGAAGAGCTGTGGGTGAGAACTGCCCAGAGTGCCTCTGGATTTGCAAGTCCCAAAGGTGAAGGTGGTGAGGGATGAACAAAAGCAGTGCCACAGTCAGCTGTGTGTGCAGGGTAACAGAAGAGTCTCTGTTTAGAGCTTTGCCTTGTCTCTGTGCTTTCTCACTCTTTAAGCCCTTTGAAGTTCTCCAAAGCATGTTCAGCCAGACTTGGACAGGATCCTGCTGGGAGGTACTGGGCAAGCAGCTCTGTCTGTGCAGCCCTTCACTTCATTTGGTCATAAAGGAACCAGTTAAACTCCTGTGCTGGAGAAAACCTTCAAACATGGGCATGTATGCAGCATGTCTGTGCAGAGCATCTTCCAAGTGGAATGCAGCTGCAGTTAGTCACAAATATTCCTGTATTTAGCTGTGAACTTTCCCATTTCCCCCTCACTTTGCTCCTTTGCAAGGTAGAAGCAGATCTTGCAGTCTCACAGACTGAATGAGCCAAGGCCAGACACTCTCCCAGAAAGACAACAATTGTTTTCTTTAAGAGATCCTGACAAATATTAGAACCATTCAGTTATTTCAAGTGTTACTTCTCTGGTAGGAGAAAGGGTTTGAATCTGAAAGGCTGCAAGCTTTTTCTTTCCATGTTTCTGATCCAAGTCCACCATTTGACACCTGCTCGGGCATTTCATACGTGAATTGCTGGAACCAGAGAGTTAGAGTGGTGGGACTGGGCTGGGTCTTGGAGTTTAAACCAGTAGAGGAGCATCAGGAAGCTCAGGCTTTGTGTCTTAGCTGATCAGAGTAACCAGAGGTCATCTCACAGTGCTGGGGAGCACTAGAGTTGCAATTCAGTTTCAGTGGAAATTTTATATTTGTCTCCTCAGAATGAAACAGAGAAAACATAAAAGAAACATTTGCTGTTTCTCTCCCCTGCACTACTTTCTCTGAGCTGTGTGCTAGCTGGGGGTTTGAGGCAGCCTTTTCCACATGCCCACCCTGATGAGACCTGACCATGGGGGTGAAAAGTTTACTTGTCAGCTTCAGCTGCCTGTTCTGTGCTGAACACTGCCTTTGTTTTACCAGCACATTCTCAGTGGACCCCAGGATGTTTTGAAATGTTAGGTTTTTATAGAGCCAGAGGCCTGGCTTCTTCCACTTGGAGAGGAAGGGTTTCATTTTCAAAGGTATGATAAATTGTTTTGAAATGACCCAAGCCAAGGTACCTTGGAAAAAAGGCAGTGCTTTGCTGGGAAGACAGTGAGTGCTACTCAAAGGGCTTTTTTTCCTGATTTACCCTTTCTGGTTGTAGTTTGGTCCCACTATAAAATCAGGTTCTTCTACTGATTCTTACTGAATTTGTGGGAAACTTGTATCCTCAAGACTAATATTTCCCTGGAGAATTTGATTGAAGTATCCACATGGATAGTGTCATCCTGTGAATCCCTCCCTTGGGAAGCTCAGGGTGAGGATTATTATGACATTTTGTCACAATAACCACAACTGCAAACCATTAACGAAGAAACAGTTGGCAGCAAACTTTTGCAATAGGTTTGAAACAAAGTTTAAAACCACAGCAAAAAGTTTATTCTTCAGGTTCCTTTTCTTATTTATAACTTTTCCTTACTCTATGAGCTGTCCATAGCCTGTGGTGCACAGCACTTGCAGCAGACAGGCTTTGGACACAGCCACTCCTGGCTTTTGACTTTCTTCTACTCCTCAACACGCTGAGACCTGAGAGGAAGTAATTTATCCTTGAAAGTGTGTGCTGCAAATAACCCATGCAAAATCTGAAGTTACAGCTGCTTGAGCTTCAGGGAGAACTCAGGATCCTATGTATTTCTTAAAAAATTTGATTTACCTTGAACTTGTTTTGCAAAAGCCTCTTTCCTACAGTCACCTTCTCCCCTCACAACTCCTGATGCAAACCATAGTGTTTGCCAGAGTTGCCTGACTGGGTGGCAGCAGAGCTGGAGCAGAGTAAATAATGGTTTTCATAAACATCCTTTTCATCTCTGACTTCCTTCCCAAGGAAACACAAACCTCAGATGCAGTGGTAGAATTAAAAAAAAAAGAAAACTAGCAAAACAGTTTTCCCTCTGGTGAGGAGGAGCAGTGCCTCCCTGAGCCTTGCTGGGAGCTGCACCTTTGCAGTCGTCCAGGAGAGGGGAGCCCAGCCTTGCTTTTGAGACCAGGGTAAGGTTTTACTGATCACTGAATGGTGATGGAGTGCTGCCAGCAGAGAAATGTCTGAACAGTGCTCCATGGTATTCTGTCCCTTAGATCAATCTCTATCCCAGTCAGACCCAGTGGGGAATGTGCAGATGCAGTGATGGGAACGTGCTCTCCGTGGAAAAGGAGACTTCTCGTGAAGTTCCAAATCCTGATTGCAGCTCCAGCCCTGTACTCCTGTGGTTGAGTCTCCCATCCCCTCTGGTGGGTGCTGTGGTGGTGGTTGTGATGGGGACCACACTTCTGTGCCCCATCTGGGTGCAGAGATGAGTAAGCAGCTCTTTGAGGCGAGTTGTAGGTGTGAGAAGGATGTAAGAGTAGCTGTTTATAGTCAGTCTTTTAAGCTGTTTCCCCAATAGCCTTGAGCACATACACATATTCATATGAAATAACATTTAGCTGTCTGAAAAAGCAGGTTTTCAATCTAAAAATAAAGTCGATCAAATAGAATTGGCCCCAAGACAGTTATTTAGGCAGCTCTGAAGGCAGGAATGCTCCCTTCTCCACAAAGCGTAACGTTTCCCAGTTCAAAGCATCTGCCTTTTTGAATTTTTGCCCTAGAATTTCCTCCAAATGCAAAAAGCCTTAAAATAGTCTGGCTCATTTGGCTTCCCCTTCCTGGTGCGGTGTTTCAGTGGGATCTGTAGACAATACCACCAACTTCAGAAATTATCTCACTAATGATCCTTTTATGGGAGGAAACAACAGCCGTGGGTGGAACATTCCTCTGTAGGGTGTAACAAAATTTTCCTTGGGAGACCCAGACTTGGGCTATTTTGGATGCCTTGGGAGAGGCTGGGAATGCAGGAGCTGCCGCGCTTCAGTTGTAACAACGCGTGGTTCCAGCTGTGCCTGCAGTTTCTGGGGAGCCAGCACTCTCTGAATTTTCCTCTGTAAGGTTTCTCTCCGAGCTGCTGCTGAACTGGAGGCTGGGCTGACCTTGCTCAGAGCTGCAGTCCAGTTGTGGCATAATTTCCTCTGTGCCCCAGGGAATAGTATAAAAACTTCCCATAGATTTTTCCACTCGGCGTTTAACACACTCCGTACGTTTTTATTTGTCACTCTTCAGTTGGGTTTATTGCTAAGCCTTCTGCCTGGACTGGCTGTAATTTTTTTGACAGTTGCTGACATGCCTTTACTGGTTGTTTGGCTGAAGCTGCTTCACCTATCAGGCTTTTGTCCTTGTATTAATTTGCCCTCTGTGTTTGCAGTCTAGTTTAACCCTTGAAAGTATCAGTGCAACCATGATATGGGTGCCTGGGTCAGTAGAAGTGAGGCAGCTTCCTGGCAAACCTGTTTCTGAAGGAATTAAGAATTCAAGAGGAACTCCCAAGATTTGTGGCTTTAGGGTTTGTATTTAAAAATATATTTTGGTCTCTTACCTCTGGTCACTTTTTCCCTTCCTGCCCTGTGTGCACTCATGCATAAAATCAATGCCTAAAATAGAATGAGTGAAGGCAGTGCTTTAAAGAAGAAAAGATTTGTTTGTCACTCAGTATCTCCTACTGTATTGAGAGTCTGGCTCAGTTAGTGCTAGAACAAATTTAAGTATTAATGAGAAGAGAAAAGGGATGTTTTCTGGGCTGGGAAAAGCCTTGCATGTTTCTTATGGCTGAAGATACTGGTTAATAACTTGGATTGCTTTGGTTATCTCCTGCTTCTGCAATCCAGGAGAACAGTAATATATTTTTTTTCCTAGCTACAGCAGTGCAAGGAAGGAGATGGCAGCTGCTGTGCTTAAAGAACACAAATACACTCTTGCTGCCCTGCCTGAACCCAGCACAGCAGTAGACAACTCAATTACCCCCAACAGCCTTGGGTAACCAGTGCTGTCCTTTCTTGTTGCATGTCAAAATAAATTTGTTTGTTTGTTTGTTTTTTGTTTTTCTCTGTAAATAGAGATCAGGAAACACTTTGCAGAATCAATATAAGGAGGAAGAAATAGGTGAAGATGGATGGTGAGCAGAAAAAGAGAGTGATACTGGTGCTGCCTGTGGCAGGGAGCTGTGGGTGGTGGTGTAGTCCCCTACTGATGGGGTCACCCCAGCTACTTGTGTGCCCCTTTGGCTAGTGGTGTCCTGAGCTACAGGGCAACTGGCAGATGGTGTCACTGGAGTCAGTGGCTTGTCCTCTGCACAGCTCTGTGGGTGCTGGGTGACAGGCAGTGTCAGCCTGGCAGGCAGGGATGTGGTTTTGGGCACCGTTTACATAAACATGTTTAATCAGCAGCACTGTTGCTTCAGCCTCTCTTCTTCCCTCCCTCCACCTGTTTGCATGGAGGTGGCTTTTTTGGCTGCAGGTTGTGTTTCATGCTAAGCTCAGCTAGTCAAATGATTTCACATCTCCTACCCTAGGCATTTTTGTTTCACTTTTCTAATATTATTTATTTAATTGTATGCTCACTTCCAGACATCAAATTACAGGCTGCTTCCTTGGCTGCAGTGCCTGGGTTTGGCTCATGTGGCTGGGGTTGATGTTCCCTCTGCTGCTGGGGCAGCTCTGCCCACCTTTGCCTGAGCCTTAAGAGCAGCTGGGGAAAATCACTGTAAGCTCTTAATAATTCACAAAGCCTCAGCCCATAAAATATTTGGGGGGTTTTGTGTCAAAATCCCTCATGTCATAGGCACCATCTTTCACTTATATTAATTCTCTGCTGCATGGCTAAGCTTTATCTCCTGTTTTTTTGATGAATGGGTCATTATTCTGAAATATGAACAGACTAGTGTTAGATTTCAAGACGTTTTAAGGTGGTGAATAGATGAGGGTTAAATATTGTGTTTTAAGCTGTGTAATTTTAGAAATTGGGAAAAAAAAATGTTATGCCACAGGTTCTGTAAGACTCCAGTCTAGGGATTAAAGTCCCATAATATTCTTTTGTAACCAATGAATAATAAACAGAAGTTGAGCTGCCAAAATAAATCAAAAGCGAGTTTTGTTGAGAGTTATTTCCCTTGTGAATTATGACAGTTGGAAAATGTCCTTCTCATCTAAGAGACAGTGAGCTTTTTCTAGCCTAGAACATGTTTGTTGAAGAGGGTTTCAGGTGAATGGCATGCCAGGAAGAAATAGTGCTGTTTATTGGCTTTTTGGCTACTGGCCATGAAAACTGGCATCTGCAACTGGCTGAAGAGGTCAGGCATAACTTTTGCCATCTGCTTCAAAGCCTGACTGAGTCAGGAGCAAGGCTGAGCTTGACCTTGCCTTGTTCTGTGTGGAAAGAAGGGGGGATAGAGCCTGTGGCTGTCCTGCAGCTGCAACCTGGGGGGTCTTTTGTGCTGGCACAAAGCTCCTTTTCTTACTGGTGGTGTTGCAGGCAAGTGCAAGCTGCAAAGTAAGGCTGAGCAATTCCACAGCCAGTGCTGGTTGGTTTTTATGTCTGCAAAGTGAGAAAATAGAAGTCATGACAACAGGCAGGATGTTTTGGTTTTGTTTTTGGTTTGGTTTGGGGTTTTTTTTTGGTTTTTTTTCTGTGGATCTCTTTCTCTTTTTCTGTTGTCTCACATTTTCAGTGCCTGGTGATGCTCACTCCAGCTGTGCTGCCTCTGTGCCTTACAGCAGGTGAACTGTCAGCATTCACACTAAGAAATCCCTACTTGTGGGGCTCACAGTATGGTTGTCCATTGCTCCCACCTATATTTTGCCTCGAAGATCTCAACCTGACCATGAATTTCTCATGCCAAATGTGATGCAGACAGAGTGGTTGCTGAGCATGACCCCCACAGAAGCCAAGTGTGGGGCTCTGATATTGCAAATATGACCCAAATACCACCTGCAATAAGCAAACTCAACAGCAGGCAAGTCAACTGGAATGCTTCTGTCATTTACAGACTTCCCAGGCAAATTCAGTGTGCATTGGGAGGAGATGTCCTGCAGGACCAGGTGTGTCACAGGCAGTAACCAGCTACAATCAGGGTGTAAACAGAAATGCTGTGAAGGGCAGAGACTCAGAGCTTTGCTATTCTGAATTAAAGAGGAGTGATAAGGGAAGTGATAAGTGTCTGCACGGGAGAGTTTTTCCTGCATGATGATAGTGTTGATTGAATGTGTTGAGCAGGGCTGGGTGTGGGGGAAGGCTGTGGCTGTTCCTGTTCACCTGCCAGTGTGAGGCCACGTGTTGAAGTAACCCAGCCTTGATGAAGTTGCAGTTCCCCACCTTGGGCAGGATGAGGTGTAAGGCTTTGCTAGAAGGTTGTGCCACTCATGCATTTAACCTTTTAAATGGTCACACACTTGGGCACAAAGCCTGATGGTTAAACTTGTGCAAAATTACTCTCCAGAGCAAGACCACTAAACCCACTGCAACTTCCAGCACATCATCACCTTGCTTCATTATGCAGGTCTGGGCAATGCAGTCAAAAATGAGAATTCAGGAGAGTGTTGGACTAACACTGGAGTGCAGTTCAGGAGTTAAACGTAAAGGTTTCATCCAGCATAAGCTGGAAACTGCCTCTCACTTCACCCCCTCTATCTCTCAGTGTTTGTGCAGCTATTCAGAGCATGGTTTTTGATTCCTGAGCCTGATTTGGGGGTTAAGTGAAGGGGCAATAGCAGCAATTTGAAGCTTGGTGCAGTGTTGGACATAATCTGCTTTGTTGATTTAAAGTGTCCTGTGTAGCCATAGTGTTTAGGACTGGAGCTGATGATAGAAAACTGTTCTTTAGTGACAGCTGTAGCAGTTCTGTAGTGTTTGATGAACTCCTGAGGTAGAAATCTGCTAAAATCAAACCCAAGTGTGATGAGCCTTTCAGGTTTGTCTGCTCAGGGAAATTGTCTGGCATGGCAGGATGCAGCATCACCCCCCTCTCATGGACAAGCCCTCTCAGCTTCAGCTGCAGTGATTTATCCCTAGCTGTAAAACTTCAGAGTTTTCTCTAAAATGAAATCAGACTGAGAATCAAAGTATATCTCCACCCTTTCTCCATCTGGAGAGACTCATTTGTATGAGGTTTTAGCGTCAGAAATTGTTAGGCTGGTCACAGTGTGCAAGAGTTTCTTTGAATTCTTCACAGCTGAGATTCCTTAGAGAATTTGGGGATGGGAACTTATTTTTAGATGGTCGAGATGCTCATTGATCTGGTTTGTAAGTGTGGCAGCAAATGAAAGCAGCATTAAGGCTCTGTGTTCAAGAGTGGGGACCGATCCAGGAGCATTAAATTCTTAGCATCCTGACCACAGCCCAATTTGTAACATCAAAAATACATTTGGATGCTGTGAATTTGGCAGATGTGTCAAATGTCTATAAAATACTTAGTAGAGGGCAGCTTTCTGCTGTGAGTAATAATATCCAGTTGAAATACATATTGGCCAGAGTCAAATAAAAATAGCACATTTCTAGCACAACACCGGTGAGCATTTGCATGCTGTCAAGATGTTTTAACTCTTACTGGAGACAGAACAGTTTTAATTCAGTTAGACCCCAAGCTCAGGGTTTTCCAAGCAAGCAACCATCCCCTGAAAATTTGCTTTTTTTTCCCCCTGTAAAGCAGCATTTGGAAGTAAGACATGGGCCTCTCTTAATTCCTGTTTGCTTATTTCCTAGTACTTCAGAATTTGCTTGCACCAGATTCCTGACAGGATGAATAAAGAGGTATTTAGAATTCAACACACCCACTAATGAGCCACTGCTGCCTGATGGAGCAATGTGACAGCTTCATACCTAGGCTGGGGGGGGGAGGCTCAGTCCCTCTGCAGTAGCTGGGGGGGAATTGGTGAGGCTGACTGTAATTCACTGAATTGGCTTTTTGGCTGGAATATTGTTGTTAGTGCTGGTTTTGTGTGGGATATTGTCAGTCTGGCACTGTAAATCTCTGGAACAGAACCTTTTAAAAGGATACATCACTGCAAAATCTTATTAATTAGATGGTGGTTTTGTCCCACCTTGCACTTGGGTTATTTTCTTTCCTCCTTTTGCTGCTTGGAAGATCTTGTGTGAAAAGGTGGCACAAGTGTTGATGTGCAGGCTGACCTTAGAAGTCACTTGGGATAATGCCAAGTACAGCTATTTTTTTAGGCAGTCTTTTTCTTAGTGATTCCTGGTTTAACTCTGCTCCTTATTGTTTTATACTGGTGTGTTTGGACTCTCTTCTGTTGCATCTGAAGGTGAAGAAGGCTGAAGAGCTGTAGCTCATTCATGTGCTATAGTTTTCCCTCCATCTCTGGAGAATTTGATGAAAACCCACACTGCTCACCCTCTGCTCAGCTTACCTGGGGTTTGGCCACGTGCTCCAGGGCTTCCAAATCCCACGTGTGGCTTCTCAGTCCTCCTGCATTTCACCTCTGCTGGTAACACAAGAGCAGGGAAGCTTCCAGGGCATAGATACAGGCTGGCTGAGAAAGAGGAATGGCTAAAAATACATCCTGGTCTTCAACTGGAAGATCCCCTTCTGTGTTCCCTGCCAAGAGCTGCCATTCAGGTCCCTGATTCTGCAGGCACTGGGGCCAAACTCCCCCCTGGGGCCATGTGTGGAGCTGGGCAGAGCCCTGCAGAGGGACCATCCCACCCCAACCATCCCAACCCAACCATCCCACCCCACCATCCCACCCCACCATCCTATCCCACCCCACCATCTTCTGCTTCCCTCCTGCAGCCAGGACACATTCCTGAACCCAGGGCAGAGGATCAGACACTTTACACCAAAGGAGGAGGAAAGTGATCTGTGGCTGAAGCCCTCCTTGTGTTGTGCTCTCTCTGTCCAGAGTCTCTTGCTCTGTTGCCAGTCCTGCCCTCTTTGCTAAATTTACAGTTGTTGGAGCAGCCAGGGTACCCTGGGGACAAACATCACAGAAATGCTCTAAGGAGCTGGGGCTCTGCCCCTTTCTCCCCTCTCAGCCCCATCCCTGCTGTATTTCTCAGCTGGTGCCTGATGTCCAAGGACCTCAAAGGTTGCATAAAGTTTAATAAATAATGCTGATGGGTTAATTGTAGCTTGCAGGCTCAGTTGTTGATTAGAGTCATATGGTGTTTTTCCAGTACATCGCAACCTTAATTTCAACATCCTTGTTTCATAAAACCACAACAGATTATGTATCCAGTCTCTTTATTTATTCGTGGTCCTCTGGCCCTGAAGTGAACTGATCTTGTAGGAGAGGAAACACCAGAATTTAACTTTTGGATGCTGTTTGGGGGGTGCATACATTTACATGCTTCCCAGTTGCCCTGGTGAGGACACCAATAAATTAGTAATGGAAAGTGAGCCCTGTGTCAAGCCACAGATGTCAGATTACTGGGATGGTGTTCTTTGTGTGAGACAGTTATGCTGGACTAGGAGCAAGCCCTGATCTCTTGATATTGTTCAGGTTTTAGAATTTCTGTCCAAAATAAACCGTCTATTAATAAAGTAATAAAAATAAGTAGTAAGAAAATGCTTTTCAAATTCATGATTCACTGTCTTAATGGGAGCAGAGTGTGAAGGGAAATGCATTCTCCCCTTGGTTCTCATGCAGAGAAATTAACTCTGAACACTAGTGCTGAAACAAGGGCAAACAGGCATCTGGGAAGAATTTCAGGTTGGCTTTTTTATTTTTACTGACTTGTCCAAATCTCAGAATATGCAGGAGAGTTGCTGCCTGCTCAGGTGAGTAACAGGCTGCAGCTGTGGTCTGGGACCCAGTGCAGAGGCAATATTGAAATACATTGAAAGGAGCATTCTTTGCTTTGCATTTGAATCCAAATGGAAGAGAAAACTTTATTCTAAAAGGTGTCTGGGCTGGAGCCAAATGAGAAGGGAGGTGGTGGTGTTCCTTTCTGCTGCAGTTGTCCCTGCAGCACATGTGTGTGTTCATTTCCTTTGGTGAACGTGCTACATGACAATTGTGTGACACTAAGAGGTAAAGCATAAATTTTCACATGATTCAGGAGATATTTCAGAGGAGAAATTCCCCCCCCCCCAAAATGAGTTCTAAGATGTTTCCAACTTTTATACATTTATTATAATGCAGCTATGTTTCAGCAAATGCTCCTGGCAGATAGTTTGCTCATCCCTTTCCAAATGAAGTTGTGTTAAATTTATTTGCTGAAGGAATTTGTAGCTTGCTCTGTAACCTTCGTCATGAGGCTGGATATAAAAACAGAGGGACAGGAGCCCACTTCACAGTGGGAGACAAAGTAGAGCTGGAGCTGGAAATGTTATAAGACTGGGAAGGCAAAACGTGATGAATTACTTCAGAAATCAGATTTTGGACATGTGGCTTCGCTCATTGGATCCATGTGTAGCTCATGCTGGTTGTGTGAGGTCAGGATGCACCATAGTGGTGTAAAGGGGACCAGATACCCCAAGAAGCTTGCAGTAAAATGGCACAAAAACCCAAGCAAGGTTTTCTGTGCTTGACTCTTTTCACCTGTTCAAACTGTGCCCTCCCTTCTTTGCCTAGAAAGAGCCATTCCTCCTGCAGGGGGTTGGAAGGCTGAGCTGCCCACCTCGAAGGATTCAGCAAAATATTCCTCATGTTTTCCAACAGGATAATAATACCCTGTTAATTCAGTGAAAGGTTAGGCAAGCACTTAGTGTTCTCTATGTCATGTGTAATTTTTATTCAGAATTAATGAAGAGCATAGAGGTTTTATGGAGGTTTCATTTTTCTGCTCTAATAGGTATTGATCAGGAGCAACTTCTATATGTTTTTCCACATTTAGCACCTCAAAATTTATTGCAGTAACCTTAAACCTATTCATAATTCTTAGTACAGAGGTGCTTTCATAATATATCTCTATCAGATTTTGCCAGAGCATTATTGTAAAATAGATCCTGAAACCTTAGTCCACTCAGGTTAAATATCCCAACGTGGTATATTGATTTTTTGTGTGCTGCTGCTATTTCCTTTGTAAGAAGACAGCTTCACTCCACTGCCCCAGCCCAGGGGCTGAGGAGCAACTATGTGAAGACTGAATGCAGATTTTCTTTCCACTCTGACCTTGTTTCTTTTCCAGGCTCTGGAAGAAGCCCAAAAAGCCATTCAACAGCTCTTTGGAAAAATTAAGGATATTAAAGACAAGGCTGAAAAATCTGAACAAATGGTGAGGAGCAGTTTCTTTCTTGCCTTTGAAAGGGAAGGGGGCACTGACGTTTGCTTCCAGTTCTCCTTCAGAAGGGAACATTTTTGTCTTTCTGACTGGTTGGTAATTTTCTGTCAAGCATGTGTTGAACCTATTCCCTCGTCCTTGTGTTGCCGTGGCTGTCGAACCAACGTGCTTGTTGGAAGTGAGGAGAAAGCCCTTCTTCCCTCCTTAAAATTGTGTTGCTGTGGCTTGAAACTTAACCAGACTCTTTTTTGCATTCACTAGGTTAAAGAAATCACCCGGGATATCAAGCAGTTGGATCATGCCAAACGTCATTTGACCACCTCCATCACCACCCTGAACCACCTGCACATGCTGGCAGGGGGTGTGGATTCACTGGAGTAAGTGTGTGAATTTTTACTGGTGCTTTGACACCACTGCTGAGTTCTTCAGTTTGGCACAGGGCTCTGCATAGGTCTGTAACAGCTGCTTGTTTTTCTGGAGGGAGGTTTGCTTAATAGGTTGCAGTCTTGATTTTTTGCTGGCAGATTCTTTTTTTCGCTGCTCTGGGTGACCTGCAACCTGTGTTGCTGTATTTAAGGGCTTGCAGCATTGATTGCTTGAACTGCTGTGTTGATCCTTGGTGATAAGGAGCAAGTTTGGCTTCATTAAAGAGTAAGACAGGCTGTGCAGTTGGGTGTCCTCGTTAGGGACATGCTCTTCAGGGATTTGGAGGGATTTTTAGCAGTCTTATGTCTTAAACTGGAATGAGATGAAAGTCTGCTTAAGTTCTGAGAATTATTTCAAAGAAGCCTTACAAATTGTCAAGTGGGATAAGATGTTTCTAATAATCCTCTGTGGGTTTTAACATGCCTGAGGAACACCCAGATTAGGGAAATCCAGTTTTTTTACATATTGCACCTGTGAAGTTGCACAGCCTGTTCTTGGATTGTAGCAAATTCTGCAAGGATACCGGGTTGTTCAGCGTTCAGGATTAAATCTGAGGCTGCTGTGTCCATTGCAAGGATCCTGAAGGATTAAATAAAAATAAATAAACTTGGTTTAGGATTTTTTTTTCTGTCAGTACACTGTGAAAGTTATTAACTGGGAAGTCAAGGCTAATAGCTTTTCAGCATAAGGACTGTCCTCCCTGTTGAGCTTTAAATTCGCGCTTTGTGTGTGATGAGGAATGACTTCACTCAGGTCATTACAGTGAAATAACATTTACTGCCTCCGGCCCCATGCTGAGAGGTGGCTGCATTCAGTAGTTTACGTGTTCTTTGCCAAGTATTGCTTTTGACATTTATGTTTTTTGAAGCATTGTTAGATGTGTGTCAGATTGGTTTATTTTAGCATCGCTTAAGTGAAATTTTAATGCTGCGTTGGAATGTTAATGAGGAGTTTTGTGTTTTAGACAAACAAATGTCAATAGGAACCAGCTTGCCCCAATGGGGATGAGGTAACCTGTGGAATTACCACCCAGGATTTTCAATGAACCTGCCTTTGTAAATCTTTAATTTCCTCTACAGGGCTATGACCAGGAGGAGACAATATGGGGAAGTTGCCAACCTTCTCCAAGGTGTTGTGAATGTGTTGGAGCACTTCAACAAGTACATGGGGATCCCTCAGATTCGACAGCTTTCTGAAAGGTAAAAAGACCAAACCCTGAGCACTTGCACGCCTGCTGGGAAGGAAGATTTGAGAATGCATTAGGCAGAATTAGTTTCTCAAGGATATAAAGGCTGGACTTGGTCCTTCAAGCTTCTTTCCAGCCAAAACAAACAGGTTAAAATTGGACACAGTTTGCTCAAATCTTGAGCAGCCTATTCTGTTAAATAACAGTAATCAGTACTGCTTTCATTCATGAATGATCAATACTTCCTGTTGCCTGGCTTTTAACTTACCTAACCTGGAGTAATCTGTGGAAATGCAAATTGGTTTCTGTGATCTTCATGTGCAGGTGTTTGGGGTGAACCCTGAGGAGTTGCTTTCTCCTGCTTCTTAACCTCAGTGATACAGTTCAGCAGCCTGGTGTGAAGCAGAAATTTATGCATTAACACAGTGGTGCTTGGTGCCTCTTTTGCCCAGACATGTGCTTTCCTGCTGGCAAATTGCTGTCAAACTGCACAATTGCCCAAAGGCTCAAGCAGGCAGGATTTCTTTTTGTGCATTTGCCAAACTCAGTTATCCTGAGCACCTTGAGTTTCTGCTTCCAAAAACCTGCTCTTGTTGCCCAGTTCTGCTGAGAATTGAGGCTTATAGTGAATCTTCCCAAAACTACATGCAGATCACCTGGCTGCTCTGAGCACTTTGGCTGAGCTTATGTAGTTTTGATTTGCTTATATGGAGGTACACATTTAAATTTGGTGAGTTTGTGGTGCAGCCCCAACAGCAAGTGCCCCCCATTCTCAGCAGCAGCAGGTAAAGGCTCAGTGGTGACTAAGCCACCACATCTCCCAGGGGCTTGGCTTCATTTGGGATGTAACAGCTGGGTGTTGAGGGAACAAGGCCCTCCCTGCTTTAAGTGACATTGCTGTCCCTGGCCAAAACCTACTCTGCCTGCTTTAGAGCAGGCTTTATTTCTCTTACATCACACACATGATGTTTCCTCAACAGCCTGTAGGAGTGCTGAGCACAGTTCAGAAATGAAAACAGATTATTGGGATGAACATTCTTAATGATGAAACCATACCTGATAGCATTTGTTTTGAAAATTGCAAATCTCTCACTATCATCCTCTTGATACCTGAGGCGACTTTGCTCATTGCAAAGGTACTTGAAGGAGCCTTCCAAGCACAGCAGTTAATTATTTTAGTGATGGAAACAGTGCTTGAATTACTTGTTTTTAATAATTTCATGTAAATCTGTTGGACTTTCTTTATGGTATAGTTACCTTTTCCAAGAAACCCAGATGGAATCCATGAGATGGAGCAAAAGAAAAATTTACCATAAATCCAGAGAGAGATGGGGGCTTGTTTTAACAAAGCATTTGACCATAAGCATTTGCTTAAATGAACACGAACATCAAGGAAATATAAACATATGTCACTGCTTTTCTGAATTTAGGCTTTTGTCTAGCCCAGCCTCATGCTCAGAAAAATAACTTGCTTCATTTTCTGCCAGAGTGGTAATGCCCTTGGGCAGAAACCTGCTGTCATTGACCATTTTAAGGCCAAATATAATTTAAACCTTGATCCAGAGTTCTGTCTGGTTTTCCTTTTCTGATGGATGCTTATTTGATAGCTTTGTAGTTGCTGATAACTACAGAAAGCAATTCATGCTGCTGCTAAAAGGCACAGAGGTTTCAAGTCACGCCAGCGAGACTGGCAAGGACATGGAGGAAAACTTCCTTTGTTTTATTCACCCTTCAAGATAAGGATCTGAAAAGCTCAAGAAAGTCTGTTCCCCTCCCTGTTTTTAGAATTTCCTCAGCAGGGTTTTCCTTCCAGTGTTTACACAGGGAGAGTTGCACCATCTGGTAGCTGCATGTGGGGCAAAAGGAGAGCTGCACCCGGGGTGTTACTGGGATCTCTTGACTGCTTTGAGATCCAGGCAGCAAATTACTGCAGGGAGGTCTGTGGCACAGTAATGTCTGCTTTGGAGGTTGACTGCACGTGTAGGTATTAGGGCCTGGTTGGAGCTGACTTTCTCTCTCCTTTTGCTTGGAAATGCTTTTGTGTATTCATGAGACATCAAAGGAAGTTTGGCTTCTCACAGTGCACT
Source organism: Phaethornis superciliosus (assembly GCA_023637945.1). Lineage (NCBI taxonomy): Eukaryota > Metazoa > Chordata > Aves > Apodiformes > Trochilidae > Phaethornis > Phaethornis superciliosus. The sequence continues at coordinate 3,212,188 of JAJQWJ010000023.1, read as the reverse complement.
TCTTAGACTGTGAGATTGCTGGGGTTTAATATCTCCTCAGTTTGGTTTAATGGGACAAGTGAAACCTCTTGGATGTCTGTGAAGGCAAGAAATGCTGTAGTAGATCTGGGCACAGACCTGTCACAGTAACCAAGGTCTATAATATACAATAAGTCTATTCTATAGACTGCTAAACAAGCAAATTCTGTTTCTTTAATAAAGAGCCTCTCTTCCTTGGCGTGAATGGAGCAAAGCCAAAGATCACCATGAAACCATGGGAAGGAAAAGTGCCTGCTTGGTGGTGTTGGATGGGCTCTTTGTCATGGGGTGTTCAATTTAGTTTCCTGCTCCTAGATGCTGTGAAAACTAATGATGTGTTTTTAATGTTGCTTTCCACCTGTTCTGTCCCTTTGAAAATAACCAAACAAAATCCCACTGTAGCTATTCATTGGAAAACCTGGGTTGAATTTTCAATTAATTGGCTTCTTGTGCTGATTCTGTTGAGTGTTGGTAGAAAAATGTCACAACTCGCTTCCAAATGTAAATATTTCCCTAATCCTGTTCCTAAAACAACCTCTATGGTGCATTGGAAGTTGTTTGTTGTAGCAGGAAGCAGTATTCTCTCTCAGTCCTCTTCTGTTTTCTGTCCGTGGAGGGAGCGAACAGTTGGTGGTCACAAATCCACCCATGCAAGTGGCCAAGAAAACCTCGCAGATAGTGGAAAAAAGCCTGGAAAGTATTTAGGAGAAAGATGATTATAAGTTTGCCACAGAAAAACAGGCTAGCTCAGCCTCTTTTATCTCAGGAAGCTGCCAGGCCTAGCTGAAGATTTCTGGTAGCTCTGGCTGAAAGACTTGTGGTTTCTGGTAATTTAATGTCATTTGAAACGTAACAGTGGGTTTTCTTGTTTTTATTGTTTTAAAGGCAGTTGAAACAGAGAATAAAAGCCACTACTAATAAAAAAGTCAGAGAAACAAAAATCACTAGTACTGGGGTTATCAAAGGTTTTGGCACACGTGAGCAACCCCAGGAGAAGGCAATTCCCTGCTGCGGGGAGGAAGTTACCCTTATCAGACCCACGTCAGAGGAGCTCCTCAGTCTGTTATCAGGGATTGCTAAGCCTTAGTGAGTAAATCACTTTCTGCAAGTGGTTGAACACACTCTTAGACACCTGCAGAAGCAGTCCTTCAGGGGTGAATGAAGGTGAAGCCAGCCACGGGGCTGATGCTTTTCCCTCTGAAGTCTCTGTTGCATGAAGATTATTCTGAATTATTGAAAGGCTCACAGCTTTCCATGGGGAGCAGCAATCTCCAGGGACTCAAGCAAGTGTCTTCCTGTATTCTTAGCCTGAAGCAATCGCTCTGGAAAGATATGGCATAAACATTTTCATGTTACTCATTGCATGCTCGTGGAAAAAAATTATTGTGCATGACAGTGTGTACTAAGAGGGGCAGCTACTGGGAGAGCTACTTTGATGTCTCTGCCTTATCCCTATCTTACAAAATATGAAGGAAAAAAAGAAGTCTAAGCTAATTTTCCATGTTTCCTTTGGAGAGATTTTTTAGCAGGACAGCTTTTTTTTTTTAAAATACATTTTTCACATCCCGGTTCAGCAAGGCATTCCTGCAAGTTTCTTTATTTAAGGCTCTGAGAATCCCTGTTAAGACTATCCTTAAGTACTTTCCTGAATTGGAGCCTAAACCAACAAATCCCAGGGACAGGGCTTTTTAGCTGCTTGACAGTACCTCTTTCCAATTTGTTGAGTCTTTAGGAATCTGGCTGCTGCTCTTCTCAGTGCCTCCACTGGGCTTGGGCTGCAGCTGTTGTCACTTGGGAAGGACCCTGAAGCTAGACTCAGGGAAAGAAGTGCTACAGCTAATACTTCCAGCTGTTTATATAAACACATTCATTTCTGTGACTGCTAATACTAAAGACTTCTTGATTATGTAAAAGAAAAATTTTCAATCCATGTTACTGTCTTTTTTTTTTTCTTTTTTTTTTCCTCCTTTTTCTTAAGGCTCAAAGGCTTTGGTTCTGTGATGCTTTCTCACATGAACTACTAGTTGTGGCTGCTGCTGGGCTTATATGTCCCACTCTTCCTGTTTCAACATATTAGTGAATCCCTTTTGTTTCAGAGTTATGAGGGTGTTAACTGGGAATCTATACCTAAGAGAGCAGAGGAGTTTCTAAACATTCCTGTGAAGCAGAGAGCTTAAGTGAGAATTATGTTTGACACTGAAGGCAGGAAGCTTTTTCCAGCAAAATCCCCATCAATAAATCCTGGATAAGACAGGTCATACATTCAGTTAAATCACAGATATAAAGTTATATTTCAACTGTCACTTTTAAAGGAGTGGAATTTTCTGCATTTGGCAACATTAAAGAATGTTCTCCAGTACTGTCAGGTCATCTTGTAGTGTTTCTCTATTAATGGACCTCAAATGGGAAAACTAAAGCAGCAGATCATTCCATGATAAGTTTGAGAAGTCTTAACAACAACTACAACAAAATCCAAATTCTTCTCCCTGCAGTCTGAACAACTATTTTCACAGTAGTAAATGTAGCCACTCTTTCTAACATATCAGTCTCTATGGAAAAATCCACTGCTTTGAGTGATCAGTTTAGACCTTAAAGCATTTCCAGTATAATAAAAAGTGATGGAAGAATTCAAGGGCTGCAGAGGGATGTAAGTGCCTGACTGTTTGGTTTGGCTCTTTCTGGGGTGTGTAGGCATTTCCATTTCCCTAGAAGTATCAATTAAGCCCTATTGACTTTTCTTTCTGGAAATTGAAAACTTTATTTTCTCAGCTAAATAAAGACCAGGATTGTGGTTTGTTCAAAACTTCTTCACCCATTTCCTACCTTTGCTCTTTTATGCTTCTTAAGACATGGGAAATTTACAGCATAAAACTGCAGCCAACAATATTCACATGGATGCATTTGAAAGGAGGTCAGTGCACCTGAAGCTGTGAAAGGTTCACTGTGAAGACTGAGACATTGTGAAGCTTTTTATGTGTTAGAAACATACTTTTGTTAAGATGCTATCAACATACAGCAATGTAAAGAGAAATTGATCACATTGGCATTAAAGGAACCCTGCTGGTTTCTCAGTTGATTAACTGGACCTTGTTAAGCTACTAAATTGCAGCAGGGCAAGAGCATCCAGGATGTGTGCAGGTGCAGCTCAGGGATCAGTGCTGTACAGCAGGAGCTGTCCTGGTGTCATTCAGAGAGTAAATGCTCTCCTAGTTTTGACATCCAGGCCTTCTTGATGTGGGTGTTTTTCTTCAGCAAACTTTTTTTTATCCTTTAAAAACTGTTGTGTAGCTGTTAGCATTTCAGTCTGCTTTGTAGTGATGGTTGGAGACAACAAAAGAAGTTGCTGTAGTACCAACAAAGCTCTTGCTTCTTCTGTCCTCCTCAGGGTGAAGGCAGCACAGAATGAGTTGGGACAGCAGATTCTGGCTGACTTTGAGGAAGCCTTTCCTTCTCAAGGTACAAAGGTAAAGTTCTCACTTCCCCTTTTCCTCACAGTAGTTGCTGAAAACTATTCAGCTTAATTGTCATTGTTTTTAGTCTCATTTTTACATCCAGATTTGATCTCTGTTGCAGGAGTTATTTTAGAAGGCAAATAAGTCTCTCAAGCTGTAGGGTGCTAGGTGTATTTCTCACTATTTCTAGGGAGAGAATGTGGGTGAGAAATGGCCCCTTTCCTCTGTCATACTGCTCTCAGCTGTTGCTGCAAGCCAAAAAATGCCCTGAACCCTCTAGACCAGAGTGAGGTTCCCTTAGCACCTCTCCCAACTTGCTGCTTTGTTTTTTGATGCAAAAGCATTCTTGTTGTGTTTAGACAAAGCCAAGCACAGGCTGTTTGTTGACATGTTGCCACCAAGTTTGTTTCTGGTTTGCTCAGACAGCACAGATACAAATCTGGACTAGGGCTCAGGCACCAAATGTGCTTCCCCAAAATCATGCATCCAAATGTTTGCAAACAATGGGGAGGTAGGTGTCAATTTGAATTTATTTTAAGGAAAACACTAGTTCTGTCTTCCAGAATACCAGCTCTGCTGTTTTTTTCTTAAAACTAGCAAGTATAGAAATGAGAAAACTGTTTGAAACAGATCCTTGGATGGAGGGCAGATCTCTGGCCATGTGACATGCTTCAAAACAGCATAATTTTTTTAAATGCTGCTAAATTTTCTTTCTCTTTTACAAGCATCATAGTTATTAAGGAGAACAGAACAACTTTACAGCCAGTGCAATGGAAGGAGCTCAGCTTTCATCCAACAGAAGATGCCCCAGTCATAACAAAATGTAGCAGCAGAAGAACCAGAAAGAGAAGAATAATAGGAAAAGATAAAAACAAGTTGGCCTGTATGCAGTAGTTTCCAATCACCCATTTAGCTATTTAACCTTGAATCATTTGTTCCTGTTTATTCTGATAGAGGCCTGGTGGACCCAGCAACGTCCTACGTGATGCGTGTCTAGTCGCCAATGTCCTGGATCCCAGAATCAAACAGGAAATCATCAAGAAATTCATTAAACAACATCTCTCAGAGTATCTGGTCCTTTTCCAGGAAAACCAAGATGTAAGGGAAGCTTAGCAAGCTACTTTTTGATTTTACATTTTACTCCTCTCCTGGTGTTAACAAAATTCACATTTCCTCAAGTTCCTCTCGTGAAATGTTTTTAACCCAAGGGTTAAACCACTTGTGTGATCTGGACTGGCTGATGAGTTGGGAGTCAATGTCATCTCCTTCAGGATGACTTCCTCCCACTTCAGGTCCCAGTTTCATAGATCAGCACTGGAAATGTTTGGTCCCTCTATAGTGAAAAAAATAAATTGAAGTTAGATATACTTTCTGCCCTGCAAAGGGTTGAAAAATTAAGCGCTGAAAGTTGCAGACTCAAAAACTGTAAAAAACATCACCACCTCCTCCCAGGCAAAAAAAAAACAAACAAAAAAACACCTCAAATGAAGGGGGTAGATTTCCAGGAAGTGGCTAAATATTTGTAACTGACTTTTTAAACTGCCTTCCCTGATGCTAACGGATTTTATTAAATTTACTATAATCCAGTCCTGCTCATATTGTAAGTTCTTGTAGAACTTTGTGGGTCCACGAACCCCAGAGTGTGAAAAACAGCTGAACATGAGAATCCAGGAATTTCTTCCTTCTCATCCTGCTGTTGACTTTAATTTCTCTGTCTGCCCAGTCGAGGCCGGGATCAAATGAATTCTTACTGGATTGAGTCTTCAATAGTACCTTGATGATTTAGGAATACTGTTCCTCCTCATTTTTAACAGGATTTGCTCTCTTAATTTGCACAAGACAGGGGTTTTGGTCCGGTGTGTGTTTTAACACTTTGAAGGATGACTGTTAGCATTCCCAGGCATATTAACAGTGCTCAAGTGAGCTTTGATGGATAACCCGGAGCTGCTCTGCAAAGCTACAGCTGCACAGTTAAGCAGTCAGGCTGAATATCAGCAGCTACTGCTGTTAGAGGGGTTGTTCTTCATCTTCAGGTGGCCTGGCTGGATAAGATTGACAGGCGCTACGCCTGGATAAAGCGTCAGCTGGTGGATTATGAGGAGAAGTACGGGCGGATGTTCCCTCAGGAATGGTGCATGACGGAGCGCATCGCTGTGGAGTTCTGCCACGTCACCAGGTGAGCCTTTGGGAAGCTCCTGGTGCCTCCCAATGGAGTCATCTCCCTCCAAACAAAAGGTTGGCTTGTCTGTTGCAAAATGGAGCGTATATCCGTAAGGCTTTTGAAAGGTAATCTTCAAATAATCTGTGTGGTGTTGTCCGGAGTTAAAAGCAGGTGAAGAGTGAAAACCCTGAGAAGTGTGATTGCGTCTACTGCTGGGAGAATGAGCTGATGGGGAAATCAGTTTTTGGTATAACAGAGGTACAAATCAGTAATATTAGATACCAGGTGAAATAGCATGAGCTGGCTGTGGTGTGACTTGATCAGACCATGCTCCTGGACAGCTGGGGGTGGGTCACCAGAGGAAGGATCTAGCTGAAGTCCCAGGAGCACCGTTGCCTTTGTTCTGGGACCCCAGTCAGAGGCTCTGGGCTTCCCAAGGTTGGATCCTGCTGGCTTTCCTGGCTGCAGTGGTGTGCTGAGGTGTTAGGAGATGGGGTCCTGCTACCCACAGACCTCTAAACAACTGTGGTTGTGTTTGAAACATGATCTGTTAAGCGGTTTTATGTTGGAGACCACTTTAGGAATTAACTCAGATTTTGTGATGAAAGTGTCTCTAAGGAACAGACTGCATTACAACCTTAGGTTTCAGATCTTTCTCTTGATAGAGAACCACATTTGTTTTGTGTTTTCTCCCCCTCTCTTTCAGGACAGAGCTTGCTAAGATAATGCGCACACGAGCAAAGGAGATTGAGGTGAAATTGCTTTTGTTTGCAATTCAGAGGACAACCAACTTTGAAGGACTCCTGGCAAAACGCTTCTCAGGTTGCACTCTAGCTGATGGGACAGTGGTAAGGGGATTTCTAAAGAGCAACCCTTTAGTCCACAGTTTCTTGGGGACAAAAAAGCTCCCTCAGTGGGAGGGAGACTGCAGAAGGTGTCACCTGCAGCCTCCTCTTGTGCTGGCAGGTTTGTGTTGAGTGTTCCTGCTTAGTGGGTTGTCCTTGGGAAGGTGGTTCTTGGTCTAGCAGAGTGTGGCAGAGGACTCACGAGGAGGACAGTGCACTGATAGTGTGCTCTCTCCATTCTTCTGGGCCCTGTGCTGTTTGCAACTGAAGCCACATTGCTGTGGAGAACCACAAAGTAATTCCAGCACGGTGACTGCGTTATAATGGCTGTTCCCTGCATGTCAGTGACACTTTATAACTAAAAGTCCCCTCTTCTCTTCATTTCTGGTTACCACAAGTTCACCACATGGTACCATCTTTCAATCTCACATTGTTGGGTCAGTCTTACTTGCAGGGGTGTTGGTAGCTCCTGCTTTTCAGTGTCTCATTTGGGAGCTTGTAAAGGCAGAGCCAAGAGAAACAGCTCAGGGAGTATCTCTGGGTCATCTCTGTGCTTTTTCTGCCTGAAATCTCAGCCAAGAGCTCTGCCAGCCAAGTGACCTGGAGCTCAGAAGCCACTGGTTTGAGGTTGGCTTCTTTGTCCAGCTGGTGCCTTGAAGCCTATTTGGCTGTGAGGGTTCAGCTTCTGAGGCAAGCCTGCTGGACCCACTCCTCATTTGCTGTGGATCAGAAGGTGCAGCTAATTAGAAAGGGAAGTCCTTGTAGGTTTTCCTCATGGCTGAATGTAGATCTTTCAAGAATATGGCTTTATTTTTCTGACAAATTTCCTATGAAATTTGCAGCTTTAATTACGTTGGCTTCACTGGGTTGTTATCCCTTTGGAGAAGGTGGGCACAGAAGCTGTTAACACTGAGAAAAACAGAAGGGGAGGGTGTGGCTTGAAATAAAAGAAAATCTTCTTTGTCCCTCTTTCTGATGTTCCTAGAGGCTATGACAGTCTGGCTGTCATCATCTGACCTGTTTTATACCCAAAATGAAAGCCATAATTGAAAAATTGTTCATGGGTTCTCCTGGTAGAAACCCCATGCTTTGGTGTGTGGTTTGAGAGAGGAGGCATTTGAAGCTGGTCAAAATTTTCTTTTCAGGAACATTCAAGGGAGAGTGGGTGAGTGTGGGGGCAAGAGGAATAGGCTGTGGGAGGGTGCTGAAGATGAAGTGGTGTGAGGGAGAAGGAACTGTGGGCTCTGTGCCCTTACCACGATGGAGAGGCAGTCTGTGGGTCACCTTTGTGCTTGGAGAAGCCAAACTGCTGTACAGTCCTTTGAAGAGCTTAGTAAAGCAAAATATGGGTGCAGCTGTGTGTCAGAGGGGATAAAATAGACTGTTCTCTAAGGAGCTTCCTCTTTTTTCAACAGAAGAAGCCAGAAGTGCCACCACCCTGCACCAACCCGTTTCTGGAGGATGAAACTGGGACAGAGACAGATGAGATTGTGATTGAGAAAAGTGATTCAGACAAAGTAAGTCTTTGAAGTTCTCCAGCTGTCACTGTGTCAAAATCTCCAGTGGTGCCTCAGCTTTTCCCATCACATCGATTTGAAAGGTTTGTTTTCACAGCAATTAATTTAGGGCAGTTTTAGTCCTCTCTGCAGCTTACAGGCTCCCAGTAGGACCACAGTTTGCTCTGGCTCACTTCACTGAGACCAAAGCAATCTTTATTTCAGTTAATAGTGTGGAGACAATCCTGCCACATGAGAGGGAGATGGATTCTGTTCTAACCTCAGCAGCAACAGCTCAAAAGTAACTACAAGATATCTGTCAAAGGAAGATGAACTACCATAGTTGGGGTTTCAGATCCCCAAAGCAGCTTCTGCTACAAACAGTTGCAATTCATATTTTGCCTTGTTAGCCAAGTAAGTTTGAAGTCACCAGGCCACTCACTGAACTTTCAGGTGTCAGCTTGAGATTTTCACTCCAGATACATTACTTCTGAGTTTTTTTGTCTCTATAGTGTTCTTCATTCATTGCCTCTGTGAAGCAGGCAGCACCTAACCACTTGTAAAAGCACTGGGCTTCTCAAGCCCTCTGCAAACAGAAGTGAGTAGCAAAATCAATTGTTTTAATTGGCACCAATATCAAAGTCTGTAAGCCCATATTTTTCACTCACCAGATGGACATTTCCTAAGTGTTCTGTTGTGAGTGGCTCGAGGCAGATGCCTTCTCCTTGTTGGGTGAGTTTACAGCCCTGTGAAGGGGACACTTACAGGTGGTGTCCTGATGGATAACCAGGGCCCTAGGATGTACACAAATCCATGCCCCTGGGGATTTGGGGGGTGGTAGCTTTCCACCAGCACAGTTTGGTGCACCGCATCCTTTCCAGATTGTCACAGGAGCCCTCTGCCTCCTACCCACAGCAGAAGTCCTGAAACAGAATGATTGAGCCAAGTTTTGCTCTTTCTATTAAAGGATAAGTAGAGAGTTGGTGTTGGCTGGACTTTATCAGTGATCTGGAAGGCAGAACATTTGGGGAGACACGTGTGTGGTGTATTTTTTGTTAAGAAGTTGCTTTCTGCTGTCTGTAATGGTTGGGAGAAGGTTGGTTCTGATGGGCATTGCTGGGATGAGGGGACATCTTTGGAGAAGTTGGTGGTGCTGGAAGCTAGGCAAATAATTGCAAATAATTCAGCCATTTAGGACTGGGTTTATTAAACAGGAGAATGCACTGCCATGGTCAGAAGTAGTTCAGGACACTAGTCCTGGGATTCAAGACCCTTGTGAGTGTAAGAGGGAGCACAGAGGAAAATCATATTTAAAAAGAACCTCTTTTAGTGATCCTAGCAGTTCGATTTAATCTGTTTACTTTGGATGGTAATGAAAGGAAACTGGGCCAGCTGCAGACCTCCTTACTGTGACAACAGTAACCTTTTATTATTTCCATCAAACTCAAGGAGGAAATAGCTTAAACATCTGCAGCTTTTGGACAGGATTGCATGCTCAGAAACACAGCTTCACTGCTACTGTTAAAAGATTTAGTATTCTCTCCACCAGGCATGCTGCGAGCAGCATGGTGCAGAGGCACACGCTCACACACACACAACACCAGTACTGCATTAGGACTTGGCTCTTCCAGCCTGGTAGATTGTAAACATCATGAATCTGCAAGCTTGTGTTGGCACTGCCATCCTGGAGACTTGGCAACTGGAAGGTTTCTGTAATTACCACCAATTGTTTTCCTCCCAGCTCTGATGAGCGAGTGCATCCGGCAGGAACGGGCAGGAGCTGGCAGAGGGGCTGGGATGGAGAATGCTGGGTAGTGGCTCTCTCCCAGAGCTGTAAAAACTTAACATTCTCCAGTTGTGCTCTTAGTGAGAAGGTTAATGAAGCCAGGCTCATAGAGGTGGGCTGGTCTCCATAAAACTGTTCACTTGCTTTAGGTTTGCAGCCATATGGTGGTATTGATTGTGTCTTTGAGTCTTAATTATTTCCCAGAAATGCTTGGCTTGTCGTTCTCTGCTGTTTCTGCAAAGGACTTTGTGCCACCTCCTCTGTCATTTAGGAGAGTATGTCCTTTAGGCTCTGCTGTTTTGCTGTTCTGTGCTAAAAAAAAAAAAAAAAAAAAATCATGGAAAAATTCATATCTTCATTGGCTGGGAACTGATCCTGTTTTTTTGCAGAGAGGCAAGAATTCCATTTCAGAGTCACTGCTGCCCTCTTTGCAGGCAGTGAAAAATTGTCAGCGTGCTGGGAAGCAACAAGAAAAATTGTGTATCAAGAAAGAAAAATAAAGTCTTGCTGTAGGGCAAAAATGAGCTTAAGGGCCTTGCCCAGCCTGGTACTTAAACGTGCAGGAATTAAGCACATGAGTAGTCCCAGTGGCTTCCGTGCGATGTGCTTGGCCACTGGGTAGAATGCAGCACTGAACTCAAATGAGAGTAAACCAAATGACTACCAAATGGCATATGTGCTTAATGCTCTAAATGTGATTTTAAAATAGAAGTCTTTGCCTCCCCAGAAATATGTTTCACAGTGCAAACAGTCCTGTAATGTTGCCTGTATAATTCTAGCATCTCCAGTAATTACGTTCTGCTTATCTAAATAAAATTCATCCAAATGAAGTCTGTAACTTTGAGTTACTGTCATTAATGTTCTAAAGTGCAGGGGTTTTTCAGTGTTGCTTTCAAATAACTGCTGCATTTCATTTCATAGGTGACTGGTGGAGTCTTGTTGCTGTTCAACGAGTGCAGCAAGGTTTTATTTACAAACTGCATTAAGGTTCTTCTACTGAAATCTGGTGGCATGCAGCAATCTTCCCTTTTAGGATATTTTACAAGTTAAAAGATAATTCCTTGCAATACTAACAGCTCTGTAAGAGCAAGGGAAGACTTGGACACACTGACATTGTATATTCTGTTGATTTCGTGCCTCTAATAATTAGTAAGTCTGTGTGTTACAGTATTTCAAAAGAATTAGAACCTTCTGTGCTGTTGCTTTACTGTTTCTTCTAGGGCAGGTTTGAACCCAACACTCTAAATGTTTTCTTACAGCCAAAGAAGCCAAAGGTTCCTGACAATCCTTTTCATGGCATTGTTTCCAAGTGCTTTGAGCCTCACCTTTATGTGTATATCGAGTCCCAGGACAAGTGAGTAACCATGCTCTTTTGGGTTTGTTTGCTTTGGAATGTTTGTTACAGCAGGATTGTACCAGGTTTTGTACTCAAGATGCAGTAAAATTAATTTCTGGAAAGTCTTTCCGATTTCAGCAGCAGCAGTATTTGTGCTAGCAAGAAAAGTTAGGACCTTTGCTTGGGCAAAAATGAGTGTTCAGAGGGCTGTGGGTGTCAGTTTGATCTGTAATTGCCAAGGCCTGCAGGAGCAATGCCCACTGTCTTGCTGGGGAAGAGGCTTAGTGCTTCTGAAATTGCTTTTTTTGCCTCTGCAATTCCCACTGCAGACTTTTGCCTCTCTTTCCTCTCATGCCTTCCACAAATAGTAGGTTTGCTTTTTCTTCCAAATACACATGTGGCTTCGTGGTGGAGGAGTTGCAAGATTTGCTTTGTAGAAATCAGTTATTTGAGATCCTTAGATGAAACATGCTGTAGATGAGTTGGCTGTAAGAAAACATTATCTTCACTCACAGATTGGGACTTTGTCAGGGGCTTTAATCCCCAGAACCCTTCTTTGTCTTTCTCTTTGACTTGCAGCAAAACAACTTGAATGAAAGGATCTTTCAGCTTAGAGCTCTGAGAAGTTTTTAGAGCTCTCACCACACTTCCTTGTGCACCTTGATTCACACTATGGTTTAAATGACATCTCTGTAACAACTGCAGTGCCAGTTGGGAGAGGAGGTAGCTGAAAAAAGGTTTAATACAGTCTTCTGGTGCAGGTTAGTGGCTGGAAAAGAGAAAAAGAGCTACATGCCTGCCTCGGGTAACTCATCTGTCTGTGTTCTTCTGTCTTCTAAGGATTTACACGAGACACTCAAAGTGTCCTGATTTTGTCCAAACTCCAAGGTAGCCACCTTGAGAAAGGTTTCCCGTGTCCCATCAAACTTTTATGCTTACAAAAAATGTAAGTAATGCAACAAAACCTTGTACAGTGGTCTGTCATGCTGGGTTTAGGTTCCACTCTGTAGTGTAACAGAGGGAAACAGATATTTCCCCCCTGCCCTCAGCCTACTGAGCACTAACTTGTTTGAGTATTTCTTCCCTTCTCACTGGGGGCCATTTTAATCCCCATTTTAGTAATTCTACCCCATTGTGTTCCTAGCCCTTTTGGTTGCTTTTTTTTTTTCATTCCTTTTCCTTTACAATCCTGAGATGTCTTATATTAGCTTTATAGACATAGTCTGCAAGGAGTTCAAAGAAAAACTGCCACAGTATTCCCCATGCTGCCCTTGTCAAAAGCTGCTTTCCTGGATGATTTTTTTTCTCCTCTTCTGCCTTTGATTGAACTTTTGAGGGGTCTGTTGCTGATGTCTGAAAATGAGGAGTTGCTTAGATAATTAATTGTATGTTTGGGCTCTGAATAGGGAGAGTAGCATGACGATTTTGTTCATAATTGCCTTGAGTCTGTGGCAGAGAGCAGTCTGGACCTTTTCTCATGAAAAATTGTTTCCATACCCCTTTCAAGAAAAAGAGTGCCAAAATCTGCAGCGATTTAAGAGGAGACACCTGAAAACAAGACTTTAAAGATGCTGCTCTACACCCTTTGGTTCGATGTAAATATCAGATTTCTTAACAGCCAAGCAAATTTCATTTCTGTCTCTTTTGGGATACTTGTCTTTAGCTCTTCTTCATGGTCTGTTGGAGTGGCAGGATTGTACATGTGTGAGCAAAGCCTCTGGGATGGAGTAAAGGGAAGAGCTCTGTCAGGGCTGCAGTGTTGGGGGTGTGCAGAGCCATAGTTAAGTGTGCTAAAATGCACGTGGGCATCAGGTTGTTTGGAAAACTGGCAGGTTTTCTCTGTAGTGTGTGTTTGTGGCCACGTGAGCAAAGAGGCTTCCAAAATAGCCAGACTGTGGAAACTGCCCTACAAGTTGTGCAGGTGTCTCAGTGCCATTGTCCTTCCCCAGTGGCCAACAGGTACCAACTGTTCCATCACTGAACAGACGGGCTGACTAAGCACCACATCCTTCTTTCATGCTGCTGAGGACTTGCCTTGTTCCTCTGGTGATTGCCAGAGATGCAGAAAAAACACAGAATAGGTTGAGTGAAAGAAAAAAGGAAGAAGAATATAAGGAATGAAGGGATCTAAGAACCCAAATGTAATTCTCTATATAAGATTTCATTTCGTATTGTCTCTTGGTTCAATTTGGAGAGTTCTTACTCCTGATAAATGTGCTGCTGTTAGGAAATACACCACCTGTGCTACCAGAGAATTTGCTTTGAGCTTTTTTGCGGGGTCTCTATAGAGTAAATGTTCTCTTTCTGTGGCTCTCCTGCCTTCTTCATGTTTCAGCTCCCAGAAGCTTCTTTCTGCCAATTTTTTGTCCTCTCACTGTACCACACACAGGCTGTTTGCCTTCATATTGTGTTTGGGGCAGCTGAGACTTGCAGGAAAGTCTGATTGACATCAGCTGAGGTGTGCATTAATAATATCCTAGTCCCCTTAATGCACTTATGTTTTGCTTTCATCAATCCCATGTTTGAAATCAGAGCAAGCCCTCATGGCCTTCCTTTCATGGGCAGTTTGTCCAGGTTAGGATCGGGATCAACATGAAGCTCTAGTGCTGTGCTTCCAGCTCTCTTGGACAGCTGCATTTGCTCCTATATCCCAGTTGACAAGACCGTGGGGGGGACCAGGAACACGTAGATTCATTTCACTTTGCCTGAGAGAAAAGCAGAACAAGTGGAGTAAGCATAAAGAAACAAATCCATCACCATTCCTTGCTGCATCTGGAGCGAAGCGCAGATGCAGAGGTGGAAATGCAGCTGGTTAATAGGACTTTTGACAAGGAGCAAGCCACCTCTGTTCCACTTGAAAACATGAAGGAATTCTGCAGATTGCACAGGTGTGAGCCCTCCTGCATCAGCCAAAGGCTCAGCCCCTCCAGCCCTGGCAGGAGGCAGGTTGTGGATCAAGCATGACTCCCAAGTGCTGCTTCAGTTCAGCATCCGGTCACTTGTGTCAGTGTAGAGATTTCTCACATCAGTTGAGCAGGCTGATGTTTTTACAGTTCTGGTAGCAAAGCTGAGGAACTGTGTGTGTACGTGGAATCAGAGGTATGTAAAGTACTCAAAGCATCGAGCAGTAAGTGTGAAAAAAGGGGCTGCTTGCCCTCAGTGAGGTGAGCTGAAGCCAAGGAGCTGTGCTCCACAATTTAAAGTCCTGATGTTGCAAGCCCTGATGCTGTAGATGAGTTTGGCCACAGTAGGAGCTTACCCATTCTGGTGCAGCAATCAGTGAGGTTATCAGGGAAGAGCCAGGTTGCCTTTCCCACTTGTGCAGCATCTTAAATTCTTGGGTAAACTTGGGGAATCAGAGTGGGTTTCCTCTTTCATGCAATGAAAAGAAAAAAATTACAGGAACTGTGGAAGACTTTTTGCTGATGGTGGGATTTTTCCCCATTTCATTAGCAGAGCTAAGTGAGAATATTCTGAAGGCTCTCAGCTGCTGTGTATCCATCCCAGGAGACTCTAATGCTGTCTCTTTGCATGAACTTTTCATGTTGTGCTGGGTACCCTGTGAGCTGGCTTGAGAATACGAGAACATTTCCAGTTTAAACTCTCTGGCAGTCTTTTAAAGGAGAGTATTCGTTTCTATGGACAGCATTGCAATTCTATTAAATAAGTCTGTTGCTGATAAATGCTAATATATTAACTATAAAGTAATGAGATTTTTTTGGTGGGGGCTGTTTTGTTGTTTTTTATTTTTTTTAATAATTCAGTTTCTTGCAGGAGTAGCAGTCCAGGTTTTGTTCTTCTCCCATTCTTCTTCCAAGGATTTGGCTTTCTACTTGGGTATCCTGGGCTGTGGCACAGCATGGCTGTTACACCCTTGGCAGGGAGAAGGGCAAGGGCTGTGCCCTGGGAAGGGGGGAGCTGAGGGCCATAGAGCCATGACCATAGTGGAAACAGGAATATAAAATATATTCCTGGTTCCTTTTGATCAGCAACGTGCCGCTCTCTCATCTGAAAGGTCTGCTCCTCAAAAGGCAAATTTCCTTGTGGAAGGGTGTGTGTGTCTGGGGGAGGAGGTTTATTGCTGTAATTCTGTTCATGTGGCAAAGGTTTCTTCACTTAGCTGAGCTCTGGTGTCAGGAGAGCTGATCTGGGTTCCTGACACGGATGTGCTGTGTCTGGAGGAGGAGGACCAGAGGAACTCCCTCAGATCAGAAGACTTCTTTGGTCCTGTATTGATGGTTCTGGCCCTCTGCCATCCTAAAAAGCCTTTTCATCCTGATGAAACTGTGGAGTGCATTTTATTGTTGCCTAAAAACCTAAATATTTGAGTAAGGACCAGGTTATAATGAATCACTTGAGACAATAAGAGGGCTTTTTGTGGGTTTTAAAGAGTTGAAGCAGGAAGCGCACTTTGCGCTCGCGCTAAATAAAACTGCTTTAAAGGATGTGTGAAGTTGTGTGAAACCAGGTGGTATCCAAATGGGACCATGAAATATGGCACAGGGCACACCATTTTGAGCACATCCCTTTTAAAAGCCATATTCCCTGAGGTCTGCTCCAGAGGCTGCTGATGTGGGAAGCCCGACTGTTACCTTTGCCAGTGCCAGGAATGAAATTTGAGTGCAAGCTTTATGCACTTGCATCAAATGTGCTGAACCCGAGTCCTGGCAGGCTTGGGAGTTTTTAGATGTGACTGGAGAACAGCTTGAAGCTACCACTGAACCTCTTGAGTACCAAAGGTCATTACTCATTGGCTCAATCCTTGATTTTGTGTGAGGTTTGGGATGAGGAAGGGCTGGAATACCCCACTGCCAACATCTGAGTGTGTTTGCTGGTGTCAGAAGATGGGATGTCTGGTTTGAAGCGTTATTCTCTCTCTTCCTTCTGTTTCCTGAACTACTTTTCTATTGCTCCCCTCCTTCAGGAATCTCAGTGAACTGATTGATAGGTTTGTGGCTGACTTCAAGGCTCAAGGTCCTCCCAAGCCCAACGTGGATGAAGGAGGAGCCGTCCTGCCCAGCTGTGCTGACCTCTTTGTGTACTACAAGAAGTGCATGGTGCAGTGCTCCCAGCTCAGCACTGGTGAGCCAATGATAGCCCTGACCACCATATTCCAGAAGTACCTGCGGGAATATGCCTGGAAAATTCTGTCTGGAAACCTGCCCAAGTGAGTTTTGCTTCCTAAATGCTGCAGCAGTGTCTGGCGAGACATTCCAGTGGGAAGCAGATGTATTTGATAGCTAATTAATAAATGCATCCTTGGGAACACTTCACTGTCCAAGAAACCACAGAGCAACAATGTGACTGCATTTTTTTCATGATTTTCTCAAAAGTTTGGTTTGTTGCAGTGAGAAACAGCAAGAGACCAAATGGACAGTCTCCACCTTGGTTTCTTTTAAGGGAGAACAGCTTCATGTTTGGCTTTGATTAGGAGTCAGATTTACAATTTCATGAAGTTCATTTTGAAGTGCCAGCCCAAGTCTCCTCAGAGAGGGGTGGTTTTCAGAATTGCACTTAACCTTGCTACATTTTTAACAAATTCAGACTGGGAATCTTAGCTGCCTTAGCTAAACTTTATACATGTAATAATTTATAATGAAGGTGACTTATTTGTGTAGCACTGAGGTGCTTACCTATAACTCCCTCTGCTCTGGAGCATTTTATATATGTATGAATAAAATATTTAGATGTAAATGCAGTGAAAATAAAAGAAATCATTGTGAATTTATACCAATATAGATAAGTGTACAGGCTAAAGGAGCTCCTCAAGGTATTGCCAACTTTAATGACAGATAATTTTTTATGCCGTATGCCATCTTCATTTTGTTTTCCTTATATACCTTGAAGCAGGCAGAATGAATTTCTTAAAATCTTTTACAGATGGAGGGAGAGAGGGTTACATCTAGGCAAGTGGAAAGATAAACTTAATGTGCATTCTTCATCAGACCTCAGTTGCATTCTTTATGCATATTTTTTTGTGTGCTCCATTTCTGCTGTCCAAGATAAATATCACTGTCCTATTTTTTAAATGGATTTGGATTATAGAGAGTCGAGAGGTAGGAATTTCCTGACTCCTAAACTCTTCTGAATCCTTCATTGTTGATACTCAGCTATTAATCACTGGATGATGGTGGAAAAAAGTCACATCTTCTGTAATTTAGTGTGTTGATATCATCAGTTTTAAAAACAGGCTACCAAAGTTTTAGATGCATGTTCACATCTGCTTGGTACTGAGAAGATAAATATGACAAGCTGCCTGATAGTTACTGAGATTTTTCTGTAATCTTTAATTAGATTTTGAGTAACTGGCAGTGAAGGTGAAGTGAGCTGTGTTCCACTTGCATCCTAATCTGTCATGTTGTGAATGAGTGAATTGTCCATTACCTGAAGACTTGATATCAAGTTCTGTTTGTCTTCCTAAAATACATTCCTGAACCAAAACAGCAGCTGTGGGTTTGATGTAGAATGGCACTAGCCTGTGATGCACTGGGCTTTGTGGTCATAAGGGCTTTTTCCTGGCATTGAAATCTAGCAGTAATTATGCAGTGTGTGTCTGTACACCTGAAAGCCTCACAGGTTTTGTCTTTTTTCTTTTCCCCAGGACAACAAGCAGCAGCGGTGGGCTCACCATCACCAGTTTGCTGAAAGAAAAGGAAGGCTCTGAAGTGGCTAAGTTTACTTTAGAAGAACTCTGCCTCATTTGCAGCATCCTTAGTACTGCAGAGTATTGCTTGGCGACCACCCAGCAGGTGAGCTTTGCTTTGCAGCACCTCTGACCACCTTCTGTTGTGAGGTGCTGTGCTGCTGCCCCTTCAGGAGTAGGCTGCTGTGGAGACTGGAAATGTCAGAAGTTCTGAAATATCTAAAAGAGTGTCAGCTCCACGTAGCATTCCAGTGATTATTGAGCTCTACAAAATTAAATCTATATTTCAAAGAAAGAAAAGTAGTGATTTTGCTCTGCCTACCTGAGAAAAAACTTTTGCTTGTAATCTTGTTTTGTTGCATCAGTTTTGGATGCTGTCCTTTTATCCTTGCTACATAATTTGTTTTGGATTAGGAACCTTATTTAGAAAAAAAGAAGAAAAAAGTCTTCTCATATTTCATGAGCTCCCTTTTGTAAAACCAAGAAAAACAGCAATTCAAAATAGGTTTGGGAAAATGCTTGCATGAAATATTGGCACAAGGTGAAGTGAGCAGAGAAAGATTTTTTGCTGCTACACTTGGCAGCCACGATGCTCTGTGCATTCCAAAGCTTTCAGAATGCCACAGGTTCCTAGATGAGCTGGGATGCTGGGCCATACCCAGGCCTCTCCACCACTGGAGCTGGCAATCCTCTCTGCAGTTTGTGCACAGGCAGTGTGTTGGAAAACATCTCTATTAGCAGGACAGATGGCAGGGTGTTAAGCTGGTACATTAGTGTGACATACTAGAGTTGCATGTATGACCTTGGAGGTCACTCTTTGAGGACACAGTGCCACCACAGGCCAACCTGGCAGATCAGTGTGTTTGGGGAGTCCAACAGGGAGAGATTTCCATTGTTCACTGGCTGACTCTTCAATATAGTCTGGCCACGGATTAGGTTTTAAGAAGCTGACTTTTCTAGGACATGATGTTTTTCAAGACTGGTCATTTCAAGTAGGAAATCTAATCTTTCTGTTGCTTCTTTTGTTTCCTAACAGCTGGAAGAGAAGCTCAAAGAAAAAGTGGATGCAAGTCTTGTGGAGAGAATCAACCTGACGGGCGAGATGGACACTTTCAGCATGTATGTTCAGCAGATGCTGATACCCTCTCAAAATATATCAAACACCCTGGTTTGTCAGCCAGATGGTGCTGGAGTAATAGGAGCCCAAGCTCCCAGTGTCGTAGCTGTAGGACCCACCCAGATACACAGCATAGGCATTTCCCTGGTGAAGGAATGGTCATCCTCTGGCTATTCCAAGAGCAGCAGTAGTACAGGCTTCAGCTGTAGTTGTTCCTCATCCTCCTAGCCAAAGGAACAAGAGCACTGGAAAGGGGAAAGGAAATAGTGAGTTTCCATCTGAAACATCATTTGCATCTTGGCAGCTCTGTAAGGTGGCTGTAACATTTCAAGAAAGGAAGCTATTTCAGTACATTCCTTCCTGCTTTAACTTCCCACTGTTAATCAGAAGCCTTGTCAGTATGATCAAACCCCATTTCAGATGACAGAAAAGACTGATCCAATCTTATATTTGGGGATTATAATTGAGAGAAGATTAACATTCATTAAAATAACTTTTCATGTAATGATGCTAAAAATACTCTTCTCTAACATCCTCTCCTCTCTGCCACTGACAAACAGATTGAATATTTTTTGAGAGAAGAAAATTGAGGCAAAAAAAAATAATGTTTTGCCTCACATCAGACAAAAGAAAAGCTTGGCATAGATGGGAAAATAATCCCTACCACCCACTCTCCTTTTCCCTAAGACTAAGATTCAGCCCAGATAGCAATAAGATTTTTTTTCAGAAGACTTCCTTCCTGTAATTCCTCCTCTCATGCTCCAGTGGGCAGGATCCCAGGGCATCTCCATCCAGGTATTTCACATGGTCACAGGCTCCATTCCAAGCTGCAGAGGCTCCCTTCCCTTTCAGTATTTCTCAGATCTTTTTTAAGACAGTCCCTGACCAAAAGCTGGGGTTGCTGTGTCCTCTAAGCCAAAGCAACCAAAGAATGTGGGCAGTAGGAATAAAATACACTCTATGATGGGATTTTCTTCACGTGGACAAGTCAAAGGTGTTTTCTCATGTTCTGTGATTTCTCATGACTTGTCTGGCAGGAGTCAGCTCCCCTGAGCTGCTGCTCAGGTTCCACAGTGGCTGCCTCTCCAGGTGGTTGGTTGTAGGCAGGCACTAGGATGTGTTCTGGAAATTGTTTAAATGTATAGTTCACGTTTGCTGTTTTGGACAGCTTTAAAGTTGAACTGACAGGCCTGATGTATCTTGTAACAAAGGCTTTTTAATTGACTTTCAATCTGTTCCAGTGTAGTACTTTGTCCAGCCTTCTGTCAGTGTTAAGTCATGGCTATAAACTTCTCTCTGGCGTTTGCTCAGTCAACATCAAACAAGTTGTTTCTTCTGGGATTTGATGTCTTGTTAGGCAGGGTCATAAAGAAAGTGATAAAACATTGCTTCTTACACACCCTGGAAAGTGTTTCTTCTTTTGCAGAAAGGAAAGTGCAGCACCACCCCAAATGTGTATAAAGCCACAAGATGCTTCTTGCTGCACCTTTACCCCACTACAGCCCTTGTGTTTATTTTGAAATGCAGACAAAGAGATTTCTCTCCCTCCTGGCAATCTTGTGGTTTTCAGGCAAGAACCTGCACTTGGTGACTCAGCTTCAGACAGACTTCTGACCTGTGGAGTCTGGTGATGAAGTCACTTTCCTTCCCCTCAGAGAGTTGCCCTTTGTTTTGGGCAGCAGGAGCCCTGCAGGAGTCAGCCCAGGAGACAGTTATTTCAGTCTGGCTCCCTGGAGCTGGTGGAGTTCCCCAAGGGAGTAAATCCTGTAGTGCCCAGCCACAGCAGAGGCACCAGCAGAAACTGTCACAGGCTTTTTTTATCCCAATGCAAGTTTCAGCTCATGTAACTTGAAGCCAGTGGTCACTTTGTCTCCCACATTAATTTTTCCAACTAATTTTGGATGAGTTTGCCTTTACAAACAACTTAATTGCTTTAAAGGAACATTCTTATCATCCTGTTCTGGTCTTCACGTGCTAGTGTTTTAGCAACCCTCAGTGGGTTGTGGTTTAATAGTTAGCTCCAGAGTAATACCCAAACTGGATGAGAAAGATGAATAGAGGAAAGATGGTCTGGGGAAGCACTGGTCATATTTCTTGTAGATCTGTGATTGCCATCTGTGCTAGCAGCAAGAGGAAGAGCCAACAATTCTTACCTGTATAATTCTGAAGTTGTAAACAATCAGATTTAAAACTTACACTGTAACTTCCACAGTTTTCTTAAAAACTGTATTTACTTAGATCAGTATGGTCACTTACTACTTCTAGAAGTTGTTTGTAATGCAAGTACCAGGTTACCTGCCCTTGAAGATGGTCTGAGTAGCTGCAGACAGTGTTTCTGGGTTGTTTTTTTAGGATCAGTTGCATCTTTAAGTACATGGTAATATGGCAGAATCAAATACTCCTCTGAGTAATATCATGCTGGTTAAAAAACAGGGGGGGAAGGAGGGAAATGTGTTTGACTAATGTGTCCTTTAGTCTAGTGTATGTCTCTGGGAAGCTGAAACAATGGATGGCAGCAATCCTAGACATCATGTAAATAAGACATCTGCCTTGATCTCCTCAAATGGGAGGCACATTCAGAACTCATACAGATGGACTATTTTAAAACCCGCTTTGCAAGTTTCTGTGAGCTGGAGAGTGTTGGCTGTGAATAAGTAGAGAGCTGATAAAATATTAGTTTAATGCAGGCTGGATTAAATTTGAAGCTGAATCCCAGGCTGGGCTCCCTACTTGGGGATTTCCCTTCTTCCCAGTGTGTGGGCAGGGGGTTACCCCATGCAAAACCTTTGATCTCCAACCCCTTCTATGTGTCAAAGCAGAGAAAGGTCACCTATAAAAACATCCTCTCTGCTCCAAAGCCCACTGTGTAGCTCCCTGATGAAGAGCACACAGAACTTCCCAGCTTCTTTTCAGTACCAGCTTTACCCAGGTGCATCCACAGCATAATTCTGCTGTCAGCTAGGAGATAATTTTCTTCCTTTCACAGTCAAACACTCCAGTTCTGGCACTGTGTTGCTGAGAAATAACCTAGTACTCATACTCGATTTTATTTTTAATTTGCAGTGTTATCTCCAACAGCATCCAGCTGTTAGTGCAGGACCTGGATGCAGCCTGTGACCCTGCCCTGACTGCTATGAGCAAGGTAGGGGGTGGGTTTGTTTTGGGTAGCCTCAAGATCCTTGTGAAATTCTTGTTTGCTTTGATTGTTTGATTCCACTGTTGACATATCCTTTTCTGCTGCCTTGAGACTTAGCTGTATATTGATTCTTGATTCTTAGAGCAGCTATTGCTGGTTTTATAAATGTATCCTGCACTCCAAATTTCATGTTCGAATCTCAGTCTTTTTCAGTTTCAATTAAAACACACAATTGAGTATTTTCTGGGAATATCTAAGGCTTTCTCTTCCCCTCTTAATGGAGAGCCTTTAAAATGGAGAAAACTTTTGCTAACGTGAAATTTCAAATACACCTCCCCTTTGTGTCCTTTGAGAAAGGGTTTTACTGGCTTGCTTGTTTGTGGCTGTTAAATGGAGGTACTCAAAGGATAATGTGGAATTGAGATTGAGCCCTGGTGCTCCTGTGATCCTCTCAAGGACATGTGGAGCTGTTCCTGGAGAGGCCCAGGTGATTGGTGCTTAAGGATTATGTTGCAGTGACACTGCTGGCTTTTATATATTTGAAATGCAGAGCTGTGCTTCCTTGCCAAGGTATTGTGAAAACCCAGACTGCTTTAGACAGAGGTGAAGACAACAAAAGTGGATTGAACCCTTTTTCTTTTTTTAATTAGAAATATTAAACATAGAGCTCCATTTCTGTAGGATCAACACACTGTCTCATTGCCATGAATTTTAATAGCTTTCTGCTTTATGATGTATCCCAGCTGTAACCAGCCCAGCTACCCCCAGCTAATATTTGAAGTGGAATGCAGCTGGTAATAGGACTTGTGCCTATTCCAAATGAAAAGAGGATTTTTATATCATTTCTTTTTCCCCTGGTAAAATAACACCATTAGGAAGGGCTCAGCACTTCAGGTGTTGTGTGTGTGCAGTGACAGTACCTTAGGTCTCCTGAAGCCATGTAGTGTAGCAGTATTTGACTTGCTGAGCTCTGGCTGTTCGTACCCAAGTAAACCACAACCTTGAGCAGGCAGCAGCTGGTAGGCCATTTATTTTTGTCTTTGGAACACTGGTAAAATGCAGCACATGTGATGGGGCTGATGATGTGTAAACAAGCTAAGTGTTATGAAATTAACTAAATAAATAGTTGTCACTTGTGCCCGCATTCCACTATTTGCATCAGACGAGAGTTTCTTTTATGTGAATTTTTTACTAGATCTGGGTTTGGAGCAAAATTTTTTTTTCCTTCAGCCTCCTCCTCCCTTTCCTTCAGGGCTGGCTTATTACTCTGACAGTTAAAAAAGAAATGCATATAATTATTTAAATGCAGAGTTATTATTTGAACATGTAAAATTTCAGTCTTTATTAAAGGAATAAAGACCATGTGCCTGATACATTCCATTTTTCCTGTACTAGGAAGGCATGTTGGTCTCAAGACCCCTTCTCCATTAGGGTTCTTCCTTTGTTTAGCTTCTTTTCAGTTACTTCCCTCTGGTGTGATCCAAGATTAAACATTCCCAGTCCTTTGTTCAAGTCTGATTTTTTTTTTTCCCCTTGCAAAAATGTTCAGTAACTATAGAGGTAAATTAAGAAACATGTAAGCCTCTAAATCCACTTTGGCAGTGGGCCACTTTGAGAGATTTAACACAGAAAATGGCATTGTGAATATTGTTTTCAGCTGGGAGTGGTGTTCAGTTTCCATGATTATTTACCTTTTGTGTTCTGGCAGAAATGATAAGTGACAAGAAGGCCCCATATTGCAAAATTGTTAGGTGATAATCTTTACTCAGGCTCTGCAGCAGTGCAGAATGATGAAACACAACTGTAGGATGGGGAGCTGGGGTGGGAGAAGAATTTACCCTAACCCTGTGTTGTCTTATTTTGGATTACAAAGTACTGTGAATATATTTTACTGATCTGTTAGCAGGCACTTAGATTGCCTGGTGTGCTTTATTTTTTTTGTTGGGGTGAGGGAACTGCTGAACTGCATGGGATATCTTTGGCCCAGTTAGGTTTATGGATTGCACTGAATAAGGTTTGATTTACTTGCAGAATTAAGCATCGATTTATATGTAAAACTGTGCTTGGAAGTGGGGCTGAGGGACATTTTTAGTGACTCACACTGATCTCTTGCTGGTTTTTTTCTCCTTTGCTGAAACCTTTTTGGCACACAGCTGAGTGGACAACAGCAAGTGCTTAAACACGGGGCTCTAACAACCTCTGGAAGAAGAAAAGCCCCAAGAGCAGAGCAATCAGAGCTGCTGGCTGCTAATTACCAGGCAGCAGGAGAAGGTTCCAGCCAGCAGACAAGGTGCAGCACGCAAGGGTGCAACCCAAAACTCCTTTCAGCCCTCAGGGGAGGCAGTTTTGAAGGCAGTGACATCCTGCTGCCTGCATCCCCCCTCCCACCCCTTCCTGCTCCCAGCACCACAAGGCTGAGGGAGCAGGTGCTGGGCTGGAGGCTGTGGGTGTTCCTGGTGCCTGGAAGGAGAAGCTGGCAGTGGGATGTTCCTGAGCAGGGGGACAGTCAGAGACTGATTCCTCCTCCCTAAATCCCAAAGCAACCCCTTCTGCTTGAGACCCATGCCAGTGCAAGACATGGAGATGGGAATCCTCACAACCAGGAGCACCCTTGCACCCCTGCTATGGGTGACACAGCTCTTGTTAGGGACCATCCCACCCCAGTTTTACTCAGGGTTTCTCTTTTCTCCTCTCTTTTTCAAGAAAATGCCCTAAAACCTTGAGAATCCTCTGGGTTTGGTTGGGAAAGCCAGCTCTAAAGGCAGCACCAGGTCTTCCAGCCCAAGTCCTGCCCTTGCAGGCACCCCTGTGCAGGTGCTTTTGGGGCACCCCATGTGCTGGGCTCCTGCCACTGGGCACGAGGCCTCACTGCTCCTGCTCCTTGGGCTCATTTTCAGCTTGTGCATGTAAACGGTGTGGATATCCCAAGGAAAACATAGGATGAGGGAAAAAGAAGAATTAATTTAAAATGACAGGAACAAAGCTTTACCAGAAGAGCTGGGCTCGTATTTCTTTTGATGACTATTCAGTATGTGGACTATGTCTTTCATTGCAGCTACTGTTTTTTGGGTTGGTTTGGGGGTTTTTTTGGGGGGTGAAACACGCCCCCATGCAGACACACAAAGGGCTATTTTTAAAAGTATTGCTTCTGGAATGAAGAGCAACAAAATGAAAAAGCTACTGTTTTATTGTTGTTGCAATAATTCAACTCAGCAATCCCTGCCTGCTTTCTGGCCTTTCCCACTAGATGGGGATGATCTGTTTGTCAAGGATCTCTGTCTATCAAGAAGGGGGAATGTGTCAATCCATCAGGGAAATGGGCACAAAGTGTTTGCTTTGGGTACAGCAGATACCATGAGGGGTAGGAAAAGAGTTGTCTCTCTTCAAGGCAGAGAGATGGAATGAAAAGCTGTAGAGCAGGTGATGAGAGGAACACCCCTTCTTCCTACCTGAGTGGTGTGAGATGAGCAAGTTGGGCTTTTGGCTGGTTTATTTAAATAAAGACAACTTATGCTGGACACATGCAGACTCAGACACTGTGGTGTTGCAAAGAAATTGGCTTCTCTTGTTCATTAAGTCACTTGGGGTACATGTTGGACCCAGCTGGGTTGCAGAGGACAAAGTAGCTGTAATTAAATTAAAGCCAGGAATAAAAAGCTTTACATGCAAAATCCAGAACTTGAGATACAAATTTGAGGACAAGCACCCCCTTGAAAAAAAAAACCTCATCTTCTGCATGTGCTCAGTTTCTTATCCTGATTTACATACATTTTCCTTCTCTTTCATCTCCATCATGAGGAACCACATCTCCAGCCAGTTGGAGCACGTTGTAGAGTTCCTATCTCTGAACAGTAGCAGAGCTAATAAGAGCATTTTGCTGGATGCTCATGTTCCTCCTCAGTAAGACTTCACTATACACACAGATGCTTGGCCAGGCCTTATCCAATTACCTCCTTGTTTGTTTTTTTTTTCTTCACATGACTTCTGCTGTGTACTCCCTTGTGTCCTGCAAGCAAGGCTCAAAGAAAGTCAGGGGAGTCACTTGTCTGGCCTACCAGGGTATTCTGTTGCATTTCTGATGGTGGTAAATGGAAACAAAATGGGAGATTGTAGTAACTTTCTGGTTTGTATTTTTCTGTGTGTTTGGGATGAGCTGGGATGAGTTGGCATCCTGGGGTTGTGCACCAGAAGCGTTTTCAGGGTGAGCAAGGAGGGTGTAGAGTGCTTTGGACTTTCAGACTATTTCTACCTCTTCCATCTATCTGTCAACAGTCTCACCAGTATTGCAGGCTTGGCTGCCATACAGGATTCCAGACTTTGCAAGCTTGCAGATATTTTCTCAAATGCCTGTAATCAGGATTTATATGGGCACTTCATCCCAGCATACTGGAAACTGTTAAATTTTAAGGCAGCCTGGCCTGTTTCAAAAGCCTTTCTGATGGTAGTGGTCCTTGTTTGTGTAGGTTACCAGTCACACTCTGTTTGGGTGCAAAAAGGGCCATTCTGGGATTTCTTTGTATCTTGTTATGGAAAGGTTTTAGTCAGTACAGTGACTATGAACTTGACCTTGGTGTTGAATTGCATAGACAGTCTCTTGATGATTCCTTAGAGATCTTTAGGCAGGAAGTTTGTACAGTTTTCCTTACCTATTGCTTGAACCTTAATGAATTTAACACTCTTTTTTGGTTGTTTTTTCCCCTTCGTGCAGATGCAGTGGCAGAACGTGGAACACGTTGGTGACCAGAGTCCTTATGTGACCTCAGTGATCCTCCACATTAAACAAAATGTCCCCATCATCCGTGACAACCTGGCCTCCACGAGGAAGTATTTCACCCAGTTCTGTATAAAATTTGCAAAGTAAGTTACCAACGTGGCTCAGAGGGGTCCCTGATCTGACTGCTCTGTTTGTACAGGATAATCTGTTTGCTTCCTAGCACACAGCATCAGTGGCTCTTGGAGTATGGGTGAAGACCTTCTCCTTTTGAGGAGAGAACGGAGAAATTTGGGGCATCATTTACCTCAAAATAACATAATAGTTCTGGTGTTTTAAGGAGGGTGGGTAGGATGAGTATATTCTGCCTTCACACTCTGAAAGCTGATTTTTTGTGCAAAAATGGTTTAGTAAGGGAGGGAAGATATACGTTCAGATTTTGGAGGTTATTACAGGCATCTTCCTGGCAAGTCACTTAATGTTGAGCAGCATGAGAGAACTGGAAGGTGAGACAGAAGTTCACTTGCCTCTTGATTCAGGGTTGAGGGTGCAGCTCTCCAGCATCTCTTGGACATCTAAACTTTGAAGCTGTGTGTCCAAACCCAAAATTCAGTTATTTAGCAAGATACTTTGAACTCTTCCCTGTTTGCCTTTGGCCAGTTGAGCTTTGCATGCCAGTGCCCCAAGAAAAAGCCACAGGAGGACTTGGACAGTTGGAGCTGCTGCTTTTGGGGTTGCACGTGACTGCGCTGGTGGACTTGGGAGCAGTACATATCGTGTGTCACTCTAAAATACCTTAACATTTCATTCATCTGTAATAAGCTAATCATCCAAAAATAAACTCTATGGCCTGGCAGTCACTGTGTGGGTTTGAGATCAGAGCCTCAGCAGGGAAGGATGCAACCAGCTCTCCTGGGAACTGCTCACTTTCGCAGCAGGGAGGCTGGCCTGAGGGTTTTGTTCCCCCTTTCTAGCTCAGAGTACTCATTAGTTTGCATTAAGGAGCAGTTACTGATAAATCATATTGTGACGTTGCCTGTAATCACTGTTTGAAATGCTGTCTCAGTCAAAATTTATTGCACTTAAGCCTTCTGTGTGGTTATGCTTGAGTTTTATATCACTAATGTGGCGATAAATAAAAAACCCCATTTACTCAGCTGTTCACAGCACACTCTTAATACTTCAGCTTAGTTGCCTCCCTTTTAACTTTATTGCTAAGCACATACCAAGTAAACTCCAGATAAAATACCCAGCACTCACGTTGGAGAGAAGTTCAGGTCTAAGCTGGGTGCCTTCATCACAGCTTATTCCCTAGAATCCTGCAAAACTGCTGCTCCACCTCCAAACCTCCTTTAATGCAACTGCAGCTCTGATCTGCAGCACGTGAAACTTGGGACAGTCCTGAGTTCACTACACTGCAGAATTGGAAATTTGCTTGCTGAAAATTCTTTTTGCCTGATCATTTAGAGTCCTGCACGACTTGCTTTAAAGGAGAGCTATCCCAGTGTAGGGGGGAACTGACCTGCTTAAAATGCTCCTAACATTTTCCTGCACACAAACACATGTATTTTTTGCAGTTCTGAATTCTCATGGACTCTGCTGGCCTGCCTGACACAAATACCTGGCCTTTTGTGTGCGTCACAACCCTGAAAATCCTTTTCACAGGCATTGTGCTTCTCTGTATGGCCGTGCCTGTGTCTCTGTCAGCTGCCAGCCACTTCTCCACTCTATTGGGTTGTGTAGAGCACGGGTGTTGAGTTACAGGACCACAGGGGAGAAGGCATCTCAAGTCACTAAATTTAAAACGGAGGGATGCGAGCCAAGTCTGGAAGAAGAAAAATGACCGTCAGAAATCGCATCGATCCCCTAAGCTAATTTGTCATTTTTGCTTTGTTTTGACCAATATGCACCCCTTGTTCACTTGAAATGCTGAGAAGGAGCTGGCTTTGCAGGAGGCACTGGTGGGCAGGTGAGGGGCTCTGTTCTCACTGCACCTCCATCCTTATCCTTTGATATAAAAAACTGCAGGAGTGAAGCCGTGGCTGCTGTGCAGGGATGTGTTTGGGAAGTCTGTGACCTGACCTCAGAGAGGAAGAGATTAGAACCAAGAGACAGAAAAAACAAACAGTTCTCCTGCTCGCCAGAAGAGCACCCTTGTCCAACACAACCAGCCAGGAGTGGTGGGTAACTGCAGCAGGCATCCTCCTGGTTGCTCTGAGCTTTGCATCCTGCTTTTAGGAAGATCATAATGAGGAATCTCTGGGAGGTTTTGAAGCAGGGGGCTGAGCTCAGCCTGGGCCAGGCTGCAGGGTTTGGTCACCACTTCCACACAGAGGGTGGTGTTAAAGGAAAACCCTTCTCAGCTGTGGTGACTCGGGGACAGCAGGATGCTCTGAATGATGTCCTGTGGCACCTTATCTCTTGTCAGGCAGGCAGACTGTGGTTGCATCTCTGCCTGCCTTGCTTAGCAAGGAACTGTGTTTGCTGCATCATCCATGCAGGGGATTAGGAAAACACAGGCTTTGGCAGAGCCACTCCTGTTGGATGGGAGCCTCTCAGATGCTGTGGTTTCTGTGCTTTAGGTTCCTCATCTGCCTAGCACTGCTTTTCTGTTACACTGGGGACTTGTCTGCTTCTACGGCCGGGGTTTGCTGGATTCAGTTTTATAGCTGAAACTGTAAATGTATTCTGGCATCCAGTCTCCCTGTGTGGATGTGCAGGGAGTGAAGGCGTTCAGAGTTCAAAACCGCGTGCAGAGCATTCCCACTGAACACGCACGTACTGCTCCCACCAGGAATGCCTGCAGGGTGCTGGGGGAGCCAGGCTCTGAGTCCAACCTCAGCAAGAAACTCAAGTGAATTTTTCAGTTGAGTGCAACTGCACTTGATGGTCTCTGTTCATCCAAAAAAAAAACAAAAAACAAAAAACACGAAAGCACAAACAAAACAAAACAAGATGAAATTACCAGAGCAACTTTTGGATCTTATGGTTTGTCTTCTCTGTCTTCTCAGCTCTCTGGAGCTGAGAAGCTGTTTCCAATACGGCAGCATGAAAGAAGAGGCATGTGGGGATGGAAGGTTGCTTTACCCTTCTGCATTGATTGTGGGTGGCCATCTAAGGGGCCTGGGAATTCTTTCATGCAATATGGAATGCTGTCTATAGGAGACTCCGTGGTTATATAGAAAAGATAGTTTAAAAAAAAAAAAAAAAAGGGGGAGGTGAGGGGGTCTGTTGGCTGCCAGTCTGCCACCCTGTAGAAAGAAAGGCTTGCCCTGTTTCTCATACACACCATGAGTATTAGCTCCATGCTTGAACTTAGAGAGGGAGGGAGAGTTGGACCTACGTGTAAGATGAAAGATACAATTAATCTCTTGCACTCTTCTGCCTATAGCAAGATGCTGCATCCAGAGATGCTATGGATGGATCATTTTATAGGATCACCTGAGCTCCAGCTGTGCTTGGCACTCTCTGACTGCCCCCCCCCCAAGAATCAGTTAAGCACCTGAAAAATGGTCTTCTAAATCAGATAAGTTACATCTCTGTTGTATGCTTTTGTGCAACAGGAGACAGGGCTTGCTTTCCTCCTTTTATTTATATTTGGTTGCCACGGATGTTTCTCTGGTGGCCAAATTCAAAGCTGTTTTAGGGCAGCCCAGTAGCTGGTTCTCAACGGTAGTTTGAAATTGTTCTCCTTGACACCTCTCCAGGAAAAAGTGAATCACTGAGAGAGCTGTGGCTGTGTCTGAGGGAAGGGGAAAGGAAGGAGCCTTCCCTTGGAAGAGCTCTTCCTTGAACCGTTTCTTTCAATTTGCTCAGCATCTTGGCATGCTCCATGCCTGAGTTACTCTTTTGTCATTCTTCCATGAGAAAGGGTGAAAAATAAATGCCCTGGCTTGGAAAACAGGTGAGAGGACAAACAAGATGCTGTCCGTGCTCCTTGTTTCTTGGGAGGGAAACAAATAGCTTGACAGATGCAACGGGGAAACCATGCTGAATTTAGATCATCACCATACAAGGCGCCTCATTCAAAAGGACAGAAAACAGATTCACTCACGTGAACTTAGGACAGAGCCATTAAGTTCTAAGACCTGCCACCAGGTCATGGATAAGGTCCTGGAAACGTGAGCTTTGTAGGCATTTGGCCAAAGAAGAGTCTCTTGAAAACAAGGCAGCAAAAGGAAGACAAGTACAAGTGGTGTGGTCCTGACAGATGGAGTCTGTGTGGCTCACGCTGGCCTCTTTCCTCACCTACAGCTCCTGAGTTTTCCCAGTGCTGCAGCTGAGTCAGGAAGGTGGGGCAGGAGTTTCTCCTGCAGGTGCCAGCTCTTCTGCTAGATCTGCTTCATCACTGAAGGGTGAAACTACCACAAAGCCTAAAAGCAAGAAGCAAAAAGCTCAGGCCAGAGTTGACGCTCTGGAGGATGTTGTCCAAGGTGGTGAATATTTGGCTTCCATCTTTGCCAGTTCTCCCTGGTTGGGTGCACATAACTTGGTCACTTTTCTGTGTCTCAAGTCCACGTTAGTGAAGTGGGTTAACGGTGTTTTCCTTTCCACAAAACTTTTTCTTGTCTTGATAGTGTTGGCCAGCAGCTTTCTGGAGGAGTGCCTTTCTGTGTGAGTGTCCAGGGCCCAGACCTCCAGCCTTGGCTGGACCTCAAGTTCAGTGTGTAATATGCATCTTATGGAATTACTAGCATGCAGTAAAATGTCAGTTCTGGATACAATCAAGATACTTCCACTCTATGAACAGCCATGCTAATCCAGGCATGTTGCTGGGTTTATTAGGTACAATAGTTTGTGTGCTTGTTCTTGACCTTGTACTGTGACATTTCACACATAGTTTATAGCAATTTGTTTACACAAAGTATATGTGCAACTTCTTGATTAATTTAGCAATCAGTATGGAATAAAGCAGAAGAATTGTACCTAGGGCTGGTGGGTTTATTACTGAGTATACTTACTGTGGCTGGAGGAAACTTGAGGACCAAGCACTTACCAAGTCTTTGTAGAAGCCATCCTGGTTTGGTTTTGCATGCTTTGTTACCACAGAAGACTATGACTCCAAATACTCACAGGTAGTTGTGCCCTTTTCTGTCTCTTCTCTGCAGCTCCTTCATTCCCAAGTTCATTAATCATCTCTTCAAGTGCAAACCTATCAGCATGGTGGGTGCAGAACAGGTAAGGAAAAGTTAATTGCCTTGTCCATGATACTTCATTATTTTGGGGTTTGAGAAGCCGAGGCAGTTTTGGTTAAAAAGGGGCAGAGAGCTGAGTTATGTGTCCTGGGCTGCTAAGGGGCAGGGTGGCAGCAGATTTACAGTGACACATGGTCACTCTGCCATTTGTAATGCACAGGAACAGCAAACTTCTCACACACCATTACAAGGCGTCACAATGAGTTTGTCTCTAGCGTGCTCCCAGCACACAAAGGATAAGAAAGATCCACATGGCAGAAAGGATTGCAAGAAGCTCCTATTTCCTTCTCAGAAAGACTTGTTTTTCTGTCGCATCCTTTCAAAAAATCAGGTCATCACACAGTCACTCTCTGCTGCTGCTCTGCCTCCCTCCCCTGCAGGCTAGGACACTGCAGCTCTGTGAGGATGAGGTTTGGGTGAGGTTTGGGTGAGGCAGGCTTTCAGCTGTCCCCTGCACATACAGCTGTTCCACTGTGGGTTGATGGAAAAAAAAAAAAAGGAAAGCAGAATCATCCGTAATGGGACTGCTGTGAACTTCAAATGGGTGCCTTAAAAGCTGCTTGGATTTTAGGCATCAAAGCTGGGTTCTGAGCAGTGTGTTTCTGCAAAATGAAGCAGGAGCTTTACATCAAAACCTTCCTCTTTCTTAATGGAAAGCAAATGAGTGAAGCACAGTTCTTGCTTGTCTTGTGTGATGAGCAATAACCTGTGAGTGATTAAATGAAGTCTTTTTTTAAAAATAAGCATCCAAAGTGATTAACTGGTTGCCAGTGGTGGGCTTGTGTCTAATGTTAAAAGGTTTTAATATTACTGTATTGGAATAGCAGGCCCATTTTGGTTCTTCAAAGCAGACTGGGAAGGTTTTTATTAGCCTGATTGACAATGAATATTTCTCATTATAAGTGGGACATACCTTCCTGGGGTGGATGTCCAGAGGTCTTCAGAAGCTGATCTCTGTCTTCATGGGTCCTCATTTGCCTTAGTGTAATTTGAACATCTCCCTGGTCACCCAGCAATGTGTTCCCATGCTGCTTTCTCTCTTCTGATGCAAATGTCACTGCGGAATACTTTTTCCTGGCCTTCCTGGTCCTAAGCACATATTTTCTTGCTCTTTGCTGGTAATTGTGTTGAGATTGATGGCATGGGTTCATCTCACAGCCGTGATCTGCTGCCACAGATAACAGGGTTCAGATTTGAAAAGGTGTGACCCACCACCTCTCCTCCACAGCTGAGCCTTTTGTATTTGAGCTGAATTCCTATATGGGCTGAAAATCATGCCATAAATGTTCATATTGACCATGGTGGCTGCTGGGGGGTTCTGCAATGCCCATAATGTCATGTGTTGCTCCAGTAGAAGGAGCTTCCAGCTGCTCCTGAGAACCGTGTAGCAAGAAATGCACTGAGAGACTCATGTGTCAGTAAATCATTCTTCTCTTCCTCTAGTTTGATTTCAGATTTCTGTCTTTCACTGGTGGTGTCTCACCTCTTCAAATATACCTCATGCAATCAGAAGAGTGCAGTATTTGAGGTGATCTTGCTCTGAGAAACCCTGACCCAGAGCATTTTGCCATCACATGGTGCTTGTTTGTCTGGGCTGAATTTTGTGGCTTCTGCTTGTTGCTTATTTAGCCAGTGGTCTGATAAAAAACAACGTGCAGGCTGTGAGTTTCAGTGGACCTGTGAGCACAGGACACTGAGCTGTTCTCAGTGTAGCTGTGCTGTGTTCCAGTTTTCAAACAAAAAAAAGGTAATCAAGCAGTTGAGTATCTGCAGAACAAGTGACCGAATGGGTGGCTGGGTGCAGGATGAAGCACGGTGTTAATTTATGTGACCTCAGAATCTAAATAATCCTATGGCTGCAGGTCATGGAAATTGTTTCACTTTACACTGTCAAGGGAAGAGGACTGGAAACCCATGCTTTGTGTGCCAGATGTTGAGCTGCCAGAAGTCATTTCAAGTCAGCAGAGCAAGGTTCTGTTAAAATCAAGGAATGGTGCTGACCCATAGCCATGGGTGATCGTGTCTTCTTGAAGTGTCATTACCTGGGTCAGTTCTTTCTCTTCCTGCAGTCCAATTACTGGGACTTTTCCCCAGAAGTGTTAATTTTTTAAGGATGCTGGATTTTAGCAGCTGGTGGAACTGTTAAAAGGGCCCTGAGTAACCTGTTGTGATTAACTCTTGCAGCTGCTGTTGGACACTCACTCTCTGAAGATGGTTCTCCTGGATCTGCCCTCAATTGGGTCCCAAGTGGTGAGGAAGGCTCCTGCCAGCTACACAAAGATAGTGGTGAAAGGCATGACTCGGGCTGAAATGATCCTGAAGGTAACTCAAGACTTTTGATAACCTGCCAGCCAGACTAGCTGGACTGGGAATCAGAGCAAGCAAATTCCAGGGGGCCCTTCCTTTGAACACAGCAATCTGCAATTGCACGTGAACGTATGCGAGTTTGTCCGGATGTGCTGCCAGCTGTTCTACAGAACTGGCTAATTCTCCTTGGTTTTGCCCCCACACTCTATTAACATCACATTTGAGTTTTCACCCTCATTTTTCAAGGTAACCAAGGGCTCAAGTTCTGCTTACTTAGGAAAGTTGGGGCACCAGATTCCCTCAGGAGCTTGTGAAAATCAGAGCTAGCATCCGTAAGTGTCTGCTGTGGGGCAAACCCTCCAGTTCAGGTTACTCCAGGCCTTTGTGCAGACTCTGTGGTGCAGGGGAGCCAAGCTGTGCTTGAGTCACCTGTTTACTGTCTAGTGTAACAGCCAGTGCAAACATGTCTGGGTTACTGTATTCACCAGAGCCCTTTTTCATTTTCCAGACCTGGTGCCTGGAAAATGACCCAAAAGTGGTGTGGTGTCCTCATAAAAAAGTAACAAGCAAAGCAATCTCCCCTTCCCCTCTGTTGTTGGAGTAAGAAGTCAGGTT
This sequence comes from Phaethornis superciliosus, assembly GCA_023637945.1. NCBI lineage: Eukaryota > Metazoa > Chordata > Aves > Apodiformes > Trochilidae > Phaethornis > Phaethornis superciliosus. Next base: position 3,177,370 of record JAJQWJ010000023.1, on the reverse strand, counting down.
TGATCCCAGGAGAAGCCATGGGATCTGTGCAGTGGTACCTTGCTGGGCCATGAGATTGTCCCCTGCTCACAAGCAATGCTGTGAGGTTGTTTCTGTGGGTGACTTAGAGCTGTGGTCAGGCAGGACAGGCAGCTGCCAGCCAGAGCCTCCTGTAAACCACAGCCAAAGCAAGGGCTGGGGGGGTGCAGGGCCCAAGCTCTCTGTGCTGGGCTGCTGCTCAGCCTGGCTTTGCTCCAATGCCCAAAGTAATGTCATGACTGAGTTTATGTTCTGAATTCAGAAATCAGTTCTACAATTCCCTGGGTTTGGTGTAAGGTGGCTGAGGTGTTCATAGCTACGTTAAAGCAGGTCTAAATTTTCTTATGAAGGACCTGAAGAAAAATATGCCCTGGTCCTGCTGACAGGAGCAGACGAGAGCAGTGCCTGCTGCATAGTGAAACATCTCTTTCCTTGGAGCTTGTATTGAATCAGAAAAGTAACATAATTAATTTGTCTACCCTTAACATCCCATTGGCTCCGTTGGGATTGAGATGGAAGTAATGCAGGGAGTGCAGGCTGCAGGAAAAGCATGGCCAGGCTTGCACCAGTGTAGCTAATTCAGGAGGAGTATCACTGAGTCCACAGATGGCACAAAGAAATGAATTCAGCCAAGCCCTACAAAGCACATGTGCCAGCAGGGAGGAGGGCGTCAGGGTCTGCACGTCCTGCAGACCTGTTTCCTTTCTCCTCTGGCTATGCTGTCTGAAGCCCCAGCTTTTCATCTTGGCAGAAGATTTTTACAAGGGCTGTAAATTAAGGATTTATAAGTGTATACATGGCTATGATGTTTCATTGGTCTGAAGTGCAGGGAGAGAAAGAAATGTCTCGGTGACAGAATACAGTGTGGGGTGAGCTGGGTCAGTGGAAACATATGGAAATGTTTTCAGAGACAGGGGAGAGTCTGGTCCTGTGCTGTTCCTGCCCTGCATGCAGGCACACAGTCACACACACTCTTCCCCAGGAAGATGGTTTTTCTGCCCAGCACTATCAAAAGATACATTCCCTATGGAGCTCGCTGCTTATGGAAGGAAAATACAATGAGTAATCATCTTCCCAGCTTCAAGGCTGTTCTAATTTTTTTCCCTGACATTGCTGGGTCTAAGAAGGTGTGAGCTCCAGGGAAACCATCAGCAAGGGGTTCACACACTGCATCCCAGTCAATCCAGAGGAGCTGCACCCAAAGGACAGCAGTTTCGTGTGGCACTCCTCACTCATCAGGTGTGTGTCAGAAGCAGAGTGCTCTGCCCCACACCATCCTGGGGACAGGGGGTGACTTCAGAGTGTTGTCCCATTTCCCTGCCACACACTATCTGCTCTGCTCTGGACAGAAAGGAGCAGGAGGGATGTGCAGCCAAAGCAAGAGTCTGGAGTGTGTCCAGGCTGCCTGATCTGGGGACTTTGGAAGTGTCCCCCTGCCACCAGCACTGCCTTCCCCTCACAAGCATCTCCCCAGACAAGCTTCCCCAGTGCAGCAAGGTGAAATCTTGAGCTTTGCCAGCATGTCAGTTCCTGCCAGCCCCCAGGTGTACAGACAAAGTTCTGCTGCTCTCTGGAATGTGATGTGCAGCCCCTGCCCTCTGAGCACCACTGACCATGCAGGAGACATCCCAGCTTCTTATTTCCTTAATTCTTGTTACTAGCAGCACATACAGCCTTTTTCCTGTTTCTTTAGCATTTTAGTTTAGAATAAGCCAGTCATGCTTGTGTGCCTGAGTTAAGAGAGCACTGACTTTAACTCATAGAATTTCTCTGATTTCTTTTTGTCTTGGCAGGTGGTTATGGCTCCACACGAGCCCCCGGTTGTGTTTGTTGACAATTACATCAAACTCCTTGCTGACTGCAGCACAGACACTTTCCAGAAGATACTGGACATGAAGGTCAGAACCAGTCCCACAGGGTTTCTGCTCATCCACTTAGTGCAGGGTTGAGACTGTTGGTGACTTTTTTCAGCAGTGGGAAAAGCACTCCGAGGCGAGCGTATCCTCAGTACCCTGAAAGTGTGTAGAGTTGCTACTGAAGAGTAGATTTCCAGTTCACTTCACATGCTCATAGCTGCTCTCCCTCCAGGGGCTCAGCTCAGTTGTCTCTGGATCATCCAGCGCTCTACACACAGCTCTTGGAGGGGGTGGGTGAAGAAAAGGTTGAGGTTTGAAATGGGCTTTCCTGCAGCTAACCTCAGGCACACCCACTCCCCAAGCAGCATCTAACCAGCTTGCTGCCCTCTCCTTTTGCTCCCCCAGGGCCTGAAGAGGAGTGAGCAGAGCAGCATGTTGGATCTATTCCGCCAGCGCCTCCCAGCTCCACCCTCCGGAGCGGAGAACGCCGTCTCCCTCTCCCTGAGCGCTCCTACGCCCGAGCAGGAATCCTCACGGATACGGAAACTGGAGAAACTCATCAAAAAAAGACTCTAAGTGAGCAGAAGGGAACTTTCTTGCTCAGAACTAGCTGCAGTGATCAGGAGCAAAGCTCGTCAGGCTTAGGATTCACAATGTGCTGCTGAAAAATCCACGTCCCGTCGTTCCCACGTCCCCTGATCCTCCCAACCATCGTGTGCCACCCAGCTGCGTCTCCGTCTGGACCCCAGGAGGATCTGACCAAAGCGTTTAGCAGGAATAAAACCCAGGATATGGCTGATTCCCTGTGGTGGAGAAAATAAAGGTACCTGGAAGTCAGCAGCTATAATAATGGTTTAGGTGGATTCAGAGAATATCTGTCCTGAGTGTCCCAGCTGTGCTCCTTCTGCAGCACTGAGGATTTTGCTTAGAGTCAGGTGTTAATGCTCACTCCCCATTGCAGAGCTGTTCCTCAGTTTCATTATTTATTTCAGGGGGGAAGAACCAACCCCAAACCAACACTAACACCACCAAAAAGAACCCTTTACCAGCTGGGATCCAGGCATCCACAGCTCCACTGGATTAGATGCCCAGGAGGGAGCCCCAAAGCAGATTTCTCCCCTGCTCCTGGGACAGGCCTGCATAAACCACCAGTAAAACAACAAGGCAAATCCTTTTCAGAACAGGAGGAAAGGGCTGGGTTAATGCCTTCTGCACCTTGGCAAACCTCCTGCCAACAACCACAGTCATTGTTACAGCTTAAAGGCCAACCCAGACATCTGCAGAGCCCATCTCCAGCTGCTTGTTATTTCTCTCATATGTGCTGGACTTTCCTGCTGTCCCTGATGGGAGTTCCTGTGCCACCTCTTACCCTCTCTCCACAAAGGGCAGTTCATGGAGCCAGTGTCAAACAGCACCAGCTCCTTGTTCTGGTGCCAGCTGGCACATCCCAAGCAGGGCTGTGTCCCTTTGGCATCTTCTCCACCCTGCAAGGAGAGGTGCTGGGAGAGTTTGCTTCAGCCAGGAGCCTGGGACAAGATGCTTACACCAGCCTCAGACCTTGAGGGCCTTCCTCTCCACCTCTTCTTCCAAACCTCAGCTTGCACCTGTGCAGGGAGGAGGAAAACCAGAGGTGAAATATTTTGGATAACTCAGCCACAACGCCAGCTTGGAGCAGAGCTGGAGTCGGTGACATCTGTGCCCAGACCATTGTGTCAGCTTCTCTGAGCTTCTCAGTGCAGACAGACATCACCTCCTCATTAACAACACTGGGTTTCTTCCCAGACTCCTCTGTACCCTTTCTGGGGGACTTAGAAAGCATATGACCAACCACAAATGATTGAATCCTAAATGGGTTTTAGATCAACCAGTTGTGCCTGCTTTATTTCAACTCAAGCTTCACCTGCAGGAAGAAGTCCTGTATCAGTTTGGCAGGTGAGGAGCTATTGCACTGTCAGATGCCTCCTCAGGAGAGTCCTGCTCCCCACCAGGTCAAGTTTGGGCCTTAGGACCATATTTATTAGGGGCTGTGCTCTCTAGGGCTGGTGGTACTCTCTGCTTCACATCTGGAAGGGGGGGGGGGATCAGACACACCCAGGAAAATGATCTCTGTGCACATGCTGGGACTGGGGAAGAAGGAGATGAAATGAGGAATTCCCCAAGCAAGGCTGAGCCTGGGCTCATGCTGCATCTGCCTGTTCCTGCTTCAGCTTGGGCTCAGGCTGCTCCCTTTCTCTCTCCTCAGCCCCTTGGCTGCAGGAGGGCAAATTTGGTGCCTGACTGGTAAAAATGTCACCTTCCCTTTGCACAGCTGGCAGGGCCCTGGTTGCAGCATGCAGGTGCTCAGCTGCAGAGAGCCACAGAGTGACATCTGTGGCAGTGACAACACTGGTGGGGAGGGATGGCCATTTCTCATCATTCCAGTTTTAAAAATCGAGTCCACTGCTACTCCATTTATTTCCTCTCCTGATTTCCCCCTGGGTGACAAAAGAAGGAGTGGTCTGTTCCCCAGGGAGAGGTTATCTCAAGGTGCATGTGCAAGATGGTTCACACCTTATAGCCAGGGAGGAGGGAACACGGTTTGCAGACATTCATTATTCCTGTGGAGGGACAAATAATTTATTTTAGATTAATTTTTCTTTGCTCTGTCAATGGGTGACTCTATAACTAAATTATGAATAGCTGAAGATGATGTTATCGTTGTGTGTCGTTCCTCAAAGGCTTCCCCTGTTTCATTCTCCACATTTCCTTCTGGAGATAAGAAGAAATAAAAAGGAAAAAATTAATTTTTAGTTTCAGCCTTTGGAGAATGCTACAGGTCTGGGTGTTGGGAGTTCAGCTTTTAGAGAGCAAGTCTGCATTTTTCTACTTTGGGTCAAAGGGTTTTGTCCCCCTGGCTCTTGGGTATTTGTCAGATTTGGCACATCTGTGTGTGTGTGTTAGCTCTGTGGGGTTTACATCTTGGGGGAATAAAGGATGATTATTTTTTTTTTTTTCTGTGTAAAATGCCACTTTTTACGTTTTTTGGCCGAGGTGTAAGTCTGGCAGTACGTTGGAGTGTGACACTAAAATGAATTAAATGGTTACAACGTTCATGTGCTGGGTGTTTTCTGTACAGCAAACCCCCAGGGCTGGAAGGGACCTCACCCAAAATGCACAACAGCCAGGGTTTTCTCCTGCAGCCTCTTTCTCTTCTGGCTTTTCCATCTCCTGTTGCTCCAGCTCCCCACAGGCAGCATGTACATTCACAGCAGCTCCCTGGGCCATGCGGGTGGCTCAGCAGAGCTGACCTTGTGCCCCTAAATAATCAGATCACTTCTGCTGCCTTTGACTGCTGCAGAGATTTCTGAGAGATCCTAATTTTTCCTTTGCAAGTGAGAGGTGGTGCTTTTTTTCCACAAGATGGATGACGTTGGAGGAGTTTCTCTTGCCTGGAGAATTAATGACTCATTTGCTTTTCTCCTACCAGTCCTTCCCTCCCCTGCTCCTTGCAGGAGCAGCCCGAGCCACGTGTGTTTATTTCTTTTACAGCCCTGACTTCAAACATCTGAGTGATGGTGTCCAGGTCTCCACAAGCCTTTTCTTGGTGGCATTAGGACAATGAGGGAGACATTTGTCTCTGGGCTATGTCAGAAAATTCTTGGCCAGAAGGCGTTACTCCACGCGCCGGCGGGGCTGATCCCAGTACCTAGTGCTGCTGTCACCCCAAATTTAGGTTAAAGCCTCTGCTTGTCCCCTCCTCCCAGCCAAATCAGCTCTGAGTTGGAGTCCAGGTAGGAGCACATGGGCCATATTCACCTTTGAGAGGACTTCAGGTGATGGTGGAGGTCACCAGGACCAAAAAACAGCAGCGCCAGAACCCACAGTGCTGCCACCGAGGTCTGGATCCTGTGGGGAGAGGAAAATCAGTCTTTGATCCCTGCTTGCAGCACGTAGAGCTTCCAAGGTCCCAGGGAAGCCTCAGCTGGTGGCTCAGCAGTTTGAGAAGTCAGTGATGGGGCTGGAAAAGCCCAGCAAACCTCAGCAGCTTCAGCAATGTGCCCTCAGCCACTGTGTCCCTGCAGCCCGACTGCTCGCAGGGCAATCCCACTGCCTGGAAGTGTCAGGGTGAGCACAACTCCGGGGCCCAGGTCCATGGGCTGCACCGTGGGGAGCAGCCAGGCATTTCCCATCATTTGGAAATAATTTTCCATCGTTATCAAATAACAGGGATTCCCCCTGCCCGCAGCGGCGGCCCCCCGCGCCGCATCAATGTGCCTATTGTTCAGTTGCTGATTAAACAGAGCCCGCCTGGCCCAGAGGAAAGTCCTTTCTGGAAGGAGGATCTTGATAAGATACTGTGTGCAGGCAGTTAAAAAGTAAATAATAGGGACAAACATGGTGCAATGTACAGGCAGGGGAAGAGTTTTCAAATATCGTGGATTGCACGGATCGGCACGGTTTGAGAGGCTTAGAAAGAGAAAAGCTCTCTGGGAGGGCAGGGTGCATGTGCCTGCAGAGCAGGGCCCCTCTACACAGTGGTTACTGAGAGTGTTTTAGTTATTGAGTAGCTACAATTCAGGTTAACACTTCCCTTTCCTCCTAGCAGGTGAGTTTGCAGCTCTGGGCACTGGCACTGCAGCAAATCCTTCAGTCTTGAGCCCTGGGCTTCAGACCCCCCTCACCTGCTCAAACTCCATTTCACCTGCCAAGCCCAGAAAGAAGATCCTGGAAGGGCACAAAATTTGTCATTTGTGTCAAGCCAGAGCAGGGGGGGAAGACAAGAGGAAATGGTTTTAAGTTGTGCCAGGGGAAGTTTAAGTTGAATATTAGAAAGAATTTCTTCACGGAGAGGGTGGTCAGGCATTGGAATGGACTTTTCAGTGAAGTGGTGGATTCTCCATCCCTGGAGATATTTAAAAAGAGCCTGGATGTGGCACTCAGTGCCATGGGCTGGGAACTGCAGCAGTGGGTCAAGGGTTGGACCTGATGATCTCTGAGGCCCCTTCCAACCCAGACAATTCTATGATTCTATGATTCTATGATTTTATTTATTACTTTTAAGTAAAGAGCAACAAGATTTCCAGGAGCCTGTGTGACTCCACAGCACCCCAAGCACAGCCAGCATGAGATCCCTCGTGCTCAGACCCCTCTGTCCCCAGTCCCCCATCTCTTCAGATGCCCCCAGCCCTCAGTGGTGCCTGCCCAGGAGGTGCCACAGGTTCCCCCCCACTCCTGAATTGCACCCACTCAGTTATTGGCAGCACGGGTTTTGGCCCAGGAGCTCCACAGCAGCTCTGAAATAATGATTGTGTTCATCTGGAAACTGCTCCAGAGCCTTCTGAGGCATCTTAATTTCATAAAGGGCTTTTATGAAAGGAGATTTTGGAGCAAGGAGCAATCAGCTTTCCCACTGCTCACAGAGACCAGAGTCTCTCTGGTTTTGGTTTTGTTTTTTTTTTTTTTTTTGGAGGGGGGAGTGCATTTAAATCAAAAGGAAGAAAACACCTGTCCAGCACATTTGCTCAGACTCCAAAGATTTCAATCACAATTTTTAATGTTCTTTTTCTTTCCATCTGCATTTTTCAGCAAAGACAACCAGCCTCATAGTATTTCTTCAAAGGAATGTAAATTCCTTGAGGAAGTCTCCGGAGTTCCCAGCCCTGCATAGCAGCAAACCACAGACGCCTACGGCTGAAAACTCTGCTCTGCTTTTAATTTTGGGGCAGGGAAGGAATTCTTTTCAGGGGTTTGGGTTCACTTGTGCTGGGCCCATCAGGCCAGACTGCTTGTTACTGCATAGGGGAGTGTTGACTTTGGCTGGCTGCAGGCAGTTGCTTTCCCTCCACAAGAGTATTCCCCCACCAAATCTGATGACATGGCGCAATTATTTCATTTGGATTTTCCAAAAAACGTTCCCTCGATCTCATGTAGTGCTAGAAAAGCCTTTTCCTTCTGATCCCTTGTTTTGGCTTCAGCAGCTTTGCCTGGAAAATGCAGATTAGGGGGGGCAGTGGCATATTTAGGTCCAAATCCTTGGGACTGGAAGGGGTGAGAAACAACAGTTTGGGGGAAAACTGAGAGTTTCGAAGGGTGTTATCAACCCCTCGGGGCTGAGTGGAGTTTGTGGGTAAGAGCTGATGCTTTGCAGCCTAAACTCAACCCCTGTGAGCCCTTGGGAGCCGGGGAAGCTGCTGCTAAGGGTGAGCAATGGGAGAGAGTGTCGGAACACCCAAGGGACACGGGTGTCCCAGTCCCAAAGGGCCCCCACCACCCCCGGGGTGATAACGGGGGCACCCGGAGTATGATGTGGGGATACAGGGGGATGATAGAGGCACTGGGGGGATGTTGAGGGGTACGAGGGGATGGTGGAGGCACTGAGGGGATACGGGGGGATGGTGGAGGCACTGAGGGGATACGGGGGGATGAGGGAGGCACTGAGGGGATACGAGGGGATGGTGGAGGCACTGAGGGGTACAAGGGGATGAGGGAGGCACTGAGGGGATACGGGGGGATGGTGGAGGCACTGAGGGGTACGAGGGGATGAGGGAGGCACTGAGGGGATACGAGGGGATGAGGGAGGCACTGAGGGGACACGAGGGGATGAGGGAGGCACTGAGGGGACACTGGAGGATGAGGGAGGCACTGAGGGGTACGAGGGGATGATGGGGGCCACCGGGAGGAATGATGAGGGGTTCGGGGAGATGCGGGACGAGGTCCCGGAGCCCCCGCCCCCGGTCCCCGCCGTGTCCCCGCCTCCGTCCCCGCCTCCCCGTGGCCCCTCCCGCCGCCTCAGCGCAGCCGGCGCAGGGCGCGGAGCGGCGGTCGGTAGAGTAGGGTCGGGTCGGTCCGGTTGGGGACGGTTCCGCCATGGTGGGTCGGCTTAGTCTGCGGGAGGTGCCTGAGCTCCCGGACATGAGGAAACGGGGCGACACGGGGCTCGACAGCCCCGATTCCGGGCTGCCCCCCAGCCCCGGGCCCACCCCCCCGCCTTGGCTCCTCTCCTCAGGCAGCCCCGACCGCCTCGCCGCTAACGGGTTGCCGGAACCCGACCCGCCCGCCGCCGCGGTGAGTACCGGTACCGGCCTCCCCCGACACCTCTCCTGCAGCCCCTGGGCTAACGGGACCTTCCAGCCGGGGTTGCGGGTCCCGGGCTGCCTGCCGGGCCCCGGGATTGCCCGGGAAGCGGAGGAGCCGCTGCCCTTCAGCCCCCGCCGTGGTGTTTCCCCGGGGCTGCTCCCTTCGCCTTCCCGCTCCAGGCCCCGCAGCATCCTTAGGGGAAAGGAGGAGGGAAAACCAGCCCGGGGGGGCTGGCACCGGGGAGTGAGGACAGGTTGGAAACAAGTGAGTCCCCCAGCCGTATCCCTCCCTTCCACGTTCGGGAACCGGGGTGTCCAAAGCCAGGTCTGGGGCTGTGTTGGGTCTGGGAGGTCCACGGGGCTTATAAAAGCTTTGAGTTTTTGGGGTCAGCCCTTGCTGATGGGAGTGAAGAAGCTGCCCCAGGTAGGGCTTGGGACAGGGTCCCAGCATGTCTGTGAAACTCTCTGTGGATGATGAATTTTTGTTACTCCAGAGAGTGACCCAGAGGAGGAAGTTTGTTGAAGTGTGGTTGAACAGACAGCCGTGTGCTCAGCTTGGTTAAAAATGATTGTTGAATGTTGTCCCTGAGCTGTTGGGACATTTGGGGAACTTCAGCTGAAGAGGAGCCATCCCTTTCCTAGAGCTGCTGGGTGGAATTGGAGCAGGTTGTAGGAGAACATTGCCTTCAACACTCACAGCCCCCTTGGATACTAAAGCACATGTGTAGAGGTGGCTTCAAAACCACAATTGGGTTCCTTCTCTTCAGGGCTGGGAGGTTCTGGCTGAAGGTTGCTCTGGTTTCCTTCCAGCTGTAGGATGTTGCTGGGGCGGTGTCAGCACTGGCACAGCCTGGCCCAGCCCATGCAGGAGAGGAGAACAGGGATATTCCATGAATTAATCCTTCCTGACAGGTCCTGTGTGAATTTGGTTGGATTGAATGCCTCAAATAGTAGCCATGGTGTAGCTGTTAGGTGCCCTGTGATTATTTCCTCCTGTCTGATGAATCCAGCAAGGAGACTTCTCTCATACAATGTTAGCTTTAAAATGAACACAAGCTCCTGCAGTGAATGGGCCATGTTCTGTGCTGCAGAAAGCCAACTTTCTCTTCCATTTCCCAGGGTGGCTCCTCTGAAGTAAGCTTCCAAAGTTAGGACTTTGTCTGAAAAAAGTACACCTTGCCACATCCGTGGTGCTCTAGCCCAGCATCATGTCAGACCTGCTGGTTGTGGCTGTGGGCACGACTTGATTAGCAGATCCACTTGGCACCCAGATGGGAACCTCAACAAAGTACCAAGGGCTAAATCAGTGTAGTTAGTTACTTGAGCATATATGTAACACAGTATGTTATATGTAACATAAATGGGACTTTTTTTTTTTCTTCTTTCTTTTTTTTTTTTTTTTTTTTTTTTTTTTTTCTCCAGAATTCTGTGTTTTCTCCCAGCCCTGTTCTCCCCTGCTGCCCTCCAAGGTTGTGTCCTCTATCCTTTGGCGAAGGAGTTGAGTTTGACCCTTTACCACCAAAGGAAATAAGGTAAATATCAGGTGTTACAGATGCCTAGTTCTGAAGGAGTCAGCATGTAAAGGAGTGGTTCCCTCTTATCAGTGCCTGGGAGCCAAGTTAATTTATTTGCAAAACTATTCTTTCATGCAGCTGTACATTCCTGGACATTTTTACAAGCTGAAGGAGTGTTCAGTCTCTTATAATTCCATGTGGGTTTTTTTTCCAGGAAGACTTTCCTGTGTTTTAATCCCCTGTTTTTACTTCACTGCACAGCTCCAAACTGTTGCCTTTCAACTGATTAACTAGAAAGTAATCATGAGGGAAGCTCTCTGAAGCATCCATCTTTCTAGGACTGTTTTATTAGGGGAAAGGAATTTTGCTCTTCTAATCTCATGGGTTTGTAATAAGTCCTTTCTATCTTATCAGCTGTGGCTGGTGTGTGAACTAAAGGGAAAGTTAGTACTAAGAGAGTGTATAATTATTATTTTTAACGTGCTGCATCATTCCACAGCTTGTGAATTATTCTTTGAACATCATAGTTTGCTGTAATGAAAATTGAAGGCTTCCAGCTGATTACTGTGCAAGCAGAGGTAGACAGATAAAATCAAACAGAAGCCTACTGCAGGGAAGGATAGAAAAGCACTGGTTTCCCTGGCTGGAATTGGAGGCAGTTAGCTCCCTGACAAAGCTGTCATGGTGTGAAGGAGATGAAAACTTCCTTTTGCAATCCAGGCACAGAGGATTTTCTCACCAACAGAGTTTGATGTGCAAATTGTAGTATTTTCCCACCAGTGGAATCTTCAGAGAGTGGTCCATGCTGAGAGCAATAGTGGGGAACTCCCGTGTGACTCTTGGCAGGGGAGAACTGAGAAAATTTCGTGTGCTTCCATGAGCTTGGCAAACTCTGAGGAATTGGGGTGCTTATGTGCAAAGCCTAAATTGCGGATGTGCACCTCTGGGTTTAAGCCCTGGAGTTTGAAGGAGGTTCTGAGTTTCATAGAGCTCGGGCTTAAAAGAACAGACATGAGGGTTGAGAAGCTGTTTGGCAGTGCTGGCAGGAACAGTAGCAGTTCTGGGCATGCTGCTAACATAAGGTTTATTCCTTAACTGGGGCAGCGTGGGGCTTCCTGTGCTGGCACAGGTCTCAGGAGCTTCCTCAGTGCTTTGTTTCCCAGCAAATGAAGCAGGCTGCTCTGGAGCAGAGCTCACGGAGGTGTCTCTTGTATTTCAGGTACACTTCCTCAGTTAGATACGAGTCGGAGAAGCACTTCATCGATGACGTTTACATGCCGGTGGGCCTGAGTGTATCCTCCTGCAGCCAGACAGTCATCTGTGTCCCCAACTGCACGTGGCGTAGTTACAAAACAGAGGTTCACCTCCAGCCCCGTAACAAGCCCCAGCGTTTCACCAGCACCACCATTGTCTACCCAAAGCATGCCAAGACTGTGTACACCACCACGCTGGATTACAACTGTCGGAAGACCGTGCGGCGGTTCCTCTCCAGTGTAGAGCTGGAAACTTCGGAGTACCTTGGGAACGACTGTGTCCTGGATGGTTGCTGACTGACAGCTGTCTCTCTTGCTCTGGTCCATCCCGGTCCCATCTAACATACTGTGCTAACTCCACGGGTTAAAGTGGGGACAGATCCTCTTTCTCAGCTCTTACTCCTGCTTTAAGCATCAGAATGGCCCGAACGCAGTTTTTTCTTTGGGAACATAAGCTAGTAAGGAACTTGTTTCTTCTCTCCCCTTCCCCACAGTGCAGGAATCAGGTGAGAATAAGGGGAAGTCTTTTCCCAGAGATAAAAAAATGACAGGTAAGGAAGAATGCGGAATAGTGGCTGGCAGGTGGAAATCTGTTTGATGCTTTGTGGTGATGTGCAAATATGAGGGCGGTCTGCAGTCTTGCAGAGAATCTGCTGGGTCATTTGGTTACAACCAGCCAGAGCTGTCATTCCCTTCGGTTGAGATTGTGAGACTGTTTTCTCTAGATGAACCATCTCCTGGAAAATGCTGGGAAAAACTAACAGAGAAAAAATCTGGAATTCTGCATTTAACAGATACAGAAATGTTGTCCTGTGGCATTCATGTCCAGATTGTAGGTATAAGATGGAAAGAACAGGAATTCTGCGTGGGGCAGGAGATAAACTGTTTTTTGGCAGCTCCAGGCAGCAGAGAAAGGATCAGGCAATTGAAGTTCTTTAGATGAATGATGTGATCTACCTTCTGTACTTACAATGATTTCTGCTCTGTCATCAGTGTCACAGGCCAGTGTTGGTGCACGACGTGTAGTAGGACTTACAATGAAGAATATCAGGCCAAAAAATATCCCTGTATTGCTGGCAAGTCAGGTCTTGACAGCATGGTTATGAAAAAACAACCAGTGCCTTGTTTTTACTGACGTTGTTCTGTCTGCACTAAGGGAGTTGCAACTAGGAAAGTTTTGGAAAATGCACCCCGTATACAGGGATCCAGAGTGGAGAAGGAGATGCTGGGATCAAGTGTGAGACTGTCAGGATAGGGCTTGTGAAGAGGTAGATGGTAGCAAGGGACAGGAAAATTTTTATTGCGTAGCAAAACCCCACAGTTGCATCTCTGCTTCTCCACTGAACTTCTTGCAAAGGTCCGTGTCCTCTCTGGACTTTAATATTCAGGATGTCACTGGGAGGGGGTAGCATTTGCCTGTCTGTAGGCTGCTGAGTAACCCCTCCAGTCCCAAGTGTGTGATGAGTTTGGGGACCAAAGGGAGTAACTTCAGGTACTGTGAAAGGCCATCTGGATGTTATGTGCATTAGTTTATAATATGTTTGAAAATAAGAGAGGTTTCTTGCTTTACCCAGATATTTTTTTCTATATTGACAGCAGTGTAGTGTGGAGAGCATCTGCATTTGGGAGCATGGCTTACACTGGTGGCTAAGTGTGGTGTAGCAGCTCAGAAACACTTGGTAGACTTAGCTGGACATGGCTTTTCTATGTATTCCAAAACTCCTCTGGGGTGCAGGTCACCTTTTGGTGCAACATCAGCCCTGGACCTGCTTTTAAAGAGGACTTGGCTAGTGCAAAGACTTAAGGGTGAATTTTGTCAGTGGCATCTTATAAACTCGGGAGCCAGTTCTTGAGCTGTACTTGATGTGTGTTTGTGTAAGTGTGATGAATGGTGTGGAAGTGTACCTAGCCTGAACTGAAGTTGTTTGGGAGAGTAAACATGCATTGGGAAGGAAAGCTTGAGTTTGTGTGGTGTGAGGGTTATTTTTGTTGTTTTGGTTTGGTTTTATACTTATTTATTAGCTCAGAACAGAATGTCCTTAATCTTTGGTACTTGCCTCAAAAAAGGGAATCCTCCAAGCAGGGTGACAGAGGATGCCAAGGTCAGGTGGGCATTGTTTCAGAGTCACCTCATTAAAACATGTTGGGTTCAGACTGCAGCATTTAGGAGATGTGTCTTAAATACATGTTGCAATTCTCCCCTCAACATTGCCCCACGATAAACCTGTTGTGTAACAGAAAGCACAACCCAGCCCCTGGGTGTGTGGGCTTTCAAACAGACAAAACTCTGCTTTGGGGAAGCTGTTGCATCATGGCTTGCTTTGCAGTTCTGTGTACCTTGCTCCTGAAGCATCTGGTGCTGGCCACTGTTGGGCACAGGACTCTGGAAGAACATGGACCCTGGCTTGCTCAGACTGCTCTCTTCCAACGAGTTCATTTGCAGGAGCTCTGAGAGAAGATGATTTTAAGTTGTCATCATTAATTGTCCCTAGTGGAGTTAGAAACTAAATGACCCCTACTCTATGCTTTGAGGATAAAGCCACTTGATTTTTATAAAGGAAACAAACTTAATTATGTACCTCTTAGAATCATTTTAATCGGTAGAGATACCTTTTAAATTATTTATGTTCCAACATTTGCAAAGCTCTGATTAGCTCTGTGCAAGTGTTCTGATGTCTGTGATGTTTCTCATCTCCCCCCTTCTAATTTTCAGTTTGTCTTTTACTTTATTGGTAATAAATGATCTGAAAACCATCATATAGGAAAGTCTCTTTATTTTTCACTCATAGCTTTTCAGTGTTTATGATGATACTCTACTAAGTAATAAATACATAACATATCCTGCCAGTCCCAGCTCCCTTCTTGTTTCTCTTACATTATGTGTTGCTGTTTTGATCTTCTAGGAAGGTGTTTCCTCTATAAAGCTGTGTATTAAAAAAAAAAAGCCCAATGCCAAATGCTGTGCTTTTATTAGTTTAGTAAGACATTTGAAAGAGTGCCTTGAAAGCAGCTGAAAATCCTCTCCAATATGTATTTGAGTCTGGTCTAGTGTTATTTTTAAAGAGAGTTTCTTGTGTAGATTTCAGCTTATCCTGCAAGTGAGGCATTTATCCTTTTCAAATACAACAAGTATTTAACTGTATCAGAATTTCTTTTCCCTTTTTGGTTAAAAATGTAAATTCTTAAATGGCACATTAGTAAATACACCAGAAGAATAAGATTAGAAGGTGATAATGCATTAAACTTTATAAAAACAAAATAGGTCGTTCCAGCTATTGTTTTGGGAGAAATACTGTAGTGTTTTGCTGGATACTTGCTCTGTTCTTTAATCCCTTCTGATTTTGCAGGCCTGCTCATTTTGTTAGGATCTCTGGCAGAGTAGAAATTAATGCAATTGAACATCAGTTAATTGATTCTTAATGGGATTTTTTTGCTTACTTTTTATTGTTCATCTGGTTATCTGCTTACAAAAGCTCTAGATTTGCATGTAATAACATTATTGGAGTCTAAGAAGCTTTGAAGCTATTTTAAAGCATGCTGCTGTTCCTGGGGAAGTCTGTGCAAGCATTTGAGTATCAGGCAGTGTTTGAAGTATTAAGCAGAAGAAAAGCCATATATAAACACCAATTGCTGTATAAAAAATGCTGTATTTGAAGAGCCATTAAAATACAACTTTAAAAATCAGAATAGTATCTTTCAGGAGGGCTTCAGGAAAAACTTTCAGATATGCTGTCTAACTTCCAGGTATTTCCTTTAGTGTGACCCGGGCTGTTTTCCTTTAATATTGTAGTAATGCTCTATATGAAAGATGTTCCTTTAGTTTAGATGTTCCAAGAAGTTGGAGAGTACAGGGCAGCCTACTGCTTGACGTGATTTTTAATGCACATTGGCCACATAGGCTTCTTGTTAGTGCATGCCATGGGAAGGATAACCCCACTGTTATAGATGAGCTCCATTTTCTATGCCTATGTGCTGTACTTCTCCAGAATATCAAATCTGAGGGTCTGATACAGCGAATTTTTATAACAAAACAAAATACTGTTACCTAAAAATTAAATCACAAGCCAGGAGACAAGGAGTGGATTCCAATTGCCATTTTGCAGCTTGCTCAATTTCATGTTCTAGGTAAGTTTTTGTGCCTGCAAAAGATCTTGGCCTCTTAACATACATAACTGAGAAGCTCAGGTGTAATGCAGTGAGTATTATTTTGAAATAAACTGATAGTAATAACTAGGGGTACTGCAGGACAACTAGGCAGCATGGAAAGGAGCACTGCTGAAGCAATCTGGGTTGATCCATATTTGAATTAACTGGTCGGTTTGGTTTTAAAATATAAATGTCTGTTTCTTCACACAGGTCTACAAGAGCTTTTTGTAAGATTTTGGTTGAGAACTCTGGTTGCAGCTCGTTCCACATCCAGGACCTGCTCACTCTTGCTCCTCTGGAAGATCCCAGCTGCAATTTTCTTTACACACAGTGTGCTGGCTGCTTGTGGCTGATGCCCTGTGATGAAGTACTGAGGAATGCCTGACAGCAGGGCATGGCTCAGCACTCATATGTTGCTGGATATAAAATTCATACCTTTTCCTTCTGTTCATCTTATAGATCTTCAGCCTTTCTTCTTCTGCAGCAGGATCATCAAGAATCCCATCCCATCGAAGGCTTTCATTGAGCTGAGCAGAAAGATCTTGCTCTGTTTGACTACAGTCCAAAATGCTAGAGGTTGATACTGCAACTGTGTTTATTTCTGCATCCTTCTGATTCTTTCCTGCTTTATTCTGGGCTGAGTCAGGGTTCCTCTCAGGACTTGGGATTTTGGCTGATGGAGGGGAATGGGCCCGCTGCTTTCTGGTTTTGTGGTGGTGTTTATCTGCTTAAATGATAAACACTGTTAGCAAAAATGTATGCATTGCCTCTGAGGCTTTCCAGGTTATTTAATCAAGTAGATTATGGGACAAGTGCTTGCTGCACTTCTACATGGCCATTAATAAGAAACCAAATCTGTAAGAAGATATTAATGGTCTAAAAAGATTATTTTTTTTAAGTGGAAAATATATATTTAGCAGATTGGCTAATGTAATGATTCTCACACCTGTGAAATATATTTATTGAGGTCGTTAATGCAGTAGTAGTACTTCTACACTGGCATCACCATGCTTGCCTAACTCAATTTAGGCAGGAAATTGATTCTTAGTTGTTGGAGATTTTTTTTAAAGCTGTTACCATTAATACAGCAATGGAATTTTTTTTTTAATAATTTCTGGAAACTTTCAGGCACCTTTTTTACTGAGATCCCGGAAGTGAACGGCTGTTCCTTTAGATGGAAGATTTTTGAATTTAACATCCCATTTCTGTAGCTCTAACAGCAATTTAGCTACTGATGGGAAATTAGATTGGGGCTGTGACTCATGCCCATGGAATGGCAAATATTTAAACAACTATACTGTAGCTCACCAAAAGAAAACCACTAAATATTTACAGCATCCCAGATCTTAGGCAGTTTATGAATTTTCCCATTTCTTGACAGATGTATTCTGCCTCCTACTGCTTGTGCTGTGTAGTTACATCTACTCAATCTTAAGATTGTTTTGTTTTGGGTTTGTTGGTTTTTTTTTTGATAGACGTGTAGCTGTATATGAAAGTATACATGTATACTAAAAGGTTTTGCAGTGCCATAGGTGGTTTCCTAGACAAGGCTGTTTTTTCTCTCCAGGGCAGTTGTCCTGCAGGATGGAGGAAGGGAGACCCAAGCACAGCATCCTCTGGCTGTCAGGGAGAGGTGAACCCCAGCTGTTTTCCTGCTGGGGCACACTCAGGCTGCACGTCCCTTTTATGTCTGTGTGGTGGGGATTGCACAAACATTCTGTGTTGAGCAGTGGTCATGTAGCAGCCTTGTGGTGCACACACAACTCCACCTGATGACCCCTTCCCTCCCCAGGCCTGCCTCCTGGGGGGTGTTTTGGGGAGCATGGTGGCTCTCTGAAGGACAGTGGTGTTAGCCCATGCCTGCTCTGGTGGCCAGCCCAGCTCCTCACCTGCTTGCACAGAGGTGATGGTGGTGGCAATCTTGCGTGGCTTCTTCTTCTTTCTCCGTGGTGGTTTCATGCCAGGGGGCTGTGGTGGAGGAGCCCTCAGCCCTCGCCTTCTGACAGCTCCGGTGTCCTGCATGGGGGGCTCTGCAGCCCATCTGGCATGGCTGCCCACAGCCGCCCTCCAGCCTGGTGGGGAGCAAGGGAAGGAAGGTCAGCAGCCCTGGAACAGCCTCCCACCTTGTCCATGACCCCCCTCTCAGTCTCCCCTTGGTGCCGTCCTCCTCCATTTCCCCTCAGCTCCTCCTCTCAGTGCCTCCCTCCTCCATCCCCCCTCAGACCTTCCTCTCAGTGCCTCCTTCCTCCATTTCCCATCAGCCCTTCCTCTCAGTCTCTTCCTCCTCCATTTCCCTCTCCTCCATTTCCCTCTCCTCCATTTCCCTCTCCTCCATTTCCCTCTCCTCCATTTCCCCTCAGCCCTTCCTCTCAGTCTCTTCCTCCTCCATTTCCCTCTCCTCCATTTCCCCTCAGCCTTTCCCCTCAGTGTCTTCCCCCCCTCCATCTCCCCTCAGGTTTCACCCTTCCATCTCTCCTCCTCTCAGTGCCTCCCTTTCCACCTCACCTTTCCCCTTCACCTCTTTTCCCCTCAGCACTTTCTCCTCCATCTCAGCCCTGCCTTCTGCCTTCCTTTTCCCCTCCTCTCCCCTCGGTCTCCAAGGCAGCCATGGTGCAGGTTCAAGCCCGGGCCTGCCCGCTTGGCCAGCAGCCCAGCGCCATTGCTCTATGGGAACAGCCCCGTCTAGCACAGGTTTCCCCCTCCCCTGTGCTCCTCTGCATGTGCAAATCCCGAGGCAATATGGCCACACCAGAAAGTGTTGGCTTCTTCGAGGCAGTACCTCAGTTCTGTAAGTATGAAAGTGCTGAGGGAACCTCTCATCTTTATTCCCTCCCTTTCAACTTTTCCCCACGTCAGAGCAGTGAAGGTACATGTGAACCACTGCTGAGGTGGCAGTGGCTCTCCCGAGTGCTTTGGGGATGGTACAATCCTCAGATCTTCTGCCCTTGCTGCTGGGTTTTGATGGCGAGTGTTTAAACAGCCTCACCAGCAAGAGAGAGGTGAGCCTGGACCAAAAAGAAAAACATTCACAGAAACTCTACCAACAGTTGCTGGAGCAACACACCTCTTATTTGTCATCCTTTCCCTGGAAATAACATGAGGATTAATCCTGGTTTGGTTGCTTTCTCCCCCTCCCTTCCTGTCTCTTTCCTCCTTTCCCTCTCATCTATTTAGATGTGAAATTTGGCAGACACCGATGGTTGTATTCAAGAAAGGTTGTGATGAAATTGGGCTCCCAGGAGGCTGCTCCCACAGCAGATCCCTGGGCTGCAGGCAGCACTTCTCTGACTGCTGCTAATGGTCTGATTTCAAAGTGTCAACAGCAGGGGTTTCACAGTGATGGGTATTACCAATGCTGTACAGCAGCCAGCAGGTCTCCAAAGCCTGCGTGTGGATGAAAAGGATGGTGACACAGGGCAAAAAGGCAAGGAAAATGGGAACAGCAGTGATGAGATGTAAATAATTCATCCAGACTGAAAAGTGAGTACAATATTTCTTGGAGGAAGGCTGAAGGAAGGGGATTACTTGCAGCTACTGGTGTTGTTTTGTTAATTTTATTATGATAAAACCTAACTTGCCAAGCAAAATTAGAACCCAGTGGTAGCAGTTGGCCTGAGCTACATTTCAAGAAGCTACTCTTCTGACAGCTCCTTCCTACAGTATCAGGACAGGCAGGACCAACATTCATCTGGTTAACCTGCCCCTTCTGCTGCTGCAGTTGGCTGGGAGGGTAGGCTGGGTTGTGAGGTGCTCCCCAGCATCAGATAATTTTATTCTGAAGGAATGTCATCCCCAGACAAATCCCTTACTCTCTTGCTGCTTTCTGTCACTTTTCCCTTTGTACCTCTTTTCTGTTTAGACTGAATTTCAGACTCTGCCATGCCCAGGGCACCTTAGGCTCCAGTCTCAGTGGATGTTGTACATGAAATTCACAGCAAAAATGCTAAGAACAAACTTTCCACAATCCTCTGCAGGCTTTATTGCATCTTGGAGACATATATCTTCTGAAAATAAACATGTCATAAATTCATAAAACAGAAGTCCAATTTGCAAACCCTTACCAGGAAGGGTAATTGTATTCAAGCAGTAGATTTAATCCATATGCGTAAGGGTTGTTAAATTAATTTCTCAATTTACTTGAATATTCCTACTATCCTCTTTAAGGCTTACCTTGAACAAGGAAAAGAGAATTAGATCTGAAACTTCTTCATGCAAGCAAGAAAGAAAGAGCATTGGATCAGAATGGAGTTTGTCTTTAAAAATGGTTAAAAAAGCAGAATCTTACTTTGCTATAAAGCATCAGTATTCTTCAAATGTTTTCTTTGCCATGTATATTCTTGAACAGATGTGCTCTGTTAGCAAGACTTTTGTTGTTGTATGGATTAAAGACTGAATCACTGACCTTTTTATTGAGGAATGATAATTGGAGGGGTGAATACAAATTGAATCACTGAGGACCAAATAGCAGAGGATTGCAATCAGAGTAACAGCTTGAAAAAAAAAAAAAAATCATGGCCTTCTTGCTGTGAATTGTAAAGTGAATGGGCTGAGTTGGAGCAGTCAGGGTGATGGGAGGGGAAAGCCAAACATTTCTGGCCATGGCAGCTCCTTGCCAGTTGTCAGCCTGTGTCCCTGGAAAATGGTCTCTTTTGTCATTAGCAGCCAGTGAGTTTGGCCTTTGGTTACTCTATGTGTTTAAAGTTGCTCATAATTAATAATCTTATTATTTGTGTATTAAAACGCTAATTGTCCACATCAAATTCTCATGTCAAACACTGAACAGACAGACAATAAGAATCTCTACCTGAAGGAACCTGTGATCTGACCAGAAGTGACAGCTGAGCTGTGGAAAGCAGAGCAGCAAGGCAAGGACACAGCTGAGAATGGGAGCTCAGACCCTGCTCTCCATCCCTGGAGGTTTTTAAAAAGAGATTGGATGTGGCACTCAGTGCCATGGGCTGGTAACCACCAGATTAAGGGTTGGATTTGATAATCTCAGAGTCCTTTCCAACCCAAATGATTCTGTGATACCAGTCCAGAGTCCAAACTGGGAATCTTTTCCCATAGGACTGTTACAATTAGAATTATTTTGCTATATAGCAAGGTTGCTTTTAAGCATCTCTAGTTTCACCTTCATGCCCACCAGTTGAACATCTCTCTGAAAACACTCTTTATTTTTCAGTTCTTGAGAAATGTGCCTGTCCAAGGGTGACACAGAAAGGCTGCTCCCTGGTGTGCAATTATGTGCTGTGCTGGAAGGAGAGTGGATCAGCTCAGGGCATCCATGGTGTGACTGTCAGCACCACTGATAGGCCTGGGGAAAGGGGTTGCTATCTGTTACAGCCCTTGTTGGGTGTATATATGTGTGTGTGTGTGTTTTAAATCTCTGGCAGCTGTGATCTGGTGAATAATTCAGTGAAACTCATCACTGATAAAAGGGAGATTTTGAAGGGTTCTTTTGGTGGAAAGTGCCTGCTTCCTGAGAAGCGAGCTTATTAAAAATTGACTTCATGCTATCAAGTTAAAACTCATATTTAGCCTTTCTAAATTTTTAATGCCATGTCATATTTATTCTCTCTGACTTCCAGCTATCAAAGCCCAGTCAGACTCCAAAGCATCTGTTGGGTATCCCAACAAACAAATTCAACAGCAGCATTGTTACAGCCTCTGAGATCTGTATCATTTCCTGCCAGTACAGCTACTTAAATAACATAATTTATATTTTTCCTGAAGTTGGCTGAATGGGATGTTTAATTTATTTATATTATTGACTGTGTGGAGAGCAACCCTGGTGAGAAATGTCATCTTCAAATGCTTTCTTCCACAGAAATACAGGCTCTGTATTAATGCAAACACTGCTTCCTCTGATGTATTTTCCAACACTTGCTTAGTCCAAAACCCAAAATTTATACTCAGAATTGAACTTGACTTATGTAAAAGGTGACTTAGGGAGCCTATGCTAATCCTGAGGTCTCATGGATGTGTGAAAGTGATGGGGCTTGCAGGGTCACCAAGTTTCTCAGGGGGAGGCTCTGAACAGGCAGTGAAAGCACAGACATTATTTCTTTTTCTATTAGCTCCCCTTTTCCTTCTTTTCCACCCCATTCCTGCCACGTGGCACACTTACTTCCTCCACTAAACATTTCAACAGTAATGTTGAAGCCCTAATTTCTGTCTTCACAGGCTAGTGCAAAGGAATAATTTTATTATTTAAAGGAATAATAATCCTGTGGTTTTCTGTTGACTCACAGGATGATCCCAGAGCTGTCACTTCACCAGGAGCATTGCATTTGTACAGCTCTCCAGACATGCACTGAGGAACCTGTTCTCTGCCACCGAGTGTGAGGGCTCAGGCTACAATCAGCCCACAGCAGCTCTGGGAGGAATAACCTTGTTGGCTGTGATATACGTTGATGAATTTGTATTCCTGTAATGTATGTTGATGGATTTATATTCCTAAACAAGTAAAATTCAGGAAAAGAATTAAATGAGTAAGAACTAAATGTCAGTAAAAAATAGAGTAAACCCCTAATACTACTAACTCCTGTTAGCCAAAGGCTAACTAGGCACCAAAGGAATGCAAACACCTACACAAAAACCCCACAAAGATGTCACAACAAGCAGATAAAAGACAATGATTATGGTCAAAGTTTGATATTGTCTTGCAACAACAGAGTGGAGTCAGCAGAACCAAGAAAGGTAAAAGTTCAAGCCTGATGAAGACTTCTTACTTCCTCCAAAGACCCCCTGAAGACCCCAATACATCTCCCCAAAAAGAAGACTCCACCTAGATTCCACCCAGACTCCACCTATTATGAATATTATAATGAAATGAATATGCATAGAATTGTACTCAATATAAGAGAATGTCAGAGCTTTGATGGGTGTGTGTGAGGGGTTGGGATTCTGCTCGTCCCCCGCACCCAGCGCTGCCTTGCTTACTGCAATTTTATTAATTAAACCAAGCTACTAAAAAGAACATTGAGTCTCACTCAGTGGTCATTTTTATAACATTGGCAAAAAAAACAAGGCTAAATTTTGCTGCTTTTCCAGGCAGCTTGATGGAGCTGTGGATTCCTATAGGATCACTCTATAGATTTCCACCCTTAATATTTTCAAAAGTCACAAAGCTCCCTGTGGCAGACCCAGCAGCTCACCTTGCTTTTTGCTACAGGGTGCTCTTGTTCTGAACTTTATTTTTTTTTCCCCCCACTGGAAAGTTCATTTTTGTGGTGGGGTTGGGTTTGGCTATGAGTTTGTTAATTTCCTAGAGGTTGTTTTGTTTTGATTTTTTTTTTTTGCGCTTTGAAGTTTTGGGTTTGTGGTGGTTTTGTTGTGTTCTTTTGGTGGGTTTTTTTTAATTTATTTTCTTTGTGGGGTATTTTTCTTGGTTTTTTTTTTTGTTTGTTTGTTTTTTTGGTGGGGTAAGTTTTGGTTGTTGAGGAACTTTGGATGGGTCTGGGGTTTGGTGGTTTTTTTTTTTTGGTTTTTTTGGTTTTTTTGTGGATTTTTTCGTTCCACCATTTCTCCTTGTTTGTCCCTCGGCTTTCTTTTTTTTGGGGTCGGTCTTTTGTTTGTTGTGGGTTTTTTGTTTCTTTCGGTGGGGGGTTTTAAATTTATTTTCTTCGTGGGGTATTTTTATTGGGGTTTTTTTTGTTTGTTTTTTTTGGTGGGGTAAGTTTTGGTGGTTGAGGAACTTTGGATGGGTCTGAGGTTTGGTGTGGTTTTTTTTTGTTTGTTTTTTTTTTGTGGATTTTTTCCTTCCACCATTTCTCCTTATTTGTCGCTCGGCTTTTTTGGGGGGTCGGTCTTTTGTTTTTTGTTTCTTTTGGTGTTTTTTTTTTTTATTTATTTTCTTCGTGGGCTATTTTCCTTGGGGTTTTTTTTTGTTAGGTTTTTTAGTGGGGTAAGTTTTGGTTGTTGAGAAACTTTGGATGGGTCTGGGGTTTAGTTTGGTTTTTTGGTTTTGTCTGTTTGTGGGGGTTTTTTGGTTTTTGTTTTTTTTTTTTTGTGGATTTTTTCCTTCCCCCAGCTCTCCTTGTTTGTCTCTCGACTTTTTTTTGGGGTCGGTCTTTTGTTCGTTGTGGGTTTTTTGTTTATTTTGGTGGTTTTTTTTTAATTTATTTTCTTTGTGGGGTATTTTTATTGGGGTTTTTTTTGTTTGTTTTTTTTGGTGGGGTAAGTTTTGGTGGTTGAGGAACTTTGGATGGGTCTGAGGTTTGGTTTTTTGGGGTTTTTTTGGGGGTTTTTTTGTGGATTGTTTCCTTCCCCCAGCTCTCCTTGTTTGTCGCTCGTCTTTTTTTGGGGGTCAGTCTTTTGTTTGTTGTGGGTTTTTTGTTTCTTTTGGTTTTTTTTTTATTTATTTTCTTTGTGGGGTATTTTTCTTGGGGGTTTTTTTTGTTTGTTTTTTTGGTGGGGTAAGTTTTGGTTGTTGAGGAACTTTGGATGGGTCTGGGGTTTTTTTTGTTGTTTTTTTTTTGTGGATTTTTTCCTTCCACCATTTCTCCTTGTTTGTCCCTCGGCTTTCTTTTTTTTGGGTCGGTCTTTTGTTTGTTGTGGGTTTTTTGTTTCTTTCGGTGGGGTTTTTTAAATTTATTTTCTTCGTGGGGTATTTTTCTTAAGGGTTTTTTTTGTTTGTTTTTTTGGCGGGGTAAGTTTTGGTGGTTGAGGAACTTTGGATGGGTCTGAGGTTTGGTGTGGTTTTTTTTTGTTTGTTTTTTTTTTGTGTATTTTTTCCTTCCACCAGCTCTCCTTATTTGTCGCTCGGCTTTTTTGGAGGGTCGGTCTTTTGTTTTTTGTTTCTTTTGGTGTTTTTTTTTTTATTTATTTTCTTCGTGGGCTATTTTCCTTGGGGTTTTTTTTTGTTAGGTTTTTTAGTGGGGTAAGTTCTGGTTGTTGAGAAACTTTGGATGGGTCTGGGGTTTAGTTTGGTTTTTTGGTTTTGTCTGTTTGTGGGGGTTTTTTGGTTTTTGTTTTTTTTTTTTGTGGATTTTTTCCTTCCCCCAGCTCTCCTTGTTTGTCTCTCGACTTTTTTTTGGGGTCGGTCTTTTGTTTGTTGTGGGTTTTTTGTCTATTTTGGTGGTTTTTTTTTAATTTATTTTCTTTGTGGGGTATTTTTATTGGGGTTTTTTTTGTTTGTTTTTTTTGGTGGGGTAAGTTTTGGTTGTTGAGGAACTTTGGATGGGTCTGAGGTTTGTGGTTTTTTTTTGTTGTTGTTTTTTTTTGTGTATTTTTTCCTTCCACCAGCTCTCCTTATTTGTCGCTCGGCTTTTTTGGGGGGTCGGTCTTTTGTTTTTTTGTTTCTTTTGGTGTTGTTTTTTTTTATTTATTTTCTTCGTGGGCTATTTTCCTTGGGGGTTTTTTTTGTTAGGTTTTTTAGTGGGGTAAGTTCTGGTTGTTGAGAAACTTTGGATGGGTCTGGGGTTTAGTTTGGTTTTTTGGTTTTGTCTGTGGGGTTGTTTTTTTTGGTTTTTTTTTTGTGGATTTTTTCCTTCCACCAGCTCTTGTTTGTCCCTCGGCTTTCTTTTTTTTTGGGGGGGGGGGGGGGTCGGTCTTTTATTTGTTGTGTGTTTTTTGTTTATTTCCTTTGCTGTCTTTTTTGCTTCCCTCGGCTTCCTTTCTTTCCTCGTGGGTTTTTTTTTTTTTTTGCGGTTTGCTTTTCTTTTCCCCACTCTCTTTTTCAACTCATTTCACTTCCATTCCCTTCAGGCCCTCCCACAGCTGGGCGGCTCCGCTCCGAGCTCCGGCCCGGACCTTGCCGGCTGCCCCGGTACCGGTTCCCGGGGGGGGATCACGGAGCAGGCGGGGCTGGAGGCGGCCCGGTCCGGCCCAGGTGCCTCCGGTTCCGCCTTGTCCCGGGAGGAGCCTTGGAGTTGTGGAGGAGCCGGGCCGGAGGGCAGGTGGGTTCTGGAGGGTGCCTGGGTGCTTTCAAGGTGAGTTTTTGGGTGTTGGTACCGAGTTTTTGGGTGTTGGTACCGAGTTTTTGGGTGTTGGTACTGAGTTTTTGGGTGTTGGTACCGACTTTTTGGGTGTCGGGCTGGGAAAAGTTGTGTGGCTGGCTCCTGGAAAGCTGGGAAAAGGGAGGAGGGGTTGGGAAGTACTCCCCCACGGAGCTCCACAGGTGGGAGAGTCTTGCTTAAAACTTAAAAAAACCCCAAATTGATTTAAAAAGAGCCTGGATGTGGCACTTAGTGCCATGGGCTGGGAACTGTGGTCAAGGGTTGGAGCTGATGATCTCTGAGGTCCCTTCCAACCCAGCCAGTTCTATGATTTTATGATAAAACGCAGCTGAAAGTACAGAAACAGGGTCAGGCAAAGTGCACAAGGCTGGATTTGGGTGGAATTCAGGCTTCTGAATGTACAAATGTGTCACGGTTTAACACTGCTCTCTATTACTGACAGTAGCAGATATGGAAGGTAAAGATGTTGATTTTGAGCTGCTCAAAGTACAAGTGCAACTCCTGACAAGAGACTTAGCTGAAAGCAAAAGTAGAAACTAGAAAATCACCTTTATCCTGGCCTAAGCCAGGACAAAATGACAGAGGGGGATGCGTGTGAAACGAGGCAGAACTGGGAGGCTGAAAGTGCCATGTGCTTTTAAAAAAAAATAAATAAAATTGTGAGCCTTGGTGTCCTTCTGAGAGCTGCTTGGTTTGTGTCTGTTCTGTGGGGAGAGCAGCCATGTGCATCCTGCAAAGGATGGATTGTCACGGTCCTTTTGGGCACAGTGACACAGAGTGATGGGTGCTGTTGTATCTGCAAATAAAAACGAGATGTTGTGCCTGCTGGCAGGGATTTTAGCCTCCTGCAGCTTGGGTCACCTACTCCCCAGGTCTTGGTCAAAGTTTATGGCTTTCATTTTGGATGTACCGACAGCTTTCACAGTGATAAATGTCTTGGGGTTACTGCTGTCTGTTCTGTAATGTTCTAGGGCTTGCAAACCAGCTTAAGGATGCTGAGAAAGGGTATTTCATCCTCCAGATGTGATGGCAGGCCTGGAGCCAGGCTGGAGAGCGAGGGTTTTGTCAAGGGCATCAGGGAGTTTCTCAGCACAGTTTCTCTGCTGTCTGTGAACGCTTTTTTCCTGGTTCACATGAGGTTACCCTTGAAATAGGTTGGCATGTGGTTCTCCTGCGAGGGATTCCTTGCCAAACACTGGCTGGTGCTCAGTGCTTCCTTGCTATGTCCAATCCTTTCTAAGAAACTTGATGCTTTTCTGGTGACTGGGAGGTACCCATTGCACCCTGCCAACCTCCAGCCCAGGAGGCCTCCTGAGCTTTTTTAGCATATCAGAATAATGAAATGAGTCTCTGTAATTGGCCATTTAGATGCTAATTTGCTTCTCCTGTGCCAGATCAACCTGCCCCAGAACGTGAGTCAGAAAGAGCCTGCTGTCTGCATGAATTATTCACTTTGCACCAGCACCTGCCTGGCTGGGGATCAGAAGGAAATTGGGCCAAAGGCTGATAAATTAAGATCCACCTTGCTAGGTGGAACAGCACTGGCTTTCCTCTGCAGCATCACAGGGTGCTGGAAGACTGCTTTGCTTGGGCAAAACCTGTTTTTTTTTATAGCTTACTATATATCAAGTAGCCACGGTAGTGAGTGCCTTTCATTAATACAAGATTGTTGGTGCCATATGTTGGTTTTCCTGTAGTGCTGATTTTATCTTCCCACTCCTCGGACTGGCATGGACCTCCAGGGCATTGTATTTTATAAACTCTTTAATAAGCTCTGCCTTAAAACGAATGAGGCTTCTTGCAGCTGCTGCTAGGATTGGGAAGCAGCTCTGCTTCATGGGAACCTTCCTTGTTTTGCTCCCTCCCCCCCAAAAAACCCTCATCCTCACTTGCTCCTTTTCCAACTTGGCCTTGCATGCCAATTACACCTCTTGCTTTCTGTCTGCTGCGTCTGGATTGTGTTAAATTTAAAAGTTGGACCAACCAGAACTGACTACATGAGTTTTTCCCTATTTTGCTGGTGCTGGTACTGCTTAGATTGAGCTTTCATGGTGAGAGAAACTGGAGAAAGTCTGTCTGATTGGGTTCTTAAGTTGTTGTCCTGAACTTGCCAAGGAAAACAGCGTGTGTTTTCCTTGTCTTTGTTGGCCCAACCCTGATCAGATTGGAATCCTTGTGTCATTTGGCTCTCCATCTGCTACTGAGGGTGTGGAAGGGATGAGATGGAGGTGTTGAAGGGGTTCAAGGTGGTTTCTGTGTGAGATAAACTTTCAGAAAGCCCTGATTCAGGCCAGCATTTGTACAGGCACAGTTCCTCCTGTGCCTCTCTCCAAAGTCAGGTGTCTTCTGCCATGCTCCCACAGCTCCAAGGGTAATTCAAGGTTATTGAGTCCATCATTAGCAAATTCGCTGGTGACACTAAGCTGGGGGGGAGTGTGGATCAGCTGGAAGGCA
Organism: Phaethornis superciliosus; assembly: GCA_023637945.1. NCBI lineage: Eukaryota > Metazoa > Chordata > Aves > Apodiformes > Trochilidae > Phaethornis > Phaethornis superciliosus. Next base: position 3,149,115 of record JAJQWJ010000023.1, on the reverse strand, counting down.
GGAGGGCTCTGCAGAGGGACCTGGACAGACTGGAGAGTTGGGCTGATTCCAATGGGATGAGGTTCAACACGGGCAAGTGCCGGGTCCTGCACTTTGGCCACAACAACCCCATGGGGAGCTCCAGGCTGGGCACAGAGTGGCTGAGAGCAGCCAGGCAGAGAGGGACCTGGGAGTCTGGATTGACAGGAAGCTGAACAGGAGCCAGCAGTGTGCCCAGGTGGCCAAGAAGGCCAATGGCATCCTGGCCTGGATCAGGAACAGCGTGGCCAGCAGGTCCAGGGAAGGGATTCTGCCCCTGTACTCAGCCCTGGTGAGGCCACAGCTCGAGTCCTGTGTCCAGTTCTGGGCCCCTCAGTTCAGGAAGGAGATTGAGGTCCTGGAGCAGGTCCAAAGGAGGGCAACCAGGCTGGGGAAGGGATCCAGCACAAGTCCTGTGAGGAGAGGCTGAGGGAGCTGGGGGTGTTCAGCCTGGAGAAGAGGAGGCTCAGGGGAGACCTCATCGCTCTCTACAACTCCCTGAAAGGAGGCTGGAGCCAGGGGGGGTTGGGCTCTTTTCCCAGGCAACTTTCAACAAGACAAGAGGGCATGGTCTCAAGTTGTGCCAGGGGACATTTAGGTTGAATATTAGAAAGAATTTCTTCACGGAGAGGGTGGTCAGGCATTGGAATGGACTTTCCAGTGAAGTGGTGGATTCTCCATCCCTGGAGATATTTAAAAAGAGCCTGGATGTGGCACTCAGTGCCATGGGCTGGGAACTGCAGCAGTGGGTCAAGGGTTGGACATGATGATCTCTGAGGTCCCTTCCAACCCAGACAATTCTATGATTCTATGATTCTGTCACTTTAAAACACTTGTGTGCTTTGAAATGCAACTGAAGCACTGGGAACTTTAAAACAGGAGGGGAAGGTTTGTGTCTGGACTAAACAGACTTTCCCTGCCTGCTTTTAGTTGTTTCCTTGCTGGAGGAGAAGGGACTGGCCGGTGGTGGGTGGGAGGCAGAGGCTGGGTTAACCTTATCTATCTCTGCTCCTCATTTATCCTCTGGCACAGCAACAAGAGCAAACACTCGGTTGCTAAGGTTTCCCGGGGATAATGGGGTCTGGTGCACGGAGCAGAGAGTAATTACTCTGCCTCTTAGAAGGAGCAGCAGCTAAAAGGGCAAACAGCCCAGCATGGTACCTGGTGCAAGCTGAGAGTCCTGGGGGAGGTGACTCCCTGGAAGCAGGCGAGTTAATTACACCAGCACAGCTCAGCTTGGGAATTGGGAGCTCATCTCCAGCCAACTGTTTAATTTGTATTTTTTAATGAATTTTTTAAAAAAAAAATTGCCTAATTAATTTCCCATAAAAAAAGAACTAATATAGACACAAGCTGCTTAGCTGAAATAACCGGGCAAATGAAAGCTGACTGGAGAGCTTCTTGTAGGCCTGAATAGGACATTTTTGTGTTCAAAGGGCTCTGAGGAATTCATGCTCTGTGGGCACCTGTAATCAGCCCAGCTGCAGGAGGGCTTGTGCAGGCTGTGCTTTTGCTGCCATGAGGAGGTTTTTCTACTGCAGTGACTGCCTCAAAGTTAGCCAAGCACTTCAGTTTTAACTTTGGTACAGTCAAGGTAAAGTCAAAATGGTTTTGGGGTGGAGGAGTTGGGGAAGGGGCTTGATGTAGCAAGATGATGCTGAAAGTGTATGTGAGATGAAAAAGTAAGCTGGTAAATTTGGGACAGAAAAGTGGTAAAGTTAAATACAGAGCTCTGGCCTGGCTCAGGGACTGCATGATGTGGGACTCTGGAGGCTGGGAGGGTATTCTGGGGAAGGATTGCTGTGTTATGCTCTGTTCTTGTGCTCTTCTTTTAAGTATCTGCTGGTCAGATAGTAGGCACCATGCTCACAGGACCTTTGCCATGACCTGCTACTGCCGTGCCCTCTTGCTAAGGCAAACAGACAGGATGTTCTTGTTGCTGTACTGCTGGAAAACCTGTCCTCCCTTCACAGAAGGGCCTGGAATTCTTTGAAGAGAGCCATGTTAAAGAGCTGTGTCTGTGCACTGCTCTAGCCAGGGCTAGCTCTGGGCCAGGCCGATGTGGCAACCTGCTGCCAGTGCAGCTGCCAGTTGTAGTTTGTGCCAAATATCCTGGAACATGGACCAGGAATACACTCAGGAACACCTCCCACAGCTGCTAGGGAAGGTGTGCCTGCTGCAGGAGCCATGGCTGTGTGACTTTGTGGGGTGACACTGAAGGGTGCTTGTCCCTCCCCAGCCTGTGCCTGGAGGCCATCCTGCTGCTCTGCCAAGCTGCATCCCACTAGCATCTTCCAGGCCAAGAAGTGGGAATTGCCAAGTGGGAAAGGTCCTGCTGGCTTTGTGGTTGCTCTGTAGGGCTGTGGGGCTGTGTCACCTGCGTGACCCTGCTGCTATGTCCTTCACTCAGCCCCTACCTGAAGATTTCTCCCTCACAGACTGAAGTCATGTTCTTTGGTTGCAGAGTCCAAGTCTCATCGTGGAGACAGCAGAAGCAGTGCCACAGCAGAGCTGTGCTCTGTTACACATCCTCCAAAATGCTCCTGGCCCCTTGCAGAGGGCTCCGCAGGGCAGTGCTCCTTCCTTGCAGTGCTCCTCTTAGCTTCTGTGCCAAGGGCAGCCAGCTGGACTCAGATTTAATGAAGTTTTGCTTCACATGACTTCCTCCATCACAGGACAGGAACGAACAGGTGGAGGGTTTTTTTAAGGAGGTCATGGAGTATCGATAAGAGCTGCCTTTTAATTCTTAGTTCAAGGAAAAAGCAGAATCCTGGAGTGGAAAGTTTTCTTTCCGTAACACGAAGTACTTTATGCAGTGTACTTGCAGCAGGGCCAAGAGCTGTGAATTTCTCTTGTTCTCTCAGTTCTGGACACTGACAGTTTCTGCCCTTTAGCTCCTTGAGAGGAGCAGGCAGCTTGGTCAGGTTGGTGCTAACTGGAGGGAGCATTTTTGAGAGACAACCCAGTGGAGGCTGACAGCAAGAGAGCTGTTTCACCATAACCCACAGAGATGACTCCCCAGGCTGGCATGGTTTTGTTATCTTGGTGTTTCTGATTCGGCTGCTGCTTCCCCTGTACTTCTTGTCCTGTACTGAGATAAGAAAGGGGATGCTTCACGCCTTCCAGATCCTGGTACCACTTCTCTGTCATCATTCCTGTGGCCATGCAAAATACTGCTTTCCCTCCAGTCCTGCTAGCAGCTCTGATTCAGCCCAGCAGACTGTGGCCTGCAGTCCCATGTCATTCTTGTCTCCTTCTCCCAGGGGGTCGTGTCACACCTCACTGAGGTTTTTTTCAGAGCTAGAAGTCCAAAGCCACCTGCAATGCCAGCTTACATCAGAGGGAGCAGCAGACACCCAGTGCTGGTGAAAGAAAACGCTCCTGTAAATATTTTGGGGAATAATGTATCTGTTTTGGGATATGGGGGATCTCTAGGCTGCGTTTTGCTTTCCTTCTTGCTTTGCAGATGCTGCTCAGGGAATGCTGGAGAGCAGAAAGCCTGTGCTGAGTAACGAGGCAGAGGAGCATGACATTGCTTGTTTTTGTGCAGTCATGCTGAGAAAAGCACACTGTGGTACCAGGCTGGAGAATCTGTTTAGGTCTCAGGAGAAAAACTCTCACCTGATGTGCTCTATTCTGAGTTGCCTCCAGCTCTCTTTGAGCAGAGAAAACCCTGCAGAGGAGGAGCAGATGTACTCACACTTTCCAACCCGAAGGCACAGCTGCTGACAGCAAACTCTGCCCTGACCCTGGTGTGAGGCTCAGCTCCAGCTTTAGCTTTTAGACTCGACCTCCCACAGTGCTGGACACGGTGGGGTGGTTGGGTGCACCCAGCCTCACCAGTGGGACATTGGGTGGGCTGTGCACGAGTGGGAGGGGAGAGTACGTGGTATGGCTGAAGAGTAGGTTAATATGTGTGTGTGTTCTAGGAGGGTTACACATGCAATCCTGTTCCGTGTGACAATCCTGTAGCAACACACCACAGGCTTGGAAATGACCTGGAAGGTCTCAGGTCAGGAGTTCTATGTGAAATTTTAGCTGCTCTCTAAAACTGACCCGGGGGTGGCAGCCTGCCTTGTTCCTTAGCTCTTAAGTCATAGAATCATAGAATTGGCTGGTTTGGAAGGGACCTCAGAGATCATCAAGTCCAACCCTTGACCACTCCCCCTGTGGTTCCCAGTCCATGGCACTGAGTGCCACATCCAGGCTCTTTTTAAATATCTCCAGGGATGGAGAATCCACTGCTTCCCTGGGCATCCCATTCCAATGTCTGATCACCCTCTCTGTAAAGAAATTCTTTCTAATATCCAACCTAAACTTTCCCTGGCACAACTTAAGTCCATGCCCTCTTGTCTTGTTGAAAGTTGCCTGGGAAAAGAGCCCAACCCCCCCCTGGCTCCAGCCTCCTTTCAGGGAGTTGTAGAGAGTGATGAGGTCTCCCCTGAGCCACATTGGCTGCTGCCCTGTGTGTGAGCTGCTGTGGGACCTCTGGGGACTGCCTGCTCCTTTTGCTTCAGATGGTGAAGGAGATGAAAAGAGCAGGAGGTGTTGTGGGGCAAAATTGAAATGCAAACCCACAGCATGTGTGGCACTGAGCAGAGCAGGGAAAGTTGGTGGTGAACCGAAGACGCCAGGGTGTGAGGATTTCTTCTAGCAAGGATCCCTTTTGAAAATGTAGTCAAGGTTTAAACAGTTGTGTGTGCCACCTCAGTCTGTCCTTCCTGTCTCAATCACCCCTCTCTCTGCTGAACATTTCATGCTGCCTTCCATCTCCTCCCTGCCTTGCTTTGCTGCACAGTCAGACTGTGTGGATGAATGATGCTGTATTATTAGAGCCTTCACCCTTTTTACACCTCTGTGCCCCTGCACTGAAAGAAATCCGTGCTTTCTGTGGAATTCCTCCTCTTCTCCCCTGCCTGTTGTTAGCACTGGGTTTTCAGACTCTCCAGGAGCCGGCAGGGATGGGGATCATTTGGATCATGGTTTGTAGTTGTTTGGCAGGAGGAAGCTGTCAGTTCTCTATCCCGAGTGTTATAAAAATGACCGAGACTCAATGTTCTCTTTAGTAGCTCGGTTTAATTAATAAAATTACAGTAAGCAAGGCAGCGCTGGGTGTGGGGGACGAGCAGAATCCCAATCCCTCATGCACACCCATCAAAATTATATTGAGTACAATTCTATACATATTCATTTCATTATAATATTCATAATAGGTGGCATCTGGGCGGAATTGAGGTGGAGTCTTCTTTTTGGGGAGATGTATTGGGGTCTTCAGGGGGTCTTTGGAGGAAGTAAGAAGTTTTCATCAGGCTTGAACTTTTACCTTTCTTGGTTCTGCTGACTCCACTCTGTTGTTGCAAGACAATATCAAACTTTGACCATAATCATTGTCTTTTATCTGCTTGTTGTGACATCTTTGTGGGGTTTTTTGTGTAGGTGTTTGCATTCCTTTGGTGCCTAGTTAGCCTTTGGCTAACAGGAGTTAGTAGTATTAGGGGTTTGCTCTGATTTTTACTGATATTTACTTCTTACTCATTTAATTCTTTTCCTGAATTTTACTTGGTTAGGAATATAAATCCATCAACACACACTACAGGAATACAAATTCATCAACATATATCACACCGAGGGAGTGTTTCTGTGCTGGGGGGTGAGTGCAGCGTGCGTGGCCCTTGGGAGCTCAGCTCAGGGAGTGAGATGGATTTGTAGGAGCTGCCTCCATGCCAGTTTGAGAGGGGCCAAGGCTGTGTGCAGCCTCCTGCTGCCTCTCAGGGTGTCAGCAGCAGACAGCAAGGCTGAACCCTGGGCACTGCAGGGAGGAACTGTGCTGTGGATGGAGAGGGGAACATTTGCTTCCCTCCTGGGGAACTGCTGCACAGCTGGCACCTTGCCTGCTATTGTATCTGATTTGTGTTTGCCAAACAGTATTAAGCACCTTATCTCTGCCCAGCAGGTATGGTTTCAAAGCTGGCAGGTGTCTATTCTGGGAAAGGTAAGTATTAATACCTGGAAACTTGTTCATTAGGGCTCCTGAGATGTTTGCTCTGCTGGAGAGCAAAGTCCAGCTGGAGGAAAGCTTGGTGCCTCAGGACTAGTTTGGCCTCCACTGAAATCTTTTGGCTGTGTCTGTCCTTTGGTGCTTCCCTGTCTGAGCTGCTGGTCAGACTCAGAACTGCTTTAGCTGCAAAGTCCCTTCTGAGGATGCCTTTCTGCCACCAGCCTGGGGAAGTTGGCTCTTGCTGCCTTTACTGCTCAGTTCAGGGTGACCATGGTGGTTTCAGGAGCCTCAGGAGGAGATTTGCTGCCAGAGGTGCTGTCTTCAACAACAGAGAATGCAAACAAGCTGCTATTGTAGGCAGTGGCTATAAATACCAGGCTATTATGGAGGCAGTTTTAATGAACGGAGTGACTTGGCACTATTCATGCTGATTGTCGCGTAGGTTTTTCTTTGTTACCCCATTAAGAGCTAAAAAAAAAAAAAAAACAAAAAAACAAGCAACTGTAGCTCCTTTGTGTCCTTTAGAGTGGTTTTCTCTGTCAATACTGCAGCGTTGGGGCTCTGGAAGTGATGGGGCAGAGATTATTCTTGGAAACAATGCATTTCTCCAGCTTGAAATGAAAAATCAGAACTGACAGAGGGTCTCAGTTGTTGAATTTTTTGTTGTTGTTGTTTTGATTTGGTGTTGTGTTTTTTTTTTTTTCAGAGTAAATAGAAAATCTAAGCTTCCAGCCTTGACTTCAAAGTATTTGAAGGTATTTATTGTCTGGTATTTCATGGCAATGTTGGTATGTTTTTCCTGCCCTCTGTGGGGGACTGTCTCCTCACCTCTCTTTTGCTCTGCCAGCAGAGTTGCCCTGGGGGGCTGGGTTAATCAGGCTGTGCCAAGCACTGCCCTGTGCATTTTTTTTTATTTATTTTTTTCCTCAGCACTGGGGTGTTTGCTTCTTACAGGTGTTTGATCCCTGCTTCTCCTCCCCAGCCTGGTACCATGGCCGACACGATTTTTGGCAGCGGGACGGGCCAGTGGGTGTGCCCCAACGACAGGCAGCTGGCACTGCGAGCCAAGTGAGTCCCCACCATCCCTCCTCTTCACCTTCCAGCCTCAGCTCTGGCCTGAATGGTTTCCCAAGATCTCTGTGGAGCACTGCCCCACCAGGCTCAGGCATGGCCTGCTTGGGAGGCAATTTGTCACCCAGACCCCTCTGTGCCCTAAGAGTTGGGTGGGACAGGAGCCTGCAAAGCTGGGGCTTGGTGCTTGGCTGCTTGCTGGGACCTGCCAGCAGTTTGCAATGTGGCTGGTGTGTGCTGAGAGTCCATGCCACCAGTCCTTCCCTGGCTGAAAGGAAGGTTGGTGATCCTGCATTGGAATGGGCTGCCCAGGGAGGGGGCGGATTCTCCATCCCTGGAGGTTTTTAAAAAGAGACTGAATGTGGTGCTCAGTGCCATGGGCTGGGAACCACGGTGGTAGTGGATCAAGGGTTGGATTTGATGATCTCAGAGGTCCTTTCCAACCTGGCTGATTCTGTGATTCTGTCTCTGCAGCACCCTCAGTATAATTGATAGCACCCCCCAGCTGCCAGCACTCCTTTGTTTTAGGAACTTGTCATTTATTCTCGTTTTCTCCTGAAGTTAAATTACTGCCTCAGGTGAAGACAAAAAGAACGGAGATGAGTCAAGCACTAAAATTGTCTTTGTTTTTTGGATGCTTTCCTTTTCTGGCAGCTAATACCATGCCCCTGCCACCTCTGCTCTTGTCTGCACCTCTGGGGTCAGCCTCCTACAAAGTGTTAGAAAACAGGAGGTCTGAGAGGAGTGCCTGAGTGAGAACACTTCACACCAGTGCCACTTGCCAGTGTCATCTGAAAGCCTCATTAAGGTGGCTGAGTCTGATAGTGCCCTGCATTCTGCTGGCAGCAGTGAGTTTATCCAGTGACCTCTAAACCCCTTCTGAATGGTAATTAATTGAGCTGGGAAAGCTCCTGCCTATCCCCAAGAGAGAGAAAGAGAAGTCTCAGGTATTTGATGTGAGGCATGGAGGGAAGGAGCTTGCTGAAGTCCTCGTGTGGGCCAGGATTGGACCCAGGGAGTGAGTTTCCAAAGTGTGCCTGATGGTGGTTTTGTGTGTTTGAACTCTGAGGACCTTAGAAATGTGATGTGGAGGGAGGAGGGTGCTGGTAATCCCCATGTTCTGGAGCTGCTTTTGGCATCTGCAGTGTCTGGCACCAGCACCCATCTCTTCAAGGGCACCCCCAGGATAGCCAGCCCCTGGAGCACTCATTTTCTTGATGGGTTTTCAAGCAGGAGGAAGGACATGGAGTGGTAAAATACAAACTGGAGCAGAAAGGGGCATGAGTGAGCAGGGAGAGACAGAGGAGCACTCAGTGCTGCTGGAGAAGTGGCATGGTGAGCTGTCAGTCAGAAGAGAGTCTCACTTTGGGTGTTAGCTGGGGTGTTCATCAGACTTCTCTGATGGAAAGCTGGTGCAGGCTCTGTGTGCCTTGCAGGTTTGGCCTGTGAGGCAGGTCAGGGGTTTTGTACTTTTCCTTTCACAGCTTAATTCTTCCCTCCTCTCCCTCCAACAGGCTCCAGACAGGCTGGTCAGTGCACACGTTCCAGACTGAGAAGCAGAGGAAGATGCAGGCTCTGAGCCCACAAGAACTTGAGGTTATTCTGGAAGTCATCCACAAGGCAGAGAAATTGGAGATCACAGAGCAGCAGCGCATTGGGTACAGTCCCATTCATTTGTCCCCTTCCCTCAGAAGGAAAGGTCAGCACAGACAGAGGAGTGGCTCTCCTGACTGCCTGAGCTCAGCCTCCATCAGGCAGAGCATCCCTTAGGTTGGTTATTTTTCCCTCCCATGTTGGTGGTTTGGAAGTGATTAGCATTGGGAAGGATGGGATGTTTTCCTTCTCCCCGTGTCTCAAGCCTTTCTCATGCTTGCTTGGAGCCTTGGGGCTTGCTGTTGGTTGCAGCTACTGACACAGTCCCTGGTAAATGCAGCCTGAACTAAGGCAGCTGCCCCAGTGGAGGAGGCTGAAGATGATGCTGAGCTGTACAGCTGCACCCACAGCTTATGGATGGCAGTGTTCAGAAACTGCTGCTGGCAGCACACTTAGGTTTTTTTCCCCATGTCTGTCCCAGCAGGTCCCTGGGATTTTGCCTGGAGCACTGGATGAGTCTGTGTTCTAGTTGGCTGAGCCCAACTGAAGGGGTTTGCTAGCTTGGGTTATTTAATTTACAGGCACCCTTTGGCTGCTGCAGCTTTCCATTTGTTTTCAGTCCTGCTGTGGATGGCTGGCCTCAGCTGTGTCTGTGGTCATCCTATGCTGCCTTGAAAGCCAGGGAGCTGAGGCAGTCCTGCAGCATTTCCCAGCAGTGCTTTGTGTTCAGGAGACAGGAAATCCCAGTGCCTCCCACCCATGGCCAGCTTCCTGCCCCTGTGCTCTGCTCTTTTCCTGTGCAGTGCACCTTAGTGAGAGCTGAGGAGAGCTGCCAGTGGTGTCTGGGATACATGGGGGGACTACGAGGGGCTGATAGTCCCTGTGCTGTGGGTGTTGTGTAGCTTGGAGAAAGAGAGAGCTTGTGCTGAAGCATTCTCTTGTGCTGAAGTCAAGGAACATAAATCCAGGAACTATGGCTCAGCCTGGCTGTGCTGCCTGACCTCATCAGACAGACTTTGCCTTCCTCTCAGAGTGGGACTTGGTGGATGGGGACATTGGGGTGGCCTGGGCAGCAGGGTGGTGTTTTCCTCCCTGAGCTGCACACACACACACACGTGGCTGTGGCTGGTCACTGCCTCTGATAAATGGCCTGGCTGTTGTCATCCCCATCTCCAAATGGATGCCTGGGAATTGCCAAGCAGTGATCTCGTGACAGCAGCCTTTGCTCTGCATGCTCACCACGTCTTGCATCCTAATTGCTCATCCTGACTTCTGGTCCTGCTGATGCAGGCATTGTGCATACATACATATGTGCTTCCTGCCTTCCAGGAGGGCTGTTGAAGGGAGCACTTGCTGGCATTCCTGCACTCCAGCCAGGCTCATTTTGGTCTGATGGCTTCAGCCTGGCCTCCCTGCTTCTGATAGCATGTGGGAAGTGATGTGCCTGCAGTGCTGGTTTCAGGGAATGTGTGTTGGAATGGAGCAGGACTTGGCAGGTTTAACTCCTCTCCCCTTTTTCCTTGCTGTCTGACTCACCCTGACCTGAGCACTAAATGTTTTTACTGCTCTGCAGGCAGGAAATCATTGTGCTGAGAGTGTGTGGCCCCTAGGACACTCAGCTCCTAAAGAGTGCTGGGACCAAGCCTCTCCTGGGACTTGTCTGCTCTGCAGCTGGGTCAGGCCTGTCAGTGGTATTCACAGTTCTGATTATTTTGGGTTTGGTGAGCACTGGTAGATGAATTTCCAGAGGTTTGCTGGTAGAATTTAGAGGTTTGCTGGTAGAATTTACAGAGGTTTGTGTCCTGGGAAGTCCAAGAGCCACCACTGGGAAACACCAAGTGCAGAGACTGAAATGAAAATACATACAGCCTCAGGAAGGGGCCCAGAGCTGCAGGGAGGGTATGCTGAGCCTGGAGCAGAGCTTGCAGGTTTTTTGGCATCCCTCAGGACCACGTGCTTCCATTTCCAAGGTGACCTCTGTGACCTCTGCTCCATCTCCTTCCCTGCAGGCGCCTGGTGGAGCGGCTGGAGAACATGAGGAAGAACGTGATGGGCAATGGCCTCTCCCAGTGCCTGCTCTGTGGGGAGCTGCTGGGGCTGCTGGGCAGCACATCAGTCTTTTGTCAGGATTGCAAAAAGGTGGGTTTGGTCACACAGGTTTTGCCTGTTTCTGGTAGCAGCTCCGTTCAGGAAAGCCCCCCCAGGCCTCTCAGAAGCTGGAAAGTTCTGCAGAGTTATCTTAGCCCCACTTGTTTAGGTTGGTGGTGTCAGACTGTCAGGTTTTTGCTTGCACCTTGGTTATCTTACTCTTCAGGAGCCTAAACTGTACTGAAGTGGGTGCATCAGACCCCTCTGTGCCTCCCCCTCTGGAGCATCGGAGTGGGAAAAGGGGGCAGCAGTTTACATCCATCAGAAACAACTCATAAAACAGACTGAGTGCTTTACTGTTACTGAAAGATCTGCCCTTAGACCTTCCAGTAATGTGTCTCTTCAGAGGACTCAAGTCCACCTTCAAGTTCCAAACCAGTGTCAGGTTTCCAGCCCCAAAAGAGAAATTACCCTGTGCATCAGTGGCTGCCTGGGTTTGTGTGTGGTGGTGGTGGGACTGCATGGGTGCTGCTTGGGAGGGAGCATCAGTTTGCAGGGCCACTGCTGCTCTGCCACTGCCCTGGGGGACCAGTGTGTCTTGTCTAGACTCTGCAGCTAAGGGGTTAATCTGTATTGCTGTGGAGATGATCATCTCCAAGGCAACCACCTCATCCTCCCTCTGCTGGGAGGCTGTTTTTCCTGCACTTAGAGCCCATCTTTCTCTGGGGAGACACCTCTGGGAGTGACTGCCTCAGCAGGTTGCCTGGGAGAGGTGAGGGTGCTTGGTGCTGGGGTGTTTCTGACTTGCTGGTGGTAAGGTGGAAGGGAGCAGCCTCTTCTGACTGTCCTTGCTGGGTGCTGGAGCCAGGGAGACACTTGCCCATGTCACTTTGTGTCACTGAGGAGATGTCCTATGGAGCCCACAGGACAGCACTGAGTAGAACCTGTGCCATGGAGTGGTGCACCTTGGCACAGCTGCAGCCATGCAGGCCATGGTTGAGAAGCTTTTGTGCTGGCAGTGCTGGAGGCTGTGAGATGCAGTGCTGGAGGCTGTAGATGCAGTGCTGGAGGCTGTGAGATGCAGTGCAGGAGGCTGGAGATGCAGTGCTGGAGGCTGGAGATGCAGTTCTCATGCTGAGCAGGCTGCCTGGTCTGGTCTGTGTCTGGCTGCAGCACTGCTGGCCTTAGAGCTCTTGGAAGAGGACAGAGGGAGATGGGTGCCCCTTGCAGCCAGAACCATGGTCCCAGTGGCATTCCATGTGTGCTCACTGGGCTGGGAGCTGCTGGGAGTTTTGTTGGCATTGGGACTTTCTCTGGATCAGTGAACAGAACTGACCTGACTGAGGCAGGGGTTATGCAGAGGATTGCTGGTAAGGCACCGACTGGAAAAATAAGTGAAAATCTTTGAGCCCCTGGGTCCTAAGCTGAGGAGAAAGGAACCCTTTTAGGAAGGGGTGGGGAAGGAGGCAACTGGGAAGTGAAACACTAAAAGAGGAGAGACTGGGCAGCTCTCTTGGAGAGGAGCATGGGCTCTGTGCTCATGTGTCTCTGGACAATAAGGGGCTGCCCAGGGGACAGCAGACTGGCTGTTTCCTGCCTTTCAAGTGCATGGAATAGCAGGATGTGCTGTGTTCTTGCCTTCTTCCCTTGGTGATTCTGCTCTTCCTTATCTGGAGCCAGGTAGGTCACAGCCAGCTAGGTCACATTGCCACAGCACTTCCTAACCTCCTCCTGTGAGCCCTCTGCACTAACGAGGAGGCAACAGATTCTGTTGGGCAGTTCAGAAGGATTCAGATCCATGTTGGTTTAAAGTGTGAGCCTACTTTTCCAGGGTGCCTTTTGCAGCTGCTTTCAGCTTGGCCTTGTAGCTGCTTTCCAGCTGTGTGCAAGCTCAGGGTGTGGAAACTGATGGGTGCCATGGGCTTCTCTCCTTTAATGTTGTGGAGTGAACTGAGGGAACAGTCAACCTGTCAGCAGAGCACACAGACTGAACTGTTATTTAAGCTTGTTCCCTCTCATCTAGGGATATCCATCATTGGTGCAGTGTTGTGTACAATAAGCAATGACGTGTCAGGGAATTATGGATTTTTAAAGTTTATATTTCTCTTGCTGGTGTTGCTCTGTTACCAGCTCATTGCAGCCCATTTAATTCAACACCAAGCCCTCTTGCAGTGATGCAGCTGAAATGTAGCAAAGGTAAATAAAGGTTCTGTATTTCTTGAAGCCTGGTAGATCTTTCCAAGATCCACTTTCTGTTTTATGGAAAATCTTTTTAATATTAGTTTTTATCATCTTAGAAAGAAATGCATTATGGCAAGACAAAGATGTATGCAAATCCATACATGTTAATAATAGACAAAGCATAATGTGTCATTTACATGCAGAGAGTGCTAGTATCGTGTGTAAAAGATGAAGCAGAAGATACAAATTTTATCTAGTATTTAATGAGGAATGAGGCTGTGTTTAATGCTCTCGATTTCTATGTCTTCTGAGGGGTTATGAGTGATGCTCAACTTTTCAGTTAGTCTGCAGAGAAGAGGAGGAGGAGGAGGACAGCCCTGTTCAAATTGGAACTTTCAATATTCATGGCAAGGAATAAAATGGCTTGGGAACTTCCACTAGAGGGAGTGTTTGAATGTGCTATATGTGTGGGGATCTGTGAGGGTGTTTAAGACTGAGTTGCTCCTTCAGATTTTGGGTTGAGGGAGGAGGAATTTGTGGTTGCTCAGGTGATGTCTGCGAGTTGCATCTCAATCCCTCTTGACTGGGGTAGCACCATGTTGAGGACTGATGTACCAGACCCAAGGGATTGTTCCATGATTTGTCTGAGATGATGAGGGCAGGAACAGAGTGATGGAGAGGAGCACCAACCTCTGTGGGACTGCTGGTGCCACTTCACCCTTTGTGTGCAGCAGGAGACAGGGACAAATTTGCCTTTGGACTACACTGACCAAAATAATTGGGTGTGTTTATTCATGCAATGAAGCCATCACCCCAGGTACCCAAGTTCTACCTCTTTCTTACTCCAGACAATGGCACTGAGGGCTGAGAATTTTGCCCTTGGACACAGACCTCAGGGTGGAGCAGCCTGGTTAGGGGGCTGTGGAAAACCTTAGCTGGGGAGATTAAATTCACATTTCTCTCTAATCAGAGCTTTTCTCCTCAGAGCCCTCTTGTGTGTGGCTTTTGCTCTGTGAGGATCAAATAATTCATCCAATTTCTCATTCAAGCTGTAAGCCAAGCCTGATACCCATCAGCTTCATTATCAAATATTAGGTGATTCAGGTTGTAAATGGTTTGTAATGCCAGCAGAGTCATGAAAGTTCCCCTGTGTAGCAACAGAGGCTGTGTGGCACTCTCAGGCATTCTGCTCAGGAAATGTGCATGTGGGCACAGCTGTCCCTGCATCCTGAGCAGCCACAAATCAATAAATGCTGAGTCTGTGTTGGAAAGGAGGGGAAGTTATGGGCTTCAAAACAATGTACATGAGTGGAGGGAGGAGATTTCCAGTCTTGTCCAAACTCATGCTTGGTTTGTACTTGGTTACAGCTGCTTTCCATGGCACAGTGGTTTGGTTTGAGGATTTAGAGGAATAAAAACAGCAAACAAACAATCAAAAATTACTTTAGAAATATGCCTTGATTTGCTCTCTCCAGTTGCCTGCAGTCAAGGGCTGTCCTAAAGATTTGTCTTTGCCTCATGTCTGTGTAGACCTGAAGCAGCTTCCTGTGATCAGTGGTCATCTGGGACAAATAACAAAATTGTGCCATGTTCAGGTTTTTAAGGAAAGCAGAACTGTTGGGACAGATGCTTCTTGATGTTTTCCCAAGAGCTACAGGGAACTGCTAAACACCACCTTTTTTTTCTTCTTTTTTTTCTCTCCTTATTTCAGAAAGTTTGCACCAAGTGTGGAATAGAAACCTATGGAGCTCAGAAACGTCCTCTTTGGTTGTGCAAGATCTGCAGTGAACAGAGAGAGGTAAAATCCAACTCTGGAGAGATGGGGCTCAGCAGTGTGCATCTGCCTGATCCAAGTTTGTGCTGAATGTGCAAGGGCTTTTCCCTGTGCCTGGGGAGGAGGTTGGGATGGAGTTTGGGAGGCTCTGCTGGAGGCCAGACAAGTTTGATACCCACAGTGGTGACAACTCTTGATTTGTGAAGGGTTGGAGGGAAAAATCCAACACCTGCATTTGCAGCCTGGATGGCTTTGTGGAGTTTTTCTAGCTGTGGTCATAAAGAAACTGTTACCTTTGTTGTCCTGCTTTTTCCCTCCTAGCTCTGTGGCAAACAAACTTGGCTAACAGCAGTTCTTTAGTGCAGCTGGAGAGATCTATAGCATAGCTGTGATATTTGTCCCTCTAAAAATAACCAGGACTGCAGCTTTCAAGTCTGTTTTCCTCCCTGTCTGCAAAACCCCATAACTTGTCAGCATGTTAGAGTTCTAATGCAGGTCTCTAAATTTTTATATCCTTCATTCTTGACTTTACACTGCAAAAAGTAATGGTCTGTCTCAATTCTTGTGTGCCAGCCAGCATCCACCAACAGTAGGGCTTGCTGCTCTACAGTGATGTGAAGTCAGTGCTGTGATTACAGAAGGATTTTCACTTGTTTCCATCAATTTATTTTGGGCTTTTGCTTATGATCCTTGAACACCATTCCAGTACAGCTATTTCTCACCATTGCAACCAACTATGAAACCTGGGCACTCTGCTTAATCATTTTTTGAAATCTAGTTTTGAAACTGCATTTCTGCAGTTGTTTGGGATGCTGAATATTTTAATACACATTTATATATATATAATTTTTATCTACAGTTGTGGAAGCTTAGCATTGCTTAGGTTTTACACAGGAGGGGTTTGTTTGTGTGGGAGCACTTTATGCTCAGTTAAGATGGAGGAGTACATGGACACTGCCTGTCTAATTTTTCAGTGGTGGTGTGGGTAAGGTATGTAGAGAACATTCCAGCTTCCTGGTGTATCACTTTAAAGTGATACTTTATTAAGTATCACTTTATTAAGTGTTATTCTGAGCCATCCAGGAGTTTTGAATTCCAAATGGAGGTCTCAAAAAGGAGAGTGAAGCAAGTCAAGATACTTTCTGTGTTCAGTGCAGAGATGAGAAATTGACTTAATTTCTTTTGTCGTTTTTTTTTCATCTCAAGCTGTATAGTTGCGGGTTGGGTTTTTTTTTTCCTATTTCTTACAAAAATAATGAGAAGCTGTGGTCACAGGAGAGAGAAGAATATGAACCTGTGCAGTAAGTGTTATGTGCCACCAGTGTGTGAGAGTACGGTGACCTTCAAAGCTCACTTTCTCTGTGAAACCTGAGATAAGGCCAAAGTGTATCCCTAATGAAAATGGATAGAACTTTCCTTCTTAGACTAACTAGAAAATAGCCTCATTTTACCTCCTAGCCTTAAGCTTCATCTTTATTTTTTTTGATTCTCTAATGTCTGTTCAGGTCTGTTTCCTTTCTTGTTTGCAGAGGTGCTGGTGCTCTGACCAGGGGATGATTGGAAGGGTCACAGTGTGGACATGCAGCCAGGCATCAAGCCATACATCCCCTCTGTCTTCCCACTTGGCTCTGCTTTTATTCTGGGGGAAGGCAGGGAAGCATTGAGAATTAGCAGGAGCTTTCAGGCATGTCAGACAGGGCAAGGAAGTTGAAGCAATATCAGAATAAATGCCTGAGAAGTGCCTTTGATCAGGTCTTCCCTAAGAATCTGTGTGAGGAAGAGATGAGGGTTTGGGGCCTCAGACTGGTGGCTGGCACTAGTGCAGTCCCTGAAGCCCATTCAGATGCCACGATACTACAGGCCATGCAGTAAATTCCCAGGTTTCTTTTCAGGGCTTGTGTTTACAACAAGTTCTTTGCTGCCATCAGTTTCTGTGATCTGGATCTGCCTTGTACTGCCATCTGCTCTGGACCAAACCCATTTGGCCACGCTCTTTGCTGAAGGTTATGTTTGCTTTCATTGAGTGCAGATGGATGTCTGCTCTTTGGGATCAGACATTCTCATTTCTGTCTAACCTCCACAGTGAGCTGGTATCAGCCTTGTTTTTCCTTAGAGCCAGGCAG
This sequence comes from Phaethornis superciliosus, assembly GCA_023637945.1. Taxonomy (NCBI): domain Eukaryota; kingdom Metazoa; phylum Chordata; class Aves; order Apodiformes; family Trochilidae; genus Phaethornis; species Phaethornis superciliosus. The sequence continues at coordinate 3,132,269 of JAJQWJ010000023.1, read as the reverse complement.
GGAGCTTCAGAGACCCACCAAAGCACTTTGGGTTGTGTGATGCAGTAACATGCAATGTTCTTTAGCCCATGCCAGTGAAACACATGCCAAAGCCTACTTTAGGCTTGTCCCAGGCAGAGAGTTCTGGCTACACCTCCCAGGTTGTCAGCCCAGGGGAACTTGGCCAGATCCAGTGGGTGAGTTTTTGGTGTTGGTCTGGAGTGTCCTCTGCCCCCAGCAGGTGTGATGAGATGTGGTGATTCCCTCCACATCAGCTCTTTGATCACTGCCTAATTTTCTGAACCAGCTATTTGGGCATGGTATTTGTGAAACTCTCAACTCTGTTAGTGAGAGACTGTCAGACACTGAAGTGAGAAAGGAAGGTCATTTGGAAACCTGGATGGATTAAATGATGTTGGCTAGAGTTAATAGGTGTCATCTGGCTGGGTCAAGAGCTTCAGTTTATAATTGTCCCTTTAGCCTCTGCCATGTGCTGAGTGAGCATGTGAGCTTGTGGCCCACCAGGATCTCAAGCCAGGATGGTGGGGCTGGACACTCTGGACACTCAGGTACAGTGTGTGGCATCATTCATACATGCTGTAGCTTTCATCCCTCCATCTTCCTTGTTGTTATTTCTCCCTGTAGCCTTGATAGAAGCTAGCCTAAGTTTAGTGATGTGGTTGTCATCTCCCCCTTTTGCTGTATGGACAGGATCTGTCCTGGCTTCAGTTATGACTGAACCATCAGTATGCCTGTGTCCAAAGGAAGACCAAAGTAACAAGATATTGTTTACATCAGTTTTTCAGTTGGAATCAAATGCTCGATGCCCACAGATCCCTTTGGGAATCCCAGCCTCAGCCCTTCAGAAGTGCTCTTGGCTGCTTTCTGTTTCTATGAGAACCTCCACTGGGAGGGCTGTGCTGCACAGCAATGAGGAACAAGTTGCTCTGACACTGTCTTATTTCTGGAAAGTGGAGGTGATTAATGGATTCTGCTGGCTGCTTGTGTCCCAGCCATCCAGAAGCAAAACAGTGTGTTTGGCAGCCCTGGAACTGCTGAGCAAGATGTGTACATGCAGGCTGGAGGGCTCCAAAGTGTCAGAGAAGTGCTGGGAGGAAAGCACTGTGTCCTGACATGGCCAGGACCTTCCAGAGCTTTGATATTGCTACTGGCAAAGAGAACATCCCCAAGGACCAGCAGGCACTCCTGTGTCACAAGTGCATCATTCTCCCTGAGATAAGACAGACCTCCTCTGCTTTAGGCCAGAAGATGCTGCTTGTCCCAGTGGGTTGCAGAGACATCTATCAAAAATCCCCTTGTGTCCTTCCAGAATTCTGTGGATGTTTGCCTTTGCAATGTCTCCTGAGAGCAGTGGAATTAAAGCAGATGTGGATCATATTTTATTGTTCCTGCAAGCAAAGGTAGAAGCAAATTCAGTCAAGCTCACATTCACTTCTGAGGACAAGGATCTCCCTTCCTTCTTCCCTCCTCCATGAGCTGCATTGCCTCTCTTGGCTTTGCATCTTGCAAATCTTTCTGGAGACTGAAGGGCTGATCCTCCTGTTTCTCCACACGTGTGAATTCCCATGGCATGATCAGGGGTTCTCATCCCTACCTGCAGCACACACTGGCCATGGGTTTCCAGGGAGCCTGTTTGCTAAGTGGGCAGTGAAGCATTGGGGCACCCAGAGGAATGAGGGTGCAGAGCAGAAAGGGAGCAGATCCTCCAGCAGACAGCTTGGTGCAGCTGCTGTCAGAGGAGCAAAGCTTGCCTGGGAGGAGCTGCAGTGGGCATGTGTGCTGCTGGAATGATTCCCTCCTGCCAGGCCTCTGGCACAGCACATGAGCTTGGTGACAGCTTGGGCAGCAATTGCTTTGCTGAATTAGTCGTGTGTGGCCCAAGTCTGCCTCTCACCTCCTGGCCTGAAGGGGAAATGGGACCTGCTGTCAAATCCCTGCCCAGCCCCTAGACTTTCTGCACAACCTTATTTTGACAGTTACCACCAGGTTCTGCAAAGCACCTTCCTGAATTACCATTATATATATATTTTCTTAAAAAAAAATATATATACACATAATTGGCGATGCTATCATTGTAATTAAAACCCTTTTGGAAGTGTTCATGCACATTTACATTTGAATTGACACATCCAAAATTGTAGTGATAATGAAAACAGCTTAAGTAGGGTGGGGGGGAGACAGCTTTTTTTAAACCCCATTGAATATGACAGAGAGTGTCAGCTCTCAGGGACCTGTTAAAAGTTTTAATTTGCCCCCTCTGTTGCACTTTCCCTTTAGGTTCTTCTCCTTTGCTAACCAGCATTTTCATGGCTGGCTGCATTTCTTGGATCATCACAATAAAGCATGAAAAGGAAGAAGATGACTGCACTGGAAAAAAAAAAGTTGCCTCCTCCCCTTTTGCCCCCAGGGCTCCCCTTTTCGTATATCCACTCACACCCTTTTGAACATTATAAACCAACGTAGCCCAGGGCTATTCCTGTCTGGCACGATGATTTCGTGGCAAAATACCATCCTGATGGAGGGGAGTGTTTATTTTGGGTGACTCTGGATTGAATCAAAGTGATGTGCACCTGTTTGCAATTCAAAGAACTCATGAATAGCCTGCCATATTATTTTGAGGGGCGGTAGCAAGTGGTTAGACTCAAAATAGTGTCCTCTAGAATAGAGCCACAGGGAAAAAAAGAGACTTGATTGAGAGGGGAATGATAAATCGTTGAACACTGGCAGCCATGGCAGCTTGAGAAACGTTGGGGTCAGAGGTGCAATGGATTTTGCTATTCCAGAAACAAAGCTCTGAACAGCAGTTTCACTGCCTTTTAATTTTCCTCATCCTCGAGCGCTGAATGTGGGAGTTGACACCAGATTGCTGTAAATAATGTAATTGGAAATCTCTGTGTTATGGAAAAGCAGATGAATGCAAATAACAAAGCTGAGGAGAGTTTGCTCTTTCTCCTTGCCAGTGGTTTGCAGCCTGCCAGAGCCTTTGGGGAGAGCTGGGACACAGTGAGTGTGTGGGCATGTGCTGCAGGAGGGCAATAGCAACCAGGTCCTCCCAGGGTGCTTGTGTTTGCAGGTTCCTTTCTCTCCATTAAGCATTGGAGCCCACCAGAACCTCTTCCCCTGCCTGTCAGCTCCTGGGGGGTTGAACCAATAATGCTGGTGTCAGCATGGGAAGCTGAAGGGAGCTGTTTGCCTCTCACCCAGCTCAGGGGACTGCAGGAGAACAGTTACTGCATGGCAAGCAGTAGGTGGGAGAGCAAAACGTGGCTTTACAGCTGAGACCCTTTCTAAGCTGCTCAGGGCACTTTTGCCTGGGTGAAAGTAACTCTGGGAGGCTGCAAGTGTTCGTTGTGGTTGCTCATGGTGGTGGTTGGATCATCATCAGCCCTGGAGGTGTTTAGAAGCTGTGTGGATATGGTGCCTAGGGGTGTGGATAGCACTGGACTCAGTACAGTTGGATTAGTGGTTGGACTTGATGATCTTAAAGGTCTTTTCCAAACAGAACCATTTTGTGATTCAGCAGTAATCCTGTCCCTTCATCGGCAGGGCCTAATGTTTTCTTTGTTGAGGACCTTGTTCTGTCACTTCTGTGTTCACAGAAAGAGGAAGGAGAAGTTTGAGCAGTAACATGCTTTTAACCAGGACCCAGTGATTCTCTGCTAGGTCCCATTTACCAGCTGTAATGTGCTAGATGAAAACACACATCTGCTTTTGACTGTCTCATCCTGTTGCTATAATGATAGCTTGATGCAACTTTAATAGGAATATTATCAGGGTTATGAAAGGCATTGAGTTCTCAGGAGTTGTCATGGCCATGGCCATTAAATTGGTTGGAAGTAATAACAAGAAGAGTCTGTTGCTGGAGTAGTTCATCTCTCTTAGAGTTTCCCACACACTTTGCTTTAGGGTAGTTGAGGTGTCAGGGGAGGCAGAAGGGCAGGAGCTGGAAGACAGGCAATAGTTGGTGTGGATTTTGGTTGTGTTTGCTTGGCCTAGTTTGAGTGCTGGGGGCAACTGGTGACGTGTTGTGTGGCTGCTCTGGCCTGAGCCTCACACTGGGCCACCTTGTCCTGATCTGGGATAATGCAGATCTTACTCTCCTCTGCCAAGCACTCAGAGCAAGGGATGATGAAAAATCAGGTTGTTGCAGAAAACTGGCAGGGGCTGCCTGTCCCTCTTGCTGATGAAATTGCAGCTCCAGTCAAACTCGAGCTGCCCGGAGGCAGAGCTTCACCTTATGTGCCGGCAGAACTGGAGGGAGCCAAATTCTCCACTCCTTGGAAAGAACAAACTCTTGGTAATAAACAGGACTTGTATTCTTGAAGTGTTGTTATAGATTTATTAATTTAAAATCAAACAAAAGCTTTGCAGTCAGGCCACTTTTTTGGCGATCAATGAAGCTGCCATCAATAGCAGTCAGCAGCTTTGATTTATTTTGATGCATGGGTGCAAAAACCAACTTGTGTGCCCAGCTTTAGGACAGAACATGAACCATGGTCATTTGGGAGCAGAGGTACTAAATTATTATAGGGGGTAGAGCATCTTGCTGCAGATATTTTAGAGCTGATTTCAAAACAAGCTCAGTCTGCTGTAATGAGACTGGGCACTATTAGATGCACCAATTTAAAGTGAATATGTATGCAGAGAATCAATTTTATACTAGCATTACCACATCAGAGGTAGCTGTATTATCCTGTTAACTCTTTCTATAGCTGGACTTGCTTTGGGGTACTGAAAAACCTGGAGGTGAGCAGCCTTTTCTTACAGCAATCCTTGCTGTGTCTGATGAGTTTTATGGTGTGCCTAAATTGTAGTTCGCCTGAAGATAATAGGTCTCTTCAGTGCTTCAAATTAAATTACAGATGTTGCAAGATCTGTTCAGGGAATGACTGTAAGAAAGGGATGCTTCCTCCCTGGCAGTTTGTTCAGGGAAGCTACGTGTGCTCCAGCTACCCACTGTGCAGCAGGGGATGGACAACGTGCTCTCCTCAAGGCACGGTCCTGGTTGGGGTGCAAATCCCATGTCCCCAGCAGGCCCTGCTCTGCTTGCTGTGTGCTGCCTCTGCAGCTATGCCCAAAACCTCCTGGATAAGGAGACCAGGTTGTCCAGCCTGCAGGTCCCGTGTTGGGTATGTTTACCTGGGTTGTGGTGGGGTAAGCTCCAGGTAGAGAGGTCTGTCCCAGATTTAAAATTCACGCTGTGTTTCCCAGTTTTTGCTTTTGCAGGGATAGCAGAGCCCATTCCTCCAGGGTCTCTGTGCCTCACTGATTAATGCTGTTGTACAAGCTGTACCAAATGCTGTGCAGTCTCCACATGCCTAACAGAAGGAGCTGTTTCAGCTTGTGCCTTGACCATTCACCATTTTGGCTGTTTGCATGCTGGTGAAAGAACTGAAGTGGCCTGTCTGCCAAGGCCCCCTCTGTAGAAGAACTTGCAGTCTTCTCTCCTTTTGAGGAACCGTCTTCCCAGCTTTCAGTTGGATGGCAGCCTCACCATCCTGCTGGGCTGGTACCCAGCAGGAAAATTTTGGTGCAATTGCAGTGTGCTCTCATCTCCTTGTGTCTAGATCCTGCCATGGTGCATGTGAGCTTTGCTCTTGCACTTTTACAGTAACTGCTGTGGGTGCTTGGTCACAGTGATGCTCTGCTGGGTGCTCTTCTTTTTAAAAGCATGCTCCCAGACTGAATTCAGATTGCCTTCACTTGGCTTTCAAGACCTCAAATACAGACATTGTAGCTCTCTGGGTTGGTGGCTCTGGACTAGGAACTGGGCAACCTGCTGAGTAAGTTCCTCCTCTCTGTGTGATGGTGGTGTCCTGCTTTTTGTGCCTGCATGAGAAGAACTCTTGAGTGCCAGGTGTCATCACTCCTTTCTGGTTTGATTAAGCCCTAAGTGCAAATTGCTGTAATTAGGGATATCTGCATTTGTACCCATTGGCATCATACTTTGGAGTAGAAACATTGATCTCCCTGACTCTGAACAGAAGTATAGGGTTTCTACCCCTCTGCATGAATTAGAACATGATATTTTTACTATATTAATTTATTTTTGCCCTGGCTGTCTCATTAGCTCAATATTAAACTGCTGGAAGGCACAAATGAATTAGCTTTTTAGAGGCCATTTCTCCTTGTCTGAGCTGCCATCCTTTTCCCTTCCTCTGCTCACAGTAGGCTTTATATTAAATATACTTAATAATGCTCCTTCATCATAAGCTGCATTAAAACTAAACTAGAGAGCAGAGGATGTTCTTACAGGAGCTACTACAGTTTAGTGCTCACAGTCCCTTTCCTGCTTCAAGTTCAGGTTGAGTGCCACTCTGCTTCTTCTGGGGTTTTCAAGCACACTCTTTGGATGATCTGGCTTCACCTGAATTGCTCTGTGAAATGAACACTGAGGTTGTGCTAGTTGGTACCACGGGACACAGTGTTCCTGCTGTCCTGGCATTGCCACCTGCAGCCCCCCAGCTGCTGCCTGGTCTTTGACTCTCTCAGAAGTGACCCAAGCTGAAGGAGCTGGCATGGACTGAGAGAGCTGCAAGACATGTACAAGACTTGGTTTACTCTTAAGCAGAACCTGTGCTTGGGGCTGTTGCCACCCATGGCATATTCCTGCTCCTGCCAGGAAGCTTTTGTTTTTGTGGATTCCCAACAGGGGAAAGCAAGAGATGCAGAGTCTGATCTGCTTAGTGCAGGGAATTTCATCCTGGAAGTGTGTATCAGTGTCCTGCAGTAAGCCTGGGAACACGTGTTTGCCTCAAACACAGCATCAGGAGAACATCTGATCTTGACTTGGAGAATTCAAGAAGTTCTGTGGTTTGCACAATCACCTTCTGCTCCTCCCTCAGTCTCTGCCTGGTGCTCATTCAGATTTGTGCTTTTTAGTGGTGGAAGGTGGATGGAAGTGAAGCTGGGTTGGTGGGTGTAGGGGGAGGTATTTGGGATGCTGTGGTAGTTGCACTGCTCAGGGGAATTGGTGGACTCTGGGAGCTAGAAGGTAACACACATCTGGTCAAGGTGTAGCTCAGGGGGCGACTGGGCTGAGCTTGGTGTGGGGGCTTGCTTGGTGCTGGTTGTTCTCTTTTGCTGTAAAAAACCTGGGCTTAAGGTGTCTCCATCTCCCAACAGGTTTGGAAGAGGTCTGGTGCATGGTTCTACAAAGGGCTGCCCAAGTACATCACACCTTTGAAGAGCAAAGCCAGTGAGCTGCCCCCACAGCCCTGGCAGAGTGAGACAGCCCTGCTGGAGGCTGAGGGCAGCAGGACCAGCAAATCCTTCACCTGGGCCAGGGGAAAAGGTTGGTTATCTGCTCCTTGTCCAGAAGAAGGCAGGGAGAGGGGAGGAGGATGTGTGGGCAGGGATACTCTTACAGTCAGAGGGTAGGAGTGAGCTGTTGCTGGCTGTGTCCTTTGTGCCTGACCCCCTCAGCAGGTGGGATGATCAAAGCTCCTTCCCCAGGCCTGGGGGAGAAAGCTGAGCTTTGCAGCATGGAGACCTCAGGGCTGGGTTGTTGTTTAAAATGTGTCTCAGTGAAGCTGTTGATTAACTTCACCCTTTGCAGGGCTGGAACACTGAGCAAGCTGATTTATTAGCCTCAGCACTCCCATCTCTGTTCTTTGAGGGAGACCTTGATTGAAGTAGCTCATTGTATCACATGTGGCATCTTGAATTGCTGCCGTGTCGGATCCCATTCACAGGGCTGCCTTGCAGGGATTTTTTTCCTTGCTCTCTTCCATCTGCCCACCCTGTTGTTGCTCATACACCCACTCCAGTGCTGAGCCCAGAGCCAGCTGGGGGGAAGCAGCAGCTTGGCATTGAGGAGCTGAGCACTCAGGGTCATTAGCACAGCAGCGGATGGATGCTGCAGAATTAGAGCTGCTGCCAGTCTGCTTTGATTTTTCTTCATTTCTTTCTGGTGTGGATTAGCAGAACTGTCTGGTCTTTCTTCCCCTCCTGTCTTTTGCTGTTACATCCCCTCAACTGGAGAAGACCTCATCAGTGTACCAGCAGCATACAGTCTTTCATGTAAAGATAAATCTTATCAGTAGTGCAGGGGGAAATAGTCTTTTAATGAAGAAGACTCTGGAGAATTGAGTTTACAAACTTTCTCTTCAGGCCCCAGCTAGAAAAGCACTCCCAGCTCTACTGTAACTTTTGTAATTAATGACAAATTAGATGAGCAATAGATGGTTGTGCTTCCCCTCAAGGACATGCTTGGAAAGAGTTGTCTTAACAAATGAACTGATTGATGATGAGGTACTTTCTGTACACACAGTACAGCAAACTTTATGAGTCAAATATGCAGATCCCAGACCCAGCCTGCATTTTAGTTCAGCTTGTTTTGTGGGTCTTGTTTTGGGAAAAGACCTCCCCTTAAATACCAGCAGAAGCAGCAAAGGGACAGGTGAGGGAAAGCAAAGTGGCCTTTGGTAAGATTTTTGGCTGTCTGCTATTTTATGGGTTGCATTATAAAAATTTATGGTTTTGTTTTCTGGTGCTTTGTCTCCTTGTTGGCCTTCTCTGTTAGGCTGCCTGTCCTCTGGACAGTTTTCAGTGGGCACTGCAGGCTGCAATTCATCTCTGAAGCTGGGAGTTTGTACCTCTCACCCCTCCATTTAATCCTTTTTCACTTGCCAGTGCTGGGGCTCTGCTGTTTGTCACCTGAAACCTCTGCAACGTGCAGTGTCCCCTTCCCCCATGGAGATGATGTAGCTGTGATATTGCCAGCCTGAACCAGCTCTGGCATTTAACATGCCTGACCCTAAAAGGCTGGTCTTAGTGGGGTGTCCTTTATCTCACCCCACCACCAAGGCACCAGAGGAGCCTTCTCTCACCTCTTTAGGGATTCAAGTCAGGTGGGACCAGCACAGCCTCTGGGGGAGAGGAGCCATGGTTATTCCTTCAGCATCCTCCTGCCAGGAGCTGCCTTTCAGCTGGGACAGGGCAAACCTCAAGTGTCCCTTTTTCCCTAAAAAGAAAAGGGGGTCAGGGCCAGGTCCTGGTACCAACTGTTCCCACAGCTCCTGCTGCAGGAGGTTGGGAAAGCAGTGGGACTGAGGGACAGCAGGAATGTGCCTCTTGAAAGAAAAGCCAAACCCACCAGGAAATAGTTTTATTTTTACACACCCATTATTTCTCGCGTGCTCACTGACACTGGGATTTGCTGTTGCCTTTAGTTTTTCTGTAATAAACAAGCAGTTGCCATGGGAACCCTGCTATTAGTTAAGGCACAAATGTATTATCATGAGGAGAATAGCAGTAATATTTCTTGTGCTGGGGAGCAGCTCTTCTCCATGTGCTGGAATGTGGGTGGGTTTCTACACCAGGTCAGGCAGGATGGAGGCCAGCAGGGGGTGGGGAGCAGTAAGCAGCAGGGCTTTCCTTCCTCTGAACTCTTGAGTTCTGCAGAAAAAATGTAAAATCTGGGTGGAAAAAAAGAAGTGTGATCCCTGAGCTATTGCTCTGTTTGGCAGGAGGGCTGCCTGCTGCTCTGCTTGGTCACTGGTGGTTTCTGTGTTTCTGTCCTCTTGCCAGGCAATGCTGTGCTGCTCTCAGAGGCAGCAGCTGGGCAGGGAGGATGAAGGGGCTTTGTCCTGGGTCTGTGTGCTGGAGGCCAAATCCCTGAGTGATGGAGCAGTGAGGAGGGTGTTGGAGCACAGCAAATGCTTTGCAGGCCACCAAGGGGTCATCCAACTTCTCTACAAGTTTGTTTAAGTGCCAAAGCTGCACGTGCTGTTTCTGAAGGAGAGAGAAGTTTGGTCTGGTGCTCTCCTTGGAGATGTCCCTGTAACTGTGGGCAGTGCTGGGCTTGATCTAGCATAGGAACTGCACTCTGTGAGACACTTTGGGTGTAAAAAAAACATCTTCATCCCCACCCCTCCCACCCCCAGTGACCCAGAACTGTTGGTCTTCATGCTCCCTGAGCCTCATGTTCTGCAGAGGATGCTGCAGGGGAGCTGTGGGTTTCTCCCTGTGGCTCTCTGTGCCATGAGGCTGCTGTACCTCAGAGGCTGAACCATGGGTTGGAGGGTTCACAGGCTCCAGCAGCTGCCTTGGGGGTTCTGGCCCATGTTAAGTGACCCATTCCCTGAGGGGATATTGTTTTTCTTGCAAGTTTTATCTCAGCATATATTTTTTATGGGCTTTTTTTTTTTTTTTTTTGTAATCAGCTGGAGATAGAAAGGGATAAATCTGTTACATTCTCTGAAAGTACAGCTGTCCAACGACTGTTACTGATATATCATCAACTGCTGGAACACCAGATTTATGACTTCTGGGCTGTGGAAAGTGCCAGCAGAAGGTCTGGGAGCTTAGGGAGAAAAATTACCTTAAAGAGGGAAACTTTGGTGCAGTGGGTAAAACACACACTTATTGGCAGCAGAGAAAATGAGAGCAGACAGGGCTGCTCCTGTGGTGCAGATGCCTTTTTGTGTCATTAATATTTTTCCCCCTCTTATGCTGGGTCACTTCTGAACTGCTGAATGGCAGAATGGGAGGCAGCTAAAGTCACCTCCAGTGAGTCACTGGAGCTTTTTCCAAATAAATCCTGACTTCCAGCATTTCTAAAGGATTCCTGGAGGAAGGAGCTGCTCTAAAGCAATGGGTTTTTTGAATCTAGGAGGCAAAAAATGCCCAAGTGGGACAGGAGTGTATGTGTTGAGCAAATTGGGCAATGGGGTGGTCAGAAGGGTACTTGGAGCTGAGATTTGGATTTTGTAGCAAAGAGTCTGGTATGTCTGAGTTGCTACTGACTATTTATAAATAGTCCCCCACCTCTCCCAGCTTTGGGTTTGTTCTTCAGCAGAACAGGGAACTTGTTTCTCAGACAGTTGTCAGCTTATAGGTACATTCTGATGAATATAAAGAAGTAGTTGGGGCTTCCTTTTTCTCCAGGAGAGGCTGTAGGTTGCAGCATTGCCTAATCTTAAGTCCCACGTGAGCCAATACTGTACTTTCCTCTGTGTTTTGTGACCCACTCTTGGAAATGTCTCCTGAGCTGCTTCCTGCCTTGGTCTTTTGGAGTAATGCTGTATGTGCAATCCCTCAAACAGAGACAGTCTTTTCCCCTTACCTTCCTCTTCAGACTGTAATTTCTGTTCTGAGATGAGGCCATAACAAAAACCCAGGAGATGGAAAACCACCTTTCTCATTTTACCCAGTGCAGCTGGCAGTCAAGGTATTTTTTACACTGGTCTAAGCAGGAGAGGAACTTGCACGGTTGCATGGAAAAGTGGAAGAAAGCTGCCAACTGGGGAAGTTATGTCTGGCAAAATGAGGCTCCTTCAGCCTGGAAACTATGGAGGGTGGAAAGCAGGAGGAATAAGGACAGAATTCAGGGAGAAGGGGAAAAAAGAAGTCCTAAAAGGAGGGGAACAGTGTCCTTAAGGAAGAGGAGCAGTGGAGCAATCCTTGCATATTCAGCCTTGGGGCATAGGGGTAATACAGTTCTGGGCAGTGTGCTGACAGGGATGAGCGTCTGATGAATGGACAATGAGCTGGTGCTTCCTGTAATCACTGCAGGGTTTTTATGTGATGCGCTCAATATTTATCTGGTGTTTTCCTCATCGATCCTGGAGCCTTCACAGAAGCCCTGCTGCTCTTGAAGTGCTGCTCAGAGGAGCCTCTCTCTCCCCATGTCACTCAAATGTGGGTGCTCTTATGATGGAGCTGGGACCCCTCAACCTGCCACTGGGCTGGAAGCAGCCTCATACCCAGCCCAGCCTTTTGGGGGGGGGCAGATGGTGAATGGCATGAGGAGGGGGCTCCCTGTTGTGCTGGCAGGGGGGTCAGCAGGAGCAGAGCCCAACTCCTGGGCCAGCCACACCACAGAGCTCTCAGCTTTGCAGCAGGAAACCGTGGGCAGCAAAGTGTGACCCCCATGTCCCAGTCACATTTGGGAGAGAAGCACTGGAGGTGTGTGCATCTGCTTCAGGTGTTGGCACCACTGCAGTGTGTATGGTGGAGTTAGAAATCATTTGTAAAAAGTAGAAGTGCATGATGTTTGGGAGGAAGAGGGAACAGGTGTAGGGGAACCACAGGTAGGGCTCCTTTTGGAGAGGGAGAACGTGACTGGCGAGTCAGCATTTGTTCAGGGTTTATTTGGATCCATCTGGCACCCTCTTTGATAAGTGTTATGAACACTGTGAATAACTCTGTCACTCTTCTCCCCCTGATCTTCTCTGCAGTGGTTTCTAGCGACAGTGAGAGTGACTCGGAGTTCAGTTCCTCCAGCCTGGATGACAAACCCTTCCCTGCGGGGTCAAAAGGCTCACAAGGCAGAAAGCACAGAGCAGGACTGGGTGAGGAGTTGCTGTTCCTCGTGGCTGGAGGGTGGGATGTGTAAAGTGCTGGAATGTTTGGTTCTTGATGCTGTGGGGTTTGGCTCAGCCACTCACCTGCCTTGCTCCAATGCAGCTCACTGGCTTTAGCTGTGCCAGGTGAGGGTCTGGTCCTTTCTTACTAGAACAGTAGCAATGGTCAAGCTGGTGCAGAGTCACTCCATTGTCTGCAGCCTTCCAGGGTCTGCCCTTGCAGTTGGGAGCTGCTCCTGACCCACCTGGCAGGACTTCTCCATCCAGCCTCCTCACTCCTGGCTTTATAACCCTGGCATCACCAGTGCCATTTTAGGAGCGGAGAGCAGGAACTGAGTGTTGGCTCTGCTCCTGAGGGTGCTTCTCTGTTGTGTCCCAACAGCACCCATCAGGGAACCCAGCCAGGCTGTGGGCAGGGGGCTGGGGAGCACCCAGGCTCCTGCCCTCTCAGGGAGCAGCTTGTGCAGGGAGCAGGGGGATGTCCTCAGCACCACCGAGAGGGACCGGCCGGCCGAGGGGTGTGACAGTGATGTTGGCAGCAGAGCCCCTGGTAAGCTGAAACTTCCTCTCTGGACAGATCCTTGCATTTGGGGCTGACTCCCCTTGAAGCAGGGTTTGCTCAGAGGCACACCTGGCAAAGCTGCAGGCCTGGATCACCTTTCCCTGCTGCTTTTTTCCTGGCAGATGCTGTCACAGCGTTACAGCTCACTTCTTCCTTCTTCCCTGCATGCAGAATCTATTCAGCAACATAAATAATCATCTGGGGGGGGAGCTGCCTACAGCCACCTCCTAGAGCATCCCTAGCTTTGTCCTGTCCCCCCTGCAAAGGCCTGGGGCTCCTGTCCACCTTGCAGAGCTCAGACTGAGCTTTCACTGAAGCAAAGCAGAAGTCCAGAAGCTTTATGAGGCTAAAGAAATATTTTCCTAATATCAGACAGCTCTTAAAGCCAAACGTGGCTCATCCCAGAAGTCCGCAGTGCTAAAAAAGAGACACTTTTTACTCCTCAAGAATCTTGGAACAAGTAAGTGACTCTGAGAGCAGAGGCTGCTATCACATCTGATCAGGAGCAGCAGACAGAGATGCAAATGTTACCGTTTAGCGCTGCTCCCTCCGGAGCTCTCCTGCCACCCTGGGAACTGCCACTCCTTTTGTTCCTGGGCTTGTTTTGTGCCCTCCATACTGAGGTGTAAATTGGATTAGAGAGAGCAGATTTATCCTTTGGTGCAACACAGAACTGCAGCTCCCTCCCCTCGTCCCTCCCCATGCTTCCCTCTAGAAAGAGCCGGCGTGAAATTATTTCTTTGCTCCTTTCTCAAGTTTCAGAGATTTGCAGTTTGCTCTCCTTTTAGTTGGTGCCAAAGCAAATCAGATGTGTGACACTTCTGCTGTGTTTGTCCTCTCTGGGGATTATCATGCTGCCCCAGACTGGGTGGTTTATTTTAAGCCCCTGTAGGCTGTGGCATGAGAGAGCTGATTCCCCTTGTGTGTTGGCTTGGGTTGTTCTGGAGAGTGGGTGTGACTTCTTGGGTGCTTTTTCTGCCGAAGTCTGGATGGTTGCACACCTGGACAGTGTGTTTGTACAGCCCTTACCTCTCTACAGCTGTCCTGCCAGCTGTTGGAACTAACTGCTGCCTGCCCATGACACTGCAAACTACATCTTACAGGCAGAAAATGTCTTTTTCCTGCTAAAAAATCTTGTATGCAAAGCTCAGCACAAGGGGTCAATGCTCTCCAGTGAGATCTCTCTGTGCTAGGCAGAGGAGAGCTAAAACTGACAGGTAGCATGGACAGATATTTAGAAAAAATGAAAAATGTAGTAATCTCATGAGCCCAGTTAAAATAGTCCCTTAACTGTAGAGAGGATTCTGCTAAGCAAAAGGTTGAGCTAGGTTGGCTGACTAGAGAATATCTGTAAAGATCTTTGGTACATCTGGGGTCACTTAGTTCCCAGGCTTGTTGCTGAAGGATCTGCTTTGGTCACAGGTGTGCTTGCAGCAGCAGGAGGGTTCTGCAGGGGGGGTTCTGCAGGAGGGTTCTGCAGGGGAGGTTCTGCAGGGGGGGTTCTGCACGGGGTGTTCTGCAGGGGGGGTTCTGCAGGAGGGGTTCTGCAGGGGGGGTTCTGCAGGGGGGGTTCTGCAGGGGAGGTTCTGCAGGGGAGGTTCTGCAGGGGGGGTTCTGCAGGGGGGGTTCTGCAGGGGGGGTTCTGCAGGGGAGGTTCTGCAGGGGGGGTTCTGCAGGGGGGGTTCTGCAGGGGGGGTTCTGTAGGGGGGGTTCTGCAGGAGGGGCTCTGCAGGGGGGGTTCTGCAGGGGGGGTTCTGCAGGAGGGGCTCTGCAGGGGAGGTTCTGCAGGAGGGGTTCTGCAGGGGGGGTTCTGCAGGGGGAGTTCTGCAGGAGGGTTCTGCAGGGGGGGTTCTGCAGGAGGAGTTCTGCAGGGGGGGTTCTGCAGGGGGGTTCTGCAGGGGAGGTTCTGCAAGGGGGGTTCTGCAGGAGGGGTTCTGCAGGAGGGGTTCTGCAGGAGGGTTCTGTAGGGGGGGTTCTGTAGGAGGGGTTCTGTAGGGGGGGTTCTGCAGGGGGAGTTCTGCAGGAGGGTTCTGCAGGAGGGTTCTGCAGGAGGGTTCTGTAGGGGGGGTTCTGCAGGGGGGGTTCTGCAGGGGGGGTTCTGCAGGGGGGGTTCTGCAGGGGGGGTTCTGCAGGGGGGGTTCTGCAGGGGGGGTTCTGCAGGGGGTTCTGCAGGGGAGGTTCTGCAGCATGACCTGGAGGGGGTGGTGGTGGCTGCAGTCAGCAAGGACAGGCTTGGGAACTGATGGAGGGTGGCAGCAGGCTGGGTTCTCAGTGTCATTGTCACCTCAGCCACCAACCAAGCATCCTCCTGGGCTGGGGAGCTGCCCTGGCCTGACAGGGGGCTGGGAGGCACAGGTTGAGCTTCTCCCTTCCTCCAGGATGTGTGGGCACAGAAGATGGCAGGGGGGGTGGCAGGACAGCTGGCTCCTGTCCTGTGCTGGCCTTAGCAGCAGCGTGGGAGACTCCCCTGAAGGTTCCTGCAAGGAGGAGAAGTTTGTTTTCTCTCAGCTGTGTTTGGGCTGTGGTCCTGCCTCCTCCAGGCTGGTGTCTGCTTACTGAGAGCACTTCAGGTGCCCAGCTGGGGAGGTGCTGCCAGGATGTGATCTGTGCAGTGAACTCCTGGCAATCACCATCCATTATGTATGGATTCAGGAATCATCCAGACGACTCCTGTGGCCTCCTGCTCCATGCTGCTCTGCAGCAGGTGTCTTGAGCAGATCAGGCATGCAGGAGGCTGTAGCCTGGCAAGAGCAGAAAATCAGAGGAAAACCAGTCCCTTAGGAAGTGTCCTGCTGTTCAGAGGGATTTACATGCTCTGGGAGGCTGGATCATGACAACATTGGGAGCCTCGGGGTAGGTGGCAGTGCCTCTCCTCCTCTTCATTTAACTCAGGGCTTCATCTTCCTGTGCTGGGCTTTACAGACAGGATGCCACAATCTGTCAGGAAGCAGAGGCTGCTCTTGCAGTCTCTTTAGAAAGTGGTGGAGATGATAGATCCTGGGTGTCAAGGCTGTCAAAAACCTTTTGCTGTAGCTTTTCTGAAAGGCTCTGCAACTTTATAGCACTGTGTCAGGAGCAATTTTTGCTTCATATTGGCACCTCAGGTGTTGTTCTACCAGTGACTTTCTTTTCACTTCTTCTCACCTCTGCTCGAATTCCAGTCTCAAGTGTGACTTTGCAAAACTCTTCAGCATCCTGAAATCCTGTCCCCCACCCAGAACAAGGAATTAGAGAGTTCTCTCATAGTTCTTAGCTTTTAGCCTGAAGGCCAAGACAACAGCATGGTGGTGCAGCCAAGGAGAAACAAGGAGCTGTTAAGAAGAGTTTGTAGGATTCCAATGTGTTGCTGCAGCTCTGGCTGGGGTTTGGTGAGGCAGATAATGAAGCCTGGGATTTGTCATAAAATGAGTCATTGTCAGAGCTGCACTGGGATTTAGGCAACCTCAGCCCATGAGCCAAAGTTACAGAAGAGAATGGTGAGTTGAAAGGCTGCCAATTTTTTTATATATATATATACTTTTTATTTTATTTTTTTTACTGCCCACTTTCAAACCCTTTCAAAAGCATCACTTTCTGAGGGTGTGCTGCTGCTTCTTCTGAAGCTCTGGTTCCTGGAGGTGCCCACTCTGACCTGATAGCTGTTAAGAGGAAGGTCATGCACTGGTTGTCCTGGAGCATGTTTTATCCTAAAGGGGATGAAATTTGCACACCAGAAAGAAGCCCAATCTTTCTTTTTCCCCTGACTTGCCCCCAGCTAGGGGGGTGACTCACCTTATTCTGGCTGTACAGCTATGTTAAGAGGTGCCTCAGTTAACAAAGACCCAAATCCTCACTGTTTTTTAATTATGACATTTTTCATAAAGAAGGAATATTCAACAGAATTAAACAAAGAAATCATCACTGTCTTACAGTGGTTTTCATTAGCCCATGGAGAGCTATTAATAGAGATAACATCTTTGGGCTTGGACCTGGCTGCTGCAGGAAGTAAATTAAAGGGATTTCTCCTCAGATCATCAGCAAGTTCTGCTTTGATGGGTCCCAGTTAGTGGTGTCCTTGGTGTCTTTTGTGGGTCACCTGAACAGCTTGCTGGTAGGGAACAGTGAGTGAACTTGGCATGGGCTGTGGGGCTGGAGAAAGCTCTGATTTGTACTTAAAAGAGGAATTTTGAGAAAAACAGCCACAAGGTAAGCTAATGAATGAGTAGCATACGTCTGAGTGCAAATCACAGACTCCCCATCTCTCTGTGTGTTGTCTAAATCATTAATACTTGTAGTGGTACAGCAGCTGGCAGTTCAACAGAGCCACATTAAACAGTGGTGGTGCTGAGGCAATGGTGGAAGCCCCTGCTGGGGTACAAGAAATATTTTGGCTTGCAGTCACAGGGTGAGCCCAGCTGGAAGGAGCTCCAGAACTCAGCAGGTCCCGCCTGGACCTTTCTTCCAGGGTGCTGAAGCTTCAGTTTCTGGATACCTCCTTTTGGTTGCTTGCTTTGTAGCTGTCATGCTGGGAGAGGCTGAGCAGAGCTGAGCAAAGGACCCGGAGCTGGGAGATGGGCAGGAAATGCTGCTTCCAGCTCTCTTAATTTGGGGAGATTTATCCCCTGTCGTTCAGGAATTGATTGGATTTAGAAATGAGGTGGTGTCACTCTCTCTGTGGCTCAGTGCCTCCCTGGCTGGGGTAGGCATCAACTTTTGCTCATAAATATGCAGGCTGTTAATACATGAGACAGGCAGAGGCATTCTGCATCACTTCCATGGCAGGAAATTCTCAGAGCATCTTTGAAGTTAATGCCTTAACTTCTTTTTCCCCTTCCCTTCTGTTTCTCAGATCTCTGCTTTGCTCCCTCAGGGACGATGAGGAGGTAACATTTTGCTTCAGTGGGTCTAACTACTCCATTCCATGTAGGAAAAAAATTGTCCTGACAGTAATTAGGCTCCGAATGGGATAGTAATTTCTTTAATGGCTTTTTTCCTGGCAGTCTTTGGGGAGGTGACTTTTTGTCTGCCTGTGTGTGTTAGAAAGTTGTTTACATGTTGTCAGACCACTCACTCCCTCATCCATCTGAGCTACAGCCAGTGTAGTCTTCTAGCAACCCCTGCTCATCCTCCCTCTGGATAGGAAGGAAAGGGGGGGTCAGATGAGGAAGAGAGACCCTCACCCACATTCAGCCTCTCCTCTCCAAACCTCTGCCTCAGCAATTTTTGGGGGACCCCACTCTTTGCTCCCCTGTGCTCAAAGCTTGCTGCTTGCTGCTGCTGCCACAGGACTGAGTTTTCCTGCTGCCAAGGAGTTGTTCTTCTTCTCTAAAGTGAAAAAATTGAATTGTACTTTTGTAGCTGAGAAGCTTTGAGCTGTCTCTGCCTCTTCACTGCAGAGCACCAAATGGTCCTGCTGTATTTATAAATAAAATATGTCTTCAGGGAGCGACAATATTAGGAAATGATTTAAGGTTTGCATCCTTGGTAGAATTAGAAGCAGCATATGCACCCTCCCATGTTTTAAAGAATTAAAATATTTTCCTCCTCAAATGGGAGAGCCAAAACATCTTCAGCTCTTTTGAGTCTGCCTCGAAGTTAAGTGAATAAAGGCTCGACGACCTAAAAAATAAATTACTTTCACAATTTCTATATTTCTTTGTGGAGTTTTAAATTGGAGACTTTTTCCTTGAAAATAGAGGAGTGACAAAGACTCATTCTCTTGCCTCTTCCTCTCAATTTATCTGGAAACAAGACTGCTGCTGAAGATGAAACTCCTATTTTTGTGCTGCCTTTCACATTGCAGAGGTCTTTGACCAAACAGCCTGCCTGGCCTCCTGCCCCCACCTCCTTAGAGTTATTCTCTGTCCTTTGCAATACCTTTACTCCTCCCTTCCAACTTTCTATTCAGCATTTTGCACAAAGCACAGAGGGCAATAGTTGATGCAGTCTTTCAAAACAAAGCATGAAGGAAAGAGCATGGCAGGTCAGTAATATAGAGGTTAAAATTTTGGATTGTGGAGTCTTTGTAAACACATTGAGAGGTTTCATGGCTTGGTTATCTTTCAACTAGGACATCAGCCAGTAGCTGGTGGGAGGAGTCTGAAGGACCCCCAGTTCCTTGAACATTTCCATGTACACAGCCACTGGAAAAATTCCCTCTCCTTTCTCCAGGAGTCAATGTAATTTGTGTCCCTTCAGTGTTGGCAGAGAAGTCACCTGGAGGACCTGGTGTGGAAACCTCAGAGCTGAGGCTTGGCTTGGTGTCTGAGTTGGCCCTTTGAGGGGAAGCATATCCTAGAGGATCAGTTCTAGCAGCACAACTCCTTTCTCCTCCTTTGCCAATTTCTTTCCCCTGTCTTTTCTTTCTTTAATAAAGCTTAATGGGCCTTGACTGCTGACATAGTGCAGAGTAATGATGCACAGACGTTCTCTTCCTTATTATTTTTAGGAAGCTCTTAAAAAGGTGCTGAGCGTGGAAAAGCAAATGTAAAATAACTTCTTCAAGTCTCTCCGGTTCACTCCTTTCCAAACAACACTTTTGTCTTTATATATTTTGAAGGCAAACGATGCATCCACACCAGAACACGATGCTGATGGAGGTGAAGATGGAATTGCTTTGCCTGGATCCAACACTCACCCATTGCCCACTCCTGTAGACCTCACTCCAGACAACAACTGCTGCCAGTGGTGACTTTCTGATGCCAACTTTTGCACAGGCATTAGCAACACAGTGGCACCTAAGAAAACATCTGCTCGTCCTCCCTGCCTCATTGGTTTGGTCTGGTTTCCCCTTCTGCTGACTGACAGAGACTTTGGGGAGGGGTACAGTGCTGTCCATGGGGTTTGTTGAAAGACACATCCAAAGTTCTCACTGGAGCTGCAGAAATGGGTGCTGCTCATTGCTGTTCCTGGCTTGCCAAGCCCAGCCCAGGGTTCAGCTCCTGGCCTCGCAGTCCTGACTTTGCAATCTTCAGGAGAGAGGGAAATTCACCCCTATGTCCCTGAAATGTCCCTTCTACTTTTTCTCTGCCCAGGGGTGAATTTCCCTCTGTGAAGCTCCAGGGCTCCAATTTGCACTTGGCTTCCACAGGCCCAGGGGCTCACCCCTGGTGTGTTTTGCCATCATTGTTGTGGTTGGAATTGGTGTGAGTTTGGTGGGAGCATCCTGATCAGCTGGTGAAGTTGTGCTGCTCCCTTTTCCTTCCACTGAGGTCTCTCTCTGCTCAGGGAGATGCTTCAGTTGGTATAGAAACACTCAAAGAAGTTTGCTAGGAATTTTTCAGTCCTCCTGGCTGTGTTTCCTGTGATGAGGGTGATGCTTTGACACTGAGCTCAGGGGCAGTGTGGGTTTCCTGCAGGTCCATGCCCACCAGCCCATGGCCCAGCTGGCTGCCTCTGCATACCCAAATTGGATAAAAGCTTTTAAACTACTTGATCTTGTTAAGCTCTGCATATTCTCCTCCCACATGCACATCTTGTAAGCTCTTACATCAGCAGGGGCCTTTGTTTTACCTTTTTCCTGCAAGTCTTCAGCATCTGGCTGGCTGGGATGGTGTCATCATGAGTCAGGCTGTAGAAAACTGCACGTCCCAGTCCTGCTTATTCTCTGGGATGGACAATTTCCCTCTAAGATCTGACAGATGAGAAAAATCAAATTACCTGACATTTCTAGAGCAATTAATTCTTTGAAGGCCTGAACAAAACTCACACAAGACAAGAAGGAGTCTGTGGGTTTTTATTAAATGCTTTAGATCTGACCTGTCTTTTGCTGAGGAAATAAAAGATTCCAGAAAGTTCCCTGTGAAATCGTGGATTTAAAGGTAATTTGTGCCTGTTCATGTCAGCCTCTCCCCTTGGTTATTACTCTTTTGTTCTCTTCTTCTTTGCTACTGGGGGCTTTGTGCACATGTAGTATATGCTCTTACAAATGGCTGCAGCATGAAGATAAATGAGACTGGGTGCTGGAACATTGTAACAGGAGATCAGAAATCAATCCTTGACTTTTCTTGCTAATTGAACATGGTCCAGCAGAGGACCTCACTGCTGTTCCAGTTAACCTGCTGTGGCAAGTTGCTGAGAAAATCCTCCCAGCTCTTCCTCCAGGATCCATTTCTGCCTTTTAAAAAGCAAAACCAGAACCTTTGGGATGATGTGGGCTGTTTGAGGTGACATAAAGAGAAACCCCTGACTGTGGGCTTCACAACATGGGTGCTGAAGAGAGCAAGAGGATGAGATTGTCCTCCACAGAAGGATGCTTTGTGTCATGGTTTGTGTGGCTTAAACGTGGCTATTGAGACACAACCAGCTGCATCTCTGAGGGGATAGTGGCAAAATTATATTCAGAAAAAGCAAATCCAAAAGTCAGCTTTGGCTGGATTGCAAGCTGAAGTTTTGTTGGTTTTTCTGAGAGCTGTAGGGTCTTCATTTCGTAATTTTGTCACCAGAGAGGACCTGTCTTGCCCTGGAGGTTTTGGCAGTCCTGCAGAGGCTGTCTTGCTCTCTCTCTCATTCCTGCAGTGCCTCACACAGCCTCTGGTAATGCTTTTGAAGAAGGAGAAGGAAAAGGACACTTAAAAATTGTCTCAGCTTCCTTTAAACCTGTTAATTTATCATCTGAATCTCTACACTGATTTGGAAAGAGTTTCTTGTGCTTCATTTTTGGGAGGTGCAGACAGGTCACTGGTGTTTTCATCCCTCACCCTCAGGGCCATTTCCCACACCGTGGGGTTGCCAGATCTGCATGGGAACTTGGTGACCCTTGCTGGCTTCTAGTGCTGCTTTGAGGCATGATTTTGATTTTAGCTGAGGCTAGGATTTATGAAACACTCTCAGAGGTAAATTTGAGACTGATCTTTTACCAGTAAGACTGGAAACGTTTCTGGTTTTTACCTCTATATTTTACCTCCATGGAATCATTCCACCTGAGTTCAAACCAGAACCATTCAGTCATTTATGGGAAGATTTCTCTTGGGTACAGGGAAGGGTCTGGCCCTGGGGAATGTAGTGTCACAATGAAAGTGACAGAGGAACATCTACAGCTCTCTGCACATATTTTCTATAAAAAACACTTTTCTTTTTGTTGTGTCTCTCATCGTTGTATTTGTAGCTTCAGTTGGCATATGATCTGAAACCTGTACAGCCAGCTGCCTTTTTCATTGGCTTAAGGTGGGCAAGAAAAGCTCAGTGAATTGAGCTCCATCTGCTCTGGTTGTTTGTGTTTCTTTTATTATTTTGTTGTTCTTGTCTCCATCCCGTGCAACTTTTATGTAGTGTTTTACTATGGGAAACAATAAAGGTTTGGCTCAGTAACAACAACTTGCTGTTCTTGAAACAGTAAAAAAGTTCTTTTCCATTCCCAGGTTGCAGATACTCTCCAAATCCTTGGGCTGGCTCCAGCAAGGAAAGAAAATAATCCAGGCCATGGAATGGTGATTCACAGGGCTGGAACATGATTGAATTCTGCACTTGCAAATCTCCTTTTGTCTTGCTTCTCTTTGGCAACTTGTGCTGGCAGGGGGCACAGGTCTGCTCCTCAGCCCCTCGTGGAAGTTGCTCCTTGTTGTAAGCACTGAGTATAAAGCAGCACTGACTGTCATTCTGTCAAGTGCTGGCCCCCTGGTCTCCCAGGGCTTGTTGCTCACTCCAGTTTGACAGTCAGGATCCATTTAGGTTTGCTTCCAGAGGAGCATCTCTGCGTTATTCTTGTGCAGCCCGGGGATGCTCTGTGATCCCTCCCACTCAGCATTCAGCTTCAAGGTTTCAAATGGCTTTTTAATCTGTTTTTGCTTTTCCCATTTTAAAAGCACCTCAGTAATTGCTGTTGGGATTGTTTTACTGGGGAGCTGCCATTAGTCCAAGGCTGGAGTGTGTCAAGGACTAACCACCTCTTGTGTTCCTTCCCCCTTCCACTTGCCATGACAACAACCAATATATTGGGAAAGTCAGCTGTGGGATCTCCCTGAGTCAAAAACAATGGCCAGAAATTGCCAAGTTTCCATGTTTCCTTTTTTTTGTTTGTTTGTTTTAGTTTGAGTGGAACAGGGATGCTTTCTCTGTAGTTCTGCATAGCAGAAGCAAACAGGGCTAAGAGCTGGTGTTTAGCAGCCCACTTCTCCCATATCTTCCTGCCACCTCCACCTCTCCCATCACTTTGTTCCACACTGGACTCTGCCCCTCTGATTGTAACACCTTGTCTCCTCAGGTGGGTGTTCTTTGAGGACCATTCAGGGAAGAATTTTTTTTTACAGGCTGATGCTGCAATCAAATAATGAGACTTTCAGCAGGTGCAATATGACAAGTGACAGGTGAGCATCTTGTGAAAAACTTCTTTCTTGAGCTGCTCATTCAGATTCCTTCCTGACCATTGCCACTTCTTAGCAGTATATTCAGGCAGTGCTAGAAATGTCTGCAGTGC
The DNA here is from genome assembly GCA_023637945.1 of Phaethornis superciliosus. Taxonomy (NCBI): domain Eukaryota; kingdom Metazoa; phylum Chordata; class Aves; order Apodiformes; family Trochilidae; genus Phaethornis; species Phaethornis superciliosus. Next base: position 3,109,006 of record JAJQWJ010000023.1, on the reverse strand, counting down.
CCGAGAGGCATGAGAGGAGGATCTCTCTGGGTGGCCTGTGCTTCATGCTGGGGACCCTTGTACACCCCTGCCTGGCACCTCTGTCCCTGCAGAAACATTTCTTCTCGTTATCTTCATAGCAAAACATGAAAGGAGCCAGCCCAGCCCCAGCTCTGCAGACCTGGGCCCTGCTGCCCAGCACACCCTGGAGATGCCTGTGGAGCACCCAAGGGTGCTGCTGTGGTCACTGCCTGGGAGCTGCACCCTTTCAGATCCCTTTGAGGTGGAGGGCTGTACACATTGAGGAGCTCTGGGTTTGTCTGGAGGCATCCCTCACGTTTCATCTTCCTTCCACTGATTTCTGTCTGGCACTGGATGCTGTTTGTAAAGTCTTGGAGGGATTACTGCTCTTGTTTTCCTTCTCTGGAATGAGTGGCTCTACATAATGTGTTCATGTTTTGCCAGGAAGGATGGATTCTGTTTCCAAAGTATTTTTGTTGTGAACTAGATCAGTTTAACAGCAACACTGACATTCTGAGCCCTTTCTCAGCTGTGCTCTGTTTCCTCCCAGGTGCTTCCCCCGACCAAATGCAGCAAACAGGCAGCACCACCTCCCTTTCTCATGAATGCTTCTCCCAGCCTAATCACTGTGAGTAATTATTATCTGGGGCTGTAGATTTGCTGCTTTTGGGGGCCTTATCAGGGCAAGGGATGCCAGCAGAGACACCATCTCCTTCCTGAGCATAACTGATTCCTGCTTTCAGAGGTAGCTCTGAGCAATTACCCCAGAACTGTGGATGTTTTTAATTATTTGCAATTACACACCTCCCCTCTGGCTGTCCTGTCCCATGCTGTTGAAGCAACCCCTCACATATTGGTGCTGCCCTGTGGCAGCTGCTTCTGGGCTCAGTTTTTGAGGCTGAATTTGGGAGCTCGTTGGAGAGTTCACCTCTCTGAGGCTGGTCCTTACTTTTCCAGGCTGAGCTTCTTTTTAATGACAAATATTTCAGATATTTCTGAGCCTCATTCACCTCTAGGAGTCCCAGTCTGATAGATACCGGGCCCCTTGGTGGGGACAGCAGCTGGATCACTGAGAGTGGCTGAGCCCAGAGTTATTGGTTTGTTTTTTTTCTGCTGGTGAAGCCAAGCTCAAGAGACCAAGAGAAATCTCAGTGAACAGCTGAGCCCACTGCAGGAGAGCACCAAGCAGGATCTGGGCCCTGGGTGAGCAATTGTCAAGCTGCTGACAGGACAGACCTTCATTTTCAAATGACACTCACACAAAATTAAACTCCTCCAAGCAATCACACCATGGCCATTAAAATAGTGCCTTCGAGGACAGAAAAAATAAACTGGGAAATGCAAACTAGGGATATAAATCTTTGGCTGTGTCTGGGAGGTACCTTTTTAATTAGCATCATGGAGCAGCCGTGATGTAGTAGGTGCTAAGTAGGAAACTTGCCAAATTTTCCCTGTTTTGATAGCAGGTGATTTGTGTTCTGTTTGAATTGCCACCTTGTGATTTTTTTTTCCCCTGTACTTGCCAGAGTTGCTGTGTTGCTTGTAGTGTGAGGAATTAACTGTTTTCACCTGGGCTAATCTTAGACCCCTTCAGCCCGGAGGAGCTGCCCTCAGCCTCCTGCCTGAACCTTCTGCATTCATGGATATCTCTGCATCTAAGGCCTAAGGGATTGCAAAGTCATTTCAACAGAGTATTTTGTAGGGGAGTTCATGTATTTAATCATGTTTTTTGGTCCCTGTCCTCTCGGAGCAGAGGTCACTCACCACATGGAGATTTTTGAAAGGGGTTTTCTTCTTTGCTGCATTGGTGGGAGGCTGGGGAGGGAGGACAAGCTTGGTTTGCTGCAGAGGACTTGGCCACGTGGCTGGGATACAAACCAAGGGGGTTCCTACAACTTCCAGGAGGTTGAAGATGAGGGTTGCCTATATTTGTGCTTCTCTGCATTGCTCCCAGTGCTGCCTTGGTGAGCCAGGACCCCTGGCAAGAGGTGCTGAGCCTGCAGAGATCCCCACGCCTTGGTCCAGTGCAGGGGACAATCCTTAGGGCACAGAGGGACCTTTTGTCCCCTCTTGCACAGCTCTGCTGTGGGGATTGCATCTTCGTGATTAATGGTTCTGTGAGGATTTGGTTTTTGGGGCTCCCGAGGCTTTGTTTATCTATCACCCCTGTGCATTCCAGTGCTCTGATTTGGACTCAATAATCCTAGAGGTCTTTTCCAACCCTGATGATTCTATGATTCTAATTGGTATCACTGAAACATGAATCTTCTGTCACACTGCTCATGGTTGTGAGTTATTGGATGCTTGGCCTGGACCTGCCTGGGAGTTCCAGGAGAGGTGTCCAGAGGTGCTGTGGTCACCCAGGCATTGCCTGGCTGGGTTTGTGTCCTGCTGGATTCATCCTGGCAGCCTCAGCATCATGCTGTGTAGCAGATCCCTGCTGCTGACCTGTCACTGTGGGAGATGGTGGGATTAGGATGATAGAGTGGTTGGAAAGAATAAACAACAGTGATTGCTACAGCCCAAACAATGCCTTTCTTTTTCATGTTTTCTTTTCCTGTCGGGTTGCCAGTCAAGTTTAATAAGATCAGTGCAGATAATTTGTGTATTCACACAAAACATAATTTTCCCTCCTGTGCTTTACCAGCTGCACTGCAGTCAGACACAAACACACGTTTTCCTTCATGTGGTTATGAATGGGTGCATCTGTTCCTCAAAGATAGGGAAAGGGGGTTGAAAGGTTTGGAAAGGCAAGGAAATCAGATGCAGTCCATTCCATTGCCTCTGTGGGGAGGGAAGTGCACAGGAATCAGAAATGAGATTTCTGCAGCACAGGCTCAGTCCCACACTGATGAACCAGGGAGGTGGGTGAGACACTGGTGGGTGGGAAAGGCAGGGAAAGGGCTTTTGCTCAGCAGAGCAGGAGGAGGTGCAGGGCTAGAGGTTGTACAGCAGTAGATCTACATTACTGGGCTTTCCTCCCTCCTTTTTTCAGTTCTGAGAGAGGCCCACTGGAGAGGTGAGGGGCGGAAGGAAAAGGAGTTTAATTTTCTCCTGTTATCTGGTGTCTCCAGCTGTGAGCAATGCTGACAGCCCTGCACTGATCAAACACTTGAGCATCCTTGATTCAGCATCCCATCTACATGGTCATAAATAATGGAAGTGCTCTGGCTCTGCCTGAGCCCAGATCCTGGCAGAAGTGCACCAGAACATTCCCTTCTCCTGTTGCCATCATGTTGGGCTCCTGCCTTCATTGCTTGTGACAGGGACTCGTTAGGCATTAGCAGCTGGCATGGGTGCCTAATGACACAATCATGAGCAGACATGTTCTTCTTCCAAGCAGGACTTGTTCAGCCAGAAATCCTACTTCTCTGCTCCTGTTGAGCCCCTCTCACCCTTCTACCAGGTTTATTTCTACTTCTCATATGCTTTGTGAGTCCAAAAGGTCCCAGATATGGGCACTGAGCACTGCTTTGGAGTGAAATACAACACACTCCATTTAATATAAAAGATAAAAGTTTATCAAAGTGCATGAGAGCTTCTCAGCTGCCTTCAAGCCGAGGCTCTTGACGTGGTTTTTAGAAGTCTTAAAATGTCCCAATTTAATAGCTTGAGTGGTTAGAGCAGAGATGTTCTTAATGCCAGGCTCTGAAGCTGTTGGAAGCAGGTGGGAGCCATGCAGAGCAGGGACAGGGACAGGGACAGGCCACCTCCCTCACCTTGCTCTGTGCTGCAATGACAGGGCTGCTCTCAGCTCCACTGGGGAGATGCCATCAGCCCAGCAGGTAAGGACGTGGCTGATGCAGCTGTGAGAAGGGACAGGGACTCATGAGAACACATCTTGGTCCCCCAGGGCTGGATTTCCCCAGGAGAACAGCTTCTTCATGCTTCCTTTCTTCCCAGTTTCTTCAGCTGCAGGAAGTGTCAAGAAACCAAGCAGATGTGAGTGTTCAGACCCTGAAAATATCAGATGATCTTGTCTGAGCAGTTTTTTCATTTACATGGCAGCATTGTCACTACCCCAGCTAAGCAGAGAGAAGGCTACTCCAGCTAGCAAAATCCCAGCAGAATTCCCACCGAGCTTCCCACAGAATTTTCTGCTCTTGTTGCTTTTCATAGGTCTGGACATGCTTAATTCTATGGACTTTTGGGGGTTTAGCTCTTTGCATCCTGCAGACCAGCACTTGGAGAAAAGCCACTGGAATAATCTGCAAAGCTTTCAGTGGTGGTGAGGCTCCTGCTGAGGCTGGATGGAAATGGTTGGGACACCAACAGGCCAAACTTTTCACCTCTTTTCATTTCAGTGTTTGGTAGGAGCACAGCAGCAATTTCTGGGGCTGGAGATGCCTGGAGAGTGAGTCTGAACCTCCTGGTCTCTCCTGACTCCTAATTACTGGCCCTGAGAAGAGACTCAATAATTCCTCATGCAGCTCTACATTCAGAGACCACTTAGGGGCATTTAGTCAGGCAGCTGCCCACTGAAAGCCTCTTGCCCTATAATTTTGTGGGTGGGCTGCAGGACTCTGAGCTTCAGCACCACTTTAATGCTGGAGCAGGTTCTGCTGAGGAGGCCAGGAGTGGAAACTGCTTATTTCTTACAGCCCTATAAATCTGACATTGCCACCAAATTGTTGCAATGTAGCTTTGAAGAGTTTTTCACCTTTCTGTGCTCCATGGTTGCAGAGTCCATATTTCTGTGTTAAGAAATCAGGAATCAAGTAATTGAATCTCTTTCCCCTTTGCTGCAAAATCAAGCAATTGAATCAAAGATCATGTTATTAAAAGGAAAAAAAAAAAAAAAAAAGCAGAGAAAAGAGTTCATTTTGGGTTCTCTTTACTGGCTTCTTAAATCCCAAGCTTTGCAGCATTCTAGGAGTGTTTTATTGAACTCTTTTCACAGCTGTGAGTAGGATGGATTAAACTACCCAGGAGCTGGGCTGAAGAGTCCATGGGGACAGTGAAGGGGAGAATTTTAGCCTGGGTGATGCTGAGGCTGAGGATGTGTTGCTGCTGACCCCTGCAAGGGACATTCCTGTCCCAGCTGAGGTATTAACATCTGTAAGACCCAAGGAGGAAAAACATTGCTGTGTTGTTGGCATTTGAGTGGCCTGGGCTCGTGCCTGACAGCAGGAGATGGTCCCTGGGGTTGAGCTGCCAATGACCATGACTTGTCACCCAGCAAGGTGGTGAAGGTGCAGTCGGACAAGCTTCATTGGGATGCAAATGGATGTAAATTCATGTAAACATATGTCTGAGTGCAGGTAGCAGCTCGTGCCCAAATTATGCAAATGTTCTAATCCAATAATGCTAATGTCATGATTATCCAGCAACACGATGTTCATTAATATGGTTCCCTGGCTCTTACACCTATCACTGTCAACATGATTATCCTGTGGCAGACTTGCAGTGTCTCTGGCAGGTGGAGCTGGTCTCAGGGAGGGAAGGGGACACTCACTTCATCTGCCTGGTGGGGCTTGGAGGTGCCACATGTCCTGGGGAGTCCTGGCCACGTGCCTGGCCAAGGTACCACCTGGCTGCTACACTCTCCTCCAGAGGCCCTTCCTCCCAGAAGGAGACTTGGAAGAGGTTTCACTGTCCCCAAAAGCCTGCAGAGCAGCTAAACCAACATTTCATAATATCCATTGCTGTGATCAGATGAACAGGACTAGCAGGGCCATCTAGTGACTCCTCTGGCTGCTTAATGACCTGGGAGGTGCCCCAGGTTAGATGGGGATAATTTTAGTGTTTGTATTTTGAATCATATCCCTGTACCTCTCCACTTCTCCCTCCATCTCCCTGTTTTGGTTGTTTTTGTTGGTTGGTTGGTTTGGTTTTTTCTTTTTTATTCCTTGCTCTGCAGTTTTGTTTTCCCTGCTTTACCACAGAGCTGGAAAAATGCTTGAGCTTCCCCACCATGGGATGGAAATTCATCCTGCATGAGGTGACATAAGGTCAGACAGTTAAATAGTCCAGAAACCTGTGAGGAGAGGGGTCCTGGGGGCTGGCTTGCCCTTCCTCAACACCACCAGAAAAGCTGCTCTCTGGCCAGGAGGCTGCTTGCCTTGGCTGTGCCCTCGAGTTCTTTGCTGCTATCCCCCAGCCTTGCTGGGGCACCACGGGGGCTTCCTTGTCACCAGCAGCTTGGTGCTGGCTGGCAGCTACAGAGAACTGGGGGGTGGCTGGCCTGGGAAAGGGTTCAGCAAATCACCCCCCTGCCCCCTCAGCAGTGTTGCTCCCTCGGGTGCCTTCATGGGGGTTTTGCAGTCCCCAAAGGTTTGTCTCTTTGGAGCAGCTCAGGCAAGCTGGGGCTGTTTCCCCCTTCCAGCATCCTGAGCCCAGAGCAGACAGGGATTTTTCCCTTCTCTTTGCATGACTTCTTTTGCTCTTTCCTTTACTTTGCTTTTGTCGGGAGGCTGAGATTTATGGATGGGGACAGAAATACCCTAGCAGCTGATTGCCTCACGACTCACTGGTTGAGCCTCATGATCCAGGGACGGGCAGGACAATTCCCAGGACTTGGGTGGAGAAGCAGCAGTCAGGACAGAGCTCCACCAGCCACTGCAGGGCCATGGCAGGTACATTTACTGCACGAAGTATCAGCATCAAACGGGGGCTTTGGGTAGATTGCTTCTGACAGGATGTCATTAGCCTGATGCCTATGTGGGAGAGGAGCAGCTATAATGTTCTCTTAATGCAGCCAAATTGCTCTTTAATTCTGCAAAACCAAGATGTTATTTCATGAATCCCTGGAGCTTGCTGTGGAGCATCTCGATGCTGCCAGTTATCCGTGGCCTTTTCCTTCTGCTTGCATCCAGCTCCAAATCTCAGTGTGTGGGGTGGGAGTTGCCTTCCCCTGGGCTGCCCTCACTTGGCTTCATGTGTGTTAACTCTGGCAAGCTGGTGGTGACTCCTGACATGCCTCCTCCCACCAAAATGTGAGCAGAAAGTCTATCAGTTTCCATGGCAACAGGACCAGGCCCTAAATGCTGATGTTAACTCTCTTTCTGGACATCTTTGGAGCATGGATGTGTAGGATGCAGTGGTGCCCAACCCCAGTGCATCTCCCCAGGACAATGGTGCTGGGCTGGACACTGCTCACTGCATGTTCCAGCCCCTGTAGGGTAAGGTGCTGCTGCAGAATGAATACAGGGCTATTTTTCCTGCCTGCCTGGCAAGTCTTGAGAAGTAATGTTGTCAGTCTCCTGCAGCTGGGAAGCTGTTGGGAAGGGAAGAGGTAAAAGCAGGGTGAAACTGCTAAAACAGGTCGGCTGGATAATCTCAGAGGACATTGACTCCAGCTCAGAGAGGCACTGAGAGCAGATAAAATTAGCCTAATAAGAGTTGATGCTCTGCAGAACTCTCCCCTCTCTTGAATGCAAGGGCTTGGATCTGGGTTCAGCTTTGAGACACATGAGAAGAACCAGCACCATGTGAGAAGGTGGCTTCTCTTGGTCTGGCAGTGACAAACACCTGGTAAGGCTCTGGAGTTAGGAGGAACCCAAGGAGCATGAGGGGAAGTAACAGGAAAAAGTGAGAAAAGGCTGATTCCTCACAAAATATCTCAGTGCTGTGTCCCAAAATCTTGCTCAGGGTCCTGCTTTGGCCCCTCTTCTCCTGCAAGTTCTGTTTCCTCTGGTGGGTACTGGCAGCCAGGCAGGGCAATGGGGTGGGGATACCCCAGTGGGGAGGGAGCATCCCACATCTCTAACCCTGCAGGGTGAGTTGGGTGCTGCTGCCTGCTGACGTGGGGGACTCATGGCTCTTCCCAGCATGGTTCTTCCCATCTCTGCCATTGGGAGACTCCCAGAAGCCTCCAGAGCAGCCCCAGGGATGCAGGTGAGCTGGGTGCATGGGATGGGGATGCCTCTGCTTTCCTATGGGTTTGGGGAGCAGTGGGTGGTTGTGCATTTGTGGGGCTGCCTGGTCCTGCTGACTTTTATCTTCCAAGAGGCAGGTGCAGGGCAGTGATGCTCAGGGGCAGCTCACCCTCCTCTTGTGCACCATTCAGTTGTTTTCTCCCCAGTCTCACTGTGCCCAGAACCCACCCTGGGTGACCTGGTGTGTTTTTAACATGTACTCCACAAAACTGATATTTACAGCATCTGATTTTCTACTCCAGTTGATTTGCAGGTGGCTGGTGTGTTGCAAATGGTAGGTCAGGGTGCAGAGGCACAGAATGTTCCCTCCCCAAACAGGAGAGCAGACATTTCACAGGACTCCAAAAAAACTGTGCATTATAATTAAAAAAAAAAACAAAAAACCAAACCAAACCCAAAACACAAAACGCCAACTATTTTGGGATTCACATCGAAATGGCAACATATGCTACACATTAAACATCAGCCCCTACCAAAAGTTTAGCTATTCTGGGCCCATCCTGAGTGGCACTGAAGATGCACAGAGACCAGATGCCTCCCTGCCTCCTCCTCTCCTCTTGGAAGGTCCCTTGCAGGTCCATCTGTGGGTATCAAAGTGCTGAGGAGGAAGGCACCATCCACTCTTGCCATGAGTTGGGTGTTTCATGAGGTCTCTGGGAGCCTCAGGCAATATTTTGAAGGGCAGAGGTTTCTTTCTTGCTGGCATTTGCCCCTTGTGTGGCTTCCTGAAAGGGTTTGTTTGTGTCTGCTTTCTAATAGAGTGTGGGCTGTATTTTACCACAGTGATTTTGTTCACAGCTAGTAATTGCTGGTTAAATCTGGTCAAATGATGGTTGTTAGCACAGATAACCTCAGATTTTATTCCTCTGGTGAGAGCAGTGGGGCCCAGGGGTACACTTGGGCTATGGGCACTGCTGAGGAGCCTTAATCAGCACAGCCTGGAGTAAGCCTCTCAGGATTATTTAACCAAGTTTCCTAGTTATCATTATAATTATAGCTTTATTTAGCAAATGGTGTTAAACCAGGGAGGGTCTGCAGTGCAGTCAGTGGGCTCAGCCAAGGTTCAGCAACCATCGAGGGCAGAGATCTTTCAGGGAGAGCAGTTGCTGGTATCTGTGCCTTAGCCAGGAGAGAGAGTCTTGAAGGAGCCAAGGACTAAGGCACATGTTGCTTTTCAATTAACCCCCTTCCCATGTTGACAGCCATGCTGGAGCTAAACTCACTTGAAGAAGAAAACAATCTGTTTCATACCTAACAGCAGGTTGGACTGAAGACAATGTAGGTCCCAACTCACCCCACAGGGATGGAGGGGTCTCTTCCAGGAGCATTGGTGGTGGCAGTGTGGGTATCCCTGTTCCTGCCCTGCAGCCAGGTTGAGCTGGTGGTATCTGCTGGCACCTTCTCATGCCTAAGGCTGGGGGTACTTGCTGTGCCTTAAAAATGGTCAGGGAAAAGGAAAAAGCAAGCTAGGGCTGTACAGGCTGATGCTGGTGCTGCCTCGTGTCACTTTCTTGGGTGACTGTCAAACCTCCCTGCTCCCAACCTGTGGAGGAATTTCTCAAGGAATGTGGACACCCAGCATTTGTGGCCAATCCATGTTTTGAGAACTGTGAAGCAGACTGAAACTCAGTCCTGAGAGCAGTAAATAACCTGACCTTGAAGAGACTCTGAAAGTGCGATTAGAGCAACTAGTTTGGCAGATGCAGGTGCAGCTTTAGCAAAAACAAGATGCCTAGCCGAAAAGTAGTTAATTGCAAGAATTTGTTATCTAGAAGAGGCGTGCCCCTTGAACCCTATATAACGCTGTGTAACTATTAATAAAATTGAGTGCTGTGTATCAATCATACTGGTTTTAGTCACAGACTCCGTGTTTTCGCGCTCTTCCCGACACCAACCTGCAGTGGATCTCCCTGAGTTTAAGGGGGTGTGAGATCTAGAGGAAGTTCCTCCAAAAAAAAGTTTTGGCATCACCTTGCTGTGGACTCTTCAGGCTTGTGTTTTCTCCAGCAGCAGAGGAGAGGATTTCTGTGAGATCCTTTGGGTTTGAGCTGACAGAGTGTTAAATAAACACTGGTGGGTCAGTCACTGAATCTCTGGTAAGTGATGGGGATGTGCAGACCTGCTGCTGTACTTTTCATTTGGAAAGGAATTGATAAAACTAGAAACAGTCCCTGTTCTTTTTCATTTAAAACTGGAGTAGCCGATGGCAGAATTTGCAGCTGTGTGGTTGAATCAAGTTTGGTTAAGTGTGTCCTGAGGACAGGCTGTATCTTTTTGGATGTATGTTTAATCTCTGTGCTGCTGTGCTGTTTGCTGTAGGATTGCTCCTGCTGTTCACCCATTTGTGTGGCACCAGCAGGGTGGCTCCTTGGTCACAGGAGGAGGCTGAGCTGCTTCGTGGCTCTGCTCAGGGCACAGGGTGAGTTAGTGCCTTCCATGGGTGCTTAACCTCTGCTTCTGCCTGTTCAGGGCAACATTGACATTTAAGTCTAGGCTGTCCCGGGTCAGGCTGCTTTTCTGAGCCTGGGCTGGAGTTGGAGTGATGGTTTCTGCAGCCTGTGTCCCAGGTCTCATTATGGGATGCTTTTGGCACACCAGCCCATGCCTTCATCCGAGGTGAGCAGCTAAACTTCTCTGTTGCACCTCAGAAGAAGGTGCTGAAGTGCAGTGTCAGGTGTGCTGAGCCTCAGGATCTGGCCACAACTTGTGCACACCTCTGGGAGGAGACATGGCTGGTGACAGGGACAATGTGCTCTTTCCATCATCCTGCCCCTGCTTCAATGTTGACTCTGTGATGGGCACCTTCACCTTCTCTAGAAGGGTGTCCTCTCTCCCTGCAGGAATGGGATGTCCCCCTGCAGAGTGGCTCTGCTCTCTCCCAGCCACCCTGAAAAGCAGCCCCGGGATGGCTCTGAGCAACCTGATCCAGTGGGGAGGGTGTCCCTGCCCATGGCAGGGGAGTTGGAACTAGATGATTTTAAAGGTCCTTCCCAACCCTGAAAATTCTATGGTTCTGTGGTTCAAGCTGTGGCCCCTCTTGCCAGGCTGGTGAGGACACCAGTGTTCCCTGTTTCTGGAAAACAAAGGGCTGGTGTGTGGGCACTGCAGGAGCTCTGAATCACCCTGGCAGAGTGAGGGATCAAACCGAGTCACATTCCAGGGCATTAGACAGACGGTGGGAATTAAAAGCTTTACCTGGAAACTGGCTTTAGATCTCCAAGCCCTGCTTTTGTCTCCCAGCCTGACTATTTTTGTCCCTTTTACCTCCTGTGTTGTCATGCATCAATGTCATGCCAGTGCTTGGTGCCTGGTTGTGCTGCCAACCCTTGGCACATCTGGGGAGCCCTCAGTAAATATTGGGCTGTGGAGCTGGGGTGTTGCAACCTCTGCTACTGCAGGGCCAGGAGGAAACCTACAGGCAGTGTGAGAAGGTGGGAGACAGAGGTTTATCAAAACGAAGCTGCTTTGGGATTTATTAAAAGCTAAGGAAAGACTCCAGACACCTTCAGCTTGGGATCCCTCAGGGACTAGAAAGTCCCATCTGGGCTATTAGAAGTAAATCTTGGTTTTGTTGCCTTCAGTCTATAAGGTTTGGGGACAGGGTCTCCTCTGGGGGTCAGTCCTGTCCTTACAGCAGGGAGCTTTGTTTGCTTCAGCTCTGTCTTTGCTTTGCCATTAGGCTGCTCCCTGTGTGCACTGTGCCCCTCGTTGCTCTTTGCAGCCCTGGCTGAGCTGAGCATCTCCTGTCAGCAGGGCAGGGCAGCTTTTGGGGTGCTGCACAACAGGGGAGAAGGCAGAGCTCAGAAGCTCACCTGAATTCCCAGAGCCATGATACTCTGACCCCCAAAACAATCCTGATCTGTTTGTGTCTCGTGCTCTGTGAGGAAACATTTGAAATGGAGATGCTTTTGTAATGAGAATAATGACATTTGGCTCTCGTAGATAACTTAATTTTATTTATTTATTTATTTGCCCTTTCTTAGAGGGAATTGCTGCAATTTTCTGGGCATCGGGCCCAATTTTAGCTTCGTTCTGCCTGAGTCCACACTGCATCCTGGATGCTGCACCCAAAGATGGAGCCTGGATTGGATGAGCACATCCAGGCTGCTCTCTGCCCACAGGCAGCTCTTTGTGCCACCCATCATCTTGCCACCATCTTGTCAGCCCTCAAGCAGACAAATGTGAAGTAGGTTCCATTTCCATCTGAATGAATCCATGAGGAGTCTTTGGATATGGGAAGAGGGCTGAACTGTCTTGGGCTGATCTGCTTCTGTTCTCCCAGGTCATTAGAGCATCCACGTGCAGCATGTCTAGGTACTGAGGGATGACAAGTTTGGATGCTTCAGGAGAGAAATGTTTGCTTCCCTGGTGAGAAGTAAATTAGGTTAGTTTGCCTAGTGTCAGTGTGTCAGCAGTCAGGGAAGTTCATTAACATTTACCAAAATCTGAATTTAAAATTGACTGCTTTGTTAGACGGAAAGGTTGGGTGTCATTTTTCTGGGTTTTGGAGGAAAATTCTCTCCAAAGAACCAAGCTTTATTTTTAATAAACATCTGCATGACAGCCTGCAGTTCTGTATGCACTGATACAGGATCTGTGTGTTGTCAGGTTACCTGGTGGTACCAGCTGGGATCAGCTTGATACAGTGGTGGGTGACAAGCAAACCCAGTGTGTTCCAGCTTCACACCAGACCCACCACACCTGAGCCAGCAGAAAGTCTGCAGTGGGGACACATTTTCCTGAGCTGGGTGAGTTTCTGTGCAGCATTTTCCACGATTTTCTTACAGCATGACTGTTCTGGTACTCCTTGCTGAAAATCCCAGTTCCAGTAGCTCGTGGAACCTCAGATTTATTGATTTGAAGACAGGAGGAGATTAGGTAAAAACATCAGTGTGAGATCAAACCACAGCTTAGCATTCAGCAGGGATCCTGGGGCAGGCTGGCAGGGAGCCTGTCCCCTTCCTGGCAGGTGACAGACCCCTGTCCATGCTTGGCAGGGCTGCTGGAGGAGTCCTGAGCATGGCCACGCTGGCTGTGGGCCCCAGCCCAGCCCAATACTTGCTCCTCATTGATGCTTCACCTGCTGCATCCCCCTGTGCCAGCTGGGCTGGGGGCAAGTACCATGTGTTGCTTCAGTCCCTGCTGTGTTCCCAGTCCCAGAGGCTGCAGGCAGCTCCAGAAGGGACGTTGCTGCAGGGTGCCAGCTCCAGAGGGGACATTGCTGCAGGGTGCCAGATCCAGGCTGCCCCTCGAAGGGGAGGGTGTGGGTGTAGGAGCAGGCTGTGTGCTCAGCATGCAGCACAGCATCTCCCCAGCACAGCCCCACAGCCAGCCAGGAGAACAGGCACTGGAATGGGCTGCCCAGGGAAGTGGTGGATTCTCCATCCCTGGAGATATTTAAAAAGAGCCTGGATGTGGCACTCAGTGCCATAGTCTAGTAACTGCAGCGATAGTGGATCAAGGGTTGGACTTGATGATCTCTGAGGTCCCTTCCAACCCAGCCAATTCTATGGTTCTATGAACACGGGGGCTGCCGTGGGGCTGTCCCTGGGCTGGGACAACTCAGCTTCCCTCTCCACAGGGCACCAGGGATGTGACACAACAGGACGGTGGCTGCTGGCACCAGGCTGTGACCTTCCCCTCCCTCTGGAGAGGTCTGCTGAGGACCCATCCCGTTGGCAGCGAGGTGGGGTGAAGGAGCACCAGGAGGTGAGCTTCTACCCAACTTCTGCTGGGCTCTCCTCCCAACCCCCTAGGCACGGAGTGGCTTCACCAGGGAAGGGGCAGAGGGCTGGTGTGGCTGTGTGGCGGGGGTGACAGGCTGGCCACAGCCCTCATTCCTCCGCTGCCGGGGATGGCTTTGTTGCTAGCTGGTGACATCACCCGAGAGCCCACCCCCTGCCTCTTATCCTTCTCTCCCTCTCGCTCCCTTATTCACAGCGGCGCTGGCAGGATCAGGGGCTGTGAGAGAGCCAGAGCCGGCGGCAGCAGCAGCATGCGTGAGGCTCAGAGTGTGAGAACCACGTAAGGTGCCCTCCGGAGCATCTCCCTCTCACCTGCCACCCCCTCAACTCCTCCCGGTGGAAACTCGACGGATCCCAGGGTCCGGGCTTCTCCGGGGGAGCTTGGTGCCAAGAGCCGCATGCATGACACTCCGAAAAGGAGAGAAAACGACCATAAGTATCCAGGAGCACATGGCTATTGACGTCTGCCCCGGCCCCATCAAACCCATCAAGCAGATCTCTGACTATTTCCCCCGCTTCCCCCGCGGGCTCCCCGCAGCCGTCGGCCGCAGCGGTGCCCTGCGCCCCGCCGTCACTCAGCCCTCGGTCAGCCCCGCCGAGGCCCCCCGGGAGGAGGATGAGGACGTGGATCAGCTTTTTGGGGCGTACGGGACGACACCCGCCGAGCAGCCAGCCAAGTGCCAAGCACCTGAGGAGGTGGTGGACCCCGAGGGCTACGAGTCCGACGACTGCAGTGAGTTGCTAAGTTGCTGTGGGAGTTGTGCGGAGGGTGCTGTGGGTGAGGGTGGGTCTTTGGGCTGGTGTTTCCTCCCCCCACACACACCTTACTGCCCGAGCTCTGCGCCCTTCCCGGCTGCTGGTCATGCTGTCCATCCCTGGGATTGTATTGCAGCAGTGCCAAGCCCTCTGGTCCAGCCAGGGAGGCCCTGGGAGTGTCCCTGCTGCAGCCAAGCTGGACGCTGATCCCAAACTGGGGAAGTCTCCCAAGAGCCACCAGTTGCTGGGCTTTGCCGTTGTGGTTGATGCACTTCTCTGCCTCATCCCTGCTCGGCTCCTTGCCTCTGAAGGCTGCCAGCCAGGCTCAGACCCTTCAATTAATCCATCTGGGTGGTGCAGCCTGCTCCAGCCACCCTGCTGATCAGCTGGAGATACGCTCCAGCATCACCCAGCTCCAGATCAGGGAGGTTTGTTTGGAATGACATCCACGGGGAAATCTCTGCCCTCTCCCTCGGCCAACTCCAGCGTGTCATTCCTCACTCTCCAGCTGCAGACAGAGCCCTGCATGAATCCTACGGAGGTGGTGGTGGGGTGAGTTTGAACAGAAGGCTTTGGTTCTGGTAGATGCAGGTGTTTGCAGCGAGGTTTAACCCCTCCCCACCCAAAAATGTCCTTCCCACCCAGCTCGGGGGAGCTCACAGGCTGCAAAGCAGCTGCTGTCTGGCTCTGGGGTAGTGCTGCTTCCCTGGAGGTAGGTGAAAACACAAGGTCTTGCTTCAGCCCAGGGTCAGATCCTGCCAGGGGCTGAGCAGAAAGTTGGAAGCCAAGAAATGCCAAGGGAGGGAAGTCAGTGGTGCTGAGCAGGGTTACCTGCTCGTCCTGGGGGGGAGGAGGAGGCTGAGCTGTTTACAGCCCAGCACCGGGCAGGCGGTGGCTTTCCCTGTGCAAAATATCACAGCCCTGTCTCGGCATGGCTCCCTGCCTGCCTGGTGCTGGGCTGCTGCCATCTCTGCCAGAGCCTGGAGCTCCCCAAAGGGCTGGGATTGCTGTGAGGGGCATGGCCAGCCCCCTGCCCTCCTCTGCCTGCTGACAGACCTACCACCAGCTCTGGGTACAAGCCCCAAACTGCTGCTCCCCCTCTCCCTGCCCTGGTGCTGGGGTCATGCTCTCTCTGGAGGAGGTGAGAGCTGCTGTGCTCTGGGGAGAACATCTCTGCTAAGCTGTGTTAGTCCCAGCCAGGCAGTTACAGTGACTTTAACCGGATTTGGGTTATTTGCTGCTCTAATTATTAAATCATCTTTGCTTATCCCGGCGATAGGAATGGGAGCAACTGGGCTGCAGGGGCCAGGGGTGTGTGAGGGAGATGAAGAGCTCAGGGCTCTGGGGTGCAGCACTTTTCACGGGGTGACTGGTGGGGAGGTTGCTCAGATTGCTGCCTTCTTCCTCCAGCCCCGCTGGCGATGCTGGAATTGTCTCTGCTGGGTGCTGGGGTCCAGTGGGTGTTTGTCTCACCCTGCCTGGTGTTAGGAAGTGTTTCTCACAACGTAACAGGTGTCAGGCAAACTGCTGAGGCTGTTTTGCCAGATGTGGTGGGTTTTCAGCTGGCAAAGGCACAGCAGCAGGGCTGGGAGGTGGGACTGCTGTGAGTGTCACATCTCTGGGGACAGCAGGGGATGGCCCCAGGTGCTTTCAGGGCACCGCTTGGCATAAGTGTGCAGGATGAGACTGTCACTCCTCCGTGTTTAACAGCCAAGTCTCAAAGCCAGACAAGGGCTTGCTGGCCCCATTTCCCAGGCAGGAGCTGGGAGGGGATTTGAGCAGCCTGACTTGAGCCATCAGCTGTGCTGGGAAGCATCTTTCAGCTGCCTGTGTTCCCAGGGGGTGATTCAGGGCTGCTGCATTAGTCACCTGCACTAAATTGACTCTGGGGAACCTCTCTGACTGCATGGCAGGACAGTGTTAGGTGGTGTCAGGTCCCTCTGGAGACACTGGGAATGGGGATGGAGCCTGGGTGCAGCACTTGCAAGTGTGGGGCTTGCTGGGCAGGAGCATGTTTTGCCTCACTCCCCAGAGATGTTCCCAGCACAGCCCCTGGAGAAATATGGGAAGAGGGATTTTGCCACAGCAGGATCCATGAAGAGGATGAGGAGGAGAGCGTTGCTCTTTCTCATTTGTCCCACCTGCCTGTGGGTTTCCCTCCCTCCCCTAACACCAAAGCCATGGTGCTGCCTGGGTAGGAGGAGTAGAGCTGCCCCTGCCTGGAGAAATAAATGCAGGATTTGTCTGGGTTTCCCCTTGTCATGGTTCCTGCCCGAAGTGGTTCTGGGTTTCCAGCAGCACCAGGCTGATGGGTAAGGAGGAGCTGTTGCTCTGTCACCACAGCACTGCAGGGTGGGATGGGGATGGATACTGGACCGGAGCTGGGTCCAGATGGGACCAATCCAGACATGGTAAGGACCTGGCCAAGGTTCGGTGGGGTGACAGGGGATTTGCTGACCCAGGTGTTCACCCCGGGTAGGTGACACCAGTCACCAGGAGGCTGATGCAGAGGCTCCAGTCAATGTCTCTGAGGCTCACGGAGGTGAGGTCAGGGCTCGGGGCAGTGCAGTGCTCAGGGAAGCTGTGGAGGTGCCAAGGAAAACAAGTGTGGTCCCCATGGGGCAGCCCTAAGCAGCCTGTTGAATGCAGCAAGTGGCAGGGAGCAGGCAGGGCAGGGGAGCTGACAGAGCAGCTAATGAGCAGAGACACTGGGGCTTGGCCCTGGGAGCACTGGGAATTGCCTGGAGCCAGACTGTCCCCTCAGCCCTGCCAGCAGCCAAGCTGTGAGGATTTGCAGGGTCAGGGGGGGCACCCTCTGCTATAGCAGGGCCTTTGGGACACCCCTGGGAGAGGGACTTGAGACTGCCCTGTGCCTCCTCGTCCCAACTCTGCTGCAGAACCAGTGCTGGCATCTCCTGTGAACTGAGAGGACCAGCAGGGATTTTGGGGATGGGAAGAAGGAATTCACTCCTGCTCCCTGGGGACACCCACCTCCTCTTTGGTTCCCTTGGCTGGTGCTTGGTGACAGCAGCAGTCCCCTGTCTCCTGGGGTCCCCAGCCACCAGGGATGGTTCCCACCCAGCACACTGCTGGGGGAACTGGGTTCACAAGAAAAATAAGCAAATGCCAGCTAGGTGGCAATGTGCCACCTGTGTGGAGCTGGGTTTTGCCTCCCACTTCCCCTGGTTCCAGCCCTTCGAGGTGACTGAGTGTTCCCCTTCCCAGCACCAACCTGAATTTGTGCCTGGCAGGTTTGGAAAGGTCTCTGAATTCTCTGTACCAGCAGCACAGAGGTAGGAATGTGATCCCTTTGGGGGAGCACTGCCCTGGCTGCTCTCACCAGGGGAAAGCACTGGAGGGAGCTGCCATAATTCTCCTGTCATGTGCAAATTTCTAGCCCTTGGAGAAATGCTCCATTCCCTTGAGTTTGGCTTTGGAGTAAGGATATGGCCAGTGCTGGAGTTTCCTCCCTCTCCTCTACAGGGTGATGGGGAGGCAGCCTGGGACAGCTTGCAGCAGGAGCTGGTGTTTCATCTCATCACAGAATCTGACTGGTTTGGAAGAAACCTTAAAGATCAGTGAGTTCCAGACTCCTTGGATGGATGGGCAGGGACACCTTCCACTAGGCAGGAGGTTTCTGGAAGAGCTGCCCTGTACCTGTTCCTGCAGGTGCTCTGGGGCTGTTTATCTGTGCACAAATCCAGACAGTTCTGTAACTTCCCTCCTGGGAAGGTCCTGAGCTGCAAGCAACAGAAAAACAACTTCTCCAAACTACATCTTAGAGTAGTATTGGTGCAGGGCTTCTTGTGATGCCTGTGAAAGCAGCACCACAGAAGTTATTTAGGAAGACTCTAATTTTGAGCAAAGAAGACAATTAGGCAGGCCCAGCCATCATGCAGATATTAATTACTGGCTGCTTAAAGGTGTAAAGAAAAGGTCTGAAAGGGTTCAGGGTTTGCAAGTCACCTGGCAATGCTTTTGGCCAGACAGGGGGAGGAGGAGGGGAGATGTGCATTGAAAATATGAGGATATTTACTTCTGAAATGCAGCTCCTTAGCATATGCTGCCACTGCTATTTATAACCTTTGAATCGTCTTTTCAATCCAGATAAGGCCAAAAGAAGAATTTTTAAATTTTAGTTTATTTTATTTTAACTCAGGAAACTAAACAAAGCCACTGCTGATTTCAGCAGAGCCTGGAGTGTGTTTTTTTCAACCAAGCATGACCTCAGCTGCCTACTCCAAAGAAATGTGTCCAGGGCAGTAGCAGACCTGAGGTTTCACTGGAGGATGACCCTGGGGAGATGTGGGGTGTTAATGGAGGTGACTTGGATTATCCCCTACCTGCTTTTCCCTGGGATACCCAGATTTCAGGAAGGTGCTGTGGTGGTGGTGGGAAATCTCACTTTTTCCTGCTGGTCCAGGTGGAATTTCTCTGCTCCTGGTCCTCCAAGGAGCCTTCAGTGTTGAAAGGAGCATATGGGCTGTGGCCTCCAGCATCTCTGCTAATGAAGGAGCCAAGCAGCTACTGGTTAATGAGGGGCCCTCCTCCTGCCCAGCTTCCTCCCTCCCCAGCAGCAATTTCAGCCTTCACCTTCATGCTCGGGCTCAATGAGCTTAAAGGTCTTTTCCAACTTGTGATTCTTCTGGTTCTGGCCTGCAGGAAGGGGATGATGCTCAGCTGGAGGAGGGAGGTTCCCTGCCCCACAGCAGCAGCTCTGCCACCCTCATCCCTTCACTGACACCCCTTCCTCCAACATGCTTAAGCCCAAGGGGGTTCCCAGATCTTTCATCTTTGTATTTAACACTGAAGGCAATTTTGGGGGGGTTGTTAATTGCAAGACTGTATTTCATTAGAGGAAAAGAGAGGGAGATATTTGAAGGCCATCTCTAAATTGAAATTGCTGAAAGTCTAATTGCTGCTGACATCAGGGACCATTTAGTGCTGTAAAACATAATTGCATCTCTGAACTGTTCTGAGCAGATAAATGTTGCTCTGAACACTCCTCCTGGAGAAGACAGAAGAGCTGATGAGCATCCATCAACCAGCCTCACAAAGCAGCAGCTCCTTTCTCCAGAGCTTACCAGGGGCTGGCACCGTGTCTTGAAAATGAAGAAAAAATAAATGCCATAGATTTTAAAACAAAAAACCCATTACAAGGCAGGGATCTGTTGCAAGAATGGAAAGTTGTGTTTCTTCCTCACCCTTAGTCCTGCTGGATTCAGCCAGCCAGGTCCGTGGAGCTCCTGAGGAAGGGAGGTCTTCTGCCTGTCTGTTGGATCTGGTCCCTTATGGGTTTTTATGTAGGACTGGGAATGTCCTGCCCTGCCTATAGCAATGGAGCAGAGTCCCACGATGCTGCCAGCTGGCACCAGGGGTTTCAGGGATCAACTTCCACATGGGGCAGGGAGGGAGTCAGTCCTCAGGCTGCCCCATCATGTGCTACTGGACCTGGACCAGGTGCTGCCCCACCCAGGGAAGCCAGAGAACATGCAACCACCTGCCAGAGCCATCTTCAGCAGCCCTGCTTGGAAATGGCAAGAAATAATTTATATTCCTCCTGAGGAATCATTTACCAACATTTTACATGGGGCTGTAAGTGCACGGAATTACTTGGTGCCTTTCAGGACCTTTAAAATTATCTCCATTGCAGAGGAAAATTAAAGCAACGGAAGAATAGGTGCCTGTCTTTTATAGTGCATTAAAAAATACCCAGTCTGAAGGTTACTGAACCTCTGCTTTCTGTAAGGGAGAGCTAATCCAGACAATCCCCAGCAGTCCTTTTTACTGCTCCACTCTGATCTCCCTGGCACAAAATCCATGCGCAGATTATCTTGGGAGCAGCAATGCTGATAAGCAGAGGGACTTAAGGCTTTTGGACTTCTTTTTAATTAGTTCTATAGTGTGGTTTGTTGGTTTTTGGTGGGTTTTTTTTTGTGCACACCTCAATTTCTCTCAGCACAGAGCCTTGCTGGGCTTTCTAATGGCAGAAAGGTTCCCTGACTTTGGAAGGTAAGGAGCTCTCTCAGGTTCCTTCCTCTGGGCTTTGCTGAGACTTGTTGGGTCCCTGCTGCAAGTGCTTGTGCCTCTTCTATGTCTTGAGCATCTCTTGGGATGAGAAATTATTCTCTGTGGGGTGTCCCAGGCCACCAAGGGATTAGATCTGCGTGGGCCAGGCAAGGGCACATCAGCTGCAAGGACGAGGGCTGGAAAAGGGAGAAGAAGAGGCATGGATTTATCCTTGTGGTTTGCCTTTCACCTCATGGGTATAAATAGAAGCTACTTCAGCCTCTCCCCGTCACCCTGGGCACTGATGGGAAATGTCAGCAAGAAACAATTTCTGCCAACTCCACCACCCAGGGTGCTGTGCCAGGGCACCGGGCTGGCTCCAGGCACGCTCACCGTGTCCCACAGCTAAGCCCCGAGATGCATCTGCTGATTATGCTGGCCTCTAATAATGTTTTGGTTTGTTGGTTTTTTTTTTGGGCCTGCTGAATGAATCAAAACACCCAAAGGTCAGTGGGAGAAGGGGCCTGTGTATTCCTGTGCAAGTCAGATTGATTTTCCTTTTTCGAGCCCCTGTTAAACGCCGGCCCCTGGCCAGCACCTTCCCATCAATCTCTCCCAACTCCTGGAGAGGACAGAGGGTCAGAACCTGCTAATGAGTTCAGCTCTCCTAATGGTTATTTTATCATTGGAGCAGAATAATTGTAATAATAATGATACATCCTGCCTGCTGCCCGGAGAGCGCAAAGCTGCCTTTGTAATGCCCGACAAAGACATTTATTTATATTTTTTATTTTTTTTATTTGCAGCCTGTGTGATTAGAGGGCAGTGCTCAGAACAACCCAGTCGAGTTAAATACGTCTAGGAACAGCGCTTCCAGTCTAATTGCTGCCCTTTTCTTTTTCAGGCACCGGCTCCCCTAATTAAGAGCACAAACGAGTTGCATCTCAGCTGCCAGGAGGGGTGAGAGGGGAAAGGCAATCAAAGAAGGGTGATTGGGCTGATTTGCAGAGGGTCCTGGGGGGGCTGCTGGAGGCTTTGGGCATGATCCTGCTGGCTGGAGATGGGGGGGATTCCCAGAGCCAGGGATGGATGTGTTTGCAGAAGGGGTGAGAGCAGTGAGACCCATGCTGGTGTTCTGCTGCCTGGCTGCTCACTTGGGGTGCTCCCCACTTCAGGAGCACAGGGCTGGCTCTCCAGCTGGGCTGGGTCCTGCATGGAGCTCTTCAGCTGGAAGAGGTCTCCTGCCATCTCCTCAGGCCCCCCAGCAACCCAAGGGCTAGTCAATTAGCACAACACCTTCTGCTGATGTTTCCACCTCCTTCTGCTGAAGGCTGAGCCTTCCTTGGGAGTTGAGACTCACTGCCAACACAAAGTGTCCTTGTTTAGAGAAAAACCTCTCCAGGGCTGGGGACAGAGCCTGACAGGGCTGGGGAGAGCCATTCATCCCTGCCCTCCCATCTCCTGGCAGCTCCGAGATGAGAGGAAGATGCTGGAGGTGTGCTCATGGACCACCAGCACTAGGATCTTAGTGTTATATATATATATATAAGTATTTCTTATATATATATATATAAATATTTCTTATATATATTTGTTTATTACATATGCATTTGTTTTATAAATTGCCAGCTCCAGTAGGCTAAGCCACAGGCCCCCTTCTGTGATAAAAATAAAATAACAGCTTGATGTGTGGAGGGCAGGAAGCAGCTGATTAAAGGGCAGGTGGAAATGAGGAGCGGAGGCTTCAGCTTCAGCTTCCTCCCTCCAAGGAAAAGGCAGATTTGCTGAGTTTTGCTGCTTTGCCTTTCACCCATGTGCTCTGCAGCCCCCTGGTACACCCACCCTGGCACGATGGGCTGTACTGAACCTGACTTGGTTCCCTGGCACTGCTGGACAAGGCAGTGATGTCCCCATGGGACAGGGGCCACCAGAGCCCTGGGACCCCACTGAGTTTTCCTCCTCCTTGTCTGATGTGGAGCAGGCTCTGGAATTGCTCTGGAATTGCCCATTTTGGCCAAATCCTGAAATGACACACAAAGTGTTGCAGGTTTGGCTTCACCCTGCATCCATCCTGCCTGAGCCCAGGTAAACCCCACCTATTTGTGACTTACCTAAACCAGGAACTAATGTGCCATGAAATTAC
This sequence comes from Phaethornis superciliosus, assembly GCA_023637945.1. Classification (NCBI taxonomy): domain Eukaryota; kingdom Metazoa; phylum Chordata; class Aves; order Apodiformes; family Trochilidae; genus Phaethornis; species Phaethornis superciliosus. The sequence continues at coordinate 3,086,477 of JAJQWJ010000023.1, read as the reverse complement.
TCCAGAGCAAGGGAGGGGTACATGTATTCCAGCAGAAATCTCTCTGCATATTTGCTCTGCTTTGAAGGCAAAGTATCTGCTCCGGAGCAATGATTTTTATTTGCTAACAGGCAAACCTGTAGCTCACTCATGTCTGGACTGAAAGATCACTGTGAAATTGCAGCAAGAATGTTTCAGTCCCATGAATATCTGCTGCCTCCTGGGGTGCCTTGCTGCAGAGGCTATTGATGCTGAGGAAAAAAAAAAAAACCAAGCACCTTATTTCCTACCATAAAGTTTGTCTAAGTTAACCCCCCACAGGCAGCAACCCCTGCTTTGATATTAAGCAAAATTGTCCTAGTTTTTATTTTGGAATATATATATATTTTTTTCCCCCCTCCTCTGAACCTGTGTGTGTGGTGGGAAGGTGCAGTTACCTTGGAAACAGTGGTGGGATGCTGCATGGTGGCAGGGCAGCACTTGGGCAGAGCCTTTTTGGGAAGGGGAGCATGGAAAAATAGGGGTTGCCAGGTCCAGAGTCACCCTTAGAAGATAAGGGCTGGTGGTAGGAGAAGCTGTGCCAGGGGAGATGCTATTCTCTGATTCCAGGCTTTGGTGTGTAAATGGGATCTGGGAGCCTTCGAGAAGGTTAAAGCATGTCTTTGGAAAATATGTCTTCTTAAGGCTTTTCCTCTGCTTTGATTTAGCATGACTTGCTCAGATCATCCAAAGGGAAAGAATTTCTCAGACCTAATGTACTTCTGCTGCTGAGGCTCTTCTGGTTTGTTCTGGTCTCCTGCCCCTTCCCTGCAGCCCCCTCCCAGGAGCTGCTGTTCCTGGGTTGCAGATGCCATATGGGGACACTGCTCTGATTAGAAGCTCTTGGTGTTTTTCATCTTACCCATAAAAGTATTTCAATTCTCTCTGGATTTAATTTACAATTTGCAGCCAAATTGGAGCTGGGAAGGGATCCCATTGGTGGCTCATTTGTTTGAAGGTGTCAATATACAAATAAGAGTTCTGGGAATGCCAGCAGCACTGGAAAGGAGGGGATGTGCCCACAGCTGGTCTTGGCCATGCCTGCATCTTCCTGGAGAGGAGCCTTCAGCTCCTGGAGGCTGGGAAGCTTCTGGCTGTGGTGGGGCTGCTGGCAGATGGGGGTGACCCATGTGAGAGCCTATGGAGGAGAAGCCTCTGTGCTGGCTGAAGCCACTCATCCCTCTCACTTCTCTCCCAGGGCTGTGCCAGCCCCTCCAGCTAAATGTGGGGATGGCCACCAGCCCCCCAGCACGAAGCCCCATTTCAAAGCAGGGCTCACAGGAGGACACTTTTCTGTTTTATAACACCTGCAGCCATTTCTTTATCATCCTCATCCTCTCCTTTTGTGCTTCGTGGGAGAAGAGCTGGTGTTTGCTGGGCCCTGCAGGTTAATAACATCTTTTTCTCCTTTGCAGCCACTCTGGGGACTCTGGATTTCAGCTTGCTCTATGATCAAGAAAACAATGCCCTGCACTGCACGATCAATAAAGCCAAGGTAGGGCTCAGCGCCGAGCGTGTGAACAGCAAGGACTGACTCTGCCTGGAGCTGCCCACCCTTGTCCTGCACCACGGGGCCACCAGAGCCCTCCCAAAACCCACGAGGCCAGCCAGGTGCTGCAGCTGTGCCAAGGAAATGCAGTGAGAGCAGCACATGGGCACAGCCAAGTGTCTCCCCACCCAACCCCCAGGTTGCACTGAGGGCTCTGGTGTCCCCAGCTGTGGCCATCCCTTTATAACTCCATGGGGATCCCCACACCCAATGCTTCTGCCCTCTCCTTCCCTTCATCCCTGCCTTTCAGGGCATTTCCAGCAGGATGGAGACATCTGCTCATCCCCGTGATGAGATGGTTGCAGTGAGTGAAGCTCTTTAGAAAAGCACCCAGCCCAGTGCTGTCGTTCACTTGATGCTGGGATCAGCTGTCACTTTATAAATGGTTCTTTTAAATGCTGCTTGCTGATCACTGCCACAAAGTGCTCTGCCTCAACGCCTTTGCTGTCTGCATGACTGAAGTAATTAGGGCTTGGGGTTTTTTTTTTTTTGTTTTTTTTGCACATTTTGGAGTGAAAGCAGAGGTCCTGATTCTGCCTGTGGGTCTGTGGACAGTGCTTCTGGGGGCTTCTGGGTTCTTCTCTGGTTCATCCACCACAGGCACCAGAGCAATGAAGGCTCCAGGCCAGCACAGTGGGTTCATAGAAGAAATCAGACCTTGGGTTGGAGGGTTTTTAGCAGAAGACAGGAGAAACTGCAGGAAAATGGGCTGCAAGCTGAGCCCCCGGAGGATCAGCCCACACTTTTTTGCCTTCATGGGATGCTCCTCTCCCAGGCAACTGCCTCATTTGTAGCCCCCACCCCAGGCCCCACTGTGATGGGAATCCACATCCCCACCCCAGGGTTTTCCCCAACTGGAATCAGCCCTCAAGCAGTGATGGGGACAAATGTGGGGACTTCTGCCTGAGCAGACCTGGAGCTGCTCCTGGCCAGGGGACAGGCACAGCACCCAGATCTCCAGGGCAGGGATTTGCTTCTTGCCACCTCCCTGCCCATCCCCTGCAAATGCCCTGGGTCAGATTTCTCTTGGTGCTAAGGAGGAGATTTCTAATTGGGTTTGCAGTGGGTGGCACATGGGGGGGGGGGGGAGGAAGGAGACCTGCAAGTGGCAACTGTGAGATGTCACAGCAGCCAGGGCCAGGGCAGGGCTGGAGAAGGAAAATCCCCTGGCCACCCAGCCGTGTGGGAGCAGTGCTTGGCTGATCCCATCCCATGGGGTGGGGGGCACCCGGGTGGCTAGAGCCCCCCTCACCCCTCTTGACATTCAAACATTTGACTCCTGTTCATTTCCATTCTGCTCTCATTCTCCCATTTTTCTCTTTTATTTACATTGCCATCTGCTCGCTCTCATTTCATCTCTCGCCCGGGGAAAGCTGCCAAAACTTGACTACAAAAAGGTAAGGGCCAGGACCCCGGGAGCCAGCGTGGGCTGTGTGGATGTTAGCAGTAGTGCTGGAGAGGAGGAGATGTGGTGGCTGGGGAGCACCAGGGCCACAGCACAATCCTGGGACATGTGTCACCTTTGGAACTGGGCTGGCCTCAAGGGTGGCTTGGGCACGATGTCTCAGGAAGGTTCCATCAGGATGTGTCCCAAATCCAGAAGCACCTGGACCCTCAGTCACTGCCAGCAGCTGTTCAAACCTGGACTATTTCAGCCATGTGAGAAGTGTTTCTTTTTCTCCCTTTGATACCCTCCCCCTTCCCCCCAAACAACCTTCCCTCTCCCTTTTGGTTTATTTATTTTGCTTTTCTCCATCTATTTTAATCTCCAGCAGTTTTGTATCTGCTGATGTCCCTCACGAGACCCTTTAGCAGCTCCTGGCATGTGGGAAGGGGGTTGGTGGGCTCTTGGCAGCATCAGCAACAGGTTAAATCCAATCATTTGTGCTCCATCACTGATGTGCTCTGCAGCCATCAGCTGCTGTCTTGTGCTGGATGTCAGGGGCTGGCCCTGGTGCCAGCTGCCTGGGGACATCTGAGGTGGTTCTTGGTGTATGTCCACAACAGGATCTGTGAGATGCTGGGTGTTCACAGCCCCTCAGTGCAGTCTGTCTCCCAAATTTGGATGGAGCTGGGAAAGGGAAGGAAAGGTTTGCATTATTGCAGGAGGTGGAAGCTACCCCCAGGCTGGCTGCTTACACCAGAAAAGAGGTGCTTGGTGCCTCAGTTTCCTTGATCTGCCCTGCCATCAGGCACTTTGTGCCAACAGATGGACATTTGGAAGCTGATTCTGGAAGGCAGTGGGTGCCTGGCATCTCTGCAGGCTCTAGCCAGGGAAGTGAGTGTCCTGGTTCCTCCTGGAGATGAGCAGATGGAGTGTGGGGCTGCTGTTGGGCCACATCTGGACTGTGAGGAGGGTGAGGGAGGACCACGACAGGCTCAGAGAGCCTCCCCCCAGCCTTAACTCCTCACAGCAACAATTTGGTGTTGCCTTCAGTGGGTGTTAACCTGGGCAGCCCCAGGTTGTCCCCTCTGCTGCTTGTGTGAGCCCTGGGCAACCAGCCTGGCTCCAGGCCCAGCACAGGCAGGTTGCCAACACTTCTGTGTCCTGGCAGCAGCCCTGCCCATCCCCTCCTGCCTGTCCTGCTGAATTCCAGCACATCGTGGCTGAGGTGGGATGGATGAAGGATGACTGAAGGAAGGGCAGGAGGGTCTCTCCAGGGTGACACTGATCTGTGCTGTCCTGTGCTTCCTCAGGATGTACATGTGTACATTGGGTGAGGGTCTTTGTGTTCTGCACAGCTTTAAAAAGCCCAAGCTGCTGCATGGAGCAAGGGAATGATGATGACTGAATAATGATAGGACTGGAGGAAACGGCCTGAAATTGTGCCAGGAGAGGTTTAGACTAGATAGGAGGAGAAATTTCTTTCATGAAAAAGTAGTCAGGCACAGAACAGGCTGCCCACCAGGGTGGTGGAGTCCCCATCCCTGAAGGGATTAAAAAACTATGGAGACAGAGCACTTCAGGACATGCTGTAGTGGCATGGTGGTTTGGTTTATTCGGGGTTGATGGTTGGACACAGTGGTCTTAGAGGTCTTTTCCAACTCTGACAGTTCTGTGATTCTTGAGGGGATCCATAGGGGTGCAGCTCCATTGGTCTCCTGTTTGCAGGAGGAAGATGCCCTGGGTGAGCCTGGGCACAGGCAGCTGCAGCCAGAAAACACCTGGGAGTTTCCACCCCCCCAAGCCCTTGGGTGTTTCCCCCCTTTCCAACTGCTGCCCAGCACTGGAGCTCTGCACTGAGCATTACTTATGGATTTACTCATCAATATTTATCACTGCAGGGAAATTTCCCTCTTGGAGCAGTTGTCTCTCCTCTGGGCTGTCAGGGTGGGAGCTCAGAGTTTTCCCCATTTCCAGGTGGGGTGCTTTGGCTTGGGAAGAGGCATCCAGGTGGGTTTTGGGGCAGCAGGGAGCCTGCTCAGCAGGCAGCCAGTTTGTTGTGGGGTGAATGATGGGATGAAACCATCTCCTGTGTACTCTGCGTGCCTCTAGCACAGTGTTAATCGACAGCCCGATTAGCCTGGCTGGTAATTAAATCCTATTGATTAGCTAAATATCACTGGCACAGAGAGCAGCTGCCAGCAGCTGGGATGCAGCGGGGCATCCCACTTAGGATTGCAAGCAGGGATTTTGGGGTTGGGTTGAGGAAGGGAAAAGATGAAACTCGGGCTCAGCTCCACCACCAGTGCCGTGATGGACAGCACCCCAAATCTATCCTGGCAGGAGGAGCAGCTGGAGACAGGGCTGCTGAGACCAATGGGAACTTGTGTTCTGCCCCAGCTCCCAGCCCTGTGGTCCTGCTCTGCCTCCTGGCTCCCTCGGAGCACCTTTAGGCTGGAGGTCTCTCTGCTCAGGGGATGCAATGGCACTGCTCACTCTGGGGGTCCCCAGGAGGAGTGAGCTCCCACCTTTGCAGGGCAGAGCCATCAGAGCTGCTCTCCTGTTAAATTCAGCCCTGTGCCAAACTCCTATCGAGTGACATGGGAGGGAGGGAGATGTGACATTAGGAGACATTTTCCAGGATCCTGTCACTCCATCTTACATAGCACATCTATTAAAAAAGCCTTTAATAGCCTGCTCAGAAGGTAATTTAATTGAACTGAATTGATGGGTGAATTACAGAGCTGCCTGTCTTTCTCCATCCATTTTCATGGGAATTTACTTGCTTGCCTCTGATTTTATCTGCCACGCAGTGTTGGGCAGGTGGGGCACCTCAGCCACAGGAGCTTTTGCTCCTCTGGGAGCACTTTGGGTGCCCATCCAGCCAATATCCCCCCCACACCCCAGCCTGGGCACCAGCCCAGCCCCTTGCTGCCTTTTCTGCCCATGAGCTGCAGTCCCTACCCCTCTGTCTTCTACCCCTGCTGCCATCCTCTTCCCTTGGGCCAGGGACATCTCCCCAGAGACACCACAATTAACCAGAGCTGTTCCTTCTGCATTCCCTGCTGGTGGGTTTATCCTTTTGGCTCTGCTTTAGAAGCAAAATCCTCTTTGCTGGGCACCATTTGGTCTCCCTTGCCTCTGGACTGTGTGCTCACCCTCCAGGCAGAGCCCTCACCAGGGTCAGGAGCAGCTCAGACCCTCCCACCCAAGGTGTAAATCAGAGCTGGGTGGGACAGGGTGGCCCGAGGGGCTGTCTGCTAAACTGGGTACATTATTTCATATGTGTGAAGTATGGAAGCAATTCACCCCAGCAGTTCTCCCTTGGATTCTCCCATTTTCCTTGCCTGCAGCCTTTCTCCCTGCAGCCCCTCCGGATGCTTTCCTGCCAGGTGGAGCCCTGGCAGCTGCACACACTCATTAATTCCAGGCACTGAGTGCTCTGCTCATCACGAGAAGGGCAAAAATGAGTCCTCAGCATCACCCAGCCTGGTTTCCATGTCCAGCTTGGAGCCAGGGTTGGATGGGTGCCTCTGCAGAGAAACCCTCCTGGGATTTCTAGGCCTTCAGACAGCCTAGAAATAAATCCTACAGGGATCCCGCAGCCAGGCTGGAAATAATCCAGGGACTTTCATGGTGTAACTGTTATCATTTCCATCCAGGACAGGTAAAAATTAGGCTCCATTTTTCATGCTCATGTGTTGCTTCCCTACCCTGTGGTGGTTGTGAGTTCTGTGCAGTTGTGGCTTTAGGCTGGGTTTGTGCATCAGTCTTGGATAATTTTCAGCCCACTGGTTGTTAAGAAGAAGAGCAGGTTTGTCTCCTCCCTCTGCCCAAAGCAAGATCAACTCTAGAGCATCTCTGTAACAAATGTGATCTATGTTGTCCTTTCAGAGGTGTGAGGCTCTGGTAGAAAAACCCATCAGGAATGGCTGCAGTGAGTGTTTCCTTGCCTTTGGGCTCAGATTTTCCTTCCAATTCCATGGCAGTCAGCTGGCAACAGCCTCCAGTGGCCCAAAAACTGTTCTGCCTTCAGCTGTGTAATAAGAGAGAGTTAAGTAGGTGCTATCACACCCTCTGGGAGCACTGAAAAGTAACACCACAACAGCAGTGCTGTATGTTTGCTCATAAGCAATTATTAAATGACAAAAGCCTGTAATTTTAAACCTTGAAAAGCACTGCACTGATTTACTTAACCCCCAAATTAATTGTCATCAAAGGTGTCAGAGGCAGCTCCTGGAAGAAGGGCGAGGTGCCAAGCGTGGGTGCGGGGCCTTCCCCAGCTCCTCCTCACCACAAACTGAGGGTGCTCAGCTTCTTCTTCACAGCCCGGATCCCCCACCATACCCTCCTCCTTCCCCAGGCCTGGGCAGACTGGACAATTCCTCTATGGCCTGAGGACATCCCAAGGAAACGGGTGGCAGTAGACGGGCTCAGCAAAGCCACCACCTGCCCAGCATCCAGCTGCTGCCCTGACTCCTGCTTTTTGCTCTTTCCTCTCCAGGGCCTGAAGCCTATGGACCATAATGGTTTGGCTGATCCATATGTCAAATTGCACTTGCTTCCCGGAGCCAGTAAGGTGAGATGCTTTTTCTCTTTCCTTTCCTGGGACTGTGCCTTTCCATTTGAAATCAGACCCGAGAGGTACCCCAGGGAGAAACTCTTCAGCAGGGGCTGCTGGTTTCTGCAGCCAGATCTCAAGTCTCCTGCCCTGTCAGCAGGAGAGAGCAGCAGCAGGAGGTAAGAATTTGGGCTAAAAACTTCCTTGCAAGGGCCTTGCTGAAATATCACTGCCTGGGAGCTGGGTGGCAACCCTCACCACCCTTGGGTGCAGGGTGTGCAATCACTGCTCTCAGCCCCCATAAGCCTCTAAGTGAAACAATCTGGAGCTATAAACAAACCAACCCCTTTTTTTCCCATTTTCTTTTGCATTTAAAACCCCTCAGATCATAATAAAGCAGAGTATAAAACATAAGGGGAATATTTCCATCTACTTAGGTACAGTGCTTGCTGGAAAGAAGAGTAATTAAAGATATTGATGTGTAGTGAGAGCTTGGGGTAACTGATGGGGATGTTGAATTTAAATGCTAAATGTATGTTATGAATATTAATTGCACTCTTATTTTACACTAAAGGAAAGACCTTGTGGGGGGAGGTATATTTACTTGTTATGCTTCAGTTGAATTAATTCATAACGTTCAGGGCGGTAGAGGGAGTTTTTAACCACGTTTCATGCTGGAAATAGGAGAGCCAGGAGCACTTTCATCAGGGATATTATCTGTCATTTCCATGTTTTGCTAATGCATTGATTAACATTTCTGCTGGAGGTGATGGAGAGCAGGGAGGCAGGAGGGAAGCACTGAGCTGAGGGTAGTGCAGGAGCCCAGACCTTCTGTCCCCACCTCCCTCAGGTGCCTATCTGCTTTGCTTCCAAACCACCCTGCCCAAATCTGCTCTGGGAGAAGTGAGGGGATGGGAAGGGATGGTGGATGTGTCCTGGGCAGGATAGGTTCTGCACAGTCATTCCAGCAGCAGGATGGTCCCCAGGTCCTGCAGATTCAATCTCTTTTCTTCCCCCTGTGCTTCACATTCTGCTTGCCCAGCTTGGGAACCAAAGACGGGGAATGGAGCAACTTTCTGTAAAGATACATGAGAGAAACCTGAAGTATTGATTTCCTGAGAGTTCCTTATGCCCAGCAGTGGCTGAGGCAGAGACTGAACTTTCTGATTTTACACCTAATTAGAGGGAAAATTGCTGCTATGTCAGGCAGAGGGGAAGTGATGGAGAATCCTCATCCAAAGCCTGCAGCCCATTGCTTCTGCTCTGCTTCTGTCCCCAGCTGAAGTGGGTGGCTCAGGGGGTTAGAAGATTGATGTCCCCTTACCTAGGGGACAGGATGCTCCATCCATGCCAGGGACACAAACAGCTACAGCATCACTGCTGTCCCCAGCATCCTGCTCTGCAAAGCTGTGGTGCTGGAAGGAGTTGCCAGCACTAACAAAATGTGTATTGAGGAAGTTATTTTGAGTCAGGCAAGACCAGGAGCTGTGCTGGGAGCAGGAATGCAAATAAACAGCCAGAACAGCAAATTGGTATTTTTTAATGAATCTGAAAAGACATTTTTTCCATCTCTCTTGCTTTCCTGCTGTATAAATACAATCCCCATCCTCTCACTGCAGTCTGCCAACATTCCCATTTTGCTGTCTGTTTCCAACAGGCAGGGTGCAGGGTGGAATTGCTTTGCAAATGAACCAGTGAGTTGCTGTGTCTCTGCCCCTCTCATTGCTGCTGTCATGTTGGATTTGGGCCACCCCATTGAGTACCATCCAGGTTATGGCACTGGGGCAGTAGGGTAGAGGCACCCATTGCCTCTTCATCCTTTCATCCCCACACTGTGCTTCCTTTTCTCCTCTCTCCCTGCCCATTGGTCCTGATGCACCATCTCCTTTGCTTCTCCAGGCAAATAAACTGAGAACCAAAACTCTGCACAACACTCTGAACCCCACCTGGAATGAGACACTCACCTACTATGGCATCACTGATGAGGACATGATCCGCAAGACCCTACGGTAGGACCCCGGGGGGGGGGGAGGTGAGCCTGCCACCAGGATGGGGACACCTGTCCCTTTGGGGCCACCCCAGGCATCTCTCCCCATCCCAGGGATGATGTCCAAGGGCAGGTCACTGAGACCCCCACCCCACAGGATGGTCCAGGTGGCTGGTGGCACCAAGCAAAGCCAATAATTGCATCCATCAGCTCTGTGGTCACCAGCACTTGAGTTACAGGGAGTCAGGGCTGGAGTAGCAGCAAGGTTCTGCTTTGTCATTAACTTCATAACTCCCTGGTGGACTCCTGCCTGCAGAGGTGCTATGATTTGGTTTTAACCTCTGGATGCTCAGTGCCTACAGGTTAAGGCTTTACTGAGAAAAACTCCCTGGGAAAGCTCTGGGCCATTTTTTAATATGCTTTTTTTTTTTGAAAGAAAGCTGGAGGCATCCGTGAATTATTGTCAGACTAAATGAAGAGCATTTGTATGTATTTATTCATTCTCTTAGTTTGGTTCAGCACGTTCAGCATCTCCTGGCAGCATCTCCTAGGGCTGGATGATGTTGTGTGGAGCTCCAGGTGGGCAGATGCAGCATGGGGGGGCTGGGGGGGTTTGGAAGTGCTGCTGCTTGGCCACTGTCCCACCTGGGTAAAGGCAGGGAGTGCCCTGGAGCCTGTGGATGGATGCTGCTCAGGGAGGGTCCTGGATGGCCTCCCCTGCTCTATCCTCTCTTTGATCTGGGACTGCTGCACAGAAGGATTTGCTGTAGGATCTGCTGGCAAACAGGATTTTGCATCCTGTGCTGAGGACCTGGAGCTTTGTCAGCTCTATGGATGGAACCTGACCTTCCCTGTTTGCAGGGAGTGTTTTCCCCATATTGAGAGCACAAAGCTGCCTGGTAGAAGGTCCTGCTCAGAGGTGAATTTAGGCAGAGCCCACCTGTTGTTCCCAATGTGCACAGAGATGAGAAATTGAATGCCATGGATTATTATTTCACATGGAAAATATTAGTCATGCTGAAAGGGCTGCAGACTTGCTGGGCTGGGAAGCCTCATTTATTAGTATTATTATTGGTGGGTATTTTTTGTTTGGTTGTTTTTTTCGTTTCTTTCTTTTGTTTTAGATTTTTTTTTTTCACTCCAGGCTTTGAAGTTTTCAACCTCTTCAAGCGTGGAAATCAGTTTGTAGAGAAGTGTTCAGCTGAGTTGTTTGCAGAAATCCATCAAGGAGCAGAAGGACTTAACCCCACCTTGTTGAAGGGTTTAACCCCATGGTTGGGAGGTTGGAACTAAATGATCTTTAAGGTCCCTTCCAACCCTGACAATTCCATGTTGGCATCCTGGTAGCCTGTGCAATCTGGCTGCATTTCTTACCTTGCATGAGGGAGCCAGAGCCTAAAATTCAAGTGCTTCATTTTCCTTAAGAGCAATTCCCCAGCCCCTTTTTGATTTTTTCCATCTTTGTGGTTGAAGATATTGGCAAAAAAGATTTTATTTATCCTGAGGCAGGTTTGGATGAGATGAGACTTCTTGCAAACCGACCACAAAGTAGAAAAAAAAAATACCCATCTTTTATTTTAATTCCTCACTTGGATTTTCTTCTTTTCAAACACTGGATAGTCAATCAAGGAGAAGGAGACATGGCTGAGAAATGTGGCACCTCCTCATTTAGCTACCCACTGAATTCTGTCCTCCCTGGTTGTCTGGGGAGGGATTTTTGGTTCCTATGCAGAGAGATGGATGGGCTGGGGCTCCCTGCTGGCTGGGCCTTACTGAGGATTTTTTTTTGGTGTTGGCTGAGCTGTTTCTCCTCTGTCAGCCTCTTCACAACACCAATGGCCGTGGCCCTTTGCCTTCCCAATGCTGCTTCCTGCAGGAAGCATCTCCCATGCCCTGTATTGCCCTTCCTTCAGTTTTTTGCTTCACCTGCCCCTCATCTCAGCAAAATCTTTCCTTTTCTGCCAGGAAAAGCCAACTTCAAAGCTGGCTTTCCGCGTGCTCATCAGGCGAGGCTCCTGCAGGGCAGTGCTTGGTAGTTGAAAGAGCATGAGTGATGCCCCCCTTGGTCTGGGAGGTGATTGTTTCCCCAGGATTCTCCTTGGTGCTGGGCTTCACAGAGGAGCAGGGAACACGATGGTGAAATCTCTTTAATGTAAAAATAATGGTGGAGATCAAAGCTGCCGCCAGCCACCGCCTCCCCGCTGTTTGGCGAGTGTATGATGCAGTGGAAAAAACTGGAAAAGCACCCAAAAAAATCTTCCCTGCCCACCTGGGCTCTTGGTGGGACGTGTCCAGCACAAGTTGGGGGATTGGTGTTGGCACCGAGCCCTCTGCAGCCCTCCTAGGGGGACAGGTGGCATTGGCCTCATCACAGGAGCCCAAGGACATCCTCTGCCTCCTGGAGAGCAGAATAATGGATCCCCTCTTGTCCCAGCTCCCCACTGTGCCCCAACGGGCTGTCCCCCATCCCTTGTGGCCTCATCTGATCTGGCTGAGTGATTTAGGTGTGACAGACTCAAGCCCTGAAGCTGTTTGGCTTCACCTCCCCAGGCAGGGAGAAGGAGAGCTGAAGGCAACCCAGCTAATTGTGCTGGCAAGCAGGATTTTCTTAATGAACCAGCCCCCTCAAAAAACCACCAGATCCTCCAGCTTTCATGAAATGCAGCAGGTGGGAGGATCTTGAAAGGTCTCATCCATTCATTGAATTAAATATCCCCAAGTCTAGCCCAAGGCTTAACATCAAGGAAACCACCCACCACCCTGAGAGAAGGCAAATTCAAAGGTGCTCAGGAGATGCTGGACTCAGGCTGGGTGATCTTGGGGATGGATTCCCTGCCAGAACCAGGGGTAAATCCCACCCTGCTGTCCCCACTCCCCGTTTGCCATTGGCACAGAGCTGTCTTTGGTGGTCGGAAGGCCAGGAGGGAGGCAGAGAAATGCTGCAGGGGAAACTGGAACAGGCAGAATGCAATTGCCTACATTTAAATAATATGTGGAATAGGCAATAAATAGATTGTATTCATAATAAATATCAGAGCTGGCCAGATATTAGGAGTGATTATTCACATCCAGATCTACTGGCGAAGTTGATGCATTATTCATCTGATCCTCAGCTACCCCACGAATGCCAGGAATTCTTTGTTTAATCATGTGTTTGACAAACATAATGACTCATTAAATACATTATTCAGAAAATAGTATTTGATCAGGTCTAATAAGCCAACTGCAGACACTTGGAGATGTGGGGTCCCAAATTGCACTCCAGAAGCCCTGAAGGAGGTTTGCTCCGGGACTGCGGGCATTCTCCTTGTTTCATCCAACTTTTACTGTGGTTTCTGTGCTCAGACTTGGAGGTTTTTTGTGACAGAGCCCAGCACTGAATCCTCCTTTTGGTTTTGGGAGAACTGGACAGTCCCAGGACACCATCTTTTTCTAATTTCTCTCCTTGCCAGACATTGCCTGTCCTTCAGCCAAGCAGGCATCACCTGCACAGCTTCCCCCCCACCGAGAGCTCTCAAGTTGCTATAGGGACCAGAAGGGAGCTTGGATACAGGAGATGCATCTTCAGGCTCCTCTGCCTATCACATCCACATACGTGGTGGAAAAGGGTCCTGGGTGACTCCCATTCTTCCCTTTCCAGAGTGGGGAAGGGGCTGGAGGAACCTGTGTGCCAGCAGAAGCTGTGAGTCACAGTGTGGGGCTGCTGGATCTGGGTGAGTCAGGACTGAAACCTGAGAGCCCGGGCTGAGTAGGAGGGAGAAGAAGTTTAATGAGCAGTGATTGTTCACTTGCTGCTTTTTTTTTTTTTTTTTTCCTTCCAAGGTGGTTGTCACAACCCTTTAACTTAAAGATCCGGACCCCTCTGTGGATGTTGTCAAATCAAAAGCCCAGCTTGAGGGATTTGGTTTCATCAGGAGGGTTGAGGATGGGTGATGTTTCAGCTCAGGGGCTGGGGATGGCAGGGGAATGTCGCTGCCGGAGGCATTTCTTGCTGTTTGTCATGGAGCTGATTTTTCTAACCTAAGGCATAAAAATTCCATCACATTGATTTCTGGTAATAAAATTCAAGCTGGTGTAATTTCATTACGCCTGTTTCCAAAGGAAGGGGTGGGGCCAGAGCTCCTCTGACTCACACTCCCTGCCTTCCCTGATGGGATGGGTGCTCCAGCCTGCCAGGGTTGAAAATACCAACCTGGTGAAGGTGACCCAGAGGGACAGGGTCCAAGGACCACAAGGGCTGGCACAAGACTCTGTGTCTCTGGTTGTTGTGCACAGATGGCCACAAAATTTTGGAGACCTACCTGTGGGGTGGCCAAGACACCAGAGGGAAAACGGGGCTGGGGGAGAGGTGGTGGTGCCTCCAGCTCCATCATGCAGGTTCTTCACCAGCACTGGGGATAAATCCCACCCCACATTCCCTCCCCCAGCAAGTTAGACAGTGCAGTTGGGATCTTCTTGGGGTGCATTTGGACATTTTTGAGGGGGGAGATCTTGTTATTTGTTTTCAGAGGTAAAGCTGGCACCAAACCCTGCCTCCCTGCATAGTCAGGAGATGACATGGCTCTGCAGATGCTGGGTGTAAAAATAGACCTTGGGCTCAGACCCTTGCTCCTCCTCACCCCCCAAGTCCTAATGTGTGTTCACCTTCCCTCCCCAGAGCTGGGGACAGATGGGTGTGGGGCTGTGTGTGCTTGGCAAGTGCAACTTCTTGTCTGGAGCTGCTGCTGCTCCTTTTTCAGTTCTGTTCTATAAAAGAGAGGTGAGAGGAGGAAGGGAAACACGAAAAATTGTGCTTACATCTGAGATTTTCTTTGGGGATTTTACTCTTGCAGTGGGGTAGGATTTTTCCACGGGTATCTATAGTAACGCTGCATCCAGCTGGAGTTTTCTGGAGAGCAGCATTCCCTGTCTTCCCACTTGTATTATATTTTTTCCAAACCCCCTTCTTCTGCCACTCCCCAGCTATGACAGTCTTTGTGCCCTGAGACTGTGCCATCCCCATGACTCCCTCACTGCTGCCTTATTCACTTGTGAGCATGAGGGTGGTCAGACCTCCCACGGAATAAACCATCCACAGGTGAACCACCCCTGGATACAGCATCCACAGATAAACCATCCAGGCCAGAGGCTTGGTGTGCAATTAGTTGCTCTGAGGTCAGATTGCAGGACACCATTTGTCTTTACTTTTACCCCTTTCTAAGTAAGTCCTGTTTGGTTGAAGCCCAGCAGGGTGGAGTTCAGCCCCAGAGGGCAGAGGTGCCACCCGTGAGAAATAGGCACCAGTGGGAGTGTGTGAAAGACAGGAAAAATAGGGCAGCAAAAGGAGCATTTTAAAAACTGGGGAGAAAGGAGAGAAGGGAAGGGAAACAAAAACCTTTCCTCTATGGACAGGGAACTCAGGCATCTCCCTGTGTACCTCCAGTGGGGATGCAGGATGCTCTCTTTGGAGGTGCACAGCTCCATACAGCCCTGCTGGAGGACAGCCAGTCCCCAGTGAGGCAGCTGCCACCCTCCTGGCCCTCCCTGGGATTTCAGGAGCTGTGAGCAGAGGCTCCCTGCAAGCACTAACTTTGCTTTTCTGCCATCCCTCCTGAACACCCAGAGCGGGCTGGGAAGCAGCAGAGAAATGACTCATGAGCTGCCAGCTCAGGGAAAGGCATTTAAAGCTGTGGCATGGAGAAAAACCTCCCCTCTGCAGCCCCATCACTGCCTCCTCAGACACAGGCTGCCCTCAGGGAGTCCAGCCCAGCCCCCAGCCCCACACAGACCCCCATGGGGCTGGGAGAGCTTCACCTTTGGCCAAGGCAAAAGAGCCTTTGCAGACCAGGTCTGCAGATCCCTCCCAATCTTCTCTGCATGGAAGTGGAGAACCTGCTCCATGTCCCAGTCTGGGCAGCCAGGTCTCCAGGAGCAGGGGACACCCTGGGAGCTGCCACGCTCATGGTGTGCCCGAGCTTCTGGGGAGAGAGGGAGGGAAGAAAACAGTGGCCTGAAAATTGTCCCCTCCCTGGAGGGATCTGCAGTGGGGATGGGGCAACCCCTTCCCTCGTGCCATCACCTCTGTGGTGGCCCCACTCACCCCCTGCTCCTTGCAGGATCTCAGTCAGTGATGAGGACAAGTTCCGCCACAACGAGTTCATTGGGGAGACACGGATCCCACTGAAGAAACTGAAGCCCAACCAGACCAAAAACTTCAGCATCTGCCTGGAGAAGCAGCTGCCGGTGAGTGGGGGAGTTCAGAGCCACATCCTCCACCCCTAGCCCATGGGATACTTTGACCCCTCAAACGTGACAAAGGGTGGGGAGAGAGGATCCTTTGGAGATGGGTGTCTGGGCATGGCTGTGTCGCAGAGCCATCTTGGACTGGGTGCTTTCCCTCCCCCAGATAGATAAAACAGAGGACAAATCTCTGGAGGAGCGGGGCCGGATCCTCATCTCCCTCAAGTACAGCTCCCAGAAGCAGGGGCTGCTGGTGGGCATCATCCGCTGTGCCCACCTGGCTGCCATGGATGCCAATGGCTACTCCGACCCCTACGTCAAAACGTGAGTGCTGCCCCCTGCCCCTGCCAGCCCCTTCACCTCTCCCTGCCCCCAGAATTCATTCATCTCATGAGGAGATGGAAATGAGGGTGTCACAGGACCTGCGTGGTGCTTGGGAGAGGGTCTGCAGCAGGGAGATGGCCCTGGACACAGGATTGGTGGTCCTGAGCAGATAGGTATGGTCAGGTTTTGGTGCTGGCAGGTGGTGGGTGTCACCTGGTTGGGATGGGCATCCCCTGAGCAGGGCTGTGCCTGTGCTACGTGGTCCTGGACCTCACTCAGCACCTCTGGGTGTTTTGACTTCTCTTCCTGGTGATGTCCCCAACTTTCTCCCTCTTGGAAGCCCACGCTGTCCCCGCTGAGATGGGGATGGCTGCTGGGCCAGGTGGCATCCTGAATGGTGGCTTTGGGGTGCAGGCATTCCCCCTCCCAGCCCTGGGGGATGAGCAAGTTATTGTCCCCTTTCCCCAGCTCCCAAGAGGCTCCCAGCCCAGCAGCGGGGCCACCACCCCGAGCTTTGGAAAGGCCCTAATTACAACCTGTGTGTAATTAGGACAGACAGCAATTTTACCACAACCCGTGGCTCTGGGGCCTGGTTAATGGAGACAAGGGCACATTGGCAGGTCCTGCTGACACTCCAAATGTAAATGGCTGGGAGAACCTTCCTTCTGAAAAATACCAGCAATATTTAAGAGGGAAAAAAAAGCCATTAAAAATAGTGTAATGAGCTGCTGAGACTCATCTTCCTCCAGGGGATTCAGGGAATTTGGGGCCAACCAGGGGCTGTTAAGGGCTGCTGAGGAAGGTGATGCTTGAGCTCTGCATCATTACAGCTCCTGTGTTGCTTTTGGTGTTTGGTGTTTGTTTTTTTTTTTTTTAGGGGGGGGAACAGCATTTTTCAGGCTCATTCTCTGCAAAGCAGGGGGGCCCATGGCGAGGAAGGTCCAGCAGCCCCCCCTGCATCCATCCCACATCCCAGTGCCTCGACCCAAACTTCAGCACTTTGAGGGATGATATTTCTCAAGGCAGAACTACCAGGATAAACAGCACCCAGGGGGGGCAGTGATGGAGTTCATGGCAGCTCCTTCCTATTAATTGTGCTTTAGGAGGGGTGGTGGTTGCATCAAAATCCACTCTTGCTCACCAGAGGCTCAATCTCTGAAGTAACATAATTCCTGCTGCTGCACACGGTGGTTTTGTCATTGCCCCTTGTGCTATCTGCAGGAGATTGTATCTGCAGGGCTTGAATCAGAGCAGATAAAGAGAGGCTTTGTGGTACAAGGCCTAATTTTTTAATTACAGGCAAGATCTGGCAAGTGTAACGGGGAGGCAGTAGGGATGTTTAGAGGAGCATCAGTGACAGGAAACACTGATGGGTTGGCTTTGGCCTGGCCCAGATTTCAGGTGCCCTCTGTGCCTGATGACCCTTTCATCTCATTTGCTTTTCAGCCCAGCTGCTGTGCTGCAAAATATCTGCAGGAAACTGCAGCCCCTGCCCCTGCTCCCTCTTACACACCTCCAGGTGGTTTCTGTCTCCTGGCAAGGCTCTGGATGAGCAGCCCAGCCTTAGTGTCCCAAGTCTGGCCTGGTTCTGGGCTGGGAGTGTCTGATTTTAGTAGCTGGGAGCGTGTGTGCAGTGCCAGTGTCCCCTAGGGACTGGAGCTGGGATCATCCCTGGGGGCTGGATTTGAGCTGGGGTGGGGAAATGCTGCTGCCTTCCAGCCAGCTCCAGTCTTTTGGCAGGAGAGGGAAGGAGGGAGCAGGTTTGGGGGGCTCAGCCCCTGTCTCCCCCTGGTTCTGCTCAGGAGGAGGTCCCACAGCCACAGGGGCCCCAAGGGAGGGGACAGGACCTGCCTGTGTGACCCTGCTGCCTTGGTTTGGTTGCAGTTACTTGAAACCAGACGAGGACAAGAAATCAAAGCATAAGACGGCGGTGAAGAAGAAGACACTGAACCCCGAGTTCAATGAGGTGTGTCTGCACTGCTTCTGGTTCCCACCTGGGTGCTTTCCTCAGCCCTCAGGTTTAAAAGGGAAAAAAATAAACCAACCTCGAGTCATTAGATGAGGGATGGAGGTTGAGTTCCCTGTGGGTGGCAGAGGGCAACAGGCGAGGAGGAGGATGGGCAACCCCAGCCCCTCCTGGGGGTCACAACCACTGCAAGAACCCAGCCCAGGTTTGTCCTGACTCAGTCTCTGCTCCCCAACAGGAGTTTTGCTATGAAATAAAGCACGGTGACCTGGCAAAAAAGACCTTGGAAATCACAGTGTGGGACTACGATATCGGGAAATCAAACGATTTCATAGGTGAGTGGGGCACTCCAGAAGGTCTTTTTGGCCTTTTTTTTTTAAATCTTCACTTTCTGTGCCTCTGCTTTTTTCATCTGCTGCTCTGAATGGACTTCTCCAGCCTCTCATTCTTTCTTGCTGGGTTTCTGTGCTGCTTTTTTCCCTCTTCCGCACCCAAGCCTCCTGTCCCACAGCCACTTCTGCTGCTCCTGGCTACAGATCTGAAGCACAAAGAGCACCCAGACAGGGAGAAGATGCTTCTCTCTCTGCCCTTCTGTTTTCAGATCTTTTCTTCTGGTAAAAACCAGCTTTAAGAAGGAGGTTTCATTTTTCTCTGTTGGATATCTCGGCTTGTTGTGGGGTTTGTTTACTGGTCACTGTGATTTCTTACTAAAAATACACCCAGTACCTCTGCCAGCCACTGCAATTGCAATAAGAGCCCAGCCCTTGGCACCAAGACAAGCTGCCCAGGGCAAGTCCCACAGCTATGAGGGGCTGGGGACACCAAGCTGTGACTGCCTGTGTGTCACATCACATCACATTTGGATTGACAGGAAGCTGAACATGAGCCAGCAGTGTGCCCAGGTGGCCAAGAAGGCCAATGGCATCCTGGCCTGCATCAGGAACAGCGTGGCCAGCAGGTCCAGGGAAGGGATTCTGCCCCTGTACTCAGCCCTGGTGAGGCCACAGCTCGAGTCCTGTGTCCAGTTCTGGGCCCCTCAGGTCAGGAAGGAGATTGAGGTCCTGGAGCAGGTCCAAAGGAGGGCAACCAGGCTGGTGAAGGGATCCAGCACAAGTCCTGTGAGGAGAGGCTGAGGGAGCTGGGGGTGTTCAGCCTGGAGAAGAGGAGGCTCAGGGGAGACCTCATCACTCTCTACAACTCCCTGAAAGGAGGCTGGAGCCAGGGGGGGGTTGGGCTCTTTTCCCAGGCAACTTTCAACAAGACAAGAGGGCATGGACTTAAGTTGTGTCAGGGGAAGTTTAGGTTGGACATTAGAAAGAATTTCTTTACGGAGAGGGTGATCAGACATTGGAATGGGCTGCCCAGGGAAGCAGTGGATTCTTCATCCCTGGAGATATTTAAAAAGAGCCTGGATGTGGCACTCAGTGCCATGGGCTGGGAACCACAGGGGGAGTGGATCAAGGGTTGGACCTGATGATCTCTGAGGTCCCTTCCAACCCAGACGATTCTATGATTCTATGATCACGACACGGGATGCCATGAAGGTGGCAGCATCAGCTGTCCCCATCCAGCATTCCCTGGCATCCCTTGCAGGGCTGGTGCTCACCCCTCATCCCCTCTCTCCATCTCTCTCTCCAGGAGGGGTCGTGTTGGGAATTAACGCCAAGGGCGAGCGCCTGAAGCATTGGTTTGATTGCCTGAAAAACAAAGACAAGAAGATCGAGCGCTGGCACACGCTAACGAATGAGCTGCCAGGGGCTGTCCTCAGCGACTGAACCCCCAGGGGCTGCTCCACCAGACACAGCCTTTGGACTTGACCACGTTTACAGCTTTGGAGGCCGGGGTGGTGGTGGTGGAGGGAACACTGATACTGGGAAACCCTTCCCAGGGAGCAGGGCAGCAGGGGTTTGCTCTGCTGGGCAGGTCCCATCCCTCTGGAGGCTTTTCCAAAATGCCTCTTTGCACCCTGCCATGGTCAGACACACACACTTGGAGCATGCACATACACACGTGTACACACACACACACACACTCGTGTGTGCACACGGGCACCACACCCCTGCATGCCCCATGGCTCTGACCCCTCACTCTTTGCTGTTCTCAGTGCCCTTCTCGCTGCCTTGCAATTCAGTGGCAAAAATGAATGCATCCCTCCTCCCTCCATGTATCTCACATGAGCAAAAGGTGTCACTAAAACCTGGAACTTTTTTTGTTCGGTTGCTTTTTTTGTTTGTTTGGGGATTTTTTTCCCCCTCAAACCATCTCTGGTGGTTTCTCGGTCTCTGTGTTTTGGGGCTAATGCACCCCCGTGGGAATGTGTCCCCCCTAATCTCCTAGGAAGACTCTTTGCTTTTCTTCCAGAAATGTTGTGTTCATCCCCTCCAGCGATGCACCTGAAGGCAGCCAGCAAGCTGAAAGCCCTGCACAGAAGACCAGAGCTTCCCTGCTCCCCACCACTGGGCAGCTTCACACTCCCAGAAGTAGGGGACAAAATAAAAAAAGTCCAGCGAAGCCACCGGCCCTTTCTGCTTCCCAGCACCAGCAGCAAAGTCTGCAGCCACTCTCTTAACAATCACCCCCTGGTTTGTTAGGAATGATGGGCATTCCCACCAGGACCCACGCAGCCAGGCTTCACCCCAGCTATTTTATAATCACAGATTTGCCCATCTGTGACCCAACCTGCTTGGGTTCCCTGTCCTCATCC
Source organism: Phaethornis superciliosus (assembly GCA_023637945.1). Taxonomy (NCBI): domain Eukaryota; kingdom Metazoa; phylum Chordata; class Aves; order Apodiformes; family Trochilidae; genus Phaethornis; species Phaethornis superciliosus. The sequence goes on along the minus strand of JAJQWJ010000023.1, from coordinate 3,065,765 downwards.
CTCCGGGCATCAGCTCTTGTGCAAACACGACAGCAGCCAGTGCCTGGTGGGATGAGCTGAATCTCTCTGCAAAATGCTGCACTTCACCTGGAATTTTTGAAGCCTTTAAACCCTGATTTCTCCAGAAAAGCAGCTCTGTCCCCATGAATCTCAATCACCTTCAGCTTCTGAGCCCTGTAGCTGCATGTGCAAGCTCACACGCGCGTACCGATGTCTTTTTTGTTGGTTGTTTTGTGTTTTTGGGGTTTGTTTTTTTTTTTTTTTTTTTTGGAAAGCAAAGGGTTCTCTGGAAACCAACGTTGACTTTTATCGTGTTACACCTTGTTTGATATGGGGAGGGGCTGGGAACCAACAATGTTCATAGGGTCTTTTTTAATAACTTAATATTTGTAATGCACCCTACAGCTAGGCATGGATTTTTATTTGAATTCCAGCAGCGTTTCAAGTCGGGTGTTCCCACCAATCCTGTCACTGGTCCAGCACCTTAAAAAAACCTCATTTGGGTCCGAGCTTCCAGGAGAGCTACGGGAGCACTGTGCCTCCCTTTTCTTGCAAAGTTACTTTCAATCCAGCATTTTGTTTCAGCCTGTCTTGCTCTGGAACTGGTTTATGCCTGAGGTGGGGGAGGACACAGTGTGGGGGTGGGTTCCTTCACTTTGTACCCCAGACTTCTGGAAGCAGACGGGTCTGTCTGTCTGTCCCAGCTGCATGCAGAGTGGTGGTTGTCATGCCAGGCCTTGTGAAATGTTTGATACTGATGTTTTGCTACCATGTGAAGGCTGCAGAAACTGTCCTTACCTGCATCCTAAAAGACTTTTGTATTTCAGTATTATCTATCTGTGTTACTTTTTGTCAGATTTGTTAATATTTATAAACAAGAACTCCAAATAAAAAGGGGAAAAATTAAAAAAAAAAAAAAAGAAAAAAGAAAAAAAAGTCAATGCTGGCAGTGCAGATTTTGGGTGCTGGGGGGTGTGTGTGAGCTCAGCACATCACAGTGTGTCCCCCATGGAGCACAGGGTGACCTGGAGACCTGAGATGAAGACCCAGGGCCCAGTGAGGACCTGGGGAGCAGAAGATGCTTTCACACCAGAGGACTGGGTGCTGCTTGGCTTTGTTCTCCACTCTCCAGACTCTGGTTGCTGCAAAACAATTAACACTACCACAATTTCAGTGGCTGCATGACTCCCACCAGGGTGCTGAGACCTTCACCACAGGGATTCCAAGAGCTAGGGGAAAAGAATGGGAGGGGATTGGTTAAGGGAGGATTAAAAAAACAAAAAACAAACAAAAAAACCCAAATCCAACCATTTCTGGCCTTTCTCAAGGTCCATTGACTTGGTGTCCCTCCTGGTGCTGGTCAGCAGCATCAGCCCAACAATGTTAGCACTTCAACACACCCACCCACCCCTTCCTAAACCAGTACAAATATAGAGTTAAACACACATTATATACAGAAATACTCAGGTATAGATGTGCACCTGTGTGTGTGTGTATTCACACACACCTATAAATCTGTCTGTGCCATGGTTTGAGTGGCGCAGGGTAATTTTTGCTAACAGTATAAGGACCTAAAGAGAGGATCTTCAGGACCCTGAGGGGATCACACAGAGGGGTCCACATTCTCTAACAGAATGGGCAGTGTCACCCCTCTGCCTCCTGCTCCTTGCTTGGCTGCTGTTCCCCCGTGGGGAACCAACCAGAGCCACATGGGCAGTGCTGGCCCCACCGTGTATTTAAAGATTTATGTGAGACTATTATACACCTTATTTATCTGTTAAATAGCACAATTATAGAATGGTTTGGGTTGGAAGAGATCTTAAAGATCATTCAGTTCCCACCACATGGGCAGGGACACCTCCCACCAGGCCAGGTTGCTCAAAGCCCCAATATATATGTAAATATATATAAAAATATATACACTGTCTAATACATAATATATACTGTATGTATACATAGCTACACACGTTCACTTCTATATATTGCAGTATTACAATAAATGTTATATTAATACATACATAATAAAAATTTAAATCTTTAGATAGTAAATATACATATGGATAAATACAGGCATTCTATAATATAGTTCTGCATGTGTGTAGAAAGATACAGTTCTATATATACAGAGACAGCTATATACAGATATGTGTGAGCATGTACATGCATTTGCATAAATACAGGCACTGAATTAATGATGTTATGATATATACATGTACTTGTATACTTTTATGTAACTGTGTACAGAATATTTGTCTGCTATAAATATATAAAATACTTTGTGTCTATTTCAAATATTATATATAAAATCTATATGTGAGTTTCTATTACATAGATGTACAGTTCTAGTTAGCTATATTTAAAAGCAGACATATATTTGTATATATATATATGCATTCTTTATATAATAATATATATGATCTATTATAATATACAGGAACATACAATACTATGTAATGTGTTCTAAAATACACTGCATAAGAGGGGGGCAGGTGGGAAGCACAAGGAAAAAAAAACTGATTTAATTAACTGATGGAGTGTTCAACCAGCTGCATCTTCTCTGAGTGCTTCCTTATCCCCTCTGGAACAAAGAGCTGATTATAAAAAGGGGGAGGACACAAACCCTTCAGATTAAACAAAAGCTCAAGGTATTTTAAAGCAAAGCTCCCCTGGGGGCACCTCAGCCCCTCCTGCCTTATAAAGAGGCTTTGCTTTTGAGGAGGGTCACCTGCCCGGGTGCTGCTGCTCCAGGAAACTGATGTTCTCCTCCAACAGCTCGCAGGAACCCCCCAACAACAGCACACCAGGGCCCTTTGATGGTCCCCAATGGCCCCACCAGGCCCCCCGGGGGTTGTACCTCTGGGTGGCTGTGCTGATGGGCACCATCGTGGTCTCTGCCTCTGTTGTCAATGGTTTGGTCATTGTGGTTTCCATCAGGTACAAGCAGCTTCGGACTCCCCTGAACTACATCCTGGTGAACCTGGCTGTGGCTGACCTGCTGGTGACACTCTGTGGCAGCTCCATCAGCTTCTCCAACAACATCAAGGGCTTCTTCGTGTTTGGCAAACGGATGTGTGAGCTGGAGGGCTTCATGGTCTCTTTGACAGGTAAGGACAACAACCTCGAGGCCTGCCTTGGTCTTTGGGGAACATTACATCAATTTGCTGCTCTTCCCAAAGGAATTGCTTTAGGAGTTGATGGAATGATGGGTAAGTGGTGTCCCTCAGCTATTCTGTAGTGCAGGGAAGGGTTAAGCAGGAGTTGGCTGTGCTAGGTCACCATTTGTTCTGCCATGGTTGTCACAGGGAGGGAAATTTGTCACTTGGGCACATCAGGGGTCCTGTGTCAGCTCAGGGTGTTTGTGTGTGCACCAGAAACATGGAATACAAGGTTTCATGGCCACTCAGATGGAGAAGTGGTGGTTGTAACCACAGCCCTGTCCCAGACACCCAATTCCAGCTTCTCATTTATCCTCAAAATAGCCTCACAGCAGCCCCTACCCTGAGAAAACCATCTGGCATGTTGTTACGGCAACATTGACTTCAGAAACTCCTACCTGTGGTTTGCCACATCCCAGCAGAGGCAGCTGAGCCTGTTCCTGAGACACAAATCCTCCTTCTCCTCCCCCAGGCATCGTGGGGCTGTGGTCCTTGGCCATCCTGGCCCTCGAGCGCTACGTTGTGGTCTGCAGACCCCTGGGAGAGTTTCAGTTCCAACACCACCATGCCATCACTGGTTGTGCCTTCACCTGGAGCTGGTCACTGCTCTGGACAACCCCACCACTCCTGGGTTGGAGCAGCTACGTGCCTGAAGGTAGGGGAGATGTGGTTTGGATGTGAGCTCATCTTGGGTAACGTTTCCAAGCACAGGGCAGCTGGAGAGTCTCTACAGAGGTGTTTAAAATGTGAAATACCTCCTGCTTGCTCAGCCAATTGTCCTCTCTTGGAGATTGTTCCTCAGAAGTTACAAACTGCAAACACACTGCAGCCCTGCCTGCTGGACACCAGAGCCATGAGCAGCACCCAGCACTCACCCAGCCCAACTCTGCTGATGTAGGAACAGTCCACATCCTCCTCCTCTACAGAGCAGTCAGAGAAAATCTGGAGTGAGTCTCCAGGCCATGGGGATGGAGGCTGAGAGGCCAAAGAGGGGCAGCACCAGCATTTCCTATTTTGGAGCCTGTTCCTGAGCCTCTATCCAAGCCCTGGTGGCTTTAGCCTTGTTTCCAATCTTATTCCAGGTCTGAGAACCTCATGCGGGCCCAACTGGTACACGGGTGGCAGCAGCAACAACAGCTACATCTTGGCTTTGTTTGTCACCTGCTTTGTCATGCCCCTCAGCCTCATCCTCTTCTCCTACACCAACCTGCTGCTGACCCTGCGAGCTGTAAGTACCGCGCGTCGGCTGAGTTCCTGGGTTTCTGCAGGACACAGCTCCACGGAGCTGCAGAGCTGCTCAGCAGGGTTTTGTGACTGGCACTGCTGTCAGGGGACCCAAGTAAGGGATGGCTGAAGTTGGAGGTTGTTGACAGCCACTTCTCTGCCACCAAAACATCCCACAGGCTGCAGCACAACAGCGGGAAGCGGACACAACACGGCGGGTGGAGTGGGAGGTGACACGGATGGTGATCACCATGGTGATGGCTTTCCTCATCTGCTGGTTGCCCTACACCACGTTTGCCTTGGTGGTGGCCACCAATAAAGACATCTCCATCCCACCAGCTCTCGCCTCCCTGCCCTCCTACTTCTCCAAGACTGCCACAGTTTACAATCCCATCATCTACGTCTTCATGCACAAGCAGGTGAGAGGGAAAGGCAGCAGCTGAGAGCACAGCTTCATGGGGGCTTCTGGAGAGCACCAGAATGGCCTCAGAATTTTGAGGAACCATCAGTCCTCTCTGGGAGTGTAGATGCAGGCTCAGCCCAGGGGTTGCTGTACAAGCCGCAGGGTTTTGGGGAATAAAACGGAAAGGAAGGGAGCAGCACCCAAGCCTAAACAGAGCTTTTTTTTTTTTTTTTTCTGCTTCCGTGGTTTTATAGGATCAGGCAACTTAGTTTTAGATGACAAACTGCTTGCTGAACACGCAAAGCAAACAGAATGAAACTTATTATCGATGAACTGCCAGTATCTCCAAAAAGAGCTGCACTGGGAATACAGATCCCACCCAAACCACAATGGGCTGAGGAGCACCCACCCTCCCTAGCTCAAGCTTTCTGCCAGAACCTGTAACCTTCCTTTTCCCTGCCCAGTTCCAGAGCTGCCTGCTGACAATGGTTTGCTGTGGATATCAACCCCAGAGGAAGGGAAAAACCACTCCAGCTGCCCCTGCCCCGGGTGTCCCTGCAGAGAGGCTGTGGAACAAGGTGACACCACCTCCTCCTGTCTAACTACAGCCACATCCTCCTGCACCAGCTTGTCCCACACACCCTCCTTCAACTCAGGCACAGAGAAGGTTCCCCTGTGGTAGCTGTTTCCCAGACCCAGGAGATGAGTGACCCTTGAAGTTAGAGAGGTCCCCAGGAACCTTCCCCCTGCTCCCCAGAGACACCAGAGCATCTTCTCATGGGAGAGGAGCCACCATGGGACAAACCACAAACTTTATTTTGCTCTCCTAGGGAAAAAGCCCTTCCCTTCCAGCCCCTCACCTCAGGAGGTCATTAAAAACAAAGCAAACAAACAAAAAAAAGAGTAGTCTTTCCATGATGCAAAACATTCAACCCTGGAGGCAGAAGGAACACTCTCAGCTGTGTCACCACCTCCAAAGCCACTTGTTGGCCATCCCTGGACAGCCTGAGCCCTGTTTGCACTGCCCCATCTGCTGTGAAGTTCAAGGTGATGCTATGGAACTGGGAAAACCCCAGCAGGTTTAAGTGCAGACTGCATTAATAGATGTTAATAAATACTGACAAGTTCACGTGCATCTGTTTTATGATCTGATAGAAGGCTGGAGAAAAAACAACTCCTGCTACTCCAGCTATTTCTTCTCTCCTAACAGCAAGAAAAAAACAGTTCAAAGACACAATGGCTATGTGTTTATTTATGGCTGTAAGGTCTTAAATTCACTGATTTCCCAGAAAGGTTTTAACAGGCTCTGAGGAGAGCAGAGCCACTGCTGCCTCAACAGAAAGCAGATGCAAAAGCCTGTAAGAAAAAAATAATTAAACAAAAAACCACCTGTGGTGTTCCACAACTACAGACAGCAGTGGTTGGCCACACCAGCTGCAATTACACTTTGGGACTCTGATCAAGTTTATATAATTTAGGAGCCTATAGGTCAGGCTTCTAAGGGCAAGGTTTAGCCAGGCTGCTGCCTGTGATCCTCTGAGACCCTGCTCCATCACATTCCTCCAACTTACAAAATGCTCTCAGCAGCTTGGCTGATTTCATCACTATGTGCCTTTCAGAATTTGATTCTGAACACTCAATTGCTTGCCAAAGGAGACTGATCCCTAGTCACAAGAGTCACATTTCTCTCACCCCACCACAGGTTTGTTCCTACCCTCAGGAATGATCCCAGAACACACCTTGCTCCCTTCCTTCACAGCTTCTGCTGCTGCAAAATACACAAAGGGTTTGGGGGGAAGTGATGCTCAAACCTGGCCATCACCTCACATCACAAGCACTCCAAAAGGGCCTCTGGAACCACAGGGGTCACACTGGGATTTGGAGGACTAAGGTTTGTTTTCTCTCGATTTGAGAGTCTCTGCCCCAAAACAAGAACAAAAGAAAAATCCCAAGACCAAACTGAGGCCAAATACAAGGCAGCTGAAACACAGCTGCTTAAGAGAATTGGTATTTGCTTTTCTTGTTTTTTTACCCAAACAGGGTCCTTCAAGTACCTCCAGAGAAATGCAGCAGCTGCAGGCAGAGCTGTGTCTCCTTGGTGCAAGGGTCCTCACCTCCATCCCCATTCCTGTGTCCTCACCTCCCTCTCCATGTATTTTCCTACATAAAAAAGGGCTGGAATGCCAATGGCTCAGAGAGGAATTAGAACAGCTCACTTTTTATTTAATTAATTGGCCTTTCATTCTCTAGGAAGCTAAGAAACAGCATTAGATGGCCCCCCTTTGATCCTCTCTGCTGTCTTTCACTGGTCCATGTTTAATTGCTCCTGTTAATTACAGCTTTTGCCTCCCTGCTTTATGTTGTAAGGATGATTTACATTCTTGCTAAACATTTCTCTGGAAAAGTACAAGCAGCTGAAAAAATGGGAAACTCACTGCTGCTTTCTGGCTTTGATAAGAGCAGAGAGGCTGTGGGACTGCTCACCAATAGCAAGAAAAATTCACCACATAAAAGATTTTTTAAAAGATAGGGAAATAGTTCACAGTCTGCACACCATTTGGTCTGACAGATAAATTTAAAAAAAAATCCAAGAAGCTAAGGACATTTCATATGTTGCAAACCAAAGCCATAGATAATTACGTGCCTCTTTCCTAGAGAAAGCTCCCCCAGGTTTGTAGCATCTGCCCTGGAGCAGCTCTTCCAGCATCTAGTTGTGTATATAGTCTGACGATGTTAACAATAAAAAAAAAAAATTAAAAAAAAGCAACAAAACCCCCCTGAAAAGCTCCAAAAAGAACCTCAAAGAACAGAGTAAGAACCATATGGCAGCACAATAACCTTGGAAATATTTATTAGTATTGTTAAACCAAATTAACTAACAGCTACAGACAGGCATTTCCCCCATGTGAACAGGAACAAAAAAGCAGTATGTGGCTCACCCAGCTTTACAACAGTTGCTGTGCTCATCAAACTCCTCATCCAAACACCAGTTACATCCAGGAAATGTTGTTTGAGATGAGGCATACTAAAGTTTGGTTTAACTAAACAAGAGGTATCTTTGTAATACTAACCAGAGCTTCTCATATTCTTCTCTAATGCTAGCAGGGAATGTATTGCTGCTCTTGCAGTCTCTGGAGAACACTGCCTTTTACTCCTTAGCTTTCTGCACAGCAATTAATCCCCTTAATCAGTCAAATCAGTTCAACACTGGATCACAAAATCACTAAGAAAAGAGAAAACAAGAAATTACCTTGTTAAATTTAACGAGCAAGGAAAAACATACACTCCATGGGCTGGAACAGTGCTCCAAGCTCCAGCATGGAAAACTTTAACAACTGCCTGAGCAGTAACAGCAGCCCACAGAATTACAATCATTTTGTCTGTTAACACTGAAAACTGCATAATGCAACAGAGCAAGAAATTATTTTGCTTATTAAAGCGTGCTTATTAAAGCTTATTGAACCCCAGCAAATCCCATCATAAAGATGTTATGTGCAGGAAACAGGTCAGACCTCAGCTGTTACTGTCTTGACATGCAGTGGTGGTGTAAAGCCAGGACAAACTGTGGTACAAAGTAGATCGTTAGATTTTCTTCTGTATTTGCTGTTAATGAAAGTCTGGAGCTTTACAGTGGTTTCTGTGGTCAAAAAGTCACAGGCTGTATACTGTACAGGCAGCAGGAAGCAGGTCATATATGTATATCAGACTTTATTAATTATCCATTTTAATTATGTAGGTGAGTTTTGATCCAAACCTGTTAACCTGTAGCTACAGTCTTGTTTTTTTTCCAGTTTAAGCTGCAATTTAAAGGGAATGGAATTTCATATCAACCCTTTCACCTCCTGGGGATGGAAAACAAGAATATATCTCATGCAGCCAGAGAATACACATATTTTGGCCAAAAGCCCAATTTAAACTCACCTGAGTGGTGAAAAGGGAAGACATGGGCTTTCTGATCTTCAGGACGTGTGTCTAAAAAAGATGTAAATTCAGCTCAGAAGCATAAGAGCATGCACAGCCACACAACACTTCAAAGAGAAAGCTCTGGATTGTCAGCACACTGCTCTGTGTGTCAAGCACAGAATGAAGTTCCACAGATCTCTTTGCTAGAGCCATTTAAGTTGCACTTGTAACCAGAAAGCAACCTTTGTTGCTGTTGGGTGCATTACACACAGCCCTCTCTGTGATCAGAAATTTCAAAACCTGAAGCCACATCAGTCCCTACCAGCTCAGTTCTTCTACAAGTTTGACAGGGTCATAAATGCTGATGCTGTGCAAATAACAAGCAGAATGACACCTCCAAGCCTCCAGGTTTACAGCATTAAAATATTTATTGCAAATTCCAAGACTGGAGGGGAGCTTTAGCTTTAGATCTGTACTCAGACTCCAATCAATTCCTTTCCCAACAGCATTCAGTACATGGAGTCTGACTACAAGCATGAGCAGGCTTTGGATCAAGCCATTTATCAACATGGCAGCTGGTCCATCCTCTTGGCAGGATCCTCCTGGTTCTCATGACATTTGCCTTCACCTGAAAAAACAAAACTCCTGATGCCAAACACAAGAATATCTGGTGTTCCTTACCAAGGTGTTAGGGATGACTTATGACTACTCACTGGCATTTACTGTAGAGTTGTTCAGAGTTAGTAGGCTCTGAACTCCAGTTCTATCTTTCCAAACTCTGCTTTATAAAAGTCTTTTCTAAAAAAAATTTCATGATTCTGTTCTCTTAATGTACATTCTTCTGGCCCACCATTCTGTCAAATTCTTTCTCTCTGATTTCTGTGAAGATTATGCACTCCTTTCCAAGCCTACTGAAGTGTTTGCTTTCCACCTACAGGAAATTATGGTAGCAAAACATTCTTTGCCTTCTCTATTTATTATGGAGAGTTCAGATTGGCTCAGGACAAGTTCCCTGACACTTCTAAGGAGTGAGAGCCCATTTTATGCTAAGTCCTGCATAGGTCTGTATACAGAATATAAAGTAAATTTATGAAAAAAGTATCAATCATCAGTGTTCTGGGATGATGTGGCACTGTCTTTGGTAACAGGGCCCCAGGGGGTGGCTCCTGTCAGAAGCTTCTGAATGGGCCCAGGAAGAAGGGAGGGGTGGGGGAAGGTATTTAAGCTCTGGTTTCTTTGCTTTCTCTTTGGCATGTTTTGATTTGATTGATGATAAATTTAATTTATTTTCCCAAGTTGAGTCTGTTTTGCTCATGACTCTAATTGCTGAGTGGAATCCTCCTAGTCCTTGTCTTGACCCACCAGACTTCAGGTGGATTTCCTCCCCACCAGCCTGAAATAGGGGAGGGAGAGGCTAGGTTTAAACCATGACAATCAGCTTACCCAAGAATGTTTCCCTGAGGTTGTTCTTGGGTCTCAGCATCTCCTGGAATTGCATGGATCAATCTTTCTAAAATATCATCAAGACTCGAGTGAGCCCTGTTCAACAGAAGGTTTAAAATGGATGCAGGCAAGTTTAATACTCCACATTTTTAAGTAAATAAACTGTAATTATCTGCATTCTTTAAAAAGTTGGCTTACTTTAAGCACTGAATCTTGTTAAAATATACTGGAACCATTATTCTAAATCTTTATAAATCAAAGCCAAACATGCTTCATCATCTTTTTTTCATACCTTTCTGTTTCCTCTGCTAGAGTAAATGTCTCATTACTCCATAAACTAGATTCTTTTTCCAACTGCCTGTCTTCCATCTTCATTTGATCAGGAACTATTCACATAAACAGAAATATTTTAATATCAAAGGTATGAAGGAAGATAATAAAGAAATTAAAATGGTTTTTTCTTTACTGCATTTGGGAAAATTCCAGTCATCCACTTTTCAATTACTCTTTCCTCAGTCATCTGATTTTCTACCAGTAAGCAAATTCACATTATCTACAGTCAAAGGTAGCCAAGTAGCAAGACACAGATAAATACTTTGCTGTAACACATTTTTAGATTTCCAGGACTGAACATTTGCTTCATTTGAAAAATGCATTGTTGAAGTTGATCGTTAATCTTTCCTGTTACAATCCTAGATATGGGAGAAAAATCAACAGAAGACCTGTGGATGTTGGCTTTGTTACCCTACTTAACCAAATCCAGTGATATCCCTCCCCAGACTTATCTCAGTAAGTTCTGTTCCCTACAGCATGTGAATGTATTCAGCCACCTTCTGCTAAGCTATGATAAGCAGGAAGCAGGAGGCTGTCACAAAAATAGAGCACAAAGTAGCTGTACTTTATGCAAATACAACAAAACCCCAGTGATTGAACAGCAAGCCATGTGGGCTGCTGCATTCCTTAACACCTAAAAACAAGATACTCCAGTGAATAAAGTCACAATAGTTTCACTCCTTCGGGTAACAACTGCAAATGGAAGAAGATCTAACAAAGCTGTAGGATAACACAAGTGCCAGTATCATTCTCAAGTGACTTTGCTGTTTAGCTTTTTTTCAATACCTGAGGAATGCAGCTGCCTGGCTTGCATTTGTCTAAGTGAAGAACATGCACTGCCCCAGGACAACTTTGAAAAATTCAGTTGAGACAAAATTCACCTCAGTGTTAAATTACACCTGCACTCAGGAAGCTGGCTGCTGTCAGCAGCACCAACCATGATGTGAAATGCAGAAACTTCAAGGACTAGCTTAAATATTGCCTGGTATTTAAGCTGTTGATGTGTAACTTCCTAATGGTTGGCCTGACTGAGGCTAATTTGGAAGCTCTTGTGTATTTTAGAAGAGAATGATTTGGGAGAAATCCTGATGATTGAAGACAGCTGCCAGGCTTCCTACTGCTTTGGGTGAAGTGCCTCTTCTCAATTTCATCCAGCAGTTCTTGGGCTGGTGAAGGCAGCTCATCAATGAAGTGGTTAGATGCCTGTGAGAGTGCTGAGATGGGAAAAAAAAATTCTAGCTAATTAGCAGTGATTACTCCTTAATAACTGTGATGTAGCCTTCCATTATGACAGCATCTTGCTGACAGATTTCATTTACAACCTGCACGAGCCTGGACCGTTGACATTTTATCCAATATTCTTAAATAATTTCATAATGGAAAAAATTATTTAGAGCTAGAATTGCACATTTATTTCTCAATCTTGTATTGCAAATTATAAGCCAGTAATATTTACACTTCAAATGTAGGTTGATTAGAGGTCAGAGTACTCAGTCTGCAGGTGCAAACACAAAATCCATAACCTAATTAGCACTAGCAATATGCAATTGTGTGCAAAGCTATTTATCCCTATAAAAAGAGATGTCCAGAAGGAGAAAAAAAATTTAAAATGTATAAGCAAAATTTATTTTCAAATCTGTTTCTCCATTTATTGATTACTCAACTTGGGCTGGGTTAAGAGACTTAGCTGCCTTCCTGGTGCTTCTCAAAGATGAAGCAACTGAGAGTTCCACCTCAGACATTATTTATGCAAAACTTTGCCAACTGAGAAATTCTGACTACTGAATTACACCAAATTAATGACAGTACAAAACAAATGAGAAAATTCGTTGCTCTTAAACAGCACTTGAACTCAACAAACACTGAGACCACTTTATCAACACACAAAACATATGAAGTGCTAATTAGATTGTCTCTCTCCAAAATGCTAAAATCTACATTTATCACTCCAAATCAGTGTAAAATGTCTAAACCATTCTCTGATTTATAAAGGCTACCATCAAGTAATTATCTTTCAGAGACCTTCAAGACAGTTTTTTCCAGCTGCATCCCTGCAACTCTTTCCTCTCTGCAGTTACCTGAGCTGATGGGGGTGCTGATGCTGGTGGGTGCATGACTGGCTCTGGGAGTTTTACAATCTATGTCCTTGCTGTACATCTCTTGCTCACAGGGGATACTTGACAAATCCTGAATATCTATCACTGATCTGAAGTATTGAAAGATGTCCTGAGTTAGAACAGTCACTTTCTACACTTGTGAATCACTAAATTCTACTATTTTCAGGTTCTCATAATTTTAATTTTGATCAGGCTTAGTTTTCCAGAAGGAAGAGACACAATCCTTTTTAATACTTCCCACTGACTTCTTGAATGCTAAAGATCACCATCATCAAAAATCTTGCAGCAGCAGCAAAGGTTCATTATTTACTTTCTCTTCCTTCAGCCAAGGGAAGACCTCATGGTCTAACAAAAATTAACAATCCATTAATTAAGACTAAATGTCTGTCTTCAGAGCTTTTAAAAGGTTAACTCAGACAAACTGCAACTGCCAGAGGTCTGTGTGTGATAGTTCTTTTACACCCAATCTCCCAACTTAAAATGAGAAAATGTTCTTTCAATACTTCAAATAGTTTTCTCTCAGCTTTGGTCACCTTCCTGCTTTGCATCAACACAAAACTTTTACAAGGATCATGACCACCTTGATGATGTTTTGCTATAAAATGATCTATGGCTCTTACAACTCTTTCCCTTTGCATGCCTCCTGTTCCTCCCACAGTACCTCTTCTTGTGCTCCTCCAACACTGGAATGAGGGGAAAAAAGGTTGAATTCATTGATCCTCACAGAGAATTATGAAGATAAACTAATTTAGCCTCCTCTTTCTCAAAGAGTTTAAAGGAATACCTTCCCTCTGAACTATGCTGCAGCTCACAAAAACGTCCTGCTTATAAAATTAAAAGATAAGATTTTACAAGGAGAAAAATGGCTTTTTAAGCAAATTAGGAATTTCTATCAGGTAAGGAGAAAACTTCCTACTGCTCCATGCAGATTCAAAAGAAAACTAAGTTAAATAACAATCTATGAATATACATCACTACATTGTTTTATCATCCTTTTGTTGGTCTGCATTGTAAGCTGTTCTTTCAAACTGGAACAACCCTATTTCAAGGTCAGAGAGGATTAGGCTGATGATCAGAAAGCAACAGCCCTCTGTCCTGCTGCCAAAAGCTCTATTTTACCTTATTTTACCTCATTTTAACCTTGAGGACAAATCTTTATCCACTTGCTGGCTGCTTTTAACACTGGTAACTCAGTTCCTCCAGTGGAGGAGAGAGTACAACCCTGACAGTCCATAAAATCAGCTCCCACTCCCACACTCAGAGAAAGAATGTGAACAGCTGCTAACTCTGGAGGAACACAAGGAAAGCTGAGCTGCAGGGAGGGGAGAGGCTTTTAAGGAGCCTGAAAGCCACTTGTGAAAGCCCTTCAAGGTGAGGATTACTCTTTAAACAGAAGTACCTCTTGCAGCATGAGGTGGTAATTCTGGCCAACATCTCTGCATACTCATAGAATATAAAATACACAAATACTGGCTCTAAACCCCTCATGTTTGACAGATGAGACTTCAAGTCTCAAAGAATGAGCTAATGTTATCTGCAGGCAAGATACAGTGAGCATACTTGCATGGGACTGTTCCCACAGGAGGGGAAAAGGCCTGATCTTCATGCCACTTGAGCTCCAAAACCAAAGCACAACAAAATTAAAACAGATGACTGAAGCCTCCATTTGAATTATCCTTGCTCTGTTTAAGACCACAGTTTATCAGTGTTAAATGAGTTGTGATACACACAACTTATTTTTCCTGTCTCAGCTGCTTCATTAAGGAAACAAAAAACCAACCCAAAACTGAACATGCAGAATACAAAGCCCCATGAGACTTGTAAAAATCTTTTTAGTATTTTTTTCAGCAAGAAAACAGAGAATGTGTCGATAACTATTAAAAAACACCCCTGATATTTTCTTTGAATGTTAGATATATAAGCAGAATTAATGAAGAGAGCACTTTTTATAATCTAATTCATGCTTGGAACAATGATGAAAAATCTACCTGGCTACAGGCGTATGGCTAAGTTGATTCACCCCTAATGTGTTCCTGCCAGAGTTCTGCGTCGCTGTGCTGCAGAATGGTGTTTTTCTTCCTGAATACAAATAACAAATTTGCCTGTTATTGGGTTTTGCAAGTACAAAAGAAAGCCTCACAACTCATTGAACAGGAAATTGCAACATTATTAAATTTTTTAGTTCTTGTGACCTTTGTTGTTGTCAAGAGACAAATGTGTTTTAAAGGTGCATTTTCATAAACATACCACAGCTGCCAGACAGACTGAAGCATTGGGGAATATCACCACATTTACAAATTTGAGCTAAGAGAGGCAACAGACTAGAGAAACAACAATGACCCTTCCATTATTCTGCACACACACAGTGTCAGCTCTTACAGTTTTCTAAGCTCAAGATCTTCCTAGCAGTAAGAATATTAATGTGTAAATATAACTCCTGTTCAGTTTCCAGCAGCATAGCAAGCTGCATGAAAAGACTGAACTCAGCCCCAGGGTAAAAACAAAAAGGTTGTGAGCAAGTTTTGTTCTGTTTTTTAACTAAAACATAGCAAGCACAATAATCATTGCACTCAACAATTATTCAGTTACTGCAACGTCCAAACATCTTCCAAAATACTGAGTATCCTGAACTCTCACTAAAATAATGAGGAATAAGAGACCAAGGGACCCTGAAGAATCAAGCTCCAGGCTTCTGACAGCAGTGCTGCTGACAGAAATGTAAGTGCAAAAAGATTCCATCTTCCTGACTCAAAAATACCTTCAAAAGAAAGAGCACATTTACCTGAAACCTGAATACCTGATCCTGCATCTTCAGGTACCTGTTTCTGTAAAAATCCTTCACAACCATCTTCTAATTTGCTGTTGGCAGCTGAAATCTAAAAAGTGAGAAAAAAGGAAGGGAATTCAGTGTCTCCCAGGCAAGCTGTGAAGGGTAGGGCAACTCTCACAATAATGAGGATGGAGAGACAAACTTTCCAAGAGCTCATCAGTGAACAGCATGGACTGAAGAGCCTGTGTAATAATTCACTTCAAGAAATGAATGAAGATTAAGACTACTCAGTACCATAATAGTGGAGGAAAGGCTCAGATTATTAACTCAAACTTTGCTCAGACAGATTATGTAATTTTCTAGTAAAGAAATTCAGGAAACATGCATCTGTCTGGGTGTTTTTGGGGTTTTAGTTGTTAGGAGTTTTGTTTTGTGTTATTTCTCTGGCAGGGCTGTATGTTTTAAAGGAACAGGCTTAACATTTTCTCACTTTTACAAAAAACTTTATTATTAGATATTATTTCAAAAGAAAATAGTAAAAAATAGTCACTCATTTTCTACAGCTCATCTTCAAATCAAATGGGACCATACTAAAACCTCTTGTTGTGTAACTTACATTCCAAGTATTTTACAGACTTAATTTCTGATTTTTCTGTTATTTTTACCTCTAATTCTGAACTTCCCCAAGAAGAAGGAGGAAAGGCATAATCAGGATCAGGAGTGAAGAATTCTTCAGACACACGAGATGAATTACGGGAATGATGGAATTCCCTTGACTGCCCCTGGGAAAGACATCATCTGAAATGCTTTCTCCTCTCTCTATTAAAATAATATACATTTTAGTCAATGTTAAACAGCACTGCATCAAATGGATGTTATATTTATGTATTTGATCATACTGGGTTTCAACCTACCTCCTGCTCCTTATGTTAGCCTGATTGATTATGGAACCAAACAATAAAAAAAGGAAGGAGAGGGGACTGTTAATCAGATAATAGCTGAAATTATCAACCTAGCTTGGTAGTTCAGTGCACAACATGGAGAAACCTGGCTAGACTCTACCTGGAACAAGATTTCTTGGATTACTATACATACTCTAGAGAGTTTCTCAACTTGTCCAGACTCTGCTTGCTCATCTTGTGATGGTGACTGGCAATTTTCCCCTAGGATGTCAGAATGGAACAGTATTATTAAGCAAAAAAACAGCATGAAGTGATTGATCTGAACCAGTGAAGGAATATCAATGAGAACAGACAGTAAAATTACATTGTCTGTCAGGAACATGGAGAAATAATGACATTTAAATGCTCACATCATTTATCTAGAGATGTGAAGCTTTCCTATTTCTTTTAGCCATAACCATTACAAAAGCACTCCCCACTATCCTGCTGCAGAAAGAGCATCTCTGTAATCCAATTCAAAGAAACAAAGTGTGGAAGCATACTCATGGATTTGAAAGCTCAGGGTGTCCCAGCTGACACATGGTAATCAATGATGATGAAGGATCTCCAAGCCCACTGGACATTACCTCCCCCTGTTAACATGTGATACTCATCTTCATCTATTAATTATGTTCATTAATGACTGAATGATTGGCGTCCTTGGGGGGGCAAGACTCTGAAGATAAAATTTACAGTTATTGTAACAAAACCACAGAAGCAGAAAGCTGCTGGGAGATGAAGACAAGGAGAGAAAAAAATGGTTTTTTTCCAACCTTTTGTTTTTTCAACCTTACCTGCAAAACTCAATGCAGGTTCCAGATCACCCTCCTCAGATTCAGCTCTGTCCTCACTGCCCAGATCCCAATTCTCAACATTATCCCCTTTCTGCCACCTACATCTTTGTTGGTCTTGACTTTTTTGGACTCTAAGAGTGACATGTTGAAAGGCTTCCTTTACACTCTCTGCTTGACTTTGAGATGCATATTCACTGGCTGCAGATGGAGAGCTGAGTTTCAGTTGTCCTAAGGCCACTCTTCTGGCCATTTCTTTTACTTCAGCTACACAAAGAGAACAAAATTACCCCCTCATGCAAAAGAATCTGGATCTTCAAAGCATTCCCCAAGCTGGAAATGATAAAGCTATAGCCTGTAAACTCCTTTACCATTAAAACAGCTAAACACTTCCATTTTAAGGAAAGCTTAAAATCTGCATAAATTTATATGGACAAGTCTTTACGTGAAGAATTTTTTAGTTTGCACTTTTTATTACTCATGCCTGTACTGCCACCCACTGACCACTGCTATATTACCCTTTCTTCATTCTCCAAAACAGGGCTAGAAATTCCTTCAGCTTTAAAATCAAAGCATCTTACTGTCCCTGTAATTATTTTATGCCCTGAATGTGGAAGACACAGAATCCTCCTCATTTGGTTTCCATCCCAGAACAGCTTAATAGAGCTTCAGCAGTGAAGGCACACAGACCCTTAAGTGACAAAATGTGTTAAGTTAAATGTGCTGCACTGCAGTGAGACTTGAAAACATTAATGTTGAGTTGACACTGATTTACTTACTCCTCCAGTCTGACTGCATCATCCTTCTCTCCTCACTCACTTTGGTACTGTGAATTTTAGATCTTGGTTTTCGATAGCACCTGTAATAAATTGTTATGAAATCCATTAGACTCTGCTAATGCACAAGTATTGTGTTAAGTATTCCCCAGTTAGAAGAAGACTGGAAGTTGCTTCAATGTTAATTAAAAGGCTGGGAGCACAGATGTCCTAAGAACCCAGCAGAACTAGCAGATTGAGCTGTCAGAAGTTTGGAAAGCAGTTATTTAGTCTATTACAGATTAACCAGACAAGCTGTACATTAAAATCTACACTTCCAAAGTTGCCAACTGCCTCCAGGTGATGTTATCTGTATCAACACTAACCAGGAATGCTTTGTAGATGGGTTTTATTCAGGTCAGTAAGGTGATCAGAAGATACTCATAACTTCAGACTTGGATAACAACAACCCTACCACCAATGCAATTCCAGCCTAGAGTTCATTCACCTGACTATCTAACCCCATCAACATCTGACATATTAACAATCTAACCATGTGTGCCTGTGACCAACATGTCTTACTGGCCTGTTGAAATGAAATCCGAAGTATTTCTTACTGAGAACTGAATGAGGCTGAGCAGAGAGAAGAATCACCCTTGCTAGTAACATGACAGTCCTCCCTAGGCACTGTTACAGTCTGAGAGCACTGATGTCCACCAGAGAGGAATGTGTCTGAACACCTCTCTTTAAAAGCAACTGCCCTGTCACAGCAGTTACTCTGTGAGCTCTGCAGCTGACACTGACTCACAGCAGGGTCCTCATTGGACAGATGGCTTCTGGCTTGCTGAAAAAACATTTAATGCCATCCTTGGTCCTGGATGCATCTACTTTTGACAGTGGCCATGTCAAGATCAATCTGCTACAATTAACTCTTCTGTGAGCACTGTGAAAACTCACCGCCCCTCTTCTTCACTTCCACTTGCTGCAGAATGTGAATCACCTCCTCTCTGACACTGCAAGTTGAACTTTTTTTTCCTTCTTACAGATTCATGTGGGAGTGAATGCTGAAATGAGTCCAACAAGCCATGATTCAGCACACATCAGGCATTCTGGTAATTACTAGCTGAGTGGTCTATGAGACAGACTAAGAACCAGACCATGCAAAGTGTATCCCCTAGGTTATATTTTAGCAGCACTGCTCAGGAGGAAGAATGACAACTCCAAGTCTTAGCCCAGTGAAAACTGCCCTGGATTTACAGCAGGTTTTGTACATATGCAGGCTGGACTATCACAGCATGGAGTTACCAGGAGAATGAGTGGAACTAAATAAATTCTACAGCAGATAGGTATAGGAATTTCTTTCTTCCTCTTTGGGTTAATCATGTCAACTAATTGTATTTAATAATGAAAACTATCTAGAAGCCCTTACTAATGACAGCTTAGCTCTCCAAAATAAAGTAAACAAGCAAAAATCTTTTTCCACTTGCCCATTTCCCTAACAGACTCAATCTCCACTTTAGACCCGAGACACTGGACTAGTATTTTGCTGGAGAGGGTGAGGAAAAAGAAGAAATAATGCTACTGCATTGCTCAGCTGACTATTTTCATTTCTATATGTAATGATCATAGATTTTAAAGACAGACTGGTCCCTCTTCTTGGCCACCAGCCATAACTATGTGTCTACCTGCTCAGGAACATAAAAGAAACACAGCTGCCCTGCTCAACACTTTACCTCATGCTCTAGGATCATTTGATCATCCAAGATTTTCACCACACTGAAGCTAAGATTATGATGGCAGATTCCATTTTACTCTTACCTATCTCATGAAAACACTTCCATCTTTCACTCTGAATTACCTCTATTTCTTTTACTGTCTTTGAAAGAGCTTGGCCTCTGTCTCCACCCAATGCTCCTTGTGCCTGTGTTACCATTGGTGGAATATAGACACTTGATGGTGGACCCACAGCTTTCCATAAAAAAGTATTAACTCCAGGAAAAATATTACTGATATTCTGGGAAGTATCCTCAGATCTGCTCCAGTGTCCTTCTTGAGAATTCTGATTCATTCTGTTTTCCTGGAGCAGCTTCTTTTGTTCCTCAGAGGCCTCTAAATTGTCCACTTTCTCCTCTCTTCTGCGCAGACAATCTGCTGCCTGTTGCACCATGCTTTGCATGATCTTTAATTCAAGAAAACATTTGCCAATGTACTGATCAGTTTTGGACACACTACTCGCTCTTTTTCTAGAATCTTCTCTCACCTGTGCCAGCATACATAGGTCAGAGGCCTCACTTATCCTCTCCAGCTCTTCTGAAGTGTACTCAGTACTCGATTCTGAAGAGCCACCTTCCTCAGAACCTGGGTTTTCCTCACAGTGCACATCCACAAATTCATACACTTCTCTGTGGGAAGCCTTATCTTCTTCCTTTTGCTGCTTTTTTTCATCCTGTTGAGTTTGACCTAATCCATCTGCTTCTTCCAGGAAGTCTTTGTCAAGTTCTGGATAGCTGACAAAGATTTCATTGGCTTCAAAGCTCCGGAGGCTGTCATCTGCATCACTGGCACTGAAGAGTGTTTCCAGTTCAGAAGCTACATCACAATTTTTGTCTTGTGTTATTGGCTGTTGATTGGTTGGTGCCCCTTGGTCCACTAAAGGACCTTCCTCCTCATGAAAAAGAGAGTCCCTTGGGGAAGAAGAGCTGTCTGGAAAAAAATTGATTTGTAAGTGTTAAGCCATTTCTCCAGATGCCCAGACACACTGCTTTTGTACATTTAGAAGTTGGTGTCTTTAGAGATTATATGAGCAGCACTTAACACCTCTCCTGAAACCAATGTGCCTGAACTTCAAATATTAACCAGACTTATAGTCTTGAGTTTACACTAACAATTAGGGTGGTAGCTAGAATCCAAAACTAACTACTTTTTATTTTTAAAATGTGTCATAAAATCTTTACGTGCTCACACATCTGAATTATTTAGGTTAGACCTTTATGGATTGAGGAACACTCTAAGTGAAGGACAAAGATCTCTTGCCTGAAGAAACTCACCAGCCTCAGCTACCTCTTTTCCTTGCAGTTCCTGTGTTCCCTGCTCATAGCTAAAAGCTGATGCCAAACCAATGTTCCTATCTGCAAAACCAGTGAGTCTTTGTGCTTTTGACATCTCGTTAGCATGGCCAGTTGGAGACCTAGTTAAGTCCTGTAACAAACAAAAAACCAACACAGTAACAAACTCTATTTGACAGCTCAATGTCTCTTTGAAGGTGGTTTGCTTCCATGGTCAGAAAGGGATACTCAGTGTTTAGATGGCCTTCCAACTAGATTTAAACAGAGTAACTCCAATCTGAATGGACACAAAACTCTGATGTTTGAAATTCATGAAAGGCTACAATCCTGAAGTCACCTTTAAGTCATTCTTCATGATATACTGAATATCCTGAAGTTCCATGGAGCGGTTCTTCTGCTTTGGTTCTAGTCCTGACTTCACAATATCATAATAGGGCAGAGGAAGCCTGACATCTGCTTCTAGCTCTTTTCCTGAAATTACGAGGTTTTTAATAACAGCGTCTTCAAAACCTGTCCAGGGAGGGGTCTCTACAAAACACAGACTTTGTATCACAAGCTGTACATCAATGTTAATGAAAAGAAAGAAAAAAAGATAAAAGAATCAGATACTGAAGCATTATTGTCTGCACATTGCCTAATTTACAACTACTGTCACGAATCTGTGCAGTCTGGCACCTCCTCCCTGTCTTATTTCAACAGTGGAGGCTTCAAAGGGAGCTGACAGCAATCTCTAGAGGACTGTTAGACTGCAAACCACACTCTGCATTCTTCACTACCAATTAGCTCATTTGTTTACCCCATTTCACTGTCAAATTAGTCAAACCCAATACATAACATACATTACCAGTAATAACAATACCTGAAAGTTATCTTACTGATCAGAAAGATAAAAGCAGCACGGGCTCATTTTGCACACTGCAAAGAGCTATCTGGATGTTTTGCTGTTCTCATATGAAGAAGAGAGATATACAGCAGGAAAACACCAGACACAAAACTGCATCCTCCTAATAACAACCATTAATCTCATCTTTCAGTCATGCAATTTTGAGTTCTCATTACATTTAACAAAAGTTTCCAGTCATCCTTGTCATTAACATTTCAAGTTTTTCTGCCTAGTGCCTACCCTGCACAAGCCAACCCAGCAAGGTTTTATCCCATACAGACAGGAATTAAACAGACATTAGAGGGCTGACAGTCTGCACTGAAAACATTTGGTGGGTTACCATGGTGACAAAAGCATAAACCTACAGATATACCTGTCAAGGCCTCCTGCACTACTGCACAGAAGCTATAAATATCTGATTTCTCCGTAACAAATTTTTCAAGGATTACTTCAGGAGAGCACCACTTGTACAGCTGGAGTGGGACAGGAATACGTGTCAGATCACTGTGTTCTCCACCATCTTTGCTGCATAAAGGCAAAAAAGTTGTAAATTGGGACATACAGGGCACTCAACTAGAAGGTGCAACTTTCAGAACGAAACATTTGAGTTTGTTCGATCTGCTTTTGCTTTCAATACCTAAAATGCCCACAGAATACCTGCAAATAAAAACTTCTAATATTTTCACATAAAAATGTACTTAGGCACATTACAGCAAAGTTTTTTTGGCTTTTTGATTTTTCAGTGAAGTGAGGAATCTTCAAACATTTTAGGTAAGCCTCCATAAGCACAAGTTCTGTGTCACAAGAGGAAACAAATTATTTCCAGCCCAGTAGCAGAATTAATGACTCAAAAAGGAATTTCAACTCTCTTCTGTAATTTTAGGTTCTAGTTCCCTATATTCTGACGAAGAGATGATTCTTTACTCTTTCTATTTTTGGATACTTAGAAACTTAAGTCTAGCTGAAACTTGCCATACTGCCTGTGGTGAAGTTAATGTGCCTGAACAGAATTAATTTGTAGTTCTTCACCCTTTGGATCTCTGCTGTCTGCCTCAGAGGCAAGAGGTCCTCATCATCGAGGGGCCCTTCTGTAGAATCTCACACTGAATTTGTCATTACTTGGTTTTGTCCCTTTCCCCAAAAAAAGTAAGCAAGTTCTTTACCTCTCTATCATGTATTCCAAGTTGCAGAGTTTTGCCTGACCAGAAGAAACAATTTGAATAGCATAGGAGGAAAGTGAACGGTGGATAAATCCACGGTAGTGCAGGAAACGCAGAGCATCCAAGATTTGCAGCAGCACACCCAAAATCACCTCCGTGTGCAGCACTGGGAATTCTGTTCGCTGGAAAAACCAGAAGTGCCAAATTTGCATTTCAGGTCTTTAAAGCTTGATGTAGAGTAAACTGTTACTGAACAGGAAGGAGCAAAGAAAGCAAACACGAAAAGTGTGGTAGGAAAAGTCAGATGAATTGTTCTCACTAAATGTTTGTTCTTGGTGCCAAACCAACTAGTAACACTTTAAAAACTAATTAAGGAAAAAACCAGATATTGACTATACAAAAATTCAATCTGAAGCAGAATGAACTCTTAAGAATTTCACGCCTTTGACAGATGCCTGCATTCAACAGTTTAAAAATAGAGTAACAAGTGAATTAATTGCAAAGAAAGGAGAAGAAAAATATCAAATGACATAGATAAA
Organism: Phaethornis superciliosus; assembly: GCA_023637945.1. Classification (NCBI taxonomy): domain Eukaryota; kingdom Metazoa; phylum Chordata; class Aves; order Apodiformes; family Trochilidae; genus Phaethornis; species Phaethornis superciliosus. The sequence goes on along the minus strand of JAJQWJ010000023.1, from coordinate 3,042,283 downwards.
ACACTGAGTTGATTAAACAACAAAACAAAACCTACTGAACCACAACTGAGTTCCAGCTTTCACTTTTATACCCAGGCAGTTTAAAATGTACATGCCAAGTATTTAAGGGCAAAAGTTGGTCTTGCCACATTTGCAGTATACAACCACATGCAGAAGATTAAGAGATTAAATGATTTTAACAGCAGCCATTTCAAGCCTGACACCAAACAAGAAAATCAATCAAATTGCACCTAGGCATTAATTGAAGTATTTGCCAATTACAAACTTTATCAGCTTACACAGAGTATCTGATACTGTGCCATGAATCAGAAACCCAAATACACAGATGTAATTACTAAACATCTTTCTGACAATTAGTGACTATTTAGAAAACAAGCATTCCATTACCCTTTCATGAAGGATGCTGTACAGGGAACCAAAGTTAACCCTTTCATATATTAAACGTGTTTTCTCCAAGTCACTTGACAGACAGACAGACACCAACTGCAGCAAATGAGCATGACGGAGCTGACTGCAAAGGGAAAAGAAGAAAAACTGTAAAGGCAAATCTGAAATAATGAGTCCTGACCTTACCAATACCATGTGAATGCTTCTTGTGTTTCATTAAAACACCCAAAGTTTTAAAAGAAACATAGATTAGGGGGCATTTAGGAAAAGAGTGCCTCCTGTCACAGTGAGAATCTATACACAAGCCATCCAAGTGTGCAGTGAAGCATTCACCCAGACACGCTAAAACAAAGTTATCACCTTCTGTATTATCACTGGGGAGCAAATGGAATGGGAAAAGACAGGAGAACAGAGAGACCTGTATTTCCCATTCAGAGACAAAGTGCTACCACTATTTAGCAGTTCTCCTGCAGTTAATGGCATTTCCCCACACCCCTGGAGACATCCACACCCCAGGAGCACTTGTTGGTACCACACGTGCTCTCTTACCTACTGTGTTCCTGCTCTGCAAGAAGAAGATCAGCCAAGTGCAGTTTATGACAGTTCTGATGGGGCTTAAAGCTGAGTTCCTTCACTGTAACTCTGCTGCCACCCCATATTAAGCTACAAGGAGAAGAGAAATATCTACAAGATGTTCCCTGGAGTATTTTCTTCCCAGTTATGAGATTATTTACAAATGATTTCACAATTCTGAAACGCTCTGGTGCTGTCTCCTAATATTAGCAGCATTACTTTCATAATTCTGGCTATAGCATATACTCTTTCCAATTTCTCATCACATTGAAGACTGGGTGTAGCAGGACAGTTTGCTGTCCAAAGATGCTGCCTTTCCATGTCTCAAGGTAAAGAACAAGGACACTCTAAAATTCTGTTCACTGAAGGTCATCTTGGGAAGATTAAGTCACCAATGGGTCAATTCTCTGGATGCCTCTGAAGCACCACTACCTGCTGCACAGCAGGGGAGATTGAAAAAAGGCTCAGATTGCACTTGCAAGTCTCATTTCACCACAGGTTTAAGCAAGTGCACTGCACACATGCACATTCAGGGTCTTGAGGTCTGACCCAACAATTACAAGGACTAAACACTGAGCAACCCCAGAAATGTATTTCCAAGCACAAAAGGAATCTGCTTTCAAACACTGTTATCAATGAATAAAGCATAACTAGGTTAATTTTGCTGGAAAGGACAAAAGCAAACTACAGGTATTGAGGCAGTCCAAAGAAGATACTCATCAGATTATCTGATGCAAGCAGAAAGCAGTGGATGAATATAGAAACAACAAAGCAAACAATCCAAACAAGGCACAACTTGGTACAACTACTTGCTGCTTAATATTAAAAGATACACACCAAGAGTGGCTAAAATCCCTCCAATTCCACTTACTTTCTCATGATCATATATGGTCCAACTGGGTAAGAAAACATTGGTTCATCATCTGCCTGAACCACATCTTTTTCCCCAGTAATAGGGAGAGAGGTCACATACCCGAGATGCCCACCACCTGCAAGACAAAACTGAACCCCCACCAGGGCATAACCAAAAGAAACATGAAACAGTGCCCAAGATCTGTCACATCTGCTGCAAGCTCACCAAAAGCTGCTGCAAGCTCCCACTGCAATGGGAGCATCAACCAAGCATCAAAATGAAAGCTTAAGATATTTATGTGAAAAGCTTCTTTCGTAGTGAAGCTGTGATAGGGAAAGCAGAAACAGTCACCAAGGACTCCCACATCTGACATTTAACTGGAGAGTTTCTCCTGACTGTTCCAAAACAGCTTCCTCTGATAAGGCCTAGAAATGACTGAAAGCCTGAATATTTGTGGCTCTCCATATGTGGGGTTTTTTCTCCACCATTCCAGTATCAGAACACTAAAAATTAAAAAGAACACAGGTGGGATAATTGCTGTGAAGAATCTGTGAGTCTGAAAAACCATTATCCATACATCTTACCTTGCCAAAACCCAAGCTGTAAATGTTCTTGGCTGCGTTTACTTCACCTTTCAGAAATCTTCTCAGAGGACTGCCAACATTTCTAAGTATCAAAAAACATTAGCAGTAAGAGTAACTAATATGCCAAGGCGCTGAGTGAATCACAAAAAAAGAAAAATATGCAGAAATTCTGCAGTAACGTATATCAAATGTTGAAATGGATTAGATCCCATGTAGGAAGTGTAAGGCAGATGCTGAAATTCCAAATTGTTGTATAACTAGAGCCTTGTAGATACACTGCTGTATTTCTTTAAAGCAAGACAACCAATTAAAAACAAAAAATAAAAATACAGTCATCCTGCATTGCTTTCTGTTCACAAGTATGTATTTTTCCTAACATATACCTTGTATAAAAGCTCTTGAACAGCTAGGACACCTCCAAGAGATTTGTAGTGACCTCAGAAGTCAAGAAACAAACTACTTCATTTAAATAACATTTTAATCCTACTAAAAGCCAGTATTTTATACTGCTGATTTTAAGAGTATCTCTTAATACACAGACATTTACAACTACCAACTTTCCATTCGGAACTCATAGCAGAAACAGAAGTATCATTATTCCTAACACATAATTAAATCTGGTACTGTCAAAAAGAAGTAAGACCACTTCATGATAACAGAATATGGAAGTAAAAGTCCTTGTTGATCAACCCCTAAGTACTTGAGAACATATTCTTACCCTTGAACAAGACCACCAAACCTGGTTGGACTGTAGACCAGCATTTTTGATGAGCCAACCCTGCCGAGTAGATCAGAGGGAAAATTTTGAATGGCAGCCTGCATGTGGAACCTACAACGCTGTATGAACTCCAGCATCTAAAGGGGAGCAGAAGGAAGGGGGAAAAAAAAAGAATTACTTCAGAATTGCAAGGTAAATAATTTTAAATGGATAAACCATTACTACTGAAAAAGTAACTTGTTACTTGTAATTAAATTTTAAGAGGCATTTCCAGAAATGGATACACAGAACAACTCAAAGATAATCAATTACATGAAAATGTAAGAGAAGGATTACTCTAAGTACTAGATGAGTGACTTCCAAGACATTCACCCACTGAAAATTTCATTACCAGGTGTCTTTTTAATAGGAGCATGGTAATAACAGGAAAAAGGACTATTGAAACTTGAGCCTGTCATTCTCCTTAAGGCACACTTACACACAAGGGTCCTACAGAGATGTACTCCTGCACCTGAGCAAAACCTTAGCTGAATAATCTGCATTGTGAGGATTTAAAAATACAACTGACACTGAAAAATAATGTTAAGACATTTCTCCTAGCATGTAAAAGCCAAGAATTTTTCTGTGGAGTGTTTTAGGGGTTTCTTCACTTAGAAAATGAAGATGCATGCACACATCTAGCACATATTCAACACGTGCTATACATGCATACCTGAGCACTGCTTTCTTTTCCAGCTGACATGGCCCAGCACTGAGGGCTTTTTCCATCTTTACTGTGCAGTCTCAGATCCCCTCCTTCATCCAGGATCCTGCTCAGAATGCACTGGTTTCCTGAGAAAGCAGCTGCATGCACTGGGGTGCTCCCATCGTAACAGCGGCTGAGGAGAATTGAAGCAGAAATGGTTCAACCTACCCTGAGTACACCCCAGCTGTGCTTCTGGGGAAAAACACATCACACTTAGAATATTTACATTCTCCCAAACAACACCATACAGCATGTAATAAGGAAAGTTAGGCATCCATTTACCTCTGAGGATCTTTGGCTAAAAAAGCACCATGTGTCTTCAGTACATTTATAAACAGTGAATATCATGTATTATATTGTCTAAACTCACTAAAAGATTAATCATTTTTTTCAATTTAACAGAAACAACTTTACACTCAACTGATTAGGGTCTGAGCCATTATCCAACAGCACATCCACTATTTTTCCAAGACCCAGCAACGCAGCCACGAAGAGAGATGTTTGTCCCATGGAATTTACTGCATCAACAAAAACACCTACAAAAACACCAAAAAGATTATGAGGTGAGTGCTTATTCCTCACCATCCTGAATAAAGGACATGGGTTGATTAACACTGAAACCATCAGGTACATGCAGAAACACAGTATTAAAAGAAACTGGAAAAAAAAAAGAAAAAAAAAAAGAAAGCAAATTACCTTCCCTAGAACTTTCTATACAGACCATGCATTTCTTGTCCACAACGTTTTAATGAAGGATATATAAATATAAGGTATTAAAATGGATGAGCACAAATTAAACTGGAGGACAGCATCAATGTATAAGTGGATTATTTTGAAGCAGTAAGGGTTTACTATTGTGATACTTTAATAAAACTTCCTAAAAATAATTGCCTCCATTTCCCATTTAGGATAAAACAGCGTGAGTCAGGTAATATAAAACAGGTCTGAATCATGACTACACCTAGCACTGGTTTTATTTTGAGTATATTTCTCTTTTTTCAACCATTATTAAAAAAAGAGGCTCACAAACCACTCAGCCCGTGTTCTCTCCCTCCCAAGCCCAGACAACAGGCAAGGGAACGGTCATCAATGGTGAACGGCTCCTGCACAAGCAGCACCGAACACCCGCTTCGCGCTCAGGAGAGAACACCTCGCTCCTCCTCGTGGCTTGTGACGCCGATCAGGGAAGATCACTCTCCTCTAGTGACCAACTACAGAAATGATCCCTGAAAGTATAGTCTTAACAACAACACCACGCCCGCAACAGCCACACACACACGCACTCCCACACACCACACGGAGACACGCCCACCCCTACACCCCGCACAACCTCACCGCACTCCCTGACACTCCGACCCTCCCGACAGCCGCCAGACACCCCCACCTCCGCTCCGCGACCCCCGGGATGGCCGCGCGGGGCGGGTGTAGCGGGAGGCGCCCCCTCATTTGCATCTTCTGCCCCACGCAGCCAATCACAGGCACCGCCCGGATACACCTCACGTAGACGACACCGGCGCCGCGCTCCGCCCGCCCTGGAACCGATCGCTGCCACGGGGCCGGGGTGGGTGACGGCGGTGCCAAGATCGGGGGCCCTGGCGGTAGCACAGCCCAGGCTCGGGGGGTGATTTCTGAAGAGCCTCCAGACCTCAGGCTTCCAAAGCCACGGACAAGTTACAGCCAACACAAGCGCCTCTGCTTTCTTCCAGGTCACCCAGATATGGAAAAGGTCAAGTGTTTGAGAACTCTCAGTTCCTAAACAAAATATGAGCACTGGTGAGGCCACAGCTCGAGTCCTGTGTCCAGTTCTGGGCCCCTCAGGTCAGGAAGGAGATTGAGGTCCTGGAGCAGGTCCAAAGGAGGGCAACCAGGCTGGGGAAGGGATCCAGCACAAGTCCTGTGAGGAGAGGCTGAGGGAGCTGGGGGTGCTCAGCCTGGAGAAGAGGAGGCTCAGGGGAGACCTCATCACTCTCTACAACTCCCTGAAAGGAGGCTGGAGCCAGGGGGGGGTTGGGCTCTTTTCCCAGGCAACTTTCAACAAGACGAGAGGGCATGGTTTTAAGTTTTGCCAGGGAAAGTTTAGGTTGGATATTAGAAAGAATTTCTTCACGGAGAGGGTGATCAGACATTGGAATGGGCTGCCCAGGGAAGCAGTGGATTCTCCATCCCTGGAGATATTTAAAAAGAGCCTGGAGGTGGCACTCAGTGCCATGGGCTGGGAACCACAGGGGGAGTGGTCAAGGGTTGGACCTGATGATCTCTGAGGTCCCTTCCAACCCAGACGATTCCATGATTCTATGAGCTAGTCCTCACGGTATGAAATTACACAAACTTTCTTAAAACATAAAATGGCTTTCTGCATACTCCTGGTTGAGCAGGCATGACCAAGGGACCCCCCAGCTCACTGCAAGGACAGCCCCCATCCTGAAATTCTTCCAAACCTTAAAAGCTGCACAAGGAAGAAGAAAAGATATCCCTGGACTATCAAAGCCAGGACAGCACCCCAGCCCCTCACACTTGTGTGAAACCCTCTCGTTACCCTGGCATCACAGACAAGGAACTGACACTCAGCATCAGACAGAAGCAAATGGGTACTGACACCATGGACTCACAGTTGGTTTGCAAAACACTAGAGTGTGTGTGTGTGTGTGTGTGTGTGTGTGTGTGTTAATGACCGGACAAATCATCTTGCACCTGAATGTCAGAAAGGTGTTTGAAAACACGTCTGGGCTACACTGGTTTGAATGGGACACCTCTTGTGCCTGGATGAAGCATTACACTTGGAACTCAACTACAACCCAGCCTCTCTCCTCACAAAACACGGGCCAGCTACAGTTTTTGTAACACAACGGATGAGATGAGTGCCTCAGCCTGTGCTCCCCTGCCCCACACCACCAGGGAAAACACCGGGCAGCTCTGCCTGGCTCTTGCCTGGTGCCCTGAAGGGGATGCATTGCTTTTGTCACCCCCCTACCCAGCAGGTGGCTGGAGAATACCACTGCCTAACTCACACAGCCAGATATGAAGAAGCTTCACAGCATTTCTTTCCACTGTAAACCTACACCAGCCCAACAGACATTAAATCCCAAACACACCTGACTGCTTCCTTCTTTCCCTGCCCTGATTGGAAAAATCCCACGCGGTAATTGCTCCCAGTGACTCGACAAAATGCTCTTGACCAGAACAAACCAAACAACGTGGGCAGCCAAAACTCTTATAGTTCTGCATAACCATGTTCTCACCCCGGTTTATTATTTCTACTGTTGAACCAATATTAAAAAAAAGGCTCACAAACCACTCAGCCTGTGTTCTCTCCCTCCCAAGACCAGACAACAGGCAAGGGAACGGTCATCAATGGTGAACGGCTCCTGCACAAGCAGCACCGAACACCCGCTTCACGCTCAGGAGAGAACACCTCGCTCCTCCTCGTGGCTTGTGACGCCGATCAGGGAAGATCACTCTCCTCTAGTGACCAACTACAGAAATGATCCCTGAAAGTATAGTCTTAACAACAACACCACGCCCGCAACAACCGCACACACACGCACTCCCACACACCACACGGAGACACGCCCACCCCTACACCCCGTACAACCCCACCGCACTCCCTGACACTCCGACCCTCCCGACAGCCGCCAGACACCCCCACCTCCGCTCCACGACCCCCAGGATGGCCGCGCGGGGCGGGTGTAGCGGGAGGCGCCTCCTCATTTGCATCTTCTGCCCCACGCAGCCAATCACAGGCGCCGCCCGGATACACCTCACGAAGACGACACCAGCATCGGCGCCGCGCTCCAGGCCGATCGCTGCACCAAGCGGGCCGGTGTCACGCTGCAGTGTTCGAGACACAATCCCACGGACGTTTCATTCCGTGTGGAGTCCCGGGCAGCAATGCCGGGCAGCACAGCACGAGTGCTGCACAGTGCTCTGAAGGGGAAGCGTTGCCTTCCAGGGGCTACGATTCTATCAGGTACCCTCTCACGTACTAATTACACGGCCACAGAGCACCACCGTAATTAACACTATCCTCTACACCTCTGGTTCCAGCTGAGCACCACGGACTTCCACACCATGGAGTCAACATAACACTGACCAGTTTCTCCTCGCCTCGGACCCCAGCTGATAGCCATGTGTTCCCAGGATCCAACCTGACACATCCCACCTTCCATGGAACTGCACAGTGTAAAAAGCACAGCATCTTCCTGATCACAGCCTCACCACACTCCAGATCCAGCTTGAGCCCCACAGAATCCAAACACGTCATAAATTGCAATTCCTGTGCCCTTTCTTCCCAGCCCATTGTCAATTTGATAAACACTGCTCATCAGAAACAACCCCACAACATTTACGTCACCTTGTGCTACCCAACAGGTGGATTGACAATACCGTGTCTTAACTCCCAAGTAGTAACAACCATCGAAATGCATTTATTTTGAGTACATACTGTCTTCAACGTAATAGAAATTCCCAAGTCCAAACCTGCCTGGCTACCTGTACTGTCAGTGCGCATGAAGGCACGCATTAAACAGCCACAACTCGAGTGTCTACCCCTATGAATAAGTTCGGTTGTATCTCTCTACACCTAGGATTCATTCACTGCTACTATCCGATATCTGTTATTAACACTTAAAAAAAAAAAAAAAGAGGCTCACAAACCACTCAGCCCGTGTTCTCTCCCTCCCAAGCCCGGACAACAGGCAAGGGAACGGTCATCAATGGTGAACGGCTCCTGCACAAGCAGCACCGAACACCCGCTTCGCGCTCAGGAGAGAACACCTCGCTCCTCCTCGTGGCTTGTGACGCCGATCAGGGAAGATCACTCTCCTCTAGTGACCAACTACAGAAATGATCCCTGAAAGTATAGTCTTAACCCCAATACCACGCCCGCAACAGCCACACACACACGCACTCCCACACACCACACGGAGACACGCCCACCCCTACACCCCGCACAACCCCACCGCACTCCCTGACACTCCCACCCTCCCGACAGCCGCCAGACACCCCCACCTCCGCTCCGCGACCCCCGGGATGGCCGCGCGGGGCGGGTGTAGCGGGAGGCGCCTCCTCATTTGCATCTTCTGCCCCACGCAGCCAATCAGAATTGTGGCTCCACCCCCACTGGGTTGAGCAGCGCCCTCTGCCGGAGCTCGGTGACCGCAACAGGCGGGCAGTCCCTCCCGCACACCCTCACCCGTGAGCGGAGACAGCGCCGGCGACAGCAGCGGCTGTGGAAACTTTTTAATAATCACGCAATAAAACAGCGCCAAGCACTAAGTTTCGTTTGCAAAATTCCCCGTTCCTATGGGGTTAAAAGTCTAGGTGTCAAACATAACCCATATGTAAAGCACACTGCACTCAAAGAGTTATAAAATCCCATTTATAAAGTGTTTTCCTAAGTAGTTTTGTAATTTTAAATTTTACCATAGCTCAATTATTTCCTTACGAGCACAATTAAAAGCAGACTTTTCAATTTCCTCCTTTTCTTATTTACAGGTTCAATTCCATAATTAGTGCTACTTCCCAATCCATTTTTCTCCATACCCATCACTCAAAAAATGCTATTTTTTACCCCAAATATAAGCACGGAGAGAAAACCTTTCTGCCAGCACTTGGCTAAACTTCGCTTTTACCTTTTTTCAGAATCTTTTTTACTTTCTCATAGTTCCCCTGCCTCACATACTCGTGCAGCTGAGCTTCCAGGGAGTCACCAGTCACACTGCCGAGCTGGACTGGGCAAGGCATGGGAGGAGGGATAGGACGAGCCATCTTCTTCTCTCAGTCCACTAGGAGAAAGGATGAAACTATTATTAACAAAGCTGCAAAACGCCAAAGAAATTCCTTTTGAAACCCAGGCAGGAAGGTAGCACCCTTGCCCCCTAGCCCCCATTAGTGGCCAAGGGGAAATGTGGCCACAAGGAGGGCGAGGTGACCCCTGAAGCCCGAGAGGTGCCTGCGCCTCCACCATTTACCTCAGGACAGGACAGAGCCACCGCCATTCCGGGGCAGCGCTGCTCAGGCTGTTTCTCCCCCTTCCCCATGACCATCTCCCCTTCTTCCATCCCTGCTAAACACATACCCCCTGTCACAGCCCTCTAAAAGTTCCGTCACGGTTCTGTCACGGTCCTGTCATGGTTCTATCGCGGTTCTGTCACGGTCCTGTCATGATTCTATCGCGGTTCTGTCACAACCCAGCCCCGCCACCTCCCCCTCAGTTTCTCGAAGCTTCTGCACCACCCGCAGCACGCGCCCCCTCCTCCCGCCTCTCCTCACAGCTCCGCGCTCCCCCCGCCGGGGGGGGCGTGGCTTGGAGGGGAGGGGGCGTGGTCTGACGGGTGGGCGGGGCCTGCCGCGGCCTAACTCGCCCGGGAGCACCGGGAACCGGGGTTGCCCTTCTTGCCCGCTTGCTCGCCCGCTCGCTGGCCGCGGGGATGCAGCGGGAGGTGGGCAGCTTGCCGCTGGCCCCCGCTCTGCGGGCCCGGCTGGTGGCTGCCGGCTTCCAAACGGCGCAGGAACTGCTGGAGACCGGTCCCTGCGGGCTGAGCAAAGGTACCGGCGCGCAAACCGGAGCTTCTCGTCCCCTCTTCCGCCGCGTTGCTTCCCGCTCCTTCCCCGCCGCGAAGGCTTCGCCGGGGCTTCTTAGAGAGGAGGAGATTTGGGCAGGGTTTGGGGGGATGATTGAGGAGCTGAGGTCTGTACTGAGAGGCTGTGGGACAGATCCCTCGGAGATCTCCCCGGTCAGGCGGGAGACATGGCCGGAACGAATGTTTACTGACTCACATGGGGCTAAAAAAATACAAGAAAATCATCTTGAAAACCACATGATTCTGGTAAAAGACCTCTCTTGTCCGGAGCAATAGACGTGAGATACAGAAAAAAAAGCAAGCAGAGGATTTTGCCTCTCTCTTTTGCCCATGTGTAGATGCTTTAAACAAAATACACATCTGTGGAGTCACAAAGTTGCCTTAAGTTACAGTAAGCTAAAATAAGATTTGCACAGCCGTTGTCAGAATGATACCGATTGTCAGTAGTTTTATTATCCATGATAATCTGGTAATAGTTTTACCTTGATGGGAAAAGTGAAGCTGCTTCATTCTGGGGTGTGTGTATGCAAAGATTTGCAGGTATCTCATCTCTGTTACTCTGTGTTTAAAAATAATGCATATGCTGCTCAGCCCTGGAATACCCTGAGAACTCCCAGTGCAATCAGTGGGTGTGCAACCTGCCTGTTGTCACAGGACCTTCTGTCCTTCCAACAATCTGAATATGATGCCACATTCAGTGCAGAACAGATGAATTGCTCTGCCAGATCTCATGAATGTTTATCAGCAGCAGCTTTGGTTATTTTTTATTTTTTGATTATTTTTTATTTGCAGAGCACTTATTTTCAACTGATTTCTGAACACAAAGCACCACAAAGCACTGGTGATTCTTTTGAAAGAAGGAAAGCTGTGTGCATTGTTACATGGAAAGGATTATTATTTATGTGTTATGCTGCAGAATGATCAGGTTCTGTCAAATAAGCTGAATGATCTCTCCATACTTTGCATAAATCACTGTTTGTAAAAATAAGATTGTGTTTCGTCATCTTGACTCTTCCAGAAATTGGAATCTCCAAAGAAGAGGCCCTGGAAGTCTTACAGCTTGTGAGGCAGGAATGTCACGGGGATGCAGCAAGGAGTGCTGGGGGCTCAGGTGCCACCAGAAAGTGCACAGCACTGGAGCTGCTGGAAGAAGAGCAAGCCCAGGGCTTCATCATCACCTTTTGCTCAGCACTAGACAATATCCTGGGAGGTGGTGTGCAGCTGACAAAAATCACCGAGATCTGTGGAGCACCTGGTGTTGGGAAAACACAGCTATGGTATCTTATTTTTAGATTACTTTCGTGCAACTGAGAATCAGTTTTCTTTGTTTAATTTAACTCTGAATTGTTAATCTAACTCTTCATTTTTCTTGTTTCATGACTGCAATCCCTGATTCTTCTACAATATTATAACTACAGTCATGATAATGGATGTACTGCTTCTTCTTCCTTGTATTCCTCAGCAGAAACGTCCCTTCAGGAGTGAGCTGGGAGGGGAGAGCTTTGTGATGTAAAGATTTCTCTTTTTTCTCTTTCCCGTGGCAGTATGCAGCTGGCAGTAGATGTACAGATCCCGGAATGCTTTGGGGGTGTAGCTGGAGAAGCTGTGTTCATTGACACTGAAGGCAGTTTTATGGTAGACAGAGTAGTGGATATTGCAACCGCCTGCGTGCAGCATTGCCAGCTCATTGCTGAAGCTCATCAAGAAGAAGGTACAGTGTTGAGTAGCTTCCTTCTATCCTCTAGGATCAGACCCGAGTGGAACAAGTGTCCCAAAGGCTGCAGTTTCACAGTTTGAGGGTTTCAGCAGCAGGATTCCTTCTGCCAGCCTTGCATTCCCACCTGTATCATACCTTGAACTGCATTGGTATGTGGAGCAGTGCTGCAGACTGAGCTGATCTTTAACAATCTTATAATTTTTTTACCACATGATGATTTGTGGAAGGTTTTTTAGGCACGTAGGGGGGGGTGGCTTTTTCTTTTGTGGGTTTGGTTTGGTTTTTTTAAAGCACGGATCACTTATGATCACAGTTACATCAAAAACACATCTCTGTCAGAAAAACTTGGAGATTATGTTCTGCAATGCAGACAGAAGAGCAGCTGGAGAAAAAGAAGGGAAAAGGCAGAATTTTTTAAGGCAACGTTGCTGCTGGAGCCCCATATTGTAAAACTGTACCTGAAATTTAGCTCCTTCCTGAGGTCAATATAACCAGGCTGCATTTAATGAAGAGTTTCATTCTACAAGTCATTAGGGTGTTCAGGATAGTGACAGCTTCTGTGTTTTAGAGTATTTTATGCAACAAAATCCTGTTTAAATGAGGTGAAAGGACACCATACTAAATGAGCTACTGCCTGTACATTAAACAGTGGATGATTAATAGTCACTATTGTGCTCTGGTGGTGGTGTTCTGGCTTGAAAGTTATTTACCGGAAAAGTTCTTTTTTCAGAAATAAATTTTTCATTTTTGGAGCGCTCCCTTGGAGGCTCTGGTGTACCTCTGTGCAAATGCTGATATAGCATCTGCTCACCACCTTCTTGACTTTCAAACCAGATGGAAGGTATGTTTCCCATACTCTTTATCTTGCCTGTTTCTGGGAGTTTTGCTGTTGCTATATGTGGAGGGCATAGTTTGTTAGAATGATGAAAGTAACAATATGTTAGGAGAGACTTCTGACTCATTTACTCATCTATTTATTTGTTCTCAGATCATCTAAAAGCTTTGGAGAGTTTCTCTCTGGAAAGTATCCTCTCTCACATATATTATTTCCGTTGCTGTGACTACATAGAGCTTCTTGCCCAGGTCTACCTCCTCCCAGACTTTCTTTCAGAGCATTCAAAGGTAAGGGTTATCACAGATTTACCAGAGGACATGACTCATCTTCACAGTAAAACTTTCAGGAATACTCATCTGGTACAATAAGAGTAACAGGAGTAACACCTTAGTACCTCATCAACTTGGCAGTAAAATATTGGCTGGTGTCAGTGTACACATGTAAGGCTTGTGTGCAAATTCCTCTTGAGAGTAATTTGCTTTTGCTACTGCTGCTGCCATCAGCCTGCATCTCCACTTTGGGGTGAGGATACTGGATCTGTGTTGCCACACCTTGTTACGTTTCTGGAAGCACCCACTTACCATCAGCAGAACTCATACTTTTGTAATAGAGTCTCTGAGCCAGGTGTGTGTGTGACCACTGTGGTGCAGGGGAATCTGGGAGGATTAGTGCTGATTTTTTTGTCCTAGAAGATCATTGAGGACCAGGAGCATCCTGCACTATCTTGGCATCCAGAAAGTGACTCTTCCCCTTCTTTCCAATACATTTTCTGTTGCTACAAGCAACCAGAGCCTGCAGCTTGACTCTTGGGTGGACTGCAGCCAAAAACCTTCCTAGTACCTCATGTCTAAGCAAAATGCTATTGTAAGGCAGATTTTCACCACCTCCCTTCCAGATTTCTAAGTTCTGCACAGCAGATCCAATCCCTAACAGGATTCAGGAAAGCTGATTTGTGCCTCGTTTCAAACTGAGCACAAATCAGTGTTGTTTAGTTAGATTGTCTCTTGCATACACAGAATTTCCATCTTTGGAAGCTGTGATGTTCTTGGAAGTGCAGATGGGAGTCTTAATTTTGCTTAGTGTAGTCTGGTATTTCCCTTTCTCTGCCAGGTACTAAGGGTGCCCTGTTGTGTTTGCTCTTGTGGAAAGTACATGGCTTCATTAGCACAGTTCCATTGGGCTGCAGTTCTCTGGTACCATCTGTGCTGATTATCTGTACTTGGCCTGGAGCCAGAGATACTGAAGGTTGCAGGAGAACTGTAAAACCTTCTGGTGATTCCTTGGACAGGCTATAAGTGATTTGACAGATTGTTCATTGCAGTCCAGCTCTCATTAAAATTTGTCTGGTGCCCCTGTGCAGACCTGGAGCTAGAACTGGGATCACAGGAGGCCTCCAAGGTTTTGGGTTTTTGTTTTGTTTTGGGTTTTTTGAGACATAGTTGTAGAGAGTGTCATTTGGAAATATGATTTATTTTGAGATCTTGTCAATAATATGAGAAAGACCACAAATATTTAAAAGACTGTGTTAGAAAATATTCTTGTCTTAATAAACCTAATTCTTTAAGGTCTTCCAGTGATAGGCATATGTTCCCAAGATTTCTCTGTGTAGCTTAATTTTGAATACTCAAGTGTACTTGTTTGCTATTTTATAACAAATGCAACTGGGAGAAAATAAACTAATTTGCATCCTACCTGGATGTAGTCATGGGATAGAAAACAGAGGAATATTTTACTTTAATTCTAGCTTTTTAATCTTCCTTTTAAAATTAAGATTTTTTTTTTTTTTTTCAGCTGGAGGCCCAGGGCCATTTCATAGAGTGATGTTTGCTGCAGACTTATATATTCCAGTCACAAAGTGACTTGCCAGTAGTGAGTTAAATCAGTAATAGAGGAAATAGGTTTTCTTGTGTTGTTTGTAATTTATCTTGTGCATTAACATGAGAACTTGTAGATCCCTAGGATTTGAGTGACATATAAACACTGTAATACTATTTGTCTCCCTTCTGTATTTCAGAAAATTTGGGTCATCAAAACAGCTACAGCAAATGAAGTTACAATAAATCAAAATCCCAAACTAATGTTTATATAGTGTCTTGAGAGAAATGAGCCAGCAGCAGCATTGTGCTCTAGCTTCAGCTAGTGCTTGCTACAAAAGAAATTATTCAGCAAAGCAAACATCTTCAGGCAAGATAGATGCTCAGCTCCATTGTGTAGTGCCCGGAATAAAGCATCTGATAAAATCCACATTTCTGCAATAGTTTGCTGATAACGATTCTTAGAATCTGATGAGTTGTCTTAGCAGTGACTGGAGACAGCACGTATTCTAGTTCTGGTGTGGATTTAATTTTTTGAGGGAGGGGATGGAATAAATTATTCTTTGTGGAGAGCTGATTGAAGTACAATGCTGATGGGTTGTTGTTTGTTTTTTTTTTCTCCAGCTTCTCTTTTGCAAGACTTCAAGTCCAGTTTTGTTGCTTTGTACTCTGTACCAGTGCTGCAAGGATCAGCCAACTAGCTGTAAGGGAGCAACTGGAAACAGTCAGAAGGGCAGTTTTGTGCTAAGTGATGAGGGAGCTTAGTGCAGCATTTAGTTGAAGCTACTGCAGCTATGCTCTGAGCTTGTATCTATGCACAATGCAGCACTGCACCTTGCATGTGTCCTAATGTGTGGAGCTTGAGGCTGTTTTCTCTGCATCCTTGTGGAGTGCTGATTGTCTCCCACGTACAAGCAGAGTCAATAGGTGTTACACAGTGTGACATCAAAGATTGTCATCGCCTGAGATAAAACGTTGCAGGGTGCTTAGAGGTCTTCCTGCTTTTTGTCACTGGTTTGTGGGGCAGAAATGGAGGTGTTTCCTTTCCTTCTGCGTTCAGGTCCGATTGGTGGTAGTTGATGGAATTGCTTTTCCTTTTCGCCACGACTTTGAGGACCTCTCCCTGCGAACCAGGCTTCTGAACGGGCTGGCACAGCAGCTGATCATCACAGCCAACGATCACAAAGCAGCGGTAAGGCCAGGGTGGGTTCAAAGCTCCAAAGATCTACCTTGGGAATAAATACATGGCCAAGAAATAAGCGAGTGTGATTTCTGATTGTCTGTAAATAGCAAAAGAAAACTGCAAGAATGTCCTCTATGTTTGGGTTGGCCATTTGGGTAAAAATAGATGCATCGCACAGACAAAACTGCTGAGGTGGAAAATTCCTGTGGTTGCTAAAATAAGTATAATTTGTATTAAAAGCATCCTGGGGGGGTCTTAATTAAATGGTAGCATATCAGTTTGTCATGCTGTTTCACATTGTCTTCTTTAATGATTTGGTTGGACAAGGAATGCACCTCTGGTGACTTACCTACAAAGTGCACATTAAAATGCATGAGAGTATTTAGCAGTTCTAACATAATTTTCCACTCTTTGTTTAAAAATAAACTGCTGTCTTAGCAGAGGAACTGTTCTGAGGGAGGAAAACCACTTTATCTGCTAGTTTGGGTTGTTGGTATCCCTGGAAAGCCAGAGCTTCCTTCCTGAGCAATGTTTTTACGTCAGTTACACCAACATGGAGGCCAGCAGATCTGTGGCCACATAGCCAGCAGATGGCACTCAGAAGCTACAGCTGTCCCAGGAGTTGTCTTGGCAAATCTTTTACAGCCCAGGAGAGCATTGTTCAGGAATTGGAGCTTACACCATCTCAAAATGGTGTTTGTGCTTGTGCTTGTAGCTGTTTCCAGGTGACTCGCAGCTTTGTCACCCACAACTCGCTGGTGCAGTTGGCTTTTGTTCCCAACTGCTAAAAATAAAATAAATCTCCCCTTGTGCTTCCTGCAGGAGGGGAAGGAGCAGAGCTCCACGTTCTGCTGGGTGAGGTGAAGGGGCTGACTGCTGGAAGTGTCATCCTCTCCCTCGTCCTGACATGAGTTATGAATCCTCTTCCTGCAGGCGTGGGCACCAAAGGGAGATGACTGTTCCCTGCCTGCCTGATTTGCAGAGCCTCCAGTGCACCCCATGCTCTCACTCATTAATTGTCTACCTGGTGACCTTGAACAGGAGCAGCTGTCATTATACAGTTGTTTGGGTTTTTCCTTTCATCAAGGGAAACATAAATAACTTCTTTCTATTGAACAAGCAAGCAGCTGAGGACAAAGGCTTGCTAAATAAATCCTGGTGAAAGCAGCAATCAGCCACAGAGCTTCAGAACTGGTTTAGCTCTAAGTAGCCCTCTTTTTAATTTTTGAGTTAGTTCCCTGTAGCTTGCAAGCAGTCTAAATTCAGCTTGCATGCCAGAGATTGCTTATTGGCCAGCACAGCTGGGCACTTGGAATGCTCTAATATGGTACAAGATAAATTCCTTTAGTTTCTAAAGCTGAACTTGGTGGGTTGTGCCAGGACGACCAGCCCAGCCCTTCCCCAGCAGTGAGGAGGGGCTGTTATCCTCCATATATGATGAGTTACTTTTCTGAAATATGCAATATGTCTCTTGGGGCTTTCAACTATGTAAATGTTTTGATGCCTGCCCCATGTGCTCAGTGGCATTGCTTACTCCAGCACACTTTCTAACTCTGCAAGCAAGAAATCACATAAGGATATCAAATAGTTAAAACCTCCAGGGCTTAGGATAAGTCCAATTTTTTTGTTATTATTTTTTCATTTTTAATGAACTTTACCATTAATATTCCTGGCTCTTTTCTGTCTCACCCACCCCCACTTCTACCAGGGATCTAACCTAGACTGTCTGTGAGCCTCCTACAAGTTCTTCGTGCTGCGAAAACACTCCCCCACTCTGTCTGTTCACTTCCATTCTGCTTTGTGTTGTACCCACTTGCACATTTTTAGACTACAAGGTGCAGAAATTCTGTTCATCACTAGGCATGTGCCACCAAGCAGCACCACCAAGTTCATTTATGCTACTGACTGAAAGCTATCTCTTTACAAGGGGGTTAGTCCAAGTCACCCACATCTAAATACAGATCCAAGCAGTGTTCAGTACAAATCCAGTGGAATGTGCACGTTGTGTAGAGTTTGCATCCCTTGGAAAAGAAGACATTTAGGTTTTTTTTAAGTCTTGAATGAAATAAATTCGCCTTCCAAGAAAACTGGAAATACGTTTTGCAGGGTTCTTATTTTGTTTTGGCTCTTGAGAAAAGGTGAGGCACCTTTACAGTTCCTATTTCTACAGAAGCTTCATTACAGTTGGCAAGAGTTTTGTCTGAGCAACTACTTTACTGGTAAAAGCTTTTTTGAAAAATCCCTCTCTTCTCTCCCCACCAGTATGCTTCTGTTCTGGAGATTTTCTTGTTTGCTTCTGTTTCCTCTTTTAGGTAGTTCTGACAAACCAAATGACAACAAGGATAGGACAGAACCAGTCCACATTGGTACCTGCTTTAGGTAAGTGTTTAGTTTGTGAGTTAAACACAATGGCTTTCCTTTTTGGGGGCATTGTATACAAGGAAAATTGTTTTTGCAACTATTTTTAAAAGTCTAGCTGCAGCCAGGTCAGCTAAGGAGGCCACTACCCCTCCTGGAGGTGACTGCTGCATCCTATATGCTGGCTGAGCTGTTTATGTTATTGCCTCCCTATCCATTTCTGCCAAAAGTGGGCCAGGTAAGCTTGAGCTATTTAAATAAGTAAACATCTAATAAACCAGGTAATTTAGACTGAAACAGGCCCATGAATGATCATATAAAAAATCTAGGGGTGGACCTGGGGACATGAAATTTCTAACAGGAATGTGGTGATGAACCGGTTAAAGCACTAACAGGAGAAACCAGTGTAATAGTTACACACCTCAGACTATGCTGCAGTTTCCTAAATTCCCTGGGAATCATTCAGTGCCTCTCCAGAGCAGTTTAAATTGTTTATTTTGCCATTACACTTGAACACATTCTATTACTTATTTGTGAAGGCATTTCATATTTGCTGCATAGCTGGAACTCTCTGCCCATTGCTCTCTACAGTTTTGATGCAGAGGGAGGTTCTGGGTGGGATCCTTTACTACAGCCTGCCCATAGTGAGTTTCAGTGTTTTTTACAGACTGCTCAATTTTGCCCTGTAATGAGCAGAGTAACCTCATATAGAGTCTTCTGCTGCAGTCACAGGGGAAAATGGAACAGTTCTTCTGAAGTGGAGATTGTGACAAATTAAGAAAAAGCTCAGTGGTTAAATCTTATTTAAGGTTGTAACTTTATATTATTTTATGATGCAGTGAAAGGGCACAAATTCTCTATCCACACCTTCAGTTTCTGTGAAATAAGTAATTCCCTTGTTCTGGAAGGGAGGGAGAAGAAGAGGACAGGACAAAGAAAAATATGTTCTCAGTGTCTGTGCAAGCACTGAACCATTTGACACAGATGTAAGATAAAATGAACAAGTACAGACCATCTCCTTTGAGAATGTGAAGAATGTGGAATTTTGAGCTGTGCACACAGATAAAGACTCAGCTTCTGCTATCTGACCCTTTTTGTTAGTTTTGCCTCTTGCTCTCTGATACATTATTTTTGGCAGCTTTTCTGGCTGCAAACTCAATTAAAGCTAATAGATGCTGTCTTTTTTTTCAATAGCCAGTGCCTTTTGAGAGCTGTTGTGTTCATAGAGCCATAGGGACAGCAAAGAACATGAGGACCTTTGGAGTAGGTTATTCAAAGATAGCTTGTATTACCTTGTGCATATTTTCTTTTACAAACATTTAATTTGACATAACCTCACATTGGCCATAAACTGATTGGGACTCCCAGAAGAATGTGTGTGTAACCACATAGTTTTATTAAACTGAGTAGTGTGTACTCTTGGAAAAATGAAAGTTTGTACTAGTTGGTAAAGTATTTAAGTTAAGAGATATTCCCTTCATCCTAAACAGAGATATCTCAAGCTGAGCATTTCAGAGTGGCACAAAGGTGTGAATTTATTCCATCTATTCATTATAAGTATTAAGCTGGTGGATTTAAAGGTGGGTTTTATGACCCACTCTTAAAAGAAGCTATTTCAACAGTCTGATCATATAGGCTAAAGAACCTCCTACTCCTCCATGGCTGATTGTAGCCAAAGGAACTGTTGCAGGAGGCATCAGCAGCAAAATCCCAAGTAAAATCAATCCTATTGCCTCACCTAAATAGGTTTTTCCCCCATTGATTGCTAAGCCTTAGAAACAGCCTTTTCTAAGATTTCACAAGCACATTAATCTCTAAACTCTTATTCCACTTCCTAGCAGAGGGGAATTCTTAATTATGGAAAAAAAAAAAAAAAAGCACAGATGCTGCAAGGTATTAAGAGCTTTAGGAAGGAGACAGCTTTCTTTCCCACTAGTGGTAGCTAAGCTGGGTGTTCCTAGACATTTCTACTGGATATATTTAGAAAGGAGGTCAAATATTAATCTATAGCCAGTTTAACTGGGAAATATCTCATTTTACAGTAGCACTTTTCTCTCACACTTTAGATACAGTTGGAAACATTCTGGTGTGGAATTTTTACCCATTGTAAAATGTGTTTTGATCTCTGACTTGGAACCATATCTGAGAGCCAAAATCTTTAATCTCAATTTAGATATAGTAGAGCAAACTTTGGAAAGATGCCTGGAGGGTGTAGGTCTTCATTACAATTGAATTTTATTTTTTTTTGTTCTCCATGCTATAATGAATGCCAGAACACATGGGGCATCTCCAAATGATGGGGACCAACAAATAATATGGAAGTTACAGGACTGTGCTCAGGTGACCAGGAGAGATTTGCAGCACTGTAACAAAATGACTGTTTTAAAATGCAATCTGTTTTTGGACTACTGACTGTTTCCTGTGCTAAACAGAGGAAAACACCCAATAAAACTGTTTAGAAATTGACTGAGCTTGTGGTTAGGTGTGAACTGAAACAGTAGGACTGTTTCCACAATCCAGACCTCCTCTGTTTCCACCACACTCCCCTGCCCCTTGCTTTTGGTTGTGTTCTTTTGCATTTTGCTGTCAGAAACAGAAGACTGCTTCAAGGGCCCTTAATACTTTAATAGTCATTTACTTTCTCCCAAAGCTTGTCTCCCAAAGGGAGTGATGTTTGCTCATAATTATGCCTGAGAGAGAGAATATCACAATTTTGAGGTAGGATTTAGACATACTCACTAAACTTCTTCAGTAGTAATTAGAAAAATCTTTCTTCATGCTGCTTCAGTTTTCAAGATTTGTCTAGTACTTGTCCTTTATAAGGTATCTATAAAATCTTTGCACAAATATGGAAGTAGTGCATTGGATTTCTCTAAAACAGTGTTTTTAGAGCACAGAGGCTAATTGCCTCATATTTGATAATATATGATAATATATTTGATAAACAAGTTGTGAAATCCTTGCTCAAATGAAAAAGATGTGATTCATTACTGCAAGAAAGGTATACATGGTATAATCTTGGTTTGGGTTTTGTTTGTTTTGTTTTTTGTTTTTTTTGGAAGCCTTAATTTCAGTTCAGTTTAGTGATGGTTACAAGAGATAAATACCAAATGGCCTTTCATTTTGTGTCATCCAGGAGAAAGCTGGGGACATGCTGCTACTGTGCGTTTAATCTTTCACTGGGATGACAGTCAGAGGTGAGTGAAAATTTGGGGCCTCAGTGGCAGCTGTTGGATCTTTGTGCTTTTGAATGCAGCAGGATGGTTCTGCACAACTGGGCAGCTTTGCAGATACCAAGTTACCATGACCTGCAAAGTTAGAAAGAGAGAGGAATTTACTCCCAGAGCAGAGCTGACCTATGGAAGATGATTTCAGAAGCCCAAAGGAAAGAGGATGAGGATGATAAAATCAGTATGAAGTTTTGTCTGTTGCAATGAGATCTTTTCTATTTCCTGGTTGTTTTTTTTTTTCCCCTGTTCACTACACTCCAAGCTCACTTCTCTTTCCTAGTCAGTTAAATTTGCCTTCTATAAAGTATTGCAGTGCAGTAACTTAAGAATCCTTGCTTCAGTTCCCTAATCTTCTACAAACAGTGAACAAAAATGCAACTGGAATGTTGTTGTGCATGATTTTGCTTGTTAAACTTGAAAGAGAAAAGCAGTGACACTTCCTTGCAGAGTTTTGGGTTTTAAATTTTGAGTCT
The DNA here is from genome assembly GCA_023637945.1 of Phaethornis superciliosus. Lineage (NCBI taxonomy): Eukaryota > Metazoa > Chordata > Aves > Apodiformes > Trochilidae > Phaethornis > Phaethornis superciliosus. Next base: position 3,020,232 of record JAJQWJ010000023.1, on the reverse strand, counting down.
GAAGGCAATGCAGAATGATTACAGAAGGCTGTTTAATTTGGAGTTAAATTAACATCACTGGTTAGTTAACAGCCTTTCTAAGAGAGAAGCTGCATCAGCATAATGATTGCAGAGTGAACAGAAGTTAATTTTATATATCAAAAGTAAAAAGCTTTTCTTCTTCTGCAACACAGGGAGGGTTGTGGATGCTGGTTCCAGAAGGCAAGCCAAAAATAGACAAACATGTTTTATTTACTGTTCTAAGTATGCAGCTAATGTAGAGCAGGGCCTGCAGAAGCCCAGCAATTCTGATTACATCTGCCTGCCTGTAAAAAGCAGGAATTGCTAGATTCTGTTGCATATTTACATGAACTCCCTATACCTGATGATCCATCATGGTTTTCATGTTCTTGATTTTTTTATTAGGTTATTGAGGCATCAAGATGACCACTTAAGAATCAATTTGCCTTTTTTTTTTTAAATTATTTTATTTGTGCTTTGGCCAAATATGATACCTGTCTTTATTTCTACTACTGAAAATGTCAGAGCTTAATTATAAAGGTTCTCATTGCTCTGAGGAAAGATCCTGTTGAGTCAGAGCCATGCAGCAGAGCTCCAGCTGAGCACTTGTGAAAAGCATGGCTGCTGCAACTTCAGGTTTAAGCTACTTTGTAAACTTTAAGCCCCCACTTAAATGTTCTGAGGAATTCCCTGTGTAGCTAATACGAAGTGGCAGTGTTCCTCAGGCTGTAATTACGTCCTCTTTAATAGAATGGCACCTCAGGGAGGGGAAAAAAAACCCAAAAATAATTAACAGGATCTTTGGCAGGTGTTTTGATAGGGAGAGCAGAACACTTCCTAAAGTGGTTTTACAGAAATGTATGGTTTGGGAAGATGGGCATGGTGCAGATTTAGCAGCTCTGGGACTGCCTGAGAAGCCCCTTGCTTTTGAGGTGCTTTGCAATCTTCTTTTTGTTACCCAAGCATTATCACTGGGCTAGGTGCTGTACAAACACAAACCAAGACCCATTGCTTGGAGCCTAAATCCAGAAAATCAAGAAAGTGTTAGAGGAGAAATACAAGAGCAGCAATTTCCTCAAGGTTATGCCGTATGTCAGTGGCAAGGTCAGGCTTATAAATAGAACACCTTATTCTCATTCTCCATCCTTCAGGTCATATTGACAGGCTTGTGAAACCTCTAGAAAAAAAACCTCCCTAGAAGTATTTGAATTCTTGAGGGTATCTCCCAGTTTTAGAAGGTCAGTGAACAAATGATTGCTTAATGGAGTAGGAAAGAGTTGTGCTCAAAACCTTTTTTGCTTGCGTTTTAAGGAAATGTCATTTGGAATTAATTAATAACAAATATTGTTCCAAAAATGTGGTCAAATACTGTAATGAAACAAGACTAATTAATCATTCATTCTTTTTTAGTAGGTCTACATATAAGCTGACAGGTCATCTAAGGGTGGGAATTAGGCATCCACAGTTTAAATGACCTATATAAAAATACATAGATAAGAATTCCATTGGTCATCTACCCCATGATTGTGGGAAATCTTGGGGTCTGGACATAGGGTTACTTGGATTTTTTAATTATTATATTCACTGATCATAATTACCTATTTTTTCTTTAACCAGGTTGGCAACATTGTACAAATCACCAAGTCAGAAGGAGTCAACCATTCCATACTGCATTACAGTTAGTATTTCTTTTGGGATAGAGACAGAGAGATGGGAGCAAATTGTTAGCTGTAAAGGAGTTTCCAGACACACACACACAAATCTGAGAACACTGTCTGCTTGCTTAGTGTTGCCTTCTGAGGGTAACCAGTAATACTGGGATGGCTCCCAGTTAATGAATATTTTGCTCTTTAGCAAAATGACCCAGCATGTTAGTCCTTGTAGATTTGATTTCCAGATCACATTTTCAGGCAGTCTGTCCCCATCTGTTCTTCTGCTGGTACTGCTTATTTTATCTGCCCTTGATGGTAACTTTTGGCCTAAGTGCAATTACAGAGAACAGTCATGCACTCTCTGAGCCTTCATTTTGAGAGACCTGAGCAAGCCAAGCTGTTTTTTCCTCTGCCAGGTAGGTTGTTGTTTCCTGAATGGCTCTTCTCTGCATCTGCTCCTGTGAAGTTTATCTTTTTAGGACAAAGGTGACCAGAATCACACAGGGTATTGCAGAGGTCTCACCAGTACTTTGTGCCATACAGATTTCCACATCTCTCCTTTAAGTGCATGGCCTGATATAACCTATGTTGTATTTCTCTCTTTCATAGCTCTGTCCTATCTGTAACCCAACAACCAGCCAATATATTCAGATTTTTCTCTTTTGTCACTACCATATGAGGAGTTCCAGCTTATGGCTGGGCCCCTTATTCATCCCTAGCTAAATCCTGTGATTATTTTCTTTTGTGGCATGCTTAGATACATATTAATGAGAATACATACTCTCTAAGCTGTATTTAGGCTTAAAAAACCCTCATCACTCAACTCTTAGATCTTCAAATATCAGATACTTAGGTACATGCCATAACTATTTGCTGTGTGTCCTCATGGAAACACGTTGCCATAGCATTTACTGCAATTTTAGTGCTGCCATAAGATGAGATCTTCCAACTATTGAACAGAAATCAGATTTTTGTCACTCCTGAATGTATCCACCTGGACAGAAAAAAGACTGCAAAAATACATAGATTCTTAGTTCTGTAAAGACTGGAAGGGCAAGAGGGACTACATCCCAGGGCTGTTTGGGTCATGTAATGTGACTCTGCAGCCCTTTCTCTCCAGCTGATAAAGAGATGGATTTTATCTAAAGACAGTTTAATTGCCTTTTTCCTTTCAATTTTATATGCATTATAAAACAGCTATGCTGTCATCTTCTGTGTGAATGCACACAATCTTGAAATACAGTTGAGAGTGTATTCTAATCAAAGATTAGTAAAAACTTAAGATTATCCCTCTGTTTTTTCTCTTAATGCTGTTGAGCTGCTTCACCAGATGGTTTCTGTAAGTAAAAAATGTATTATGCCTGTTTCTTCCAGGAAATTCAGGTCTGATGGTAAGATACTGCTGTTATAACTTCTCATTTCCATCTCTGTAGTTAAGATGGAAGATGTAAATATATGCTCAGCATTTCCAAATCTGATATTGCACATCTATCTATAACCAGCATACAAAAAAAAAAAAAAAAAATTTTAAAATTAATAGATTCCTTAAGCCTAGATCCCCAAAGATGTTTAGGCCTATGCAAAGCAGATATTTTGGTACCACTGACAAACTGGGTGTTCAGTGCCTGTAAGCCAATGGGGAAATGTGTAACTGAGTGACTGAGCTCCAGTTTTTTTTCAGCTCTGTCCTTCCCAGCACGCTGCCAAATCAGTCACCACTTCTCAAGTGTGGAAGCTGTGGAACACCTATCAAATGACACTGAGTTTCTTTCACAGGCTGATAAGGATTCATTCTTAAATGCAGAGCATAAAAATGTAAATTGATTTATGCACAAGGGAGTGAGTAGATCATCTGATTCACCTGAATTTCCCAGATAATGTGACCTGGTTATTTCATCATGAAAGACAAGAGACACAGGGTGTATATTCTGGGTAGGAATAGCCAGTATTTCCCTGAACTGTGGAGGGTCTGCCAGGCTAGCAGTGAGAGTACTGCTCAAATAATCAAGCCACCTACCTTTGTCAATCTTGATTCAGCCTGTAGAGACCAGGAAACATTTAAGAAAATTCCACATGACCGTAGATTTTCCTCGGTACCATGAGCCACCTTCTCTCACTGACATGCTTCACAGACACACAGAAAATTATTGCATTTTCAAGATGCTCTGCCCAGAAAGTCCATGCCTTTAAACTAAATGTAAAACATCTATACTAAGCAGCCTAGTTTATCATGTTCTGTCCTTTATAACCATTGGAATGTTTCCTTGGGAGTCTAGCATGCTGGATTAAGTGGATTCTTGGCTACAAATCCACCTTTGTGCCTAAGGGAAATGGCAGAGATTAGACACAAGCAACAGTGAAACACTAAACTTGAAGATTCCCCATTATGCTATTTAGAATAACACTTGAGCTGCTTATAATAGCTGAGGGACTGCACAAATTCTGCCCTTGTGGTGCCTCTTGCTGCTTGTTCTTTTAAACACATAGCAGGCTGTGTGAGGTGAGGCATTTAGAAATAGAAATACAGAGATGGGAGACTTAAGCAAAACATTTTTAATTGGATTTTGTTTTGGATTGATCTTGGCAGGGGACATGCTGGCATTTTAGAAAAGTCACGTGGCCAATTGATAGTAATTCTACCTGCTTTTTTCACACTTCAACAACCTTAAATGTCAGCTTTCCTGAAATGCTCTCATCCCCACAATGTCTCTCCAGGAGTGTGTAGGATCCCCAAAGCAATTTCTTTTTCTGATTAACCCCTTTTGCTTTCTAATTCTGCACTGCAGCAAGAGTCTTCACTGAGCTGTCAGCAGTGCTCCCAGCACACCATTTGTCTGGAGATGGGAAGACAGTTCACAGAACATCTCCACAGAACATCTCAGTATCTCCATCTGCATTGATGACATGTTTAACTAACTGATTTTCCACATCTTTCATATTTTAATATCTTTTAAAATCTTTGAATTGTGAGCCAAGGTTACAGAAAATAAGACCAGTACTGAGCCAAATAGATGACTTTAAGCTCCCTCCTGGGTAGCAGTGTCTAGTTTTCACTTCTACATTTAGTTCTTGGCAGTTAAAAGGTTTTCATCCCGTTGTGTCCCATAAATTACTATGCTGAGGGAGTCTGCAGTCTAGAGACTGATTCAGATATGCAATGTCTCATTGATGTTTTCAGTTCATTAAGTAGATGCCTGAAATAAAAATATGCTAGGTTTTAGAAATTCAGTTTTGTGGGTGAAAATTACTGCAGCAATTAATCCAGTCATCTTGCTCCTGCAGGAGCTTGAGTAAGGCTGAAGGATTTGGCTTTTAATTTGTTTAAATAGGCAACATAAGTTAATTTACAGAGCAGCAGCACTTCATAGCCATAGGGGTTACTAGTGGTAAAATGAAAATGATAGCTGGGATGGTGAAAATAAAGTATCTTTAAAAAATAAAATGAGGAGGCACAGTTATGAGTTGGCATGTGTGTTGAAAAGCTTGGAGTTCTGAGCCTAGCCTGGTCTATAAATGTTTTGTGGCTGCTCATCTGAAATAAATGACAGCATCATAACTTATTCTGATCTTCTGGGAACTAGTTACTCATGGTTTATATCCACAGAAGTCTTATTACGTGGTTTTGCTTATATGTTACAGCCTCATGGCTTCCGAGATGTGCAGCCTCCAGCTGTCACTCAAGAGGCAGAAGGGACTGAAATGAACCCTCGGAAAAGGCCTCGGAGAGAAGAGGAAAAGTGACAAAATGTTACAAAAAACCTTACAAAATGTGTGCTCCAGGAGAGGAGCTGCATAGTGAACAGGCAACCAAGAGGAGCCTGAAAGACTTTAACTTCCATTCCTGCTCTGGATGTTACTTTAAGGCTGCAATCTGTAAATTTCTGCCACAGGAAATTGCTTTGTGTATGGCATAGTTTTATAATAAAAATCTATGTTTTCTATAACAAGAGGCTTCAGCTCTTTGGGGGGGGGAAATATGGAGAATACAACTATTCTTTAAAAAAAAGAACAAGTGTGAATATCTAATACAGTACATTCAATGACACAGGTCTTGGAAATTCATCTGGTTTTGTGTGTATTTGTGTGCATTTTAACAAGGTTTCATGTAGCAATCTGTTCACATGCCTCAGCCCAGGACAGAAGGCAGTGGAGCTGCTGATGGATGCTTTTAGATGCCTCAATTCTGTGCCAGATTGGGGCATGAGCCCTTACCTGCTGCAAAGTCCTTGTTCAAGGACAATGAAAGCACCATGAACTTCACATCTATCTGGCAGTGGTAACAGCAGAGATGAAAGACTAGATCTGAAGGACAAAATATTTAATCCATCATGGTAATTTTATGTTCCTAGCTTAGCAAGAATATTTTACTATCACTCAAGCTTGAACCAAACTGCTGCATAGCCTTTAGATTCCATGTTTGTGTTTTACCAGAGCATTCAGAATGATTCAGTAGTGGAGATTTTTTCTGCATGTGGCTTTAGTAAAGAGGAAACTCAGGCTTCTTAGACACCAGCAATATATTAGCAGCTCCAGATTGTAAAGCAAATGGAAGAATGAATGTACACTGAAAATGCAGCAGGGTTTGACAAAACCTCTATTTATTAAGAGAAAACAAATCAATAAGGTTACTAGAGGAGAAGAAAGGTACTACAGTGCAAAATAGTAATTACTTCAATTATGAGAAGTGTTTGTCTGTACACATATGACCCCTTTCTGGCACAGTGCTTGATAATGTTATAGCTGAAGAAACTCAGCCAGGAGGCTAAATGGAGCATCCAAGTTGTGGGAGTCACTATCTTTAATTTTTAATATAGTAACACTAAACTGACTTTGCCTTAAAAGAAAATTCAGTGCTGAGTCTGAGTCACAAAACCTCTGTACTCAAAAAACTGAAAAAAAAAAAAAAGTGGCAGCGATTTTCGGATCATTACAGTGTTTGGGTATAAATTACATAATAAAATATTAAAAGAAAAAGTATTCAACTGCCATGCAGCAAACCAGGCTGTGTCAAAATTTCACAACAGTGAGTCAGGGAGAAGCTCTTAAGCAAGAACGACAGAGAGAAAGAAAGGCAGTGGGATTTGTGACTCAGACAAACATTTCAATGCAGGAGACACAGGCAAACAAAAGGATCCTACTGCATGTGATGTCAGCAAGCCAATGCTCCATTTGGGAATAATAGCTGCCTACGTATTGCTGTGCAACAGGGGGGAGCCAGCACAGCACACATGCCTACGTAGCCACAAGGAAAACCATCCATTAAGGATGCTGTAGCAATATTTTAAGCAGCACTGCTGGTTGCTAGTGATAGTTGCTCTCTAATGTGCTTGATATTTATGGAAAAATCCATTTCTCTCAATTTACTGTGTTCTGATTTACTAGCCTCAACACGTTCTTCATGTGCAAGGAGAGTAAGGATGTCCCCAATATACTATTAATTTCAGCTGACTGGGGTTTTTATTTTGTTTGTAGTAAGTCTCATTCAGAAGCCCCAGCTGAAATGCTGATCCTGTTATCCCAAGATAAATTGTTTTGTCTGAGTAAATGTTAGATCTTCCAGTATTCCAGGCATCATTATTAAAATAATTGCATTTTTACTGATTAGCAGTGGGAGGTACAAAACATCCAAAGGAAACACTGGACACTTGCTATGCTGAGATTTAATTTTTTTTTTTTCACATAGAAGTTATTACAAAATCAACTCTGCAGACCAGAACTAGAGAGAAGGAACTTCTGGTGGAGACAAAATGAGATGAAATGAGCCAGATTTCATTCTCATCTGCTAGAGACAAGGAAGCTGTTCCAGGCTTGGAACTGCATATAAAGAAAGAATCTGACCATTGCCTCACCAGTAAATCTTCCAGGGCAAGTTGATATTTTCTTCCATGTGCCTGGAACTCTCTTGCATTTCACAATGCACAATAGTGAGTGGAGTGAGAGAATTATACGGCTGCAGAAAATGTAAGAGTCTAACTAGGAATGCCACTGCACTGAATCAAAAATAAAATAGGTGGTTTGATTTGCTGCTTAAGTCACAGAAGGCCAAGAGTTTTAACTATCATGCTGAGTTTGGAATGATTCCATTTTTTTGGGAAGACATTTACTTGTGGTGAAGGAACCTGCTTGGTCACCACAACAAGAGTACAGTATCTACCACAGGGCTTGGCAACAGGAAAACACTGTGGTCACAGTACACTTCTCAAGCCCAGAATCCTTTTTTTTTTAAATTCTTTAGTTTGGACAGGGAAAATAACAATTTATTTTTCCTGATTTCATGTGCTCTGCACATTTTTCATTATGAAACACTGAGAAACCAGTTAGCTTCCAGCTAGAATAAATCTAAGAAAGAACAAACAGCTTAACTGAAGGTAAAAAGGTGTAGCCAAAGTTCAAGTTACACCATCAAAATGTGGTATTGAAATGAATTACAAACTGGTTGACTAATGTGGAAGGAGACTCAGCTGCTGACCTGAATGTTGAACACAGTGCTGAGAAAAGTACCTTTAAAATATAACATCTGTTTTTCTGTTGAATTTCAGTTACTGTTCCTTTACTTATTTTGAGGTGATTAACTTAGATTTATTCAAAGCCATTTCATGGATTAGTGACAAAAGTCAGTCATCAATGCTTGCCTTCTTAACCCCACCCTTTTTCTGAACAAAAGAAGATCTATAAATTGGAAGAACAGGTCATTGTGTTCCAGCTTCTCCGAAGAGATTGTGTTTACCATGCTCAGGATCATAATTATTTAGAAAGGCACATTAAGCTGTATCATATGATTTTAGCACATGCTAATTCTATATGGAATATATTTGCTTAAGTTCTTAAGTCTGATTTAATGCATTCTTGCCCTAAGACAGAGTACACCTGGAGGGAAAGTGAATAAATAAGAGTGCTTACACCACAGCAACACAAATACTGCAGCAGAGCACATAAAGGAAATAACACTTCTTTTTCCAGGATGAGAACCAGGGAAGGTAACTGGGGATTCCCAACCAGTCCAAACACAACAGCCCTGCTAAGAGTACCCACACAGGAGCCTGGCTGAAGGGGAATGTGAGGGAGCTGGCAGTGCCTGGGGGCTGTGAGCAGCCTGCCCAGCCCTCCTCTGCACCACTCCTTCCCTGCTCCAGGAACCAGTGCCAGCTCCTACAAGCTCCTGGGCTTCCCCTCTCCCTGGCTCCCCAGGCTGTGTACTCAATGTCTTGTGGCTTCTAGCCATAGAGCCATTTGGGATGATTAGGGTCAGGAGGGTTGGCTTCCCTTGGCTAGTGCAAGATTGCTGCATTAATGTTCTGCACTGAAGAATGAAATCACAGGGATCTGGCCCCCTTCCCAGTACTGAATTTCACCCACAAATGCACCCACTGTTAAACTGTAAGCTACTGTCTTGCTTCCTACAAGCAAGGAATATTCATACAATATGCACTCTTTATTCATTAGAGCCTGAGCACTACACAGCTTTAACCTTACCTGCAGAAACAATAAACAGCATTAAAAGTAGGAAATAGTTCAATCACTACACAAGCAATAAACACATTAGCCTGTGTGCTGAAAGGATGCATAGCAAAGCAGGAAATCCCACTAATTCAAGAATTATAGCCAATACTGCTCATTTTATTTCCAAAAATTACTTGCCATCATTTTGAGGGTCCATGCCCCTCATCTCCCTTTAGAAGTAAAAGGAAATTATGAGCTTGCTGAAGGGGATTCAACCTTACCAAAAGATATTGGGCTCTGGTGTGCTCCTGGCTGCAGGCTGAGCTCATGATTTGACAACATCCAGACCACCTCACTCAGTTCTGTGCAGTCAGCTGGGGCTGCTGAGGCAATCCCAGGGGCACCCAACTGAACACACTTCAGGCACTCAAAGGTTTTATGACTTAGCAAGTTTTTCTGCCTTTGCCTTTGTTAACTGCAAACAAGGTAGGCTGTGCTTTGACAGTGTTCCAAAACCTGTTGAGTCATTGTGAAGGGCTCAGCTTTTCAGCAGGGCTTTCTTTCTCTTACTTTTTTCCAGCAGAATTCCAAATCTAACTAAAGAGGCCTGAACTAAATATCTTGTTTCTCACTACTGCTATTGAAAGAAAGCCCTTTCCTAAACATGGGTCTGAATGGAAGGCTGCAAATGGAATTTTCCTTTGGAATGGGACTGGAAATTTCCAGTAGAGCTGGAAATGGGATGCAAGCCTGAAATCCTATGTTTTTCAAGGATGAAGATATTTTAAAAAAATTATTATTAAAGTGGAAAAGCTGACTTGACCTCAAAACCCTTTTCTTTTAGAAAGAAGAAAAAAAAGAAAGAAATAAAGATAAGAAATCTGCTATTTAAGAACATCCTACCACAGTACTTATTACAGTATTGGAGCATCTCTCATAGGTATCTTAAATATTGTCAAACTATCTTCAACACTCCTACATATTTTCTACTTGTCAGTGCACAGGAGTCACTTCTAAGGGTTACAAAAAATTAAAAAGCACTTCTTTTTGCACTTCATACAATTCAGGTCATCTCCCAAAGGCCTGTTCAAATCCTGCTTATTTCTCACCAGCAAAATGAGAAAGAGGAAGACATTTTAAGGGTAAAATAAAACAAATTTCTTCTGAAACAAAACTGTGAAACCTTCATTTTAAAAAATGAAACACAATGAAGCTGGAAAAGGATACAAACACCTGTGTTTCCTTCTCAAGGCAGGTGCAAGTCTTACCTTCTCTTTGAAAATCTGCTGCAAATCAACAATTTCAGACTAAAAATTTTACAAATTGCAAGTTTATTCCACCACACAGGAACCATCCATACTGCTGCTAGCCAGCAACTCAGGGAGCACCAAGGCTTTCTAAATTTAGCTTCCAGAGTTACTGAACACTAAAACCATTTCATAATGGTACCAAATACACCTCTCATAGATTAGCCCTTCACCTGATAATGCACTGTATTTAGAGTTTCCTTTTCTGGCCAGAAGTAAGTAAGAGTGTGGCCACCTCCTGTGGTAATTGCCCACCCCACTGTCACCACATAGCAAAGTGACAGCAAGTTCCTGGCTGCCTGGCTCAGCCATGCCACTCACAGCTACCATATGTTCCACGTTGAAGGTTATTAAGAATGTTTTTTTCACCTTCCCTCCCAGACACAAATGTCAGCATGGCTTAGAGCCATAAGCTCTTCACTTCATATTGAAGCAAAACATTAGGAACTTGACCGCAGTGCCAAGACTTGACAAAGTATCCCAAGCACAAAGTTCTGCCCTGTTTCATTTTAATTAGTGTCCTTTGCAATTAGTCAAATGATGAAAAGCACATAGGGACTGCCAAGATGAATCAAGGACATCTGGTAACTTGAACATTTCAACATGAAAACTGGTAGGTATTACTCTTGTCTATGTGTGGTTTGAAGCAGCTAGAGAAAAATACATATGGTTAAGAAAAGTTTAAGAAAAAGATTATCTAACTGCTTTTGAATCTTTTCTGGGATGGCCTTAATTGCTGCTTGTCATAGAACATGAATCTGATCATGCATCTTGTTGAATTAGCTCTTACTTCCCTATGATACTGTTAAAACTGGGATTTTTAGAATTGAAATAATATTATTCTAAGGTTACCTGCATTATAGTTCCTCAGAAACTCCAACAGCCTCTGATTTACTAGTGAAAGACAACTGAAGATGAACTTAAAACTGTTTTTGTGATACTTGCATTGAATTGCATTCTCTTGAGGCTTGTGACTCACTGATGATGCAGTCTACACAAACCTAGGGAAAAAACCAAAATCCAGCAATGACATCATCAGCTGCAACTGTGGGTTATCTTTTCAAAAAGAACTGCAATGTTTTTTACCCTTCAAGGCCACCTGGCATTGCTAAATAAATGAATGTTAAACTGAAAACATATAAATGGGGTAATGAAAAAACAAGAATACTTCTGAGATACCCTTTCAGGAGAAGCTATGCATTTTCCTGTCACTTTAATAGCTTCTGGCTGTGAAAGACTAAGACTAACTGTGACAATCACATTTTTAACTCTCATGGCTTTTACATATTCACAAGATTGCAATATGATCAGTCAATGCAGTCACTGGAAATATTCTAAAATGAGTTTGGCTCTGAAATAACAATTCACCAAACAGAAGGCAGATTTACAGCAGCAGCACCTGACATGCAGAGGGAATTATTACAATGCAGAGAACAACAGGTTTCAGGAAGCTACTGTCCTTGTTACAATCCATTACAATTTGAGGCTCTTTTTGCATACCAGGCTTGCAATTTGCCCATTTTTCAAGGTATATCTGACACTAAAGATATCATACCCTCCCATGTGTACAAGCTATTTATAAACATGTGACAATTATACCTGTTCATTGATGGTATTTATGTAGCTGATAGCTCTGAAAATACCTTTTCAGCAGTAATTAATAAACCAAGGCAAAATGCCTTTGACAAATTCAAGGTGTTTATTAGACAGCAGTAGAATATCAGCTCTAGTTTGACTCCCACTGACTGGTTATAACTCTTCCAGGTCTCATTTACTGTAGTATCTTCAGCTATTTATGAACTCCCCTTTGCCAGAGCATCCAACGTGTAGATGCTGGATAACATTTCATTTATGAAACCATATGGCTATTCATTCATCTGCCGATCTTAAATGTAAATTAGCGGCACAAGTTTTCTTGCTAAGCGTGGAAAAATCGGTAAATATGACCCCAAATCTCCTCTTCCCTGGAATAGGGGGTGTTTGGAACAGGCTGTGGAGCTCTTGGGGAGGTTCCCAACCCAAGGTGGGAACCACACCGACCCGAGCAGGGTCGCACAGGCAGGGTTTCCAAAGAGAATAATTTTAAATATTTTTTTTTTTATAAATACCCTACGTTTAATTGCCGGTTTCCCTCACGCTTAACCCACTCTGAGTTCAAAACCGCTCTGGGGAGACTCGGCCTTGGCACTCAGCCCTGGGCTCCGCGGGGCTCCCCCGCACCATGAGGTGAGGTGAGGCCGGACCGGACCGAACCGGACCGGGTCGCCCCTAAAAGCCCCGGCCCCGCTTACCCTCCGGCCCCATCCTGGCAGGAAAACGGGAGCCCGGCGGAGGCGACACCGGCGCCGGAAACGATGAGCGCAGGGAAATCCTGAGGCAGGGATTAGGTAATAGGGAATGTGCTCTCAGGTTTCCTTCGGGTTCCTGTGAGGAACCTACGCGTCTGGCTGCCTTCGCATGACTCATCACATCGGCGCGGCTGGCAGGCGGCGCGCCTGCCTTCCACCTGCCTCCCCCCCGGCTCTTCTCGGACAGTTCGGACGCTTTTCCCCCCCCCTCATCCTCCTCTCAAGTCCTCTCACGCCGAGGGTCGAACCGCAACCCCCGGACCGGACGCCCCTCGAACCCCTCAGGGCCGCCCGCGCTCCCGCCGCTGCGGCGCGCACCCCCCAACCCCCCCGCTTTCTCCCTCCCTCTCCCTCCTCCCGCGCCGTGCGCGCCCCCGCGGGCCGGGCTCGGGAGCGCGCGCGCAGGCGGGCGGGCGGGCGGGCGTCGGGCAGGGAGCTCTCTGCGGGCGCAGTGCTGATCCGGCCGGGAATGCGAAGCAATGGCCGCGGGCGGCTCGGGCAGCGGCAGCGTGGAGGAAAAGACCTACCGCCGTTTCCTCGAGCTGTTCTTGGGAGAGTTTCGCGGGCCCTTCGGGGTAGAGCCGGCGCCGGCTCCCCCCCCGGCTGCCGACACCGTGGCCGCCGCTGACGAGGACCCCGGGGCTGAGGGTGAAGCGGGAACGACCGCTGAGGCGGAGGAGAGTGAGGGTGATGCCGGCGACCCTCAGCCTCCCGCCCCGCCGCCGCCTCCCCCGCCTCTGCCCCCGCTGCCCCGACCGCTCTCGGAGTACATCACGGAGGAGGAGGTGGAGGGCGAGTGCCTGGACCTCTGCCTGCAGCAGCTCTACAAGTAGTGAGTGACGGGCTGAGGGGAGAGGGGCTGAGGGGAGCATCCTGAGGGGAGCTGAGGGGATCCCCCCTGTGTGGGGCTGAGGGGAGCTGAGGGACATTCCCCCTGTGTGGGGCTGAGGGGATCTCCCCTGTGTGGGGCTGAGGGGAGTTGAGGGACACTCCTCCTGTGTGGGGCTGAGGGGAGCTCAGGGGATCTCCCTGTGTGGGGCTGAGGGGATCTCCCTGTGTGGGGCTGAGGGGAACTGAGGGACATTCTCCCTGTGTGGGGCTGAGGGGAGCTGAGGGGATCTCCCTGTGTGGGGCTGAGGGGATCTCCCGTGGGGTGGGAGGCGGGGGCAGGGTGTGGGGCTGAGGGAGCCCGTCCAGCGGAGGGGAGGTGAGGGAAGGGGGGTGTGTAGGGACGGGGAGGTCCCCCAGGGTAAGGAGTTCAGGACTTTGGTGGTGCTGAGCTCCTCGGGATCAAAGCGTCCTGCTCTGCCCTGTTCCCCCTGGCCAAAAGACTCCGCTTTCTGCCTCCTTCTTTCCCTCACACCGGGACGGGGAGCGAAGAGGCGAAAGGAATAGAGAAGGGGGTGCCACGAGCATCCATCTGGAGAGCAGCTTGGTGGGGAGGGAGGGTGGGGGGGGAAATGTCTCACCCTCTGGTGCTAAAGCAGGAGGGGGGTTTGCCTGTGGTTGGTCGTACCGAGGCTTGAAATTGAAATGTTTGGGGACGGGGAAACCTCTGCCAAGAGAGAAGGGAAGGGAGAACAAGGGGAGAAGAGACAGCCCGTCCCTTGACTCCCTCCGAAAAAAAAAAAAAAAAAAGCCCACACCGAGGAAACCACAGCGTGTATTTACAGACCATGAGTATAAAGCCTTAGGAGATGGCTATCCATAATCACGGGGCTCTTTCTGCCCTTTCTGTCAGCTGGGGAAAGCCAGCTCCATACTCTGTTCTGTACGGAGGCAGCTTCCAGATCTGTGCTTTCCAAAGGCTGGTGCATAAAGAGGAAACAGATGGGAGCTATTCCCAGTGTGAAAAGTCTGTGGACTGAAACATAAAGATCAGTTACCAGTGCCTTGTATTGTGCTCAGCTTTGGCTTTGAAAGCTTGAAATGGTTGTTAGTGGCGTTTCTTTAGGATCCTTTTTAAACTGATGCCACAGGAGGAGATAAACGGACCCGTGAAAATATGCCCAGCACACCGGGGAGCTTTCTGCCATTGAGCTGGTAATTGTAATGAGAGGTGTTACTCGGTCGCACAAATAAATAAATAAATAAAGAACCGGGTTTTACAACTGCACGGTCTGGTTCTGTTCTGTTCTGTTCTCATCTGCCCTCTGCGTTTGTGAACGATAGGGACAACACAATGATAGCTGCAGAGGACAAAGCTCTTCTATTCACACATGCTCACCCTGCCACCTTTGCAAAGTGTCTCTGGAATACAGCAGCACATTCACAGGATGTGCTAGAGAGGAGAGAGGCAAGTCCCTTCTATGTATTTAGAGCCTGTTTTGTTTTGTTTGTTTAAACCGCTGTGAAATAAAAAATCAGCCAAAGTAAAGTTTTAGACATAGGGCAGATTATTTGAAATATATCTGGGGAATGATTTTGAATATTAATTCCTTCTCCACAACCTTTCTCTCTCTGCATGTCCCCATACTCCAGGACAGGCAGACCTGGATACCCCAGTTTCTGAGGCCCACATTAATGGATGAAATTACTAAGGGGGAAAAAAAAAAAAAAAAAAAAAAAAGACATTTTGGGAGGATTTTTTGTATAGGGATAGCCCTTGCCAGGTTGTGGGAGGGTTTTGTATGGTTTTTTTCCCTAGCTTTTGTGTAATTTTTTGATGGCTTTTGAATGAAACATTTCTTCAGCTTTGTCTTTGTTTATGATGAAATCACAGAAGACTTCCTTCTACAGACCCTTGCATTATGAAACAAAAAGCAGTATCTACCTCAAAAGTAAGAGAGCAGGGAATCATGTGAGAATTTTTTTTCCCAAGGCTTAAGTATTTCTTAATGTATAGGAAACACATTTTTTAAAAGGAAATGGGTATCTTTTAAGTGAAGATTGATAAACATTGATTTGTATCTGTCTAGCTAAGCTGCAGAATGTAATTCTTTGAAATATTTTAAAATATTGTAAGCCCAATCTACTAATTTGTAATACAGAGCTAAACTGAAGTAGCTTTTTCTTGAGTGATGGTGGAATCTGAGGTAAGTGAAAGTATTATGGGAAACTGTTCTTCAGGTAAAATACTGTATTTTCAGTACACTCTCCAGTCACCAGAGAAACTAAAACCTTTCAAAGGATTATAAAATAGGCAGAAGTAGAAGGTTTTCCATCTTTACAGCTAAGGGTTTGATTGGTCAGCTGATTCCAGAGATGGGAATCTTCATGCCTGCTATGGGTAAAGCCCCTCTTGTGCCAAATGGTTAAAAAAAAAAATTTAAAAAAGCACATGAAACTCATGAGAAGGAGAACGTTCTCCTGGTTTGTCATTAGCAAGAAAGGCTGTGTTCTGAATGCAGAATATTTTCTGTTACTGTTATTATATATTAGTTAAATGACTGGTTTGCATTATATATAGCATGAGGATAAAATCCATTACTGTGAAAAATCCAACAGCTGTTTTTCAGCTATTTTAAGCACGCAGCTTTAGTTCTTTTTGAGGGAAGAAAGACTGTCTCAGAAATGAGAACATAGTGCCTATCATTAAAAAAAAATACACTGTGAAGATCAGTATAAGAGAGTTCCTACTTAGGAGGTTTTCCTGCTGTTTTCTGAAAGATTCATATTCCCCTTTGAGATTTCCAGTTCCTGGTTTCTTTCTGGAGACAGCATATGCTTAGGAAATTAGGTTAATGTAATCTTTATATCTGTCTAAATGCCACCAAATGTGTACTGTGAGCTTTCTTGGTGACCCTTGCCAGAAGGAAACTGATCAATAGGAGGTATGTTAGATGAAGAAAATAATAAGAATAATGTTTGAAGAATTGCCTTGTTGGCTGATAGCTTGAAAGTTCATTTTGTGATTGTCTTCTGTAGCATCTTATTAAAGAGAAACCTCTTTCATATAAATAGTTCCTGTGTAGAAACAAACATTCTAAGGACTTAACTTACATTTGTTAAATATGGGATCTCACTTCTTCCTTCCACATATTTAGTAGGTTCTATTAACCTCCTGTGTAATATTGGGTGATGGTGATGTTGTAGCATACAGAGATGGGCACCACTTCATACACTTTGGGCTGAAAAATCATTATAATCTACAGATAGGTGGTATTTAGTGCTAATCACTTTCAAAACACAACTAGTGGGCTACATAGCAAGAGAGTCTTTAAGTTGTTCTTAAAACATCTTCAGTTTCTCCTCCCACGCTTTCAAAAATACTGAATCACATCAGATATTTTGATACTGCTTTTAAAAAAGGAGTATTAGCTAAAATGAGCTATTTAAAGTGCAGATTTACATTTTGTAGTGGTTAACGTATATGGTGACATTTCAAAACTTAATAATTTATTATTAAAAGGACGCTGAGATTTTCGAGTGCAATGCTTTATATAGTGTTTAAAAAAGTTCATCCTTAGTGAAAAGATTATGGGAATGTATTCATTCCAGTGCCTTTATTTCAGTGGATGTTGGTAGCAGTACAATAAATTAAAGGGAATTTTGTTAGAAACTTTTCACACTGAGATTTTTTTTTTGAGCTGTGAGCAATTAGCATAGATTCTGCTACTCCTAGTGAAGCTGTTTGCTTTTGCATATAAATTGAGGGAAGAATTAGACCTGTGCTAAAATGTTCTTTTATAACCACTGTTGAAACAGATTGGGTTATCAAGAAAGAATGTATATAAATTGTGTCTGTAATCTGTTAACTTTTCATTTATAAGACACTCAAAAAGCTTTAACTAAAATCTTATTGGCCAACATGTGAAACCACTGTTTGACTCCAGTCTTTTGGTTGTGATGAGCATGTTAGGCTTTGTTTCTTCAGAGAGTTTGTTTAGTCATTTTCTTGTACACTCTGCATAGAACAGTTTTATCCTTAAAATTCCTCATTGTAATTACCTTCAGTGATAGCAGAGTATTTCTCCACTTGAACTCTGAAGTTAAGTTTGTCTACTTAGTAGTGGTTCTTATCATGGAAGTCTTTAAAAATTATTTTTATTGATATCCAGGTTAAAATTTTTGTTTGTTTTACAGTATGTTACTAGAAGTTTCAATGCCTTGATTGCTGTTACTGGTGTGTGCTGTCGCTCATTTTTTGTTATCTTCCTAAACTGCTTAAATGATCATAATAAAAGCAAAAGCAATGGGTCATGTAGTACACAGAGTGTATTCTTTATTCCTATATTTGATATCTCTCTGAAATAATCTCTGCCTATTCTGCATAATTTTCTTTAGTCATGTTGTTTTGTGGATACCAGGTTTTGCTTTGTTTTTTCCTTGGAAGTATTCTCACTACCTAGGAACTCTTTGTGAAAAATGAAATGGAGCTGGCAATTTAACACATTGGACATTCTTTGAACCATGCTGCAAGACTGTTTTATGCAATGGAGCCATTATTTCATGATGGCTATAAAATAAATGTGTCCTGGATGTTGGTAGCCTATGGCATGCTGCTAAACTGTAAATGGCCATTGCTACACCTTGTAATCTATGTCCTCATCTTTGGTTTAGCTGAAATCAACTGCTAACCAAATATTGTACATTTTTGTTGTTATCATGTGAGAGTGATTAGATGAAATGAATGCAGATCGTGGACTTGTTTTACAGAAACATTTCTGCTGTGCCTTTGTACTTCATTAGGAAGGAACAACATTACCTGCCTTTAATAAGACATTTTATAAAGAAGTAATCCTCAGAGTCACAAATTAGAAGTGCGTGGGAAATAGCTGCCCTTGGGTGTTTCAATAATTAATACAGAAATTAAACCAGTTAACTAGATTGCAGGATTACCTCAGTTTATGTTTATATTAGATGGAAAACAGCTAGAGGCAAGTAATGATTGAGTAAGTGAACCAACCTTACAAGCTGTAGTACTGCTCCCCCGTTCTGAACTCTGCAATCAGTTGAGAAGTTTTTTGTTGTTTTATTGTAGAGCAGGATTAAAAAGTTGACTGCTAAACTTTGATCATGGGAAAATGTGCTCAGATGCAGACAAGTCTGAACTGGGAAACATTTGCACTTTCTTATAGCTCTAATTGCAATAAAAGGAATATTGGATTAAATGGATAAAATTGTGGGTAGCTCCTTAAAATTTCTTTTCTCAGAGGATATGATGTTCAAGCTATTTTTGCTGGTCTTTTGTGATCCAGTAGTCTCTTAAATTGTCCATAATATTTTCTCAAATTCAGTTTCTTTGGTCTTCATTTGCTATGAGGAATTTGAGTACTTTCAGATGAGAATATGTGGGGTTTTTTTTAATGGGCCCTGTAGTTCCATCAGGATGTAACTAAAAATAGAAGCAGTGTATAAAAATAGCCCTTGGCATTTTAACTTCTTGGCACTGTCTCTGGGGCTGTTCCTTTCACCTCAGGCCATGACCTTCTTACTGAGGTTCAAAAGTCTGAAATATATGCAGTAAATTATTCCCCATCAGTGCTACCAACACAGTACTCTACACCTGTCATTAATTAGCCCATAGAATGGTTCCTTTCCTTTCAGTCCTAACTTGACTTTATGGAAGGCTGAAACCCCCACACTCTAGTGGAGAATTCAACAAGTAGTTATGTAGGGGTTTTTTTATTTCAGTTTTTCAACAGACAAAATATTAGGTAACTCAAATTTGGTTTTCTGTGTATATTAGCTTTATGTGCATTGAGCTTTTTCTCAGTTAGACACTGCTTAGTTATTTTTTTAAATTATATGATACACTCATGATGAAATTTATTTTTTAAGAAGGTATTTGATTTAATTAATTTACAATAGATCACCTCAAGATCAGAGGAAATATCCAGTTCCTGTTGGAACCTATGGGCCCAGATAAACTGATTCTACACACTTACCTATATACCATGGTATATGTATTTTAAAGTAAAGCTTTTACCAGTCCTTACCTTAACATTCCAATACAAATGGTTGGTGAAAGTGCCCTCCATAGAATCAAGTGTTGATATAAAAAATGTGCTGAAATCCTAAGCTTAGTTTGTATTATGTTCAAATAAACATCAGTGATACCAGTTCACAGCTTGGATTTTACTGAGTATTTTTAAATTTTGACTACAAAGTGGTGCTAGTACATATTGCTGTGTGATGGCAAATAGAGTAGCTAATAGGAGTGTCCAAAAAGGATCAAGTTTGAGATATATTAATGTCTTAGAAATCTGAGGAGGAAGTGGGGTATATTATCCATTTATGATGCTATCCAAGCATCCTGGGCTACTTGGGTGGAGAGCAGAGCTGAGCCTGTGTTAAGTAATCTCATCCTCATCCCCAGTGCATTGTTCATTGGAGAATGAATTTTAAGTGGTTTAAACTTTCCTCATTGCTGTTAACCTTTTTCAGTTTGACTGATTATGAATGACCCAAATGATCATATAGAATACTTCAAATGGTGCTAATTACATTGTATACTAATTTTAGAGTAACGTTTTTGGATATTAGATACTTTGGGGTTTGCAACTTGCAAAACGGAGTTGGTGCAATTCAGTTTGTGTTTATACGTGCTGAGGATGTTTATGACATACAATACAGGCAGTTTTAAAAACATGCAACAGCCTACAAAGTTCTAAGTGGTAGCTCTGGCATGAAAGTAAAAATAGTTTCTCCTATGAAATTACTAAATATCCAGAAGTATTTTCCAAAAAAAGTCTCGCAAACTCTGTGTCTCAGGAGATATAAGCAGAAACATTTGTCAACAGAGAGTAAAACCAAGCATTTTTTACTATCTGGAATCAGTATATCTCTTAAAATAAAAATAAAATCGAAAAATGTGTCTTAAATTCATCCTAAGTAGTTGAAAATTTAATGCAGAAAGCAGCAAACTCCAAATATTTTGTTTAAATTTGTTTGTAAATGGTGTTCTACTAACGCAGTTCTACATTATATAATTATAATAATTCTGTAATCTTAAGGGAAAAAAAGGAAAGCACTTTGAGGAAGTCTGCTTTATATTTGTAAAGATGTGAAAAGCAGCAGTCAGGTAGCACGAAAAAAGAAAATGGAAAGAGGAGAAAAGAATTCAATATCACAACCTGAGTGACCCATTTCTTAGAGAATCATTGTCAGTCTGTGAAATGGGTCTGCAAAATAGTTTTTTCTAGCCTCTGTGTGGTTGTGGTAGACTTCCTGAACAGAAAGTTGTTTACACGCTGTATTTGTGCTTGGTTTGACTTCACAAAGTATCAGGGGCTGTGCTGTTCCTTTAACTTTTAAGTTAGAGAAAGATCTGGTATGTTCTTGTGCTCTTGCTTTGATTTGGGTTTGCTATTAATATCTTCTTGCCAGTTACAGATGCTTTTCAGAGAGATGTTTTAGGCTTCACTGAAAAGTTGGGGTTTTTTTTTTGAAAGACAGATAAAATAACTCAGCTGTCTCTTTAGTGGTGAAAAAGGGCTGACACCATTCTGTTTTGCCAGTGGCCATCTAGTACATAGAAAATAAAACTTTAATAAAAGGTCTGCTTCTATCTGGTGGTAAATTCCCAAGTTTCTGCAGGCTGGGAATAAAAAGGTAGATTTTTTTAAATTAACAAGCAAGTAAAAGCATAAGATCATGTAGCATTTTAAATGCTATGTGCCTGCAGAATGTTTTCCTCATCTTCCAATATGCTCAAGTACTGCAAAAATTTTAAAATGCCGTATCATGTTATTCTGGTAGCCTTGAGGGGTTGTCTCTAGCATCTGAGGGTTGTCTTAATACTCACAGAAGAAAAAGGATTCAGAGGCTTTGCTAGAAAAAAAGATTGCTGCAAGATTGATATTTTGAGAATACTCAAGAAAACTGAGCAGAGGAAATCAGTGAAATATTTTACTCTAAGCAGTGCTGTGGAATTGTTCTTAGCTCAAGTGTTTGTCTCTGGAAATACCTTCTACACTGACTCGTGTTTATGTTTCTTAGTTCTTCATGTTTGGTGATAAAACAGTGTTATCCACTGGAGGAGTTGCTAGTCTGACTTAATGCAAGGTTAAGTGGCATGAGAAATTTCTGCTGAAATTCTGAGACATCTGAAATTTCTGTTGAAATTGCAACCAGCACTGGTAGTTACACTATAAATACTTAATCATTTGTCTTTGAGAATTTTTGTGAGTAAACACATGGAGTCTTCCGGACTGCTCTTGAAAGATGTTTTTTTTCATCTGTGATAGCCAAATTCTTTCCTTGAAATATTTACATTGAAAAGGATGGGTACTTTAAAGCTTCAAGAATTCCTCCAAGTACTTCTTACCACTCAAACCCGGAAAACAGTTCTTCAGGGAGATAAGGGACAAAATCTGTAAGAGAGGAAATCTAACTGGAGCTGTTTTCCAAACACAGAGATCACCAATGGACACTTTAAGAATAAAGGGACAGAATGAGAAAATGCAATAGACACTGTGTCAACTTAAAACATTTTTTGAAAATTGTGATTAGACCATCTGAAACACCAGATCAGCTAAAGCACTACTAAAAGAAAATGCCAGCATGCTCACTGCTTTAATCACTTACCTACTACCTAATGGGCTGTGTTTAACCATCTGAGTAAAATGTTGATTGAACCTAATAAGCTGATCAGTTCCATTTAAAGTCTGGACAGCTGAAATCGATGGAAACCAAAGGACTGGTGCCACTTCTCCCTCTCCAAGGTGAAAAAATGGTAGCTGTAGTGCAACAGCTTTAATATTATTACTATTAATTTACAGACCTGGATTTACAGAATCTTCCTTAGGTTTCACCATCCTCTTTTATTAGTGTTGAGTGTTTCCTCTGTGACAAAGGCATGACTCCTGGCAAGGTAAATGGTTTGGTTCAACAGCTGCTTCTGTGTTCAAACCAGCTATGGATGCTTTTATACTTTCAGGAGCAGTTTGAAAGGATAAATCTATCATTCTCTGTCCTCCTCATGTTATTTTACTGTTTTATGAATGGAAAATAAGAGTTTATCATCATCTAGAAGTCCCATAAAAAAACCAGAAGTACATTGTTATAGCACACTGCCCAAGAAACTGGTGTTAATAAACTTTGGTTGCTGCTTGGTAAAGATTGTGAGGACAGTTTCCTGAGTTTCAAAGGTGAAAGACTGCAAATAATATACTAATTCTACCCACCCAAATGCATCAAATGTATCCAGCCTACGTGCTTGGATATTCTGTGAAGGAAAACATTTCACAGGTATTTTTTCCTCTACAGATTCATCTTTTTTCCACCTCCTGAATCCAAGTAAAATTTACACGTGTCTGTTGTGTCAATGCAGCTAATTGTGTGAGGTGATGCTGCTACTCTTATTTGCCTGCAAAGGTTAATTATTCGTTTGTTACAGTTGTAATCTGAGAAAAACAAATATATGCATGATGAGACAATGTATTTTTAAAACAGCACCGGTAGCTAGATACTTTGCTGATTAATTTTATTGTAACCTTTACTGTTGCTTCCTATGCGTAGTTGTAAAATCATTGCAGTCCTATCCATGGAAACAGTAGACTACTAGTGTTAGTATGAGTAGAAAATACAAGCTGCTAGTCTCAGCACAAGGGTAAGTGAAAATTTCACAGCCCTAATGGTAACATTGGTGGGAACAGCAAACCAGGACAGTTTCCAAAAAATAGCAATATAGACAAAGCAGTTTAGGAAGTGTTACCCTTGATATCATGCTTGAAAATATCATTCAGATGATTTTATCTCTGCAAACTATTAGCCAAGCCATGGTGTTCCATAGAAAAAATAAAGCATCCAAATACACAGCCCAGATCCCACCTATGACAGCTTTTACTTATACCCAAGAAAGTAAATAAGTTTGCCCATGGTCACCACTAGGATTTTCCTTAGTTAACAATAACATGCTTGGAAGCATACAAACAAATCCCAAACCACTTAATCAGTATGTTAATGTGTATGTTTAAATTCTTGTGGTGATTTGCTTTGTTCTGAATTAAGCCTGCAGGGAAATTCTAACAGGAGAAGATTTTCCTCTAGGTCGTATTGTAGAGTAAATGTGAAAAAGCTTTATATGCTCTAGGTTGATTTTTATCACAGGAGTAGAAAAGAGGGAGACAGAGGTATTGGCCCTGTCAGGAGTTAGGCCTTACCACCTGCAGAGAACAGACTTCTCTCAATGAAGTATATGGGGCAACCTTTTTGAATGTGTTTCTATAAATAAATAGCTATATAGTGATAATATGAAGTTAAAACTTGGTTTGACTACATAGGACTCTTAAAGCCATTTCTAGTTTTTACTGTGCTCTTCAACTTTTCTCCCATGACAACGCTCTGAGCTGTTGTCTCCTCCTTTCTGGAAAATACCTGAGCTTCAAGAAACGAATCTGGATGGTATATAATCCCCAAAAGCCACACTACATATGAATTCTTTCTATCAGCTCCCTCTCCACTGGTATAAATAAGTTTCATTGAAGCCCTGTTGATCACTATTAGGGGTTGAAATTAGAAATTGACTTTCATTAGCTCAGGGAAAATGAATCTCAAGGCACTGCACTACGTTGTACTCACTTTCTGTTAGTGAACCTGACAGTCAGGTTCAGTTAGAATCCAAAAGTGCAGCAGAAGGACTGTATCCCAAGACCTTAATGTGACAGCTACCAAGGGAATTGCTTTCTGAAGGAGAAGAAGGGAAACTGCAAACGTTGAGGGGGTGGATGCAGACAGATCTGACAGAATTCTGAGAACCTGGGATTCCTGCCGGCGTAGGCCTTCAGAGACCACCCACTGAGTTTTGGCAGGTAATAATCTAGGAAATGAGATTACACTTATTTTCAGTGAATCTGGTGAGGTGTTTGATCGGAGATCTTCATTACACAGACAGGAATGCTTTTGCTGCTAGAGTTCTCTTCTTATACCCAATTTCTACTGAAGATGAGGAAAGATTTCCGAATGGATTTTGTAATGATGTTCAGTCAGTCCAGGTCAGGGAGTAAAAACATGACCCTGTTCTCTATAGGCCAGCATCCTGGTATTCCTGTAGGAAAGTTCAGTCATCTCAGATCTGCTTTTACTGCACAGCTCTGGCTCCTGTCCTCACACTCTGCATTTGTGCCTATGTGCTAATTATATCAGAAAAAATCCAGCATGCAGAAGAACCCTTGCGAGTGCAGGTCTAGGATTTAATCCTCTCCCAGCTGTAGTGTTTCTACAGAAACTTCTTTCCACAGAGCAGCTCTGTGCAAATGGTGGGAATGACTGTAAACATTTAAAATGAGGTGTTTGCATTGTTCCTGCATAGCCTTGTTCCTTTGTCACAAAGCCACCAGACAGATTTTCGTCTTACAGCTAACCAGATTAAGCATTCTAGCTAGATCCCTGCATGCTATTACAAAAGCATTCCAGCTTCTCCCCCTCCCAGCCCCATTATGCAGGATCAGTTATTTTGAACCTGGAATATAAAGCAGTATGTATGTATGTCACTGGGGAAAGACGTGGAATATATTTATTGGTGGCAAGGGAGTTCAGGCTGTAGTGGGGCAAATGGCAGTGTGCATAATGAGGTTCAGAGTGTAAGATTTAGCAGCGTTGTAGAGGAATTCCTGTCAGAGGGTGCCTCTGATAGGACTTGTCAAAGACTACATGCTACTTATCTATCTTTGGCAGAGAACTCTAACTCCATTTAACTGTCAGTGCATCTCTAATCCTTCTGAGTCTGGAATTGTTGATAGAGTGCCAAATATCTTGGATTATGGATTGTCAGAAAGAGCAAGATCTGTGATTGTATTATCAAACGAAGCAAATGTAGCTATTTAATGAAATAATGCTAAGCTTTCAGTATGGCATAGTATAAGCCCAGATTTTTTATATTCTTTTTTTAAATTACATTTGGTAAGGTGAGCCATTTTGATGTTGTACTGGAGATATAGAGACATTTGGGATTACAGCTACCTATCTACAGACAGCACAGACAAAACTAGCAATTTCTTTTGGTTATTTTTGCATAGTGCCAGTCTTAATATGTATATTGTTGAAATGTTTTGGTCAGTTAGTATCTTTGTGGCACTATGAGCATGGTATTAAAATACACTGGGGATCAGACAATGAAAAAATGATGTCAAATAGGACAAAACAGCCAAGTGCTGAATGGTGTCATTGGCAAGTGGGCTATTTTAATTCTAATTCTCCATAAATCAACATCTGTCTGCTTGCTATTTTGTCTTTATAAGCATACACACACAGACAACATTTTTATTTAGGGCTGACAGAGACTGCTGTTTCTCTCTTAAAAATGAAGTCCTGAGTTAATCCTCAAAACAATTTCTGCCAACTGCAGTTCTGGTTTTCCCCATGACATCTCCCCAGTGCACATGATTCTAGCTGAGAAAGGGGTTAGCTCAGGGGGTCTTCCAGTTTCTGGTTGTTGTTTGTGTGCTCCTTTCCCCAGTCAGGTTTCATCTATAATTAAGTACTATTTACAATTCTATTGGTAATTTATGTGATAGTGACAGTCACATATGAAGAACCAGACCAATGCCACCAGATCCTTGCCAAATGAGTAGACAGTCATAACTTCCAGCTCTCTTTTGACATTCTTACTGTGAAGAGTATGGGACCTTATATCCATACCTATCTGTGAGATATCTCTGTTAACAAGAACATGTAATTTAGGTGAATAATTCTTGTCCCTTACCAAAACCAAACTTTTTTTTTTTTTGTAATTCACTCATAACAAAGCCCTTGGGCACGTAGCTCCTACAGGGCTGCATTTTTCTTCATTTCCTTTTCAACTCAAGGGTAATAGCAGTTAAATCTAGTAAAATAAATGTTGATTGATGGAGCTTATTCAGCATGCCAAGATAATGAGGCATCATAAATATCTTTTTGAATGTGTGAAATCCACTGGGGGTAATTGCTACAGTTGGATAAAAGATTCAGTGGCTTCTTGAGTCACTTGTCTTGGAGTCAGGAACTAGCTAAGAAAGTTATTATTGATTCAGATGTTTTTTATACTGCAATGGTGCAAACAGATTCTTTATCAAAATTCTCCAGAGAAGAAATGTGACAAAGCAAGCCTGCCTGGTTTTTGAGCTTATCCCTAGAGATGAAATAAAAAGAAGGAACTGGATCCAGAATTTGAAGGAGTAAAATTAATGTTCCCATTTCTCTTTTGTTGACATACTGTGTTTACAGGATCTTGGCTGAAAGTACTTCTGTGGCTCACCAGTGTCCTTGCTTTATATATCTGTGTTTGCCACAGAACTGGTTTCTCTTCTAAAGGAAAAGCAAAGGGTTACCTGCATATATTCTACAGTATATCAGTAATAAAACGATGATCTTGATCTGTCCGTGAAATGCAAGCCATTGGTGGTTAGAAAATGTCTGCCAGTGTTTAGAAATGTTTGTCACAATATAGGGAATTACAAAGGCAATTGGTAGGCTGGAATTTTTTTTCACAGGAGCTGCTCATTTGCATCTTAACTAGATACTTCCTCATTAGTGGGAGAAATGCATATCAAAGAACGTGGTAAAAATCAGTTCATTTTGCTCCTGTCTGTTGCTGCTCATCTCTAGGATAATTCAGTTGAATGAGTGAACGGGGACTCTCCATTAATTATCAGAATTATTTGTGCTGGGAGAAGCAAATTAACCTTTACTTACAAAAATACCTCACTACAGTGCACGTGTATTAAATCAGTGAAAGGTTTGTTATTCATCTTGAAATCTTAGCATGTTTTGCAAAGTTCAAGGGAATAATATTTTAATGTCGTATTCCTTTGGGTATGATGGTCATAGTTGTTAAAATTTCCTGTAAATCACAATGTTACATTGAAGGTCATTGTTCTTGATGCATAAGACTGGAAAGATGATGATGCATTTGTAAAGGAAAAGAGGATTGCTATGGAAAACATCAGCATGAATTATTCCTCTCCTGTATACAGAGGTTCTGATGTCAAAGGTAAATGTTGCTGTATTAAATGCCTTGGAACTTCTTTAATTATAGTAAATGTTCTCAGGCTCAGCTCTTGTCTTCTGAGTATTAGCTTGTCTGACTTGGTACTCAGTTACAAGAACCCAACACTGACATTTAGCATGAACACGAGGACCAGGAGCAAAACCAGTGTGAGTGGCAACATCCTGACTTGCCAGAGAAAATTTTCTTGTTGTCCTCCTTCCTGTGGTTGGGTTTTAAATTATCATTCTGTCTTGGGAAGAGTGTGCAGATGTCTTAACTCAGGCATCATACCAACAATTCAATGCAATAAATTAAAGCAGAAGGTGAAGGCTGTTAAATTGGGTTGGGAGGGAGCTCAATTGATCATCTTTCATTAGAAAAACCTTGAAATACATCTGAGTGTTTTGTACCTTGTTTTCCTGTGATGGGATATGACTATGAAATTCTGACATTTACTCTGCAACTGGTAGGTGTAAGGAGAGAAACCCCAACTGAGATCCAGATCAGAGATTCAAGTATTCAAGTTGCATGCACACTCAGGGTTTTTATAGTACAGGACTGTTCCTGTTTCTAATTATTACTACTATTCTCTTTGCTTTATTTTCCTTTAGTAAAGAGTAAGCTGATAATAGAGCTCTTTACTGTAACTTATAAGCTGGTTCTCCACAGTGGTAATCATCAGTTCACAGCCCACTATTTTGTATGTGAATTTAGGATGGACATTTTTCTCCTGGGTGCATCCTTTTACATTCCTCTAGAGTACAATTTTCCCTGCCCTGTTGCCACCATCACCCAATGGCATGACATTGTTGCAAGTAACATTATTCTATCCTGAGTAAATATTGTATTAAGAAATGTCATTTAAGCAAAGGGGTATGTAGCACTGTTTAACTTTTAAATGCTTAACAGATCAAAATAATGAAAACAAATTGCTCCTGTGTTAAGTATGGAATGCCCATGAATTTTAAACAACTGCCCTCAATTATCCTTCCTGCTGTGGTGCTTTCATTCAGATAAGCCTGCAGCAAGGCACTTGGCCTAAAGATGTTCATATGCTGTGGTCTCTCCATGGAAACAGTTTTAAACCACAGAAAACAGTTCAGTTTTAAACAAGCAGAATCTCCTTTCCAGTTGGCTCCTAAAATAACTTGTAGTTCAGCCTCACACGTGCTTGTTGCAAGGTAACTAGGCAAAGGCTGTAGGATGTTGTTAAAAGCATTGTAAGGAGTCAGGGACATTGTTGGCACCTCCATTTCACTGATACATCAGCTGCTGGCAGTGTCTTGAAGAATGATCTATTGCTTCACCACTGAATTTTAATGGTGTAGCCCTTTTGGAAAGCTGAGTATTCTGAGTTTTGCTAAAGTCAGATTGTAGAAACCTGCCTTTAATTAACCATTTGATTTTTGTTTTGTTTTTTTTTTCAAATGTAGAAATTACACTTAAGGTTTGGTTTTCAAGCTCTTTTGGCAGTTGCTGATCTGAATATAAACAACCTGTATTTCTCTGTTGTCTCCAAACAAAAACAACTTTTCTAGAACACAGGAGAAAGAGAAAGGATTTTGGTTCAGTCATAATTCCACTGAATATTAAGCCCAGCAGACAGTTTCAATAGCTATTAAAATTAAATTGGGATTGTAAGTTCCCTTGGAACTGAATACCTGTTCATTTTGCATCCTCTCACATAGAAAATTTTCCAGGAAAGGAGATTGTATATAAGAAAATAAACTAAATTATTCTGACCATATGTCAGGGATATCCAGGAATGTATATTTTGCAAACATGACAGCTTGAGCCAAAAAAGCATAGCAAACTCTCTCTTGCTTTAGTGATTTTAAATAGTGAGTATAACTGTGAACAAAAGAGGCATCTTACTGATCTACTGAAGACAGGCAAGAGCCCCAGTATTCAGAGGGTTGGGAACTGAGACAAAAGGTAAGTCAGGACTTTCCTGAATGGATGCCAAATCCTTTGTGAGCTGTCTGAAATGCCACTGGTGAAATGACTGGATTGTGTTGATTCCTTGTCACTAAGAGAAACAGCAAATGCTATACAATTGTTCCAGTCATGTTGCTATGACATGGCCTCCTTTGGGTAAATTATGATCTCCTTTTGGAATCAGAATCATTTTTATGTTAATATTCAAAACTCCACCTTATTTTGGTCAGTTTGCTTCCTCTTTGTTTTATGGCCTGTGTTCTACCAGCTTCTTGCAGTCTGATGTTCCCTTGTGCAGCAGTCTGCCCAGTCCCCTTGCAGACCCATTGTGCTCATTATATTTTTTCTGATCTTCAATGATACTCTGTTTTCCTCTTGTCCTTTGGCTCTTTCTTCCAAGATTAATGTTCCCATCAGTGGTTTACTGCTGACTCATTCCTGATCTCTTAACTGACTTGCTTCCACAAACTGGAATATGTCAATTTATGAAAATAATTTACTTGATAGAGAGAATTACCAAGAAAATATATGGACAATTAAATAACAACTTAGAATTTCCCTTGCTGTTCTGTGTCTGTCAGCTGTCCTCCCCATGACACTTAAAGATTTAACCTATTTTTGTCTCTAATATTGCCCATATCCAGCTATGGGCCAACAGAATGGAGGCAGACACTGAATTTGCTCTGCTTTTAGAGATGATTGTCCTTGTTCAGAAGCTGCACAGCTACTTTTCTTCTTGACAATTCTGTATGTTTTTTGAATGTTTGTCATCCATGAGTTTTCAAACTCATCATTTATCTCCCTGACTATTCCTACTCACTGATACTACATTTTATTTTGAGTTATTTCTAAGTATGGGGGAAAATGGGATTCTGTGATTGTTTGACTTGCCAAAGAAAACCTGTAATAAAGCTAGGCACAGGCCTGGGCTTTCTTCATTTCCTTTCCTTGCCACTATCATTTTGCCCTTGCCAAACTAAGGCACAGCAAATAAAATCCCAGAGGCTTTTGTGGTTTTAGTTTACACAAAATTTAGCATCATCTTTGTATTGTAGGAATATTGCCTCCTAGTTACACTGAGACACTTATAAAAAATCTCAGGAAAATTAAATCATGTTGCTTCCTTTTTTTTTTTTCTTCCTAAACTGCTTTTGTGTTTCTTCAACTTCAGTTGGATACTTGAGAGAGCTGGAGAAATCCAGCTGATGCCACATGGGCTCCTACCTGCTGCAGGGTGGTGCTCAGTCCTCAGAATGCATGGTGGCAGAAGGGACTGCAGGAGGAGGCAAGTAATTTCTCTTTACTTAGGAGGTTTTCTCAGTGGTTAGCAACTGGAAACTTCCACCTGGAAAGCCCTGTAATAATGGGAGAAATAAAAGCCAACATGTTCAGTTTTTTATAGTTACTGTAGCTGCTGCTACAGCCATCTGGAAAGAGAGATTTCAAGTCTGCAGCAGAAGAATGAGCAGGAGATGGCTTTAGCTGTGAGGAGCCAAAGAGACAGCATCTGACTTCAGGCACCAAAATGTCTTGTAGAATCTCTGCTCCTAAGACACACTGGCCTGTGAACGGACTGCTGGGAGGTAAGAGGAAACCCGTACAGCTGGAGCTGCTCTCTGAATATAGTATTTCATTTTCCAGGACTGTCAGACCAGTGCTTTTCACGTGCCCTAAAATTTAAAAGAAATGGGAAGTCTTTCAGAATTGTGAGTACACAGTCTAATCTGTTTAATTGCTGTCTGACAATATTAAATCAGTTATGAATGTATATCATTCAGTAAAATAATAATTACCATAGCAACACATACAACATCTGAAATACAGCTTTTCCCTACAAAAGCTCAGAAACAGAAAGCCTGAACTCTTCACACAGCTCCAAGAGCAATTAATGAGGTTTCTTCCCCTTTTCAAATCACTGTATTTGAAAGCAGCCAACAGATGCTGAAAGGTTAACAACAATCAAATGTTGTTTCTGTACTTCATCATTAATTAGGGATAAATCAGCATATTGAATCTTTTAAGAAAGAGATTTTAACTGATTTTGTGCAGAACTACATGCACTCACTAGCCTTCTGGAGAAAAAGTGCCAGTTTTCTGGGGTCTCCAATAAAGAATCTGTCATGAGCCCTTGTCCCATTTTCATTGAGAAGTTCCATGACACCTGACCAGTGGAGATGATCAGATAAATGCAGAATCATGTCTTTTTTCACCACTCTGATTACTTAAAACATCAGGTGTCTGAAGTTACTGCATTTTCACCAAACTACTTGTTTGTAGGTGTGAAAAACAGCTTGATAACTCCACCTGTTCTTTTTTTTTTTCATACTCGTTGTCCTATTTATTATTATCTTACAGTGGATTTCAAATTTTTATCTGTGTTCCTCTGAGGAAGAATTTATTGTTTTCAGTTGCTTAGATCCACAACAGCAACAAAATCCTTTGGAAGGACTTTTTCCGGGAAGCAAGAACATGTTTATATTTGGAGTTTAAATTGCTGCTTTATTCACTTTTCTTTTTCCTAGCCTGTGCTTTCTGTGTTTCCATAACAACAGAAAACCTCTTTCTGTTGTACTTTTTTCAGAGAAACACATATTTTGTTTCCTCTCTTTTTTTTTTTTCTTGGATTGGTATCGAAATGAGGACAAATTGGACGCGGTAGTGGGACGAACAGTTCTCTCTTCTCTTGGTAAGGTTTTCAGAGGTCAAGATTGCTTCTGACTTGCTGTAATCAAATACGTTTCTTTCCGGGGAACATGCCCACAATCTTCACATTTTCCACAGTTTTTTTTCTTATTATTCTGTAGACATAAATCACAGCAACTCCATCTCAAGCCAAAAAGCACTGAGAAGAGCTTGCCAGCTCCTCTGAGCTTTGGCAGGAGGTGATGGCTTGGGGAAGACATAGGAGCCTTAAGAACTCTTTCTGCTCATTAAGTCATATTATTAAAAGTCAGATTGGCAAGGCCTTGGTATTAGTGGCAGGCTTCAGTGGATGCACCTTTTTGCAATACTTTATGATTAACAGGACTTAATTTTATTAGTTTTAACCACACTTGTCAGATTCAAAGCATTAATTTAGTTTTGTCTATATATCTCTAGGGAGATTATTTGTGACATGAAGGATAGAACAAGGAGAAATTCCATAGCTTTTCATTGATTTTTTTTTCCCCAAGCTATTCCCTATTGCCATTTCTGCTTTAAATTTATTGAAACCTTAGATTTGTTAAATAGCATTAAATTTATGCAGCAACTTTTGATTTCACTTTGTGAATCATATAGTAATATTAACAGAGAGCAAAACCAGATTGAAGTCACTAAGGATTTTTTATATTAAATAATTCATTTGGAAAAATTGTAGTAAAAAGGTGTGGTAATGTTTTAGTGTGACTTGACCGTGCAGAACTGATCCTCTTTATGAAAAGAACTTTTTAGAATTTCAGCACACAGAATCAGGGTCACTTACATATTGTGAATGCTGACAGTCTTTAAATGAGCAGGGTACCCACTGAAAATTCAAGAGTGTTTTCTGTCAAGTTGAGGTCTAATTCAAGGTCAGTCACTGTTGACAGAAATAGTCTTTTCAGTTGTCTAACTTTTGATATAAAATTTTAGAAAAACAGAGTAGTTGAGAGAATATAATTCTAACTTAGCTTTTTGCTAATGTTGAAATCAGCATTAATGTTTGTCTTCTATGCATTAGTGTCTGTTTTGTACCACATCTTTAATAAGAAAAAAAAAAGCAGTTAATAAGCATCAAGTTAGGAGTCAGAAGGTTGATTGAGAAGACTACGTTGTTATGGATCTATGTTTTTCTGATCTTCACATACAGCTCTTGCTTCTTAATTTTTAAATATTCCTCATTTAGAAAACAGTGTTAAACCAAAGGTATTTATAGTAGCTGAAAGAATTTTGTACCAAAAGATTTTTGTGGGTACAAATTTTAATACACGAGCAGATGGTAGCACCTGGGAAGAAGTTACAGATGTGTGTAGCCCTTTGTGCAAAACCCAAGTCCTGTTGTGTTTCTAAAGACTGTTTGCTGAGAGCTTACTTCCAAAAAACATCATAGTAGACACAATAAATAAAAATGCCAGGCAGAAAAGAGCATTTTGGAAGGTTACTTGGCAGGGTGTATCCTGCTATGGATGTTACCACAAAGAAAGGCCAGCTCACTGCCTGTCCCCTTCCTTCTCTTTTGGTGTGTCACAGCTGTAAACCACAGTGTAAGACTGTGAGTGTATTGAAGTCATTTGGTTTGACAAGAGGTGTTGAAAGGTTTCATTAGATGGGGATCTCATTTCATGTGGTGTTAAAATGTTTCCTTTCTTTCAGTTCCACAAAATTTGGCATAGTTTTTATTGAAGACTTCTCCAATGGACTTGGGCACTGATCATTATTCCTTACTCAGTTTTATTTTCCACTTTCACTAGCTTCATTAAGTGTCTCTAGATGAGGATTAAAAAGATGGGTTGGAGGTCACATCATCCTCGCCAACTTGTAATTATGTCCCTATTATCTCTAAAATCAAGACTGATCTTAATAAGTAAGGAGATTTCACTCCCACTCCCTTGGGCATGCTAACCTGATTAACACAAGGTCATTCTCATATTCTTTAAGTTGCTTGAACTACTTGTTTTTTGCCATCTCCTAATAAATATGTTGCTTGCCATCCTGTGCAAGTAGGTTGCCCATTATGGCAGACTTCCAAGTCCTGTATACTTTGCTCTGTGTGTTTGCCTTGTGTCTTGAAGATCAGTGGAGTGCACTGCAGTCTCCAGTTTTATGAGTGGCCCTTCAGAGTGGCCTTCCCATGGCTCATGAATCCTGGAACAGAAGTGGTCTGCTTAGTCCTGGCTGCATTCCAAGACAGTTTTATTCCCCGTGACATTTTTTTCTTTATTTTCTACTAAAGAACAACCAACAGCAGCAAAGCTATATATATACATATATATATATATATCTCCATGACTCTTGCAGAGTGCAGAGAGTTATTTAGCTCCCAGGGCATCGTGGCAGAACATCTCAGTACCATTTCAAGACACTGGATTTCAATTGTTTCAGATCTCTGCTCTTAATAGTTATTTATTTGTTTATTTATTTATTTTTAGAGAACTGTGGAGAAACTACTTCTTTGGGCCATGTGGTCTGTGCTTTCTGTGCTGCATTGTGCATTAAGCAGCATGGAAATCACTCCTGAGCTCAATACTGTGTCCAATTCTCCTGCATGCAGCTTAAATAAAGACTCCAGTAGGTCTGCCCAAAAGGCCACCCTTCAGAGTATGGAATTCTTGCCCTGGAAGAACAGCAACACCACACGTTCTTTGATATTGACTGGGTAATTGAATAATACTTCTCAGGAAGCTCTCAAAAAATTCAGCATAAAAAGTATCAACAAAACTGTTGTCTGCCACTGGGCTGCAAATCTTCTTGATAACCAAATCATACTCAGTAAACTTTTTCAGTGTGCAGTAGTACATTTTAATGTGTTGGGCAATCAGCTGGAAGCAAATTATTACAATAAAATTAAGATTGGTTTTGCCTTTTGTATTGCTAACTGTTGCCTTAAACTGTAGGCGTCTGTGTGAATGTGAAATGTCCTAGGCTAAAGCACTGGCAATTTACCTGTCTCTGCATGACATCAGTAATTATTGATCAGCAGATGCAATAAGAACAATTCTGTGCTGTTTTAGAAATGATGTAGGCGTTGGATGCATTTACAGTAATTATGTATTTACAGCTAAAATCAGAACTGAAAGAAAAAAGATACAGGACCCTGTTCACAAAATGTCATGCCCTCCTCTTTTGTTCTTGAAAAATAAAGGAAATATTCTTCTTGTAATCCATGTGCACGAGGCACATACACAGTTATTATCTTTGTATAATGCATTGCATATTTCCAGCAGCCCAGTGGAATCTGTGGTTTTTTGTTTGTGATTTCAGTTCATAAGTAACAGGGCTTTTTGGAAACAGTAGGAGAGAATTTCTCAGGAATCCACATAGCCTTTTGTTCCTCCTTATGCTCCAAAAGCCTCTGCAGTGCTGGAGGTTGCCTCTGCCTGAGGCAGGTAAGGATTTGGGTTTCACCAGGCTCTGCAAAGCTCTCCCACATATGGGAGAAGTGGCTTGTAATAAGCATTAGGATGTAATTCATTCTTTCCTAATCCTCACAGGGAATGGACAGTTCACTTCAGTAACTCATTATATGGATATGGTATTATAACTAGGATGCAGTAACAATAAATTCATTGCAGCATAATAGAAAGGGGAGTTTTGAAATGAAAATGGCTTCCCTAGATGACAATTTGTGTGTTCCCTCAGTTGTCTGAGCTGCATTTAATGGATGATTGTGACCAGAGTTCCATTTCCATTCTTACAGACACCAGTGATTTGGGGAGAAAATTACTCATGGGCTAATTCTGCAAGGTGCTGAGGTAGCTCAGCTATTTCTGTTGTCTTGGAGAAATCTTCATGTTTAGCACTGGTTTTATTGCTGTTTATATTGAATGAGAAACTTTTATACAGTAAGATGAGAACATTTAGCTGTTAGATATCTACATGTTTGTGGGCATCACAGCTGGATGCTGGTTGTTTCCACTGCCTGACAGCCTTTGTTCTACAGGAAATTACAAATCAGCTTCTTGGTATTGTATTGGTAAATTTTAGACAAATTTCAAGTATGAAGGTGGTATCTCCTGAGATCAAATACTTTTTTATACTTATTTATACTTACTATATACTTATTTTACTAATTTATTAAGATTTTTTGTGTCCTTGTTGTTCTGGTGCCAAATCTGGGAGGAGGAGGTGTGTGAGCATGGAGGGAATGTGAGACAATCTTTATCAAATTGTTGCTCATTTTACAGGTTTCCTGGGTACTGCCTCTTTTATAGCAGAGATAATTTCAGTCCTGAGTCTGCTGGACTCTGACATTTGTCATTCCATTAAAAGCTTGTTCAAAGACAGCAAATAAAACACTTTTTCTTAGGAGGGACATTCAGACAGACAAATCCAGCTGTTGCATGTAAAAATAGTTACAGATGTCCTCAACAGGAAAAGGGTTTCCACACGTTGTTATAGCAACAGAAATTCAGTCGAACTTTAAGATTAGATATTGTCTATTTTTCCAAATTTCCATTTAAAAAAGCATCCCAAAAAATTTCTTTTTTAAACAAGCACTTGGATTCAATAGGAAGAAATGGTGCAGTATGTAATGAATTCCACCTTACAGGTTGTATCTACCACTCTTGTGTGCCATAAACTACAAGCAAACTTTTTGTAGTAAGTAGTCAAGTGTCAGTTTGAAATATGCTTCATGTCACCTTTGTGGCACTTTGTAGACTGTGGGATGTCTCTTACATTATGCACTACCTCTTAACACACCTATGAAATTGTAAAATCACATTTTTCACCAAAATAGTTGTGGCTGAGAGTCTGGAAATATGAGAAAGTTATGCAGATACTTTGTTTTTCAGGAGTGGTATTGTGATTTGAAAACAATGTTTCTCCTCTGATCAATGGATTTCTTTAGCAAGTGTCCCATCAGCTCCTTCTCTGCTTCAGCTGCTTTTGTATTGAATGCAATTTGCATTCTGGATGTTGCCCCATGATTCCTTTCCCTAAATTTAGGGGACTGACATAGGTGGCAGCAAAACTAATACTGCATTAGAAAAGCTTCTCATTGTGAGAGCTGCTCATTTCCACCATAATTTTGACATGGTTTAGGCCTTTGTTTGAAAGCTGCTCTGTCTCCCTTTTTGCCCTGAAGTTCTGTGTTATCTGTTTATATTAATATAAACCATATTGAAATATAAACCTACAGCCCAAGCTAGGGAACTAGGGCGGCAAATCATTATTCTTTTCGTGCTATTTGTTATTAACTTCTGTTGCCCTTCTTTCCTCTCCCGTTGAGGTGACAATTTAAATATTTAACTTGGAGGATTTTAGGGCCAGGGAGCATTTTCCGCCGGGCGCCGTAACCATCGTTTGTAATCCCACTGGAATACAAGAAGTCAGGGCCTGGATACTGAGACTTCCAGTCCCCAGCAGTGTATTTCTGGACATTCCTGGGGCACTACAGTCCAAGCATTGCTGTTGAGGGCTGTTTCCAGTTGCCACCAGGCTGCTATTTCCATCATCCATGGCTGGGGCTTTGCTTTTGCTGCTCCATTCCGACTCAGCTTTTTGTGTTGTGCTTCCAAGCTGCTTTGCTTTGTATGCTTGTTCACTAGCATGGAGGTGACAGGAATACTGTCCTCCCAAGTGCTGAGTGACAAAGAAGACATGATTAGGATTCTAGTCACTGTCACTTGGCAGACAGCAGAGTTGCAGAAGGAACAATGTGTGAGCAGGAGAGTTGCATGGGAGCAGATGCAGAAGAGACCAGGGAGCAAGGAGAGTGAGGTGGTGGAGCATAAGAAGCAAGTTGTGTTCTGTTTCTGTTTAGACACAGTGTAATTTCTTTGTGATGACCTTATTTAGGAAGCTACCTTGGGAATCTGTAAAAACGGTAACAAAAAAAGGTGACAAATTCTTATAGTAAATTCTGGTTCAATAACCAGGCACTGTATCTCTGTGGCAGCAATGAGGAAGCAAGGGATGGATCAAAGGTATCAAAATGTTCCTTGGATGTTCTGTTTGCAAGAACGGGCAAAACCTGGGGTTAGCAAAGTACAATATTATGGTTCAGAACTCTCAAAAGAATCTTGATTTGCTTGAAAGCAATTTGGCTCTTAAGAATGTAGTTCTAAGATAATTCTTGGATAAATCCAAAATATCCATTCATTGGAGTGAAAGTAATATCTTATATGCAGCTGGGTTTTTGAATTATTTTTTAATTCTAAGTTATAATCTGAAATATCCCTGCTACAGTGTCCAAACATAATGAACACATGTCTAATACTTGGAATATTTATGCAAGCAGGATGAGACCTAACTGGAGACTTAAGCATAATTTAGTGCCACTGCAGTGTAACTTATGTTGTAGAAGGAAGTAAGTTTGTGTATTTTTTCTGTTTTGTTTTGTTTTGTTTTTTTTTAATTGGGCTTCAGGTTTGTTTTCATATGAACCTAAGGTCTTGGAAATTTTTATGACAAATGTTGTTCCTTAGGTCATAACTTTAAAGAACTTGGGTCAGGCTTGCACACTGTCGGAACATATTAAGTTGAATCATCTGAGCAAAAATAGATCACCAGAGAGGAGCAGCTGAATCTCTTGCAGGCAGATCTCCTCCTCTTCCCAGGGTGGGCAGGGCAGGAACAGCATCAGCTGGAGGGGAGACAGCTGAGGAGGTGAGATAGGAACTGCAGAGGAAGTAACATTAGCAGCTGACAATAACTGCTTCCAGAAGGATGTCTGTGTGATTGGGTGTCTCCTGCTTTGAATAAACTTTTATGTTCATAGAAAGATGTTGCCTCAGTTCTCTCTGCTAAAACCCAGATACCTCTGAGGTTCTGCAGTCAGCTGCCACTTGGATGAGAAGCAACAATTTATGTCAAACAAAATCCACGTGGTCCTGCTTTTGGTCTGTGGTTCTGGCCATGCTGTAGTGCTGCCACTGAGTGATGTTTAATTTTATGTTGAAAAGGAAATTGAAAATGAAACAGGAGGATTCAGGGTCACGATAACACCACGTTGTTTTTCTGGATTCTGAGAGCCACTACTCTGATGGTATCTGGATAGTTCCAGGAATCAGGAAATCACAGCTTTTTCCAGGAGCTGAAATTGCTTCTAGTTTTTCTGGCTTAGGTATCAATGTGTCTGTGGTTATCTGTTACCAGCATTGTAAAGTAAGCCTGGGTGGATTAGAGAAATGTTCCACATGGCCTTCAAGTACAGATAAGAACTGGGTTTGCAGTCAGGCTCCTTTAAGGTAATTCTTTTTGGTAGCCTTTTGTCCCTGCAATTTGAGTTCTGTTCTGTGTCATAAGGACATAAAGATGAATGTAAACAGGTTTTGTAATTAAAATCAGTAAAAAAAAATTAACTTGTTGCATCCTTGTTGTGTAATCACCTTTTTAAGACTTCTAAGCTTTTAATAACTGAGCTGATGTTTTTTTATATATATATACAACAAATGGTTAAAAATAACAGCTAGCTTTCAAATAAGTATTGCCCATACCCTTAAATAAATAGGTGAATAAGCTGGTTATAGGCCTGCTGAGTTATTAGAACACAAAAAGTTAAAGAATATGGGGAGCATTAATACACAGCATGTATAATTACTTGGCTGCTTAGCTTTACAAATAACACAGAAATCAAGTTATGCTTAGCTGAGTACAGAATGTAGCACAAACATGCAGAAGGGTGGCTTTGAAATGACCCGTGCTAAGTACTGAGGTGTAATAATTAAGCATGAAAACAGCTTTCTAGGAGACCTCATCTGTTCTCTGATATCCAAAGGGTTTCTCCAGCATTTTTACCATCTTCTACCTTGCACATCAAGTCTTCTGTGAACAGCATGGATTTTTCTTTTTAGATCTAGTTCATGTGAGGATAGGCCATCAGAGACATTCTCCCTGGCATTTAATTAAGACAGTGTCCTATCTGAAAAGGAGTCCTATCCTACCTGAAGAATGGACCTGATTGTATAAAATGATGCTTTTATTGGGAAGGGTTTTGCCAGATTGAGTGCAGGAATACACAGTCATATTATCATCAATGACCTTTTACATTGGTTTTCTCATTCCCTGCTTTTATTATGGGATAATAATCAGTTTATGAATACTGGTAAATATTGCCATGAAAACAGCCAGTAAGTCAGCACTGAAATCCACTTGTAATTAAATATTAGGTGTAGTTTCAGTTAATGCTGTCATGTTTATTCAGTGGGGTCTTGCCCAGTGCTTAGTAAACAAATCTAACAAATGGATGTGAGAGCTTTCAGAATGAAACTTTTCTGGATTGCCTGACAGGCTTTCCATTATTCTTTTTTTCAATAAGTTGACCCGTTTAATGATAAAAATGCCTGTGAGTATAATTAAATTGAATGCTGTACTTCAAGTGACCCTCTGATTCATGGGCATTTGCTGTAGAAAGAACAAAAATAAAATTAAAGCCTTACTGAAAGGCACAGTAATTAAGTCTCTCCATTTTGATTATTAGCAGCTGGGATGGGAACAGTGGAGACAGAAAGAATATTGCTAAAGGAAGAGGCTGCCAGCAGAATGTACCTGAAGATCTGTCTACATGGGAGATGCTGCCCTAGGAAAAAAAAAATATATACTTTTGTTTTAAATAGGCCAGGCTAAGAAGAACTGAAATCATTCCAGAATCAGTTTTTACAGAGAGATGTAAAATTGTTGGTTCTTCAGTCCTGCATCTTTTTACAACCATAAATGAGCACCCCTGGCTGAGGAACAACCACATCATGTTTTATCACCTGCATAAATGCCTGGGGGATTTTGCTCTGGTAGAGAGTTGGCTTCTCCTTCCTTAAGGGTTCAATGGAAATGTGAAACACAAAGCTCTGGACCTGAGAAAAGCTGCAGCATCCCCAGGCAGGCACTGTGTTATTGGGTGCCTCTTTTGGATGATTAAGTAACTAATCTGATTCTAAAAGCAAACCTTTCTGTTGCTTTGGAGTTAGGGCCTGATTACAATTCATAATTAGTTACCTCAATTCCCATTGATTGCAGTGAGAGTTAGGACACCCCAGGATCTGTGTGCTCAAGCTCTACATTCTGCAGGCAGAAGACAGCTTTTATGTAGGGCAGGCACTGGAGGGGGACACACACTGTTCCTGCAGGTTACATTATGAGGTTAATTAATAAGGGCTATGCCCTGGAGACACCCCAGCTCTCCAGTTACCCTCCTTCCTTTCAAGGAAAAGAGCTAAGGGAAATTTCACATGTTTTTAATAGAATAGAAAAACCAGAGAAAATAGGGCTGAAAAGCAGCTCAGGAGGTCATTGAGTCCATCTTCCTACCTCAAGGTAGAACTTGCTAAATCTAAACCATAGCCTGAGAGGTCCTTCTCTGACCTCGTCTCTAAATCTCTGGCAGTGGAGATCCCACAACTTCCTTATGCAGTCTATTCCACTTCTTGGGAATT
Organism: Phaethornis superciliosus; assembly: GCA_023637945.1. NCBI lineage: Eukaryota > Metazoa > Chordata > Aves > Apodiformes > Trochilidae > Phaethornis > Phaethornis superciliosus. The sequence goes on along the minus strand of JAJQWJ010000023.1, from coordinate 2,978,646 downwards.
TTAGTTACAGGTGGAAGCTTTTTCTTCCTGCCTAGTCTGAATCTCTCCTCTTAAATTTCCTCAGTAAGGTTTTATCCCTTCCACATCAGCACAGCAAACAACATCATGTCTTCATCTGATTCTTTGTTTCACATGTGAATTATTGTGTTTCCTTATGCATCATCATTTTATTCATTAACATTTCCTGAACTTTTGATCATTCTCATTTCTCTTTGATTGCTTCCCTCTATCGTTTGCATTTTAAAACCCAAGATCTTCCTGGCAGCTGAAGGAGTTTGCCTATTATCTAGCTGAAAGGGGAAAAAAAAAAATCATGAAGGAAAAAAGACATTATTCCTTGAATCCAGCAGGCATTACAGAATGGCTGCAGCTTGAGCATCCTTTTGGATGCCTGTGGGAGGCACCTCAGGTGAGCACTGGGATGGAAGGTGAGGAGTTTTTGCAGGGCTGGAAGTCACTGCAGGGGCTCTGTGGCTTAGGGTTGGCAGCAGGGGCCCAGCAGTGAACTGGGGCATGCATTCACTCTGCAGCCATCTGTTGGGTTTTTTATCACAGCCTGCAAATCCTTCATACTTCAATCTTAGCTTTGTCTTTCCAAATCTGAATGTTGGGTGTTGGGTTTTTTTCCCTCCCCTCAAAGGGCAATGAATTTGTGATCAATACAAATCCAGGAAGGGTTGAAAGAATACGCCTCACAAAGGAAAATTTTGGGGTGCCTTTGAATTTTTTTTTCTGCCAGTTCCTCTCTGTTCTTTCAGTAAACTCTTTTCAAGCATTGTGCTGCAGGTTCCTTGCCATTGAAGTTGACCGTGGGGCACTGGGGTTTGGGGACAAAAAAGCAAATGGATGATTTTTTTTTTTTTTAGTATCTTCTGCATTTGCCAAGCTGAGGATTCTGGTGTCTCCTGGTGAGTGGTTTAGGCTTCACCCAGCTGGGTGAATTTTCTTATAAAAGAGTTACTAGGGTTTGAGTTAATTTGCCTTAATGGGAAAAAATCAAAAGTACTTATTACCTATCCCACTGTATGATGATGCAATATATCAAGCTGAGTCTAGCAGAAATTTAAAGGAAAGTACACTATCCATTTTTCAATTTTTCTGTGGTTTTATACTGAATTGTATTAACTGCTGAGTGTTGCTGTGATATGTGTTGTGTTCCCTATAGGAAGGGTAAAATCAGGTAGCATATAGGCAAATTTAAGATTTTTGACAATGAGAGGATGGGTTTCACTTGTTTAAAAGAAGGTAAAGTCATAGCTTAGGGTTTACATATTATGCATGAACAACCTTGAAATATTGTGCTAAAGGAGAGGGCAGTAGAATGGCTTTAAGAGGATATTCTGAAAGTAAATTATGTGTTTTGCCTGAACACTCTGAATGTGTCTGGAGGCTGATGTTACTTCCACTGGAAGATTCAATCCCAACCATACACTGCAGTGGGCTTTGTCTAACAGCCTTTTTCTGTCTCAAATTTATGTAAATCTAAGTGTCTCCCTGAGTACTCCCACTTACTGAGAGTTTCATCAGGAAACAACATCAGATTAAATACATATAGTGAGAAGTCAGCTTGCCTTTTTTTTTTTAATTGTTTGCTGCTTTAGTTTCCTTAAAATACTACACTTCTCACAGGCATTTTATCTCCAACAGTGAAACACAGAAGGATATATAGAGACTGATAATTGGAATATCCTGTAGTACAGCCAGGACATTTTTACATCTAATTTCCTCTATTTCCTGAGGAAATCTCATGTTTCACATGTCTTTTTCTGCACCTTCACATCACCACAGTCCCTTTTTGGAGAAAATAGTCCTGGAAGGATGTCTAAAGAAAAGTTTGGAAGTCTTCTCCATGAATCCTCAGCTCTTCAGACTGGGGCAAGACAAAGCAGAGGAGTGCCTGGAAGAGTCAGTTTGCATTGGAATAAGGGGTGGGATGTGGGTGGGTGAAAATTTAACAGATGGAGAGGAGCAAATGTCTGATTATTTCTCCCATCTTGGTCCCATATCAAAGGTTGTGGTGGATATAAGCTGCAGAAGTATCTGCAGTCCTGACTTAATGTTACTTACTGGTTCTTTCTCTTATCATCAGTCTCTCAGTGGTTTCCTTTAATAAATTCCAGAGAGTAGCTGCAATGAAAGAGAAATACTTTTTAACTTGGAAGTGAAATATTATCAGCATGTCAATCTCTCTTATGAATGAAATGCCTGAGACATTCACATTATAAGAAAGACATCTTTAATTATTGTAGTAACACACATGCAAATTAATCTCAGTGATTCTATTAGGTTTTTTCTTCCTTTCTTTTTTGGTAAGAGAGCTACTCAGACATGGTTTATTGTACATTATTTTTCTCTTCCTTGCAAGCCTTTCATAACCACTATTAAATGTCAGAGGAAAGCTTTGATCACTGAGGTGTTAAAATCAGTAAGATTCACTGTTGTGTTCAATTGAGATCACATTAAACCCAACACATGTACTAAAAAGGGCACAGATACTCCTCCTTTTCCAGCTGAATTGAAGTTTTCTATCAAAACAGACATTTTCTTTTTAACAAGACTAGATTTCTATGTAGAGAAGATGTCTGTAAATGCTAATATTTGTTTGCAGTTTTCCCATTTTTCTTCATACTAGGTAGATGGAAGCCATATATATTTTACAGGTGGAAGAACACTGCAGGAATACTTCTTTGTTCCTTTAAGTCATTGCTGCCAGGGAAGGGGCACAGCAGAGACACAAAGTCCTCATCAAATGCAGAAACCCTTTTCCCTCATGTCCAGGTCTCTGGTTGTTTCCTGTGATGCCATCTACTGAAGAGTAATGAAATTTTAATTTCTTGTTTGTTTTTTTTTTTTTTAAAAAAAAAGGGAAGATGGAGGAATAATACATTAAATATTTTTTTAATTTAGCCCCCTTGATCAGAGACTTTAAAAAATATGTAATTTACCCTCCTGTGTTTTCTAAATTAAGTTCACTTTTTCCTAACATAATGGTGATTCATAGCTAAAAGGCAGAAGAGACTCATGGAGAATTGTGCAGTTCTGCTTTCTTCTTGACAAGCTGTGCTAAATATAAAGAATTAATGCCTAACTGTAGATGGGGGAGCTGGGCAGTTTTCTTTATTGGATTTTTCAGACCTCCTGCCATGGGGAAGAGAGCATGGTTGGTCTTGGTTGTGAATGGCAGAGGGAAATGGATTTGCATTCCTGGGTGCATTGTTTTCCCTTCCTTTGTTTGGTGGCTCCTTGAGCTTATGTCTCAATTTTATTGTCAGGAGCATTTTCTTTTGCTGCCTGTAGGACAGTGTGCCAGTGCCAAGGCTCCAACCTTGTTTTGGGAATTAATTGATTTCCTTGCTGTCTTTGGTGCTAATATGAATCTCTCAATCAAATGCATGATTTCAGCAAAAACGTGGCATGGCTGAGGATTAAATAACCAGCTCTGATCAAAAAGAACAGGCTGAATATTAGAAAACACAGAATTTTGATGAAAGGCTGAGATTTTTGTCACCAGTCTATTATTGTTTTATAACAAAGCTACAGCATATTACACTTGTTTCATTTCCTTGATCCCTGAGGAGCTCATATTGCTGCCCTTGCATTCATCCTGGTTTCATATTGCTACAGATTAATATTCTAATTTGAATTAGGATTTTAGTTCTCAAATAAAAACAGAGCTAATGAAAGCTTAATCCTTTCACACAGTGTGGACTGATCACACTTCTTTTCTGCATATATAAAAATGTACAGTGTTTTATACTTGTCAAGATTTCTGGAAGTTTGGGGTTGTGTTTGCTTCCCCTCATACTATAGGAAAATAGCCGAGTTTAATTATGCAAGCTGCTTCATTTGCATTTCTGAAAGTGTTTGATGTCTTCAGCTTGTGCCAATTCAAGCCCCTAACATTTCATTCCCTATAACTTCAAGAAAGATCTAGACCAGCACCCTGTAAGCTTTCCCTCTGCTTTTTACAGTACTTTTTAGCATCAGATTTTAGAATAATATCTGTGACTACATGGATGAAGTAGGATTCATCCTATATTCTCTGGATATCATGGGAGCAAATTGTCCACCCCACAGCCAGCACTGAATTATGACCACAGCTCTCATCCTACCAACCTGAGACAAAGAAATGAGGAGGTCATTAAGTGCTGTTGGACCCAGGGACTTCCACAGGAGAGAGACAGAGGAGGAGTTCACTAAAGTAAATCCAATAATATTTGATTGGTAAGTCTTAATTTTGTAATGTGCTGTCCTTTCCCAGCACCTTCTATCTAAGGATCAAAACATCGTTTCCAGGTAGTAATGAATTAAATTTCACAGTACTCTTTTAAAGCTTTAAGGCACTGAACCTACTTGACAGCTGGATGGATGGATGGATGTGTAGGGATCCAATGATTTGCTGGCAGCTGTGTCATTTATCAGCTGCAGAACTGGGAGCAGAGCTCCCTCTCCTATCACATTTTATCTTCCAATTTACCACCCCTGTGCTATTATAGCTCAAGCCTTGCTTTAACATTAACTTTTCCTACGTTATCTCTGAGCTCAGCTGGGGTTCCTGATTATTTTTTTTCTGGGTGTATGATTTTCAATCGAACCAATCACAGTTGGGTCTTTCCTGGTGACTCCATGCATCGATAAGAAGCTCACTCACACAGCTTCACCACCTGTATTTTTATTTCAAAACTACCTGCCCTTGAGGCAATCTTTGTGCTGCCTGGCTGCACTTCTGATAGCTCCAGTTGCATGCTATTAGCAGTCTCTTACAGCTAAATCCAACAAGAAGAATTCATTGCTATTTTTCAGTGTGTATTTATTATACAGATTTTTTAAAATATATTTTAATTTTTATTTACGTTTGGTGCTTTCTTGACAGTTAAAAATTCAAGCACTCTCACAGCTCTTCTCATGCTCTGTTTGAACTCCTTCACAGAAATCTCTGCTCCAACTGAGAAAGCATACTTGCATTTCATCCTTACATGATTGCCTCTCCCTGACTTTGTTCTTTTCTGGTTACAAAGCTGCTTTCCTAATTTACTGCTACCCTTAGTCCAGGATGTGCCTTTCTGAGGCCTCTTTGTTCCTTTATTTTTTTAAGGCCATTATTTTTGCTAGATTTGGCACTGGCTGGGTGATTTGGGGGCAAAACTGATGTTTTGATTTTCAAAATATTAGTTGGCACAGTGGTTTAGTGATGTGTTTTCTGGGTTAGCTGTGTGCTTCTGTGTGACTTCAGATCTTCTGCCTCTTTTTCCCAAGGAGTCTGTGGTGATTGTTCATACTGAAACACACACACACGTGTATACAGACATACATGTATTTCAGCCTTGAACGTTGGGTATTTTTCTTCAAATCAAGTGTTCAGTTGGATGCCAAAAAACAGTGAAAGAAGGAGGATGTAGATTGAATATCTAAGTAGACAGGTGATTCTAACCATTCTCATTTTTATTGAAAATCCCATCAAAGGTGTAGAAAATTGAGATGAAATTCACATTATTCTGGTTAAATTTTGACTTGGGTAACTTCAGTTCCTATATAGATTCCCCTCTTCTTTCTAGCATAGTCCATTTTTTGTTGTTTGTTCAAAGCAGTTGTGGAACATTTCTATCCATGGTTAGCAAGCTGCTGTTTTTCATCCAAGGTAGCTTGTATGTCAGTGCTCGTAGAAGTAATAATTTATTTTTAGATTCTAAATCAATTGGGAATGTGTAAGGCACCGTAGATATAGAAGATAATAATTTGTCTCCAAAGGTTCCTTATTTTTTATTAATGTTTTGCTTTCATATTCTCTTCTGTCTGCATATCACTTACTCCCTGAATATGTATTGCCATTGTAATTGATAGTGTGACTCCTAGGTAACTCTCTTAACTGCTGATTATAACTGTGACACTGCTCCATTTGAAGAAGCTTTGAGCCTACTCATCACCAGGGCTGAGTCAGTCCTCACTCCTGTATTATTTACAATCCTGCTTCATGGAGCTTCAAACAAATTCTGTTGTGTTTGATGAAGATGTCTTCTGAAGTTTTTTGCCAGATCCTGATTTAACTTCCAGAAAATGGTGCTTGTTTGCGTTTGTTTATCTCCTACAGAAATCAAACTCCAAGTTTGGCACACGGATTCCCCATTCCTCTGTGGGTCTGGCTATACAGAGTCCAGACATGGGACAAAGACAAGGCAGCACCACTCATTTTCATCCCCTTTCCATTTTTATTTTACAGAAGCTATTGTGCGCCAGCGCCTGTCTTGAGGCATTGTGTAACAGATTCTTTCTTCTATTTAGAGCTCATCTGCCTTCTGAAGAGATCACAGGTTTAATAATAAACTTACAGGAAAAGATGACAGTCTTCCTTGAGGGGGGTAAGAGGAAGAAAAGGTGTTGGGTTACTGAGCTGCCTTAGGCTGGGGGCAGCATTACTGCCCCTGAGGTCAGGAGGAATCAAACAATGCTGATAGAAACTGGAATGAGTGGGGTTTCAGAAAAGGCCTGGTTCTTTTGCATGAACAGAACCCCAGATTTTGGTGAGTAGGCAGGGAGAATTTGTGTGCTATTGAGAAGTCCGTAGCAGACAAACAATGTCTATCATCTTCAGAGATTTACTTTGTAATGTCATAGCTAAAAAAGGTGACAGCTCTTATGCTCAGTTGACCTTCGAACAGTGATTGGAATGTGCACACAGTTGTTTGGGTTTGAGGTTTGTTTTTTTTTTTTTTTTAAACGGTGCTGGAAATAATTTTAGGACGTGTTTTCCAAGTTTTAAATAATTCACTGTCCCTTGCAGGCTGGGAGAGAAGCTACGGCACTGCAGGCTTGTTTGAAATCCTCAGCTGGTTCAGAAGCAGTTCCTGTAGCCTTTGTGCGCAAGAAGTTCTATATATAGCTGCCTACTGCAGGCAGGCCGGGTGGCACGCAGGCTCAGGATCTGCTTTACCCCAAGCTAAAGCCACCTTCCTCATCTCCTGAGCACGGTCACTCCTCTGACGTGGCACCTTCAGCACAAGTGCCTGAGGAAAATCAGAGTGCAGGTTTCAAATAAGCCTCTGAACTGGGAGAGTGGGGAAGCTGAGCCAAGGCAGGGGGAGCAGGGAGGCACAGGGATCCGTGTCACTTAAGCCTGCTTGATGGTTTGGATACTCTGGCTCATCCCTGCCTGATGGAGCTGGTTTCAGATGCCTTAATAACCTGACATGAACTGAAAGTGCTATTCCCCCTCCTTCCCTGTTACTTTAGCATTTGGCAGCAAGAGGGTTTTTAGTTTTTTTTTTCACCTCTCCACCTTTTAATTTGTTTTCTTCTTTTTACTCCTCAGAGACATTACAATTTGCAGCGTTTCCTGATGTAAGTGGATCCATACAGAAAGCAAAGGTGAACTGTAAAAGGAAAACTGGTTCAAACTTATGTTGCTACAAGAACTCCCCCAGTCCTCCTCCTTTGTGGGCAGGGTTCTCCTTCTGAATCAGTTGTGTGTAGTGAGTTCCACACTGGTGCAGTCAGTCCCCTGTGGTGTCAGACAAGGTGGGAAAGCAAAGATGTTCCCCAAATTTCTACTCAGATGTAGCTCAGCAAAGACACCTTCCATCAGTCAATCAAGACAGATGTCTGGATGCATTTTGAAGCCACAAAGAGCATAAAGTCAGATACTGTTTGACATAACTTGCCAGGTATTGCCAAGATAATTTCTGTTCCTGTTGTTTTTTGTGTGCTTGATGTTTTGTAATGTGACCTCTTAAAAAAAGAGGCGTAGAGGAGAGACGGGACTTGGGATTTCCATGTTCCACCCTTGAATGTGAAGATGGATTTACCATGGTAAAATGAAGATGACATCTGTGCTTTTTTCCAGCTGAAGGGAAGAGGGAATGTACTTTATTTTGGAGACTCTCTCTTACCCTCTCTTCATGAATGTGATTATTGATGATGGATAGCAGTAGGTTTGGCTCTTGTCTCTTGAGGAAATCCTCTAAAGCAGGATGGGAAGGAGAATATTTTCCAGCCTACGGAAAAACATCTATAGGCTGCCACTAAGTCATTCAGGCAAGAGCAACCTAAAGCCCTAATGCATTTTATCTGCCTTTCTGTTCCTCAACACTATAAATAATTCAGATCTGTTGGCTTAACTACTACTGGTAACTGTTATTTATTAAGAATGACTGAAATAACTCTGTGGCTCAGTAGAACAGAATGCATTAGGGACTTTATCGTGAAACAGATTAGTAAAACATTTTGATTGTCTTGAAAGACAAAAAAAACCCTAAACCCCTAAATCCTCCCATATTCTTTCTGGAAAGGAGGTGATCTTTCTGGAGTAAGTAGAGGTTTCTTCCTTTAAAAGCTCACACCCTTAGTGCCCCATTTATCCCTCCAGCCTGTGTGCATCAATGTCAGTAATTTTGAACTTGAGGTTTAGTTAAAATCTTTAATTTGGCCCACTGTAAAATTTTTGAGTCTACTAATAGTTAAAAACAGAATTATTTTTAAGGGTACTGAATAGTCTTTTCATGTTTGCTTTCAATTTTATTATCTTCCATGTCACGCTCAAGAGAGAGTAGGTAAAAGAGCAGCAGTATGTGCTGGTGAAGATTCTTTTGTTCCATTCCCACTTGATGGATAATTAATAATATCTGTCCCTTCTTGGTACTGTTCATCCTTAGAGCTGAAATTGCTTTCCAAAGGTCAGTGTCGTTATCCCTATTTGCAGACCAAAAATGAAGTCACTGGGAGGGCTAAGATCAGGCACGTATCTCTCCAGCAGGGAGAGGTTTGGCTGTACATCCTGAGATGTATTACTGTATAACACCAGAATGCTTTTGCAAGTCAACTGATTATAAATGGTGCGTTTGGAATAAATTTTGTATCACAAAAGAGTTGACATCCAGGACTCAGATGACTAATTATCTAATCTTACATCTGGCATAAACACTGGAGCCATTTGTATGATGAACTGCGTTTCACAAGAGTGAGAAGGGAGCAGGAGAACATTCTCTGCTGACTCAGTGGTCATAAATCTTCTGGGGTGTTTTTTTGCCTTATATTTGATATTTGCTCAATGAGCTGAAAGAAGTTAAGTGATCAAATGTCATTTGAAAATCTTGGCCTGCAGGTTTTCTTTTTTCTCATTTACAGGAAGATAAATATTGCAAAACAAGCACAGTTATTTGGGGACCAGCTCTCTGCTGGGTTACTGAAAGTTGTTTTTTGAGTGGGTACTGAAGATTAATTATCTTCACCCTTTTTAAAAGAAGATATTTTACATTCATTTGCCTTAAAAAGGTAAAGATATAAATGAAGTCATGTGTGCTGCTGTGAAGCATGTAGTTTCATTTCTTGAAATGAAGTTATTAACTGTAACAGCGCAATATCTGTTTCATTTTGATTAATAATCAGAGGACTTTGGCATGTTAATCTGCAACAAAACAGATGCTCTGAATTGTGTGATTCCTATTTAAATTTTCTGTCAAATTTCTACAGTATATCTCTCAGGTTAAGGCAAGTATCAATGAAAGTTTATTTTTAACAGCAAGAAAATAGAGATGAGTCAGTGCTGAATAAATTGTATGCCTGAACTTCTAGGGGCAAAGCGTCCCTGCTGTAAGAAAGTTTTCTGCAAAGTTTTCTTTTCTAGATAGTGTGGAATTAATATTTTACAGTAAGGAGAGAAATCATCAAAACCTCCCAATTAGGACATAAAAAACTTGAAATAAAGAAGAAGATATGTAAGTATCTTCAGAACAAGTTTGGACACTCTCATTGATTTCAGACAGCTTCTCATTCTGGCTTGACAACATCCAGAATTTATAAATTAAATTTGATATATACCGTGTACAGCTTTATGCTGATGTTGGCACACTTTCAGATGTAAAATTAAATTACTTTTTCCAATAAGGCAGCCTGGGTTGAAGCACGGATTCCTTTCTTTGCTAATGGAACTACTAGAAAGATATTGAATTATGCTGACTTTCAAATTGAGTGAGGGCCAAAGAGAGAAAAATCAATGACATTTTTAATGTCCTGTAGAGCTTTTAAACAGGCCTCAGAGCAACTGACTGTGAGAGAGCTGTTGTTGACATCAGTTTTCCAGTTAAGGAATGGACTTGGTCAGGTAAGGGTGCATCCTGCAGGGATCCCAGGAATGTTACCACCCCAGGCAGGGAGATGCTAAGTGGGCAGTGAGAGCTTTTTGGAAGGGGGGGCAGCAGTCTCTGGTTACAAGGGATGCCTGTCACTCCCTAAGCGTTTCTGTGGGAGCAGAGAATGCCCCGTGTAAATGTGCAAGCTAATCCCTGTGAAACAATAACAACAAACCCCAGAGGGCTCTTTTATCTCAGCAGAAATTCCTGAAAGTCAGGTGGATGGGTAATGCCAATAAATTAGCTCTATTTTGATCAGTTAATGATAGGTTAAATACTATGTGTTTGCTTTTACATAGCTGAATCCTAAAGATGTAAGCTTTATAGGAAGTGCCTGTCAAATACATGGCTTGCTGACACTTTTTAAATTTTATAGTAATATTTTTGTGATTTTGTCAAATGTATTTTATAGCAGTAATTAGAATTCTGTGACTTTCCAATCTCTCACAATCTTGCTGCTCAAATAGACAAGAATCTGATTAAGACAGAGGGAGACTGCTGTACAGATGACACTCTCAACATGTCAGTATTGTGACTGAGGTTCATGGATTATTTCTGTAATAAAATGGTTTGACTTCACATTCCTTCAAAGTCTAGGTTTACCTTTCTTTTAGTGACAGATGGCTGTAATATGGCTCTGAAGGACTCCAGTCCTAGAATATCATTTTCAACAGCAAACTTTGTCTCTCCCAACGCTTTGATGTAATGAAGAAAACTATCATACAGACACTTCTGGGAATTCAATTTCTTGCAGTAATTTGGCTTTCAGCTCCTGAAAGATTCATCTTGTGTTTTTAAGGGTTGTTCACATTGTAATAGACAACTCCTGTCATTTTAAAAGCTGCCTTTAATACTGGTAGCATCAGCTCTACAGAGATTGAAATATAAGTAACCTCAGAATTGCCATATTGTGAGAATGAGTTAGAGACATCATAGAATTAGGTTTCAAAGATAATACACAGACAATCTATTCAGTGGAATGGCTCTGTAGAAGCTGTTTATGTAGTTTGGTTCTCCCCCTCAGTGTCAATCCTATTTTAGTGACAGTCATTAAATCACAAACACTTAGGAGTGGCTTGTGGTCAGCAACCATTTGTCTTTTAAATGCCCAGGAGCCTTCATGACATTGTACCTCATCAAAGAGACAAAAGTGACCCTTTTATTTTGCCTTGCTTACATTTGTGTACTGCCATGTGCACTTTTCCCTCCAGAGGAAGGAAGCTGCACAGCAGAAAATGGAGCAGAGTTCTCCATCTGATTCCTGGGTTGAAAGGAGCACGTTGAAAGTTAAGGCTTTGGTTTGAAAGGTAAAGGCTGGTGAGCTGTGTTGTCAGAGGAAATCCTAGCAGCATCACTGGTAGAAGCTGATTTCAAAAGGTGGGTTTGGGAGGGAACAAAGCTTTTGTGCTTGCTCAGCCTGCCTGCCCCTCCCACTGATAAGATTAACCTCGCAGGCCCATCTCTATCAAATTCAAAAGATGTGTTGAGTCTGAAAGATAAGTGGATGTCTGCTCCTTTTCTGCAAATTGATGGCAGGGTGGGTGAGAATGGCCCTGGCCCCCTGCAGGTACCACCAGTGTCTGCACAGCATATGGTACACACATCAGAAAGAGTGTTTATTCGTAATAGTTTGTGTATTATATTTCTGTTGCTTACAACTGTCACCACAAGGACAGAATAATTTTCAATGTGACCAGGCAGCTGTCTCTGTGCAGCCTATAGATAGCAGCTTCCTTGTGTAGCACATTTTCAGCTCTTTCAAACAGATTTATCAAGCATCTTTACTGTCTCAACACTGCCAGCTCAAATGACTTCTCAAGGAGCTTTGGTTATGCAATATTTTAAAAGGTGCACTGTTTTTTCTTTTTTCTGTTTGTTTCCTTTTTTGTCTGTGTATGTGTTGTTTTTTTTTAGTACCTCACTGCAGCAGCTAAAATCTTGCACAGGATTTCACCATGTGTTAGGGGGGAAAACAGCCCATACTCCATTTGTCCACAAATGAAAAAATGAAAAAGCTGTGAACAGCTTTTAAATAAGCATCAAAACTTTCACCAGCAGAACAGCACTGGCCAGAGTGGGCTTGGAGGAGAGAGGGATGCTTTGTGAGTAAGAAGAGGAGAACCTGCAGAGACAGGAGCTGAAAATAGCATTTGCTTGACATAAGTCAAAGATACATCCATAATCAGTTTGGGGTGTAAGGGCTGCTGAGCAGAATATTCCTCTCTGAGCCTTGCCTGGCTTAAGAGGAGTTAAGAGGCAAACAGAAGCCCCTCAGCTGGTGTCTTTCTGCATGGCCACTGCAAGAGGAGGTGGCTGAAGGGGAGGGATGGGTCAACAGCAAAAAGATCTTCCCAAAGAATTTCTCTGCTCATCACTGCTGCCATTCACAGCATGAGAACTTCCAATAGTAAAGACTTTAGAGGCTTCTTCAAAGAGCTTCCGGGCTCTATCAGAAGCTCCATCTGGAAAAAGTCTCATGAGACCTTGGAGTGTTTTATAAATAAAAGCTGGGGACAAATGAGACTTCTTTTAAAGTTAATCTTACAAAACTTGCTTTCCATCATGGTTTTTGACAGGCCACACTAACACAGGGGCATTTACCAAACTGCATCCCTGGTGTAATGTCTTTTGGAAAGGGTGCACTTAGCTTGTCATCCCTACAAAGTCTTTTACTAAGGCAGCAAATTATAGGCCTTATGGGAATGTGCTGTACTTGGTTCTTTTCAGGTCATGTTCTTGGTCTTGGGTTGCTCTGTGAAACTCTATACCATGCTTTATACTGTTTGCCTGTGGAGCTGTTTTGTGTTGCAGCAGCCTGAATAGCACTTCTATTTAAATTGTTTTTCATTCTAACTAAAACAATTGCTGGTCTAGAGTGTCAGGGGATTCTTGAGGTAATAGGAACACTGTCTGGTTTGTGATTTACTCAGACCACTTTGGCCTTTGAAAGACACCAGTACATTTGGGTCAATTTTTCCTGCTTTGTGATGCTTTTGCTCAGTGATGCCTCAGCAGTACCAGACCATGGCAGCCTTGTCTGGTGCTGCACTGGTTGGATGTTCTGGCCAGGGGCACTTGTGTGCCTGTAGCATCATTTTCCCATCAGCAGTGCTAAAGCTCCAGGAACACCAGCATTACTGAGTTTTAAGAACTTGATGTCTCTCTTTCCTGGTTTTCTCCTTTTGAAATACTTCAGCTTTTCTAAAAATGTGGTTACCTTGTGCAGTTGTTTATGAACCCTGAGTTAGCTGCCTGCATGACACTAAACCTGCCAGTCTGGAGCTGTTGTTTGCCCCTGTGTTCCACTTAGAGTTTCTGGCAGCGTATGAGAACAGAGAATATGGAGTGAGAAAAGGAGTCTGAAAGCTCCATAAATCTTGTATGTATTGAAAATATCTCCCACAATCTTCTCTTCAGCTGTGCTCTTACCTAGAGATCTCAGCATATTTATGAACACTGAATTAAGCCTTCCCCAGTCCTCTTCCTCCTCCTCCTCCTCTCCCCTGGGAAATGACATTATCATCCCTTGTTTGTAGATGAGGAACTGAAGGTCTGAGTGGTGAAGTGACTCCTCCAAGGTCAGCTGCTGAATTAGTGGCATGGCTATGAATAGACATAGGCATTCCAGCTCTCTGCTAGACAAGATCATGCCCTCCCAGCTTCAGTTTGTCAAAACTTACTGACTAATGACCTCTGAGCATCTAGAATGTGGCAGAAGAAATTCTTTGCAGCAGCCAACAGGTAATCCCTAGTTATGCCAGCAGCTGACACAGTTCACCTCCCCTCTCCCCCTGGATCCTGGCTGCTTTTTTGTGTTTTTGTGAGGATGGGTGAGAGGCACCAGCATGGCAAAGTCTGATCATTCCAGTGGGGTCTTTGCTGTTTGGTGGGGTGCTGTAGGTGCTCCCCTGAATGTTCACTTTCCTGATGAAAACAAAGATCCCAGACATTCCAGATCCCAGTTCTTCATTTGTCTTGGCGTAGGAGTAATGAAGTGTCCTGATGGTGAGTGCAACATCTCATCTATTTTACAAAGAGTAAAAAAAACCTCCAGTGCAGTCTGCTCTTCCTTGAAGGGGAGAAGTAATTCAACTAAATGCCACTCAGGAGCCCAGGGAGAGAAGTAAATTTTGAGCAGTGCTAATCAGGAAGAGAAAGTCATCTGTCTGCAACTGGTCACTTCCCTGCTTACATGGCATAGTCCTCTAACAGCTCCATAAGAAGCTTTGTGATGAACAAATGTCAAGGGCAATTAAAATCTTAGGCCAACAGCTTGTTATTATTAGGACAAAGAGTGGCCAGACATAGAAGGAAAGCCTTCAGCTGATTTCTTTTCTCTACCTTCTGCATCAAAAGTGACAAGCTGCTCAGCCCTCAGTGGGGAGCTTTCATGCAATAAGAATTTAAGTTTGCCACCTCTTATTCTAGTAGCAGACCTTAGATTAGATTTAGAGCACAGAAGAATAGCTCAGAGAAAATATCTGGAAAGTCTTCACCAGTTAATTGCTATCAGGCAGGAGCAGAGCTGGTTGTTAAGCTGGTAACATACTAATATGTGGGCTGAGGTAAGCTTTTTCTCAAAGTTAGATCATGGAAACAGCCCACTTTGAGGCTTGATTTATTATTTTAGCAGAGTTATTCCAGGGTTGCCACAATGCAACTCTGGGTGTTCTGAACACACCCGTGCTGCCAGAGAATCAGGAAGGATGTATTGAAAATCCTCTAATTTATCTAAAAACATCTTTAGTGCCTTTATGTGCAGGTTTAGCATTGTAATGGGAACATACTCTTCTGCTTGATAAAGAGCTCCTGGTAGAAACTGGCTGCAGGGACATGTGAATAGTGTTTGGAGCTGACTGGGGCATGCACTGAGCACCTGCAGCTGCTGTTACCCCCCGTGACAACGATGGGAACTGGAAGTTCCAGGCCATGTCAGCAAGAGACCCCTGGAGAAGCTAAGGCAGACCAATGGGAAATACAAAATCATGCATAAGGAGGTCTGAAACTCCTCTTGAATGAGAGGATGTACATTAAGGTGGCCCTGGTTTGCTATGGATTAATTAACCATGGGAGATACCTGGTTTAATTAAGCTACAGTGAGATAAAGCCATTTTACTCTTGATAGACATCATTCATCAGGGGGCTTTTTAACCTTATGCACATCAACTTTGTATCTCCTCTGGCTTTGCCTTAACTTTCAGTGTCCCTTGGTGAGGTTTTGGACACACATACCTAAAAACTTCTCTTACCTTCTGGAATCCTGACTCCATATCTGAGGAGATATTGGGCAGAAAGGCCTAGGATAAGATAAAGCACACGTAGAAAATGTACACGGGGCAAGAGCTGCAGGACAGGCAGGGGGGGTCAAGTCTAAGTTAGAAAAGCATTACATAGAGGTTATGAAATGGTACATTAAAACTTAAGAACATAAGAGTGAAACAGGGTTACTAAAAGCCATATGGTGAGTTTAAAGTCTTGCTGCAGGGTTGTGGTGCTGCCTAGCAAAGTAAAAATCATTTGTTTTACAAATCTTAGTTCAAATTCCTGTTTGTTTATAGAAAAATATTGTTATATATTTCCCTGACTGCAGATAAACTTGATAAATCAAAATATCTGAGGGTTTATTTTTGGTTTTGTTTTTTTCTTTTCTAGTAACTGCCCTTCATATTTGGCTTCTGCTTTAGCTAGAGCAGCTTCAGATGAAGTCCTTCAGAGTGATCTTTCAGCACACTACTTACCAAAGCACGTGGACAATGCAGATGGGATCATACGTAAGTACACCCGTATGGCTTCACATGGTGTGGAGCTTTCACTCACACTGTGTCCAGGAACACCCTGCAAGTGATTCATAGGTGTTTGAAGTCAGCATTGGTTTCAGTGATCCATCTAGTCTGACCACCTGAATAGTACTAATTTTTCATCAAACTAATTCCTTCTACCTGCTAGCTAAACAAAACTGGACTAGATTTCTTGTAAAGGGATATCCCATAGTGCTGCAAAAAAGCTAGTGGAGAATTTCTTGGTCAAAGCTTTCTCATCATTGAGTCTTGTCTAGTTTCAGCTTTTACTATTGAAAGCTTTCTCTACTTTAAATGTTTTTCTCTGGTTGTACTTGCACTTCATCAAATTTTTGTTCTGTAAGGCTGAGAGGAAGTCACTGGTTACTTTTAAGTGCACCTCCAGAAGACACTTTCTGGTGGCCCCAAATTTCTTTATAAGGACTTCAGGCTGTGTGGTCCTGCCTCTTGCTGGCAAGTGCCAGTGGTCCTCTTCCATCCTTAGAGCAAAGTCACATACATGTGGGAAGAGACAATTGAATTCTATTACAGTTAATATAGTTCTTACTATGGATTTTAACTTTTAAATCTAGTTTTAGAAAAGGATAATATAAAGGTATTTTATGACTAAAAGGAAAATTTCCTTTTTTCTGTTAATCTGTGTGACCTAACAAGCTTTTTTGCAGCATCCAGCTCAAAACTGGGCACCCTAAATCATTTCAGGATTCTGCTGACTTAAATTACCTTGAAAAGCTTTCTCAGGTGCCATGAAGAAAAATGTTTCTCATATGCATTGAGAGGAATTCTGTCATTTGCTCTTGAAAATCAAACCACTTTGTCTGTTCCCTCTTTTTGTGATAAAAAAAAAAAAATTAAATAGTCCTGGGGATAAGTAGGGTGTATGAATCTGGGCCTTCAAAGAGGAAGATTCTGCTGTGTTTCTCAGAGGCCTTTGGAAACCTGAGAAACAGCAAACCATAATGTGGGTTCCCTTTTTGTAGGTATTGCTGCCTTCTCCTGCTGAGCAGGTAAATGGAATAGATTTGTCATTGTTCTGGCTGAGCAGCCTTCATTAATTTCAAATTGAGATCTCTGAGACTTGCATAAATATTTGACAGTCTCCAAGGAAATGTTGACTAAGCCTCCACATAGAATATCTAAAGAGTTCAACAAAAAGGGAAAAAAAAAAAAAAAACACCACAAAATCCTCACACCTACAAAAAATGTCATCTAAATATATCTACAGCTGTGATATGCAGATACAAACATAGATTGATAGGTACAGGCTATAGCAGGCACTGGAAATGTGACTCCAGATGCAGATGTCAAGGTGAATTGACAGTATGAAGGTACTTGAAAATAACCTACACCTTTACAGGTGCAAGGTGAAGTGTTACAAGATGAAAGTAAAGAGGGAGAAGAAGGGAGAGAACATCTTCTGGACCATGGCAAAGCAGTGGTTTCATAGGAATACTGCAAATTCAAATTATTTGCCATAAATGATAATTTTCCAAACAGCATTAGCTCAAGTGATGCAAGGTTTGGTGAGGAAAACCATACATAGAACTAGGGGGAATCATGCAGGACTGAAGGAAATTCCATTGCAAAAGGGCAGCAGCTGATGTTCTCAGCAGGAGTCTTTTGAGGAAGCCAGGCTGGTTACTTAGAGGAGAGCTGAGGCTGATGAATGCCCTGACTGGTACCACAGAGGGAAATTTTCATGCTTGGAAAGGAAACAAAGGGAACTGTAGCAGGTGGTGAAAATGGGATTTCTACCTCTTGAAGTTGGTGTTCAAAGTTCACTGTCTCCCCTAATGATGTTTGGATTGCTGCAGAATGTGAAACCAAGCTGAGTTTACCTGGCTGGTTTTGATATTCAGTTCTGTGTTCTCTTTTCTTACTAATCCACAAAGTTTTTTACTGTGTTACACAAGGAGGCTTTTACCTGATTTGCCTCAAACTTGATTTTGCTAGGGAAAAATATAAGTAATTCCAAATTACCTCAGTGACACATTTCACTCTGGGAATTGCAATGTGACAAATCATATTGCATGCTTAGGAGTGGGAAAAGCAGTTATTGGCATGCTGGTGGAAAGGAAATTCCAAGCTTAATGAAAGAAGAATACTAATCTTAAAAGGAGAATTGTTTGGAGTGTATAAATATAGGAATGCAAGAACATGGACCTGTTGTATTTGAGGTGACCATGTGTCTTTGCATATCAAGAAGATCTAAGAGTCACAGTCCATGCCTGATGCTCCTCTTCCAGTTGCACTGGGGTGGAGAAATTGCTTCCAGGAGAACTGAAAGACATTTTATTTCCTTTTTGAAAGGCCAGGTTAAGATTGTTTAGTTTTCTTTTTACTGGAAGATGATGTTCATGTGTGGGCTTGGCATGGTAGAGGAACCACCAAAAGAGGCTGGATAGTAGGACCACATTGCATGGTGGAGGTATCTAAAATTTTGAGCAGACTTCACAAAGCAAATCAAAGTCCCATTACCCAGTCTTCCCAAGTCCTAGGAGGTGGGATAAATATAGCCAAGATGCAAAGAGGTCATTGACTCATCAGAACCTGAAGTTTTTACTTTGAGGAAAACCTTGGCCACTGGCTTGATGTCTACAAACCTTGGGATTGATCCCCGTTGTCACGCTGTCTGCATTTTCAAGCAAGGTCTTAAAATTCAAGTACTAAAGAGCAGAATCTGACTGCTGGAATTCTACCCTGACTTTACCCTACAAGAAGTCAGTTGTCTCTGGGAACAATTAGTGCCTGAGCTGGATTTCCCACTAGCTGTGGTACAACTGAGCACTACTTCCAAGGCTGGGGATTTGGGAGCAGCAGGAGGGAAATGAAATTCTCCGTGGCACGACCGCAGTGACAGCTGAGTCAGCCCTGGCTCAGTGCTGCAGCATTAACAATTGATGAGTAATTTACAGCTGTGAGGGGGTGTTGGGTGTTGTGGGCCTTTCTCCTGTTTGAACCTCAGGAGCAATTACTGATGATGCTGACACTACTGCAGGGGGGGAAGGTGTTGGGAAGCTCAGCACAGCCAATGGTTCCCTCCCTCCTTCCCAGTGACGCGCTGAAGCGTAGCAGCCACGTGAGCTGGAGACGTGCACCATCTCCACTGGGGAAAAAAAAAAAAAAAAAAGGGATGAGCAGGTCTGTAGGGTCTGAAAAATGTAATCTGGACATGCCAGGTTTTAATGTTCCCTCTTGAAATACGTTTCCCAACAAAGCCATTTCTGGTGGCACCAGTGAGAGGGTTACACGTGTTGGGGGGGAACCTGTGGGGGAACTGACTGCCCCTGATGAGCCCATGGTTTGATTTCCAGCACTTGTTTGTAAAGCTGTGTGATCAAGAAGCCAAGGCTCCTTCTTTTGATTATATACATGGCTTATTTCCAGCTTAATGGCTGCTCTCACAGATAAAGCTTGAACAGACTCATAATCAGCAGAGCTGGGAACATATCTTGCTCCTCAGGATCTTGGCCCCCTGACCATTATAGCCCATCTCTTGTGTAGACCTAGTACAGAAATTAATAAATGCTGCTTTTAGGTTCTTCACAGAATTTCTGCTGTAACCTTCCCCTCTGCTCCCAGTATTTGAGCTGTTCCTCCTCCAGTAATGATTGACACCCGTGGATTGCTGCTGGTTAGCTTTGAAGATCTCTGGCTTTGGGGAATGATCATGAATAAAGAGATTTTGATGTTTTCAGCTCTGATTCTTCCTGTTTTCCTGCCCTGAATTTCAGAACAATCGCCAAGTGCTTAAGTTTTCACGTTTTAAAATTATTACTGCTGGGGAGTGACAGTACAGCATTTTTTGAAATTTAAGGCCTTTACAGTTTTCTTATTTGCTCATGCAAATTTCTTTGACACACCATCTAGTCAGGAATCTGGAAATAATGTTATGAAACTATGAAGGCACCTGAATGTGTACGCTATTCAATGTGTACTCTGCCAGAACACCTGCAAGTAACACTACTCAGTCCTATAGATTATTGACTCACCTCAGTTCCACAGCGGGGCGTTGTTTGAAAGAGATTTACTCCACAACCAATAGGTCATTGTCATGGATTGTAGATTTCCTACGTGATGCTTTAGGCTGTGATGAGGTCCCCAGCAGAGCAGTTGTGGCACAGCTGCACCACCCAGTGCAGAGCAGCACAGGGGAGCACACGCTGAGGGAAACGTATTTGCTTTTCCTTTTTTTCCTGATGCTGCAAATGAGTTCCCCAAAGGCCTGGAGGAATGTTTAAGTTAAAAAGATAAACAAACAATGAGTTGCTTACTGATGAATGCTGATTATGGTGAGTTTGGCTTCTTTTTATGCATCAGAGCCCAGAATTTCCCTGCTGACAGCCATTTCAACTGCTGGGCTCAGATGGGTTTGTTTCATCTTCCTAATGCATGCAAGAAAAGAAATCTCACTCAGTAACACCCTTAGCCTTTCATTTGTGGTTTTTGCCTTCCCCAGAGATCGAGACAGTGAAGTTGGCCCGCTTGGTTTTTAGCAAACTCCATGAGATCTGCAGCAGCTGGGTGAAAGATTTCCCCCTCCAGCCAAAGCCCCACCGCTACTACGAGACATCCATCCATGCCATCAAGAATATGCGCAGGAAGATGGAAGACAAGCACGTCTGCATCCCAGACTTCAACATGCTCTTCAACCTGGAGGTAAGGACAGGTCCCGTGGAAAACAAATGTTAAATACAGGCTCCATTTTGGGGGGAAGCAGGCAGACTTCTACCGTGCAGGGACCTGAGGAGGACTGGGAGTCAGGTGGCAAACCTGGTCTTCAGTTAGTTGTGGTGATGTTCTGTAAACACCGTGGCAGTAGGACATGCAGTTTCTGTCTTGGGTGTATAGAACAAAAGAGCAATTTTCACAGACTTCTGGTGAAATGTTATAGTCAAACACTTGTGCTTCCTCTTCCTTCAGCTACAAAACTAGACACTGTAGAATGGCAATTAGAAGAAAGCAGCAAGAATCCTACCTTTAGGATCCAATTGCTGCATAATTGATTCTTTATTGCATCCTGTCACTTTAATAACCATCTTCTGCCCCATCTTTAATAACCATCTTCTTGCCTTCAGGTGATATTAATGCAAACAGAGGCAGATGTTTCCTTTGCCTGTCAGCTGTCAGCTTGCTTATTCCAATTTGTATTGGAGCCCAGTGCTTAAAAACTACCACGTATCAATAGTACAGTCCCTGAGGTGGCTGTCAAGGTTGAATTGGTGCTGCCAGTGGGCTGGAGTGTTCTGTGGGTGCGTTGATGTCTCTCAGTTCAACGTTTTGTTCCTCTGAACAGAGAATGGGAAGCTGAGAAGATGAGTGATTTTGCTGAATTTGATTTGTGAATGTAATCACATTTATCTGGTGAGAGAGTTCATGCAGTTGTTTTTTTTTTTTTCAAACATGAGTATCTAAGGGGAGATGGATTAGATTTGAAAAAAGAAAAAAGATTGAAGCAGAGACTGGCTGGCTCCACATTTTAACTGCACTGGCATTTTATCCCTGCTGGATTCCAGTCTCAATGTAGACTTCATGCAAACTGTCTTGGATGTTCTTCTGTCTCCGTGGTTTTTGCAGTCACAGAATCTCCTGCACAATTTGATGAGAATGGCACTTCCTATTTGAGCTGAGTGACTGAATTGTAACAAATGGGACATAAGGAGCACTGAGAGTGCTACATGGGTGATCCTTGCAGGGCATCTCTTGCAGTTTGCAGCAATAAGGTAGAAATTTCCCACTGGTGCAAGTGAAGATGATCCGAGGAGTTTGTTTTTCCAGTGCAGACTCTGCCTCTAAGTGCAATTTAATGAGGACACCACAGATCTCAAGTTCAAAAGTTTGAAGACAATGGAATTAGCTGTTTGCATTGCCTTCTCCCGAGTTGTTTTCTCAATGTGTTTCCATTGACAGGACCAAGAAGAACAAGCTTATTTTGCGGTGTTTGATGGCCACGGGGGAGTGGATGCTGCCATCTATGCCTCCATCCATCTCCATGTGAACATGGTCCATCAAGAGATGTTCCAGCAGGACCCAGCAGAAGCCCTGTGCCGAGCTTTCCGAGTGACTGATGAGCGCTTTGTCCAGAAGGCAGCCAGAGAGGTGACTGAGTTACCTGTCCTTGACTCTGAACGTATTAATCTATAAATTCTGTCTTTGCTAGCAGGGTGCTCTGAGTGCTGTGCTGAGCACAGGCCAGGGGGGAGCACAGACCTGTCCACACACAATCCATAGAGCTGGTGCCCACTGGTGGGCTTTTTCATGTTCCATAAAGGTGTCAGCCCCCACTTCTCACAACATCCAGATCATTTAGAGAGATGTTGCTGCTATTCTTATGTTCACATGCTAACTAGGTTTAGTCCTTGGGGTGTTTTTCTTTCGTCATTTCTACAACATACATTTTTCTTAGCTCCAGAAAGTCAGAATAAATGGATAACTGACTCCTAAGCCTCCTAAAGTTATTCAAGGGCTGAGTTAAGTGCAGGGAACTCAAGATGCTTCCAAATAAACCTCCCTTAGAGTTGATTAACATGCACACATTTCTATCAGCAGACAGGAAACGGGCACAGGAAGCCAGCTACAAGGGGTAGCACAGCAGATCACAAGCAGAGCCCAGCTCTGAAATGTGATTCCAGTGTGAGGAAAGTTGCAGGGCAAAACTGATCACTTGTGTTCAGCCAGGCTGGCTCTGAGGGGCTGAACAGATGAAGCAGCAAGGAAAGCACTGCCTGTTCCTCCCTGGAACATGTCCTGTTCTGGAGTCAAGCAGGAAAATTGCTTTGATATGGTTCTTGTTGGCTCATTAAAAATGGGGGGCATTCTTTTTCACCCTCTTCAGAGCCTGCGTTGTGGAACCACCGGGGTGGTGACTTTCATCCGAGGAAATATGCTGCACGTGGCTTGGCTTGGGGACTCCCAGGTTATGCTTGTGAGGAAAGGCCAAGCTGTGGAACTGATGAAACCCCACAAACCAGATCGAGAGGTGAGAATGGTCTCTTTAAACACACCTGGACAGACATCAGCTTTATAGGGGATGCTGAGTGTTGCCTTCCTGGTGGGAGCAGCAATTCATGTTCCAGCTCTCCTGCTTTGCTTGGCAGTTGGTCTGGATTTGTGTGCAAGTCCTTTGTGTTCACCTGGTGGGGCCTGCAGCCTCCACCATGCTATGTTTGTGGAAACACCAGGTATTAATTGAAGTGCTGAGAGTGCAAGGGCAGTACCAAGTGAGCTCCTGTCTTGCTGTCTAGGATGAGAAGAAGCGCATTGAGGCACTGGGTGGCTGTGTGGTCTGGTTTGGAGCCTGGAGGGTGAACGGGAGCCTGTCAGTCTCCAGAGCTATTGGTAAGAGTGGGCTTTGATTCCTTTTTCAGATTTGCTTTTCTTTTCAATTACAACTTTAATTTTATAGCTGTCAAAACTTGAGATACGGCTGGAGATAGACTTGTGAGCCATGACCTCTATATTTTTTTTCCTTCTACAGTTTGAGGGAATAAATTCCGAATAATTTCTTTAGCCTGGGGTAAGAGTCGTGGGCTCCATGCTGTGCTAATAAAAGGGCTTCCAGGTGCTGTGGCTGCAGACCCAGACTCGTGTATCTATCCCTGTGCTGTTTTTCCACAGGGGATGCTGAGCACAAGCCATATATCTGTGGGGATGCAGACTCAGCCTCCACTGTACTGGATGGCTCTGAAGACTACCTCATTTTAGCCTGTGATGGCTTCTACGACACAGTCAATCCCGATGAGGCAGTCAAAGTGGTGTCTGACCATCTAAAGGAGAACAACGGTGACAGCAGCATGGTAGCACATAAATTGGTGGCATCTGCTCGGGATGCTGGTTCCAGTGACAACATCACTGTCATCGTGGTATTTCTCAGGGACATGAACGCGGCGGTCAGCGTCAGCGAGGAGTCGGACATGACGGAGAACTCTTTCCAAGGTGGGCAAGAAGAGGGTGGGGAAGACAAGGAAAACCATGGAGACTGCAAACGGCCGTGGCCCCAGCACCAGTGCTCAGCACCTGCAGACCTGGGGTATGAGGGACGAGTGGATTCCTTCACCGACAGAACTACCTTAAGCATAGGGTCCAGCATTAACCTGTTTGATGAGCAAAGCTATTTAGACCTGACAAACCCAGAAACTACTACACCTCAGAGTGCCAAATGTCTGCTGCCCATTCAAGCATCTAATCCTGGCATACCAAAGAGTGTGAATTTCATCAGCGGCTTAACAGTGAAGAGTGAGTCACCTGAGCTCGGCACGTCATCGGGCTGTGGACAGAGAGATCCCAGGGAGTACCACGCTCCTCTGAGTTTGGGGGCTGCAGGGCAGAGCATCTACAGGGTGAAGGGTTTATCCCCCATTTTCTTTGGGCTGGAAGAGGAACTCTTCAAATCCTTGGGAAAACGAGCGGAGTCCTTACGCTTCCGGCTCCGTAGCGGGAAGAGGCGACGAGGAGCCCGGCTCGAACCAAAGTTTCCTACGGCGCTGGTGGCTCAGGAGCCTCTCCAGACAGAAGGCTCTGGTCTGTATTTACCTCTCCAGGCCTGCAGTAGCAGGAAGCTGTCGGTCCGACACTCCCCGTGGGGGTCCCGGCAGCGAGCTGCCAGCGGGAGCGGCTTTGTGATGCGAAGACAAAGTCGTTGTATAGCAGAACCATACCTTCATCAGTGCTGTAACATGTAACCATCTCCCTCCTGTTCCCCCCCCCCCTCAGGCTCCCAAAATAGACATTCCCAAAATAAAAACTGGCATCTGAAAGAAAGCAGGGGGGGGAGAAAAAAAAAAAAAAAAGGAAAAAAAAAAAAAAGGTGGGCGTTTCAGAACTCTCCCCTGCAAAGCTCAAACCCACGTGTACATAAATCTAGGAATTAACCAATGTAGTTGTTTCAATCTCAATAAAGTTTGCTGGTGGTGCCACCCTGAGCAATGCCACAGCCACCCGGTATCTGCTCACATTCACCAGGGAAAGCCACGCAGCTGGTTCAGGCGGACAGACACGGTGAGGGAACAGCCTCAGCAACACAGAAAGCTGAACCTGCCAGAGGGGCATCTGTAGAGCAATATGTACAGAAAGGTTCTGGTCTAGAACTGCCAAATTTTTTTAGAGTGTGGGGGGAAGTTGCTGTAGTAGTCAAGGTGTGTGGGGTTTTGGTTTTGTTTTTTTTTTGTGTGTGTGTGTGTTCTGCTTTCTGTTTATTTCAGGCGAGCATTGAGATGAATTAGAAAATTACATCCACTGTTGCAGGTAAAAGACTAAAAGCCATACAGGGTTTTACCAGGTAACCTAGGGATGGACAAACTAAGCTCCTGCTGCTCTGTTCTCAGACTCCCATTGAGGTACAGACTCATAATTTACCCTTTTTTTTTTTTTCATATAACATAAAACATGGAATATGAAGAAAACTGGGTTTTGTAGTTGTAAAAAAAATATATATTTCCTATGGCTAGAGATGCAGTGTAGGCAATTTCATATCTTTCTGGTGCTTTTAGTGGCATTTTTTCTTGTTTGTCAGTTTAGGAAACTGTTCTCAATTAGTTTTAATTGAACACGATTGTGCTTAACACTTTGAGCCAACCTCTTTCCACCCTAACTTCATCTCAGGTCTTAAAAGAAACCAATCTGTGGAGCTGTTCAGTACAACACTCCTGTCACTCCACCAGTCAAACCAGAGAACTGCTTGCAAGAGATAACAAGCGACTTGATGAGCTGTTCAGTTTCAGTAATTATTTCTAGATGGCAAAGGCATCACTTAAGAGGAAGTTGCAGCATGAGGGATGTAGGGTGCTGTGCCTGGGAGGAGCAGTGCTGCTGCCATTTGGTGTTTTTCAGCCTGAGTAGCATTGGGTGCTGGAGGGATCTGAAGCCAAGGGAACTGCTGAGGCTGTGTGCAAGGTTCAGTGGGGAGGGTGGAAGTCACTGCCGAGGCAGAGCTCTGCCTCAGTTAACCCTGGGATCAGAAAGGGAAGCCAGGAATGTCAGCTGCCCTTATTTTCCTCAGCAGAGTGTTCCCCATCAACCTGGGAAACAAACAGTGCCCCACCAGCTCTTCCCTCCTGGAGGTGCTTGGAGACCCCGAGGGGAGCAGCTAATTGGGATGTAAGTAAGCAGAGGATTCCCCTCAGCTCCACTACTGCACACCCTGTCACTATTCTCTGTTACAGTAAGACATTTGGAAGAGTATGAATAAAGTCCTCACAGGTGTGTATCATACAATTCATATCATGTTTGCAGTAACAGTTTAATAGCAGTATTAGTCTTTAGCTAGAATTTGCAAAGTATTAAATAGTCAGGAGATTATTCAAGGCAAAGGTTGAATTCTGCCAATTTCTGCTTCTTCTGTCTTTAATGCACTATTTTAAAAGCAATCTGATGAATAGCAAAAGGCTTTGTGAGTAGCCAGGAGTTGGAGTGTGGCTTTAGATTCCTTTGATCGTTTTTCAGACTTTTTTTTTAAATTTTAGATCTTATGGGTTCATTGGCTCTTACCTGTCATCTTATTAAGCCTTACTGTTGTCAACATTCTCTTTAGCTGCAGCCTATGTTCTGAGTCAGAGTTACTGAGGAAATTTGAGAAATCATGAAAAAGGTAAAATATGCAACTCTGGGGCATCTCTGTGGTGCCTTTGTTTTCAATTCTTTGCAGTAATAATGAAGCACTGAGAGTCCACCTTAGAGCTGACTGTCGTGCTTTGGAGAGAAAGGTGGTGCAAGTGCAATTCTTTGTGTGAGTAAATTAGGATGAAACCCACGATGGATGATAAAACTTCTTCCCAGTTCTGCAGGAGCAGTTGAAAAGCACTGGACTGCATGTGTGCTGCTGTTTTGGGAAGGATCTTGCTTTTTTAGGTGTGGATTCATAAATAATGATAATTCTGCAACTCGTGTATCATTTATCTTGCTAGCAGAAAAAAGAAAAATAATAAAAATCTACCATCATAGTTCCAGTGTGGTCAGGTAAAACCATTGTATAGATAGCAAGTGTTCATTTCTTCACTAAATGCGTATTTATAGAGTAGATAGGAACCATTTGTAAGGTAAGTCCTTTAAAGTTCTATGCTATTAAAAGTAGTGGTTATTGGTCTGATATATGCTGCTCTTGACTCTACACACTAGACAAAAAGCAGTGCTTTGTGAAATGCAGTGTTTTCTCTTAATGCCACTGGTGATAGGAAGTAGTTCTCTTCAGTTCAAAATCCTGTGCCCTTATTTGCTGCTTGCTAACGTAAGCAATAATCCCTCTCTAATGGTATCTTAAGTGTTCTGTATCTCGTACTTTGATTGTCTATCTGGTGACAATGTAAAAATATTAGGCTAATATAAAAGTATCTAATTGTATTTATTAACTGTGGATACTGAGATTCAGTCTGTGACCTGTGTTTTGTATTTTTATTGTGTATCTTAGTGGTGGTGACATTTGTATAACGATTCTTTCCAATAAAGAGCTGAAGTATCCCTCTTCCGCGTTAACACAACCCGCATCAGTTTCAGTTGACGTGTTAACAGTGTTTGCAGAACTAGGAGGTAGGTAGCAAAAACATAATTTTTTTTTTTAAATTTACTTTTTTTTTTTTTATAAATTGTGTTGGTTTTGAGAAAGGGACTCCAGGCTGTTTGCCTGAGGCTGCTCAAAACTCGCTCGTCAGCTCTTCACTGTGAGTACTAGTGGGATTCACTCGATCCCCACTCCAATAGTTTCCTGTGTACACTTTTTCCATGTGCAACTCTGAGGAATGTCTGCCTTGCAGAGAGCAGTATAGCACCAGACCAGGGAGCTGTTAACCCATTTTGATTTGCACTAAAGGTGGGTGGAAATGCATGTATATAACTTTTCTTTACCTAGAAGTGCCATCAATTGTCCTTGCAAGTTAAAACCATTCAGCATTTGATTCCGATTGCATTGTAAAGCTGAAGGACAATGTCAAAGCAGACTTTTACCTTATGCCACATTTATAGTGGTTCATCATCCTAGAAACTCCGCTCTGTTTTTGGAACACTGTGTGTCAGTGCGAAACACGTTGTCCTATGGGCAGATAAGATGAGGCATATTGAGTTCTGTGTTTATAGACAATGGCTGCTGTAGTTCAGGTCCACTATCTCCTCACTAAATCCTCCTGACCCTGGCAATGTTCTGCGGGAAAAAAAAAAACAAAAATGAGAAAGATTGGTCTAAATTAGGGGCTGTTTTAGCACAATTTACTCACTTGGCACTAGTCTCGTAAACAAAGCCATCGAAGGGGATACTGCAGCTTTGTCATGCCTGTAATTTAGGACAATCTTTCTTTAACTCATATCCTCTTTGCAACAGGAACAAAACTTTCTACCCTTGTATCATGTGCAATAAGTAATAATGAAGCATTAACACAACCTCTGACTTCAATGTTCATTTCCCTTTCCGGTCCTCGCTGATCAGGCGATCGCACTGTACTTGCCAGCATTAAAGCTAAAGAAGAAAAATAAACCCCACCTACTAGGGTCTAGTACAACTATTGTATGTCACAGTTGCATTCTGTTAGGTTTTTTTCTCTCCTTCACTCTAGAAGACATCTTGGAACAAGAACAGGGGAAGGTGGCTGAGATCACCCTGAGTACTTCTACTCCTGCACGAGTACTTGTGTGGCTAGCCAGGCTGTTGTCAGTCACTGCACCAGGTGCTCCTGTTGACCTTTCTGTATGATCTTGTTCATTAAGCTAACATGTTCTCTATGAAGTGAATAAATTAAAGCTAACCATTCAATTGTGTTGGGACTTTCCATTTGCAATCTTGTTCTACAGTTCACATCAGAGTTTAGTTATTACCATGTATTAGTCATCCATCTTTTATTTATGAAAGCTGTTTATAAAGAAAAAAAAAAACTGTTGAAGTTTTACCAATATCTTAATAAAACAGTAATTCAAACCACACTTCAGATAGTCTGTTTATTTAAAAGCTCACAAAACCAGCAACCAACATCTGAATTAAGTCTCTTTTACTGGGGTGAAAGTCCATTTCCTTTGCATTGTGTGTAACAGAAAATGACACTGTTCAGCACTGTGTGCTCATGTGGTTACCCAGGACCTGGGAAGGGGCTGTTGGAGCACAACATAAGTTAATTTAGATAAATAAGTCTCCCATGCCTGCTTCCCCACATCTTACTTATATAAATGAGGTTTTTAACAAGTTCTTCATGAGGTGAGCAAAGCATGATGGTATGGCTCAGTGCTGGTCCCTGCCCAGGCTGGACACCAGCTCCAGAACAGCTGATGTGCCTAATCAACAGCATTTCCTTCAGCTTGGGCCTCCTATTAAGAGTAAAGCATCTGTGAGAGTTGAAGAGGCAGAGCTCCATGATTACTGCTAATTGAGCTGTGCATGATAATCAACATGCAGCCCTGCACAACAGTAAACACACACTACCAGAGCACACAGCTCTGAGCGGCACCTCCCTCCTCCAGCTGAGAAGTGAAGAACCAGAGGATGGGGGAGAAGCTGTGGATCCTCCTCAGTTCCTGTTTGAGCAGAGGAGATTTAAGCATTTAAAGCTAACATGGGTTTAAAAAGGCCACACAGAATTAAGCACAATTCACTGCAGAATTCGGGAAAAGAGTGCCAGGTGTAGGGCAGGAAAAAGCTCCTCTCTAAGCCATCAGCTCTTACAGCCACTCAGCACTAAGGAGCAAGCCCAGCCTGGTAGCAGGTGCTGCTCACCCTGACAGACTGTTCCTACCCTTAGTTACACAAAAACATCTGGAACTTCACACCAGAGTTCAACATTCATTTTATTAACAAAGTGCAAACAGGTTTAAACTATGAGTTGTACAGCACTTCCACTGTGGGACATTCTCACAGAAACAAACATCAGTACAGCCAGCTGAGACAAGGACAACTACTGCTCACAGCTACGCATGCTTTGTCACTAACCAGGTATTCAGCTCTCCTCGTAGCTTCACAAGTAGTTTAGCAGCTCAAAAATGCAACACACAGTGGCAAAGAGTTTGGCAATGTGATGGGTTGGTCCACTGAGGCAAAACAACTGCAGTGCCAGCTACTCACCCCCAGCTCTCAATCCACAGCTTCTGTGGGGCTCAGCAGAGGCACAACCAGTCCATCCCGTTTAAAATGAGCCCGTTGACACATTTGCAGCTCTCCCAGTGACACAACAGGACACACATCCTGAGACGGGGGCTCCAGCACCTTTTGGGCATTTTTTTAAATCAGAGCATCTGCAGCTGGCAGAGCCAGCAGGAATGCAACCTTCAGTGTAAAGCTTTCAAAGGTCACTTTGCCCCAGTAACAGGTTTAAGACGACTGCAGAAGAACCACACGAGGGTAGTTGACTGAATGGAGTGTGCACACAACCACCAACACCAGCCTTGGGAATAAATGCACCACCTCTTCCAGGGACACGAGCCAGCAGGTCTTCAGGCCCCAAGCCCATCCTCTACCTGCTCCAAAGAAAGTCACCTTCCATTGGAACCCTCATTTGCTTCAAGCAAATACAACTGTGAGTCAACAATTTACACCAGGAACTTCAATCTAAGCAGGGCTCTCTACTGATGACTACAGAAGGGTGCAAAAGACACAGTGCTGCCTTGGCATGGGGTAACTTCTAAAGATTGCTTTGAAAAGCAGGACCTGCATGGTGCTGGGCAGCCACAGCAGCAGACCCAGGGCCCACCTCTCTGCTGTTGGTCTCCTGGTGACAGACCTCAGCTCACCAGAAGTACCAAGGCCCACTTGTCTGCTCCCAGTAAGATGGACACTGCCTCTGATCCCAGAGCAGTGCAGGGAAGGTGTATCCTCAGGGCTACAGCCACCTCACAGCCCAGCTAAGGCAAACAGTTCCCATTACCTGGTGCTGTCTTCTCCAGTCACAAAGCTGAGATCATCAGGACCCACTTGATCACCCTCTGTGAACGCTGAGCACCGCTCCAAGGCTGGAAACAAACAAACCCCAGTAACCTTTACCAGATGAGCAATCACAACACAGCACGTTACTGTTCCATCACCTCAGGGCCCCCACACTGTACTTCATCTCTCTTATACCAGCACATGATGTGCTTGACACAGGGTTAAGACTGCCACAGAGTGTTAAATTTAAGGTATCTTCAAGTCAGGCATAGATACAACTTATGTTTTGATTCTTGTGATGAGCTGTGAGGTTTTGGTGCCTGCTGCAAAAGCAAACTCCAGTTACTGAGCTGAGCTGCTGGGCTGTGCTGCTCACACCTTGCAGGAGGCTTACTCAGGCCAAGATGTCAACTTCACCTTGGCCCAGTTGTCACCTCACAGCTTTTAATTTGATGAGAAGGTTCAAGATTTTCAAGGAAATTCAAGATGAATATTTGAAACTACAGTCAAGTGCTCAAAGCACATTCCTGACAATTAAGTCCATGATTAAGGCAGTAGTTACCTCCTTGAAACTGGCACTGCCAGGCACAGGGAGTTCCAGTTCAGAAGAACAAGAGCTATGGGTTTTCCAATGCTTCCCTGTGAGACTTCACCTAAACTGACTTCTCAAGGCCAGGAGTTTCCCTCTCCTGTTTTGATCTGTTTTAATTAGGATCCCAAGAGAAGGGTTCCAGATCTTACTGGCACTTCCTTGAGTCTTAGTATCCCCAGAGCACTACCAGCTGGATCACAGCAAGCACACAGGAGGTTGTGGGAAGGTGGGCTTACAGTCAGTTCTACCTTCACTCGAGGATGGGACAGAGAAGGCATTGTTAAATCTCTCTGAGACAGAAGTGGCATCCTCCTGCTCTTCGTTTTCTGTGTCACATTCAATGTCACTGTCGCTGCTCATTCCTGGTAGGAGATGAAGGACATGCTTCTGACATACCCCAGCTGAAAAAACAAACCCAAAGAAAAACCCCACGAGGCAAAAATGATGGCAGTAAGAGCTTTGTAGCTGGAGCACTCAACTTTTTCACATCTAAATGTTACCAGTAACATATACCAAGAACAGTCAGGAGAACAAGAGAGAAGGAGTGTGTTCAGAGAGAAATATATTTACCAAAGCACTAAGGAATTTGACAGAACAGCAGGTACTGGTTTTGAGAACAGCCTCATTTTGCTGTGCAGCTTAGCTCAAGTGGAGCAGTTCCAACATGTCACCAGCTGAGTGCAGACTCAGGTGTCCACAGCTCCTTCCTGTCTGAGCTGCACTGCCCTGCCAGCTGCTTGGGCAATTAGGACAGAAAATAAAGGAGCTTTTTTAACAGGTAAGAGGCAGCATGACCCGTGGAGCAGATGTACCTCCCAGATCCTTCAAGCAGCAACACTCTATTCAAGTCTCACACACAAAGCCCAGCTACAAAAAAAGAACCAGGGCTGCTGCTACAATGTGGCTTCTTTTGTTTTGACAGCAAAATTCTCCCTTTTGTACAGTTTTATAGGTGACAAAAAGGGTTTATTCTTTCATTTCTTAAGAGCTGATACTCATTGCTAAGAAAAAGCAAGTAGTTAAGTGAGGTGCCAACTCTAGGATTTCTTTTTTTTTTTTTTTTTTCTCTGAAATGGCAAAAAAAAGTAATATTTGTTTCCTGGGGTTTTTAACAATGAAGTGTTTCAGTTTTTCAAACATTTTCCTGTTAGGCTCTCTGCTATAATAGGAGAGCTGCAGGAACGCATCATGATCACGCTGCAGTGACTAAGAGCAGAAATTCAGTTTTGTCACTGAGAGACCTTCTGTAAATGCCAACTCCTACACAATATTGCACACTGCAGATAGAGATGGATGCTGGCACCTTAATATAGGCTTTGCACTACAATTCAGTCATTGAAATTCAAATTAGTGCAGGGGTGGAAGGCAGGAGAGTTTTAGCAAGATAAGAAAAACTCTTCTACGTGGACTTGCAAAAGAAAAAAAGGCAATAATATTTTTTTCCAGCATGGAAAGGATGCAGGAAGGGAGGGGGGGAAAGTTTCCTCCACGTCTCTAAGGAAACTGGCTTACGTACCACAACACCCAACACAAATGAAATGCTGGAGAGATTCTAGTGTGGATCTGGTGGTTGTTGCTGATGTGGTTTGTCCCTGAAGGCAGAAAACTTACAAGCCAAGGACACAGGCTACTTTTAATTAGGTAAGAAATCATTTTCAAGGCTATGCAACTCAACACCAAAGCAAAGACCTGGGTATTGTGTCAAGAGGTACAAAAAGTAACCAGCAGTCCAGAGAAAGAGTTATCTGCTGTGTCTTCACCTTCCTGCTGCCCCATAACACCACTCTTTCTCACAGACAGCAGTGATACAGGATGTTCTCTTCTCATTCAGATTTCTACTGCAGCTAAATAATGCTACAGCAAAGTTTAACAGCCAGGAAAGCAGACTGTAGGGTTTTTTCCCCTCTTTTTCTTTCCCCTTCAAGCTATTTGTGTTACAGAACTGGATCATCATAGACTGGAGTGTTGTCACATTGCATTTACCCTCAACATCCAATTTACCTTCTTCTGGCCCTGCAGAAGCCCCTTCAGAAAGAATACCCTGCAGTTCACCAGTTTCAGAGTTGTTTTCCAGACCACCTGGCTGTGCTCCTTCTGTACGACATCCTTTAGAATTTGATCTTAAAGAATTGAGGAGAAATACAAAATTTCATGTTAGACATTCAGCTTTAATACAATTTTAATCCTTTTAGTGCCACATATAGTTTTACTCATTGTTTAAGTCTCTTGCACACCTACTTAAACTTCCAGCTTTGATTGATTGAGAAAAATAGTCTTATAGAAATAGGCTTGGAAAAGTTTATAATGAATATTTAAAAAAAATTGTGACTCTCTCTAATTAGAAAAAAATAACCTGAGTACTCCGTTGCTCTAAGTTTAATTAGCCAACAGGAAATTGTTATGAAACTGCTAAAAAGAAGAGTCAGAGTGAAAAAATTATCTTCAATGAGGAAATCAGAAGTGATAACTTTCGGTTAGAGCATATTTTGCAAGGAATAGTAGGAAAAGACTAAGCTTGCATTTCAAATCAAGGTGTCAGCCTACATCCACATCAAAATAAGGCAAAAATAAATAAAAAAGATAACTTGTAACCTAGTTATAAGACCAAAAATTGATAACCAGAGGGAAGAGCAGCAACCAAGAAAACTTCAAAGTAATTTCTCTTCCATGCTACAAGCACCTGGTTTGAGTAGATTGTGTTTTTTCTTTCTAGATCAAGGGAAAGTGGGGGAGGACATAACAAGAGGAAAAAAGGCTAAAACCCTCACCCTAGAGCTCCAACTTTTCTGGTCTTCTCTACAGCAGCTAAGCCATTTAAGCCAGAAACTCCCACATCAGCATCTGAACCTTCACAAGGCCTTTCCTCTGGCTTGGGCAGTGCCTCAGAAACATTGCTGTTAGGCAGGGGCCTGGCAGAGTGATGTCGACTGCTCAGCTTGGAATTCCCTACTCCACCTGAGAAAAGAGGGAGAGAAACTCTAAGCACATCCAGCCTTACTTCAAAAGGCTGAACATCCAGTTGTTTTACAGCACCACTTTGGTTCCAAACGTGTATGCACAGCACACTTCCCTCACCCTCACTCATAAAATGATGAGAGGGGCAAAATAGAAATTCTGGTGTTAAGTATTTTCTTTCATTATTATCCTTAAGGAAGGGCAACAATATCACATAATTCTTTCATCACCTGTCTCCAGAGTTTTCTTCAATTCCCTTGAAGTCAGATCACAACTAAAGCACAGGCCAGTACTTTTGATCTGTGATTTTCACTACCAAATTCAGCTCCTGAAACATTTTCAGAGAGACCAGAAGTAACCTGTAACAGGTATTTATGTCCTGGGAAGCCAAGGGTGTGGCACAGTTTCTCAGCAGCTCAGCTACTGCACCCCTACACTGACCTTAACTGAGAAAAGATCCAGTTCAGTTTCAGGGAAATTTCAGTTGCCATGTTAAAGACTTCTTAAAAAGCCTCTGTACAATGGATGCACCCCATCACTCCAGTAAAGATGACCTTGTTTACCTTCAGCAGTCTGACTGTCTGCCTTTAAACGAAGATTGCTGTCCCCACAGTCCATGGCTCGGCGTAAGGACAGACTGCCAGCTGCTCCCGAGCGAAGGGGTTTGGCTGCATTACTCTTCTTACTTGCAGCTGCAAAAAAAGTATTTTAAGCTGTGTCAAGGAGCTGAGTTAAACTGCTGCATTGTTCTGTCTTTATGCTTGTTTTAAATGAAGTTAAGCTTCATATCAATCACATCAATCATTAGCTCCCAGTTCTGTACAAAACACCTTCTGCTATTCAATTGGTATTTCAACTCACTTTTATATTTCTTGCCCATCTTGTCTCCAAAATGCAAGCAAGAACTTGAATCAAAACCCAGAAGACTGGAAAATCATTTCTATCAGGCAACAGGGAAGTGAAAGAGGATTAACAAGTGCTTTTATTCAGGATCATAAGCAACAAAGCACTTGCACAGCCTTCCTGCTGGTATTCAAAGGATGCCACACTGGCTTACCAGTGCTGCCAGAATGACTGTCAGCACCTGAACAGAGACTGATACACAGGGACCTCTGAAAAAAGGCAAAGTCTCTCCAAAGAGAATCTTGGCTTACTCAATTTTTCAAGGTTTCAAGTTATTAAAGCATAGCAAGTCTGGAATTTCTAAATTTTGTTCACTGTCAAGCATCGTGAAACATCCTCAAGTTCAGAGATGGGCCAGATGCAGAGCAGCAGTCAAGATGGGACCTTCAGCCAGGATCAGTTCAATTTAATTCCAGAACATTCTCATTGCAACAGGCATGTTACAGGCTGGGGAGCAAAAGCTTAGGTGCTTGTACCAAAACGAGATGAAGCCAGTTTCATCACCATTGACATATCAAAGGCAATGCAGGTTTTATATTTCTGGATTCTCAGGGCTGAACTTGAGTATGACCAACAGGAAAAAGCCTATTTCCAGGTGCCTGGATATATAAACCACCCAAACAACTCACATCTGTAAAAATGACATTTAAATCCTAGGCACTTACAATTCCTTATGTAACAACTGGTAACCGAAGACTTTGTCAGTAGTTCCATTCCTATTTCTTGCAGCTTGCTGCAGCTTTCTGTTCCACAGGCAGCTAAAGCACCTTGCTCAATGGAGAAGAAGCTAGGCTGTCCATCACAGGAGCCAGCATTGCTGCTTCTCACTTCAGAGAGTTGGTTTTTTACATCAGACATCTTGCTTCGAACTTCAGCCATCTGAGTTTTCAGCCTTTTCAGCATCTTCAGGTCGGGCGGCACGCGCCACATTGCCTGGTGTCTGCGCTGCTCTCGATCTTTCAGAGAATAGGATGATGCTTTTACCAAGGGAAAGATGGGAAAACACAAAAGGTGAGCAAAACTCTTCTCAGATAAAACCAGACAGCTATTAAGAATTCTACCTTTTGTCCTGCTATGAAAATGAGGGATAGAGAGATTCTTCTGGACTGGTATGACACCATGATACTTAGGGTGCAAGCAATGCACAGACACCAGGAGCAGATTTTCACTCTCTGGCTGCTGTGCAAGAAAGTCCCAAAGCTTGCTCACCAGAAGAGGCAAAGCTCCCAATACTACTGCATGAATTCTGGTGATGACTGAACTACTACTCCCTATGGCCAGGCAAGCTTGAGCTCACAAGCTTGCTTGCCAGTTAATAGCTAATTTTATAACTAACATGTGCTTGTCTAAGATTCTCATCCCACCCCCATTTCATGTTAAGATGGAGAACTCAAAGAAATCTGAAAATAGGGAAGGAATTCCCTTAAGTACCTAACACCAGATCAGGTCAAGGAGCTAATACCTGAGTAAGCCTCCATGCTGCTCAGCCAGAATTAGATCAACTCTGATGTCTATTCAGAGCTTTCTGAAATCTCTATGTGATTCACTGCAGATTCAGCTGTTCAAAACTGGAAAGCCACATGGCTCTTAGAAACCTTCACCTGAGGAGGGGAAGTTGGGCAAACTCCAAATGTACCAGCAGCTTTCCTCTTAGTTGGCTGGCTTAGTTGGCAGTCAAACCTTAAGGGAACCTCAGCAAAACAGGTAATTTCAGCTGTGGAGCCAGCAGCTAGAGCTGACCAGGAAATTCAACACAACAGGAGAGCATAATCACCTTCACAAGTAGTACAGCACAAAGTGGGATGTCCTCTCTTAAGGTCCTTTTGTCTACGACTTTTTCCAGGCAAAACACAGCTGAGATTCTCAGTTCACAAGATCCCTCCCCTTTTCATATTTATGGAATTGACTTCCATTTTTGGAAATATAGATTAGGTTCAGCTGAAAATTCATCTGACTGTTTAAGTGACTACAGTCACTTAAGCTACTCACAAAAGAACAAATTAGTTAAGCTTTTAGATTCAGTAACACCAATGTCAAGCATTTATTTGTAACAAAAAGACCATTATTTCTCTTCTTTTATATTAAGTTGGTTAATGGTTGACCTGAAGTAAGATGTTGCACAGTAGTGGACCAGCTAGGTCCAAACAAGTATTAATCATGATAAATGCAGTTTGATTTCATTTTAATTCTTCACTAACAAAACAAGACAAATGAGCAACCTTCAGTAACAGCCAGGGGTGCCAGAACTGCCAGCCATCTTGCTTTTGCTGTGATTGAAGTTAATTGCTAGTTTTGGCTGAAGGGTCCTAGCTGAGCCACAAATACTCTTAGAAGTCTTCAATTATTTATTTATCATCACTATATTTTCCTGCTGACATTTTTATTTTTCTTCCACAAGGGCTTACATGTGCTTTTCCAGCCTTACCACAACACATATTTTCCAGGTGTGTTTTGAATGCCTTGTTCATATAGAATTAAATTCCAGGATTTCTTCTCTCACTACAAGACACTGTGTTCCTGGTGCTCTCTGCCAAGAGTACAGACTGTGTGAAGTGAGAGGTGTAACTGCTCCCTCAGCAGATAGATGTTTTGTGCTGTTTTGTTTTTCAGTGCTAACCCCTTCTAGAAAGGGGCCTTTCACTCATCTCCCATAGTTGTAGTCAAAGAACCTGCATGAGCTGTACTCTGCAGTGTTGCTACACAAACCAGCCAGCTTGTCATATCCCCAAAGACAAGGTGAGAGACCCTTCTTGATGCACACTTCTGGTTTGAGTTTGAGTCATCCAGAGTTCTCAAGCTGAGGTCAACCATTAAGACAAAGAATGTGCTGGATGGAGCATACTGATGAGCAGAGATGAGGCTGGGGAAGTTTAGCCATCAGTGAAGAATGCCTGTGACCCTCTTTTCTCCCTCTCCCCTCCTCAAACTTGCTTCTAACTCTGGGACTGCATTCTCAAGACACTGCCCAGTTGGAATGAAATAATCTGAAATGTACAGTTACCTCTATTCTGGAGAAGAGATGAAGGTGGTCGTGGCTGAAGGCCCCAAAGGTTTTCCATACTATTTCTGTCTTTTAGGTCCAACAAGTGGATTAAAATCAAGGGATCTATATCTAGTAAACTGCTGCTGGCTGTTGAGCCCAGGGCACTTCCTCCCCGCCTTGAAGATCTTCCACTTGCACTGGTGTAGCCATGGCTAGAACCTAAGGAAGAGATACAGGAAAAGAGTGGGCACAGACATGACACAGGTGAGGCATAAAAACAAAAGGTCAAGTTCAACAATCAGATCAGGAATGAAAACAGTCTTAAGAAATTCAACAAGACATCATCATTATTTTATGGATTCTGAAAGCAATCGGATATACTTCTAACTAAAAGTCTAAACCAAAAAGCACCAGGTGGGGGGGGGGAAAAAAAAAAAAAAAAAAAGAAAAAAAAGGATTGCACTTTGTATCTTTTATGTGAACCTCTTGATAGAGCGGTAAACAAATTAATGCAATGAGAATTTATTGTGAAGAAATGCACATAAACTTCCCAGGTTCCTGCTGCCAAGGAAGGGAGGGATAAGGAGGGGATCTTTAGCTGAGTTCTGCTCTGTGTTACAATGGTCTCATTACACAGTGGCCAAGGCACTCAAAGTTGAAGAGTCTTCAGAGAAAAGAGTTAGATCTGAGAGATTAAAATTCCAGTTTAATAGAACTCCCTTCCAACACAGATTGGTGACACTACTGACACTCACACTGGAAAACAGTACAAGCAAGTAAATGCAAGAAGTTCAAGTGAAGAGACTGTCAGCTCTTGCAAGTGCTGTCAAAAATTATTTTCTAAAAGCTCCTAAATAAATGCTCTCTCTACAGTCACTGTGCTCCAGCTCCAAGGGCTCCCACAACTTCCCAGCTTATGAGAAATTGTCAAGATGTTTTTAAACAGCACCTAAGAGCAGGACAGTTAAGAAACTCTATCAAGCCCTAGCAGACTTCCACAGCAGCACATTCACTTGCAGTGAATGCCAGTTCTGATTTGCCATAAATAAATATATGTATATTCAACAGACAATTCAGAATCTTATTAACCTATGGTTTATTTAGGCTACAATCACCTCTAGGCAGCAGAGGGCCTTTGCATTTAAAAGATATTTCTGCTTGACTTGTAAGGATTCTTTACTTCATTCTCTCCATGTACTTCAGGTTTTACAGTGCACTAAAACCAACTGAACGTGTCATGAATTTAGAGAACACACAGCCAGCAGCAGAAATTGCTGTCAGTCTACTTGGGATTGGCATAGAAAGGGTTTCTAAGAGGCAAGAAAGCCTCCCTCCAACCTTATGTATAATTTTTAAACAAACACACTTAAATTTCCTCTTAAAAAAAAAACTGAGCCAACAAAATGCTTCTGCTTCACTGCAATAATTGGTGCAAACCACATGATGCAGCATTTCCAAAAATAGAAATGCCTGCAGAACACACAGCTTGGTGCTGCTCCCAAGAAGAACAGGGGAAGGAATCCAGCAGCGTTTCCCGTATGTGGGAATTCTGAAGGCTGTTTTTCATACCTGATGCTCCAGGAGTAGCAGCAGCTGCTGCATCCTCCATGAGATCTCCTTCTTCCAACTCCATATTACTGCTATATTCCACATCATTTTCTCCAGACCTTTGGAGATGATCAGGGTATAAAAAGGGAGAAGGCAATCATTAGGGTCTTTCAGCTCTTGATAAACGTTAGGGCACACACTCTGAAGCACTGTGAATAGTATTTTCTGCACTCCAAATCACACAAACTGAATATATCAAAGTGTGGTAATTAAATGACTGATTGACTAACCAGGAGTCCAAAAGTGCCATAGTTATCCAGACTGTAAAACCTGATCCTGCAAATTCCTATATTTGTATGCGTTACGACACATTCTCATGTTTTATTAAAGATTCTAGGATTTGACATTAGTATCAGCTTCCAGTCTCCAGCAAAAGTAACTGTCTGTATTATTATCACTCTCCTACTACTGTAACACATCCTAATACCAAACCTCTCTTCTGTTACAGTGTATAAACAGATTTCTTTGTAGTGTTTTGGGAAAGAACCTTCACAGACTATCACTTGTCAAAGACAGAATACATCACTAAAATAAATTAAGACATTGGAAAGCTAGCTACTAGCTGATGGAAAATCCCATGTTTAGTGATAACTCCATCAGTTCATGTTGCTTTCAGTACAGGAAGCACTCCTCACATTGCACTCCCTCCCACACAAGAACTGTGATAAAGCAGATTAATCACTTCTTAAATCAATCACTGGAATTAGGATGATTACCCTGGTACATATAGAACTGAAAAGCATTTGAAGTTACTTACATAGTCTCTTCATCAATATCATTTTCTTCTGTGTTACTAGTTGCTGTTGAGCTAGCTGAAGAGCTGCTACCATCAAGGTGGTTCACCTCATCTTCTCCAGCAAGATCTATATCCAGGTCACCATCAGAGAGCTCATGCTACAGGGAAACCAGAACAAGTCTTTACAAACAGAAACACTTCAGATGCATTGTGGTGCATTTGCCAAAAGCATGAACAGAAACTCTCTCCTCCAGAGGGTCACACTATCATGCAGGAGTTGGGAGGGTCTCGAAGCACAATAAAAACTAGGAGAAGTTGGATTTTTTTTTAAGCTGCAACTCGGAAAGTTTTTTACAGCAAGATCTATTAGTTCTGTTCTGGATCATGTCTCTAGTGTCATCTTGCTGCTATCTCTCAAGTGTGTTATCTCTTACTTCTACATAAGAGAATAGTTTACAGTTCAGAAGATGACCTATGTTTCTATTACTATGCTACCTTAAAACACATGAACAAAGAGGCAAAAAAAGACAATTCCTACATTCAAGTCTTCATGCTGGATCTTCTCCTCCTCCTCTTCCTTGCTATCTCGCACTAATCCTGGAGCAGCAACATTTTCAAGCAGTACTTCAGCACTTTGTCCAGATTTCTTTGATCTGTTTTCAGAGCCATCATCATTCTGGGGACTCAGATGAGTGTCTGGAGGTGAAATGCCTCGGGATTTCTGAGTCCGGGAAAGTTCAATTGCAAGCCTCTGAAATATGAGAAGGATTCACATCAGGACACACAGAAGATGACACTGAAGCATCACCATCACATCATGTAAGTTTATTGACCTGCCAATATACTGCTTTAATAATGTCAATATCAAACTACCAACAACAACTCGAGTAAACTGTCAAAAATGTCTTTTTAACCTAAAATGGGTAATTACTGGTCAGTGAAAGGTGATTTTACACTAATATATACTCCACTTACTTCTTTAAGGTTATTTATTTGTTGGATGTAACTTGTCTGAGCTGCTTCCAATTGAGCAATGTACCAGTGCTGATCTCGACACTTTTGGAAGAAGGTTGGAGAGCGGACCTGGAACCTTCAAAACAACATTTGAAAAAGTTTTGTTGTGTTGTTTTGTTTTCCCCCAAATATGAAAAGCCCTGCATAAGAACACCATACAACCCAAAATCTAGTGATGAATTTAAAAACAAGATGCACTTTTGTACTCAGTATCATGAATGCACTGAAGGGCAACAGTAAGTAGGAGAGGCAAATTACCTTTACAAACCAACAGAACATAATTAAACATCAAAAAGCATTTCAGAGGAGGGAGAGCAGGACCATACAGAGAATATTTGAAGTAGACAGGTAAAGCTTCTATGTTTTGTCACAGCATGAAAATTTCCATTGCCAGAATTAGTTCTCTTATGTTACAGACTTCATTCCTAAAGTTTTCCTATGCTCACTCTAACTGTTTCTAAAGGAAGGGAGCAAACACACTGTTCCTTTATTCAGTTAGCTACACATTTCCAACCCAGGCTTACTAATGTCAACATAGCTACTTCACCAGGAGACAGATGTACTTAAACTTTCCACAGCTCCCTTCAGCACATTTTCTTCTTCAAAGCCTATAACAATGAAATCCACTTATGACAAAACATGTCACAATTATTTTAAACTCAACTACTTAATTATCTCCTATTTCAGCTGTGGGCGTGCTCCCCAGTGAAACAACAGCAGAAAGGAGCCCCACTGAGTTGTTTCTCTTACCTGAGGATGACAGTGTCATTTTGCCTGTTTAAATAGCCCTCGTTGGCCAGCAAGTCTAAACGGAAGAATCTGTTGTAGCCCCAGCATTCCCCAACTTCAAAATCAGAGGCAAACTCTCGAATTATGTTTTTGGTGGAATCGTTGGTGGACTGGTGAACCATTTCTACACGGTACTCATACCTACAGGGGAAGATGACAGGGATTAATAACCAAAACAAAGATGTCAGAATTGTTCAATGTGGCATGTGGAACAGAACTGCACTTCCCAGGAGGCTCGCACACCCAGGTGAAGAGGTGAGTCAGTCTTAAAATTTTACTGTGTGTTTACTAGAAACAGTACAAGGGGGAAGAAAGTAGTAATAGGGAGTAGTAAACCAGCTGTAGGATCAAATGTGAGGAGACAGATACTCTTATCAGTTGTTTAGCCAGCTTTTTTTTATCTTGAGAAAGCCACCAAGTATTAACTTTAAACTTTTATTTTGGGGCACAATTCAGAGCTCAATGGACAACAAAAGTCACACTCTGCTTTTTAGAAGGGCTCTGCATCAGTCCTTAGCAACATTACAGAACCTAAGGGCATTCTTTACAAACCTCTCCAGGTGCTTTGCCAATAGAAAAGGAAATCAGCTGCTCTTACTACAGGTTTGCTTACTTGGATGTCTCTGGCAATCCAGCGGAGAGCTCCAAGAACACAGACAGGTAGTAGCCCCGTACTACTCCATTTCCATCCTTGAAATAAATAAAATTGAGAGATAAATTGAATTTAAAAGAAAGTAAAATCCAGAAAAACAAAATGGAACTCATCAATACACCCGTGAAGTTTAGAAAACAGCTTTAATCACTACAGAATTTGAAGCAGTACTCAATGTTGTATGCTACATTTTTAGTTTTTAGTCTCCAGTGAGCTAGAACTCTACCTGTAACTTGAATCAACATGGATTTTGCAATTGGAAGCACATACAGTGTAGTATTAGTATCTGATATAAATCTCAAAACAAGGGCTTTAATT
This sequence comes from Phaethornis superciliosus, assembly GCA_023637945.1. Taxonomy (NCBI): domain Eukaryota; kingdom Metazoa; phylum Chordata; class Aves; order Apodiformes; family Trochilidae; genus Phaethornis; species Phaethornis superciliosus. Next base: position 2,935,350 of record JAJQWJ010000023.1, on the reverse strand, counting down.
ACTCTCTTAACATCTAAGGTGTTCAATTAAGTGGAAGAACAAATAGATAAGCACTTGCCAATGTGTCAACATTTCTCTAATATATAGGAAAAACAGTAAAAAGCTCACAAAATCTACTTGGCAGTTTATTACAGACCAATTTTATCAAATTCTCAACATGAAAACAGGTCAGGTTAAACATTAGTTCAAAAATATTTTACATACAGCTGCATTTCAAAGTTACTTAATCTTTCAAAAGGGAAGCAACTTCTTTAGAAAAAAAAACATGCAACATGAAATAGTTAGGCCAGTTAACTGAGAAACAATATTAGAATCACCAGAAATCAAGGAAAAAATATGGCAAAACCTCCATCACACTCACCTTAACCAAGGAGGAAGAATGGCTCAACTTGAATCCTCTAGGTTGAAGAAACATTTCAACTTACCATTAAAAAAAATACTTTCAATGTTTTCTGACAGCCCACCTGAGGTAGTCAGTCCTGAATTTCCACTATGAAAACTATGCAAGGGTCCACCCCTGTACTGCAAGAACACAATCCTGTGTACATGTGGGCTTAACAGATTAACCCAGTTCTCTGAAGATGCCATGTAAGTCACTAGGAAACAAAACTTGTACTGCAGCACTAAACACATTTCTCCCAACACAGCTGTAGTAGCAGCCAGAGCTTCTTGGAAGAACTGACCAGGCTGTAAAAAGATCCCACCTTGTGGGTTAACATTCCAACCTCAACACATTGCTTCAGAAATCTGAATATTCAGCCTACTGAAAGGCCAGGTTTTAATGGCAGCAGCTGAGAACTGGATGCACAGTTAAACAGATTCCCCTAATGTTTTGTCATCCCAACTTCCCAAATAAGCATTGTTCATAAACATGGCAAATTAGTCTACACCTCAGTTCTGCAAGAAACATCTGCAAAAGCCACTCAGACAAAAAGGGTAAAAATATCTATTAAAGTTCCTATGGCATACTGGTAAAACCCACCTTTATTGCTTTTAAATTAACCAGATTAACAAGAGTGAGAATATTCAGGCTGGACATCTGGAGGCAGAGAGGGAATACTCTAATGGCTGGTGATAACTCAACAACCTTATTAAAACAACAACATTATTACATTCATTCAGCTTTTTATACACAAGAAGAGACTTACTGGTACTTCCTTAGAGAAATTTATGAATGCTGGTTAAGTGTTTTGGATGGAATAACAACTCTAGTTGAAAATGTAACTCACTGGATAAACTTTTAACCTCCAGCAGAGTCCTGACACTTGAAGAGGTGGACTGTAGACAGGATCAGCTCGCTGACGCAATGTACTATTGAGAAAGGAGAAAAAACATTTGCAGTTGGGACAAAGGAAAAACCTCCATGAAACAGAAAGCTGCAGATGCCCTTGCACTCTTACACTCTAGAGCTATCCTTCAGGCTGCACAGAGCAAGTGGCAGCATATGCAGCCCATGCAAAATGTTGTGTTCAGACAAATATTTGATTTCTTGCAAAATTATCCAATCATTTTGAGAAATGAGTAGTCTGCATTTATGATGGAAAATCTTTTTCACCAGCAGTTTAGCAGGGGTAATTTTTAGTCTCAAACAATAGATTTTTAAAATTGAATTCTTCTAGCTTAGTTTTTATCTGGATACTATGCATATCCATGTTTTAAAGACTACTACTCATATACAGAAGAAACAGAAAAAGCTTCCCAATATTCACAGTAATTTCAGACATATTCTTACCTGAAGTTTTCCAAGACAAATGTAGTTGAGTCATAGGCTGGAACCAATTCACTGAGGAGGGGAAGAGGAAATTAATATATTAGAGTTGAATAACATGACATTAAAAAAAAACAACTTCTGGAATCTTCAAAAGCATTTAAGTGATTTAGGTCACTGGAGCCACTGAAATTCACTAGGACTTCACTGGGTTACTTCAGTGCTTCCCAAAATCCCAATCATAAGCCTTCTTCCCAGTACCCTTCCATGTGATAACACAGAATAAAACAAATATGTCACAAGGGGAAGTATAACCAAAAGTATTTACCCTTTTACCTGTGATGGGTAATAACCTCTAAATATATTGAATTTTTTATGTAAGACTCTTTGGTTGTTCTAGAAAGGATGAAACTATTGCATGGCTGAAAGAACAAAACTCTAATTATTTGAGTTTCAGAGCAGGAAATACCTCACTGCCATTTGAAAAAAAATCAATGTTCATCTTTCAACTCTCCTCAGAAAAGCATTTAATTATTCTTTTCAGGAAAGATGTCAGGAAAAAACTTTGAGATTTCATTTAAAAGCAAACCAAACTGATTTTTGCTAGGAAACACAAAATTGAGGAATTCCTTTAAAACTTCTCCTGCTTTTGATTTTTTTTTTGAGTTGCTTTTCAGCCACATAGCCTGAACTCTCCACAAGACTTCCTCAGGAGCCAGCACTAGCAGCATTCTCTTTAGGAATAATTATGCTAAGGTGATTTTGACCATATATTCTGAATTAAGGTGACCTACAGAGGCATCTCATGAGAGCCCTGCAATTATATAGTGAACAACCCAATAATGAGAGAAAAAGGACAAATCAGTAAACTACGTGTGTAGAAGAGAAAAAAAATGTCAGCTGGAACCCTCTGTCCTGAGTCCCCAGGAGGGACTACAGACATAAAATAAGCTGTGCTGGAACAGAAAAGCCTACTTGCAGCATAGGTTACTAAAAGGAGTAAGTTAAGCTGTTTATAATTTTCAGTGTATAAGCCTGGACCCAAATTCAGTGAGAGATACCAAGTTTAAACCAAGAATGGACAGATTCATGCTACCCCAGATCACCATTGCTCATGCAGCTTAGGAGTATGACTCCCCTTTGCAGACAGTAGGTATACTAAAATGGGAAAGAGATACTCTCTCTAAGACACTTCAAATATTTTTCAACAAGCAAAACAAACCTTTATAAAATGGCTTTCAAGTTCAAGCTACAACAGAAAGGAAATGTAACATTTACCTTGTGAAGTCTGGGGGGACAGGAGTAGTGACAAATGAGGCCATAGGCTTCCGATGAACCTGCTGGAACATCATCAGGATCTCTGAACTTTTGGATATCAACTCACTCTTACTGCAGGATCGTAACTGTAGGGGGGGGGAAAAGGAAGGAAAAAAAATCCTTATGTCATTAGGAGAAACAAGGTTGACTAAGGAGGGGTCTATGTAACACATTTCAGCCATTTTCATAATCACCTGATGTTCTACTTCTTGAAGCAGGGATTCCAGAAGTTCAGTTTCTTGAGTAAGTGATGTCTTTTGACCTGTTTAAAGAAAAAAAACACATTTAAAGGAAAAAAAGAAAATGACACTCTCACTGGATATTAAGAAGCGGAGGGCTTTTTAATTATTTTTTTTTTTAATGGAAGCTGCTCCAGAACCTACTAAGATAAAGGATTTCTAAATATACCAAGGTTGACTGGGAAAACATTTTAAAAGCAAGCCTGCGTTTTTAATTAGAGCTGTAGTGAAGAACTCACTTGAGGTTAAGACAGTAATGAAATATTCTGTGTCCCAGAAATGGCACATTTGTTGTTCTGGGGTGCTTTTTTGGATGAAAAAAAAAAAAAAAAAAAAAAAGTACCATCCAGTACCTTTTAGGTGCAAGGTACTACACATATCCCAATGAGATGGCAATGTTCTCCAAGTGACAATAAAGGAGTTTCTATCTGAACATAACCAGGTTACACCTAACAACTTAGCACTATGTCACAGTAACTACATAATCTAACAACAGCAAAGCTTTTTGTTAAAGTTTTCTGTCAGCAGTTAACTCGTTTAACACCATGAAATGTGTAATGGGTTATACTCCCAGGGGAAGAAAGTTTCTCAGTGTATTTAGATATTGTTAATACATTGCTGCTACTCATAACCAACCCAGCATATACCTACCCATTAGTGTTATAAGCTTGTTCTTCAGCTGAGTGTCTAAACGAGCAATCATCATCTCCACTGCATTCCTGATTTCCCGCACCCGTTCATCCTTCGCGCTCCGCACGGCCTCCACATTCCTCTCCTGAAAGAGGGTTCAGGAAAAAACATGCAGAAAAAGAAAGCACCAAAAGAAAGCCTTCACACTTTTCCATGTTTTACTCATTTATATGGCAACTCCACTCTCTTGGATCCCAGAAATACCTAGGTCTCCCAAGAGTCCTCTCCAACACTATTTTAATAGGTGGGGAAAAAAACAATCCCCAATCCTGTTTTTTTACTGAAGCTTACAAGTTTAGAATAAGAAAATAGGAATGTGCTTTTAGATGAGCTGTATTACAGGCTATTCCTGCTGTCAGCTGAGTGTTCTTTGACTTTTACTGAATACATAAGCATGCCCTCTGGTGGGAGACCAAAGGCTAACAGTAAAGTTGAAGCATTTTCTCAATACAGAGATATGTCATATGGGGATTCACCAGTACCAAAATCTGTAAACACAACTGCCACTTTCTCTCCTGCAACTTGAGCAGCACAGCAAAGTTCTTCTTAGTAACACGAGTAATTTGATAAAAGTTGTGAAAAAACCCTTCAGCTTAGTAGCTGAGGGCCACAATCCTCACATTTACAAAAACTTTCAAGTTTTTAGACATAACATCACATCTGAGCTGAAGCAGAGCTAACCTACCACTGGATGAAGCAAAAAAAATACCAGCAAAGACAAAAAGCATATGGAAACTTTTTTTCTTTTAATTATTTTCTTTGCACAAAGACAATAACAGTAACAGCATGCAGCAGAACACATGAACCCCCCACAAGAAGCTACTGAGCTGCTGGAATTTGGAGTGAAACTGACAAAGCTGAACATGTCAGTATTTGGATGTCTGACACATTTAACCTTCAGAGCAGAAAAAGGGGTCACACAAAATTTACACCTATGTGAGCCCATCCTGTGGGCTCAAACATACTTGTAGCTTTTTATCAAAGGGAAATAAGCTCTATAAGAAAAAAGCTTTTTCTTTTTTACTTGTTTAGTATGGCAGATCACACTTATGGAAGTGTTGACAAAAACACATATTTCAAATAACCACACAGCTTTCGTTTTTAAATAGCACAGAGGAAGAAAAAAAAAAATAAAAAAATTCCCTGTTACCTAACTTGCATCTTCTCCTGTCTGGCAAATAGAACATCAGTGCTGAGAACGTGTTTCTTCTCTTACATCATATAAAGAGTAAAATTAAAAAGTAAAAATGTCTCTCTGTGGGACAACCTGATTACCTTCACAGAAGCAACAGCTTCTGAACAGGTACTGAAAACATCCTGAGTGTATGAAATGGTGTTGTATCATCTTCATTGCCCACTTCACAGTTATCCTTTAACAATGGCATTCTACAGGAAAATTTAACATCTTGGATCAATTTCTTACCACTTCTTGCACCAAACTGATCAGTTCCATGAGTCTTCTCCTCAGCTTTGCCACTTCTTCATTTACTTTTGTGACGTGTTGCTCATAGATTTCTGCCAGTGGCTTAAAAGTATGTCCTCCATGCTAGTAAAAAAAGAAAAAAAAAAAAAAAAAAGGGGGCGGGGAGGGAAGGAAGGAATAACAGAGCATCCCATTTTAACATTATTCCACTCCTATTAAATTGAAGAAAGAAAGGGGAAGAAAGCCTCCTACTGTATCATTCCTTTTGGAAAAGTTCCAAAGCAGATTGTACGTAGGAAGACTGTCTTTCACTTCCTTTCATAAGTCATGCATTTGGCTTTCATACCATCAGAGCTTCCTGTCAAGAGTTATTTGGAGTCTCAACAGACCTCCAAAAATAAACTGCTTCATTCACTGTGCAGTTCTCACACAAATCAAATAATGACAGAAAGGTTATTTCTATTATTATTATTATTAAGCCACCCTTCCCAAACAAAGGCAGCACACTGTTCCATGTGTTATCTATGTTCTCTTTGAAAGCCTTCTTCCTCTGTGCTTAAAATTCTCAGCACCAACACATCATGAAGTTTATAACAAGGAAGGTAACTCTGACCTCATTTCAGCAAATATTCAATTTGCTGCTCTAATTTTAAACAAAGGCATCACCTTTCACAATGTTCACCTTAAATTGAGCACAGATACAACTACAGTGCTTGCACAGCAATTCAATGAAAAAAAAAAGTTTCACAGCACTTCTATTTCTTCCAACTGCTGTCAAATATACTGCTTGCAGCATCTCATTGTAATGGACCACGTGCATATCAAGCCTCTTCTTACCATTCCTCCCCAGAGTGCACACTGGTGGCAGATGCACTTCTTACAGGTCCAGCAGAAAACACTAAGCTTTTCATGGTGATTTTCACATCTAGAACAAAAAAAAAAAAAATAAAAATACACATATCAACGGAAAATAACTATGAATGTTCTGCAAACACACTTTAGCATTTTAACTTGGTTTGCTAGCCTATACTTGAAGCACAAAATATCAGCATAGTTTTGCAAGAATACTTCCATTCAGTAAAAATCTTTGTGAAATAAATGCTGCTTTCAGTATTCTCTCAGAAAGTATTTCTTGGAGATGAGAGAGGAAGTACATTACCAAAATTTGATTTCTATCCAGTGGATAAGAGAGATCCTCAGTGAATCAAGCTCAGAACTATCAAAGTTAATACATCAAATTATTTAAATCCTAACCATCTGCAACATAAAGTAACCTCAGAACAATGGCTCCTAAGCTTTTTGGACAAACTGATCTTTGCCATTTCTTAAAATTTCACAAACAGTTTCAACCAAGAAACAGAGCACATACCAGGCCAGACCTAAAATACACCCCTCTCCCTTCCAAGTCCATTAGGATGCAGAAACTTAGGAAATACTAATTGTATAGAACACACAATTAGTCCCTGTCCATTTTTCAGTTTTTCATCTCACGCTTTTCTCTTCCAAATCTCCAGAATACTTCTTAAAACCTAAGAGCATTGTAACTGGAAAACATCTCAGCAGGAAAGCCTGCTGAGAAAGTACTGACAGCTGCTCCTAGGATGAGAATATACAAGAGGAAGGAGAATGCACAGCAGTAACATGACAGATACAGCAAGAATAGTGCTTTCCGTGGGACTTTATGTATTTTCTTTGATCTCAAACTGGGTTTATTAATTATATTTTCACAAGGGAAAGACATCTTCTCAGACCAGCTTCTCTGCTTTTGTGTGCCAAGATACTAGCTCAGCACCCACAGTTTTAACTAGACTGATGAATAAGCAAACCATTGAGAGATTTATTTCAGATGTATGGTTGTGAAGAGCTAAAAGCCTTAAGTATCACTACCCTTCATGTTTCCCACATCTTTCATTTTAACTATATTGAGTCAAACTAGAAATAGTAATAGTTTTCAAGGCAAATACTTTCTTGTTCATGAAGTATGACAAATGAACACCCAACCTCTAGTTAGCAAGAACTGAATAAATTCAGCTTTTAAGTTATCACTTTGTTCCCTGATTTTAATAATGAGCTGAAATTAAAAGTTCCCTCATCTAAGGCAAACAACAAAACGTTTTATGTGAAGAAGACTCCATTTACTTGTCTTTTTCATTTTCTTCATGCTTTGTGAGGTTGCACAGTTGAAGTGTATCGAGCTGTTGGGTGACCTCTTCTGCCCAACGACAGTTCACGAGCTCTCGTAGCTGCAGTGGGGCTCTGCAAGAAACATTGCTAGAGTTAGAGCAAGAACTCAGCTCCAGGAGCTACAAAAGAGCATTGAAGATAATTCAGTTCATCATTTCTACACTACCAGAAAACTCAGCAGCAAAATGTTGAAGCTGTACTAGTTACTCCAGGGGAAAAAAATAAAAAAATAAAGGAAATTATTGTTTTAAGTCAATTTACTAATTTGGGGGCTGGGGGTAGGCAGGAAGCACAACATATTGGGTTGCCACAATGACACAGAATAGCTATGTGGTGAACCCAAGAACTATTTCCAGATTTTTTGATAGGCTCCTGGATAATGCTGGGCAAATAATTTAATTTCTTACTGCTCCTTCAATTACTCCCATCTTTCAACTATCCCTACTGCATTACAACCAATTCCTGATAATTTATTTTTGATATTAAAAATACCTTACCTACAATGAGGGCACTGAGCTCTTTGTTCAGTCAGCCAGCGCTAGGAAGGAAAAAGCAAAAGCATTTTTTAAAACTGTACAACCAGAACTGCAAGCAAGTATATTCTATCATTAATTGAGTTACTTCTTTTTATTATGGTCTCAGTAACAAAGTAACCACTTTTCTTTAGACGTCAGTCACTTCAGTTAAAATTATACAGAGAATTTTGAAGTACAAATATTCCACCAGAAAGCACACACCTGGTGCAGGCTCTCATAGCCTAAAGGGCACATTTCAGCAAAAGAAAGCAAAAGATACAGCAATCATACTTATCAGAGTCTAAATTATTATTCTCCAAGGTAACTTATTTCACCCTCTTGAGCTATTCAAACAATAGTTAGATACCTGCAGTTCAGTGATCAAATCCACAAGGACCCTTTCAATGTTTCTCTTCCAGAAAGCTCCAAAGACAAGCAGCTGAGGAAAGAACTTCATCTGCCCACTACAACTAAGTGTAAAAAGCTCAGCAGTTGAAGGGCTTATATTTGTCAGCTCACTACTACATCCAGAGACTCATGAATAATTTCTCACCACCCAGCAACAATATGTCACCCAACATTCTTAATATGAAATGCAAATCCTTCACCTACAGTTCTTGTCACAGCTTTCAAAGTGAATGATCAATGTTCCAATTTCTGGAAATACTGCTGAGGTCTGAAAACCTCATCTGAACCCTCTCCCCCTACACCAACACATACTGAGGTACTTCAGATGCTGTTGTACCAGATTCCCTTGAGGAAGATTTTATCATTCTAATTCAGTGAGCATTTTAAAACACCTCCAAGATGACAAGAGGTGATGCTATGACGTTACATGTGTTCCATGCTGACAGATGCAAAGCCTTTGATTCCTGTCTTCCAGAGAGGCATCGCTGACAATAGATGCTACAGAAGGGATCATTATATGCCCGTTTCTTAAAAGCAATTATTCCAGATAGTGCCTATAATTAGCAATACTGAATGCAGTCCTGCCTAGTTTTTCCTCAGGGTGTCAGCAAAGATTTTGAAGGAAAAAATAAATAGCGCGGAACAAGAAAACAAATCCTTGGAACTCCAAGGAAAAGGGCAAGAAAGAAGCATGAATATGTTCATCAGATCAGTAGTTTTAAAGTCCATATATTTGCCAGAATAAACCATGAATAAGCAAACTCACCCGAATACAACTGAAACAGCAGAGCTTGGAGCAATGAGGACACAGACGTGCATCACGCAATTTCTCCATACAAATAAAACATCGGAATACTTCAGCAATACTCTGCAAGGGGTAGATTATCACTATTGTTAAACCACATCCTTCAAACATATCAGAGATGCATTTATTTTCCAGGCAGAGGGCCAGGTTTCACCAATGCAGACCCATTCCAAACAGCTACAAATAGTCACTCACTCCTAGAGGCGTTAAGTTAAACGCCACAGCCCTTCTCCTCACCTTCTTCTACACTAAACCAACTCTTAGCACCCACTGTATAACACTATTATTCTTCTTCAAGGAACAGTTTATTTGCTTGGCTTATCTCTTTAGAATGGGCCTTTCTGTAGCCAAAATATGATTTGTGTTCACATGAGACTGAGCAGGAGAAACTGTGCTGTAACTGCAGATTCTGAACCACTAAGTTCCAGTGTATCAGCACTAAATTAAATCCAAAACCTGGTAAATACATTTATGCATTACAAAGAATGCTAACAAGTGGGGTTGAACTGGCTGGTGCATTTTTTTTCCACTTTTATAAGACTTAAGCTCTTTTAAGATCTCCCATTAATTAACTCATCAATGTCTACGCTTTCATACCTAATTTAGGCAACCCTGGACAATAAGCATGTAATTTACCAATTTATTTTTTTACGATTCCCATTTGAAGAGAGAACCATTTTCCTTCTGGAATACCATCCATGTCTCTCGATTCCCACAAGGAAGATTGTGTTTTGAAATACCAAGTGATGTTTTCTTTATATGTTGATAGATTTTTCACTGATAGAGGAGTTTTACAGTCTGTGTTGTACAGGAGTTAGACCCCCTTCTGGCTTTACCTACAGAACTTTGAAAGATTCCTGAAATGGGCAAATTCTTTTTCTCTGAAGAGTTGAGATCATACATCAGCACAAAAATGAGGCATACAGCCCATTTACAGATACCACATTATTTCCCAAACATTAGTGTCTTCTTTAATGGTTGTAAACCATTCAAATGGAAAACATGCATTTACAAGGAATTAGCACACGATATCTTTTAAATTCCTCTGCTGTTTGGCTGCTATTAATACGGACCAGAGCAATGGGAGCAAGCTGTGCAGGTTACAGACAGACAGCACACAGAACTGTGCCTTCAGGCAGGCCAAGATGGGTTCTGTCAGAGCCAGTTCTCCATCCACCTCCAGAACAGCCACCTCTGACGATCCGCCAATTAATTTCCCAACCCCGACTACGAAAAATAACAGCGTGCCACCCAGAAATACCACCTCTTTACATCCCCTTTCCTCTCTACCCAGCTCCTCAGTGCACAAACGAGCCAAGCTCCCTGCTGTGCGCATCCCTGCCCACCGCAGAGCTGCAATCTGTTTTCCGCCCATAGCTCGGTGCCACTTGGCCTCTCTCCCCTCAGAGGAAGGAGGGGCACCTGCCGAAGCTCCTGCGGCCCCGGCGCCACCCGCCAGCCTTCCCCTCACCCGTAAACAGGTCAGGACGCCCCGCTCCCGCTTCCCCTCGGGGAGCCCGGCCCTACGGCTCTCCATCTCCCGCCGAGGAGAAGCTGCAGCCGCTCCCCCCCCCGATCTCCCCGCGGCCTGAGGGATGCGCGCCCGGAGAGGCAGCGCTGCCCCCGCACCGCCCTTCCCGCCTCCCTCAGGGAGCGCGAGCCCAACGGCCGCTCACCTCCACGCTCTGCTCGTCCATGGCGGCGGCTCCCACCGGGAGAGGCGGGGGATAAAACTTCCCCCTGCTTTCCCTTCTCCTTAGCTTTGACTCAACCGTCAAAGAGCGGCGGAAGGTTTAGAAACTGCCGGGAGGAGGCTGTGCCCCGACCCCGGCCATGTTGGCGGGGAGCGGGGCGGCTCCTCCCTCCCTGATCCCGCCCTGCGGCCGCTGAGGCGATGAGGGGCGGGGGGGGAGGGCTCTAACCGCCGCACCGCGCTGCGCATGCGCACTGACACCCGCCCAGCTCCGCCGCCGCCTCAGGCTCTGGGGGCGGAGCGGTTCGGGGCGGTTCGGTTCCCGCTGAGGGGAACCGTGGGTTGTCAGCCCGGTTCCGAAGGGTTAGCGCGGTCCCAAAGTGCCGGGAGGGCAGCTGAGGGGGAAGCTCTCCCCGCGGGCAGCTCCGCTCCAGCCCTGTTTGCAGCTGAGCGCAGATACTGCGAGAGACGGTGCTGCTTCCTCAGCGGAATTTGCAACTGTTGGGCTGCGAGGCAGAAAGGTTCGCACTGGGTGTTATTCTGTGCTGATGACAGATTTCGGGATTATAGGCGAGAAAGGCAGCGCTAAACAAAATCCACCTGCGGGGATGGATATCCACGCCAATCTTGTTCACTGATGAGGGCAGAAATCAGCCTGCCCTTTCCTAAAGATAATAAATTTAAAATTGTCTCCTTTGACAGCCATTATATTTCACAAGAAGACACGGGAATAACATTTCAGCTACTTTCTCATGTTAGGCTGAAAAAACATCAAAACATTGCACATGAGGAAAAAACATCCTCTTTTTTTTTCTTATTGTGAATCGAATATAACAGGTTGTGAAGTCTTTATTTTTGGAGTTTTTCAGGACACAGCCCTGAGCAAACGGCTGCAGTTGGTCCTGCTCTAAGCTTGGCCTGGACAATCTCCAGAGATCCCTTCAAACCACAGATACTCTGTGAGTCTACAGCTTTACTGGAGTGTATAAAAATAAAGGCATTTCACAGAGGAAAAGGCAAATTGTCAGGGACTGGGTTCAGGGGTTAGGGTAGGGCCCAGGGTCAGGACTCATATAAACACAAGTGTAATAAATTTATGGTCCCCTCTACATAGCTTTCATCATTTATTCAGGAATGTAGGTACAATTAAGTGGCTTGGGTTATTTGTCTTAAAAACCCACTCAGGAATGTAAGCAAGAACATGGAAGTGCCACCTGGCTAACAATGCTCTGCAAAAATGGACCAACTGTAGTTGTAGAAATATCCAAGATAAAATACCAACCTCAATGCTGCTTAACTCTACAATGTTAAGTATTATAAAATAGAATTTGTATACAGACACATGAACAGCCTTCCAGCAGTGGGCTCAGAAGCCCTAGACACCAGAGAACTACTTGCTTGTTAATAATCCAGGAACTATGTCCAAATTGCTTGTGTCAAATGAGGATGGGCTGAGCATTTACACAACTAATTTAACATTTCCTTGTTTGTCAAGTTCCACAATACTCAGTTCTTTCAAGATTCGTATTCTTGAGTCAGTGGCTTTCATATTCATCTTGTTCATCTGCGACACACTCAGTGCTGTTCTGTAAGACAAAACCAAACTATTTAGCAAAACAAGGTATTGAGCATCAGGTCAGGCAGAAAAAGGCTAAAAAGCACATACTGTTTAATGAGTTATTTTAGTGAGTGCTCTGTAATTCTCATGCTTATCCAGGCTGCCGTTGATTTTTACGTGCTGCTTCGAACTGAGAACAGACATTTGCTATCCCACCCTTAGGATTAAAGAGATACAAGAGTCCAAAACTTTCTAATTTTTAACATCACCCTGCAAGAAATCTATAGCACACATCCCAGATGGGTCAGGGCTCAGGCAGGGCATGGTTCAGAGCTCTTAGTTTACCATTAGGTCTTTTTTTCCAGCCTTGATCCACATTCCAATGGATGTGTCAGCAAAACCTTCATGAATAGACAGAGTTTTGGACATCTGTATGGTGACACCAAAGTGAAAAAATCTGTTTCATAAGAACCTGACATAAAATTTGGAAAAACAGCAAATCATACAAATCCTTTTTATTCAAATTTAGAGGGCTTTTTATGATATAACAGTCAGTGGTTTTGTTTATTCTCAAAAGCCTGAATTTCTTTACATCTTAAAAAATTCCCACTAGTGAATGGAATTAAGTCTTACCTGTTCTTATTTACAATGAAGTGGTTAAATAACTCCCTGTAGAAATCGTTCAGGTCTGCTAGTTTAACAGTACTCCTGATACTCCTTGGGACAGTCAGAAGGATTTCCTCAGTCAGTGGTTTGAACTGCAATTCTAAAAAATCAGAAATAGATGATATTCTTCACATAGAATCAGTAGTTACTAGTGCTTGACAGTGAGAACAGTGAATTTACTGTGAATCTTAGGCTCCATGTATTTTAAATAGCAGAGCTCAGAAGCCCTATCTACATCTCAGCCCTGCTTCCTGTGAGATTTAGTCCTAATGTATGAGGGGTAAAACAAACCTTATTTGTCAGCAGAAGTTGTTTAGAACATCTGCCTTTTCAGAAAATAAAAATTACTCTGAATTCTAGGTAGCAACTTGGTATGTTCAAATAGCACAGAGCTATGAGAGTTCAATAGCAGAGATGGAAGTCAGGATTGGTGCTATCCACAAAGCTCATGGGGGCTGACTCTGTGTGTAGGAGGTCAGTCAAGGCAAAAGAAAAAAACCCAACCTTACCTTCAGCAGAGCTAGGGACTGTAGTTCCTGAACAAAATGGCTAAAAATAAAGGAGAGAGAATCTCAGGACTTGTTGGAATTTTGCTTAGAAATTATTTTTTTACAATTCCATTTCTGCATTATTACATTTCACTATTGGATAAGCAAGGATCTTGCAGCCAATGAAGTCAACAGCAAAATCTTAGGCATTAAACAAACCTGGTTTCAAATAAAAACAAGTATCAAATGGATACAGGATTTATGTGCAAGTCAGAATAAGCCTCTTCAGCTTTCTCCTCTGCTTTCCATTATGGCTCTATCTGAAAGCACATGCAGCAAAGGAAGAAGATGGCTTTCCTGTTCTCAAGGAACCTTCAGAGGCTGACAGTCTTGAAAAGCTGAAGGCAGCTCTAACTCTCCTCATCCAGAAATACAGCACTGATGAAAAAATCCCAGGGCCTCTGTGACATCTTTCTATTCTTTATATCTAAAAAAAAAAATCTTCCAAACATGTCCAGAGACAATCCAGGGCCTGATGCTGATTAAACTGGCCACAGCAGCTGTAGGGTACATCTACATGGTACACTGAGCTCAGTTTATGCCAGCTGTAAGCTAAATGCTTTAGAATTAAGCAGTGGAAAGACAGAAATTGAGAGCATTTATCAAGGCAGAAGATTTGCAAACAAAGAGTGAATGAAGCTGAAAGGTACTTGGCAGCTTTCATGCAAACCAACTGTGGCAATCTGGGGACAGAAAGTGAGGTGTCCTTTGACAAAAGAGTAGTGGGCAGTGAGAAAAATAGTAAGATAATTACACTTTATTAGCCTTCTTTAATATTTTGCTTTTAATATGAGACCCAGACCAAACCTTTGCAGATAATTAGACAAGAAGTTTGTGCTTTCTGTAGCTATGGAAGGATATCTAACTTTGTAACAAGCACTAGTTAGGATCTATGTTCTACTGCATTACAGTTGTATACAGAATATATGTATTGTTACTCATAGTCCAAAAATTATTTAATATTTTACAGAAAATTAAAATTCTCATTTTTAATACACATGGGTTTGATGAATGACATTCTTCACTCCAACCCAAAGGCTTCTTGCATAGTGAGTTAACAGAACAGTAAGATCCACAAGAGCAACCAAGTGCATCTCCCAAAAGAAAGCTAAACATATCCCAATTGAAAAATGAGGGGAACAAAGTCTTCCATCATAGCAAATTTTTCCTTTGTGGACAATTTTGTTGGAACAAATAACAAACTCAATCAGGACACGACAAAAATGAGATTTAGAAATTTTAGTCCCATTTCTGAAAAAATTCCATGTGAGAGATAATAAGTACAAAACAGAGTTTTTCTGACTTCAGCCAAGCTACTCAGAATTTCTGGTTTCTGGAATACTGACACTCTGTGGCCTCATTACCTCTTCCACTGGTGATTCCATTTCTTTCCCAGTTTGGCAGGTTAGCTGCTGTGCTGCAGCCTGTTCTTCTGCTGACAGAGGTAAGTGCTACAAAAAAAACCAAACAGACAACTCTGACACTTTCAGTTCCTAGGGTGATGGTATTTACAGAAGAACTCAATGTTTGCATAGCCCTTTTCTCATGGAAACGAACAGGAGACTCCTGCTTTCCTTCAAATGGGAACAAATTTACAAGCAAAGTATTTCTGAAAAATCCAACCATAATATTACTTTAACATGAAGACTATAAAAGATTCAAAGGAAAGAAGTTATTCAGTGTATTTCACTTAAAGACTTATATTTGTCCATAAGAATTTAATTCATCTTTTATTTATGAAATACAAATTTTTAAAATTTTTAAAAAAATCTTTAAAAAGTCACCTGAGTGGTGAAAATGAAAATACCTCAAGATCAGTCTGTTGCTGTAAGACCTGAACCATCTTCATTGTGTTCTCTAGAGCAGCACGGATGCTCTTCATGGATTCTCTCTGCTCTATGGAAACTTTTTCCAGCTGCATACATAATGTTTTATAACGAGATTTCACCACTGAGAGTTCTTCCAAGAGAGCAACTGGATTCTCCTATGCAGAAATTAAAAGTACATTTGAATTGTTAAAGAAGAGAAAACTGATAAAGCCACACACCAATTAAAAGTGTAAGTGTTGGAGGCTCCAAAACAGAACATGAAATGACTCTTTACAATAGAAAGCAAAGCTGTGACCATCTGCTTCATCTATACATTTAATTTCTCATAAGCAAAATAATGATAGTGTAGCAAAACAGTGTAACTCTGTGGTTCCACAACAAGTAAAGGAGCATGGATTTATCATGGTGATGAATTTTAGTGTCTTTTCTGAATTGGAGTAAATTAGAGAACTCTAATTAAAAGGGTTCTTTTTCCACTATATGTTACAATATACATGGAGACAAGGACTTTTTTATAAAATACTCTATGCCACTTGTTGCCTTCCTCTCCTCTCTCCCCCAGATCTGAGTTTGGTAATTGTTAATTAAGCAAGGTTATTTTTAATCTCAGAGCAAGGGTGCCTTTTAGCTTGGATTGGAATCTGTCTCTTAAATTTAGGTGTTAACACTATTTTGTCATTTCTCAAAGCAGAGCTTGGGAAAATCTCATTATACCAAGAAATCAAAGAGACATTATTGGTTTCTGCACTGAATCCATATGAGGCCAGGTATCTTGACACAAGATGCAAGAAATACTATATTGTCATAAGAAAAACTAACAATTAGATAAAAAAACAGCCACATGTATTCTAGGGTTAAAGAAAAGTTATAAATTTGTTACAAAATGCAATAAAGTATATTAACTTGATCTGAAAATACTACCTCTGCTGCTGGATTATCAGGAAGACTCTTCATTATTTCAAACTGGAGTCTGTGCTGAATGTAATCCAGATCGGATTCTGCCTTCTGGAACTAAAATATTGACATTTTAATATTTAAGCCACAGTATATCACAAAGCAAGAACTGCAGACAAACCCCAAGAATTTGCCTTTCCTGTATTTCAAGAAAGCAGAAGCCAGATGTCCCTGCTTTAAAGACTCATATACTATAAAAGTTTCTATTCATCCAATCTATTTCATTAGCTAATGTTTGCAAATTACACTGACACACTTCCAGCCTGAAAAATAAAAAGCAATAAACTTGCAGACAACATAACCACTTGCCTCTCACATGTAAGAACTGAATTAATGTTTACTCTTTCCATTTATCTAGCCCAAAATACCCAGGAGTTCTCTTTGCACCTGCCCATTAGTACCTTTTTCATGCAGCTCCTCAAATGCATGAAAACATTTCCATCTCATCCTAGATTATCCTCCCTCTCTCTTACATTGCCAAACCTCTCAGGATAAAGTTTTTAAGAAGCACATCAAATAGGTAAGAAAAGAACAGGCATCATTTAAAAATTGATCTTCACTTGATGCAGATGTTATTTTTTTTCTCCTGAGACACTAACATATTTCCCATCCATTTTTAAAGCTTTTTCTTTGCTTGTTACTTTTCAAACTTTAAAAGTTCTGTTAATCTGCAGTGCCCAGTTATTTACACAGCAGAGATTACGAGTACTTTCTGGATCCAAACATATCAACAGAGACTTTCTTATTAATTATATTAAGACTTCATTCTCTCAGTTGCTTATAATACCCGGAATACATTTTATTATTCCCCAATAAACCAGAACAACAAAAGGCTAATAAAATTGATGACATCACATTTATTTCCTTGGGATAAATAAGCCACCAGAGAATTACCTAATTGCCTTGTAAAACAGTCTGCTGATAGTGTTGTTACTTAATTAATTTTAGTCTGCAATTTTAGTATCTATTAAGGACTTCTGCTTTAAAGAAAGTCAGTTTTCCCAGTTCACTTGAATTTCTTAATGTAATAATTTGATTATTTTACAGTCGCAAAAGAGACAATGATGAGAGCAAGTTAAAAATGCTTGTCACTTACTTCACTTGGTTTCCACTATCTATATTTTTAACCCTGAAGTAACCAGTACAAGTCTTTTTAGGATCAAAATAAGGCTCTGTTTGCTAGCTGTATCCCAAAGCACTACCTGTCAGGGCTGTAATGGCAATTGGGGTGACAAACTTCAGCCTGTAGTCAGGTCTGGAAACCAAAAAGGTGTTGATGTTTTAAACATCAGCCTTGGGATGCAGGAACTGCCATAAAGGCCTTTGAGGATCTGGAGCTCCAGTTGGCCTAAGGGAATAATGTTTGATCCAAGACCTTCCAAGACAATTAAAATCCCCTTTCTGAGGTACTGAAAATGTAAGATCTTTTATATGTACACCATCAGCAATTTTTCAAATAACAGCTTAAGAAAAGGAAAATAAATCTAGTAAAGACCTTGAGCATCTGTAAATCAAAGGGAAAGCTTTCACCTATTACTCCCATAACTCACCATCTGCCCAACAAAACTCCTCACAACATCTACCCCAGCCACCACTCATGATAAAAACATGAAAATAAAAGACTTTTAAAAATTCCACTATGTATTTTAAAGAATTAATAAGGAATTTTTCCTAACTGCTCAATAGTTTATGGTTTCCTCCACTAGGAAACCCCTCCCCAAAAAACCAAGAATTTTTGTTTTTCTCCAACTCCTCCATTTGATATTAATTATTGGGCAGCAATTACTAAGGGTGGTTTTCAGAATCACCCATGAAGGTCTGTTCCTGAAATACTCAATACTGATAACTTGACATGTACAGAACAACAGTAAGGCACTAATCCCACTCTACTACTATCATTCAAGACGTTAAAAATAGAAAGTGAAGCTAAATGTTTATACAGAATTTAAAGATTAGTGCTTAATGAAAATATTAACAGAGTTCAGTATCACTGTTTTCTCCTGAAAGTGTACTAACTCTAGAAGAGACAAAATTTATTATCTGCAATTTCAAAGCAAAAAGTTTATAAGCACTGACACGTGTTCTTCCATTATGACCCATTTTCCTTTGATTTATAATTATTTATTTCTTGCTGTAGCTCAGGAAACATAAACCAGCAACAACCTCAGCCCCATGTTAAAGGTTTGGACCATTCACCTGATGAGGACTGTAGAGCAATCACACAGAAAATGCAGTTTGTTACATGTAAAATTGCCATTTATTCACAGGCTTAGAAGAAAATATCAGAAAGTGAGGCCAGGCTTGAGCTGCATTCTCTGCTTCCAGATGCTTTGACAATACTATTGCACTGCTAGCTGTACAGTACAGTAGTGCAATAAAGTCAGAGCATTCGTTAGCAGCAGGAATTCTGTACAAGTAATCAGTGTGTAAAATCAATAGCTTGAGTCAGACAGTGGTTTCTGTGGATCATGGTGAGCTGGACAAGGTTTGTGTTCACCAAGTCCTGATCTCCAGACACGCAAGAACTTGCCCATTTCAGCATTATTTTTATTATTCATAGTCCCTTCCATTCCACTGACCAAGAGGGGGGGAAAGAGGAGGGAAAAAAATCCAACAAAATGCTTAATAGATCTGTCAGAAATTAAGTTTCAAACACTTTAGTGCTTTTTAAAATGGAAAAGACATTTCCAAATGTATTTATTTATAATCCTCATAGCTAGCAAAGTTTCTAAACTGCTGTAAGACAGATGTTCTTAAACTGCATTACATGAAACATTTTCTGGACACAGGAGTTTATTCTTCTTATTTGCAGATGCTGAATCACATTAAAATACACTTAAATTCTCACTCATTTCCCAGCATTGTGGGTGCACTCACCAGGATGACCACTCAGATGTCAGAGGACCATCAAAGTGGAGGTGTATTTCATAAATCTCAAAAATAGAATCTTTTTCCACAAAAACAGTAACTCCATATAAAAATTTTGAGAACTCTTAGGGCCTGAAGGCATGAAGATTCTTAAAAACAAAATTATGGATTAAACTCCTTGGCAAGTAACTCAAAGACAATGAGTGGCAATCCCATTTTACAGTTGGTTTGCAAATTATCTTCTTGTCTCAGACATGTAAGAGGGACTTGGGACAACAATGAACACCTGTAGATAGTATTGCTGGCCAATGCCCTTTTAACATTGCACTGCTTTTTGTGCATGATCACTAGTAGTACAACATAAAAAGGGCACTGGCCAGACACCACTCAAAGAAAAAAGTAGATCCAGTATGTAAAAAATACAGTGACAGAAATCAACTAAATTGCTCTTAGAAGTATTTAGTGTAGCAGCCTCAAATAAGTAGTGATTACCTGGTGTTTTCACACACATTGTTATTTTTAAGCTCCTTTGAATTAGTTTGTCCAGGAGATTAAAGGAAGCTTTCCATGAAATACACATCAAAACCTCTGGGGAAATACAAAGTGTTATTTTATCACACTTCTGTGGAGAGAGCTGACTTCACAGGAAATCCAGGAAGGAGAAACAATGAGCAGAAGGAAAAGCAAGAGACACAAAGCTACAAGATGTGAGACATAGTTGCCAATGTCCATATTCTGATTAATTTATACAGTGACAAAGAGAAATATAGCACTTTTGGATGAGGTTTGTATATAGGAAATTAGGAAGTGAAAGTGTTTGAGGTGTAACTTGGTTTGAAATGGATTACCCAAATGTTTTTGGGTAATTAGGAAACAAAACACCAAGTTATAATCTCAAAACCTTTGGAAGTTGTTACACACCATCTGTGAGGATAACTGACCAGAAAAAAACTCTCCACCTTGAAATTATTTGTGCAATGATCATTTTTTTCTACTCATAAAGTATACCATAAAAGAGATTCCCATTATTTTTTTCTTTCTCTACTGTTTGTAAAGGCTCCTGCTCACTTTAAGGGGGCAGAAATACCTCTCTGATTATTTATATGTTGTCAAATGAGAATTACTAATCAGTGAACTCTTAAAAGTAAGACTTTTTTCAATAAAACACATAAATAAACCATAATGTTAACTAAATTAATTTATTTTATGTTCGAATTCTGATTTTCCACTAATTATTCAGTTATTTACTCAAGTTGG
Organism: Phaethornis superciliosus; assembly: GCA_023637945.1. Classification (NCBI taxonomy): domain Eukaryota; kingdom Metazoa; phylum Chordata; class Aves; order Apodiformes; family Trochilidae; genus Phaethornis; species Phaethornis superciliosus. The sequence continues at coordinate 2,914,688 of JAJQWJ010000023.1, read as the reverse complement.
TATTTCTTTATTAATAAAAATAGTATCATAGCTTTAAAAATTCCCTCACAAGTGTCTTACTAGTGCAATGAGATGCAGCTCACTCAGAGAGGTGACAAAGGCATTTGCAGAACAACCTCACATTTAGAGTATTTTGAGCCAGATGTTAATTTTCAGGCAACAAACATGTACTTGCCCACTTTTTCTACTTCTTTAAGAGGCACCTTATGCTGGAGAAAAAGGACAGAAAGATCAATAAAGGAAGTAAAAGTAAACTAAATAAGTTTAAAGGCAGTGAATTAAGCAGCACACCAATTTTGTGTGTTAAAATGGAAGTCTAGCACTCATTAGGTTAAGGGCTAATGTGGACATACAACATCATGTTCTCCCACTGTTCCTCCTGCTCTTAATTTCTCCTGAATATTGCACTTGGGTGATGTTGCTGTGTACAGATAAAAATTAGAAGATTATTAAACTCATTTTTACTTATTTCTTAATGAGAGCTATAAAAGAAGATTGCCAGAGGAGAAAAAACCCAAAAGATATAACCATAGCATCATTTGTCCCCATAGTGAATAAGGTGCTTTTTTCCCCAAGAGGACACCAGCAGTTTATCAATTAGGGTACCCAACACTGCTTGTAGGACAATTAAAATTTAAAAACCCAAAACACTTCTGGACATTTCCATTTTGGAGAACTCTTGTTCAGTACAACCATTTTATTTTATGTAAGGAACTAGGAATAGAAAGTATTATTTATTAAGCATTTGCGCACATCAAATATTCCCAAAACATTTCGACTAAAAAAAAAAAAAAAAAGAAAAAAAGTATAAGCAAGATTTCATCATGCAGAAGCAAACACCAAGATTTGAAGGATGCCACAGGGAACGTGGCTGTTTCAAGGGGCAGTTTCCCAGTGCCTCCCAGTATGTGAACCCCAGAATGGCTTTTTTGGGGTTTCCTCTTTTTTTTCTTTAATTTTTGTTTGTTTGGTTTATTTTTTGGGTTTGTTTTTGTTCTGTTTTGTTTCTTTTTGCTTTTCCAAGAGCGGGGCCGGCAGAGAGGCTGCTATTCCATAAAGTAACTCGGTCTTAACCCTCAGGGACTGGCCCAGAGAGTACTAAAAGGAAGTGAAACACTGTGAAGGAAGAGGAGAAACGGAGGAAAAACGAAACCCGGGCAGCAGATCCCCCCCAACCCCCTTATCCCGCCGGGAATCCATCCCTCCTCAACACCCCCAAGGAAACAACCGGCCTGGACACCCCCGTGGAGGAAAATGGGGCAGCCCAGGTGAGAGCTCCACCCTCACCCCCCCACCCCGACACAAAATGGATCAGTCCGAGAGCGCGCTGCTCCACACCGCGCCCCCCCCCCTCCCTTTACCCCCCCTTTTCCTCAGCACCCCCCAAACGGGGAAATGAATCGGACCGGACCGGACCGGTTCGGCCGCGCCCCTCAACGGTCCCGTTGAATGAATGCCGATGAACGTGCCCCGGACTGCACGGAACCGCCTCACAACCCCCCCCCCCCCCCCTTCTCCTCTCCCTCCCGCTTCCCTCAGGTAAGAGGGAAATGGCCGTGGCCTGCCCCGCGCTGAGGAGGTGAATGGAGCGGCACCATCAAACCCCGCCCCCAGCAGGGCGGTGTGTGCGGGGGTGTGCGGGGGTGTGCGTGTGTGTGTATGTTGGGGGGGGGGGGAACCGAATGGCCCGGCGACCCGCCCGAACTCCCCTGACCCGAACCCGCTGTTCGCCCCGTCGAGGACCGCGCGGGCTCCTTTCAAGGACCCGGATGGGGTTGGGGCGCGGCCCGAAGGAACGTTCTCCCCTCACGCCCCCCAGCCGCGCCCCAACTCCCCTCCTACCCTTCCCCCCCGCCCCCTCCCATTTTCCCTCCTTCAGGCGGCCGCTCTGTGCCCTCCGAGGTGTTCCCGCCGCCGACCCCCCGACTCCCGGCCCGGCCCTCCCTCAGCTCGGCCGCCGCCCGGACTCACCATGGTCTCCAGCCTGGTAACCGCCGTCTCCATGTTGAATAGTTGACATTCCTCAGGCGGCGGCGGGGAGATACCCCCCCCCCCTACCGCTCCGCAGGATGGGAGAGTCGGAGGCCCCCATTGGGCAGCTGTCACTCGCTGCTCGCCTCCTATTGGTCCGCTGCTGACAGAGGGCGCCCGCTATTGGGTAGGGAAGGATGTAAACCCGCTCCGAAGGAGGGGGAAACCCATTGGTGGGGAGAAAAGCTGCGGGCGGTGATTGGCTGAGGAAGGGAGCGCCGCCAGATGCTATTGGTCCGGAGTGGAATCTAAGTGGGGATTGGCTGGAGGTCGGCAAAGCGGCGCTGCAATTGGCGGGAAGGGGAGCGATCGATTCGCTGCGGGGCTTTTCTGAGGGGATCGGGAAGCGCCGCTCTCCCCCTCCGGTTCCCTCCACGGCGCTTCCCCATCGCTCCACCCCATTGGCTTTTCCCCGCCGAGGGGCGTCGCTCTGATTGGCGGGGCTGAGCAACCTTTATCCAATGGCGAGGCGAATCGCCTCAGGGCGGCTCGGGAGGGGGGCGGAGCAACGCTGGGACCCGCGATTTGCCGTCGGTCGCTCCCGTCGAGCTTTGGTCCGTTCGGCAGCCAATCAGCGAGCGGCTAACATGGCCCGCCCGTCGGGGAACGGGAGAGAGCGGCGCTCCTATTGGCTGCGCGCTGCGCGGGGTGAGGTTTGAATCGGCGGCGCCGGGCGGGAGGTGAGAGGCGGCTGAGAGGGGGGGGGGAAAAAAGGTCGCCCCGGGGCTTTCCTTTGCCCGTGTCACCTCCCCCGGGGGCCTCCTGTGCCCGTGTCACCTCCCCCGGGCTCGGGTGCCTGCGGGATTGGTGGCTCCTCGGTGTGGGCACCGCAAAAACCGGGTCTGACCCAGGCGGGAGGGGTTCAGGGAAGGCTTTGAGCTCAGGGTGAGGGAAGCTCCCTGGTGTCTTCGTTTCTTCTCCCTGCGTTCTGCACAATTTTCCCCCCAAGGCGACGTTTCTCACTTCAGGTTGAAGAAAACCTGCCAGCAAACCCCCGTGTTGAATGGTTCTTTTTACATGGGGGGTTTCCTCTCGCCTGTGAAACGGGTACATCCCGGGGGGTGACAGGAGCCTAAAGGAAGGGTGTATTTTTTTATCGGTTGTATGTGATGCTTCTAGCAAGAGTGAATAACATGACTGGATTTTTGAGGTGCAGCCTGTATTCTTCCCAGCCTGTTTGGTGATAGCTCTGTCCTCATGTGAAAGTGGGTACATTTCTATGTGATAACTTCAAAACTCCCTTTTTTATTATTATTATTTTATTTTTTTATTTATAGTAATGGCAAAGTATAAGAAACGCCGACGAAAACAGAGAGCCAGAGCAAAATTTGTACGGCAAAAAAAGGGCAGTGCTGCAAACCCTGAGAGCTCAGGTTGTCCTTCTCCACGGTAAGAGGCTTGGTTGGAACTTTTCCTTTTAGCTCAATGTCTGGGTCCACTGTTTTTTTTTCTGGTGGGACCTGAAACTGAGGTGACAGAATTCTTTTGGAAGCCTATCTCCATCCTGGTGTGTGGGTGCTGTGGAAGAGTTTAATCTTGTGTATTTTCTGCTATTCTGTCATTAACTTTAATGTGTGGGAAAAGCAGTTTGGATAAAAATATATTGCAAATGTATTGGCCTTGGTCTCTGTGCTCATGTTTACACTGCTGTCACCCACTGTTGCCAGTACTTGTGATTTCCACGTGACTGGTGATAATAAACCTTTTAAAAGTCTGAAATTATACTTATGGCCTTATTCTCACTGTCTCAGGTCAGGAGGTGATCTTCCTCTGAACACTTCATCTGCCCCATGCCATCTGTCCTCACTCTGGTCAATAGCTTTGCCCAGTGTAAAAAATGTGGTAAAACCCTTTACAACCACAGCATCATTTTTGTACTGCTGGTGCCAGAACACGGTTGCACAAGTAAGTTTTCTACTTCTCTATTTTTCCCAGTGCATGAGGTTGTTCTTAGCACTCAGATGGGGGCTATAAAGTCAGATTTGAGAACCAAGCTGTAAATTTTGTTATGTCAACTGAAACAACTAAAGTATATTTTGCATTTACTGTGTAAGGAATAAGTATGAGAAGGGTGTCAAGGTCACTAAGGATATAAAATTTATATATGAAATTCTAGGGGGTTTTTACTGCAATATCAGGAGGAGTTGCAGTGGCATCAGGTGTCACAGTAGAAATGGTTGTATAAATTTTTCAGGTTAAATGTGAATTATACTTTACAATTCTTCAATTAATGTAAAGGCTTGGTTGGTGGTTTGTTTTGGGTTTTTGGGGTGTTTTTTGAGAAAGTCACTCCCTGGTTTCCTGCCAGGGAAATATTTGGTGATGTTTTATATTTCCATGTTGTGCCTTTCCATTGACTTCAGTACAAAGACCTTGTGACAGAACTTTCAGGAATAATCATAGCACTATCTCTGGAAAAATAACTTGGTGAGCATACTTATCTGGTTTCTTTTTATGCTTAGAGTTTTAGGATGGTTAAAGACACCATATTTCCATCACAAATCTACCTAAAGGAGCTAAACACATTCAAAGAGCAGCTGGAAAAGTTGGAAACTGAGCTTTCCAGACTACAAGGAACACTGCAGGTCAGTCTCAGTCCCAGGGGAATGTTTGCTTGTGTAAGCAAGTGAGGAGCTGTGGTCAGTGCAGATAAACTGAATTCTTAAGAGCTTCCCACTGGACAGTTGTCTCACCTCTTCTTTGCATTCAGCACCAGTAACCTGTGGTTACTTCAGAGCTAGAGGGAATTGGTTTGCTGGTGAGCCTCATAAGAGGATTTTTATAAATTTCTGGATCAACTGGAGCCAGAATCTCATCTCTCTGAAACCCCATCTACTTTTGCCAGTGGGTTTAATATTCTCTTATTTATTTATGTTGTTTTCAGATGAATGGGATTGCAGCTTTGCCTTCAGAAAACTCTCTTTGTCAAAGGTGTAATAAACCAGTCCTGGGTGCTCCTGTACAAGTGCAGATGGATTCACCCACATCAGTATCCAGAACTCTTGCAGTACAGCTGCAGCCTGGGTCTGCACCCCCTCCACCACCTCCTCCTCCTCCTCCACCACCACCACCACCACTGCCCCCACCAAAACTGCCTCCAGCACCTCTCCTCCTCAAACGGGGCAGTGGCTCCAAAGCACTTTTGGTAGGGACTAAAACATTCCTGGTTTTTTTTTCCTCTCAGATCAGGGTTCTTTGGACCCAGTTTCATGAGGGATGTGTACCTTTCTGAAGGCTGTTGCTTGCCCCTCCTAATTTCACTTCCAATTGCCTTTGTTTTCAGGCACCACCACCAAAAAAAGATGGGCCCATGCAGGTCACTCTCAAGGATCTCCTGAATGTTAAGCTGAAGAAGACAAACAGCAACCTGAGAGTGGACAAGGTAAACCCAAGGACACGTGGATAAATGAATGGTGGAGTATCAAACTCCACCCTGGAACTGATGTCTTTCCTGCAATGCTTGTCTTAGCCTCTAACAGATTTTTTTTTTTAATAATTCCTCTCTTCCAAATACCGAGAGATGAACTTTAAGTCATTCTAATCCTGCACCTGGGCATTTGAAATGAAGGAATTAAGTGTCTAATTCCAGCCTCAGCTGGCACGCAGGACAGTTCTCATTTCATGTTAAAAGTTTGAGGCTTTCTTGAAGCTTTTTGTCTGTTTGTTATCAATAGATGTTGGGCTTCCTTTTGCTCAGCTGAATTTTTGCTTGCAGAAGGTAGGTTGGTTTGATTTTTAAATAAACCTCTTTTTGTCCAGGGCACATTAAAATCTTAATGATTTGAAAAAAACATAAACCACAAAAATAATTCAGTATATAAATATTCAATAGATGTAAGATCAGTGAGGCCTTCTAAATTTGTATTTGTTGCCACATTTCTTTTCTCACCTCAGGCAGAATCACCAGTGAAGACACGCAGGGCATTAATTACAGTCTCAGATTTACAGAGTGTTAGTCTGAGACCTAAATCCAAGCTACCAGCTCCTGTTACAAACTCCTTGACGTAAGATTCTTTTCCTTGATATTAGATTTTTCTACTCTGCACAGTGATGAGCTGTATTTACAGAGTGGAAAATATTTTAACATTTTTTTCTTTTAGTACCCCTCCTAAAAATCACTTAGATCTTCGAAAACATCTGAAGAAAGTCAATATACAAAGGTAAATTCCTTTCTGTTCTCTTGCTTTGTTTTTTCTAGAACAAAAACAACAAAAAAAGAGAACTAATCATCATTCCCCTTGTTTCTAATCTTTACAGAAGTCCTGGAGGCACTCCACTAAATAGTAAAGAAAACATAGAATGTGGGACTGGGCTGACACCAATAATGACCCAGGCACTACGGCGCAAATTTCAGGCAAGTCAAAGTTGTCTCTTTTTGGAATGATAAACTGGCTTTAAAACCCACACGAGTTCCTACTGATTTTCCTTCCCCTCCAGTGCTGCACTGGTGAGTATTACCCAGATTCCAGGAGAACAAAATCTGAGGGTTAATGCCTTTTGTTTTCAGTATTTGCAGTGTCTGTTTTCTTCCAGGGTGTCAATTAAGAATTGCACTGTATTTTACCTCAGTCATAATTTAACACTAAGTTCATCTTCCAACACCTGACTCCTTTCTTGTTTTAACAGATGGCTCACCCCAAGAGTCCCTCACCTGCCCGGTTAAGTGCTGCAAACAGCTTTGATGAACAAAAGTAGGTTTATGGAACAATGTATTTGTAATTTGTGGTCAGGAAGCCACTCAAATCCTATTTTTATCTCGCTCAGGCATATGTATTTGTACATAAATTCAGTGCATAGGAAAATGGGGTGTTACAGAACCCCCTTGAACAGATTTCTGCTATTTAAAGGCAGTGTATTTCTAACATGTCTCAAGCTGGTTGTATCTTCTCTGTTAATGGAAAAAAATAATGAAATTTTCAGAGTCTTTTACTACCTGGCTGCTGCTGAAGCAGGGACTAGTACATTCCTAGCACTGGTGCTGCTCATAATATAAGTATGTGTATGTTTACTGAAATCCAGTATTGTTTTACCTTTTTATTTTATTTTTTTTTTTACAAGACATGGTAACAGGTTGGCAGGAAAGCAGCACCCTCATGTTCCTACAGTGCTGCAACTACCCACAAACAATTCCATGTACAAAGCAGCCCTACTCTGTATCGCTTTCGGCTGCCACCCATCATGTACCCAAAAAAACCCCTGCCCTGATTAAAGACGATTAACCAAAAGCGAAGTAAAAATCGAGTTCAGACACAGCAGTGCGGCTCCGAATCCGCTTTGCGGGGAGATGCGGGTGGGATGCGAGCTCTGACATCTCCACAGGGGATGCTGTGCTGTCCCATGTCCCCCCCTCCTCTCCTACACCCCCGGGGCTCTCCCTGTCCATAGAATCATAGAATTAGCCGGGTTGGAAGGGACCTCAGAGATCATCAAGTCCAACCCTTGACCCACCGGAGCAGTTGCTAGACCATGGCACTGAGTGCCACATCCAGGCTTTTTTTAAATGTCTCCAGGGACGGAGAATCTACCACCTCACCGGGCAGCCCATTCCATTGCCTGATCACCCTCTCCGTGAAGAAATTCTTTCTAATATCCAACCTAAATCTCCCCTGGCACAACTTAAGACTGTGTCCTCTTGTCTTGTTGAAAGCTGCCTGGGAAAAGAGCCCAACCCCCCCTGGCTCCAGCCTCCTTTCAGGGAGTTGTAGAGAGTGATGAGGTCTCCCCTGAGCCTCCTCTTCTCCAGGCTGAACACCCCCAGCTCCCTCAGCCTCTCCTCACAGGACTTGTGCTGGATCCCTTCCCCAGCCTGGTTGCCCTCCTTTGGACCTGCTCCAGGACCTCAATCTCCTTCCCGAACTGAGGGGCCCAGAACTGGACACAGGACTCGAGCTGTGGCCTCACCAGGGCTGAGTACAGGGGCAGAATCCCTTCTCTGGACCTGCTGGCCACGCTGTTCCTGATCCAGGCCAGGATGCCATTGGCCTTCTTGGCCACCTGGGCACACTGCTGGCTCCTGTTCAGCTTCCTGTCAATCCAGACTCCCAGGTCCCTCTCTGCCTGGCTGCTCTCAGCCACTCTGTGCCCAGCCTGGAGCTCCCCATGGGGTTGTTGTGCCCAAAGTGCAGGACCCGGCACTTGCCCGTGTTCAACCTCATCCCGTTTCCCCCTTTCTGGCTGTGACCCCCGCACCCGCCCCTCCCCGCACTCCTCACTCCGCCTCCCGAGGCCGCGCATGCCCCGGGCCGGCCTTGGGCTCCGCCGTTTCCGGGCGGCTCGGGGAGCGGGATCGTGGCCATGCCTCAACCGGTGGGGTTGCCCGGGGCTATGGGGGCTGCGGTGGGACCCGTCAGCTTGCGGGAGCTGCTGGTGGGCGCTGCGGCTGCCTCGGAGGCGGTGGGCGATGAGGAGGTGTGCGTGGTGGGCATCTTCGGGAAAACGGCGCTGCAGCTGTGCTCGGAGAAGGAGGCCCTGGTGAGCACCGTCTGCGATCGGCAGGTCTTCCCCCTCTTCCCCGAGGAGGACCCCGAGATGATAGACGGCTCTCCGGGGGAGGAGGTGGACCTAGCGACCAAAGACTACAACCGGTTGCAGGCTTACTACAGCCAGGAGAACCGGGTGTTGTACCTGGTGCTCACCTCTATCTGTGACACCCCGCAGCTGCTCCGAGCCTGCCGGGACCTGGAGGCGGCCGAGAGCAGGGAGAGCGGACCCGGTCACCCCTCCGGCGGTTCGGTTCCTCTGCCTCACGCCGAAGCCCACGAGTTCTGGAAGCACCAGGAGAAGCTACACTGCCTGAGCCTCCTCTACCTCTTCTCCGTCTGCCACATCTTGCTGCTGGTGCATCCCACCTGCTCCTTCGACATCACCTACGACCGCGTTTTTAGGGCGCTGGATGGGCTGCGGCAGAAGGTTCTGCCCTCCCTGAAGGCTGCGATCAAAGACTGCCCGGTCGGCAAGGAGTGGAAGCTCAACTGCAGGCCATGCCCTCCACGCCTTCTCTTCCTCTTCCAGCTCAATGGAGCCCTGAAGGTGGATCCCCTCCCAGCCAGGGGCCAGGACCCCTGCAGTCACCTAGAAAAGCCCCCCCCGAAGAAGCACTCCCCCAAGAGGAGGTTGCAGCATGCCCTGGAGGATCAGATCTACCGCATCTTCCGCAAGAGCAGGGTGCTAACCAACCAGAGCATCAACTGCCTCTTCACTGTGCCTGCTAACCAGGCTTTCGTGTACATTGTGGCTGGTGGGGATGGGGATGATCCAGTGGCCATGCTTCTCGAGCAACTCAGGAGCAACTGCACCATGAGAGAGCCTGACTCCCTGCTGGCTCCCACCCTCTCGGGACCCCGGAGGTATCAGATGATGCGGCATGGCAGGCAGCAGCTCTCCTTCAACGCAGAGAGCAGCAGCTCCAGCTCCAGCTCCTCTGGGCAGCTTGTGGATTGTACCCTCAAGGAATTCTTGTGGCAGCACGTGGAGCTGGTGCTCAGCAAGAAAGGCTTCGATGACAGTGTGGGGAGAAACCCGCAGCCCTCTCACTTTGAGCTTCCTACCTACCAGAAGTGGGTTGCTACAGCTTTAAAACTGTATGAGGTGACCATTGAAGCCAAAGATGATGACCCAAACTCTCCCACTGGGGAACTGAGTTCAAAAATCATGAGTAGCATCAAAGTCTTGGAAGGATATCTAGACATAGACACCAAATTCTCAGAAAACCGTTGCCAGAAAGCTCTCCCCATGGCCCACAGTGCCTATCAGTCCAACCTGCCCCACAACTACACCATGACAGTCCATAAGAACCAGCTGGCACAGGCTTTACGTGTGTACAGTCAGCATGCCCGTGGCCCAGCTTTCCACAAGTATGCCATGCAGCTTAACGAGGACTGTTACAAGTTCTGGAGCAATGGGCATCAGCTCTGCGAAGAGCGGAGTTTAACTGACCAGCACTGTGTGCATAAATTTCATCTGCTCCCCAAACCAGGTAAAGAGGCTCACTTGTAACTTGGTTTCATGGTTTAATTTTGTATCTGCTTTTAAACGTCTCATCTTGGGCTGAAAACACCAACTCTTGCCTGCTTATGGAAGATGGAAGCTTGGTAGCTTTAAATCACCAACTTGGTACAGTGGGATCAATAGCTGGGGTGGTGTGCAGGTTTTCTTTACCTTGATTAACACTTAAGAGTGAGAGCACTGTTAGTAGTGACTTTGATTTTAGTAGTAACTTTGATTCCACCTTGCTAATTGGAGACATTAAGCTGGGGTCCTTTTAACAAGAGATGTATAAGAGAACAAAAGTTCTCTAGGAAGCTTAAGTGCCCATCCCCCCCCCTTTTTAAAATAGTTTGATTGTTGTCAATCAAGAAATAGCAACTTCTGAGATGCATTTCATGCAGTCAGAAGAGCTATTTATGTCTTTTAGGAAGAGGCTGTGAAAACAAAGATTTAGTTTAGTGGTGTAACCTGCACTGGAACTTTTGAATTAAAACGGGTAAAGGGAGGGAGCTTCTTGACAAATCAGTGTTGCTAGCAAATAAGTGAATATGTATAGCAAGGAGGAAGCAGTGGGTGCTGGGAATTAAAGACTCCTTAGAAATGGTGAGCAATTGATCTAGGGTTTGTCTGATTAATGATTTTGCTTTCAGGGGAAAAGCCAGAAGCAGACAGGAATCCTCCAGTTCTGTACCACAACAGCCGGGCTCGTTCCACTGGTGCCTGTAACTGTGGGAGGAAACAAGCTCCTCGGGATGATCCCTTTGATATCAAAGCAGCTAATTATGACTTCTACCAGGTAACTATTAGATCTCTTTTTGCTTCAAGTGGTGCTTTTACTTCATCAGCAAAGTCTGTGTTGTGAAGTGACTGCAGTTAAGTTTTCTCTTGACCTTACCAACTTGTAAATGTTGCTTGGGGGAGCTGTTTCTGGGAGCAGAAATTGTTGTCATGATGGGCTGACCAGAGTGGGCACACAGGAGAATCTATTTATACTTCAGGTGTGTTGGTTCATGTGAATTTTAAAACCATTTTACCTGTGGGCTGTATTCCCATTGCTGTTCTGGTTCTCACGTAGTACAAACCTCTTGAATCTTAATTGTAGCTTCTGAATGCTGTGACTCTGAACTCCTTCATTTCCAAGACAGAAGACTGGAGGTTAAACACATTTTTTTTTCCTCATAGATGCTGGAAGAAAAATGCTGTGGGAAACTTGAGCACATCAACTTTCCTGTATTTCAGCCAAGCACACCTGACCCAGCACCTGCTCGGGATGAATCGTCTCCTGCCCCTCCAGAAGGGGAGATTGAGAAACTTAAAGAAAAAGAACCTCAGACTCAGGGGGAAAGCACAGGCCTGAGCTTAGCCCTCAGTCTGGGTCAGTCAACAGGCAGCTTGGGCACTTACCCACCTGACACCCAAGGTGGGGGGGACAATGCAGAAAGTCATGGGCAGAGTGGGGACTCCAAAAGTGAGAAAAGGCCAAGCCTGGTAGATCGCCAGGCATCCACTGTCGAGTACCTCCCTGGGATGCTCCATTCTAATTGCCCCAAAGGGCTTTTGCCTAAATTTTCCAGTTGGTCACTGGTCAAGCTGGGGCCTGCTAAGGCTTATAATTTCCACACAGGCTTAGATCAACAAGGCTTTATCCCAGGTACAAACTATTTAATGCCTTGGGACATTGTCATCAGGACGAGAACTGAAGATGAGGGAGATTTGGATACGAATTCCTGGCCTGCACCTAACAAGGCTGTTCCTGGAAAAAGAAATGCAGTTGTGATGGGAAGAGGAAGGCGGAGAGACGACATAGCTCGAGCTTTTGTAGGATTTGAATATGAAGATGCACGTGGTAGGAGGTTCATGTGTTCAGGACCTGATAAGGTCATGAAAGTGATGGGAGGGGGGCCAAAGGAATCTGCCATCAAAGCCCTCAATTCTGACATGCCACTGTACATCCTCTCGTCGACTCAGGGACGAGGACTCAAACCACATTATGCTCAGTTCATGAGGCTCTTTGTGGTGGTTCCTGATGCTCCACTGCAGATCACATTAACACCTCAGGTAAGAAATGGAAGAGGGAATCTGATAACTGCAGGGACAGGGTTGGTTGTTACAACATTAATGGCAGGAGCACAAAGGTCACAGGCAAAGAGGGATGCCAGAAGAAATGTCTTTTGTTGTTTTTTTGTTTTTTTTTAAATTTATTTTAATGATGTGTAATTATCTACTTAATTTCCTTTTGTTTTCAGGTTCAACCAGGGCCCCCGCCTTGTCCTGTATTTTACCCTGAGAAGCAGGAAATAACCCTTCCATCTGATGGATTGTGGGTGCTTAGATTTCCTTATGCATATGTGACAGAACGTGGACCCTGCTTTCCTCCCAAGGAGAGCCAACATTTAATGAGTTACAAAGTTCTCCGAGGAATCCTGAAAGCGATCACACAATAAGAATTATTCTGGTAAATTGATTTTAGTTTAAAAATGCTGTCTTCAGTCCAAATAATGGATTTTGTTGGTTCATGCCCAACAGCTGTTGCTGATCTGGTGAATCCAAATGTATTTCGCTAGAACACAGATTGGAAATAAGGTCTGAGATCAAAGCAGATGAAAGAATCCAGGAGACATGTAAACTTCCCGTTTATTAAATTTTCATATGTAAAAAATAAAATCTGGTTATTGCAGAATACTGAGCCTGTATTACCAGATGTTTTGATGTTAGTGCTTCTTCCCATCATATCTTTTTATGTTCAAGTTTAGGAATACTCAATAATTATCACTGCCTGGAATCAAGAGTCTTGTTTGTCATATTGAAGCAATGATGGGCAGAAACTCTTCTGGTTTTCTAAACAAGGTATTTCTATGCAAACAGTTGATGCTTTTAATATGGTGATGTGAGAAATAGTTTGATCTTGTCTTTAAAAAAAGGCTTTGCAATTCTGATTGGCTTTAACACCATGGAAAGAAACTGTGGTTACCTATATTGTGTTTAAATATTTTGTGTTCATAGATCAGATTTTGTTAGAAGACTGACTGCATTTTGTATTATGGAATGACAGGTTTCTTTGGAAACTAAACCTGCTGGTGAATTTGTGGAAAACACAGAGCTGTATGAGCTTGTTAATTGTAAGCAACTGCAGGTTAATTGTCTTATAGTGATTAACCTTTTGGTAGCTAAAAAGATGGTTTGGGCCCAGTTTAAATCTCAAATTGAAGGAGTTGGGGTAATTACACTACACTGTCCAGAAGGTGTGCTACATGATTAGTGACAGTAAATCAACTTCTGACTTTTTGTTGAGGTAAGATGTATTCATGATAGTGACTGTATTCCGAGACCTACTTTAATTCCTTGCATATTTGTTTCTCATTAGCATGCATATTGAATTTGCCAACTTGTTAGTGTTATAATTGCATGACCCGCGTTGAGCCCTGGCTGCAGTTTGACACGCAGCATCTCTTATCAGCTGAGTGTGAAGATGATGATATTTCCATCGGCACACCTTAATGTATTTAGATTTACCGAGCACTTAGCGATTCCTGAAGGCGATCAATAAAACGCAAAGCTCCTAGGGAGAGCGGTTGCATCCCCGTGCGATGGGGACGTGCAGGCAAAACGAAATTAAAGCGTGTAAGAATCGGAAATGGCTGGCAGCGTTTATTAACGACTTAACATTTAAATTAAAATTTAAATTTAAAAGGTGAGAGCCGGGACGGGTAGGTGGAGGTGTGACAATCGAACAGAGAGAACGCCAGGGCCCCGGACCCTCTGAGGGGAGAGCGCAGCGCGGGAAGGGCGGGGGTCCCCGCGCCTGCGCATTGGCACCTCCTGGCCGGCTCGGAGGCGGTGCGGCTGCGCGGCTGCAGTGGCAGCGGCTCCCGCAGCGCTTGGGAGCCGGCAACGGGGTCGGGTCGGGCCGTGCGGGTTGGGGTGGGACGGGACGAGGCGGGAGAAACCGGGTGGGGAAGCGAGAAAAGGCGGTGAGAAGAACAGGGATGTCGGCGACGTTGTACTTGCTCTCCACTCTCGGCGGATACGTCCTCACCTCGGCGCTTCTCCTCAAGTGTCCGGGGCTCCTCCACCGGCCCAAGAAGCAGCGCTTCCGCTGCCGCCACATCTCCCACCGCGGCGGTGAGTGAGTGCGGAGGCTGCGGGGGGGACTCCCTGCCCACGCCGCTTCCCGCCCTTCCCCTCAGGAGGGGTGAAGGCTGCGCCCGCCCGCCCGCCTCTCCCTGAGGGCTGCAGCCCTGCCCGGTTCTGAGGGCTTCCCCGGCCCCGGCTGCAGCCCTGCCCGGCTCTGAGGGCTTCCCCGGCCCCGGAGGGCGATGCCTCCCCGCTCCTTCCCCCGGTCGGGAGGGCCTTGAGGGGCTGCAGCTCGGAGCGGGTTTCCTTTCAACCTTTCTCCCGCAGCCTAATTTTAGGTGCCACCTGCTGACCAGCGCTTGATTTCAAAGCTGAATTAATCTCCGAACTCGTAAACGCGTCAGCCCGAAATCAGCTTGGTTTTTACGCGATGATTTCCCCTCTCCGACGTTCTCTTCTCCCCTCTCCCTCTTGATTTTTTTCTTCCCAATGATGCGGTGTTAGGGAATTTTTCCCGATGGGAGAGGCAGCTGGCTGTGAGGTACAAAAGATGAATCTTCCTGCGTTTCCCTGCCTCTTTGCTCTTCTTGCTGTTTGGGTTTGCTCTTGCTCCTCTGCCTGGTGGAGAAGTTGATGGATCAGTGCCATGGTGAACCCCATCCCATTTTGGGATTTTTGTCCCCTCCATGCACCTTGTGCCGAGGCCTTGTGGGTAGGCTGGATGCTTCTCTCTCTAAAACAGCAAAAAGATGTTTTTAAAGTTTCTTCTACCGCTTCCAAAGTATTAGAAGGGAAAAAAAAAAAATAGAACCAATTTTAGTTTCCTTTTCTGTGAAGTTCAGTTCTGGACTTTTCCCCGCTGCTTTATTCAATTCATGACACTAGTTCACCAGTCTAGTAAATATTTTTCCTGAAATTCTGTGGGAATTATGTTAGATGCTGGGTCAAAGCAGTTTTCAATGTCATATTTAGTGATAGTGTATGCAGTGTTTGATCACAACTCTGCCAATGGACCTTCACTACTGTTTCTGCCTTGCATTATTAAAACACAAAAACTAGAGCTGATCTCCTTATAGATTTTATTATTTGCATTTCTTGCATTCAGCTTATACAACAAGTTAAGTGTCTTCGTAGCAAAGGTTTTTGTTATAGCATAAAATGCATCTTTTGCTTTGGAAAGTATATATTAGCCCTTCCCTGGTAGTTAGGTATTCTCATCCAACAAGCAAAGGTTCTCTATTTGATTGTTACCTGTTTGCAAGCTATTAAAAACCTGTGGGTGACTTTTGCAGCTTGGTATGATCTCCTTAATCTTTACAATAACTTTAGTATAAAGATACATACCCCGGAGCCTAGGCTGGAAGTGTTTTGGCCAGTAAGCACCACTGGAACAACAGGAAAGCCCTTACTCACTGGGAGGATTATTCACTGGGAAGTCAGAGACACAAAGTCCACAGTCTCTTCCTTGTCTGTTTGTATACTGTGAAATACACCTATTGCAGAAGTACTGTCTTAACATCTCAGCAGTTTTTTGCTTACCAGGTTCTAACAGACTGAAGATCACTTGCTCTTTACTCTCTGTAGTATTTACATTGTAACTTAAATTCCTGGGGGACTTAGTGTCTTCTTAGGCTTCAGTCAAGTTGCAGCTTCAGACTCGGTGCCAAGTTTCCTCTTGCATTACTCCTGTTAATTTCTGGGATTAAGGTAACACCTTGTTTGCCTTTTCCTTTCTGAGGTGAAGCCTTGCATGTGAGGTTTTTTTATGGGTTTTGATTTCACTTCTCCATGCAATGATTTTCTGGTCTTAGTTTATAGCTTGTCAAGGGAAGCTGAATTATTTCTTCACTTTGCGTGATTTTAAAATTGGTCATCTCTGAGATCAATAATTAAAGCTTGATATCTGTTTTAGAGCCTTCTGCCAATGCCAGATGTCTGGGCTGGATTGCAGAGTCTTTGAGACAGGGTAGTGTGATGATTTTTACAGAATCACAGAATAGTTAAGGTTGGAAGTGACCTATGGGGATCATCTCCTGACCAGAGCAGAGCCAGCTAGAGCAGGTTGTTCCAGTTCTTGTCCAGCTAGGGTTTGAAGACATTCATAGAGGTTCCACAGCCTCTCTGGGCAGCCTACTACATAATTTGATTGCTCTTACAATAAAAGTGGTTTCTTATGCTTATAAATGGAATTTTCTGTATTTCAATTTGTTCTCATTGCCTCTTGTCATCTCCCTGGGCACCACTGAGAAGAGAGATTCTCCCACCTGGTATTCCTCCATGTTGGCAAGATCCTTCTGAGCAAAAATCTTTCATACCTTGATTTTTACAGCCCTCCCCTGGACTCGTTCCAGCAGGTCTGTTGTGTTCTGTGGAGCCCAGAACTGGGCACAACACTCCAGGGGTGGTTTCACAACTGCTGAGTAAAGGGGAACAACCACCTCCCTGTCCTGCTGGCAACATTCTTCCTGATGCACTTCCTTGCTTCCACTGGGGGAAAACCCCAAAGCAATAGAACTTAAAAAGGTCATCTCCTTCAGTGCTTGACATTAACTCTCTTGTCTGGCTCTTTCAAAGGGTATAGAAGCCTTTCAGTTAGCCCAGCCTTTCATTTTTAAGGAGTAAAAGATATTTAGTCCCTCAAATAACTTGCTTGTTGTAGTTCCCTTTCCCACGTGGGGTTTGTGAAGGTCACATTGCTGGTTTAGGGTTTCTGTTTCAGCTGATCTTTTTTCCTCATTTTTCCTCAAGTGCTACAAGACAGGCATTTTGTTACCAGCTGGTTTGACTTGCCCTGCTTACCTCCCTAACATGTGACTTGTTGCATCAGTCATTTAAAAGTTTTATTTTTTGAAATTTCTGCCCAGGAATGGTAGGATACTGTTGTTCTATTGGCTAATTGAAGAAAAATTTCTTTTCCCTTACTGTTCAGGGTGTATGGGCTGTATTGTCACAGCTGTAAGTTATTTAAAACCTCCATTTTTATTGCAGTTAAGTTATAACTAATCATCCAGGTCCTTTGCAGGTTTTTCCCATCTGTTAGACAATCATTGGAAGTGGACAACGAGGTTCTCAAGGTATCTTCTCTCCCTTGGCCACTCAGCCTATTCATAGTTCTTCAATCAAATACCAGAAAATCTTGGTGATTGTCTAATGACAGAAACTGCTGTGGCCTTATTGTACTTTTTTACCTTAAACTATGCAGTTTTTCTCATTATGCTTCAAAGTCAGTTAAGTCTTTGTTTTGTAAACTCACTCATGGGAGATAACCTGATAAAATCAACTTCAAATTGCTAGTATTGGCAAGGCCTTGTTAACAGGCCAGGCCTTAACTGAAGCCTTTATAATTGTTGTTTACAGAGTCTGTCATTCATCACTGTGAAACAGCAGTTAAAATTTGCATGGATATCCTCATCAGTGCGTGTATCTTCCTGAAGATTTGTTTTTAAGTGTGCAATATTGGCTGTTTACTGGGAGGGGAGAGAAGGCTCAACCCTTTCCAGTCCCTAGCCTGTCTGGTATTCAAAGATTTTTGTGTGGAGAAAGATGGCTTAAGAGTTGCAGAGTTTGTCCCTGCCTGAAAAAAAAAATCTAAATTGCTTGTTCTCTCGTTTCTGAACTCAGTTGATGTGTGTTCCATTCCTTGTGTACCAAACCTCTCTCTGCCAGCAGCATAAACCTTTATTAACAGAGTTGTGCTGCTTCAGGAGGTGTCCTGGCACTGAAAAAAAAGTGTCACCTCTGAGCATCAACTGGGTTATGCACTGAGGGAATATCAGCTTTCCAGAGTCTTAGGCCCTTTTATTTTCCTTTTCTCCCCTTTCTTCTTATGCAAAAAGTCTAATTCAGAGCATTGTATTTGTTGTGCCTGTGAACCATATTGTCATAGGCAAATAAGGAAAACCAGGGCACCCAAGCTGTGGTAAAATAAACCCATTATTTTGTATATTCAAAGTATTATACAAATCCAAGATAACAGTTTTTTCTACAATGTTTTTTTTTCTGTTGTTACTTTGACAAAGTCCTGTCTCTTGAGTCTCCCCAGAAGGCCAGTAGCAACAGGGACTGACCCTAGCTTTGTACTCACTCCTCCAAGTATCCCTGTACATTTTAAAAGCCATTTAAAATTTTATTTCCACTGAGATTGAGAGGAGGAAAAGTATTTTGTAAATGTTTTGGGTTTTCTTATTTTTGTAGGTGCTGGAGAGAACCTGGAAAACACGATGGCAGCCTTTCACCAGTGAGTACAAATGGAACCAATAATGCCTGAATTAGCTGTGTTCTCATTAGTGAGTGAAGCAATTGAGAGACAGCACGTCTTCCATCACTTGTTTGGGGTAGAGTGTCCTTTTCCTGGAATTCATCTCCCCTTTGGATGACTTCTGTGCAGTGCTGAACACTGCTCCAATTTCAACAAGGAGGAATTGGGATGCCACAAACCATGATTTTTCCCCCCAAAATATCAGACTGGAAATTAGAAGTAAAACTCCTAGGGCATGATTTTTCCTAACAAAACAAGAAACAGTTCTGCTTCCGTGCTTAATGGTGCTTACTTCCATTAATTTAGTTATCAATATCAAGTTATTTTTTGGTGAATAATATAACATGCTGTTTTTTCTAGATACACTGATATTACTCAAGGTATTTCACATCATAGCCTGTACCAACATGCTAATCAGTGTACCAGGAAGTCTGAATCAGTTGACTGCTATTATGGCTTTAGCAATTCTCTCAGATATTCTACAATTTTAAGGTATTAATTTCCCTCCTCTGTGTAGAAGATTAATAAGTTGTCCTCCAAAATTATTGTGACTGAAATCTTAATGTTAACTATTTTTATAGCTGTAATGCTATAAAAAGGTTTGTGTTGGGCTTTTTTTTCCCCTTCATACACATACTTCTTTCTCATAGTATGTGGAAGCCTCTTATCTAGGGTTTAAAATGGAGTTGGCCCTGGGAAGCCTTTTTAAGCCTCCATCATTTAAGCAGTGAATTCTAACAAGGTTTTTAAGGGGGGCTGAAAAGAAGCATGTCCAAAACTCCAGCTGCCAATGAGCAGTGACAAAAGCCAGAGTGCAGGCTTCTGTGTTTTGTTTGTTGTGTAGGGGTTGGTTGGTTGCTTTTTTTTGTGTGTGTGTGGTTTTGCTGTTTTTTTTAAAATTTGCTTTGTGCTAAGTAGCCTCATCAAGTTGCACATTTCCTTGCAGGCTGAGGAGTGCCAGCTTTCCCAACCAACCAGTGCTATTGAAAGCACTGCAGTATTTTCCATCTCCATGGAAGCTTAGCATGGTTTTGTGGTTTTTTTTCCCTGCTGGTCTGCTTTTTTTTCAAGTCTGCTACAACACTTTCTGCAAACTGCTTTTTTTTTTTTTTTTTTTTTTTTTCCAAAACCATTTCTTAATTTTCATTTAGTATCACACTCATTTTACATATACAGGCCTCCTACAAAGAAAGTTACTCCATAACCTATTTTTCTTTCATTCCCAGAAGCAAGCTGTAGTCCTGAGAGTAAGGGCTGTGCTAGGAGTCAAATAATGTTTTGTGATAGGAGAGACAGTTGTCTGACTCTCTCCTGACCATTTTCATTGTTTTCTGACTGTAGTGTAACAAATGCATTGAGGTTCACTTTTTGAACTCATCACAACTCCCAGTAGCAAAGTTCAGTGACTTCTTTTATCATTGTCTTGGCTGAATCATAAAGTCATCTTACTTCTGCAGGAAGCAGAGTCAGAGCACTTTGTGTTAGGCAGCAGAAAGTCTTCTGGATTCCTCTGTGCAGGGGTAAAGGCTTTGCCCTTCCCATCTCTGCCCATTCCCATCTCCCCTGGTAAGTTAGCAAAAGGAATTGGGTAGAAAACTGGTGATCTGGCTCCTGAATAATCAGCTGGGTTGGCTCAGAGGGCTGGGATGAACCAATCAATTTGTAATCCATCAGATTTTGCATGAAGCCAAATGGGGTGTGCCTGCAGGTTTGGACAAGCAGGCAGATTTAACCACTGGTGGTGCTGAATCCAAAAGAGAGTTTGTCTGCTGCTTGGTATTGACAAGCAAGTAGTTTTATTTCTGCTATTTACATTTTAATAGGGATTGGGGAGTGTTTAATATTATGAGATGATGATGAGGAAATTATTCTAGTAATATATACACAAAGTGTAGGGAGTGAAAGCCTTTTTGGTAACTTCAAGTTCTATACTAACTTAAATTACAAATATTCTGGGAAGCAGTTAGAAGCTTTGTGTACCAAAGACAGTATTTTTTTTTGTTTGCATGGTAAAACACCTAGTAGATTTTTTGGCCTCTAGTCACATTACATTCTATTTAAATGCTGCTGTGGTGGTTTTAGATTTTAAAATCATTGAAATTAAGCTAATACAGACACTTGCATTGTCTTCAAGTATTTGACAATCTGGCCCAAAGGATATAAGAATTTAATTGCAAGTTTAATTATTTCAGCCATGTACTTTTGCCTTGATAAGAAGCTGCTGAGTAAACTCTCCAGATATTTTTGTCATTGTGTTTCCTTTTCTTTTATGGATTTACATGGTTTAACAACAAAAGTGCATGGTCACCTTAGTATTTAAAGGCTACATTAGGCCTCATCTAATGGATTTTAATTTCCAATGTAGGCCTTGTCATATATTTGCTGGCTTGTCCTTTTACTTGAAAACAGTTGGAGTCAAACACAAGCAGAGAGCTCTCTCATCCTAATTTGCAAATGTGAATCTGCTTTACAACTTGAGTTCTGGAGCACTTGGATGTGTATCTGGAGAACATCTGAAGTCTTCTCTGGAGCAGTGTAGTTTTGATGTGCTGTTACAGGGCTGCAGAACAAACTCCTTTCCAGCTGAAATAACACAGCACTTTAAGAAAGCTCATTTGGCAGAAAGCTGCTATTAAGAGCCTGGCAAATTCTCAAGTTTGTTAACAAGGCAAGTTGTTGTTCTCCTTTTCCCTTGCTGCATCAGTCCTGAATGTCTTAAGCAGCAATATTTCAAATAAATTTTGCTGGTTAAATGATAATACAGGTACTAGATGGGAACATCTCTGAATCTGGCAAATCTCCTACAGCATATTTGGAGATGCTTTTCCTCAGGAGGAAGAATTACACAGAACAGGCTGTGTCTCTTCCATGTGTAATAGGATTTTGTTCTCTCCTAATTCTTAATTAGTGGCACTGGAAAGCAGTTAACAAATTGGTTTTAATTTGACAACCCCCTTCTTGATCATTATCCCAGCTGGACCAGAAATGGTACCACTTCTGGGAGTATATTCCCTTTTTTTTCTGATTTGCTACTGCATTTGCTTATGGCACATTTGTATTTCAGCAGCCAATAAAACACTTTTCTTAAGGAAAAGACTGTTAGTGAAGTAGCAGAACTTTGGGTCCAGTACAGACTGTACTCACAGATGCCATGGATCTGTTTGTAGGTAGATGGAAAGAAGGGGGTTTTGGAGAAAGTGTTCAAACATCAGGTCCAGAGGCTTTTAGCTGTCTGCTGGGATGATACCTTCTGAGTGTCTTTTTTTCTAGTGAAATAAGCAGTTGACTTCTTGTTGGAGTAAAGCTTGTTTTTTCTGTTCTAGTGTGAGGTTTGTTGTACTTACTTTTCATCAATGTTACTACATTCTGCTTTCCTTACCAAGCTAAGCTTATATGGAGTGGATTTAGGATTGGACTAGAACTTTTCAAAGCAGTGGTTTTTTTACTTAAAATTTCCATTTTTTTCTCATTAATGTTTTAGAAATGTAGTTTTGCTAGCAAAAAAGAAAGGGCAAAACCCTAAAATCTCCATTGCTAATTTCCAGATTAACTTAAATCAAGTAAAAAAAACCCAAAAGGCTCTCAGTTCCCTGACACCTGTTGCTGTTTATGCAACCACAGAACTGATTACTCTTTAAAAAAGAGCTCACTTCTTACAGTGGTTAATGTGCTGATGCTAATAAACTGCACCCTCCAAATCCTGAAACAACCCCTGAGCAGTTTCTCAAGGCTGAGGTGCCAGGCTGCAATCCACAGGTGTGCTCCTGGGTTTCTGTGGAAGATGGAGCCAAAGCTTCCCAGTTCAAATCCCATCTCTTGATTCCTGATCCAATGTTTGTTCTTGCATCAGCTGTCCCACTGCAGCAGAATTATTTGCTGCTGGCTCTGCAGCAAGGTTGCAAGGATTCATTGCACCATAAAGCACCTAAAGTTTGGATTGGTTTAATTCCATGATATAGATGTGTGAGGTTTGGGACCTGTGTGAAATAAATGTGTGGTTCAAGGCAGACTTCTTCTCTTCCAGTGCAGTTAATTTAGGAACAGACATGTTGGAGTTAGATTGCCACCTGACCAAGGATGAGCAAGTGGTTGTGTCCCATGATGAGAACCTGAAGAGATCAACAGGAGTTGATGTCAACATATCTGACCTCAAATACTCTGTAAGTTGAATTAAAAAAAAAAAAAAGAAAAAAAATCATTAGTGCTAGAAGGTGTTTAAAAATGCACGTGTAGAGTGGCTGGGGTGGGAAGGGAGGTTTGTGTGCATGTAGCCAAAAATCCAAGGAGGGGATTTGTCTTGTCTTCCTTAAAAAAAAAAAAAAAAAATTATCCCTGTGTAGCCAAGGGAGAACCACTAGCACCTTTCCAGAGGGTGATCAGCCTGGCTGAGTTGCTTTCTGGAGGTGAGCCTGTTTTGCCATACTGGTGACAAAGGAGGGTCAGTCACCAAGATCCTGCTTCTGTGACCAAATTTTTAATGGGAAAACCAACTGATGAATTCAAACCTGCACTGACAGTTTTAAAATCCTGTGTTTACTGAACAGTCTTTCCATCTGATATCTAAGAGGAATTCTCATGCATTATCAGATAGGCATTGGAAAAGGTTTTGCCTTACTCAGTTCCAGCTATTACAAGTCTAAGAATCCCAAAAAGTTCAAGTAAGAATGAACATGGTGCTTCTAAATAATTTCTCTGAGCAGGAAGATTTAAAAAAAAAAAAAACTGGCTTTGTCTTACATGGCTTAAGAATTATAATTTTTTGGTCTTTTTTGATAAAGGTCATTATTGTATTCCTGCATTTGAATTAATGTTCCACTTCCTTTTATTTTTAAGGAACTTCCACCATATCTCTGCAAGTTGGATGTCACATTTCAGAAAGGTAAGTTTTTGTCTTTTGATGTTTCAATTTACAGTGCCAGCAAGCAGTTTTCCATTGTTGCAGTGTGGTAATTTCTTATTTTGCCAAAGGCAGTAGGAAAGTGAATTTCCTTCTGTCAGTATTTTAAAAAGACAAATTTTAAAAGGAAAGCACAATTCTAGCTTTAGAAACCAAAATATATTTTTTCATACCAGTTGGCAGTGACTAAGAGGCAAGATATCTTTTCCCAAGTAAATTGGTTTCCCTGTCTGCTACTTGCAACTGCTTTCCAGTTCCCTTGAGAGATCTTCAGAGGGCACTGACTGAAAATCTGTTGTTACAAAAAACGTAGAGAAAGCAGAAGATAATTTCTTTACAGCTCAAATGCCATTGTGCTTGTGCACTCTGGGCTTGAAGTATGTCAAACAATACCGACATTTTCACAAGGGGGAATGGAAAGAGTATTTGTTACTGAATTTATGACTTGAAGTTCAACACCAATATTGCAGCAAGAAGGGAAAACCTAGAAAAAAAACCTAGAAAAAAAACCTTTTTTATTGTGAAAACTCTTGATCCTTGGGACTACACTTTGAATACAGCATATGGACTAAAACTGAGAAAGCTTTTCCTTTCTTCACCTGTTTTTTTTTTTTTTTTTTTTGCTTGAGGGGCTTTGTGACTATTTCTGTAGCCTTTCTGTACTTGAATTGCCCAACAAGCAAATTTTGTGTTAAACATTTCTGTTCAAAATTGCAAAATACTTAAAATGCACCCATATGAGATCCATAATGAGTTTTTTCACACATGTATATCTTTTGTTTATGTTCAATACAATGGGATGATGAGAGCCTTCCCTTAATTCCCTAGTAAATTTTCCTAGAAGGAAAAGTTTTTGTCATTTGGTCTTGATATTCATCTCATTGCTTTTGGTATATGGTAAGTGAGCCTCTGTTGTTTCAGGACTTTAACAATGTCTGCTATCCTACTGTTGCTAAATAATGATTGAACTAAATGACATTCAAACCTAAGTGTGCAGTATGCTCAGGGCATTATCATTATGCATGTGAATATGCCCTAATTAATTACAACTATGACAGTTGTAATTAAGTGACAGGGGGGTTTTGTTTGGTTTGCTTTGTTATTTTGGTTTTTTTCAGTTTAATTGAAAATTAATTTAAATTAATTTTTAACTTTACTTCAGTTTAATTCTAGGAAATTTTCAAATTTTTAAGATCACAAGTGTTCTGACATCTCAGCTTTTCTCTGTAGTCTACTAAAAATGGTCACAGCAGTGACAACTTTCTTGTTTCCCAAGAATGTCACTGCGAGGGAAAGGACAACCGTATTCCACTCCTGAAAGAGGTGTTTGAGGCATTTCCAGAAACTCCTGTCAACATTGACATCAAAGTGAACAACAATCTGTTGATCAAAAAGGTACATGATAGCTGCTGAAAAACTGAGAGACTCAAAGTCATCTCATGATGTTGAAATTCCAAAAGAAATGTTTCTTGGAGTTGTCTGTGACACAAAAATCTGTGTTGTTGGGCTGCTTCACATGTTAGATCTTGCTCCTTGTGTGAGGTAATGCAGAAGGCAGAGAAGTGATAGTGTGCAAGATATTAAATAAAAAAACACTTTACTGACACCTTATCTTGATGTGGAACTGTTGCTATGCCGCTAGACACCTTTGGTTTGTGATTCATGTGGATGGTAATTTTACTGTTGCCTGCCAAAGCATCATAAAAACATAGTGTCAGTGTGTAAGGATAAATGTCCATTGCAGAGAGGGAAAGATACTATTTTGCCATCTGCTTTCCTGAAATTCTCAGTGGTTTTTTTGTAGCTACAATGGTCTTTTTATCTGTTGACCCAAGCATCTGTTTCTAGTCAAAGCAGCAGAGCTGTCATAAGAGAGAGTATAAAACTCTCTCTGTAATGAGAGAAAAGTTAAAAATAGAGAAGTAAAAAAATAGAGTTGAAAAGTAAAAAGTAGAGTTTTTCAGTTCAATAATTCTGCACCTAATTTTCAGTGGGTTCATGGTGGGGCTCTGCTTTTTCCCTTGCAGGTTTCTGAGCTGGTGAGTCAGTATAAACGGGAGCATCTGACAGTGTGGGGGAATGTCAACTACGAGGTGGTATCAAAGTGTCTGAAGGAGGTAAGAATGGATCCAGCTGAGCTTTGTTCTTCCCTGTGCAGTGACAACATGTACAGAAAAGCACCCTGTAAACCAAGGTCTACCCAGCTCTGGCAGATTTTCAGAGGTGATGAGAAATTTTGCACTTAGATTGTATTCTGCTTACTACACTGTTACTCTAAGTCAAGCACAGTTAACACCCATATACTCTGCAATAAAATACCTGAGGAATTAAGCCTAATCATGTTCTATTCAAGTTCTGTAAAACTATAAGGTGCTAGGATTTTAGGCCAGAAACTCCCAGAGCCTGTTTTGCACATCATTCATCTGGTAGAAAAGCAATTTTTCTAAGGATTGCTTACTCTGTGGGGTTTTTTATGAAAAGAATGGATGTGGCCACAAGTTGACTCAGTTATATTGGTACAAAGCTGTTTTCCACCTATAGATTCAAGTCCTTTTTTGTGCTGATGAATTCTAAAATTTAGAATGAAAATTGTGCTTAGTCTGAGGGAGTTATGCACCTGAATGAAATTGATCTAGCTGAGGGTGCAAATATGGTTCTGATTTATCTGTGCAGGACAAGGGAGCAAACTGCAGTTACGTTGGTTTATTTTTGTAGCATGAGTGCCCAAATATTTTGGTTCATAGATCAGCAATTTTAGAAACCTGTTGTGAAGTGAGCTGCTGCAACAAGACCCCTGCTAAAGCTCAGCTTGTTCTTTGCAGGAATACAGTCCAAGACAAAATGCTGCCTAGTGTCATGCAGTCTGGAAAGATAATGAAGGCAGGTAACAAAAGCAGTACAGCAACCAGTGAAACTTCACCTTTTCAGGTCCCAATGCCCCTTCAAATTGTGTCAAACTTTTACTTGGATTACAAGCTACCAGGAAGAATAATTTAAATTTGGTGGCAGGCATATCATAACCAGTTGGCAGCCTAACCTTTAGGTGCAAGTGCTAAACTTGCATTGATGAGCTAATTTAATTGCAACAGACTCAACAACCTGCCAAGATAATCTAGAATCTTTCTTTCCCTGTTCCTGCAGAATGCTGACATCCCCATCATCTTTTGTGCCCAACGTGTCCTCCTGCTTCTTGGCCTGTTCTACACAGGTCTGCTGCCATTCATTCCTTTCAAGGAAGAGTTCTTGGAAATTCCCATGCCTTCCATCATCCTCAAGTGAGTTGGAGTCCATCTGTGGGTGCTGCACTGAAATGATGGTGAAACAAGTGAATGATAATGACAGCTTGAGCATTGGTTTTGTTAGAGTCCTCACTCTGAGGATGCTGTTTTGATAATTTAGGCACTTTTGTAGATTCTTAAGAGAAAGCTATGCAAATTTTGTACTCCTTTGCATTTAACCTGTCTCCAGCCAGCTCTGAGTTACTGAGGTGTTGGTGTGGGGTGCCCTTGTACATCAGTGTTTCCCATTTGCAGCATCTCCTGTCAATACCTTTACAATGCAGCTTGTGCTGCTGCCATCTAAATAGTAACGTGTGCCAGTGCTGTACAAATAACTAATTCTTGCATTCCTGGTTCTTGAGAGCAAATTAGTCTGAATAAAGCCAAGAGGCAGGTCGGTAACAGGGTAGATATGAGATTTTTCTTGCTTTTGTTTCTCACACTTCAAGCAAAATGCTGCTTAATACCCATCTCTGCTGTTTCTCTGACAAGCAGCACATTTCTCTTGTGTAATCCAATTATAAGCCATTGCCTAAGTGAAATCACTGCTCCAATTTGAGAAAATGCAAGATGAATTCTTCATGTTCCTTTTGCAGGAACATCTCAAATCAAATTTTAATCTGTGCCCTCATAATCTTTTTTTTTTTTTTTTTCCCTCAACAGGCTGAAAGAGCCACAGAAGATGACAAGGAGCCAGAAATTTATTATCTGGCTAGCTGACACGTAAGATTTTAATCTTATTAAATTTTTATTTATATTTTGCCTAGATATTAGCAGTTGGCTCAAGCAACAAAGTAGCTATTGCTATAGCTGCTTGCTGTGTAGTAATCTTTCTCAGCTTCTTCTAACTTTTTTGTCAGTGCAGCATAAATCATATCCAAATCTTATGCAGATGTTCTTATACACTTTTATTTTTCATACACTGAGGTGCAGTACCAGTGGGCATTATTCCAGCTCAGTCTGTTTGGATCCTGTCATTAAGTGAATGCAGTTAATTAGCATGTGAGGAGATTCAGAACGTGGCTTTCACATTTCATGGGATTGTGACTGTTTCATGCTGTTGTCAGAGGAGATATTGTCTGGTTCACGTGGAACACTTGGCATTTTAAGAACATTTGTGCTTCAGAGGAAGCTTAGTCATATGCTTTCAGAGGTTGAATGTCTTCTGGCTCTTCCTCCTGTGTCTGACACTTCTTAGTTTGATTTCTTGAGTGGCCAGTAGAGTTTTCACATCTTCTGGTGTGAAGGATAAAACCTCAAGGTTCCCCACCCAGTGAAGGGGGAATCTGCTGGATTTGATCTTCAGGAAAGTCAATGCAATTGTAACTACAAATTTTCCAGAATTAGCTTTCTCATCCCTTTCATATGGAAAACCTTGAGTCTAAATGCTCTTATGAAAAATTTATTACAGCACATTAACAGACGTGGAAGAATTTCATGTGTATTTCAAGCTTTTAAATAATATTTTTCTCCTTTCTGCAGATTACTCATGCGGAAAGCACTTTTTGACCACCTCACTGCTCGGGGCATCCAGGTACAGTGTGGCAAAGTGAAAGGAAATTTCCTTTTAACCTGTTGAGAGTTTGAACCAGCCAGTTACAGCCTTACAATGGGTTCATGTTCTCCCCAGCATGTTGTGTTGTGTTGCTTTTTGGTCCCTGAGCAATAGCTGATGCTGCTATATTTGCAGTTCTGTAGCTGAAAAGAAAGAATTGTACACTTGGAAGAAGACTCTTAAATTAAATGTCTTTAAGATTATTTTTTCTCCTCCCCATATGTCTCTCTTGCATGAAACAAATTGAGTCAAAAGTCACCTTATGTTTAATTTCAGTATTTTCTTTAATAATTTGTCTTTCTATCCCATCTCATAGGTGTATATTTGGGTACTGAATGAAGAACAAGAATACAAGAGGGCATTTGATCTGGGAGCAACTGGAGTGATGACAGACTATCCAACAAAGCTTAAGGAGTTTTTACACAATTATCCAGCCTAAAGGAAGAAACACAAGGAAATTCTTGCAGAATAGATTGTGAGCCAAGGATTTTCTTCATTTAAAAAAAAAAAACCAACAAAAATTGAGCAGCATACACTGATAATTTTGTTTGAAAGATGTAATTGGCTGATCTTGTCAATATGCCACCTAATGTAAAGGTGGTCTATTTATTTTAAAACTTTTAATGAAATAGTTTACATTTGTAAATAGCTCATTTAGCAACAGTGCACTTCACAAATAGAGATGACTAGGAAGCAAGTTTCTGGCTAGGATAAAGCATTAATTTACCTGTTTCTGGCTGTAGATAAAGCATTAATTTACCTGTCACAAGTGTTCCTACACAGCTGTCAAGGCACATCAGTTATTCTACTTTTATTCTAGGGGGCAGAAATGAAAGAATTTCTGAAAGTGTGCCCTGTGTGTGCATTTCTCCTGTGGCTTTTAATTTTCAGATGACTTGTAGGGCAAAAGCAGAAAAAGACTGCAGAGGAGGAATAGAAAGCAGAGTCTGTGGCTGGCTAGGTAGTGTAGCCTGTGAAGTGTAGTCAGTAAAGGCAATCACTTTTTTTACCAAAATTAACTCACTTTATATAGTGTGCTCAGTATACATTTACTTGATTGTTCTTACTGGTAACAATGTTGAGCTTAGTTGCAACTGTATTTAGATGCCTTTCTGAGCTGATGATGATACTGTGGCTTACTCATGCTCTAAATACAGCATTTTAGGCAGATTCTGGGTTTGGCACAAAGTTCCCCAGGTCTGACCAGCCTGTCAGGCTACCATAGGATGGCAGTATCTAGCTTTCCAGAAAGGAAGATTGCACTTATTATAGATTACACTTACTCTGAAATAGCCTTTTCACAAAAGAAGCCAAGGCTTAGAAGTCTTTTGTACACTTGTAGTTCAAACATCTGTTGGCTTGAAATTATTTTTAGGGTGAGGGACCAAAGAAGACTGAGTTTGGTCAACATCAATATGTTCCAATAGGAAATCAATATGTTCCTACTAAGTTAATTCACCCAAAGCATATTGATCTGCATACCTATAAAAATAGCAAGTGTCAATCCAGGATGTATGTAAATTTTAGTATTTTCTCTCCACAAAAGTACATTCAGTAGTACTTAATGGTCAGAGAAATAACTTAACTGTGGCAAAAGCCAGGAATCTCTGAGTGGGGTGGGATGGGGTTGGACAGGAAGGTGTTTCTGGAAGCTTACATGTTCTGCTTTGTGAAAAGGTGTTACATGTGTGTCAAACAGCTTTGAGCCTGCAAGGCCCCTGTGTTTTGGTGGTGTGGTGCTAATGGTAGGGGTTTTCAGAAGGAATTTGTTAACTGTAGCTTAATTATACAAAGCAACATCTCTAAAGCTGAGTCATATAATGAGATACTGCTGCAGCCAAATGATTGCTCAGTGCTAGATCTGCTACTTTAGGGAATTTCATGCAAAAATGATTGATCTGAAGAATAAATACAGTAGCCAGGTGTAAGAGTATGCTTACTGCAAGGTTTACTCAGTGTTAAAAGAACCTGTAATTTTTTTTCCCTTGCTAGGTCAGATTTGGAAGGGCTCTTGTTTGTGAGGAACATTTGATGGAGGAAATGCTACTGCATTTACCATTTAAGTGAATGTGATGATGGTAGCAAGTGAATTAATGGTGTCCTGCCTGGTTAAGATGGCTGTGGATTCAATTTCCTCTTAATTTAATCAGGTTTGTTGCTCATTGAGTAGAGGAGAGGAAAATGGAACTTCCCAGCTGTTCATAGGAAAAAGGATGAACTTATTTTTTATTTGCTAAGCTTCTTGTTTCCCTTTCAGACCAGTTATGAATGGTCAGATAACTGCTGATAATCAGCCTAATCATAGTGCTTCCTGCTTTCTGGTAGTCACAGAATATTTATGGAACAGGCTCCATATGCAGCTCAATAGGTAAATTAAAACCTTCCCTCCTTTCTGTCTTAATTTGGTTTGCACTAGACAGTGTCTAGCTCCAGGTAGTTTTTATGCAGTGTGTTTTTTTCATCTCAATTTTATTACTATTGAATTTCCACCATGCAAATTAAGATGCAAATATAGTTCTGTTAAGACAATACTACAAAATATGTTAAAACTTTTTTTTTTTTTAGGCTAGGAAAAGCTAAGTTTTAAAACTTCTGGACTTGATCTCTCAAGGGATAGGTGATGACTTAATTTGTCTATCAAGTTCCCTCATCACTGCATAAACAAACTGATTTGCTTTATTCCATCTTGAATGACAAAACATGGTCATGGAAGTGACAAGTTTATTTTTTAAATTTCATTTTAATTGTTTTCCTCCTTTTTTACAGCTTTTTACTGTGCTGTTTATACATAACCTGTAAGTCTGCTACTTAGTATCTGAAACTTAAATGAGTCAAACTGCAAGGGAGGGAAGGGGTTCAGTGCTGGAAAAGCTGCTGAAATGATTCAGTCCCTCATTTGGGCTTCAGTCCAAGAGCTGAAGTTTGATCTCTTGAGACAAATAATGCTGCATGGATGAGGCCAGGAATCTGAACACCAGTGCACAGGGCTTTAGGCCATGATAACTGTTTGCAACAACGTAATATGGAATTGAGGTAATTGTAGGATGTCTGTTCTATCAAATCACTTTTGAATATTCTAGAACTTGCTGTGTGATTTATTTTTTTTTTTTTAAGCCACTTGTACAGAAAAACATTTGTTGAGAACTTGCACAGCTGTCCATGAGGATGTTCAGTTAATCTCTCTCTCTCCAAGGAGAGATTCTTTTCAGGTACTTTTAACTCTAAATACTGTTTAACACTTACTGTGTTCTTAATCCTATTGCAAAATATTTAATGTATGAAGGATGATGCATGTATTCCATGCACTTTTAATTTGCAGAAAGTCTTGTGGACCTCTCTAGCTCTGAATATAGGAACTGATTTATTTTTTTTTCTTGTACAGAAAGATTCATGCTCTTGAAATATGACATATTAAAACATCTTTGCTCTTAAAAGAGATAAAACTTATTGTGACTTCTTTGTCTGAAAGTTTAATTTTTGAGGTTGTGGTATGAATCTTCTACCTGCTGGCTTTTGTTTAAGACAAAATGGAGTATAGAAAGACTTTAACAGGTGACAAGTATCTGCTTCTCAGTTGGGGACAGCAAACTAGCTGTGTTTTGAGTATATTCTTATTAACACTTGTAGCAAGTTCCTATATTGTGTTGTCTTCTCCTGTGCTGGATGTTGGTTTGCTATCAACATGACACTTTTGTTTCCTGGTGTTAAGCAAGTTAATGTTTCCTCTGGTCTTAAAGATTTCCAGCTTTACTACTGGATTTCCATTAAATTACCTTAAATACTGGGGTTTTAACATCAAGTGAAATTTTAAAGCCTTAAGGCTTCATATTAGGCAAGAGAGGTGAAATGGGGTTTTGTATGTAAGAGTATTTAGTAATTTTTTTAAAGGATTTTGTCAGGCTGATGCAATTATTTCCCTGATTGCTCTGGGGAGTGTTTTATTACCTACTACACATTCTAAATGGTCAGTAAACCAGAACAGGGACTTTGGGAAGCATTAGTGCATTTTCCACATCTTTTAACACAGGAAGTATTTGTGCTCACGATTCAGGTTGTGTAACCTATGATAAATCTGCAGTAACAAGGTATTTAAACCGAATATTCAGAAGAACTTCACACAGTTTATCCAAAGGAAGAAGGCTTGAGGTGCAGCTCTTCTCCTGTATTTTCAGGAGATGCTCTACATGGATGAGGGAGATTGATGTTGGTAGAAATCCCAAAGATGTTGGTTGGAATTTCCTGCAGGAGTGGAGGATGGATCGTTCTCCTGGGCTGTGTGAGATGGCCTGCTGAAAGTGAGGAGGGGAGGGTGTGGGAAAGAAAAAAAACAACAAAAAAACATAAAACTTGACCAAACCAGGATGTGAGCCGGGTCAGATCCTGCCTGTCCTCTTCTTCCTCACCACAGGAGGCCGCCGCAGCCCTGCAGATCCTCAGGAGGGCTCAGTCCCTCCCCACAAAGCTCTTCCCAGCAGCCAAAGCCCAGGGGGAAAACTGCAATGCAGAGCGGGGTTAAAAGTGGCTCCTGGTGCAGTTCTGAAGTTTTGCCACGGTTCTGGGGCTGCAGGGTGGATTTCTGGGTGGTCTTGGGTCTGAGTGGTAAGATGAGGAAAGTTGCTGTGGGAAGCAAAGCCAAATGATGTGTGGATGGAGAGGGATTTTACAGCTTCCCTCTCGGATGTCTTGGTGATTGGAGGTGGAGTTGGCCCCAAAATAGTGAAGCTGCAAGTGTGTGAGGGAAAGCCCAGCTGCAGGGAAGAGGTGAAATCAGCTTTCTTGGTCCTGAAGCTGCAAATGTTTTTTCCTGATGTCTCTGAAACAGTTTGAATCATCCCCACATGACAAAGAAAGAAAGAAAAGCAATATTAGGTGAGGTGCCTTGACCAGTAACAAATAAAATTTAGGAATAAATTGAGATTTTTAGCACATTTTAAGTGCCACTCAGCTCCCATGCCACAATAATTTTGAGGTGATATCTTGATGAGTAATCTGATCCTTTTGCCCCTCTCAATATTGCCAGGGCAAAAGTGAGCCCCAGTCAGTGCTGTTTTATCAATTAGGCTTTTCTAGTCTAAATTTTTATAAGGGTTGAATTTGATGTCAGGTGCTGAGGGGAGCACTAAATCTGTCACTCGTACTCTGAGAAATGAATGTTTGCAAATGGAGAAATTAAAAATCATGCTTAGCTGTTCAGTTGAAAGCTAAGCTGTCACATAGGTCCAAAATTCTTTTTTTTTTTTTTTTTTTTTTTTAAATTAATACATTTTCCAAAAGCTTGGCCCAATATATCCATGATGCTGATTAAGCTGTGCTCCTGAAGTTTGCATCCAAACTCAGTAATGCAGAATCAAATGTGAAAATGTGATTTGCATCTGCAATAAGAAAATAGCCAGGGCCCAACTAGCATTTTTTTTTTTTAACTGAGTGAAATGCTGCTAATGAAGCACTGCTACCCTTGGATTTCCACAGTGATGCTGAACTTGCATCACTGTAATTCCAATTTACCACCATCCTAAAGCTTGCTACAAGGCAGAGCTTTGTGTGTATGTAAAGAATCTTGATGTTCTCTATGGAATAACAATGCATTATTATTAGCAAACTGAAAATTCTGCTGCATTTGGGTGGTGGTAGGGGGGAAATTTCACTGTTGTGCAGCAGCCTGTTGATGATGTATGAATTTATTTTGCTGCTGATTTCGATTCTTGTGGTTTCTTTTCAGAACTCTTGGTGATTTAAAGGTCAAGGACTCTTTTTTTCACCACTTCCTGCACATAACCTTGCCTAGATCTGTTAAAGGTGACTTCATTCAGCAGTGGTGAGATGTTCCAACACCTGAGGTGTTAGCTGGCTGCTGGGCTTGAGGAGGAAGGAGGTTATCTAAGAAAAGAAGCAGCTTAAAGTAAGCCTTCAAAGTAGGCTGCTGTTGCTCTCATAGCCATCTAAAGATAACTTATCAGTTTCTTTCTTCATTTGAGTGTACCTAATGGTGAGTAACCACCAGCTGGACTTGGTAGTACTGCTAGCTTTCAAACAAACAAACCAAAAAAGGAGCATTTTGTATTTTAAAATCTGATTTATGGAATCCTTTGGCTAGCTGGTGTGCGTTTTATTTGAGTGCAATCAGACGGGTGTGCTTTGCCTGCGTGCAAGAAAATTACATTTACTTTATTTCAAGGTAGGATGTTATTTTTCCTACCAACGTGTAGTATAAAAAAAAAAGAAAAAAAAAATTACTTTGTATTGCCCCTTCCTTAGAGTGTATCAGACTCCATGTATTTAACATCTGGAACATTACCCTGGCAATCAGCAGGTACTAGAAGATTGCTTAAAATATTCTTAAGAATTTGCTAAAGCAGAAGAACAAGGCGAAGCTCATAAAGCAAATGAATTTTGGCTGCCAATAAGATTTAAAACTTCTGTCACCTGGTGTGGGAAGAAGACAGAGAGGAAACATCAGGCAGTGCAGTGATGAATTTTTGTTATCAGTGCTCAAGGTGGTGAGCAGTGTATGAGCTGAAACCCAAAAACCTGCAGCCAGGAGCCTCCAAATGAGCTTGTTCAGGGCTGCGTGATGATTATCTCTTAATTAGAGTGGCTGCAGTGCATTTCCACACACACACCCCCTTTATTTAATTTTTTTTTTGCTTGTGCACAGCTGTGTCCATACCTTACACCCTGCACTGGTGTGTGGGTCCCAGGGTGCCACCATCAGCACTGGGAAGAAGCATGGCTACAGGAGGATGAGGCTGATGGAGCTTTCCAGGGGAAATGAGGAAGCTCTGCCTCTGCAATTAGCCCTCCTGCTAATTAGAAGCCGATGGCGTGTTTAGGAAGTGGGGTCAATAGGAGTGGAAGTCCTTTGGCCAGCGGAGGGCTGGCTGCGGAGGTTGAGGTATTCACACAGCTCCACAAGGCCTCGTGGAGAGCAGGTAGCGATAATTACCTTCTGCTTAATTAACGCGGGCTAATTGCCTCGGTGCCCCCCCTCGCTGCGGGGTGCGGAGCTGTCCTGAGGCACCGCTTGAAAAATCAAAGTGCCGGCAGACAAACGGGGGCAGCGGGGGGGTTGAGGAACACGAACTGGGCACTAATTCACTTTTTTATGTTATTTTTTATCTTAGATTTCGGGATGCGGTTCCCGGGGATGCGGGGGGGGGGGGGGTGTCGATGGCCGGAGCCCCGGCGCGCTGCGGCAGGGCTGGTGCAGCTTCCCCAGCGCAGGCGTGGCCAGAGCATCCTCAGCTTTGCTTCCGCCAATTCCGAGGGAGGGGGAAGCTCCGGTGCCCGCCGTGCTCCCCCCGTTTCCCGGTCCGGAGCTGCGGGAGGGAGCGGTCCCTTTAAGAGGCTCCGCATCTGTTTTGTTATTCCCCCCCCCGCGCGCTCCACGCCGGCAGCGCGAGCGCCGCTCCCATTGGCTGCCGCCTGCGCGAGGAAGCGGCGGGAGGGGGGGGGGGGGGGGGAGTGGGGGGAGGGACCCGATGCGTGCGTCTGTGTTGGTGTGCGCGGCGGAGAGGGGCGGGAGCGCTCTCCGTGGGCCTCGCTCTGTGATTGGTAGGAAAAAAATGGGCTGCGGCCGGCGCCGGCCAATCGGCGGGGTGTTGCTATGTGCCAGCGAGCGTCGATTGGTCGGCGGAGGTGTCGCTCAGGGCCGGCCGGCTCGCGGGAGAGGCTATAAGGGGCGGGAGGGGAAGGGGGTGGGAGGGCGCTGCGGGGCTGCCTGCTGCGCGTCAGCCGTCGCTCTCCGTCTTGCGCTGGAGGCGGCCGCGCCGCGGCGAGTGAGTGCGGCGAGGGGTGAGGGGCCGGGCGGCGGGGCCGGTGTGGGGCTGCCGAGACGAGCTGCGCCACAGCCGCAGTCTTTTTTCCCTTCTTTCCCCTCCTCCCCAGCCCCCTCCCATCTCCCTCCGTTTTCCCCCCAACCTCTCCCCGCGGTGAAAGGGGGGGGGGGGGGCGCGCGCTCCCTCAGAGGCAGCGGCCGCGCAGAGAGGCGGAATGGCCGCAACCGCGGAACCGGGGGACGGCTTCGCCTCCTGAGGCCTTGGGGGCCAGGGGCCTGTCGCTGTTCCTAGGGCTGGCAGCGGGTGAGCCGGGCTCTGCCAGCCGAGGCCTTTGTCTTGCGGGGCCGGGCGAGGGGCTGGAGGCGGGGAGGGCAACAGGTCCCAGCCCGGGAGAGAGGCCAAGGGGCAGCGCGCAGGGAAGGCGAGAGGAGGGAGGGGGTTTGGGTTTCCCCGGTTTCTATCTAGTGAGGAGGAAAGAGATCAACAGGAGGGAGGTGCGGGGCAAGGGCCGGCGGTGCCAGGTAACCCCCAAAGGGGAGGAGGAGTGGGGGATGCTCCTTCCTCACCAAAGGTAGCAAGCAAACGCGCAATAAAATCCTGAAAAAAACCCACCCAGGTAAGGCCCGTGCCCAGCACAAAGGTTTGTGTGTGAGGCTTGGGACTCCAGGGAGAGGTAGGGCATCTTCCCCCGATGTTTGCTGCCATCCGTCCTGGCAGAATGGCTGCTGGCCGGGGCCAAGTGCCCTGACACTGCTGTGTTTACCAACACTGCTGCTGGGAGGCCCTGGAGACCAGGCCTGTGCCAGCTGCGGGCTCTGTGCTACTGAAGTGACATCATGGCCGGTGTGGCACAGGAGAGGTTGCAGGGTGCCAGGCTGTGTTAGGGCAACCAGGCTGGTGAAGGGACTCGAGCACAGGCCCTATGAAGAGAGACTGAGAGCTGGGGGTGTTCAGCCTGAAGAAGAGGAAGCTCAGGGGAGACCTCATTGCTCTCTACAACTCCCTGAAAAGAGGCTGGAGCCAGGTGGGAGTTGGACTCTTTTTCCCAGATGACTTTCAACAAGACAAGAGGACACAGTCTTATGTTGTGTCAGGGGAGATTTAGGTTGGATATTAGAAAGAATTTCTTCACGGAGAGGGTGATCAGGCAATGGAATGGGCTGCCCGGTGAGGTGGTAGATTCTCCGTCCCTGGAGATATTTAAAAAAAGCCTGGATGTGGCACTCAGTGCCATGGTCTAGCAACTGCTCCGGTGGGTCAAGGGTTGGACTTGATGATCTCTGAGGTCCCTTCCAACCCAGACAATTCTATGATTCTGTGATCCTCGGCCCTGGGGGATGCTCGGCGTTAAAGGCGCTTTCTGCACGTGGGGCATTGGAACCGGGAAGCAGGAGTCACTCTGCTGATCTCTGTTGTTGCTTTAGCCTCTGGGTAAGGGTGTAGCAGCTTCCTCTTGTGCAGAGCGCTGGGCTGAAGTCTCGGGGTCAGAAGGTGAAATGTCAAGGGTCTGTTGTGTTTCTCTCCACAGAAGCTTCTGGGTTTGATCCAGAGTTGTCGGAGAGGTTTTAGATGATGATGTAGCCATGGAGTGAGCTGTGGGCCCATAGCTTAGGGTTATAATGCTTATTTTTAAGTCAAAAGAAATTGAAATGCTCCAGTTTAAAATACGATTTTAAAGATACAGAAAAAGAAATTGAATCCTCTGCCCATTCCCCCACAGTTTGCTGGATCTTTTCCCTATTTCTTTCTGTCCTCTGTCTTAAAATACAGAGGAAGGCCCATCAGACTGGTGTTCTTGGCTTGCAGGCAGCAGTTAAGCCAGGGGCTGGGTGGTACACCTCCCTTCCTGACATTGCCTTCCTCAGGGCCTACTACCTGCTCCAGATAAGGATTTTCTGCTCATGTGTTTACAATTACTTTATGCTGGGTAGCAAAGAGAGACCTTTGCTGAATGAGGTGGTTGTAAACAAGCAGAGAGGCAGGGAGTTCTGCTTCCCATCCATGAGAGGATTCTGTCTGGAGAGGATGGGCTGGTTGGTGACTTCATTCTTGCAGAGCACTCCATTTGATTTTGTTTTAGATCTCATGGTATTGGGATCCCCACCTCTGGTTTCTTGTAAACATTGTTTGCTGTGGAACAGCAGTGATTGTATAGAGGATTAGGATGTTCACTTTCTCCTTGGATCCCTGATTCTAGTTTCCTACTGAAAGGCCATTTAAATCCACCCTTGTGCATTGAAGATAAAGTTGGGAACACTGTGGGGAGGACAGAGGCTTTGCTTTCATCTGATGAATATGTCAAGTGCTGCTTTATTTTATTTATTTTTAAAACTTTCCATATAGGTATCTCTTCCATGCTGCCAGGATCAGAATAACTGGCAAAACTGTACTGGTCCCTTGTGTCCTTTGGCTCCACAGATTTTGAATATGTAATTTCCTTTCTTTGCTGTTTGGTGTGGGTAGTTGAGTCAGGGTTGTGTTGAGGAAGGCAGCATCATGACCTGTAAATCCACATTCCCTCAAAGGCTCCTTGACTCACGGGCTGAATACCTGTTGCTGAGGGAGAATTTAATTAAGGAACTGGTCACCCTGGTGTGGGGCCTGGCTAGCAGTTTAGAAAGTGGGAACTCCTTGATCTAGCATGGTACTACACAAGCATTGCAAGGATTGCAGAGGAGTAAAAAGTGTTTATAAGCATTTATTTGTTGTTCTTGCATCATGGCTTTGCCTTTGACTGTGTGTGTGTGGAAGCCTCTTGAAGAAGTGCCAGTAAAGCCAGGCTTTCATTGGGCTTCAGTCATTAACTGGCAACCTTTGTTTGTTTGAACTCAACCAGGGTCTTCGTTAGAGGTCAACTATGAAGTGCTAGAGCTTCAAGAGGGATCACAAAGTGGAGTCTGGGATGGAGAAATTGAGTGCTTAGTTCTCTTACCTGTTTTGAGGTTGATCAGTGACGTTGAAGCTGAATGCATAGCAGAGTGTATTTATTGCCTTGAAACTGTAGCAAAACACTGAGCTTCCTTTTTCATCCATTCCCTGGCAGAGACCTCGAAGTTAGGCTGTCAGGATGTTCCCTCTTTTCTGTGCTAATTAATTCAGAGATCTTGTCTTCTAATCACAGTCACTAAAGGTTAAGGGTAGGTCTGCTTTTCCTTCCAGCAGCCAGGGGCAGTCTGTGGAAGAGTGAGTCTATTCTGACTCAGGGATTTTTCAGTCCTTTTGGACAGGTCTTTAGCTGGTAAATCATCCTTTCTGGTGGTGATTTGATGCTGATCAAGGATCAGGATCTCCTTTTTTTTTTTTTTTTTTTTTTTCCACAAAGACATTTCACACTTTGTCATCTTTGAGGGCAAGAAAATAGAGGTTTTGGGGTGGGTGCCATGTTTTATTTGCCTTTTTATTCCTCCTTTGTCAGGGCAGGTAGTTAGCTTGCAGTAGATAAGCTGCTTGTTCTTGCATTCTGGCTTTGTGACCTCCTGCTTGTCTGCCAGGGCTGTCAGGGTGTTTTCACCCCTGGGAGGGGATGTGTTGGACACAGGGAGCAGCTTGGTCTCCGGAAGTGTCAGAGGACTGGCCAAGCCACTTAAGGCTGCAGGAAATAACATAATTAATGAGACTTAGTTCTCCTGCATCTTGTACCCGACAATCTCCAGTCACTTGACAATGCTAATTAAAGCTAATCACACTCCTCTGTTTTTAGTAAATAGCTATTATCCCTGCTTCACTCTTGCTTTAACAAATGATAGTGCCAGGCAATGTGAGTCACTGGAAGTTAATGGGAATGCAATCCTAAGAGCTGCCTTCCGGTCTCTTTGCTCAGGCTTACATGTCTGACTAGAGGTAGTTTTTTCTGTACCTGTTGCTATCTCCTGGTTGGATGTTTTGCTGACTCACAAAAATGTAGCTTTTCAAGTCTTTTTTTTTTTTTAACTGACATCATGACTTGTGCAGAACTAAAACTCCTATAAAGTCAACCAAAGGTTCTTAAAAGTTTCAAAAGCCAGGGATGCTTTGAATTTGCCCTTCAGAGAACTTTTTATCTGCTGAGAGGGAAGGCAGAGCAGTGTTAAAGCTGCACTCTTCTCCTGTTTCACATTGGCAGTGACTTCACAACGAGGACAAAAATGTAGCATGGTGTGACCTAGACATTGCATAGCTGAGCCACAGAACTCAGGAAGATTGCAGTTTCACTGCTGAAATCTTACTAAAGGATGGCCCGAGCAGTATGTTATTAAAAACAAATTTTCCTGCCTCATAAAAATAAGATGGGAGTTAATAATTAACCGTGGGGGGAAAAAAAACCCCAAAAAACAACACCACCTTAATGAGAATCCCAGGAACTCCCAGCTCAAGTGTGCGTCAGTAGGTACAGAGCTGCAAGAGGTGAGTCAGTTCACATACCTTGGCACTAACATGCAGGCTAGTGAGGAGATCCAGGAGGAACTAATGACAGAAACTGGCAAGGTAACAGCTGACTTGACCATCTTAATTTAAGATTCAGTTAGAAATACCTGTCATAAAGCTATAAATCTTCACCTGCCTTTGCCCCCTCAAGATACAGGTTGCTAGGCCTGCAGTGGAAATAAAAGCTAGAAGGATGATGGCTGAACTACCACTGAAAGCAGGCACCTATTTCATACAGTAACTGTTGCATAAAGAGTGGTGTTGGCTGAGATCTGTCAGAATTCAGCAGCTTGTCCTTAGCTTGACTCAAAAAAAACCCCAAACAAACTCAAAAAACCAGACATACCAGGGTAGGAAATAAAGGCACTGTCTCTCTTGTGACAGATGTGCTTCTGGGCAGCTAAAAGGCTCTCCTGGGGGGAACCCCCTGAGCAGATGGGGTTTGTGAGCAGATGAAAACTTATGGGATTTGACAAGGGGAGCTTGCAAATACTAAGTCATGACGGGCAGCTATGGCAGATCCTTCTTTCAGCTACAAATGACTTCGAGGATATTGGGAATGATAATTGAAATAGTGAGATTTTCTCACCATGTTCCTTGTCAGTCCGCAGCCTTTATCAGGGAAACTGGTGATCCAGCAGACCAAACTAATTGAATCTTACTTGTACCTGCATTTGCCAAAAAGACAGACAATAGAGCAACGTAAGGAGCACGAAAGAAATTTAATACTGAGGTGATTTGGGCAGCTGGGTTGTTCTACAAATAAAACAAATGAGGAAAAGAAGTTGGGAAGGTAAGAGTGTTTCCATTTTGTCAGCAATTGGTCAGTTGGGTGGATAGAGCTTTTCCTTGATCTTTTTACTTCAGGCTGGTACTCAAATAGCAAGTCAAGGGTCTTCTGTCATTTTGTTAAGTGCTGTATATGCATAATATTAGCAAAAGTGATCCATGGCTTCACATGTGACCATCAGGTTGAACATGCAGCTTTTGTAGGCAGAAAGGTCCAGGTTGAAGAGCTACATCTGAGCCATTGCTGTTGTCTTGCTTGGGTGCACTGTATCTGCTTGGCCAATTCCAAGTTCCCCCTTTGTGGGGGATGCTGGTGTGAGCTTTTGCAAAATGTAAAGGAGGAAACGGAGCCATTTGTGCTTTAAATGAGGTCAGCTTTGGGTTTATTGGGATTTGTTAAGTAGGATTTGCTGCTAGGAGCAGCAAGGCTTGTTTCAAGTTCCCGGTGGCCACAATGCTTTGCTGGATGTTTCCTTCTGCCCTGGGTGATGCCTGTTGGCCTCTGGTGGTTGTTGAATTCAGCTGTGATGGAGCACACCTGCACAGCAAAGGTGGGCAGCTTGCAGCTCTAATGCTTGTGGTTCTGCCTGTTATCAGCCACGCAGGCTCTTCTGCATTGCAAAGATACTGCTGCCAGGCAACTCGGAGGAGAGTGGGAAGATAATTCAGCCAGAGGTGTCAGTCATTCCTTGGGAGAGGCTGAATCTTCCAGTCCACATTCATGTGGTTGCTGAAACAGGCCCAGAAACGGTACCAAATTTTGAAGCCAGCCCTGTGAGATGATGCCTCTCCTAGCTGTCCTGTGCATTTTGGGATGAGATCGTAAAGGGAAGAATTTGATTTAAATTTGTAGACTTATTTCCTTTCCCTGCTTCCCAGTGGAAAGGAAATTTAAATTTGCAGACTTATTTCCTTTCCCTGCTTCCCAGTGGCGTCTGTCTGAAGTGTGTCCCAGTGGGTTGTTTTCATCAGGGTGCTCTGTTCTGAATTGCAGCCAGAGGAAGTCAGCAGTTCTGCTGCTGAGTGGTCCAAGTCCAGCCTTAACTCTCTAAAGTCAGAAATTTCCCATGGTTTTCTGGTCCTTGCAGTCTCCAGGCAGGAAAGAAACATCTCTGCACAGTCTTCACTTCTTCCAGTCAGTTGTGTGCTGTGGCTCAGTACAAGGAAGGTTTTGCTTTGAAAGCAGGAGTCCTCTGGACTTGTCACTTCATAGTTGTACTGGAGATGTACCTGAAAATGCCCTGGTGTGGATACTGGCCTATTAAAAAAAATTAAGCTACTTAATTTGATTTAATCTCCAAACTGACAAGAAGGTAAATCAAGTAGGTAAAGAGCAATTAAAAAAAAGTTTTGAAAAGTTGTTCTGCTTTTAGTAATTTATGGATTAATAGTGTGTATAGGGACAAAGCTAAAGAGACTTAAAGAAATCTCACCCAAGGTGAGTTTTAATGCTTATTCCTGTTAAGTTTTAACTCATTTTTATCTAACTTCCATGTCATCTTCATAGAAATCATCTTTGCCAGAGAGACACCAGGAAGGGTGCTGAGTCTGCTTTTGGTGAGAAGAGTTATGATAGACCACAGATTGACATTCTGCCTGTTTTTTTTAAAAAGAAAACAACCAACCCCCCCAAAAACAAACCAAAACACCTTTAAAACATGCTGAATATAACTGCAGTGACAGTTTTGCTGTTGAGAGCTGCTCAGCAGAATAACTGGTGGGTTTCCTGGCCATGGTGTGAAGAGCAAGGCAGGTGCAGCATGGTTGCATCCTGCCCAGCCCTGGTTCATTAGGGCCGGAATCTTTAATTGCTTCCTGCTCTCTCCTTTCGGTGCCCTCTAGTGGTTCCCTGGCAATTGTTCGCAGGTGCCATTTGCCGTCAGCTTTGCCTTTTTGCATCCATCCAGCCAGATGTTTTTCCCCGGAATCCTTGAGTGTTTCCCGGAGGGAAGAGTTCTGCCTCCAGCGTGCAGAAGAGAGACCCAAGGCCTGCAGAAATAAAGTGTCTTGCTCAGAG
This sequence comes from Phaethornis superciliosus, assembly GCA_023637945.1. Taxonomy (NCBI): domain Eukaryota; kingdom Metazoa; phylum Chordata; class Aves; order Apodiformes; family Trochilidae; genus Phaethornis; species Phaethornis superciliosus. Next base: position 2,871,624 of record JAJQWJ010000023.1, on the reverse strand, counting down.
ATATCCAGAGCAATGCTAAGGTTTAAATATGTTTCTAGCTGAAGATAGTCTGTGTGAGAAACATCCTCCATTCCATTATTTGTATTGCAGTTGTGTCCCTGTTTCTGATAGAGGATTGGTGCATCTTTCCTCATTTTCCTGTTTCCAAGGGCTTGCAGTGTTTGGAGAAGGAGCTGAAGGAGCACAGGTGGTGGAGAACACTTATGGTTCCTGTAGCAGTAATGACTTTTGTTGATCATGCTGGTACTGCTGAGGGTCATGCAGTGTCATCAAGTGGTTGAATTTGATGCATTTCAGAAACTTGACACTAAAGGAGTAAAGATATTTGATGTATACTCATCTGCCATCAAAGCTTGCTTGTTTTTCCCTCATGTTCTGTTCAGAATGATCATCCTTTCTTTGAGGCCATTTCCAGTGTACATCCCACCCTCCTACCTTCAGATCTGCCTTCATCTTTTTCAAAATTTTAACAATTTTTGTGGTAGTGAGGATCTCCAGAGCTGCCCCAAGCCAGGTAATCCATCATCAAAGTATGAAAAAGCTCCTTAGCTGTGCTAAGAACTTGAAATGATGAGCTTGGCATGAGGACATCTCTAACTCTACGTTAATGAGACACCAAAGAAAGAAGGTTGGGTTTCCAAGTTGATGGGCTTTTTTTTCATAGCTGTCTCAGGCAGCTTTGCTGTGTTCTAATAGGAATTTAACAGATTGAAGTTTCTTATCTTAAAAATCGCTTAACCATAGAACAAACCCTCAGACCCAACAAACCTGTTGTTTGTCCTGCCAGGAACATTTGCATCTGAGCTGCACTGCACATGGGCTTTATGCAAAATGAGCCTGGGGTGTGATAGTTTTTGTTCTCTGCCGTGGTGGCATATGGACTTGTACAAGCAGTAGCCTTGTCTAGCAAGCGTTTGGCACAGACTTGGCATTTCTCCTTTTTTGTGTATCCTGAGCTGCTGACAGTTTGATGTGAGAAGTGGTTTTTGGACAGGTGGAGGGTGAATACTGAACCAACCCCAAAGTTGTTTGAGCAGCAGAAACGGGCGTCATGGTTTTCCCTTCATGGAGGTGGCATCTGCTTAAAACTCAGCAGGATGAAGCAGGGCAGCCCTGGCACAGGCAGTGCCAGCAAGCAGAACATTCAGCTGATTCTCTCACTGATAGCCACAATAAGCAGTGTTGATAAGTTTTTGCCCTCAAATTCTTCTGTCTAAACCATTTTTCTGACTTTTCGTGAACTAACTCATGGGCACGGTTTCCTGTTGACTTGAGTGGGTCCATACCAGAGAGAAATTCCTCTTGAAAAGTACTGAGTTATGTGGCTGGTGACAGATAATCATCTCTAACAGTACTGGGCATGATGATAGAGCAGTTGAAGTGTTTTCTTTTTTTAAAATGAATGGAGTTACATCATTAATGCCCATGGTCAGTGAGGCTGATGAACATTATCTCATTATTCTGAAAAAAAAAGAGGCACAGCCTAAAATCATCACCATGCCTTTGTTCTGCAGTACAGTGAATGCACCATTACCTGTTAAATGTTTTTTATTTCAAATGTATTTGTTGCTAGGACAGAATTAAAATACAGGAGGTTGGTTTTTTCGTTGCTAAGAGCCCCAGATCCTGTTTAATACATTTCAAGGTAATATTCAAGACAGAAATCAAGACAGTCCTTACGAGCTGTACTCATGGGCTGTAAGAATGCATTGCCTATTGTTTTGCCCTCTCCCCTACAAAGATGAGGATGGAGCTCTTGGTCTGTAGCTCACACAGGAAATGAGGCTTCCAGGCTGAATGCTGTATGACTGCAGTGCCTTTATGGCTATTGTGTATCAGTGAGTTTATCTGAAGTTTTTTTTTCTCAAATCAGTTTCTTACTTGGTTTCCCACCAAGAGCTTAGCTCACAATTCCTTATTCTTTCCCCTGCCGTAAAGGGATGAATTTGGTTTACCTTCTTAGCACAGTACTGAAACAGGAATTGCAATTAATCTGTGCACTAATATCATCTCATGTGGGTAATTTTTTGTCTGCTTCTAAAATGTCAAATGTTTTTGCTGACCTTAAATGCGTTACGAGGTCAAATAAATGAATGCTCATTAAATGCTTTTGCAGAAAGCTGCATGCAGCACATTAATTTGTGTGTGTGCATGTGTTCATTTCTTTGTTAGATAAATGCAATAGTAATATTTCCTGTTTCACTTGTTATTCCAGAGCACTGATGCTTAGCAAACCTGAACAGAGGGGTCAGCAATCAACAAATTAGGGGATTGCTCTTATATTATTCCTGTTTGGGAATCATCTGTGTCTCTGTTTGGCTTTCAGGATCCCTGTGGAAAGACTGTTAGGCTGTAGTGTACAGAAACTGTGTTTGTCATGAAAATACAGGAAAGCAGCAGCAAAACTGCAGGTATATTTACCTCTCTGCTGAAGAAACAGGGACAGAGAGGATTGCACCATTTTAGTCCAAATCAATGACATCTAAGGTTCAGGCACAGTCTGTTTTCTCATTCAGAAATCAGGTAAAGTGATCACTGTCTTTCTTGCACCTTCCTCCAGATGGTCTGTCCAACCTAATCTGTTCCTTTCAGACAGGTCTTGGTGCTTTGCCTTGGAATCCAATTGCACTTGGCCCCAGGAAGAGCACACTTAGTCTCCTGCTTCCGTGCACTTGGAGGACAGGGCACAAATTCCAGGTGCTGACAGCTGGGATATAGCATATCAGCTGCTGAATCAGGGCCTTGGAATTTGGGGATGGATCTGTTGTCTTGTGACTGGAAAGGTCACTGGGGCAGGACACAGGTGAAGGCAGCCTGGCTGTCTCTGAATTCTGCAGTTGGTGTAAAGGATCTTGCTGAAATACAGAGAGGCAGCTGTGTACCAAATAGTGTCCTGGCAGTCTGCTTAGCTTCAGGTTGGCCAGATGAATTCCTGGCAAGACCCCTTTTGGCTGAACAAGAGGAGGTTTAGTTCCTAACAAGCTGGGAAATAAGCCCTTCTGTGTCAGGATGGGTCTTCCAGAGCTCTCACCATAAGTTTAATTGGAAAAGGTTAATCTGATTAGTTACTGTTTGCAAAGAGCTTTAAGGATGAAAACTGCCATGTAAGTGCTGACTATTATGATCATGATAGATATGCTTTATCAGCAGTTTGCAGGATGAGTAAGACTCCTTTTTCCCATTCGACTGTCAGGTAGGTGTCTTCTGGAGAGCAGAAGAAAAATATTTCCAAAAAAAATTCTATCCTGTTTTCTTCTTGGTGTTTGCCTCCTGTTGAGTACTCTGCAGGCTCATCCTGTTACAAACCTTTGCACCAAATGATGCCTGTGTCAGCATATGACAACTCTCCAGTGCAGTGCTTGTAGGAACTGTTTGCTGGAAATCTTGTGGCCAGCATGGGTGGCTTTTGGGGGTTGTCCAGCTGGCAGTAGGCTCAGTGGGTAATGCTTTCCCAAATGCTAAAGCAAACTGAGTACCTTGAATCTTCTTTTCCAAGAGGAAGATGATGACTTGGGAGCAGAAGTGTTGAAGCCAGGTCTCCATAAGTGGCAAGGTTGTTTGCAATTCTCATTGCCTGACAGAGATCTCACATGAGGCTTTCCAGCAGACAGCAGCAATGGATTCATAGGCTGATTCTTTTGTTGTTGTTGCTTACAGTATGACTTGGACAGTTTTGTCATGGTGAGAGACTTCTGACTGATGCTAATGCTGGGCAAAAGACATCATGTAATTGGGATGCTTGTGAGTTCTGCAGAGCTGCCTCCTAGAACAGTGTTCCTGGGTCCTGCCTTCAGTTCCCCAGTTCTCTTTCTGAACTCCATCCTTCTATTTTGGCAGTTTACCTTTTAGCAAGCCAGAGGGATGTATTTGCTTAGAGCAGCTGCAGTCCATCCCTTCCCTACAGCATACCTGGAGCCAGGTGGGTGGCTGCTGCCCTTCCTGGGAATGTGCATCCTTCTGAGCAGCAGCAGAGCCAGCTTTACACACAGACTCCAGGGAGCTATTTCAGCAGGATAGCAGTGTGGTGACCTGGGCTGGCTTTATTCTAACCTGGAAGATTATCAGCTGTGCTTCAGGCAAGTCACTCGTACCAGCTTAGAGACCAGCTCTTAAGCTCTTGTACTTTTCTGTTTGGCCCACTTCAGAAATTACCATTGTAGGTCAGGTGTGGGATTGTTCTTTCTTGGTTTTCTGATGGAGTGTGTTTGTGTGTTTTGGTATCGTTCCAGTCTTTGATACACAAAGTGCAGACTCAGAAAGTGAACAGAATCACATGTTTTATGGGAAGGAAAATCCTCAGGGGAGGAGCAGCTGGAGTTCACGATTAATTTCTAGGGCATGCATGCACGCCATGGATTGGGGAAGGAGGGGTGCTGCTTCCTTTCTCCTTATGCTTCTTCCATCCTCAAAAGAAACATTTGTTGCTGGTAAAGGTTTTTAGCTGTGGTATCTAAAAATCTTGATTTCTGCCAACAAAAAGAGACCCAGACTTTAGCTGCCTTGCAGGTTCTTTCAGGTGATGTTGAATTGTAAAAAAGGTGTCTCCAGCATGAACAGGATTTTTAACTGTCTCTTGTTATAAAGAATAGTCTTGAAAGCTGCCCCTTGCTTTGACTGCTGACAGATGTTCTGAGTGAAAAAAACCCAAAACACTAGAGTGCAGTTTATAGAGTGGCTTCTACCTTCAGAGCTTGCAAGGAGTTGTAAAGGAGAGTGTGGTGAAGTAATCCTCCATTTCCCACGTGAAAACTAGGGCAGAATGGAGAGAGGAACTGGTTTGGTGACTTGTGCACTTTCCTGGTGGCTGAAATCCATGTCCAGCTCCCAGCTTTCCTGTGGGCTTCTGGGGTGTCACATCCATGAGTCATGCAGGACTGGTCCTGACTTTCTCTTCAGGTAACAGAGCCCAGCTTCTCCAAGGGCTGGTTGTGGTGCAGAGTTGGACCTTAACCTGAGCAGTTCTCCAGAGGTGCTCAGGAGATGTGGCTTGAAAAATCTCATCTATTTTAGCATCTTTGTGGCTCCCCAGTCACAGAATAAGTGTTGGAAGAACAAAGAGAGATTGCGAGCGTGTGAATGGTAGGAAGGCAGCAGGTAGGAGAAGCAGGAGGACCTGAGGTCTGTCAGCAAGTGTGTAGCTGAGCTGTGAATCAAGTTCTGTCCTCCTTAATCAAAACCCAGACATCACACCTCTCTCCTGCCTGCCCTGGCTCTCCCCTGCTCCCTCCATCACAGCCAAGATCATCCTGGGGGCTGGCAGACCCTTGTTGCCTCCACCAGCTGAGCGTTCTGTCTCTCTCCTTTTTTCCAACTCAGGTTTGGCTGAAATCCCCCATTCCTTCTGCCCGAATCTCTTCCTCTGAAGCTGTCACCAGCGTGTGGAGCCTGCCCCACACCCATCCCCTGCCAAACCACGGCCTTTACCTGTGTCTTCCGGTGTTTCCCGTGCGACCCGTCCTGCGGGAGCGCCTCCTGGGCCACCCCGGAGTTCCCCCAGCGCTCAGTGGCTCCAATGGTGAAGATGACAAGGTCCAAGACTTTCCAGGCATATCTGCCTTCCTGCCACAGGACCTACAGCTGCATTCACTGCAGGGCTCATCTCGCCAACCACGATGAGCTCATTTCCAAGGTACGTGCGTGGCCTCAGCCACCGGTGCTGGGGGGACCCGGGAAGGGCGCGCGCAACGGGGCAGTCGCTCTTGGGAAGTACCTGGCCTAAAACACCCAGCACTGCACTGTTTCCTTGGAAAAATGGACACTCAGACTAAAGGATCTCCCTGTGAGCTGCTGCTGTTTCTGTTTTTACGTGAGCTTGAAAATAACTGTCGGGGACAGGTTTCCAAATCTGGGCCTCTGGAGTGCCCTGTTTCTTCACATGATGCTGCTGCCTCCCTCTCATTCATTCCCTCCATCACTAGCTGATGGGCAGGACTGCATAAATTACCTTCCCAGTACTTCTTGTTTGGTGTACACGCTTACCAGTGTAGCAGCAGGGTTGTTGCATGGCCATAATTTGGAGGTAAAGGTCTGGACGTGTTCTCTCTGTTAAGCTCTGAGCTGTTCCAAGTGACTACACAGAAGCCCCTGTGTAAGGGGAGGTTTTCTGATGCTTCTACTGAAACGTAAGGTGGCTTTCCAAAGGCTGATGACTTGTTGTTCAAACCCTCATATTTTTACCAGTCTACTTAAAAGATATTTTGCAGTAAAAAATGAAGGGATGGATGGTAGGATGTGCTCTGAGCTGGGGAGGGTGGAAGGATTCTGTCTCGTCTTCTGATCCATCAATCATAACAGAAAAGGTTTTCAAGATAAGCTAAAATAAAAGCTTGTAGACCCAGTAATTTGGGGGCTTTGATGCAGGGGGAGCAGGCCAGTAAGAAGATCTCTTTCTGAAGTGTGGAAACAAAACTCTCTCAAAGTGTGTATTGGAGCCTGCTGTTCCTGGCTGTGTTCAGGCATCAAGTTTCCAGCTTTTGGCTGCCTTGGAAGTCAACTGTTCCATGAAGTTTATTCAGCTTATAAAATCTGTGTTCAGAGAAAGCAGGCACACCAGAAGATTTATTAACTGAGATGAGGGGAAATTGCACTCTGAGCTCTGTGTCTGTGTGTGCACACAAGTGGAACAGTTCAGCTTCTCAGAGCAGCCTTGAGAGAAAGGACAGGATCAGGGAGACAGAGGTGCTCTGGACCTTAGAAAGTGTGTAGTGCTTCTCTCCTTTCCTGTTTGCATGGGAAAGATGAGAATGTGTCACCTTGGAACAAGGACATCTGAGCAGCTGTGGAGATCCTTTTGGATTCTCAGTGCTGGGGGCTCAGACCTGTCTTCCTCCACTGGAGATAGACTCCTTCCTTTTTTTCTTGATTTCTCTTGGTTGTTGTGTACCTCTGTGATGTCTCCCTGACAAATAATTAAGTATTCTGGTATGAATAATGCAGGAGGCTACAATTTTGGGTTTTACAGTTTCTGAATAGACAGGCTGCCTTTTGGGCTCTCACCTCTGAGTCACTTTGGGCCTCGTGGGAGCTTCTGGTACAATTTCAGTGATTCTTTGCAGAGCTGTCCTTGAGGACCTCGAAGCCTCAAGCTTTTAAAAGGGAGAAGGTTGTAAATTTCTTCAAAAGAAAGAAGTTTTGAAATGTAAATGTCAACAGTAGCCTGTGCCCAGGTCTGGATGGGAAAATACATTCAGCTTCTTGGATCAGGTGTGTGACTTCAGGCTCCTGTGCTCAGCTGAGATCTGTAAAAGAAGATGGTAACTCCCCCTGCCTTTTCATTAGAAGAGCTGTTACTAGCTAGATTTTGTGATGGGATGCAGAAGATGCTTTACTGGATAAAGAAGGTTTATTTTTCTTTTTTTTTATGGTAGGTTAGCGTTTGTGCTTTCTTTTTTTTTTTTTTTTTTTTTTCTTTTTTTCTTTTTATTTTGACATAGCTGGTCCCAGGCTGGGGAAAGCACAAGGCTTTGCATGCCCAGTGCTTTCACCTTTACATTTCCTTCCCTTCCTTGTTCCACATCCATGCCCCTTCTGCTCTGCTGTGCAGTGTTGCCAGCTTTGCAGGTAAGTAGCTTCCAGCAGGGCAGTGCCAGTGCTGCAGACTTGGCATTTGAGCTTCCAGCCATTGAGGCATGCAGAAAAACTGCCCAAGAATGCTGACTGGTAAAAGATGGACATGAGAGGGAAGGTTTGAAAGCAAAATATGAGACTGAGTATTGAATCACAGAATTATTATCTACAGTGTGCTGTGTTGCTTGTATCTGCTCATTCTAAAAGCTGATTGTAGGTTCTGGTGTAAATTTGTAGCAGTGTAGGGACCATATTGCTGGTGGGGCACTAGTGGGTTTTAGGTTTTACTTCTCAGAGTTACAAACCTGAATAAGAGACAGTCTTGGTTTGATTGGAAGCCTTCTAAGAGTAATGGTGCAATTGTGATTTGTACAACTGAGAACAGAAGGGCAGTCCCTGCCTCCAGGGGTTTCCAATATGTGTAGAAAATTTCCCAGGCAAACTTAAATAGTCCTCTTTTTATCTGTTTGAGTTCTGAACATCTCCCTGTGGCCTTCTGCAGTTCTTTCATCACAGCCTTGGATTAGCAGCTGAGAATCAGGCAGTGCAATTGCTGGGCTTGTTTTCCATATGAAAATGTGGCAAATTGAAGGAAGGAACAAACACCATGGGGATTGCAAAGGGAGTGGGAGATTTTGTCAAGCCCGAAGTGTTTCTCAGTCTGCAGTGTATCCCATCTTGAACCCAACTATGTCACTTTAATCAAAACAGCCCAAATGACACCATCTTTGGAAACGTTCCCCAGAAAACAAGCTTTATGTAACAGCAGGGTGTTGGTGATTTGGCTTGATGAAATTAATTCCTCTATTCCTTTTGCCCCAAGTTGTGCAGAGACCACATGAGAGCTGTGCTGCTTTGCATGCCATGAGCTTTTAGCTCCTTTGGATACATAGAAATTGCAGCACTGGCTGAAACAACAAGCTGGAGCTGAATCCCAGTATTGTTCTGTGTCAGTCCATACTTCATTTCCTCTTCACCTCCAAGTTTCCCCTCTCACCTCTTCAGCACCAATGTTAATTCTGACTTCAAAGTGTTTTGCCAGGACCTGCTATCCAAAACTCTTTGACAAATACACTTGGGTGGGGTGTATTTTGCTTTCCTACTTAAGTTTAACCTTATGCATTAAAATGGGTTGAAGGTTTCTCAATAACCCATTGCTATTTAAAGAAAATAATCGATGCTGAGGCTTTTAAGAAAATCCAAAGCTGTTATATGAAGCCAGTTACCAAAAGCTTGCTTGGCCTTTTATCTTCTGCAGCCAGAGGGAGAAAGTGGTTTAGTGTGTCTGATTTGTAATAAGATCTAAATTGTGGGTTGGATTGTCTGGCCAAGACAGAACTTACTGACTTAGGAAATAGAAGGTGATCAGATAGATTGGGTGGAGTGAGTAACTACTTCTCCTTTATGTGCTCATTTGGTGTCTGGGTTAGAATGAGTAGAGGCTCTTGTTCCCTTGCAGCAATGCAGTGTTTCAAAATCTGTGCCAAGTGTGGTACATACTCGAGTTTCATTGCTTTTTCCAGTGCCTGAGTGGGATGAGGATTTGAGAACTCCACCTCGCCCTGCTACAGATTCCTGTATGACCTTGAATAAGTCACTTACTTTGTTCCTCCTTTCCCCACCTGTACATTTGAAATGCCTCTTGTTTTGGCCTCTCTGCCTGGAAGATAAAGCTTTGGAGCAAGTACTGTCTGCTCTTCTGAATTAGTACAGTGTGTCCTCATCCTTTCCTGCTGTACTGTAAAAACAAAAATACCCTGCCAGGTGACTGTAGTTAAAAAGCATATTTCAGTGCCTTCTAGTTGCCAAAAAGTAAGTGAAAGAAGTTGTTACATTTATCCATCCCAGGCACAACATCCCATATTTTTAACAGTGCTAAAGGAAAATATATATTCTGTAATAACACGGTGGCAAAAAACCTTTCCAGGAAGGAGAAAAAGGGACTTTTCTTAAGAAGTGTGCCTTCTGCATCATTTTAAAGTGGGGCTTGGGGGAACAGTTGACATGAGACATTCAGCAATGTAAACAGCATCTTTTCTTTCTCAAATATTAGATGGGGGGCTGGTTTTTACCTACTCTGTGCTGTTCCATCTCTTTGTCAGCCTTTTCTGTTTCAAATTCTAATGCATTTGGTGTCCAGCAGAAAAGGATGGCAACAAGAGCAGAAGGATACAGGCCCAATACAGGCATGTCAGTGTCTTGGATTCTGACTTTTTTGTGCTATGGGAACAGTAATTAAGGAGAAATGTCCCTGATTATGGAAATATGCAGGGAATGTCTTGTGGGCGTCCTGCAGTTTCTTTTTTTCATGAATTACTGTGATCCAACTGCTAAGCATTATGCAGTGATGTATCCTCTGGAGTTAGCCTGAGGCTTGCCGAGGAAGTTTAATGTTTTCCTTTGATGTCTGCATGGAGACCCTTAGTGAACACCAATGTAAAATCCTTCAACACAAAAGGCTGCAACTCCACCAGCACAGAGAATTCAGGAAAAAAAAAAAAAAGAGAGAGAAGTTGTAAAGTTGTATGTGCCTCATTTTTTTTTATTTGGGGCTGGCTTGTTAGCTAAGGAACGTTTAGAAATTCTTTTTTCTTTCCTTTTTGACAGGAGCTGTAAGGTTTATAAGCAAACCTCTCTCCCAGGCATTGTGGCTTAGCTGCTTGCCTGGCTAGCAGACTTCTGGAGCCTGAGCTTGTTGGTACAACAGCCTCTTAGTGAATTTTATGTCACACTGGAGGCATCAAGCTGAGCTGCTCGTTGTTGCAACTGGGGGATCTTAAAAGGCTTTTTAACTTTGGTTCTGGCTTTCAGATAAGTTGTGGAGGAATTCAGCTGCTTTGAAGCATTTGATGCACCATAGGTGAAGTAAGCAGCAATTGTTGGGCTTTTTGGTTTATGTGGTGTGGGGTTGTTTTCAATTTCTTTTTTCTTTCTGAGTATGTGGGCAGGGCAGTGTGTAATGCTCTTAGCACTTCTCATGAACCATCTGATCTTTGTATGTCACAGCCTTGAAGACATGAAGTTGCTTGGTTGGTGGGAGGACCTAAAGCAATAATCCTAAAATTATGGTGTGATTGTTTCAAAATTTTATTCTAATAGAAAGAGAAAGAGGCATTTAGTAAATGTCCAAGACTTGTCAAGTGTAAATCCTACATTTCCATCAAAGGAATGGGGGAGGCCAGTATTCCCTTTTCATGGGTAAAATCCTGACTATTTTTTGTTACGTGGGATTTCTGCTTGCTTTAGAAGTAGATCTTAATTCTTCCCAAATAGGAATTTAAGCTTCTGGCTTCATGGTAAGGAACTCTTAAGGCCAGGAGGAGCCATATTATCTGACCCCCAGAGCATGGGCCAGGGGATTTCATTGTGATGGCAGTATGTCTTCTGGAAAAAACACTTATTCTTGATTTGAAGTTTTCAGGAGAGAAAATTCACTGCTCCCCTTGGTAATTTTTTTTTTCCCAGCAGTCAATCATCCTTACTATTAAAAACTGGAGACTGAATTTAGATTTGTCTAGCTTGTGCTCCTTGTCATGGATCATTATTTTATTTCTTTTTCCAATGAAGTAGATCTGTAATAACTGCTATTTCTCCCTGTAAGAGTCTGTGGCATACATTAACCAAGGTCACTCTGTTTTTTTGACAAGCTAAACAAATTCAATTTGTTCATGATGCAGTCTTACTTCTCCCACTTCTCTATCATTTTTGTGGTTCACTTCTACATATTTAGTGTTCCAGCATCTTTTTTAGGAAGGAGAATAGGGCTGGTTTCATGGTTACATCTCAGACTCAGCAGTAGCATCTTTACAGCATGCACATTTCATAACTGTATTACTGGCTCAGCACAGCACAGGGAGCCTCTGTTCCTTAATTTGCTGTTAGCTCTTGATACACCAGGTTTATCAGTTTTACACATGTTTCTAGAAGCTTTCCAGTATGTTTTGGATCCTGCTTTTCAGCTCTTGTTCCCTAATGAATTGTCACTTTTAGTTATTATTGAGAGCTTGCTTTTAATTGCAAGTATTGCTAGACTTGAACAACAAAACAGTTCTGTGAGAAGTCAGTGGTGGGTTTTTAGCTTCCTATTTCAGTGCTGTGAACTTGTGGCATGATATTCTGTAATTCTTACCTTCTGGGAAGCTGGAAATGAAACGTGAGTTGAGAGGATTTCAGTTCTCAGTGGAACAATGTGTCACTGGAGTTATTAAATGGGAGCCTTTTGACCAGGAGATTGAGCAGTGATGAGGCAGAGATGAAGCTTTGCAATCAAACCTCATCCCCAGGACCTTAATCAGACAGATTGGTGTTTGCTGGGCTGTGCTGCAGCAGGGAGGAGGGGAGCAGGTCTGGAAAGCTGTCACTTGAGTACCTCTCATGGCCTCTGAGCAGCCTTTATTTGAGAGGGGATAAACAAACAAAAATGTCCTTTGGAGGAAAAAGTCAGGATATGAAATCTGAGCCGTGTCATGAGTATTTGTAGTACCCCTTCCATGGTACAGCTACCTGAATTAGATCTTTCTGCCCTGTGTAATTGCTTCCTCTAAGGCTTAGCCTACAAGTCACTGTGCTCCCTCCATTCCTACTGTCTGTAAAGGGATCTAAAGACAGGATCAGGCCTCTTATTCCATCAGGATGTGGTTGTTTAATACAAAAAATCCCAAGGTAATTTGTACCTCCTTGTATAATTGTGTTTATACAGCAGTTAATTGCCAAACGATTTTAAGATATTTCAATCTGCTCCAAAAAAATAGAAGGAAAAGGGTAATAATTCAGAATGGTTTAGAATTCCCTGTCAGGGAGGAGGGACAGAGTAAAAATGGCTTTTTCTCATCCATCACTTTCCTTAAGGAAATAACTCTCCTTTCATCTGCTGCTTCCTCTGCCTTGGGATTGATGACCTGGGCATAAATAAAATATTGTTCCCATTTATTATCCAGGGAACTGCCAGGGACGAAGGACAGTGAATCATCAGGGTTTTTTGCTGCAACTGCTGCAAATCCTGAACAACTGGAGCATGGAGTTGATCAGGTCTGAACCTTCCTGGGTTTGCTGGGTGTTTCAGTTGTTGGAAGAGGAGAACAAGCCAGCAGGGCTCTCTGGCTTGCTGATGGGGTGAGCTGCCCTATGAACTTCCCATGCAGGTGTGTACTTTTAATCTGATTTATCCCTGTAAGAACCAGCCTAGGAAAAACACTGATGATGAGACAGCTCTGAGACTTCTAGATTAATCTGTAATTTAGTCTCCCACATGGACCTGAGTGTGGGGGCCACATTGGGAGGGCTTCTTCACCTGCTGCCTCCTGGGGAGAAGACCCTGGCTTCTCAGGAAGAGTCTCTTTTGGTAATTTCTTTTGCAGTCTTATTTTATAGTAGCAGGAAATGCAATCAGAGGGCTTCACATCTGTGTTAGTGGAGCTGTTATGTCTGCCAGCAAGAAGGAAAGTCTGGTGTCTCCTGGAAAGGGGCCTCAGTGTCCATCTGTCAGAGCTGTTTGGCCTGACAGTTTTTCTCAGCCAGCAGAACTGAACTGGGCAAGGATTGAAGCCTGAGTGCACAAGGAAACTCCACCCAGAGTCCTCACTTTTCAAATACTTTGTGTGTTTGCATAGAAACCACAGCTATCAGAATTAGTAGCAGTAATGAAGGCAGAAACTAAAACTCTGTACCTGAAAGCTGGATTTTAATGATTTCCAGTGATCTCTCTCCTTCCAGCAGTGATTGCCATGGAAGGGATGAGTTAAAATCAGGTTAAGCTTAACTGCTGGTGGAGTATCCCAAGTACAGACACCTCAATTCCAGCACAACTCTGAGAGGAGAAGCTAGGGAGAAATGCAGGCATGGGTACACATCTTCTGCTTCAAATTTGGAAGAGGCTGGGCCAGACAGGCTGAGAAACCTCAGTATCTGGGCACCTGTCCTCTGGTGCAGGGGTTTTTGCTCCATTTCTATAGAAGGCACATCCAGAGTAATAAAACTCCAGTCCCACAAGCCTTGCTTTATAGGAGAGACAAAACACCCAGAATTTATGCAACAGATTGAACCAAGAGAGAGAACTTCAAGCTGTAATGTGCTTCTGGTGGCTTCATCTCACTCCAGTGGGTCTTATCCAGGGATAGAGAAGAGCTCCTGCCCTGGAGAGGTCTGCTGCTGCTGAAAAAGCTGCAGTCATGGTCAGCACTGATGCCATTGTGGGCTTAGGGGCTGTATTAATGGCATACAGTGTTCCACTGATACATGGAGAGCTGCTATTATGCTGCTAATTAAACAACTTGTTGCATTAGCAGTTTCCATCTTCCATCCCAGTTCTGTCTTGTGTTTATCTCTAAACCCCACACAGCAGCAATCATTAATGTGGGGGGGGGGGGAAAAAAGGGCTTTACCCTCCCCCCTCTGCCACTCCTTTTTAAAATTACTTGGTGGGGGGATGCTTTGGGCTGGCATGAACCTGCAGGAAGGCAGCAGCACTCAAAAATAGGGTAAAAAATGCTGCTATAACAATTGCAGAGTCATCAGAATAAATGCATTTTTCATCTTTTTATATCCTAAAAGACATCACTGGGCTTTGTTTTCCTCTTCTGTGGTTTTTCCCAGTAAACAACGAAGTGTTTCTCTCCATGTTGCCCTTCTGTGGGCCAAAAATGTACAGGCTTGTGTTTGATGGCTGTCACTGATGATTTAAGTGCTAGAGATGCCAAACTCATCCCAACTCCTTTCAGCTTCCCACAGATCTGGGAATACTGGTGTCTGCTGGGAATGAAGCTGTGGAGGTGGAGGATCAGGGTTAACCAGCAGGAACACCTGGAAGATGTGGATTTTAGTTTCCTCCTTGAATCCTTGATCTGAAGTGATGGCATATGGCAGCTCTCCAGGCTCACAGAAGTTGCTGAGCCCTTCTTCCTTGGGTGTGCCCAGTGCTGTGTTCATACAGCATGGAGTTTCCCTTGGCAGATGGAAGCCAAACAGGAGAGGGAAAGGAGCTTTTGCTCCCTGTTCTCATGGGGTTGCAGGGCTCTTAATCACACACATCTCTCCACCCCTGCTTGGGCTGCAGAGAAGAGGAGGGGTCTGTCTCCTGTGGTGTTTACTTTTAAAAGTAATTATTCTGATACTTCATCTGCTTTGTTTCCCACAGTATTTCCATCCTTTTTCATCTTAAAGTCATTTTTCAAAGCAGCAACCAGAGACCATCAAAATCACAGCCCCAAAATAGTGTGAAGTTTTACAGAAGTGATAAATTTGGTGTGTTGTTTTTTTTTTTTTATTTGCCTTCAGTTGTTTGTGCATGTAGCATTCACATTATGAAATTCTACTTTGAAGTCTGTGGGCTAGAAATGCATTTAAAAATAAATTAGAGTCAGTCCAGGAGCCCAGGGCTTTAAAAAGGAGGATGGAGAGCACAGGGCTCATGATAACACCATGAGACTCAGCAGCACTGCATCTGAACTGAGTCAAAGTCTGGAGGGGGTTCTGCCAGGTGTGTTGGAGGGAGAAGGGCACAGAGCAGTTTGCAGCTACTTCCTGAATTTTGACCTGTTTTACAGAGCTTTTTTTTTTTTTTTTTTTACAGTCTGTAGCTTAGCAGGGTGGTGGCTTAAATAGGTCTTAGAAATTTTTGCATTTGAGGGAAAACAAAAAGCTCAGTTTTAGGTAATTTGTATTTCTCTATAGACTCTTCATTAATCACAAAGCCTCTGAAGAGTTCTCTCTTCTGCAACTGCAACATAAAATTTCCCTCTGAAAGAAATCTCTTGCTCTCCCCTCTGGTGATAATGGACAGCTGGAGTGACACATTAATTAATAACTGGGAATTTGCTGCTGGATCCTGGCCCACTTCAATGGGTTTGTACAACCTCTCTGCTCCAGTGAAGAGGGCAGAGCAGTGTTTTATATCTTGGTTCTGATGGGCTCAGGCATCTCAACCTCCTGCTTGTTTTCTGTCTTCTGAGCAGTGTGGATGTTACAGAGAACAAGGTGCAGAGCATGTGCTGAGTGTCCTCTTGCAGTCTGATATTTTTTCCTTTGTGTTATAGGATGCCTTGTGGACAGTGCTGGTTAAAGCTGTGAAAAATTGAGAGAATTTTTTTAAAAAAAAAAGTTATTTAAAAAACAAAGCCAAAAAAACTTGCCCAGATTTTGATCCAGGCTGAGTATTTTAAGATGAGCAGGGAGGCAGGCATGTGGCACTGGAACACTTGGATTTCAGAGCACAGCAGAGTCAGTGATGTAAAATCTGCATGAGCACTGAGGGGACCTTGCAGGTTTGAGTAGGTCTGAAGATGGTGACAGCTGGTTCAGCCTCTTTGGAGTGTCTGCCCTTGGAAAGTGCCCTTCAGTCCCTCCTGGATGTGGCACAGGGGGCAGAGGGCTTAGACCCAGCTCAGGCAGCATTCCTTCTGCAATGTGAAACATTTCCAAGGGGTGAGGTTCTCCTGCACACAAAGCAGGAATCAATTCTTTTCCCACAAAAGCAGGATACACCAGAAGCAGAGGTTCTTCAGTCACTGATCATTTGCTCCATTAAATTCACCTTTTCCCCAACAGTGTCACCATATGGCCTTTTCTGAGCAGCAGAGAATATATTTGAGGGGAGGCAGAGGTGATGCCAGGAGAATCAGCTGCTGCTGTCTTTGTGGGGGGGTGTTCAGACCTTTTGCACTGTCTGCCTGCAGTCTCTCCCCACCTATCCTGTGCAGTGAAAGTGCTGAGTTGGTTCCTGTTAGGATAAAAGCCTCATCTGATAAACACAGCTCCCCTCTGCTTCTGTCAGGTGTGGAGGGAGCAACCCACTGCTGCAGTATGGAGAAAAAAAAAATAATAGCATCTCCCATCAGAATAATAAATGAAAAATGTAGTAACATCTTTCATCTCTCCAGTCTGTGCACTTTCCTTCTCACAGACTGTGTAACCTGAGACATAAACACAGTGTAAAACTGCTCAGATCTGGCTGTTCCTAGGATGAAACATGTCAGAGTCATGGTTACTCACAGTGTAACAGCACAGTGATGTAAACTGCTGGGGAATAAGGCTGTGCTGAATTAATTGAATTGCTTCAGAGATGAGTTTGGTGCACTAATTCTGTATTGACTTGGGCTTTAAATAGCATTAAGGACCCATGTTAAAACTCAATTAAAACTCAGGAATGTGGTTTGAACAGGGGTAAGGTCACATCTGTGCATGAAGTGGAATAATGTAAGCAGTTCCCTTGACATGGGTCTGTATCTCACATAATCAGAGCAAAATGGAATCTCAGTTGAATCTGATCATTGACTGTCCCTTCTGTGAGGAAGAACAAGGTGGAATTAATGAACCCTGAGAAGGTCTCTGAAGCCTGTGTGGATACAGGGACCAAGTAATTGAACTTGTGCTCCCTTGGGAAATACTTGGGTGTGATGCAAGTAGATGATTGCAGTGGTTTGTGCTGTCTGGAGCAGCCCCCAGAATCTGCAGCAGGTGTTCTTGTAGTTACATTCTCCCAACTTTCTTTCCTTTGGATAGTGAGTCCCAAGTAACCTCTGCTTAGAGTCATGATGCACCGGGTGCAGTCACCAGGCATAGTGGTTCCTCTGAACATCTTGCAGGCTTTATCAAACCATTATTGCCATAATTAATAGGGCTTGAAAGGTGCCATGGAGGCACCTTTGGTGGGATTGATAGGGATTGAGTGCTGGAGGGAGTGGGATGAATGTGAGGGAACTCCTGTGCACTCCAGTTGGATGGACATCATGCTTTGTTCATGCTTAAAGGTCTCCTCTTCCTCTTCAAATTGTATTTTATGAGAACCTCTCATCCATAGGTGTTTAAAGGTTAAATCAGTAGTAAGAATAGATAAATGCTACAGGCAATGTTGTGCAAATGACTAGTAAGTTAAACCCAAAAGTTGTACGTGGAGGTGGGAGGTGCTAACAGAGCTATCTCTGAATAGATCATTGGATTAATTTTTCTCCCAGAGACATCAGTGCCTCTTGAACCTGGGAGTTGTCAGTACTGTTGCTCTTACTGAACTGCTGTGTCAATCACAAGCAGAGAGAAAATGTCCTTTTTGGAAGAGTCCAGATGGCTGGGGTCATTTGGCTTCTCCTGATGCTGCCATCTCCCACTGCCTGGATGTACCAGCTGCTGCTGATCTCCAGTGGTGCCTTTGGGCTCTCTGTTCTTGTTTGCATCCTGGCAGTGAGAATCCTTTGTAGCTTTCAAGAGCATAGCCTGGAGGGGCACACTCTGTTCCTTTTTTCTCCTTCTACCTCTTTGGGACCAGTTGCCTTTTTATTTTATTGGTTTCTTAAAAGGCTGCCAGCTGGATATAGGTAAGTGGGGGTTTTCTCTGCTGCAGTCTGCAGAGAGCAAGCACCAGTATGTAGCCATTTAGTCCTGGCAACTGCTTCCTATTTTTCCAGATGATTCCAGCCAGCTCTTTTTGTGTTTAGTCTATTGTCAAATGCCACCACAAAGAGTTGGGGTATTAAGCCTATCATCTGTTCAGTGTGTGGAACTGCTGAGTGGACTGCACAGTGGATGAGAAGCTGTAGGTACGAGGGAAAAAAGGGATATGGTGTGTAGGTGTGTTTGGAGCACATTCAGAATCCATGCCTATCCCTGGCTCTGGTGATTCAATGTCAAAATTTCCTGCCATGTTTCCAGCAATCACCAGGAATGGGAACGTGCAAGTGGGAAGGGCTGCTGGTGGAGGAACATGAAACAGGCTGGAGTGCTGGAGGGGCAAAGCCCTTCTCTGCTTCACCAAAGAAGGCTCTGAAGGCATCATGCTCCTTGCTCAGAGCAAACAGAATGGTAGAGTCAGCACTTCGGGCTGAGTCTGGAATACAACACATGGACTAAACCAACATGACAGCTCCTGAGGTCATGGGTGGTGAATATATAAGGATTCAGCTTAGAGTCTTGCAGGCTGAGTCCATCCCTGGCAAGCAGATGATGTCTGCCACAGAGGAGGTGGCACTCCTGAGGTGCTGGCTGTGTGTTAGGCTTCCTTCTGCAGCAGATCTGCTTTAACAGTGTCTGTGAAACCCAAACTCCCCATCCTGTCTCTCACTAGAGCTGCAGTTCTGCACTGTGGTTCTTTGCCAGCAAATTTCATTTGAGAACTTCCTGCTCTGAAGGACTTGTGTCTGCCCCCATCCTGTGATAACTGAGTATTCTGTGTCACTGCTCTTTCAACTGAAGCCATGATATGGTACCAGGAGAAAAAGCCATTTCCCCCAAACCCACCCACCTCCTCCCAAGTATTTGTTTTTTAAAATACTCATCTCACAGGTCTAATTGGGAATCAGCACAGCTGAGGGGACTCCAGTGAGTGTCTGCACACTGGGTGATGGGAACTTCTTAAACCTGAGCAGCTTCCCAAAGCATCTAATCATGGAGCTCCTGCCAGAAGGAGAGACAGCTCAGCAGGACAGGATCTGCAGCCAAATAGCTGACTCCAGGCTTGTGGTTTCCCACCTGGGAACTCAAATCAGCACTCCTTAGGTTCTGCAGCTTTTAGATACCTGCATGCTGACTGGAGTTCCCAGGAGCTGGGAAGGTTTTTTAATAGGAGGAGTCAAGAGAAATAAGCTGATGTGCACTGCACATCTCAGAAGCCTCTCTTGTTTTTCAGAGGGCTCAGGCAAGCTGGGGAGGGAGAATTTTGTTGCTGGCATATACAAATGTGTTTCCAGCCAGACACTGAGCATTAGCAGTGCAGAGAGAAATATGTGCTTGGGCTTTCAGTGGGAAACAACAACAAAAAAATCCTTTCCATTTATTTCAGCTGCAAAGTGGTGCCAGGAGCTGTTGTTTTAGTGAAGTCTGGAAATATAAGTGTACATGTGAGATACACCTTTCAATGTGTATCAAGAAAATCTGCATTGGGAAAATGTGTAGTATGGAAAGTAGGTCTTAATGCTGATTGCCACTGTTCAGTGAAAACCAAGTGTGTTGTGGAAATCTCTTTGTGTCTCTCTTAAAAACAACAAACAAAACAAGCAAACAAACAAACAAAAAAAAACAGAAGAGAAGGAACATCTCCAGAAAATGCTGTACAACACCCAGATAAAACCTGCCTGTGCTACCTTTATAAATATAACAGTAAGCTTAGTCTGGCAGAAAGCAAATACACTGGTGAACCTGGGATGGTTGCCAGAATTCCCTCACTTCTTTTTATGTGATTTGCCAAATCCCTAGCTAGCTGGAGGGTGAATATTAAGACAGGCAGCAGCACTGAAAGCTGAGCAGTGGTATGTGGAGAAGTTCTGCTTGGGCAGGAGATAATGAATGTGGCTTTTTTTGCAGTGACCACCCTTAGATACCCGAGAGCACTGGCTGGAGCTGGAAGTAAGGGCACCTCTGAAAGGATGCTGCTATCCCCTGGGAATGGGCTGGAATAGTGTCCAGTGAACCCCAAGCACAAAGCTGGTGGTTTGGGGTTTGTTTTTTATTAAAGACAGTCCTTTGTACAGCAGTAATGGAAAATCCTATTTCTGTACCAATAAAAAATTTGCTCCCATGGTTGTTGTTATTGGCAAGCTTAGTCACTTTGGTGTTTATGGAAAAGTATTTGCTGGGAAGGACTGGATGGTGAGCAAGCTTCATCTGCTTTCATTTTGCTTGGATGGTACACATTGCTGTGGGACCTTCTGTTTCATCCTTGTGCCCCCTCCACAGCCCATCCTGACAGGCTGGCATCCCTCCTTGGCAGCCTGGACAGCCACTGCCCCTGCTGTTTGCTGCAGCAAGGTGGAAAATTGCCTGGAGCTGCCTTGGACCCTGCTTTCTGGCCTGGGAGGCATCAGCTTTGTGTCAGTTCCTACTTTACCACACAGGAGGCTGGAACAATGGAGTTTTGTAGCAGTCAGGATGGACCTCGTTGGCATGGGGGGTATCAGCCAGCTGACAGTAACAATAAGAAAGAACTTGAGTGCTGCAGAAGGATTAAAAGAAGCTACTCTCATAAGTGCAATTACACAAACATGCTTGAGCCCTGTGTACTGTTTAATTCCTGCTCAAGAAAAGAGGAATTCCTCAGGGCACTGCTTTAGTCTGAGTGAGAGATATCCAAGTGCCTCAGGCGCCCTCTCTGAATCCAGAGTGGCTCTTCTGTGCCCTGGGTGGCAACTAACACTGGGGCTTCAGAGTTCTCTGGAAAACAGTTATCCCTCCAGGACTCAGTCAATGTTTTTGCCAGGCAGTGGCTTGATAGCTGGCAGAGCCCTTGCTGCCATCCAGACCCCACAGGCAGCTTTCAGGACTGGTAGTTGGCAACGGGCAGCAGCTCCCCCCAGGAGGCACTTGATTTATACAGATGTGTGGGATGTAATAAAATGTGGTCCAGATTCATCCACAGGCTTGCTGCTCCTTTGGCTTTAACTTGGCTTGTTTATGAGGCATTGGTTGAGCAGATGTTGGGTTGCATCCCTATGGAAAGGGACAACCTGGGAAGAGCTTTGTGTGATGTGTGCAGAGCACCTTTGTGCTGCCCCAGGGTCAGGTTGCTCTTAAATAAATAGATGACCACTGTTACTGGGCTGGAGAGGTCAAACCATGAGTGTTTCTCTTTTCTCTCAAAACTCAAGTGTCCTCCTTTTTGAAGGTATTTAGTCTTAAATCATTCCTCATCTGTGGAAGCTGAGTTTTTAAGAAAACCATTAATTATTCCAAGGTTCCTGGGAAGGTGCAAGATATAAGGGATTAAATGGTCCAGAAAAGCTGCTCCTTGACTTTCCCAGCTCCTTGCTCCCTCAGTTCAAATATTCCCTGAGGTATCTCATCTGGTAACTTGCGTGCAGAGAGCAACTGTTCTCTGGCTTAGAAGCACCAAATGTTTAATTCAGTGTATGCTTGTCAAAATCCATTAAAAATGCAGGTAGCACTCGCTGTTTGTGGGCCAGCTCTTGTAAGTGGGGCACCAACTCAAGGTAAGGTTACAGACTTGATACAAATGGAGCTTGGTGGCTCTTGGAAGTGTCCTGAGGTGTCCATCCAAGCTGGCACTGTCCTGCTCTCTTTGAAACACTGCCTTTTCATGGAGATGCTTTAAGATCCCCAGAAAACATGGGGCAGAGAGGATGTGCCATAACTGGTGATTACCTGCTGGGGTTTTGCTGCTGGATGGTTCTCTTGTCCACATCCATTTCTATCCAGTTGGGTCTCATTCTGTGTTTAGATCCAGTCCTGAAGTTCTCCCTGATATCAGTAGGAATTTGGAGGCTTGCAGACACCTGAGCAAGGTGAATTTCTTCTGTAAAATCACTGGAGCTGGGGCTGTGTGTGTGTGTGCACAGCACAAGTGGGTCCCGGTCCCTCAGATTGGTTCAGGACCTGTCTGTGCAGTTTTCCCAAGGGGAATTCCCATGCCATCGAGTACAAGAAGAAGCCTCTGTGAGCATCCAGTTTTTAGGAAAGGGATTGGAATCAATATTTGACTGCATTAGGTAAGGTTGAGGCAGTGGCGTGAAGTCCATAAACAGAGCTGAAAAGGTGAAAACAGATGGGGGGATGTAAGAGAGAAAAGCACTTAGCTCTTGGAAAGTACATTGGGCTGGAAATGCTGGGAACATCAGGTGAAGTTCCCAGTACACCTTGTGAAATGGGCAGGCACCAGAACTGGGGGCACCTGCAGCACAAGACCTCTTCATCAGTGCTCAGCTCCTGCTTTCTGCCCTCTCCTTTTAGCGGGCGGTAATGATGTGAATTTCTCAGACCCTGGCTGGCAGTTGCTATAACTACCATTAATGCTGTTGTTGGGGACAGGCCCTGCTTTAGCCTTATTGCTATCAGCCAGACAACTGAAATTGCTTTTGTTTTTTGTTTTTTTTTTTTTTTTGCCTTTCAGTCCTTTCAAGGAAGCCAGGGACGAGCATACCTCTTCAATTCAGTGTGAGTATTACATTGCACTTGTCACCTCTGCACCTCTTAGAGGAGATTTCAGAAAGCCCTCGTGAGGAAGAAAACAAAAGGATGGCTTTCCTTCAGAAAAGCTCTGCCTGAGACGTGGGAGCTTGCTGAAAATGGTTGGAGAAAGAGGCAGGAAACAGAACTGATTCATACGTGATTTTATGTTGAGGTTTCAGATAAGCTGCTAGGAAAAGGTGGTGCTTTTCATCATCAGACTGGGAAATAAGAGCAAACAAATGAGTCATTCCCTTCTCAGAGAATGTAGTTGGACCAAAAAGTCAAAATTTTGTAAATGTAGAGAATAAATAATATCTAAATATGGACTTCTTAGAGCTAGCATGAAGAATAAGTTTAATTTTCCCTATGAGTGAGAATAGTTTTGGTGAGATTGCTGGGATGTCTTTCAGAAGTATTGCTGATTTGAATTACATTTTTCATGTTTGCATTTGGGAAAGTAAAAGTACCATTTTATCAATATGAAAATTAAAATCTCAAATGCATAATTAGTTCACAATCAACTGTTCAAAGCTTTATATACTTTTTAATCGAATAATAATCCTGTTTTACCTTTTCATTTTGCTTGGGAACTGCAGGAGAACTTTGTTTCAGGCACAGCTGTCGTTCACAGTATCCTGAACCTCCTGCTTATGATTTCAAATACTGCAATAAAATTGCTGTCAGCTTCACTGTGACACTTTGATGTGGAAAGACACACTAATGGGGAGCATCTCTCCTTTTTCCCCCAGAGTTAATGTGGGTTGTGGCCCTGCAGAGGAGCGGGTGCTATTAACAGGATTACATGCGGTTGCAGATATTTACTGTGAAAACTGCAAAACCACACTGGGTTGGAAATATGTGAGTATCAGTATCAATTGTTTTTCCTCTGGATATCTTTGCTCCAGCCCTTTTGGAAGGTGTGGGTATGGGTAACGTGGTCTTGTGGAAAAACCATTAACTTGGGAACCAGAAATGGAGGTTCTGGTGTGTAGCCACATCTGTTTTTCCCTTCCTGCATTTCCATTTTCCCTCCTCACTTGTATTTGCTGCATCTGTTCAGAGAAGGAGTGATTTGTGGCTGATGTTATTGTTTTTACTAAGAATATGCACTGCTTGCCTGCTTCCCTTAGTGATAGTTAACATAAATGAGGATAACTTCAGTCAGTCTTTATGCTTCATATTGTCTTTTTTCCCAGACAATATCAGAATACTAGAATGATCCATGATCCTGTGTTCTTCCCACAGGAAGTGCTATTGAACATGAATTTTATCTGTTTGCTGTCTTCTGCTCCTCATAGATTCAATTACCTTCAAATAAAGCCTTATGCTACATCCTCATTTCTGCTTCAGGAGGCACACAGTGTACTTGTTTTTTGAAACATTTTGACCAGTGTCTAAACAAAACATATATTGCATCTGTGGCCTGAGGACAGAAATATTCTTTAATAAATCATTTGGAAGGCTATAAAAAGTAAAGCATCAAAAATTCATGGGGTAGGAATTCATGCAGAAACACAGCATGGATCTCACAAATGGAGAGGACACAAAGTACATAAATTGAATTTATTGTGAAATAAAATACAGAATTTCATAAACGTAGTGGTAAGCCCAAGACTCTTCAGCAGTGGAATTACATTATTTCAGATGCATTAAATGTACACAAAGTAGAGCTGAACCATTTTTGAGGATGCAGCCTCAGTAAGGGGAGTCCCTTCTAGCTGGGGATCCCATTGATTTCCTTACTTCTTCAGTTCTGCCCTGGGGAAGCACCATGTGCTTCAGGAGCTGAAATCACATCTCTGTGTGGAGTGGGTCCTTCTCATCCCTTGGTGCCCATTTATTTCATTTCATGATGAAGTTTACTGTGACCTGTTTTGTTCCTCATGGTAGTGCCTTTACAGCATGTTTAATCAGAAACCTCTGGATTTTCTACAAACATTAAATTCTCAGCCCACCCTAGGGAGAGGTGGATTTTATCACCGATGGTTCCTAAAGCACAGTAGAAGGTGCAGTTGCCCTTGGCTTATAGAAGCTGCATGTTTACTTGGTGCCAGAAGTTCTGTAAAAACATCTAGAAGCAGAATTTAAAATGTTGTCAGTGCCATTTTCCTGCAAGACACCAGAAGGCCCTGCAGTTTGACTGGTTTGCTCTGTAGCCAAGGCTAAGACCAGGATCTGATTTGTTACTGCAGCTTTACCATCAGATGTCATTTTGGTCTCACTCTTTCTCTCTCTCTTTTTTTAAAATATTTTTTGTATTTTTTTTTAGGAACACGCTTTTGAAAGCAGCCAGAAGTATAAAGAAGGCAAATACATCATTGAACTAGCTCACATGATCAAGGATAATGGCTGGGATTGAATGGAAAGAGCCCAGCCCTACCAGCGTGTAAGAAAATGCCATCCAACCGAACATTAAATCCAAGAGTGAGAGAGTGACTGAACGCTTGGTTCCATGCATTTAGAGGCTCTGCAATTTGGGAGCATCTTCACACCCTTCTCCATCTTTATTGGTGACTGGCCTCTAAATTTCTGTCTCTCTGTCTCTTTGCTTTGTATCTGTTTGTGAGTTGACCCTGGCTGCTTCTCTCTCTGTTCTGGCATTGGCTCAGAGAATGCACCGAATGCCCAACAGCCATCCCATGGTGATGAATGTTTAAGTACAAACTGCAGTTGGCTCTGTGGTGGCATTTCATACCAGAAGGTCTCGGTGCAGGAGGAAGACCTGAGGTTTGGGCAGGAGAAGGTGGTGTAGGGGGTGGGCCCTCCTTTAAATCCTGGTTCACCAAGGCTTGAAACTCTCTCCTTGTCTCAAGGCACAGAAAAATACCTCACGGCTGCGTTCTCTCCGAATCGTAAAACCACTGCTCCCTTGGTGGAGCTTCAGTCTAAGTTGGCTGAGCACAAGTCATAAGCAGTTCCCCCTGCAAGCTAATTGCAAATCTGTGTTTTGTTTGCCATTTATGAACTTGTTGTCTGGGTGAGGAGAGGACCTGAAGGCTGGAGAGAGTCCCTGCCTCTCCTTTTTCTCACTGTTTCAGGGTCGGTAGGCCAAACATCCCAACAGAGCATGGCTGTGGGAGCATCCTGACAGCTGGAGAAACCAAATCCTGACTCTTGAGCCCTTCAGAAAGGAAGAGAAAACTGCTTAAGGCACAATGGGACTGGAGCTGCAGCTTAGAAGATATGAGGGGGGGAAAAAAAGGCATGTGCTAGGCAGGAAAGAGGAAATTACATAGAGGAGGATGGGGACAAACTTAGTAATGCAGGGTGCCCTTGATTTCCCAGCTTCCAGTGAGCATCCTTGTATCTTTTACCAATCCTTCACAAGTGTGAGTAAGAAAATGCTGTTACAGAATCTTCTACATAAATCCCAGGCCCAGCCATCAGCTCTGCTCTTGGAGCCTGGCAGAGGAATGGTGTGACAGTGGGGAGAGGAGGGAGCTGAGGAGCCTGGTGGTTGTAGCAGTATTGCACAGGTGGATATGTCAAGCCATGAGGTATCCCCCCAAAAGCCTTCCCCCTTTTTTCCCACTCTCAGAAGCCTGTTGAAGGCACAGGGGGAAAGGGAAAGGCAAAAAGAAAAAAACATCTCCCCCCTACTCCTGAAATTGTCTATGCCTTGGAGTTCAAAAGGGAGGGGTAGATATGGGCATCATAACTGCAAGGGACAAGTCCTTCCCATTTTTATTTTTTTTTTTCATTTTAATTAGTGTGGACCTTCCCGAGGTGGTTGGTGGGAAGGGGCATCACGTGTGAGAGGGGAGCTATGTTAGACAGAAATGACAATGTGAAGTTTGCTCTGCAACAGTCCAGCCAGTATCTGGTGCATAACTCAAGGCTGTTTAACTGAATTAGTTTTATCTCTCTGAGTGAATTTTCTTTTTGTTTGTGGAATTCTTTCAAGTAGGTTAATCCACTGGAGGAAATCGTTCTTAATCCAGAAGGAAAGAGTATTGTGCAGGGGTTTGTAACTCCTTATGAAACTGAAGCTTTGGAGCTGTAATCTGTTGTTGCTTGCCCCTACCCCAAGATGCTCTCAGTCAGCTGTGAGGACCAGGACACAGTGCTGGTGGTGAGAAAATAATGAGAGCTGTTCAGTGAAGGGGATGTGAGCAGAGATGCTGCTTATGGATCAGGGTGGACCTTATGTGTGTTGGGTCCTTGTGCTGAAATCCCAACCTGATGGCTCATCCAAGCAGAAGCTGTTCTTGCTCTTGAACCACTGACCTTTCCAACCTTGGTGAGAGCAGTGAGGTGGATTCTGGCCATGGCTCCTGCAGTGGATGGCACAGGCTCTGTGGTGAACCTGTCAGGAGGTGGCTTCTGCCTTCACCCTTCCTGCTGTGGCTGTGTAAGTGTTGCATCAGCTTTTGTTCTCTGCTTCCATCAGCCACGTTCTCTTCAGTGATAGAAATCTAGTAGAAATCAAAAAGTTTTCAGTACCTACTATCTTGTGTCATTGGCACTGACCTTGTCCCATCTTCCAGACCTCTGGTAGGTGATCCATGACAGTTTGCTGGGGTTTGGCTCTTGGGAAGTAATCAGTGTTCTTTGAAGAGCTCTTCAGTCTCCCCAGATGTGCAGCCTTTTAAAGGGCTTGATGGGAGCTAGGAGAAGGAAGGAATAACCCCAAATAGTTAACATGAGATTGAGAAAAAGAGCACATAGAGGCCTGTGGTTTGATGTTGGTATTTAGAGTGATTGCCTATGAAAAAGTGATAGAAAATGTAGGCTTGCCTGGAGGAATGCTCTGAGAAGTAAGGGCAGTTCCTACAGAGAGCTGCCAGATGTAAATGTTTTTATCCATCTATTTGGGACAAGAAAGGATGATGATCCATCAGGTCGGGGCTGTTTTTAACTCTTTATGCTTTTAATGGCAACCAATCTAAGCTTGACTATGGCAAGATCTTAATCTGGTTTTAATTGGTTTTGTGTCATCAGCATCCACAGATTGACACTTGGCTGAGAATCTGGCCTCAAGCCCTAATAGGGGAAAAAAAAAAAAAAAAAGGGTGTCTGTGAACACCCTCAGCACCCAGAGAATTATCTGTAGGGTGACTGTAATGCACAGTACAGGAAGAAAAGGAAAAAAAGGGCTTTGTGGAGCTCGTTGGCATTTGTTCTCTGCTACGTGTCCATTAAATATGAAGTACTTCTTAATCTGCTGCTAACTCATCTGTGACTTGCTGGGTGTAAGACACAGGACAGTATTGGGAGCTGGTGACCACACAGGATGCTCAGATCTTTGTGCCAGTGGCTACCACAGCCAGGACAGGTTAAATTGATGACTCCTAGAGTGATACATTGAGAACACAACCAAAGGACCTCACTGTCTGCATCCCTCTGCTCCTGTGAGTCAGCTGTAGCCAGTTCAGCAGTGAATGGAAGGAGCAAGGTGGGACTCTTGTTTCTGAGCTGGAGATGTGGCAGAGCACTGAGTGCCTGTGGTGCTGCTTTCCATGGGTGACATCCTTGAGAAAACATGAACAGCAGCAAATTTTGCTTTTTTTTTTTTTTTTTTTAATGTGGCAGCCTTGTCTCTGGCAAGATGCATGCACCCTTGAGTTTACATCACCCCTGTCTTCCCCAAAGCTCAGACTTCAGTAAGTTTTGTTCTGCTCTAGTGGATTATGTGGTGTGAAATCCTGATCCCTGTAATGAATATTCAGATGATAATATATAAAAAGCAGGAAAAAAACCCACATTATCTTGTGAAATATACTTTTGTAAATAATATTTAATTTTTTCTTTTTTAAAATAATATATTTGGTGCTGTTTTCTCAGAGCCCCTCCCTGAGAGCACTTTTTTTGTTGTTGTTTATTAGTGATACCGTTTCCTTCTGTATTTGTTGGAAAATATGTTGAAAGGGAAACAAAAATCACAATATACTTGTCCTCTTTAAGTTAATCCATTTTTCCTCTGGATGTGGCAGGAGAGGGGAGTCACTTCTGCTTCCACCCAGCTCGGGTGGTGGCCAGGTTAGGGACTGCAGCTTTGGTGTCAGAGCTGAGTGCTGAGCCACCTTCCTTCAGCTCTGCAGCTCCTGCCCCACAGGAGCTCAGGCTCCCACAGCAAGTCCCAGCAAGCCAGTGGGGCTCCATCTGGACATGATTTTCCTGAGGAGATCTGGTCTGTAGGATCCAAGCTTGAAATTTTCTCTTGCACCAGTATTGGCTGGAGTGAAGTAGATATTGAGACTTAGAAAACAGGATTTCATATAAGCTGCCACCTCCTGAATTGCTGTCTCCAGTTGTTTGGGGGCAGCAGGGATGGAGGATGGAGATTTCTAACTGGTCCTTGTTTTTAAACTAAAACATAAATTTTTGGACATGGATCCTGTTTTTTTGTTTTTGTTTGTTTGTGTGTGTTTGGTTGTTTGTTTTTTTTTTTTTTAAACCAGGCTGCTACATAACAAATTAGAGTAAAAGTTTACCTCTCTGGCAGTAAAGTTCTTTTTTGTTTGTTTTGTTTTCCTTTCTTGACTTTAAGCTCCCCCCCATCTCCCCCTTCTTTGTTTTTAATTCATTGGTCTCTTGCTTATCCCAAAGTGGACCAACAGCACAAACCACTGGACTGTGTTTTGCTGAGTGAGGAGCTGTTTTCAGTAACTGTTGCACGCTCTTTAATTCTCTGGTTTTGGTGCACACGATTTAAAAATACACAGGAGAAAAAGAAAAAAAAAACCAACAAAACCAAACAAAACCCTGTGAATGAAATCTGTCATTCTTGTGATGATTAAGTGAGAATTTTCTCTGTATGCATTTTTCTAAGTGGTATGTGAGAATGTGTTTGTTAATCATGCATTTCACTGCACTTCCATGTTTTGGGAGGAGCATCGTGTTTTGTGTGGAACAGTTCTTGGATGAAGAGATAACACCCAAACACCCAGTTGGGTGAACAGATGGGCAAGAACCAGAGCTCAGCTCAGTGGGAAGGAGCCCATCTCACCAGGTGAGAGGCCTCAGAAATTAAATGTTTAGAAACAATTATGTTAGACAAAGATTTTGCAGAATCCAATTTAAAAAGAAAAAGCAGGAGAGGGGAAACAAAATCATCTTGAATTCAGAAAAAAAAAAATCAACATATTTAAATGCAAGCAGAACGGCATTGTGTAAGGTACAACCACAAATAAGCTCTTCTCATAGTTACAAACTGTGTGCATCCTTTGTTTTTCATAAGGAAATGGGAATGCTTTCCCCACTGACAAAACTAAAGGACAATATTTCCAATACCAGCCTGTCTGTTGATGCTCTTGTGTTTACAAACTGTGTATACTTTTATTTCTTTGATCTTATTTTAATTTTATTTTTTGGCATATTGTTTCAGGTCATTTGCTTCAGTAATAAATGCAATTGTTTGTTTTCAAATAATTGGTTTTCACCTTTCCATGTATTTGTACATTGTATATAGTTCTTCAGTATTAGAGGGAGGCGTATTGTTTGTCATTATTTACAGTATGTGTTGGTGCTCATTTGAGAAAATAAAATTTTCAAGTACTAAATCTACTGTTCCATGTTGTTGTTTCAATCTGCCATAGTGTGCAAAATTTTGTTGCTCAGGAAATGTTACAATTAGCTTGAAAATAGTCAAACTTTCCTCTTTTCTGATAGCTGCCGGCCGGAGCAGTCACCTGGTGTGCACTTGAAACCCTTCAGCCCTTAGAGAGTGTAGCCACGGGCAAGGATCCCAGGAAGCAGAACAAAAAGATGATCTGTAGCCCTGAAAGTCTAGGATTTGGTACAAGAGGAAACTCAAACTGGACCAGGAGGCACTGCTGACCCACCATAGCCCAGCTCCTTTCCCTAAACCAGACCAGCGAGGGAAGCATGCAGTTTGTTTTTGTGAGGAGTTACATGATTTTAAGGTATTTTTCCATTTATTTAGGGATATGGTTTAGTTAAGGACTTGTCAGTGTTGGACTCAATCTTGAAGGTCTTTTCCAGCCAAGGTAATTCTGTGATTCAAGAAGCAACACTAACAGGAAACCCATGAAATAAAATCCCTTAGTTCTTATAAAACATTTCCCATGGGTGAAGGCTTTTGTCAGCCCTGTTGGGTAGCAGTGCCCACAGCAGCAGAATAGATCAAGAAACCTCCAGTGGCCAGAAAACCCCCCCTGGGATTGCAAGTTTTGCTTCTTGATAGAATTCACTCTGTAGCTCTGTGTCTGGTAGTGTTGTGTTTTTATTAATCATGGGTAAACCAAAGCACAGGTAAAGCTCTCTGGTGTCTTTTTGTGTTCTCAAGTTAAGCATCCCTTCCTGAAGCTCAGCAAATTAGATTTTCCTGGTTCAATCCACAGTAGTCCTGAAACAAAGAAACCTGTCTGTGGGAAGCAGAGCTTGTGCTTTAGAAGGGAAGAGGGTGCAGAGGGGTGATCCTTCAGTGTTTGAACTCCAGAGAGTGGAGGGAGCTTGTCCATCTGAAACATATGCTGTGAGATTTGTACAAATCATTTTTGCTAGCTGCAGCTTCCCACAGCTCAGCTCATCTGGCCACCTTCAATGCCAGAACTGCTTCTCTGCTCCCAGGTGAGTGTGGGACAATGTTTTTAAAAGATTCCTGGTGCCTTCAGCTCAAAAAAATCCATTTGAATCCGTGGTTGGATTGAAAGCTGTGCTTTCTTTGAGGTGGTTTTGGATGAGCTGCTGCGATCCCTCTCCATCTCACCGCTGAAGATGGCTGGGACCTGTCCCCATACTCTGTGCCACTGCCCTGCAGTTCACCATGCCATGGGCTCAGTGCCCTTAATTCCTCATGTGTCCGAAAAAGCAACTTAACCCTCTTTGGACCTGATTGTGCCAGCTGCTAAATGCCCTGAACTCAAAGTGGAGCTCAGGACAAGGCAAGAAAAGCTGCAGTGGAAAGGTCGGAGGTGAGGAGGAACCGGGAGGTTCATGGGAAGTGGGTAAGGAGCCAAGAAAGATGTGACTGCCATCTGACATCCCATGTGTGCCCATAGCCTGGGCAAACAGGTTCAGCTGATGGGACAGTCGACACAATTAATTCCTTGCCCAACGGGCTGAGGGTAATTTGAGTTCTTGGTTTCACCAAAACCTTAATTTGCTGTCGTGTGACGTACTGGGTGTGTGCTCCAGAGGCTGCCCGGGGTATCCATGAGAGATGAGAGGATGGGATGTGTCCTCCCTCCACCCGGCACAGCAGGAACATCTTGGGGATGAGGACATCTCAAAAAAATGTGAGGCTGGTTCTTCAGGCACGCCGGGGTGCCTGGAGATGAGCAGAGCCTGGTGTGGGGCGGCTCCTCGCTGCTGTGCTGTCCCTGGGCTTGTTCCTACAAACCCCTGAAGCTGCTGGATGTGAACAGCTGCTGCCAGGCCACTGGAAATGCCAAGGTTTTAGCCCCATTTCCATCTCATGTTGTCCAGACAAGCAGTTACTCCATTCCAAGGGCAGCTGGCTGTGTGCCTCTGGATGTGCACAAGAAGAGAGGTTTGGTTTCCACCAGCAGGCAGCTGTTCCTGTTGGGATGGGGACATGGGCAGGGTGGGCCAGCTGGTGATGGCAGCATTGATGCCTCCTCCACAGCCATGCCTCAAGGTGCAGCAGGGAATGGTGGGTCAAAGCCTGGGGTGGTCTCCCAGCCACCTGCAGCTTCCAGAGCCTGGAACAGCCTGGACCTTCCCAGCCCTCCCCAGTGACTGATTCTCCTCTGTCAGTGGAGAGGAAAACAAAAAGATTTGACTTGTTTCCCCACCCTCCCCCAGAAATCTGCTGCTTCTGCTGGGGCAGGAGGGTGTGAAGCTGAGTGGGGTGAGCAGCAGGAGTGCCCTGTGGGATGGGCAGGGTTGTGCTGGTCTCTGGCTGCTCCTCTCTGGCAGGAGCAGTTCCTATTTATCAGCCAAACTGTATGCATGGACTGTGGCACTTCTCCAGCTGGGACGTAAGCCCTATAGGGAAATTCCCAGCAGGAAAAAACATTGTGCTCAGAATTTCCCATCCTGAGCATCCCGATAAGAACAGAAGAGACAGCTCAAGGGTGTCTCTCAGCAACATCCCCAGGAAGAGATCCCAATCCTCAGTCAACCCTTCAGCTTTGTTAAGCTGAAAGTGGCAAAGTGCCAGAACCACAACTCGTCCTCGGGCTGCACTCACCCCAAAGCCATGGGGCAAATTTCTGGGCCAGGAGGTGATGGTGGCACCGTCTGGTGGGGTCTGCCCAGCTCCCAGGGAGATTCCTGGTGCAGGCAGGAGGGGAACAGCAGGGAACAGCTGCTGGGTTTGTGACACGGGGCAGTGCTCTCACCACCTTGCATTGGATGTGTTATTAATCTGCAATTAGAGCAGGAGGGAGCCAAAGCAATCTATAAATAGCTGAGCAGAGAGGAGCTGACTCAGGCAGCAGCAGAGGGGGGATCTCAGGAGAGGCTGCAGCTTCGTCGCTGCAAATTTGGCCCACGGAGTGTGGCAGGGGTGGAGGGAGGACTGGAGGGCTGGTGCATGAAACCCCCTCCTCTGTCCTCATGGAGGTCCCACACAGGGCTGCCCCATGGGATGGAGCTGCAGGAGCCACCACGACCTTTACTTGTGCCAGAGGACAGGCTATAAAGAGCAATGGGACCAAGCACGGGGCAGGTCCCAGAGGTCCTCTCAGATCCCCCCAGTCACAATGAGTTTTTTTGCAAAAGATGATCATGAAGCTATAAATACAGCAGCACCAGTGGCCTTTAATCTTGGTTCAAGAGCAATTTGACACTCCTGCTCTGCTCTTCTGCCCTTCTCATGGGACGTTGGAGCTGGGGTGGGATGCTGCCCATCACTTCTCCATTGGTTCTCCTGATCCCTTTTCTCCTCTTGGAGACACTCCTTGGGGCTCAGCCCCACAGACACTTTCCCCCATGCTGCCTCTCCCATGGGGACAATGGCTCCCACCCGAGCTGGGGGATTTTCTTGCTGACAGCAAGGATTTGCAGTAGCACTTAGAGGCTGCCAAACATGCTGGGGTTATTTTTACCCATCTCCAGCCAAGGGTATAAATAGTGTCCCGTTGCTGGCCAAGAAATGTCCCATGGACACCTGCTGGGCACAAAGGAGATGTCACCCCCAAGGTGGTGGCACGTGGCCCTGGTTATAGAGAGGTGCTTGGGGAGGGGGGATGATGGCTGAAATAACAGACCCCTAATGCTGCTCCTCTCCACAAGGCCCCCAAAAGCTTTTGGCTCTCTCAGCCTCTTGGTGCTGGTTTGGGAAGCTTTCAGGGTGTTGAGGACAATGCAGGGGGGGTTAATTACACGTTCTATGTTAATTACACATTCTATGATTAAATCTCTCCAGGATGGGCCCCTGTCAGTCAGGTCACCCCATATCTGTCAGGGGGGATCATCCCCATCAGGACAGAAACAGGGGGGGGGCTTGGGGAAATAGTGACAGGAGGCCAGGAGATGTCCCCATCCCTGACTTGCCTTCTGCCATAAAAATCACATGGAGATTTTCCAGCCTGCTCTGTTATTTATGTTATTTATGGCTCAGAATCAGGCAGCTGGCTCCCGGCGGGGGCTGCCCCGCTGAGGACATTTCTACAGAGGTTTTGTTCTCCATGTGTGGAAACTTCTGACTACATGAAGTAAAATGCTGGAGGGGGGGAAAAAAAAATTAAATACTTTACCAGGGGCCCGACCTCCCCCAGTGGTAACGTGCCCCTCAGTAAAGGGTTTCTGTTCAAGTGTTTGGCTGCTTTACAGAAATAACAGAAGAGTCTAAGAGCAAGCACACTTTTATATATCTCTGTTTCCTTGTGAAACCCAGACTGGTGTTTTCTTTTCCACTTGGACAAGGATTTCCCCATAACTGCTATTTTTAGGGAGGTTTCAGGGCAGGATTCAGGGGCCTCTCCTGGCCCAGCCATGGATCCAGAGGAGATGAAGCACTGGAGGTCTCAGCCTCTGCCCCCAGGTTTCCTGCATTGCTAGCAGGTGTCTCACCCTGTCAAATGGGGGTTTTGCTCCATCCTCACCTCCCAGAGATTCTTTTGTGTTTGTTTTTACAGTTTCCTGGCTGGAAGTGATGTGACCACAGTGCAGGAACAGGGGAAGCACCAGAGCATGGCACAAAGCAGGGGTGCAGCCAAAACTCGTGCTCGGAGGGCAGAGAAACAAAGACCTCATCAAGGTAAAGTGAATTTTTAACTGCTGACCAAAGGACATTCCGGTCCCACATGGCACCTCAGCAACACCCCAATTGCTGCTGCTACAGCTGCAGAGCAGGGAAAGAGAAGCCCAGGGCTGAGGAGGTATCAGCAGTGCCCATCTCCAGGGCCTCCCTCTGCCCCCAGGTTCTGGGTGTTTCTGGGATTTGTTTGTGCTGGGAGGGAGCTTGATCTCAGAGCATCCGTGCTGCTGAAATCCTGGCCAGGCTTTGCTGCTCAAGGTTGATGGCTTTTGTGGCAGGTTGGTGGGAAGGAGCTGGATGGGAACAGGTTAGACAGGGATGAATCCCTGGCTGTTTTTCATCTGAGCTCTGTTTTCCCCCTGAACACAACATCTCAGCTCTTCCTTGGGCTGCTGGGTCTCTGTGCTCCCAGTGAGGAGGAGGAAGAGGAGGACTTTGTCACCACGGCTGCGAGGGGGCATTGTTAATGTGGATCCTGTTTGCAAGCTTGGGAAGGTAAATTTAATCTTTTAAAGCCTGATGCCTGGCAGGGGCGAGCTCTGGCAGGCTGGGAGCTGCCAGCAGCCGCACGGCTCCGCTGCTGGCGCCCTGAGCCATTAGTGAGGCACTCAGAATGTCCTTTATTTAATCGTAGCCACGTCACACGTGGGGTTTCTGGATGTGACTGCTTGCACGTCCCTTCCCAACCCAGCTCCTCCTGATAGATGCAGATAGAAGTTGAGGGCTGTTGATTTGCTCCGTGGGTTTTTGGCAGCTTTTTTGCTCTAGGGCTCTGCCCTTCAGGAGCCATCCTTTCCCCTCCTTGGTTCCTCCCCATGTCCTGACAGCCTCAGATATACATGGGAGGTTTTTTGGCTCTGTTTGCTGTTGGCAGGAAAGAGGAGCTTGGTGTTGACAGGACAGACCCGGATCACATGAGAGGTGTCTGCCCAGTGGCCCCCCAGGAGCTGCAGTGTAAAACCCCTTATGCAAAACCTGAATTTTCCCCCAAGTGCAGCCTGAACTGGGCTCTTTGGGCCCTTGGCACCTGGCTTGTAGTGGGCCAGGTGTTGGCTTGGTTGGATTTAGGAGAGGTGCAAGTGACACTCCCCATCACAAATCAGCTTTGCTGTGTGCATCCCATGTCCTGATTTCTCAATCAAAACAAAACAAAACAAAACAAAACCCAACAAGCCTGGGAATCAAGCAAGGTTCAAATCTTAGAGGGGAAGAAAAAAAAAAAAAAAAAAAATCCCAAACCCAGCAACCCTTGCTGGAGGAGCTGCTTTTGGATTAGTTGCCTACAAGCAAGAAAAGCTATTTTGAACCAGAGGCCAGGAATGTTTGAGCTAATCTCAGGTAAAAGCTGATTAAGGGCTCAGTGGGGAGATTTGGAGCAGGTCCTGTGGCACAGGGAGCCTGGCCATGTCCCCCAGCTGCACTGCCTGGAAAACCACCTCACTCAGCAATGATTAACAAGCAGCAAAGCTCAGAGCTGCCTTTCCCAAGGTGTCAGAGGGGATTTCATGGCACAAACCCTTGCCAAAGTCTCTGGAGCTTAAGCCTGACCTTTGGCAGCTTTCAGCACCCAGGAGCTGGGAAGAGGAGGAGAGCTTTGTGCTCCTTTCCAGGCTGATGAGCAAAGGCATTGCAGAGGCACCATTTTTTGGTTTTAGCCCAATCAGCAGTGTGACAGCAAGTGCCTTGGTCTTGTCTGTGTCCAAGGGAAATATTTAGACTTCAGCCACCATTTTCTGGCTCTTGCACATGTTTTTTCTACAGGAGATGTGAACCTCAGCCTGGGTTAGCTCTGCTTTGCCCACCCTGCATGAGCAGTATCCCTCCAGGGAGCAAAAGGCAGAGTTCTGAGGTGGGATCAGCCCTTAACCTTGCTGTACAGACCCAGCTTTCCCAGGGGAAGGCTCTCTGTAGTTTGTTCCAGCAGGTCTCTCCCCTTTGCTTTGTGCCAGGCACAGGAACATGACGTGTGGCACTTGTGTCCCTGCAGCACTGCTGTGCCTAGCACAGAAAGGTGGCAAAAAAAGTCTTTGGAGGAACAGCAAACAGTCAGGTGCCCTCAAGTATTTGGAGCAGTGAGCCATAGGAGCTTTCTTTACCTGCAGAGCAAAGCTCCCTGCAATGAGAGGAGCCTTGCAGACCAATGCTAGGCCCTTGTGAGCTGCAGGTTGGGCCCTCCTGACTTAAATATTTGCTTTTTATCTACCTTGTCCTTCCCAAGTGGTTGCAAAGCCCCAATCCAACAGCAGCCCCTTGTCCAGGGCTTGCAGCTTTGCAAGACCATGGCCCAGCAGGCAGAACACAGGTCTTCTGCATTGCAGCTCATGAAACCACAGAGCTTCCTATACATATAAATGCTGAATTCTTCACCTATACCATGCCCAGCATGGCCAAACCCCTCTGAGCATCTCCTCCAGCTGAGTAAACATAAAACAGACTGGAGCTCAACTGCAGGCCCTGCTTCAGCACACAGGGTTAGGTGTAAACACAATGTAATTTCCTCTCCAGAAAAAGATTTACTTACCTCTCTGGTCACTCTTGACTTGAAAACACATTTGGAGAGGCTCCTAAGGAATTGCTTGGATTTGATTTTTTCTTAATTACTTTTTCCCCCCAAGCAGCACTGGGCTCCAGGGACCCACATGGAGTCTGTGAGGAGCTGCTGCAGCTCCACACTAGCAGCATTGTAGGGAAGTCAGAGGTGTTTTTAAAGGCCCCATTTCAGGTGTCTGTGTGCTGCTGCATACAAATCACACCTTGGGCTAGAAACCCTTGTATCTACTCAGAGCTCTCAGCATTTAAAATATTTCTGAGGCTGAGGCCTTGCTGCACAAAGAAATCCAAGACACATCCTCCTGCCTCCCTCCTCCCAGCCCCAAGCCCCAAAATTCAGCATCTGCAGGGTGGGAGGCATCTGAGTCTTGGGCTTATCCAGAAATTAAGAGAGTTTTCCCCCAGCACTGAAGTCCCAAGCTCTGTATGTAAATTGTTGCCTGCATATATTTGCATATATCTGGATGCAGTAGGGAGCAATTTTTCTATTTAATGATGCTTGACTCATGTTACCAATGTGAAAACATTTTCTGAGGATTTGGAGAAAGGGTCTGTGTGCTGGGCTGGCTGTGTGGGGTCAGACAGGGTGGGTGGGGGCTCATGGACCCCATGCCTTCTGGTATGTTGCATCCTTTTCTCCTTTAAATGTGTTCCCAGGAATTAAATTTTTTTACTTCTTTGGAATACTGCAAACTAAGTAGCTCTGATCAGTATTTTTCTTCCCTCTAACAGTAAAGAGTATCAGTCAATCCTATTTTTTTAAAAAGTCCAGTCTGCAATCTGGGACATCTGGCCCCTTTTCCTCCCCTTATCTGAGGCCATACATGATATATGATTGGATGACCCCAAAATTTGCAATTCCCAGGCAGCACAAAGCCCCACTTTGATCTGCACCATGGCAAGTGCTGAGCTGGAAGGGACCTTTAGGATCATTTAGTTCTGACTCCCCTGCCATGGGCAGGGACACCTCCCACTGGATCAGGTTGCTCAGAGCCCTGTCCAGCCTGGCCTTAAAGAGTTCCAGGGATGGGGCTTCCACCACCTCTCTGGGCAACCTGTGCCAGTGTCTCACCACCCTCATGAGGAAGAACTTCTTCCTCACATCCAATCTAAATCTCCCTTCCTCTGGTTTGAAACTGTTCCCCCCATGTCCTCTCACTACCTGACATCCTAAAAAGTCGCCCCCGGATTTTTTGTGGGACCCCTTTAGATACTACATGGCTATGATAAAGTCCCCTCAGAGCTTTCTCCTCTCCAGCCTGTGTAACCCCAACTCTCTCAGTCTCTCTTCACAGCAGAGGTGCTCCAGCCCTCTGATCATCCTCGTGTCCCTTCTCTGAACCCACTCGAGCACCTCCATGTCCTTCTTGTAACGGGCTCCAGAACTGGACACAGTGCTCCAGGTGGGCTCTCACCAGAGCAGAGCAAAGTGAGAGAATCACTTCCCTTGACCTGCCTCACACTTCTCTTTCTGCAGCAGATGGCTTTGTCCCCATCATTCCCTTTCCCTGGGTGACAAAGCCCAGGTCTGACCTGCCCCATGGCCCCTGAGGTTGTTCTGTCACGGGGGACAGTCAGAGACATGAGGGTCTCTGAAAATGCTGTTGTCCCCTGGGGCTGTGAGTGAGGAGCCCTGGGGCTTTGCTCAGCCACAGGACATGAGGGGGACCCTGGGCCCCTCTTCACCCAACGTGCCAAACCCTGGGGTTTTGGGCAGTGTGGAAGATTGATTTCTTGATTAAAGTCTAACGCGTGGTGTAATTAAGGAAATCCTCCTGGTTCAGAAAGTCATTAGGAGATGATTAATTGGGATGAAGCTGGGAGCTGCCTCCCGCCGAGGAGCAGATGCAGATGCACCCCAAGGGCTCCCACAGCTCTGCGAACCCAGCCTGGGGAGTGGTGCTTGGGATCCCTTCAGGTCTCTGTTTACACTCCTTCCATTAGCAGTTTAAGGCCTTTCACTTGAAAACATTTAATTCACTAAACCACTTATGCTTTAGCTGCAGAGTCCCAGAGAGCCAGGCCTGGCAGAGCTCTCCAGAGGTGATCCACCTGCCTGGTGGGATCCATCCCTCCCAGAACCATGCCTGACCCACCAGCTCTTAGACACCCATAGCCCAGTCCCAACCAGCACAACTTGGTTCTTTTCCCTCATCACCTCTGCAGTTCTTGCACTCATTTTATTTGTGGTGGTACAAGCAGAGGGGCTGCTCCGAGGGTCTCCTCACTGGAGATGTCAGGGCAATGGGGACACCTCAGCTTTGTGTCTGGGGACTGGCATCTGCATCACAAACTGGTTTTTGTTCTTGCAGTGTTCATCGAGTACTGAATCATAGATCTGGCAAACAGACTGAGTGAAAAGATCCATTTGCATTGGATAGCAGAGACCACGTTTCAAGACAGAAGAAATGAAGCAGGGAAGATCAGTAACTCAGCCTGTCAGCATGCACCAGCATGAGTTATTAACACACGTATCAGACATGTCTGAGGAGCTTTGCATGTGGAAATTGTTATGGATGGAGGAAATTTTGGTTGCACAGATGCTTTATTGTGTGATTTGTAAAGAGTTCAGCTACCCTCGACGCTGAGCTTTAGTTTAGGCCGAGTATCAAATGGGAGGAAAAGAGTCATTCTGCAATTTAGAGGGTTTGAAATAATGGACTAGAATGGGCTTAATGAGTTGTGTGCACCCAGAGATCACTCCTCTCCCCACAAAAGGCACTGAAAGGCTTGCAGGGCTGCAGATCTCTCCCAGGCACAGATTGCAGCTTGCTAATTAACCTACTCTTCTCATGGACCTGCAGCAGGGGAGGAGATGCTCTGTCTTGCCAGTCTCTCATGCCCTGCAGAGTTGTTTTTCCATGGAAGTTAAGGAAAAGGAAAAAAAAAAATCAGGTACTAGAGAGTAAAATTCAATCTGCCATGAAAACTCCTCACTCCTCAGCAAACTGCAGTTACACCCACAGCCTCATCCTGCCCAAAGGACAGGAAGCTGCTGGTCATGTTGGCTAACACCAAGCTGCAAGTGATTTACATTGGATTTTTCTTTCAGCATCAGGAATGGCTGAAATGTGGCAGTGCTCCAGCAGGGAGCTGTAGTTGTGGATCTGGAAGAGGATGGAGGAAGGCTGGAGGTGTGGTGAGGGTGGGCATCCCACAGCCTCAGGCTGAAGGCACCCCAAGTGTGTGTCTGTGTGGAACAGGTAATGCTGAGTTTTACTGGGGGGTCCAGGCAGGACTTAAAATTACCATTGGCAGTCAGACAAGGATGTGTTTTCAGGTGTCAAAGGTACTCTGAGTTTCATACACTCAGTTGTGCTAAATACCAGAATTTCCCCCCCTCCAAATATCTATAATCGAACCAGTTCAAAAACTTCCCTAGCATCTCTGTATATTTGAAGGGAACAGAGTGCAACAGCATCAGCCCTCAGGGAGTAAATCTACTTCAAATACAGCAAAAAATACAGTTGTGGTGCTGAAGTCATTAAATCTTTGGCTAAGCTAAAAAGGCAGAGTGAATAATGGTTTTAATATGCTCAGGAAATCCTCCACGTCAGATGAGATCAGAAGAAGCCATTAGTGAGGATGGCCAGGGGTTCTTCTCCAAACAAAGGCCAATACTGAGTAATTGCAATTCTATAAACAGAGAATCACTTGAAAAATTCAATAATTTACCCAGCCTCTGGAGAGGCATCCAAACCTGGTGGTTAATGCAGAGGTAGATGG
Source organism: Phaethornis superciliosus (assembly GCA_023637945.1). Taxonomy (NCBI): domain Eukaryota; kingdom Metazoa; phylum Chordata; class Aves; order Apodiformes; family Trochilidae; genus Phaethornis; species Phaethornis superciliosus. The sequence goes on along the minus strand of JAJQWJ010000023.1, from coordinate 2,830,769 downwards.
GTGGAAAATAATTAGCACCCTTACACTTTCACACTTCTTTTTCAAATCTACATTGTACTGGAGCCATTATATATTTAATGGGTTTTATCCTGCAGTAGTGGGAGCAGTTTTGCCAAATTCTATTCATGCTCAGAGATCAGTCCTCACCAGCTTTGGTCTTTTGAATAACAGGCCTGAGACAAGGCTTTTTCTGAATATGTTCACTTTTATTTTTCATTAAAACCTAAGAAGCTGCTTGCTTCACAGGTTAGATTTATTTATTTATTTTTACATCAAATTGCAGGGGAAAAAAAAACCAAAACAGCCAAAGCTGTAAATTATTATAATGCCAAACACAAAGAGTTAGTGCAGGCGTTTGTTTAGCTCCTAACAGCAGAGCTCCAACACCAGCTGATCCTCAAAACACTGCTCAAGTCCACAACTGTTGCCATAACTATTTTAGGGGGAGCAAAGAGGTGGGTCAGCTTATTCCCTAACCCATGAATCTCTCTCTCTCCAAGTACCTTCCCAGAGTAGCTTTAGTCAACCAGCATCATGTCTTCTCCATTTAATGTCCTGCTAACTCCTTTTCAAAAGTGAGCCCATGCTGGGCCAGCCATCATCCTTTCTTGTAATGGACTCAAGCTGCAAAATTTGGATTCAAAGCTCAGAGCTGTTTGGATTTAGGGTTTTAACTTGCCCATTATAGAAATACGAAACAGATGGGATTTGCAGGCCTGGTTCAGGCTCCATGCTTCTCATAAGGTCAGTGTTGTTTAAATCAAATCAGATTTGAAGTCAGATTCATTTCTCCATGTGCCTGTGGCACTAATGGCACATGTCAGCTCAAAGTATCCCCGGGGCTGGAGTCCTTAAAACACTGAGTGTATTCTGTGTATCTTGGAAAAGAAATATTACTGCTGGTTCTGCAAGTGATGTGAAATTAGTGGCAATTGGGAACATTTGTAGTCAGGGCCAGAAAGGTTCTAAGCGTGCATTTATATACATCAAAGCTCTCTTATTTTTAGAACTTTATAACTGAAGATTCTACAATATCTCTTTTTCATCTCATAAGGGTTCTGGGAGACAGATGGATGGGCAGGGCTTGGTATATTCTTAGTAATTTACACAAAAAGAGCATCTTGCTTCACTTTATTGTAGACTCTGCTCCTTAGGGCAGAGCTGCCAGGGCCCCAAAGGAGGTGTCAGCATCTCCTCAGATCAAGTCCTCCTGTCTGCCACCTGCAAGTGTAGCTTCAGCTGAGAAAATTAGTAAATTGAGTAGTGAAATTACAGCCTCAAACTGCATTTTGCAGAAGGTCACATGAGAGTAGCCCATGGTTTTCAAACCTAAAACCTATTTAAAATGAGGCTGGTGAACATCCTATGGCCTATAGTGTTGTACACCTCTCTGTGGTTTGCTCCTGTACCACTCACCAGTAACAACGCAAAAAATCTGCAATTCCTTGGAGTGAAGGATTTCCTGGAGGGATATGACTTGTTCCTGATGACTTGTGGAGGTGGTTTTAGGTGGAAAAAAGAGATGTTCAGAAGTGTAGTGCTGAAAGTTCACAGCCAGGTGTTGTCTCAAGTTGTGCAGCTAATACCCAGGGAAATAGGTCAGCAAATCCTGGGCAAAATAAACAAGCAGCTGTTTGCAGGGTGTCCATGCAACTTTCCTGCTGCTTTTGTCACAGATGCACAAAACTGGAGTATCTCATAAAAAACAAACCAGAAACAACACTTTAATGTTGGTTGAACCTCACAGTCAGAACAGCTGAGACAAGGGCAATGCCTGGGGACACAGCAGCCATGCTGCTGCAGGGAGTAAAGAGCTAAGAAAGGCAAATGTTTGGGCTATAAAGGCTTCCAGCCTAATGTGGGATTAGTGGAAAGAAAATGGATTGCACATTAAAATTCATGAAGGAGTACAATTTAAGATCCGTGAATAACAGGGCCACAATTATGCAGGAGCAGGGATTTGGGTTTGTTTTTGTTTTTTCCAGAGCTGGTGGAAGAAATGATGTCATTACCAGGACGTGTGTGGCTGCTGTGTGCTCTGCCCTTGGCACTGGCTGCAGATGCCCAGAGCTGCTGGTACCAAAGAGTTAAACATGGGGCCAAGAGGAATTTGAGAAACACAGCCCCTGAGGTGTAGATTCACAGACAAAATATACAAGGGGTGTTTTTTTGTGTTTTAATTTGTTTTGTTTTGGTTTTTTGTGGCCTGTTTGACAGTTTTGTATCCTTATCCCTGGATGTCAAGGATGAGTTTCTGGTCAGGAGGAGCTTTAGTGCTGGTTGGGTCTGATCCAGACCTCTTAATTTAGGAACATCTCTCACTTCAAACACTCTCTGCAACAAATGTCACCTTGGCCAAGTCAATCTCCTTCTGCCCAGCATCCCTCCACAAAATCAGCTGACCCTAGAGGGTGAGGGATGAGGTTAGCACTGCCACAGGAGGTGTGATGGCAGCCCTGGGGAGGGGGGGGGTGGATTTCACACCTTTTTCCTTTCTGATATAAACAACATCAATCTCAGGCCCTTCAAAACAAAGTTGTGGAAGGAAATCCCCCTGTAATCACAGGTGATCTGTCAACTGCAGCACCTGAGGTGAGGACTGTGAGAAGGGAAGGAAGGCAAGGGGTGTCTCCAGTTCATCCTGAGCTAATTCTGGGAGAGCACTGAGGAGCTCTGCCTTTTCTTAATGACTTAGTGTGAGAAAAGCTCCTGCCAGGGGTTAATTCTTCACCCCACGTTCCCCTCTGTGAGGACAGAGGCTGGGAAAGCAGTCAGCTGCTTTTATTCTGTGGTCTTAATATAGAACTGTGTAGTATTTTGTCCTAGATTTAACAGCTGGGGGGAAAAAAAATTGCTCTGAGTAGTAGGAGGTGCTGTCACATCCCAGAGGACAATTCCAGGATAGTTTAGGATATCTGCTTATTTTAAAGGCATAGAAATATATGTATTTAAATAACAGCCATGATGCACTCTAAAGGGAATGTAGAGACTAAGTGAATTATTATTTTGCACATTTGATAAGGAAGCCAGGAGAGAAATGATGTCTAACACACAGAAATAGATTAGAAGCCTCCCGTGGGTTGTAGCAGAAGTGCAAGTGTGAGAAGGTCTTAAAATAGCCATCAGCTTTCATTACTGAGGTACAAAAGACCTTGAATTAGTGAAATATTTCAGGTGGAGACCCAGGCAGATGGGTCTGGTCCATACCTGGTGGATTTTTTTGCTGGTTGCTCTCAGGAGTAGGTGTTTGTGCTAGCTGCCCCTAAGCAGCTGCCTTCCTTCATTGTCTTTGGTGAGTGTGGGAAGAAACTGTTCCAGTTCAACAGGAAAATCTCAGGCATCAATGTAGAGATGGAGGTATTCCCAGTCTCTGAGGAGACTGTTCCCATGCCAGGCTGTGTTGATATTTCCATGTAGATAATTTCCCTGATCCAAGGGCTGCTGGGAGGATGGCTATAAAAGCTTTTTATTTTTTTAAACCACAGAAGGTGCCCATCTTTGGCAGTGGCTTTTGTATGAGCATCACTGAACTGGTTCCAGTGTTCAGCTCTTCACCTATTTGGTTCATGTGGATGGATGGATGGATGGATGGATGGATGGATGGATGGATGGATGGATGGATGGATGGACCCTGTTCTGGGTGAGAATGTGAACAGCTGAGCCAAAGCTTAATCCTCCCCCCAGCCCCGTGACCTTTTAATTCACCCTTGCACCTGGCAGGAGCAGCAATCATTCATGTATGTGGCCTCAGAAACAGCTGCAGATCTGACACTGGAGTTAAATTTTAAAAGGGTGATGCAGGCGTACGTGCCAGGGTGGTCAATTAACGAAATCAATTGCTGGCCCCTCACAGACCAACTTGAAAGACAAAAGAGAAATTCAGAATAACAGCTGAGGCTCGCAGAGAGGAAGCCAGGTCCCTTCTGCTGAATACAATAGGGGTTGTGCAGAAATGTTTGCAGAACGAGGGCACTGGGACCTGGAGCTGTGGCTCAGGGCAGGGCAGCCCTGTGGCCATGTGCAGACAAAGCACTGGGAGCAGCTGCTAAAGGAGGGGGGGTTCGGGTTCGGGTTCGGGTTCGGGTTCGGGTTCTGGTTCTGGGCAAGTGGTGGAGCAGTTGTTGTAGCATTTATCTCCTCCTCCCTGCCTGCAGCAGCTGAGTTTCTCCAGGGGCTGTCCCCTGCAGCAGATTGCAGCCGAGCTCTGCTCCCAGGGCAGATCCCTGCTGCAAATCCTTTCCCAGCTCAGAAATCCCAAGATTTTATTCTGGCAGAGCAATTCCCAGCCTGGATCTGGCCATCCGCTGTCCCTTGCCACCTGCTGGACGGAGCAAGCCAAGGCAGTGGCAGTGCAGGCTGATGCCAGTGCTGTTTCCTGCAGCCTTTTTTTAGCAGAAACCTGTGAATGCTGCTATGAGAGACCTGGCTGCCCCAGGCAAAGGCTGCACTGTAGAAACTGTTGTTTTCCATGGAGCTAAACACAGGGAAAATCTATTCATTAAGTAGGAGAAAGGCTAAAGTATCTGATTCTCCCTTCAAAATGAGACAATTTTTAACAAAGGGAGCAAAACTTGAAATAAAACATGTCACCTTGCATGTTTTGAAGCAAGGGGCTGTAAGAGAGCAGGTGGTAAAGGGGGGGTTGTGTTTTTGCTGTGTCTAACACCTCCTTTCCTCAGTGCTCATCCTCTGTTTTAAGAACAACCCCTTTTCAATAAATGACTCAGAGGCTGCTCCTGGCTGTCAGGAAAACTGCTGGGTGTCTGACAGGGAACATTGGTTTGTTCTGTGTATCTACAAAAAATTACAGCTTGGGAATCTTTCTTCTAGAAAGTGGCCCTGCTTAGAGAGGCTGTGCACAAGGCAATTATCTGTCTTTGCTCTCTCTGTGTAATTAATTGGTGTGGTTTCCTTCACAGGCACCAAGGGATGCCCTCTTTGTCATGGAATGGACCGTTTTGTCCAGAGCACAGACAAGAAAACTCCCCAGGGAGTTATTTTCCTCTGGGAAGATGGATAAACCTGTGGTGTACAAATAGGGTTTGGAATTTCCCCCATATCCTGCTACATCTCTGCTCGTCAGAAAATTCATCCTCACGGGGGGGGTGGAAAAAAAAAAAATCATCCTCGGGAAAAACTCAGTAGGGAAAGCTGGCAGAGCTCTATCCCCTCATGGAATTTGCAGTTGTGTGTAAACCTCAACCTTAGGAAAAGAGCAATTTCAGTCTTCCTGGCTTCCAGGCCAACTGGTGCAAGGCAGTTGTGGAGGCAGAAGCTGTGAGGGTAGGAAGGTGTTTTTGCAGATTTATTGGAGCAGGGAATTGTGCTGGGATTACTGGGGGCTTCCCCCAGCTCTGCCTTTGATTTGCAGAGTGTGCAGACCCCCTTAATTTGTTTCTGTTTTCCCCATCTGTGGAACTGAGATAAGATCACAAGGGAATTGTGGGGCGTGATTCATTAATGTTTATGAGACAGAGGGAAATCCTTAAATGAATGGGGCTGTATTCCAGGAGGACAAAGTTCAAGACTGAAAAGAAGCTGATTAAACCTGAATCTGTTATTCCCAGGCTAGGAAGGCAAAAAATAAAATTGAAAAGCAGTGTGTGATTTCACTACAATCAAGCAGAATGTACATGCATTCATGCAGACATACGTGTCTATGAAAATCATTAAATAATTATTAGTAAATGTATACCAAAAAGCATCATGAGAGTGTGTTTGAAGTTTCCAATAAGAAATAATAAAGCAGTGTGCACGATCAGGGGTGACTTTGGGAGTTAGCAGTGGCAACATGGCAGGAGTAGATCCAGCCTGGGAATTGTTCTGCCAGAATAAAATAATTTCTGAGCTGGGGATTGCTGCCACCTCCTCAAAGCAGTAAACCCTGAGATACAATACCAGGGATGTCTCCTGGTTGTGGTACTGTAGTGAAACAGTTATTGCAGTGCTTTCTTCCCTCTGGCTAGGTTAGGGAGGAAGGGCAGAAAACCAGTTTATCTGCCTTGGTTTGACAGTGCCAATTTGTTGGCAGAATAAATCAATATTTACAGGTTGGAGGAGCTGAAGTTGGAAATGATTTTCCAAGGTTTGGAGTGTGTTGTGCCTGAAGCGTCCGTGAGGTGAATGCTCATCCTGTTGTGTCCGAGGCAGGGATGGAGGCGATGGGTGATAGCTGGGGTCAGGAGGTGCCTGAATTGGGTGCTGGGGAGGTGACAAAATCTGCTGTGTGATTCCTGTCACAGAGAGAGAGAGGGAAACATGAACATCCACGGGACTGGGGCGGGAAACGGAGGTTATCCATCCAGAAAAAAAAAAACCCAACAAAATAACAAAACCAACTAATCGACAAAAAACAAAAAAACAAAAAAAACCGCAAAAACCCCACAAAAAAAACAACAAAAAAACCCAAAAAAACCCCCAACCCCCACCATGCTGTAGCAGAAGCGGAGATTTATTCGGAGCCCGACCCGCCGGAGGTTCTGGGTTGGGCGGACACCGCTCGCCCCCCTCAGGCCTGAGGTGAATTCTCAGGCTCTGGCAGAGCTCTGGAGCCTCCCGGGAGGCTGCGGGATCCCCGCCTTCTCCTCACGTTCGGCTCTGAGGGAGCAGCGCGGGCGGGAAGCGGCTCTGACACCCCGGGGGTAACTCCCTGCCTACCCCCCGGTACCTCACCCGCCCAGCGCCGCTTTACACCGCAGCCAGACCTGGCTGAGGTAACTTCCCACAGGAAGGAGCGAGTGCAGCCGTGAAAAACTGCGGCACTTTGGGGTTTTTTGGGGGGAAAAATAACGGTTTGGGGTAAGCTTGGGCGAGGGGGGGGGAACTGAGGGCTGAGGAGAAGCGTGGGCGGGGCCTGAGGCAGGGGGCGGGGCTTGGAGACAAGGGGCGGGGCTTGGAGATAAGGGGCGGGGTTATAGTAAAGGAGGCGTGGTTTGAGGGAAAGGGCGGTGCTTGTAGAAAAGGGGCGGGTCTTATAGAAAAGGGGCGGGGCTTGGGGACAAAGGGCGGGGATTATTGTAAAGGAGGCGTGGTTTGGGGGGAAGGGCGGGGCTTGTAATAGCTGTGACGTCATTGGTGTGCGACGCCTCCGTGAGGGGGGTGTGCGGTACCGGACCGGGTGCCGCTGGGCCCGCCCCGGGTGCCTTGGGGTCTCCCCGGGTCTCTCTCGGGGTCTCCCCGGTCCCTTCTGCCCCCTCCGCCGCCATGGAGGCCCCCGCCCTGCCCATCCGCCGGCAGCGCCGGGCCCTGGTGGAGGCGGTGAAGGAGCGGCCCTTCCTCATCGTCACCGGCGAGACGGGCAGCGGGAAGAGCACGCAGCTGCCCAAGTACCTCTTCGAGGCAGGTAACGGCCGGGGAAAGGGGGAAAGCCCTGAGAGCCCCCTCGGCTCTGCCGCCTCGGCCCCCGGGAGCTGGGAAATCGGCCCCGACGAACGCCGAGAATGCTCCTGTCCCCTGCCCCGGGACGCGGGCTCGGTGTGTGCGGTGCCTCCGAGGCTGCGGTGTCTCGGTTCCCCCTGCGCCCGGGTGTGTCTGACACAGGGCCCTGAGTGTCAGCTGTCCCCGAGCAGCCCAACTCAGCGCCCCTTTTCTCCCCCTCTCTCCCGCAGGGCTCGCCAAGCAGGGGGCCATTGGTGTCACCCAGCCCCGCCGCGTCGCCACCATCTCGGTGGCACAGCGGGTGGCCGAGGAGATGGGCTGTTCCCTGGGGGGTGTCGTCGGGTACCAGGTCCGATTCGATGACTGCACCAGCGAGGTGGGGCTCTGGGGGGTGTGTCCCCTCCTGCGGGTGTTGCGGGGTCACAGTGTCCCCTCCTGCGGGTGTTGCGGGGTCACAGTGTCCCCTCCTGCGGGTGTTGCAGGCTCCTGAGCCTCTCTGGGCTGTGGCACAGCCCTGGGGCTTTGCCTGCAGCCAGCTGTGGGTGTGAGCACCGTGTCACTCATTTGGTGGAGGGTTTTGAACACCTTGTGAGGGAAGCACTGGAAAGCACCTGTGGGGTGGTGCACGAGCACCTCCGAGTGTGTGCTCTGGACAAATACATGTTCTGTGTAGAAGTGTTTTGCTTTTCTCTGAACTAAAAATCCGTGGTAACAGCTGAGTTTCTGCTGAAATGTTGCAGGACACTGCTATCAGGTACATGACAGATGGCTGCTTGCTGAGGCAAATCTTGTCAGACCCCCTTCTCAGCAGGTACAGTGTCATCGTTTTGGATGAAGCCCACGAGCGGAGCCTCAGCACTGTGAGTGTCACCTTTTTGCCTGCCCTTTGGTGTCACTGTTTCTCCTTTCCTGAGGGCTCCACAGACCTTTCACTTCTGCACAACTGGGGCTGAGTCTCTGTGGGTGCATTTGATCCTTTTTGCTGCCCATGGAATTGCTGCTTTGTTTGTTCCATGCTCTCTGGCCTGAAAATCAGGTGCAGCTCTGATCCTGTTGGAATCCTTGTAGCTGTTGTGTTTGAAAGCAGCAAAAAAAAAACTTGTCTGGCTATTGGATACTTTCCCAAAGTTTCCAGGAGTTTGAAGCCTGCATGGTGAACACAGGAGTTCTAGAATCCTAATTTTTAAAAAACCACACACAACCAAACAAACCCCTGAAACCTCTCTCTCAGGCCTAACGTTTCTTAGGGGGTGTGTGTGGCTGTGCACAGAGATTACAGCTTTTGGGATTGTGGCAGTCTCTGGACTGACCTAAGTACCAAAAGCTATCAGAGGTCACTCTGACCCTTCTGGGGCAAGCAAAATGAGCCTGGAGTCACTCAGCCCTCCAGGGATTGTGTTGTGTGTCAGACAACCTCCCAGTCCAGCTGAGGAAAAGGGAGGAGGCTTTCTGAATCCCCCTCTGCTCTCAAATATCTGAGTTTGAGTAGTTGAGCTGGAGGGATGTAAGGAGTTACTGCTCCATCACCTCTGTCTAACTAAACCAAACAGATTTTTGACCCTGGGCACAGCAGAGCAAACCAAACTTGCTGTAGTCTTAAAAATAAAGAGTGCAGGAAAAGAGGGTGCACACTCAGGTGCCATCTGCTGGGCAGAGGTGATGCCTTGAAAATGAGTCTGAGGGAACTCCTTGCAAAGGACCTGAGTGTGAGAGTATAAAAAAGAAACTCAAAGGATTTTAAGTGAAAGTGGTTGTATTTATGTGCTGCAAGAAGAGCTGATTAAAAATTAATTCAGTTCCAGAAGCCAATTAGCTTGCTCACTGGGTGACAGTGTGTAACCTTCTGTGTGATTAGACCCTGAAGATGCAATTTTCTGCCTTCACTGTATCAGTGAGATAAAATCAGTCCATCCCAAGTTTTTCAGGCTCTTCTAAGCAAGCTGGGGAACTGATGGAAGTTGTTTCTCTTTTCCTATTAGGATATTTTATTTGGTTTGCTGAAGAAACTGTTTCTACAGAAGAAACCACCGGAGAGAAAGACAGCCATGAAAGTGGTGGTGATGTCAGCCACCCTGGAGGTGGACAAGCTCTCAGAGTTCTTTGGACACTGTTCAGTGCTGCACATCCCAGGAAGAAGTTATCCTGTGAAGGAGATATTCTGCAACCTGCTCAGCCCCAGGGATGTGCAGAGCTCTGCCTATGTTACAGAGGTCTGGCCTGGTTTGCTTTGCCTCTTGTGTTCTCTGTGCTTGGTGGGATTGTCACCTGTGAAAGACCACAAGGATTAGCTGCTGTGTCATTGTGTTCTTCACATCTCTGCAGGATATAAGGAAGAACTAGTTAGCACTAGGAGTTTTAGAAGGAGTAAGGGAGATTTCCAGCTGTGACTGGGTTGTCTGTTGTTTGTTTCAGGCTGTAAAAGTGGCTCTGGATATCCACTTAAATGAACCAGAAGGTGACATCTTGGTTTTCCTGACAGGTGAGAATTTTTTTACTTTTAACAAGTGCTACTTATTCCAGATGAAACACAGCATTGCCAGCAAAAAAGCACATCCTTCCAGGGACTGCAGTTTGTCCCAGAGCAGTAAGAAGAAAAAGTTGCAGGTGCATGCACACAGTCCAGTTAAAGTGGTAGTTTTCAGAGCCTGTTCAGGTTCATCCATGCCTGTGAGATCAGACAGGGAAAATACTGACTGAAAAATCTGCATCTTCTCTTTTATTCCTCTGCTACATTTATTCTGCGTGTAGTCTCCATGTGTTTTATTTTCTTGTTAATTCAGGAAGAGACAATTTCTTTAACTGCAAAACCCTACATCAGTGTGTGAGCCAGGCACTCACTTTTATGCATTTTTTTTTTTAAGGAAAAGCCTTGGTGGGAGGCACTGGATGTCACCTCCTCAAGTAGCTCATAACTTCCTTCTTGGTATGGTGTTGGATGACTCTGTAGTATTGGCAGAACAGTTTTGTTCAAAGATATTGGAAGCTAGGAAGGCAGTTTTGTAGCTAAATAGATGACTTAAAGTGCTCTTTATGTTTTTAAGGTCAAATTGAGATAGAAAAAGCTTGTGACTTGCTTTTCAAGAAAGCAGAATCTATTGATTACCGGTACGAAGTGCACGATCGCTCTGTTGAAGGCCTCCTGATCTTACCATTGTATGGGTCAATGTCAACAGGTAAGAGCATATAATGTCACTTGGAACTTTCATGATCTGGATGTTAACTTCTAGAGTTGTTACAAACAGTATCCTGCTCCACTGTTCCTGTTGTGGCTGGACAAAATGGCAACGTGGTTTGAAAGCGGCGCGGTGTCATGCAGCAGATGGTGTGACTGCCTACCTGTTGTTTTAGACCAACAGAAAAGAATATTTTTGCCAGCTCCCACGGGCATCAGGAAATGTGTGGTGTCCACAAACATTGCTGCAACATCTCTGACGATTGATGGAGTCAGGTATCATTTCCCACCCTTCTTAAAAGCTGTAGCAGAGGGAATAATTCAGAACGTTGTGTTAGAGTTGGAAGAATGAGTCTCCTTTCCACTGCTCTACCTGCCCAGTAATTACCTGGTGCTTTTTTTGTGTGTGTGTAGTGAGTAAAAAAAAAATACAAGCCCCTGATACTATTATGTAGTCTTAGAGATGACAGTATTACTGGATCCTGATTTGAAATCAGACCTCAGCTCCATTAATTGAACACAGTCTCCATTATCTGTGGCAGCCTGTAGACTACAGCTGTCCAGCTGACACTGTTGGCTGTGATTGTAGGGTCAGTGTGTTCTTGCTTTGGTGATCTAGAGGTGGCAGTTACCTGTCTGTCTGCTGAGACCTCTGTTGTTTTCTCCTCTGACAGAGTGTGAATCTTTTTCAGATATGTAGTGGACAGTGGATTTGTGAAGCAGTTGAATCATAACCCCCGAGTTGGCCTGGACATCCTGGAGGTGGTTCCCATTTCAAAGTAAGTTTTAAATAGGTCATGTGTGTGGTATTTCTGAGAGCTGCTCTTGAGGGTCAGTTGATCTTGAAAAAGTGAGGAAGGAGCTTTGAGGCTCTGGAATTAAAAGCCAGTTTGTTTGCTGCTAAATAGAAAGTTGAGGACATAAAATTTCTTACAAGTTACAGGCATCAGGAAGGAATTGACAATGTATTGTTTGTAGTCAGAAGAGGCTCACATGTTGTCTTGTGTCTGCTGAATACAACAGCCTGGTTCAGAGGAGGTTAAAGAAATCTTCCCTTGCACAGAAGTGTTTCTTCATTCTGCTCACTCTTGTTTAGCTGGAGTTCTCAGTTGCTGCTGCATGGTATCATGTATCTTCCACCTACAAGAGTAAAAATTGCTATTATTTATCACAATGACAGTGTGCTGCTTTGGATAACAACAGAAGAGATGAAGAGTTTGGATTATTTATTTTTTTCCCCTGTCTTTCTGTTTGGGCAGGAGTGAAGCAAGGCAGCGAGCTGGCCGAGCTGGCAGGACATCATCTGGAAAGAGCTATCAGCTCTACAGCAAAGAATTCTGGGAGCAATGCATGCCTGATCACACAGTCCCAGAGATCAAGAGAACCAGTCTGACATCTGTGATCCTGACCTTGAAGTGCCTTTCTGTGCATGATGTCATCAGGTAACCTCTGTGGAAGGGGAGGATTATAATTTTTTTCTGGAGTCTCAGCAGCACAGACACCAACAGCAGGAGACAGGATTAGGTCCTCAGCCAACTGTGACACTTCAGTACAATCAGATTTTCTGCTGTTCTCTGTCTCCTCTGCCAGATTGGATCATGAGCTCAAGTTCAGTTGGAGATTTTTGCAAAACTAGCTCCTTATACTGACATTAATGTCCCAAAAGTTTCATCTCTAGAGAACTGTTTAATTTTAGGATCATACATGTCTAGAAAATACAGTTCATACATGTCTAGAAAATACAGCTCAACAGCCATGCTGGGATTTGTCATCATAATTATTCATCTGGAAGCTGTACATGTAGTAACACCCATATATTCATGAAGTTTATGTGCACTTTGGTGAGAAACCTATGTTGGGTGGTTACAGAAGAATTTTAGTAACTATGAACACTAACAAAGTTATGCTGAGTGAACAGTAAATTTTTTTTTTTTTGCTTCATTTTTAACTGTAGATTTCCCTACTTGGACCCCCCTGAAGAAAGGCATATATTAGAAGCTCTCAAAGAACTTTACCAGTGTGGTGCTATTGACAGGTAAAAAATAAAGGGGTGTGGTCACTGCAAGAATTTAAAAATCTAATGGTCTGACTGATGTTGATGAGTTGTTCATGTGGACTAAAGGACATCCCCCAGCAGTAGAATGTTTTCTCATTAGATGAGGAAGTTAACTACTGTATTTTAATATACTCTGTGTAAAACTAGGGTTGGAGCATGGCTTAGGAGTTGAGAAGTAGGGATTAATTTCTCCACATTGTCCTGGAGTTCCTGAGTGACCTCAGACAAATTACGTCAGCTCTGTGTTCCTGACAGCAGATCCCAGACTGTTGTGACAAAGCTGCTTAGGCATTAGCTCTGAGGCCCATCCAAGAACTCAAGACAAGGAAACAAGATCTTATCCTAAGCTTCCAGGAATTCTTCTTGAAGTAGAAAAAAATAAGGAAGGAATCTTAAGCATCTGATCCATTTGAAGAGCTGGCCTTGCCTGCCATGGAGCAGGCACAAGCAGATGTTCTGCTGCTGGTGACATTTGCTTCATGTCTCCAGCACCTACCTGGGCACAGCCAGACTGCACTGTTAAACAGTCCAGGTGAAATGCTTCAATCATTCTCTGTATCTTTTGATACAGGGGCTGACATTGTGTGTGTATGTTCCAGTTTACATTTAAATCCAGTTTTGTTGAATCTGGTATTTGAACTTTTTTCCTGGGATCAGGAGAGGCCACGTGACAAGACTGGGTGAATTCCTGGTGCAGTTTCCCCTCCCTCCCAACCTCACCTGTGCTGTTATAAAAGCTGCTTCTCTGGACTGTGAAGATCTGCTGCTTCCCATAGCAGCCATGTTATCTGTGGAAAATGTCTTCATTCGTCCAGGTAGGAAGCCCCTCAGCCCAAAGCAGCCTTGGCTGGGTGGAAAATTCAGCTTGGATAAGGGACATTCTCAGGCAGTTGGGAAGGCACACACTACTTCACCTGGAGATCTTTTTTTTTTTCCTCTCAATAATTTTCTGTGTTAACAGTTTGCAGTGTCACAGTATCTTACAGATAGATCTCGAGGTTCCAGAGTGGGAACTGATTCTGTATTTTGAGCAACATGAGCACAAGTCCTTACTTGAGAGTAAGGATACTCCTGCTGGGGAGCAAGCTGGTCTCCTTAAACTAGGACTTTAAATAAATGTTTTAGTGTGAGGGAGATTCCTCTGTGCAATGTCTCACCTCCTAGAGTGCACTGCAGCAGATCTGTGGGGAAGGCTGTTTAGATGAGGACAAATATCCAGTGGCACTTTGCCCCTGTGCTTTAACAGCTTTCTGTGGTCTTGGAATCAGGGCACAGTGCATACTAGGAACTGGACAAAAGACTTCAAAACAACATGGAACTGGGTGGTGTTTGACTCAAGGCTGTGAGCTGTAAAGCAACATCTGGGGAAGAGAGTGGATTGCTGAGAGGTCAGCAGGAGAAAATTGTACAGGAGACAAAAGAAGGAAAACACACCAAAAAACCCAAAGCACACCACAGCAGATGTTTTACTGCTGGTCTTTGCTGTTGGTCTAACTACAGACAACCAGATATGATGAATTTGTTTTTAAGGAATGGAGATGGCCTCTGGTTTGGCTTTTCTGTTCAATTTAGCCAAACATGTTTTAAGTTACTGTGAGAAGCTCAACTTGTCACTGCCCCCATTTCTAATGCTTTTTTAAATGGGAAATGTAGTTTTGCTCTGCTTCCAAGCTGGCCCCTCTCACTAGTGTTAAAGCCAGTCTCCCATGTCCTGTTTCCCATCTCCTTTTCCCTCTATTCTGCACCCCCTGTAGACTTGACACATAACTCAGTCATTGTGGGAGACCTTTGTCCTTTCCAGTCACTCATTGGCTTTTCTCCAGTTATCTCTGTAGTCTATTAACTGTGCTCATTAGTGCCACAGCTAAAGACACTGCTGACAGTCCTGATAGCCTGGATTCTGCTCTGGGCTCTTTCCCATTCCCACAAATGTGCAGTTTGCTTTCCCATCCTCCCTCTGGCAGTGTGCCCTTGTTATCTCTTCAGCTCCTTGATGCATACGTGTTCGTTGCTCTCCAGCAACCCCCTCAGTTAGGACACAGAGTTCTGGGTGGTTTCTCACATGCAATATGTGCACAGAGAGGTCTCCTTGTCTCACCAGTCTCACTTGGAATAACCACAAATTGAGACATTATCTGCAGCACAGCAGCAATGCAGTGCATTGGCCTCTGAAGCCATCCCTCTCTTTGTGCAGGTGTATAGGTTGTGCTGGGGAAGAAATGCTTTGGGTATTTAAAACTTGAAATAACACTTTGGAAATGTTGTTTTTGCCTAGCACATTCCTAGCATGTAGTGAAGGTGAATTCCCACTAAACTCACAAGATCACATTTTTTTTTGACTCTATTTTTTTAAGACCTCCATTACTCTGGCACTTGAGTACTAGCACAAAATCTGAGCTAAATAAATGAGATGGGGTGATGATGGGGTGATTTCTACCATCTTGTTTTTTTTCTCCCAGGGCAAAACCTTCACTTGATCCCTGTGATCTGTTTGTTCAGCATTGCTCTTCCATGTCTGCAGGAGAGCTGATTGTGAGATAGCAATGGGTAGAGCCTTTCTGAGACATCAGAAGTCTCCCTCTCCAGTGCTGACTGATGAGATTAATCACAGATTTAATAGCATTTACATGTTGGTGTTCAGCAGTAGTGGAAGGGGAAGAACTGTAATTGCATCTGTGGAGGAGAGACAAATCTAAAAATAATATGAATAAAGACACAAGACTGTAAAACACACTTTGGAAAGATGCTAATAAAAAAAATAAGTAGGGGTGATAAATAAAAATGTCTTTCTTGGAGTGAGATGTTCCTTACTTCCTCAGGTGATCCTCAGAAGCAGAAGGAGGCTGAACTTCAACACCAGGAGCTTTCCTCTCAAGTGGGAGGATGCAATGACTTTGCAACCCTCTTAAACATTTTTGAACAATGCAAAGCAAGGTATAAAATCATTCCTTACAGTCATTGATTTTGCACTGCTCATAACTCCCAGCTCCTGATGGGTTTTAAATCCCTCGTGGGTATACATATGAATGTGCTCATGCCTAATTGCAGATTTATTCCTTATTGTGATGTGTGATTTCTATCAGGACGTGTATTATTTAGACTAACAAAGTATCTGCCTGTGTAGGTTGCTCTCTTTGTACGACCATAACAAAAAATAGAAGCAACTTTCTGCCTTCAGCTTACAAAGGGCTTCTTCATAACACAAGTATTTCTGTTCTCAGCAAGTCTCCTTCAGCTTGGTGCCAGAAACACTGGATCCATTGGAGAGCTTTAAAATCTGCTTTTAGTGTGGAAAAACAACTTCGGGAAATAATCAATAAACTGAAACAGGTAAAAAATCCAGTTTGTGTCTATGATTGAGTTATGTAAGTTTATATTTAAGGCATGTACTGGGCTGCTGAGCCTTTGCCAGATGGCTGCTGCCTTACTCCAGTAGAAACTAATCCAATTAAATGTTTATTACAGCATGCTGGCTGTAGCTTGTGTAACTGACAGGTATGATGGTGGTAACAAGCAAAAAAGGGGTTTTTCCTCTTTTCCTCATGATTTCTGTAGGGTGAGAAACCCAGAGTTTAAAATCTATGGGATGCAGAGGATGTAGCCACTGTTTCTTGAGCCAAGATCCTGATTCACATTGGTTTTTCATTACGTAGCTCCCAGACTTCCCTAAAGAGACATTTGAAGGCTCCAGAACTGAAATTCTAAGAAGATGTCTGTGTGCAGGATACTTTATCAACGTAGCTAGGAGGTAAGTAATAAAGTTTGGAGAATGGAATGGAAAAAACATTGTGCATATTGTTTAAAGATGTAGTTGGGTATAGAAGCAGAACAGTGAGGCCATGCATTGTGTTGCAAGTAGCAAAGTAGCAGCTGGAGCTGAAGGGGCTGTTTCTGCACAGGGCTGAAGCCTGGTGGGACTTTTGTCTCTCATTACATTCCTAGGAAAGCAGCTTAATTTTTCTAGGTGTGAAATGAACTTGCAAGCTGATGAGTAGCTCCAGGTATTAAACTAAAGGGCTTGGAAATACTGGCTGTCAAAGACTTCAATCCCAAACCCTGTTTATTCTTATGGTTTTATATCTGCAGTGTTACTGCAGTACATTAGACATATATTTTATTCCTCATTGGTTTTTAGAGCTTAATTCTGTAAGGATCTTCCCCTGCTTTTATATTTGGATGTTTTCTTCTATGTTGCTGATGATTTCCTTAGTTAATGTTGCTGTCTAATTACAGAAACACATGTTTCATTATTTTTTTGTTGTTTTTTGTTTTCCATAAACCTTTCAGAGCTGCAGCCAGGACATTCTGCACAATGGATGGACATGGCAGCATAGTCTATATCCATCCTTCATCTACAGTAAGTTACCAAATTCTGTTAGTAAAGTAGCAAAGGATCTATAAAGGGAGTAAGAGGCAGATCCCTGTAAACTCTTCCTTCTCTGATCTGTGTTAACTTATGGCCAGGAGAAACACTGTTTCAGCATTCATTTAGGGAGAGGCCTCACTTCTTCAAATTTGGTAAATGTTTGTCTTATGAAGCAAGTGTTTGATACAGAGTGAGGTTTCTCTCTGGCTCTTTGGATATCCTGGAAATTCCAAGCAAGTAATTCTGCCTGTTTCCCTGTCTGAAAATGTAGGGTATTATCAGCTTTGTCTCGTTCATATGCCTAAGCAGGAAGATATTCCAATGGAGAGTGCTCTAGAAAGAAAAAATCTTTTTAATTGGTTCTGAAATACTGTTTGAATTTTCCAGCTACATAACCAGGAGACTCTTCTGGAGTGGATCATCTTCCATGATGTCACAGTGACATCCAAAATCTACGTCCGGACGGTGTGTCCTGTGCGCTACGAGTGGGTCAAAGATTTGTTGCCCAGGTTGCATCAAATTGATGCCTATGAACTCAGCAGTGTGGCCCGGGAAGAAGTCACTGAAGAGGAAATTACCAAATGGAAACATAAAGAGGACCTTAGAAGGCAGTATGGTGAGCACATCACTACTCTGTATCTATGGCCTGGGTGGTTTTCTTGCTTGTCGTGGACATGTGCCTAAATATTATGGCACTGAATGCATTCTGGAGTTGTAGGTGTAGCTCTGGATGTACTTAAGGTATTTGATATGTGCTTAACATACTTGATGTGTGTAGGTCCAGCTGTTTTCTTGTCTTCCTATAGGGAAAAAAGGCAAAGGGGGGGAAAAAACCCAAAGCCGAACAACAAAAAGAGCAACTGGAAAAAAAGCCACCAAACAAACCCCACATTTTGGTGCACATCTCACTCTGACAATCAGTTTAGTGCCATATGTTTAAAAAGCCAGATTAATTAAAACTGGTGCCTGCTAGCTGATCTGGCTGCTTGACATTCTTAGAATTCTTCTGTCAGCAGGTTTCATAAAGCAGCCGAGTACTCAGTTGAGCCTCTTTACTCCTGAGCTGACCCTTCCAAACCATTAATTCAATAGTTCAGGCACTTGCAATATAGATTCTCTTCAGTTTGCTTAACAATACAAAAAATGTAGACTCTAGTGCTCAGGCCAGCATCTCTCTCTTCCATGCATTATTGTCCAAAACTGCCATTTTAAATGATAAAAGCTCAAATTGGGTTTGGTTATAAATTTGCTGGGAAGGATACTTGCATTATTGGATAACACAGAGGAGCCCCATCTATTTATCTGAAGCCCAAGGAGCTGAGGTTTGTTCTTTGTCCCCCTTCACTTTTTGATTTCACCAGGCAACAATTGTAAATTAATTTGAGATTAATCTTGACCTTACAAACCTATGTGTTTCTTGGAGCTTCATCAAAATAGGTGTCTGAAGAGCTTACAAAGGCTTAATTAGTGCCCAGTGGAAGGGAAGACTGCAGCATGAGCTGAATTATTATTTGGCTCCAACACAGAATAATAACAAATATTTTAAGAGTGTTCATTAAAGCTCCTTCTTCATATCAAAAAATCTGGTGTCCAGAGCCCTAGGAGCAGCTTGGAGTGGCTGCTTCATTCAAACAGTACTTAGGCTCTCAGTCTTTGAATTTTATTTTTTTTTAGTTATTATTATTTAAAATTTTATTTTAAACTGAAAATATTTCCTGCTTTTCTTTGCTTCTGGGAGAAGCATTCCCAAGGGCTCAGCTCAGTGGGAGAATGTGCATTTTGAATGGTGTCTGATCTGGTGTATTGACTTTTCCCACTCCTTTATCTGTATGTTATCCTCCCTCTTTCTCCTACCTCCAGAAATTTTAAGGATAGTTTATTCTAAGTGTCTTTTTTCCTGCTCTCTGTTCCCAAACATGAGTTTGAGATATGTAGTTTAGTGAAGAACTGAAAACACAATTATCTTTTTACAATAAAAAGCAAGATAGACATTTGGGGACAGGATGAGCCCAGCTGCAAATATTGACATGGGAGTTAAGGCCTGATAATTTTTTTAAATTTTTTTTTTCTTTCCCTGCTGTGGCACAATCTGTCCTCTCTGGAAGGCATTCAAATGACTGACTGTGACTCAAAAAACATTTGTGACTCTGTTGGGGTTTTTTGGGTATTTTACAAATAAGAGGAATTTTAATGCTGGCTTGTTAGGTATTTTTTTTTTACTGAGTGTATTTCCCTCTCTCCTCTCCCCCCAGAAGGAGTCCCAGACAACTCTGCAAAGAAGCTGGAGAGAAGGAATGATGATAAATCAATACTGGATGCCCGAGCTCGCTATCTGGAGAGAAAACAGAAAAGAGCACAGGGTTTAAGTGGCCCAGAGAAAGAAATGGGGTAATACTCCTGGCTGCTCTACTCCCCCTGTGAGGAAAGGCAGTTTGTTCTGGTTATATTTGCAAAATTCCTAACTGGAGTGAAAGAAAACTTCTGCTTTGTGTCATCTTGAGTGCCAAGGTGTACAAACACAATCTTCCTTTGCTGCATCCAGCAAGGAAATGTTACCAAACTGAATTTTGTTACTACATGACACAGGCAACAATTGAGTGCCCTCAAATGAAGACCTGATCCTGTGGTGCCAGTTCTGTGGCATTTAGTTGATATAGAAAGGTCTGGGTGGCCTTAGTACCATTAAAATATTTCTTCAAGGTTTGGGTTTTTTTAAGAGGAGTGGAACTGTCACTTTTTATGTATTTTACTTCATGTGATTGTGGCTGCATAATCTTCTTGCTCTCCCACTACTCAGGGAAATGTGTAGGAGGTATTTTTTTAATGGAACCATCAGGGTTCAAGTTGAAAAAGACATTTGCCATGTGTTACAGATTGTTGTTCCCACTCTGTATTGTGCTGTACCATGTACAGTGATGCTTCTGGGTGAAGATGTCTTTTGTATGCAAAGTATTTTGTAAATGTTCTCACATTCTTGCTAACAGTGCATATTTTTTTGCCAGGGATGACTTAGCACTGTGTGTTTTCCATTTGGCAAAAATAACCCCCAGCAGTCAATCCAGTGCTCAGCCAAGCAGTCCCTTACCAGGTCTCCTGCCTAGTGGGCTGTTTTTCTAAGTTTGGTGACTGTTATTTTTAAAATGTATAAATTTCTGTCTGAAGAATGAGTTTCAGATGTGTAGGAAGAATACACAAGATTTTTTTTCCCCCTCAACTCAAGTATGTAAAAAGCATTTGTGGTCTTAGATTTTCTTCTCAATAAAGAGGAAATCTTCTGACATTTTAATTATCCTAAAATTTTGTACTGCTCCAGTGTGGAGCTGAATTGTTTTTTGGTTTTTTTTTTTTGCTATGTTTTCACTTTCAGCAGGTAACATTTTGTATAAAACAATTTCCAAAAACCAGGCAGAACCTGCTGTCACTTTTCATGCCTCAGTTGTTTGCACTGTGTGTCACCTTCAGCTGCTTTTCAGGTAACTGGTTCAGGCTGTTCAGTGATGGAGGAGGACACGTTAGCACTTGGTGTAAAACATGAAGCATTCCACCTCTGCACTGCACAGGCTGGAGCTGGTTGTAAGCTCTCTCTCAAAAAAAAAAAACAACCCAAAACCAATCCTTGGGATTCTCTGGTGGGGAATAGGATAATATTACTCATCCTAAAGAAGGGAGCAGCTCTGATCACTCTTCCTGTGGCTGAACCTGTTGAGAGGCAGAGGCTGAGGAAGGGATGAAGGAAGGATTCTCCTCGGGGGCTGCTGGAGAGGCTGTGGTGCTGGAGTTTGCCTCCTGTGTCCCTGCAGGGCTGTAAGAGGCTTAAGAGGAGCAGCACCCCAGCTGTCACCAGCAATAGCAGCAGCCAGCCCTGATGCCTATGGCTGCCACCTTCCCTTCCCCATCCCTGCTCCTTTTCCAGCTCTCCAGGAGCAGCAGAGCCAGGGAGGGTGTCCTGGTTCCTAAGGGAATGCAGAAATCAGAGGTGGGAGCAGGGCACTCTTCCTCCTTCCTTCCTCCTGCAGTCAGAGGGAGAAGGGTTTTGTCCTTCCAGGCTGGGGCACAGGCTCTGCTTTTGAGCAGCCATTGCTTTTTCCTCCCTAAACCCAAAAGTCTGGATTTTGCAAAAGCCCACGAAATTGGAAGCCCATGCCTAATGGACACAAACTGGGAGATTTAAATTAAATATGAGAGAATATTTCTTCACTCCTGAGGGTAAAGCAGCACTGGAACAGAGTGGTTGTGGAGTCCCCATTTCTGGAGACATTTAAGAGCCACCTGGGTGGATTCCTCTCCAACCAGCTCCAGGGAATCCTGCTCCAGCAGGGGGGTTGGAGTCGGTGATCCTCAGAGGTCCCTTCCAGCCCTGACATTCTGTGAGTTAGACTGCTCTTTACTTTGATGGGTTTTGCAGTTTTTTGCAGTGCCACAGATGCTTCCCAGTTGGAATGCTGTGCTCCACACAGGTCTGAGATCAGTATCCAGCCTGCCTGGGGTTGTGTCTCTCCCGGTGGATCCCAGTGCTGCCTGATTTTATTTTTTTAATTTTATTTTTGCATTCTTACAAGCGACAAGGGAGGTTTGTTTTGTTTTTTTGGTGGTTTTTTTTTGTTTTGTTTTTCTCCTTGTGTCCTAGGGATGCTGGGGGGTTTCAAAATGACGAATTTTAAGACAAATTTAAAAAAAAAAACAAAGTGTGAGGAAATCATGAGATGGCAAAAGGAGGAGAGCTGAGGGGAGAGACATGGTTTCAACACCCCCAGCCTCTCAGAGGAGCCCTGGGCATCTCCGGGGTGCTGCGGGAGGGTGAAATGGGTGAAGTTTCACCCGGTTCCGTGGGCGGGGGTCACCCGGGGAGTTCCCTCAGCCAGAGGGAGGTTTGGAGCTGGGCTCTGCTCCTCCACTTCCCAGCCGGGTTGGATGGGGAGGGACCTCCCGGGGCTGCTGGAGGCTCCGGGGATGCTCAGCCGCATCCCGGGATTGAAGGATGGAGGTCGGTGCCAACGGGTGGTCCTTCCCTATTTTATTTTCTTCTCATAATTAAAATTTAATTAAGGTGAAGGAGGGAAAAACCCTTCCCCTACCCACGGAGGGGCAACGGGGCCATGGGGATGGTTCTAAAATGGGGGGAGAACCGCGGGGCAGAGCCCCGGGAGGAACCGATCCCGTCCCTGCTCTGAACGGGCCGAACCCCGGAACCGGTGTGAGGGGGGGGGGGGGTGGCTGAGGGGAAGGGGCTCCCCCCCCGCCATGTCCGTTTCCATGGCAACCGCCCCCATCCCCGAGTCACCTTGCCCTGCTCCGGCACGTGACCCGGCGCGGGGCGAGGAGCGCGGGGCGGAAGTGACGCAGCCTCCCCTCGGTCGCATGATGTGGCAAAAAAAAAAAAAAAAAAAAAAAAAAAAAAAAAAAAAAAAAAAAAAAAAGGCCGGAGAGGAGGGAGGGAGGAGGAGGAGTGCTGAGACATCAAATAGTCCCTTCCGGCCCGGGATCCTTCCGCCGCTCCCATTGGCCCCGCGGCGGATGAATCACCGCCGCTCGGCACCGGATCCTTCCGCCCGCCCGGCGCAGTCGAGGCCGTTCCCGGCAGGTGAGGGCAAAGCTCTTCCTTCCGCGGCCGTATCCTTCCGCCGGCGGGGGCAGCTTCCGGATCGCCGCGGCTCTGCCCGCTCCCTGCTCCGTTCCGCCATTGCGGTCCCGTTTCTCCGCTGAGGTGTGACTCCGGTCCGGCTTCGGACTGGAGCCCCAGCCCCCCGCCACCGCCGCCATGGCCCAGATCTTACCGATCCGCTTCCAGGAGCACCTCCAGGTGGGTGCGGGGGAGGCCGGGCCGGGATGAGGGAGCGGGTGTTGAGGCGGGGGGGGGAGCCGCTCCCTCAGGCGGAGCGACCGCCCCGGGGCTGAGAGACTCCGAGCCCCTCTGAGAGGCGGCTTGGGCCCTTCTAGCAGCGGGGTGGCCGCCTTCCCCCTCAGGCCTTGCCGGTGTCTGGCTCGGGCAGCGCCTTCCCGCCCCGAAGGGCACCTTCCAGCGCGCCCGCTGCTGCCTCCGTGCGGGCCGGGCCGGGAGGGGCCGGGTTGGGTTGCGGCGCGGCGGGAAGGCTCCTGTGAGGGGCCGGGCTGCGGGCCCCGGGCGGGTCGCTCCGGTTCTTCCCCGCTCGGTGTGGGCGAGGCTGGCGGCCTGCCCGCTGCAGCACCTGGAGGGCCGGGGGGTGGGAGGGAGGGAAGGGGGGGGATACGGGTGCTGCTCTCCGGTTCCCGGGACAGAGCGGGGTGGAGGGGGCTGGGGGGGTGGGGGGGGGGATTCTCTTCAGTTTGCTTAACAATACAAAAAATGTAGACTCTAGTGCTCAGACCAGCATCTCTCTCTGCCATGCATTATTGTCCAAAACTGCCGTTTTAAATGATAAAAGCTCAAATTGGGTTTGGTTATAAATTTGCTGGGAAGGATACTTGCATTATTGGATAACACAGAGGAGCCCCATCTATTTATCTGAAGCCCAAGGAGCTGAGGTTTGTTCTTTGTCCCCCTTCACTTTTTGATTTCACTAGGCAACAATTGTAAATTAATTTGAGATTAATCTTGACCTTACAAACCTATGTGTCTCTTGGAGCTTCATCAAAATAGGTGTCTGAAGAGCTTACAAAGGCTTGCTCCCCGCTTCAACCCGGGGGGAATTAACGAGGTGGCCAAGCGGTGTTGTTTGGTTTCATTTTAATTTTTTTTGTGTGTGTTTTAAATGAAGCGAAGGTTTCTTATAATGCTAGGCACCTACTGACTCGTTTTATCGGTGTTCTGGTTTGTAATGTGAAATA
The DNA here is from genome assembly GCA_023637945.1 of Phaethornis superciliosus. NCBI lineage: Eukaryota > Metazoa > Chordata > Aves > Apodiformes > Trochilidae > Phaethornis > Phaethornis superciliosus. Next base: position 2,806,994 of record JAJQWJ010000023.1, on the reverse strand, counting down.
AAACCCCACGTTATTGCAGTGAAATGCTGAAGGTACTGCAGGCTGCCCTGCGGCAGTGCAGGCACAGAGGTGCCAGGTCCCTGCTCCTGAAAAATTCAGGGTTTGGGGATCCTGAAACCATCACCAGCCGCTAAGTAGATTATTTCCCTTTAGTTTCTCCAGCGTGGCCTTCTAAAAGCATTAGTAACAAGGTCTCCAATCGCCCTGCTGCAGGAATGCAAGGTTACCTTCTCCAGGGCTGTGGGTGAAGCTGGAGCCCAGGGAGGGGTCTGGAAGAGGTGATGCAGTTGTGCAATTTGTGCTTCTGAGCTGGTGAAGTGTGACGAGTTCTTCTTCACTGCTGAGGAGGAATTTTTTGAGGAGAACTTTTATTATTCCAAGTTACAAAGATGTACCTACTCAGAGGCTTCTGGCTTCTAGCAGTCTGTCTGTAGCCCTGCTTCCTGGTGATGTCAACATCTGTTTGTGCTGGGTTTGTATGGTTTGTAGTGAGTCTTTCTAACCCAAATGCAAATAATTTAATTTCTAGATGCTTTGTTAAAAGATCAATTGAAAAATACTTATTTTGCTTTGTAAATTGCCATTGTCCATAGCATTCATTTTAGATTAAAAAAAAAAACTGCTGTGATTGGGTTTTATCTAGCTAGCTCACTGTTGAGCACTGGATGATTTTACTTTATATATCAGCTTAAAACCAGGACAGAATTGATATCTTAGGTGTAACCCTGGCCTTCTCTTCAGCAGCCAGTGCTGACAGGAGAATCTTGTGACTGGGACAGAGCTTCAGCTCAGAGCAAATATTCTCTCCTGGTAGTAGCATGGCCTAGACCCAAGTGATGAGAAGGTTCTGTACACTCAGGAGAAACTCATCCCTCTGGGTAGCCCAGCTCCTAATAAAGCACCATGGAAATGTGTCTATGATACATTATTTAAGATACAAACCTTGCATGTGACCTACTAGCAGGTCTCTAATGACATGAGCATTATTATGTAATGAAATTCATCAGCTTCACTCAGAAGTGCTGTTAGGTCTTGGGCCAGCACTCTTGTGGATCATGATTGTTCTGTCTAAAGACTGATTTATGTTTATTTGTGGGTTTTATTTGCATTCCACCCCCCTGTTCCTATTTAATGAAGGCTGCTGGCTTAACCAAAGTCTTTTACAACTGCACACAGGAACTGGTCTTTTGTAATACTGGTGTCCAGCCTCTCAAGCCTGCACGCACGTGGCTGTTGCCCACAATCCCTCAGTTTGCTGCACCCATTTCATTTCATTGAAAAAAAATTCAGAGGAACTTGAATTCTCTCAGATGATTCTTGAATTCTCAACCTGCTGTCGGAGTAAACTTTGAGAGCAGAAACACCAACCTGGCTACATTTTTGCCATCCAGAACTGCTGTAGTGTATTCCAGGCTGTTCACAGGAGGTCCTGGTGGACTGAATAGTACAACTTCTTGAACTGTGCCTGACCTACATTGTCTAGGAAGCTTGTGATATGGGTGTTGCACAAGACTGGCAAGTTTGCATTTGATGCTTAACAAAAGAAAAGGTGCCCAACTGGAGCCTTGTTCATAAAGAGGCAGGAGATGGATGTGAAAGAGAGAGTTGTTGTGAGGCTGTTGTTGGAAGTTTAACTCTGATAGAAACTTGTGGTCAGCAATGGCTGCAGTAAGACACTAATTGTCCATGGATCTGCTACTGAAATGACCAATAACTGCACAAAGCTTGTTCTGGTCTTCAGCTTCAACCCAGTTGCACTCCATGTTACACTGCTCAAGGTGTGCTGGCATGATCTGTGGCTGTCAGCATCTTGGCTGGGTGAGGTGAGGATGAGTTACAGGCTCCAGAAGCCCTGAGCTCTTGTACTCCTCAGCATCTTGTCTCCTGGGCACTCAGCACCACATTTATTGTGCCCAGAAGTTGGGCTGAAGGTCTCATCTGGGCAAGTAAGATGTGGCAAGTTAGCTTACTAAGGCTCAGTAAGCTTTCTGGATGTTTTCAAAGTGAAGTCTAAAACCAAAATGCCTTGTCAGGCTTCAGGTGTTGTTTTGTCTGAGTCCTGTTCCATAGTTCTGATATCCCAGCAGTGCCAAGCAGGGGGGTGTTATCTGTGTTGTCTAATCCAGGGGCTGCCTTGCCACAAAACATCAACATGCTGTGGAGAAACATTTCCCTTGGAAGTTTCCAAAGGTAAACTTGATAGTCCTGTGCTATCAGAACTACAGGACTCCTGTCATAAAATTTTATAGTGTGAAGTTTGTCACGTTTTTGGTTTTGGTTGTTTTTTTTTTTGTTGTTTTTTTTTTAAACCAGCCAGAAGGAAACAGTCCCGTGGGCATGTTGTGGGAGATCAGAGTTCAGTGTGTTGAATGATTGAAAATCTGTCTGCACCTAAGCTGGTGCCTCTGTGTACTCAAGAGTGATAGTAAAACACAACTGCATACCATAGTAGGTGCACGAAACTGTTCTTAGGTTACACTTAGAGTGAGAAGGAAGCAGACAAATTAGCAGGGGATTATTGACATTTCATTTAGCTACACTACCCTGACATATATAGAAGGCACCACTATATTGGTGTGGCTTGAGGCATTAGTACTCTTCTGAGCCTGAAGATACTCTGGAAAAAAATTGAATTTATTCTGTAGAGCTGTCTAGACAGGACAGAAAGCTGTCAGCTCATGCTGTGTGCTTGATGCTGAGAGAGAACTGCTCCTCTGAAACTGGGAAAAGGATTCTTGTCTGTTGGCCACTGATGGAACAAACCTGAATGGTGGCACTTAATGGCTCTCAAGTCATTGCTATGCCACAGAGCTGACTGAATAAAACTGCACAGCTAGGACATCATATAATAAAACTTAGAAATTTACTACTTCAGTCCAGCAATGATAAACAGCAAGATGCTTCCATGTATTGTGCTGGTGGTGAGACAGTGTAATGTATCCTAAAACACTGCATCTCTGCTATAGCAGCAGCATTTTGAAGCAGTTAAGTCTTTAGTTGGCATTTTAAGTTGGGAGTTAGAGAGGGCTGCTGTGCCTGGTGAAGTTTTGGGGGGGTTCTTGCCCTCTCCCTAGTGCATTTGAATTCCCAAAACCATTCAGCCTGAAGTATTCTTACAAAAGGACAAATCTGTAACAGAAAGCCGTGAAGAATTGAAGTAACTTGACTTGTGTCAGCTAATTGGATAGGAACAATTAGTTAAGCAGTTGATAAGCTCTTCCTCTTGGTGTGTCCCTCACTGCAGCCACCAAGCCTGCTTGTCCTGGTGGCACTGCTCTGTGCTGGGACCACTGTGCCCTGCCACAAAGCAGTTCTGGCAGCCAGGTTCTGAGCTGGAGTTTCAGCAGGTCCAGTCTGGCTTAGACCTGAGCTAATCACCCAGGCTGTGGCTGCTGGGACCAAAAATTGCCACCTCAGCTTTGTGAGGGTGAGGCAGAAAATAGGAAGGATATAAAAGAGCTCTTGAACATTTCAAAGGTTTCTTATCTGTTGAAAACATGACTTCCTAGTCTGTCACCAGCTGGAACTCTTGCCCTGCACTGGTAAACGTGAAGCACTTTGAACATGGACTGGCTGTGAGATTCCTGTGTTATAGAACTGGAGTCAGGAGCTCCAGCAGATCAGCACGGGTATAAATCTGGTGTGACTTGAGTTTGCTTTGCCAGGCTTCATGTCTGGAGCTGGAGGACTGCCTGAAGTGTAGCCCTGTGCCTGCCTTGCTCAGTCAAAGCCCAGTAAAGCATGGCCTGGAGGCAGAGCTGCTGTGGCTCATGACAGGTCAAGGGCCTTCATGCTTCTCAAAAAAACTGGGAATATTTCTGTCAACTGGCATTTCCCAGATACGTGATTTCTAGCTGTGTGGAGATAAGGAGTCTCTGGGCAGAGACCAAGCAGCTGCTTGTGGCTACAAGAGCAGTGGTTGTATCCTGTGGAGTGGAAGTTGGTGAAATGCAGACTCAGCAGTTCTGTGCCCTTCCTTGTAGGCAAGGAGAAATTATTTCACAGCTAAGCAAACTGTCACAAGAAAACGAGTGTTCCAGGAAGGGGTCAACAAAGACTCTTGTCAGCAGTTTTAGCATTCAGTTTGATGTCAAGCATGCATGTAATACAGCAGCTTCTCTGGGTAAGTTACTGAGAATGGACTTGAATTATCTTCCAGTGAAAAAATAATTTTACTAATCAGACTTTGACCTACTAGGTTATAGTGCTGCACCTCTCCCAGGTAAATGGCATTATAGAATTTGACAGTTCAATACAGCCTGCTGTTTGCTGTTGACTGAAGCGTCCAACCTCAAGTTAGATGAGTCTTCAAGGTGACATCCTGACTGAACAGAAGAGCTGCTGGCAGCTTCTTCCATAGTTCCGCTCTAGTGGAGCAGCTACTTCACAAAACAGTTGTTTTTTCTCTGTGTGCTTCCAGAAGACTGATAGAACTGAACTTTCCAAAAAATGTTGCTGTAAAAGGGCTTGAACTGTAAATTGGTTGCCCAAACACAGCTGGCAAGTTCTGCTTTCAGATCTTGAAAAGCCAAGGAAGTGGTTTCTGTAGTATAATGTAGGAGTATCTTATGATTCCTTTTCTCCCCAGTCTTCAACCTTGTTTCTGAATTGGTGAAAGGTAGTGGACCTGCAACACTAAATGTCTGGGTTTTTAAAAAATCTGCTATAACCCCCTGTTCTCTTTTACTAGTAGTGTAAAGTCAGGAGTTTGTACAGGCAGTAGTATTGAAATTTTCCTGATAAAAGCATTCAAAGAAGTATTTGCTGTCTTGTTCCCCAACATGAATTTTAGTGTTAGTGTACTTTTGTTGAGCTTTATAAACACTCCTGCCTCATCCTCCTGAACTTTAGCTTGTCTGGGGAAAGGAATGACATTCCTTGAGATGACATTGGGGAAATGACCTCCCCAGTAGTATGGGGAACAGTCTGGAGTCTCAGGAGTTCTGTGCATCAGGTCTGAGTGCAGCCAAGAGAAGTTAGCACAAGGCTTATCAGGTGAGCAAAGGCAGTGCTGGAGATGCTTTTGAGTAATCAAACACAGGGATTGTCTCAGAGTCAACTTTATGTCTTGGTGCTTGAAGCAAACTTCATTCATGCTCTTGGATCTGTTGAGATTAAAAGATGAAATGTTAGCAGAAGGAGCCTGTGTACTGAAAAGCCTCATCAGTGCTTGTGCCTCCATCAGAAAGCTTCTCCCAAGATTTCTTCAGAGCTCCAGTGCCAATCTGATCTTTTCAGTGAAATATCTGGCCTTTGGAACTGGCCTTAAGTTGGAAAAGAGCCACATCTCCTGTTAACTAGGGTTGGGTACCTCAGTTGTGACACCTCACAAATGACAGCTTCATCATGATGGAGATAAATCTCTCTTGCAATATTGAAGCCACCTTTGTTCAGTGGTTATACTGAGACCTCCCTGCAAGGTCTGCCATTCCCTAGGACCTGCTTCTTCAACTTGTTCTGCTGACTGTGTCTGAGTGTAGTGCTGTGAGTTGGTGCCAGCTGGAGGAATACTCTGAAACTACCCTAATAAATGAGAAAGGAAGTGGAGTGCTTGAGAGATGATTCTGCACTTGTTATGTTTGCAGACAAGCAAAAGGAAACACCACAATCTAGGAAGTCTCTCCAGCTCTACCAAATGAAACTCTTGGATCTTCAGATCTTCTCTGCCTGCAAGGGTGTGACCAGGTTGTGTATAGCCCTGCCTAGCTGGTGTGCTCATACCAGAGAACACCACCCAAAAGAAATGTGTGGAAGGGAGAGTTCAACCTAAATCTGAAACCTTCTAAGTGAATCCATGTTGTGGATGGGTTCTCTGGTCAGGTTCTGTGTTGCTGGACCTCAACTACTGAATAAAACCTGAGTAATAGAGTTCTGACCTGTCAAGGAGGTAGGGTTTGATTTCTTTAGCTGTAGCAGCATTCAGGCAGTTTTCTCTTGGGGAAGTGAGGGCTGAAAAAGCACTCACTGTCTCACTTGAATGTTTGCTGGCTTTGTGGTCAGGTGGGTGGGTGTAAAGGGAGCTGTCTTTGAATGGGACTGTTTGTGGCAGGAGGTGTAGATCCTCCTGCCTTGGAAGAATGACTTAAGTTAGCTTCATGCCTAGCTTCAAGAATTGCATTTAGATCTCTTCTGCTTCAAGTCTTACCTCTCTTAAAGTCTTTCGAAGTAGAAAATTGGGGTAAATTTGCCAAAAGATCAGTGGTAACTCTCTGGAAACTGTTTGTGAAATGAGCCCTTAAACATCAGAGAGCCTGAAGGTCTTTTTGGTGTAGAACTGAGATCTTGTTTGGGTCTGACCAAGAGCTTCCAATGGTGAAGACCTCTCTTGAAAGAGTGAGGTCTTTAACACATTGAAATAGAGTTCTGTAGGACAAAGGACTTAAATGCAGAGTGGCTGGAGACCCCTCCACAAAGGCTGAATCATCTCCTAGAAATTCTCTCCTTAGGCATACTCAGGGAACTAAAGCTTTTGAGTCTCATCCTTTAACTGCACCAACATCTGGCTGCATCTGTGATGCATTGAGTGATAGGCATCACCCAGTGAGGTGCCCTGTCTGGAGCTCGTTCTGTGAACTTGGTGGGCCACAGCTTAGCTGTTAACTTGTTCCAAAAGCCTGGAGCAAAGGGGAAGTGTAGTAAAATACTCTTTATCAGAAGCTGCAAGTAGGCAGGAAGAGAGCAGGCGAGGCGTGGTCACCTCAGAGCTCCTGCAGAGCACAGCTGATAAGGGGTTACTGTTTTGTTTCAAACTATACAATAATACTAAAGCAGCTTTGAAGGGCTGGCCCTCTTGGGAGACCTTGAGCTTGAAGTTCTAACAGTTTTCCCAGGAAGAAAGAAGGATCTGAAGTCTCGGAAGAGATAACTCCTCTGACAAAACAAAGCTGATGTGAGACTCTGCTAGCCAGGTGTGCGTGGGGTGAACCAACCATTCTGCAATGCCACTGTTAAAAATGGAATAAACTCTGATTACCGAGGTCCTGACATGCTGGTCTGCTGCAAACACAATGAAATGTTATTATTAACTGTTTTGTTGCAAACTGGGCTAGAAACATCATATAAAGGTACTCATTTAAAGTTGGCAGAAGCAGACTGTCTCAGCAGAAGGAGGTGGTTTATTGGTGCAGCTGTGGATGAACCATTTCTGGTTTCAGGAGCATCCCTCTGGTGTGTCAGCTCTGTCTCCTAGGTGGTAGATGCTGCTCAATAGGACTGGGCTGATTGCTATACAAGTAGCTTTTTTTAACTCTACAAGGATAAAGGTAAAGCTCAGACACCTCGTGATGTTAAGCTTGAAACAGCAATAGCTGCCAAGCTCAGTGGAATGAATTAAGGCTCTGGAAGCAGAGCTGGTGGGAGTGAGAACTGGAGCTGCAACTCTATCACAGCTGCCAGGAGCAGGGCAGTTCAGTGTGCCTTAAACCATGTGAGGGGTTCAAAAGTTGAGCTCTTAAAATAGTTGAGTTGTAAATGGACCTTGAAGACGATGTACTAAGTGCTTGAATGCTGCAGGGCTTCCTCAAGAAGCCTGCTGAGCTTCATTGAAGATGGGCAAGAATTTGTGTCCATTTTTGGAGTGTGTGGTTGTATGGTCCTTGTATCTCTTGTGACTTTCACAAAAGCTGTTTCTGGCTGTACCAAGGTAGTAACTTAATGCTAAACCTTTATTTTTATTTTTTTTTCTCTTGCAGCTCCAAAATCTGGGCATCAACCCAGCAAACATTGGGTTCAGCACTCTGACAATGGAGTCTGACAAATTCATCTGCATTAGAGAGAAAGTAGGAGAACAGGCTCAGGTGGTAATCATTGACATGAATGACCCCAGCAACCCCATTCGGAGACCAATTTCAGCTGACAGTGCTATCATGAACCCTGCCAGTAAAGTCATTGCACTAAAAGGTATGAAAGTCCTGATAAATGTTTGAGGTGGATGCAGAGCTTTCTTTAAGACTGGTTTATGAGTGACTTAAGTCTCTCAGACAACTTATGTGGGAGGATCCCTTACTGATTTTCCACAGCTTAATGGGAACTTGAGTTTAATGCATTTTCAGTTCTTCTGAAGGTACCTGGCCTGTAAACTGCACTTGGGGCTTCCTGCTATTTGCTGATCATTAGGTTGAGTTTTTACTTCAGTCAGAATGTGGACAGCTTGTGGGTGGGGAGAGCTGGAAGGAAAGTTCAGACTTTTACTTCTCCAGTCATGTTAGAAGGAAGTGAGACCTTATCTCAGAATAAGGTCTAACTAAGCCTGTCTTTCAGTGAAGAAAATGCAGACTGAGGAGGAGGGGAAGTACTCCTGAAGGCCTTGGTGGAAGAGGCCAGTGCACCAATTTGTGCATAATTATTTGTATCAGTCAGTGATAACAGGAAAACTGCAGGGAAGACATCTAGAAATAGATATGTTGCTAATGGGAAGTTTTGTATGTATTCAGTGTTACTTAAGTTTGACCTTAATACTCTGCTCCTGTTTTGTCACAACTTTAATGCTTTCTTGTGTGTGCAGACGGTGAGTTACATCAATTGACTGTACTAGTTTGTCCTGTCTTATGAAAAGAGAAAGCAGAACCAGATGGCTCAGATCTCTGGTGCACATGGCTGAACAGTGGTGTTGAGCAACTGAAAGGCTAAAATTCAGAGGTTTTTCATCCACTCCCAAACAAGGGAATCCTTAAGATCAAGAACTCGGTGTAAAGTATTGCCATCTTGGTATTAAGCTTTTTATAAACAGGACTGACCCTTTTGACTTAACTCTAGATTTATTTAGATTTTTTTGCCTCTTAATATGCCTGCATAGCATGTAGGGTACATGTTACCTGAATGTAATCTCCCTGGGGTCCAAAGCTCCAGCTGTAGCAGATATAGAAATAAACTACTAGCCTGTAGCCTGAGTAACACTGTAGTAGACAGTCTTCTCCAAGCTCTGGAGAAACTCCTGGCTACATCTTATGTCAATAGCTGAACTAATAGTGACCTCTAAGTAACCCAAACCTTACTGAGTGAAGGCACTGTGACTTGATCAGGCTGAGTTACTGTTGGTAACTGTACCAGATATTCTGACCTACACTTTGTTTTATGTGGTCTTTATTAATCCCCTTGGGTTACACTAGCATGTGCTTAAATATCTGTCTCCTCAAACTTGTAGAAGTTGGTCAGAACTTTCTTTCTCAACAGGAAGAAATTATTTCCTATATACCACTGTGTTGTAAAAACTAGAAGTGACTGCAGGTGGGCTGTTCAGGATGTGTGTGCACACCATTCTGTGTAATTCAGAGAACTTTTCCTTTCACCTTCTAGAGCTTGTGTTGGTCCCTAGATTCCTTTCCTTTGCACAGTTTCTGTTAGCCTGGTTTGCAGCCAGTAGCCTGTGTATCCCATTAGTGCAACCAAAGGGTTTTGTTTAATGAGTCTGAATTACTGAAGCCCACTCCCAACTTGACCATTCTATGTTGTGCTTTTTTTTTTTTTTTTTAAATATACTTAAAACAGATGTGGAGGCAGTTTTTAATGGCACTGGTGGAGCTCTCCTTGCACCTCCCAAGGGACTTGGCATTATTGTAACCTAGTTTTGATGTGCATTAAGTATCTTACAACTTTTGTTTGTGTAGTTGAAGCTCTTTTCTCCTACCAAGTTTTCCACATCTGTTTGGCTCAGTAGTGGCAAACTGATAAAATTCGCCTTAGGAATGTGGTCTGGTTAAATGTAAGTGATCAGTAAAGTGAGCAGTTAAGCTGATCACTGAAGAATCAGTGCATCTTTTAATTAAAAGACAGTTGTGAGGGTTTAATGTCATAGTGGAGCTCTTTAACCAGTGCTTGGAGGAGCTGCAGCCTGGCTAACAATGTTGTGTGTTCCAGCTGGGAAAACGCTTCAAATATTTAACATTGAAATGAAGAGTAAAATGAAGGCTCACACCATGACAGACGATGTCACTTTCTGGAAGTGGATCTCTCTGAATACTGTTGCCCTTGTCACGGATAATGCAGTTTATCACTGGAGTATGGAAGGGGAATCCCAGCCTGTGAAAATGTTTGATCGCCATTCCAGCCTCGCCGGCTGCCAGATCATCAACTACCGGACGGATGCGAAGCAGAAGTGGCTGCTGCTGACTGGGATATCTGCACAGGTACTGCTAGGGAGGCCTGCCAGGAGAGATCCAGAGGTCCTTTCCTCCTCCTGTCAGTAGCAGGGCTGTCAAGTGTCATTTTCTTGCCTTAAAAATTGTTGGGAATGGAAACTGCTGATCTCGACTTTCAAATAACAAACTTAAAATGCAACTGGAAAACCTCTAGTAATGGAATAAATGCTAAGAGTCCTAAGTGACACCTCTGTAAGGCAAAAGCATGGCATGGTCCTTCAGCTTGATATAGCAATGTATCAGTTTACATTTTACCCAGTGCTAATTTAAATGAAAATCCTGTCCAACTGCCTCTTATTCCTGACTCTCTTTTTGTGTCTGGTCTAGCAAAATCGTGTTGTGGGAGCAATGCAGCTTTATTCTGTAGACAGGAAAGTGTCACAACCAATCGAGGGACATGCAGCTAGCTTTGCACAGTTCAAGATGGAAGGAAATGCTGAAGAATCCACTCTCTTCTGTTTTGCAGTAAGAGGGCAAGCTGGGGGTAAGGTAAGAGTTGGTTCTAAATCCCTGGTAACCTTTAATGACTCACCCTGGTTATCTGCTGCTGGGAAAACTGGTGATTCAATGCAGGAAGCTGCCTTTAGGAAAAAAAGACAAGGACTCTGTCAGTCTGGATGCTAAATAACTAATATATATGAAAGCTGGTACACAATGAGCTTCACAGCAGGGACTGCCTGTTTCAAGTCATGAAGTGAGGTGGCCTGACATGATCAGTGTAATTAGCAGCTTGACACATGTGACTCTCAGCTTCACAAACCAAGCTTAAGGGAAAAGCTCTTGTAATCTTTCTTTGATGCTGATCTCCAGTATCAGGATTAATTTATTTCCAATTTATTGGATGAAAAAAATTAAACACTAGTGTTACAAGGCTAGCTAGTGGTCTAAGACTTAAACTTCTAAGCAACTAGGGATAACTAAAGATTGTGCTTAAGTTTCCCTCATTTGGGGTACAGGAATGCAGCATGCCATTCCTTTAGCCAGTGAAAATATTTAGGAACACTGACTTGGCTTATCTTTGTGTAAACTTGGGATTAAGGCTCAGCAGCAAAACAATGGCCATATCTTCATTGTTAAATCTATTGTTAAAGAAATTAAATACAAGAACTAACAGATCTATCTATTGCACAGTTGCATATCATTGAAGTTGGCACACCACCTACTGGGAATCAACCCTTTCCAAAGAAAGCAGTGGATGTTTTCTTCCCTCCTGAAGCACAAAATGACTTTCCTGTTGCCATGCAGGTATGCTAGCCCCAAACAAGAACACAAGAACAATTCTGTTGCTTCTTTTGGTGGATGTGACACTGTAACAGAGCACTGGAAGCCAGGTGGTCAGTATGTTGACCCAAGGCTTGGCACTGGTGTGGTTTCTGCTCCTTTTTCAGTAGCTTTAAAGTAAAAGTGGAGACTGAAGCATCATTCAATGGCAGCTTGTTCTTATTTATAGAAAAAATATAGATGTATATTTAACTGTCAAGCTCTTGAAACACCATTCTGCTATGTTGGTACTCATGTATTAAGTAAAAACATAACAGCATTTGTAGTTGTCCTGAAGTGACACAGCTATCTGCTGATTCTGGGAGGCACTTACTCATTTATCCAGTGCCAGATTTGATTAATCCATTCCTGTTTTGCAGATCAGTGACAAGCATGATGTGGTGTTTCTCATAACAAAATATGGCTATATCCACCTGTATGACCTGGAAACTGGGACTTGTATCTACATGAACAGGATCAGTGGAGAGACAATATTTGTTACTGCACAGCATGAAGCAACAGCTGGAATTATTGGAGTGAACAGGAAGGGACAAGTAAGGAAGCTTGGCTTGGGAATCACTTCTTTAGTTCATCCCACTGGCACTTGACCATCCTCTGTAGTGTTCATATCAATGTGTAAAAGCTTCCAGAAATAACAAGACAGAACAATGGAGTGAGGAATATGGTAGTATTGTCTAGTGGAACCAAGCTAGTGACACTGTAGAGCTGTGCCACTAGGCTGAGCTGGTTTCAGTTGTTGCTTTTTGAGCATGGGTACTGCAGACCAGACTTGTTCCTGGTTTATTCTCCAGAATTGGTTACTTAAGACTGTGAGTACAGGTTACAGAACGACAGGACTTGCATCCCTGTTTTTTCTAACTTCTGTAAACCTTGGTTTAAACTGGCTGCTGATCATCTGCCTTGATGCAGTCATTGGATGGTAGAAATTCCTTCTAATTGGAGGTCTGTTTCTTAAATAAAATGGCAAAACTGCAGCTATCAAGGGGTGAAAAACCTTTCCATGTATGCCCTAGCTTTCCCTTTAGAAGCTTGCTTAGCTGTTGTCTCATTTCTTGTATTTGGACTAACTGGAAGTTTTCCTTGATGATTTATTCAGGTCCTCTCAGTGTGTGTGGAAGAAGAGAACATTATTCCCTATATCACCAATGTGCTGCAGAATCCTGACCTGGCTTTACGAATGGCTGTCCGCAACAACCTGGCAGGGGCTGAGGAACTCTTTGCCAGAAAATTCAATGCACTCTTTGCACAAGGGAACTATTCAGAGGCAGCAAAAGTGGCAGCTAATGCCCCAAAGGTAATAGACTGATACTCAGTACTGAACTCTACTGGGTCTAAGCTTAAGGAGACCTCACTTAATTTCTTAAATAGTAAGACCAGAATCCTGTTAGTGCTCCTGCCCTAATGTGATGTTTCACATACTTGTGAAGAACCTGTGTGCAGTGTGCTGGGAATACTGATTCTACACTTCAGTATATTAAAAGTTTGAATAAAGCCCATAGAGAGGAGAGGAATATGATGAAGTAATTGCTATGAAGCTTAATGCTTCTGGTATTAATCTCCTCCAGTGATTAAAAAGTTGCTATGTAAAGACAACCTCTAGCTGAGGCTCTACCTGGAAACAGGACAAAGAAGAGACTAAGAGCAAAGATCATACTAAGTTAAGATGACAGGAACTTGCTTGTAAGGACAAGGGTGTCTTAATTCTGTAGGACAGTGCTCTGAACCAAGTCTGCATTGCTACTGAAACGAGTCTGAGAAGCTGCTGCTGCACATCCTCTGTCAAAACACCTCCAAGGCAGTGTCTGAGCTGATGTTCAGTCACCCTGCTGCTGACTCCTCCTGAGCTGCCAAAACATGATGTTGCTTCAGCAAGCATTTCTAACTTCAGCTTGCTGGAGAAACTCTTGCCAAGCCACAACAGCGGAAGAGAAAACCTAAAAGTGTATTTCTGTTTCTGCCAGGGAATCCTGCGTACTCCAGACACCATCCGCCGGTTCCAAAGTGTTCCTGCTCAGCCTGGACAAACTTCCCCTCTGCTCCAATACTTTGGAATTCTGCTTGACCAAGGGCAGCTGAATAAATATGAGTCACTGGAGCTCTGCCGACCTGTGCTGCAGCAGGGACGCAAACAACTCTTGGAGAAATGGTTAAAAGAAGATAAGGTAAATAAATTTGGGGTAGATACTTTTTGAGCCCTGAATGAGAAGGGTCGTAACTGCTTGACAGGCTCAGAACCACCCATAAAACTCAACTGAGCAACTCATCAGAGTGCTAGTGAGATTAACACTTGAGCAGTTGGTGTTTACCTGTAACTATGACCCATAGTACTGCAAGAGGATTAATCAGATACTCAGAGTTTTCCCTTATTATACTTAAAATTACAGCAGGGTGAGCTTGGTACTTCTGACCTGCTGTTATTTCCCAAACCACTTCGGGCTTCCTTGGATACTGACTTGCATGTACTTTGAGTTGTGGTTACATTGTTGTGATTAGCTGAAGAAACGTGCTGATACACTGATTATTTTTAGCTCTGCAAATGAATTTCTGACTCCTGTAGAACAGCATAGAGGACAGAGCCCTCTAGATCACTGCAGAGTCAGTTCATGCTCTCATACTGGACCCTAAATATCTCTGAGAAGTCCAAAAAGAAATAAAATGAAGTAGGTGGCAATGAATTTCAGCATGGCACTGTCAGGGTGGGTTGTGACTATATTTGTCTTTAAACAGCTGGAGTGCTCAGAGGAGCTGGGAGACCTTGTGAAATCTGTAGATCCTACACTAGCACTCAGTGTCTACCTGCGAGCCAACGTTCCAAACAAAGTCATCCAGTGCTTTGCTGAAACGGGACAAGTCCAGAAGATTGTTTTGTATGCTAAGAAGGTGAGAGCAAATTATATTGCCACATCTATTAGTGTATGCTCCAAAGTATCTAACAGTAATTGTGAGGGAATCCCAAGAACCTGTGCAGCATCTTCTTTGGCCTAAGTTTTTATTATGAATACTCCCAGACGTTTCCAGTCCTTTCATACTTCCTTGTGTAGCCTCTTCCAAATGGGGAAATCCTGACTGGGTTGTGTGAGCTACTGAGAGTTGTTTTTACTGAGCTCTGAGTTTAACAAGGTGTGTGTTCTTGCTGAGTAATTGGTTCTCATGATCTCCTCAGGTTGGATATACTCCAGACTGGATTTTTTTGCTGAGGAATGTAATGCGAATCAGCCCGGATCAAGGACAGCAGTTTGCACAAATGCTTGTTCAAGATGAAGAGCCTCTGGCAGATATAACACAAGTAAATAACTTTATTGCTATGAAATGTTAACTTCAAGACCTTGTGATGGCAAAAGTAGCCATACTTCTTCCATTAGGGAAAGACTTTGAACTACAAATTCAAATTTACCTTTTAAGAATACTAAATGGCAGCTTACTGCAGTGCCAGAATAAGCAGTTTTTTGGAAGCTGTTCTTGATGTTACTTCATTTAATTATGCCTCCCCTTTCTAAACAAAAGCCTAATTTTATTTGTTTTTCTTCAGATTGTGGATGTCTTTATGGAATATAATTTAATTCAGCAATGCACAGCCTTCTTGCTGGATGCACTGAAGAATAATCGTCCCTCAGAAGGTCCCCTGCAAACACGTTTACTTGAGATGAACCTCATGCATGCACCTCAGGTATGCTTGCAGAGTTACATCAGATCAGATTTCTCTGTAGCTAGTCTGCCCACTGTGGTGTGGTCCATCTCAAATACTAGTGAGAGTGTTTAGAAACTAAATAAAAGTTTTCAATATTCCTTCCAGGTTGCAGATGCTATCCTGGGAAACCAAATGTTTACTCATTATGACCGGGCTCACATAGCTCAGCTGTGTGAAAAAGCTGGCTTGCTGCAGAGAGCACTGGAACACTTCACAGACCTGTATGACATCAAGCGTGCAGTAGTTCACACTCATCTGCTCAATCCTGAGGTAGGAGATCAAATATCTGGAATTAACAAAAGCCAGGCAATTAGTAATTGCTTTCAAGAGGTGGCTTCAGAGTGCAGAGTGTTCTGCTTGGGTCTAAAACAGCTTTTGTGTCTCTTGCAGTGGTTGGTGAATTATTTTGGTTCCTTATCAGTAGAAGACTCTCTGGAGTGCCTGCGTGCTATGTTGTCTGCTAATATTCGTCAGAACCTGCAGATCTGTGTCCAGGTGGCTTCAAAGTACCACGAGCAGCTGTCAACACAATCACTCATTGAGCTATTTGAGTCTTTCAAGAGCTTTGAAGGTAAGTTCAGGCTCTTGCTTCTAGCAAAAGGAGGTAGTGCTCACCTCACCGTGCATTGTATATGAAGGACTTTTTTTTTTCCTGAAAATGCATAATTCTTTCTTTGTGACTTGTTAGTCATTTGTCTAAAGTAGTCAAGTATTGTGGCATCAGCTTAAAGTGAACAGGAGCTGCAGATTGAGGCAAGCAGCTTTTGTTTCAGTGTTTAGTGCTTTAGTGTGTGCTTTAGTGAATGTTTTGATGGCAGCTTTTGGGCACAACTAGTTTTGATTTTCTAAACTTTTCCTTGCTCCTGTCTAGGGGCTGTATGGAAGGCACGTGCTGGATGTTTTTAACAAAGCTGAGCTGCAGCCATTCCCAATGACACCTCAGTATTTATTAAAGCTGCATCTAACACAAGTCTGTACAATACGTGGGGACTGACATCAGGCTCAGCACAGCTTGCTTAAAAGCTATTACTGATCCAACTCAGGTGCTTTAGCAGAATAACATGTTGACTTGTTTCCCTCAAGGTTTGTTTTATTTCCTGGGCTCTATTGTAAACTTCAGCCAGGATCCAGATGTGCATTTCAAGTATATTCAAGCTGCATGCAAGACAGGACAAATTAAAGAAGTGGAAAGAATCTGCAGGGAAAGTAACTGCTATGATCCAGAACGTGTTAAAAACTTCCTCAAGGTAATGTTTGGGTAGCACAGGACTGTCCTGGCCTTTTGGGGGTTCTGATAAAACATGGTGTATGTTACTGGTGAAATAAGGCAACTCTGTGAAAATGCAGTTGAGTCTTAACCTTTGCACTTAAGGATCTGTCTGTCTTCTTAAACCAGAGCTCTCCAGCAGTTGGCAGAACCTCCTAATAGAGCCTGAGCCTGGAACAGTATCTAAAAAATGGAGAGTCTGTTGGATCAGTTCCTCACTGCTCTTCCTAAGGTTAACCTGGCTTGAACTCTTAAACTGTAATAATAGCACCACCTTATCTGGAATTTTTTACAGATGTCTGCTGTGAAGTAGGAAATGGGTAGCCTGAAGTTTGAGAACAGCCCTAATGCCAACTGAGTTCATAATTTAATGATTATTTACACTGTAATTGGCCTCCACTGTGCAGCTCCAGAAACAACGAGTGAATAGTGTCAGTTAATTCCATAAATGCTTTCAGAGGTCAAGGCTGATCTATCCCACTCATCTCACTCCTACACACTTAGACTTCAGCCAGGGAAGCTGCAGTTTAGCTCTGCTAGGATGTGCCAGTCAGTGTAAGGATGTGCAGGCTGACCTACAGCTGGGGTTCAGAGCATTGCTGAAATATTCCCCAAGTGTGGAAGAAGCTGGTGTGCTCCAAGCTCTGATTCTGTAGCCTGCTGCTAGTGCTGAGCTTCCTGAGCAATGTAACACCACTTGAAATACCTGAGAAACACTGTGGGAGGGGAAAACTTTATCTGGGAACATTTCCTGCATTTATGTTTGTTGATTATGTAGCATAGTCTTAGATTTTTGCTGGTCACATCTGAAGATGGCAAAACTCTTCAAATGGGAATTCTGTAAAAATAACCTTGTGTCACTGAGGTGTAAGGTATGTAAATTGCTCAAGCCACCTAAGCTAAGTTATCAAGCTGTCAAATTCCTGATGAAAGCTATTGTTTTTTGTGCTGTTCCATGTCTGGAATGTGCAGGACATGTACCAGGTAAATCTCCCAGTACAGGCCTCGTTGTGTAAAGTCCTTTTAGTGTAATTTATATGTAGGATTATATTCTGGGATGTGCATGTTTGAATATGTGATCTGAAGTATGCATCCAGAATACTGTCTGCCACATTGACTAAGCTTCTGTACTGTAACCATTGTAACTTTATGCTGAAAGTTGGAATGCTTTTAGATAATTAATCTGATTAGCAGTAAGTAGTACTGCTCCTAGCTTGATTCTTTTTGTTGTCTAAATCCATGGTTAGAAGGTATTGCAAGACACATGGCACTCATAGTAATTTCTGCATAGAAGTTTAACATTATTATCCACAACTTAATCTTGAAATCCCAGAGTGCTAATCCTGCACACCAAGCACCAGTGGCAACTAAAAAAAGCTGTTTATAGCTTAGTCTTGTAATAGTTGTACTGTGTTGTAAAACTTGGTAGACTCTGCCATGCAAAGGGACAGGGTTAAAAAAAGAGAGCTGCTTTCTTGAGAAAGCTTCTTGCTGTAGGCCCTGAAGTGGGTGTGAGGACACCTACAAGCTACATATTGCAAACAATTAGTTGAACAGTAAGCTCTCGTTATTGGGTTGACTGAATTTTGGCTTCCCAAATTCAGCTGCTTTAACAGTTTAAGTATTTGTCTGCTTAAGCTTGAAAACAAAACTGAATTACTGAAGCTCTTCTCTTTCTAGGAAGCTAAACTCACTGACCAGCTACCACTCATCATTGTATGTGATCGCTTTGACTTTGTCCATGATTTGGTGCTCTACTTGTATAGAAATAACCTCCAAAAATATATTGAGATTTATGTACAGAAGGTAAGTTACAATTTGTCATTGGGCTTTAATGAGTCAAACCAATCAGTCTTTCTAGTATTACCTGCAACTGCAGGCATGATGTTTGCAAGGATTCTGCAAAGAGCCTCATAGTTGAGGCTGTCATTGAAGTACTTACCTAGTGCCCTTATGAAGTTAGCCCCTGTGTCATTCAGATCTTATTTATTCTTCACTCAAGCTGAGCAGTAGCCCCCACTAGTGTGCATCATGAGGGAGGAAGGCTTGGTAGAATAACTGGACTTATTAGGATAATTTTATCTTCCAGCATTTTAGAGAGGGGAAGTTCTCCTTTATACTTCATACCAATACAAATTGGCTTCTTCAGAACCTCTTCCTTTATATGGTCTGACCCTGGTCTGACCCTTAGTCACTCAAGTGTGTGGTGTGAGCCCCTTCTGACTGAAGAACTGACTGTCAAGCTTGTCTAAAATATTAGGAAGCTGAGGTTGATATTGACAAGTAGCTATTGTGTACTTCTAGGAGTAGGTATTGGCTTGCCTATACCACATGAAGACAAACTGACTTCTTTAAATGATCCTGTTTAGGTGAATCCCAGCCGTCTGCCTGTGGTTATTGGGGGACTGCTTGATGTGGATTGCTCTGAAGATGTGATAAAGAACCTTATCCTTGTAGTGAGAGGTCAATTTTCAACTGATGAGCTTGTTGCAGAGGTTGAGAAAAGAAACAGGTATTAAACTTCTACAAGTCTCTTATCACTGCCAGGCTGGTGATGGTTGCACTGCTCATCCATCAGGGCATTGATGGATGTCCTCATTACATAGCTAGAGCTGGTACTGACATAACAAGAAGCTGCCATTTGGTGAGCAAACAGCAAATACCTCTTTTATTTCTTAGCTGATGTGGGGACCTCCCTTATGCAGCCTTTAGATAATGAGGGTCTTTGGCATGTGATGTTCTTCATAGTGTCAGAAAATTACAGCATGATAATAACAGCCTAGAACACAGGTCAAAATGGAGTACTGGAACTCTGGTTTAGTTCCTGCTCTGAAGCTGACTTCTGTAGTGAAGAAACTGTGCCAGTGGATACTCACTTATTCACTCAATGTGAAAACTGCTTCCTTCTAGGCTGAAACTGCTTCTGCCTTGGCTGGAAGCAAGAATTCACGAGGGTTGTGAGGAGCCTGCAACTCACAATGCACTGGCCAAGATATACATTGATAGCAACAACAACCCAGAGAGATTCCTGCGTGAGAATCCTTACTATGACAGTCGTGTTGTTGGCAAGTACTGCGAGAAGAGGGACCCTCACCTGGCCTGTGTGGCTTATGAACGTGGACAGTGTGATCTGGAACTTATTAATGTATGTATGCCAAGGCACCTGACTCACGGGTGAAGTTCTAGCCTGAGTATCCATAGGTGTTCAGGTTTATGACTGTTAAAAACATTTCTTTCCTAAAAAGTGTTTAAGCTAGGAACTGCTCACTTGTAATAGAAGAGGTAGCTGCTGTTTAATTTCCTTCTGCAAATTACTGGGAAATGGGAGACTCCCCTGGGCATCCTAGAGTGGGAGGCTAATGGAAGTATCAAAGCCTGAGATGTCTAGCAGCATCTTGCTTGATGTTGCACCACGATCAGCTCATGCAGTGTAGGCTCCACAGCTCCATATTTGCTCTGCTGAGTAACGTTTGCCTTTCTCTAGGTGTGCAATGAGAACTCCCTCTTCAAAAGCCTTTCCCGCTACTTAGTTCGTCGTAAAGACCCCGAGCTGTGGGCCAGTGTGCTGCTGGAGAGCAACCCTTACAGAAGACCCCTCATTGACCAGGTATGACTGACAAGACATTAAAAAGTCTTTGCTGTCCTAAATTGTCTTGCTGGGGCCTGCCTTAACTGATTTGTCAATGGCTTGACTCTGCCTGCAGGTTGTACAGACTGCACTGTCGGAGACACAGGACCCTGAAGAAGTCTCTGTTACTGTGAAAGCCTTCATGACTGCAGACCTTCCTAATGAGCTTATTGAACTGCTGGAGAAAATTGTGCTTGATAACTCTGTGTTCAGTGAGCACAGGTGTGTAGTCAAAGCTTAAAATTATACCTGAAGCAGGTGTTAAATTGCTGTAATGTGGAACAGCAAATAAACTAGTACCCTCTCAGGAGGAGAAGGTGAATTTCTTGATCGTTCTGTAGTTATTTACTCTGGGGTTTTTTTTCTCTCTTCAGGAACCTGCAGAACCTGCTCATTCTCACAGCTATTAAGGCTGATCGGACCCGTGTCATGGAGTACATCAATCGCCTGGATAACTATGATGCTCCAGACATAGCCAACATAGCTATCAGCAATGAGCTGTTTGAGGAGGCATTTGCTATCTTCAGGAAATTTGATGTCAACACATCAGCTGTACAGGTATCTGGAAGCTCTCAGTCTGTAATAACTCCTTGTGATGTCCTCCTCACACGAGGGCTTTGCTGTGAGCTGTTGGCTTCAGTACTTAACACCAATTAGCAAGGTGACCAAAGGTGCTCAGAGCAAACATTTTGTGTTTTCCAGGAAGAGAAACTTCATAAGCACAAAGTCACTCCCATTGCACGGGTTGTGTAGGGCAGTTTTAAAAGCAGCTATGGAGAACTGACACAGAGCACAACTCAGTGTTTTGTAAACCTGATCTTTTTAGAAAGTGGCTGATCTTGGTAACCCTTTCTTTAGGTATTGATAGAGCACATTGGGAACCTGGATCGTGCGTATGAGTTTGCTGAACGCTGCAATGAGCCTGCTGTGTGGAGTCAGCTGGCTAAAGCACAGCTCCAGAAAGGGATGGTAAAGGAAGCAATCGACTCTTATATTAAAGCAGATGATCCTTCCTCATACATGGAAGTTGTTCAAGCTGCCAATGCCAGTGGTATGGTTGTTTTATTTAAATCTTTGTTGATGATGTTCAGCTCTTTTGTGTGGTCTCTTGGACAATGCTGGAGTTCTGCCAAACCTGTATCTTGTTGCAAGTAGAGGAATCTGGTCCCTCAGAGTCTGTCCTAAACCAGCATGGGAAAGGAGTTATTCCACTTGGAGATAATCAATGCTCTTATACCTTCTTTAGCTAGCTAGAGACTTCTGCCAGACCAGTTGCTACTGAGGAGGTCTCTGCATGAAGTTAAATACTAAAATTTTAGTAATGGGACTAATGTAGCATGTGCAGGTGAAGGTTTGTCTTGATTCTTGAGGAGCAGCTGTAGAAATACTTAGGTCAGACAAGATCAAGCTGATAGTATGGCTTAAGCACAAGTGTTCTCAGTGGTATTCTGAACTCTTGGTTTATAGGAAACTGGGAAGAACTGGTGAAGTACCTCCAGATGGCACGCAAGAAGGCCCGGGAGTCCTATGTGGAAACTGAATTAATCTTCGCTCTTGCTAAAACAAACCGTCTAGCAGAGCTGGAAGAGTTCATCAATGGACCCAACAATGCACATATCCAGCAAGTAAGACTGAGTTTCACTTTTGCTCTATCACAGCAGCAGGCTCTTTGGGCCTCACTGCCTAGAGGAATGTTGGAACTTCTGTCTCATTGGACATGCAGAAAGATACTGACTCTAAAAGAGTCAGTATCCATAAGAGTCAGTTCCATTTTGATAATGGCACGAGTGCTACACATTCTGTGTGAGCCCTTGACTGAAGAGCTGCAAGAATAACCTGGTTGTGCCCTCCTGTAGGTTGGTGATCGTTGTTATGATGAGAAGATGTATGAAGCAGCTAAGCTGCTGTACAACAACGTCTCCAACTTCGGCCGTTTAGCCTCCACCTTGGTTCACCTTGGGGAATACCAGGCAGCTGTGGATGGTGCTCGGAAAGCAAACAGCACTCGCACGTGGAAAGAGGTAAACTTGCTGCTGGAGTAAGCTCAGGGATTTCAAAGCTGTGGCTTCTTCAGAAACTTTGCTCCTAAGCACTAATGGAAATTGTCCATTCCAGGTCTGCTTTGCTTGCGTTGATGGAAAAGAATTCCGCCTGGCCCAGATGTGTGGGCTCCATATTGTAGTACATGCAGATGAGTTGGAAGAGCTAATTAACTATTACCAGGTAACTAAGCTGACTCCTGTTTGTACAGCCAAAAGTCTCAATTATTTCATGACCTCTCTGAAGCTGGAAATTTGCAGTCAGAGTGGTTCCCAGTGTGAAATATCTCCTTAACTGCTCTTCTCTCTCAGGATCGTGGCTACTTTGAGGAGCTGATAACTATGCTGGAAGCAGCACTTGGACTTGAGAGAGCACACATGGGGATGTTTACAGAGCTAGCAATCCTCTACTCCAAATTCAAGCCACAGAAGATGAGGGAGCACTTGGAGCTTTTCTGGTCCAGAGTCAACATTCCCAAGGTGAAAGTCTTAGGCCTTAAATTTAACTTCAAAGGTGTCTGTCAGGATGGTCTGTACCCCAGCTGTTGCAGTAGCAGCTCTTGAGGCTATTAATAGCCCTAAAGCCTGAGCACTGATAGCACTGATGGGATTTCTATTGTCTTTTGCTTAGGTTCTGAGAGCTGCAGAACAAGCTCATCTCTGGGCTGAACTGGTGTTCTTGTATGATAAGTATGAAGAATATGATAATGCCATAATCACAATGATGAACCACCCAACAGATGCTTGGAAGGAAGGCCAGTTCAAAGATATCATCACTAAGGTATTACTTTCCTAGTGAAAGGAAGCAGATTTCTTGCTGTGTGCAAGGAAGAGAACTGCTCTGAATGTGCATCCTTATTAACCTCTAGGTGGCCAATGTGGAGCTGTATTACAAGGCAGTTCAATTCTACTTGGAATTTAAACCTCTGTTGCTCAATGATCTGCTCATGGTGTTGTCCCCTCGGCTTGACCACACTCGTGCTGTCACCTTCTTCACCAAGGTAATTTTCCAACTCTCCTTCTCAAAGAAAAAAGTTGCAGCTGGAAAAGCATTTAGCTGTAGTAGAATTTTAAAACGCTTGGCTACGTCACTGCTTCACAGAGAAAGATGTAGGAGACCTCTACAAAAAGTAACCTTGACTTAAACTTACCTACCTGGTTCCTTGAAGGTCAAACAACTACCACTGGTTAAGCCTTACCTGCGCTCTGTTCAAAATCACAACAACAAATCAGTGAATGAGTCCCTGAACAACCTCTTCATTATTGAAGAAGACTACCAGGTAAGTCCTGTTTAAAATTGGCAGTATCTGGAATGGGTGTTGACTTGCCTGTTGTATCTGTCTCATAACAGAAGCAGCTATTCTTGCATTTCAAAGTTCTATTCAAGGTGGCTTCTGGGTCAATATTAGCCTAATTTTCTAGGTGTGTGTTTAATGCCCAGAAACACAGGCTTCATTCTCACTTTCAGTAGGTTTTACCAGCTTGCTGCTAATTTGTGTTCCTTAAGTGTATATTCCTTGCCACTTCAAACTGAACTAGTGGTGACTGGCCAGGGATTAAGTGGAGAGCTGTTAGTGGCTTTATGGGAGCTTTTCGGGTCATTCCTGCTGGGAATAGACTGATTATTTTGTTATCAGTGTGACAGATCAGCTTTTATTTAAGACCAGCAGTGGGTGCTAAGGAAAGAACTTGCAGAAAGGGCAGTTATGATGGCTCAGCTGTTCTGCTTTTTGCAGAGAACAGCTGTCTGGTATTCAGCAGTCACTACTGAAAAATACTGACTGAATACCCTAAGCTACATGTGTCAAATATCAGCTTCTCAAAAAGAAAAAAACAAACAAAAAAAACCAACTTAAAAGCAGATCTCTCTGCAGGTCTGGCTAGAATACTTTATCCTCCTAGAAGTAGGAATACAGAACTAAGACTTGGGGAAAATGTTTTCAAGTTTGTGGATGTAGCTGTTCACCTGAGGTGTGAATAACTTTTTTTTTTCTACTTAACTCAGGCTCTTAGGACTTCTATAGATGCTTATGACAACTTTGACAACATTTCTCTTGCCCAACGTTTGGAGAAACATGAGCTAATAGAGTTCAGAAGAATTGCTGCTTATCTCTTCAAAGGAAACAATCGCTGGAAACAGAGTGTAGAACTCTGTAAGAAAGACAGACTGTATAAGGTAAGACCTCTGCACAGGTCTTGTTTAGCATCCTCACCTTGTTTGTGACTTCCAGTCACATCTCTTTGGATGCTACCAGGTGGTGTGTGTTGCTAATCTGGCAAATCTTGCTTCAGAGTGGCAGTAAATGGACAGATTTCTTGGCAAGAAGCCATAGAATGTCTCCTCTGCTGCTGTCAGTAATAGATTGTTGCTTAGTTAAATACCAGGTATTGTACTGTGGCACCTGAGGCTAACCAGGTTCTCTTCTGTTGTAGGATGCAATGCAGTATGCTTCAGAATCCAAAGATACTGAGTTGGCAGAAGAATTGTTGCAGTGGTTCTTGCAGGAGAACAAGAGAGAATGCTTTGGTGCTTGTCTCTTCACCTGCTATGATCTCCTAAGGCCAGATGTTGTCTTGGAAACAGCATGGAGGCACAACATCATGGACTTTGCCATGCCCTACTTCATTCAGGTCATGAAGGAATACTTGACCAAGGTAAGAGCAGATGCTTTTCCAGCACTGAGAGCTTGTTAGTCACTGTGGTGTATGCCTTGAGACTGTCTGCTTGCTACTAACATTGATATGGGCTTTGTCAAATGTCTGTCTGTCCATGTCCACACTTATTTTTCAGTCCATCTGGGGAGAGACTTCGCCCTCTAAGAGACTGAAACACTTGCAGACTGCACCCTATCTGCCAATTTCAGAACCTGCATCAGTAGTATTTGCCTGACCATGGGCAGTGTCTCAAAGTAGCTCCAGGATTTGGGCTTTTCACATGCTGTGTCAGTCAGGAATCCCAACTGGGACCAAGCAAGCTCTAACTAAATTCTAGACTGTAATACTAAAAAGCTTTATTATAACTAGACCCTAAGTTAACTTGGTCTGCTCTGCACTTAACTCTAAAATGTGGCTCTGATACTTAATGGCACTAATTATGACTCAGCTTTTGTTTGAAGTGACTCAGGATGGGGAAAGTATTTGGCCATGCTCTGACAGACTTGAACTGGATTTGAGTTAAATACAGCCTTGTCACTAGCAAGATTTGCCCAGCTGAAGCTTTCAGAATATCTTCCAGTGAAATGGTGTGAATTCCTTAATGATTCAGACTGTGAGAAGTAAAAGTTTAACTCATGTGTGAGTCAGTGGAGACAAGCCTGGCTGTTTGTCTAGAAGACTTGCCTGGCTGTTACCTCTAAAGGCAGGACTGCACTGTAGTCCTGCAGCAATTCATCCTTAAATAATACATTCTGGGGGAGGTGGGGAGGTGTCTAAGCAGTAGCATTGCTTGTCAGATAAGCCTGGTGTACTGAGCAAGTACTAAGCCTCTCTTGAGAGTAGTAGTCTTGGAGCAGGATTCTTAAAAATAAAAATTTCATGATCTGCTAAGGGGTTAGGATATAGCCATAGTGTAGTTAATGAAACCAATGCAGTGAAGTCTAGCAACAAGCAGAGCTGCCTTTCTAAAGCAGATACTTCTGGTGTATCTTTGTTTTTACTCACCTGTACCTTAATTATTTCTTCCCTGACGCTTTTGTTTCTGCCTTTTATATGCTAAATATGGAATTTGATTTTTCTAAGCTGCACCTTCTGAATTCCTTTGCAGGTTGATGCAATAAAGGAAAAGGTGAAAGTTGATTCTTGTTTTCCATCTTTAAGTCTGGAGGACTAAGTCTAAGGATTCTGCATGAGTTTTTTTACTTTCCTATGTTTACTACACTGCTGCTACTGCTTTTTCCCCCCCCCAAACAAAATATCACTAAAGCATATGCAAATTGTTTAACTCTACAAGTAGCTAGTGCTGTAGGACCAAAGTAGATTTGTTTGCTACTAATAAGCTACTAGATCCTCAGGAAGGGCATACAGGTGGTCAGTTGGATCACAGTCAACCTGATATCAAAAGAATACACAAGTGCTACTATTTGACAGCCAATCTGACTGGAGGAACCCTCCTAACATATGAAATAATTATTTTGGACCACTGCCTCTGAGCCCTAAATCAATATGGCATTTACTATTTTAAGGACTGTGATCCAGTTCCTGATCTCTTGACCATTACTAACGTGTGCTGACAGTAGGCAGAGTAGCTACTAGCTGCTTCAGAAGAGACTTTTCCTTATTCAGGTGTCTAGTTCTCATGGTGCTAGTATAATCCACATGGTGCTTTAGTTCACACAGCAACTGAAAACTTCAGCTAATAGGCAAAGTCTGGTTCTCTTCCCTGTAGTAAATTTCTTGTAGTTGTGCAAAAACGACTGCCTTCCAAGCTCTTCAGCTTCATTAAACTTCTCTCGCTACCTCATTTAAAAAAAAAAAAAAAGCCAAATAAAAGGTAATGCTTATTGCTCTTCTGAGGCTACCCTAAGGCTTGCCTTTTGCTATGCAGTTTTGCCCTTTCCAAGGGCAGTCTCTAAGGTACCTGTCCATCTGCTTTGGTACAAATCCCACTGATTCTGCTTAGGCCAGAGGTCAGCCCCAGTGTGAGCTTTCTGTAAATGTGGTTGAGCAAAGGGTGAGCAAACTGACAAAGGGCTGGAAGATGGACTTCAATCCCAACTGCTTCTTGGTGGCCAGCTGTCTGTAATTACACCACTGGAACTCAAGGCTAACCTGACTAAAATGTGTAGTGTAAGGTCCTTAAGCAGCTAGTAAGTGAGGCAGTGAGAGAGAGTGTGTGTGAAAAAAGGTAATTGAACTGCAGTGTTTGCATAAACTAAGCATGTGTAGCAGTCATTGCAATCACATCCCACTGTTCCTGAAGCTACAAGGCATTGCTGTGGGCTGCGTGTGGTTTTTTTGGGGGGAGCCTGTATGGCAGTCATCTTCAGACCTCACTCTTGCTTCAGTACTTTTGCCTCTTTTTCATGCACACATAACACGATAACATTGAATGCATGTTACTTTTCCTCTGCAGCTTATTGCAGTCCCTGTGGAAAAGCCTTTAAAACAATTTTGCTACAAGGGTGTAGGGGACTGAAGCTGATGCTCAAGCAAGTGGTGTAAGAACCATCCTGCAGGCTGGTTTCGTTCAAACTTGCACTTGTTATTGTAAATATTTGTTTAGCTCTGAGGGGAGGCATCAAAACTGAGTCAAAAATGCACTAAATGTCCTGGGCTGGAGGCTTTCCAAGTGTGTGTAAAAGCCAAATGCCTCTGCTTAGTAGCAAACTACACGTTTTTCCTTGGATTGCATCTCTCAACTTCTGTGCTTCTGTGTTCAGTGTGTTGCTGTTTGAGTTCACACCAGTGCAGTTCTCAGCAAGGTGTCTGGAAAATGAGTCTTGAAGCACTGGCATACACTCCTGTGCACTTTGACAGCAGCAAGCCAGATCCTGGTGTCAGGCAACAACAACAAAAAAGGCTTGCTGGGAAAGCCCAGTGAATGAATGAACTCCTAGAGCTTGGGACTTGTGCCACTTCCTGGATTTATGCCTCTAAAGTTACAGCTGAACAGGTTTATGGAACATGTTGTAACTCGCAGCTAAATGGAGGAAAGCCATTAGAGCTGCCTGCCAGCATTTGCTGATGTAGCACATTTAAGCTGAAAAACTCTTCAACTGATGGATATTGGGTGTAGCTGAATAAATAATGCCAACCCTGTGTAAGTACAGGAAGCCTGTCTTCAAACTCCTTGAAGGACACAAAGGAAGCAAAAGATTAATCTGGTTTGTGAGTTGTCTTGGTGTTTTTTAAAAAGTAATTGGCATGATTGTCTCTGACTTCATCCTCAATCTTATCTCCCAGGTAAAAATATCAGTACCTAATTTTTGTGGTTTTAGTTTCAGGGCCTGCCTTAGCCTGTAGTAATGCTGAGTTTCCTTGGATCTGTTATTTTTTGAGCAATATTTCACTTCAGAATGAGTTCTCTTCTCTTGCCTTTCTGTAGGGGTGGGCTAACAGCACGATTCACACAGAGTGAAGCTGGCTAGGCTGGCCTTGGTTCTGTGGATTCAGCTCCAACACGCTGAGTATTTGTGGGTTTAGGCTGACTGCCACACAGTTCTAGAGTGGAAAAAAAAAAAAAAAGTCTTATACACATGCATTCTCTGCATTTGAACTTAAATTGCATGAGTGAATGGGTTTGGAAAGTGAAATCTTGAGGCTCAAGTGACATGTCGGATGCTATTGCAGTCTGCTGTATACAAACACCAGGTGACTTTGCCTCCATGTTGCATTCAGGGAAACTTCTCCAGGTCTGGGCATTATCTGAGCAATTGCTCCTCCACCAAAGGTCTCCAACTGACATCCTGCTAATTTTGTGCCCTAAGGCTGTTGGGTTTTAAAGCAGTTGGAGTAGCAGTGATTGATGAGCTTACTAATCACAAAGTAGCTCTAGTCCAGTGTGGGACCTTTCATACAAAGCTTCAGCCTGGAGAGAGCTTTCAAAGAAGTTCCACAAATCCCTCATTTAGGGATTTTTTTTCAGGAAACAGACAATTTTGACTGCACCAGTACCAACATTGCTACTTGAATTGATCTTAACTTGTAAATGATCTCCTTTTCTTGATGGGTGTTAACATACCACTAAGGCTTTTCCACTTCTCTGCCATGAGTAAGTGTCTCTTGCAGAGGAGTTTTTTTAATTGTTGGTCTCAATTCCAGGTGGATAAGCTGGATGCATCGGAGTCTTTGAGAAAGGAAGAGGAGCAAGCTACAGAAACACAACCTATTGTTTATGGTAATGTTTGTGTTGGTGTGTTATCAGTGTCACAACACTTTGCTTTAAAAAACAACACTTCTCTAGTCATGGTTTTTCCCAAGGAAGTCCTTGGAAATGGGAATGTTCTTCATGTGAAATCAAGTCTTGAGGGAACATGTTGCAAAATACCAGTAAAAAGCACAAGCCAAATGCTGCTGCTAAGATTGGATATGGGCTGTGGGATTGAAGATTCTCCTTACTCATACTCAGGGAATTCTTGCTAAACATACAAACATCTCCAGGGAGGCTGCAGGAGCAATACTGCCAGAACAATCTGTCCCGAGGAATAAAGATGAAACCTCTTCTGTCTTCCAGGTCAGCCACAGCTAATGTTGACAGCAGGACCCAGTGTGGCAGTTCCTCCACAAGCACCTTTTGGCTATGGCTACACTGCACCTCCCTACGGGCAGCCCCAGCCTGGCTTTGGGTACAGCATGTGAGAAGCAGCACAAGTCCCGTGCGGAGCTATCGATTTTCTTACTGAAACTCCACCGTCCCTCCCCGCTTTAACTCATAACAGGGAAAAGCAAGAGTTCAGCCTCGTGTTCTTGTAACCTTTATTTCATGAAGGACTGTTTGTTTTTGTTTTTTTTTCTAGCTCAAACGATTTGAATCACTTCTATTTTTTTTTTTTTTCACATTCCATGTCATTTAGACTTTACAGAAGGGGGAATAGTTTAAACAACTCTGTTCAAAGTGGGCTTTTGCAGGACTGCTTATTTACCATTAAGTCTGTTGTGAAGATTCTGATTTGCACTCTCTAGTGTTTAAACTCTAATATTGAATCTTAAGTTCATTGTATGTGAGCAGCTTACAGTATGTACTGTCTATTCTAAATGCATTTAAGTCTCACTGTATATTCGGGGAAAGCTAAAGCCAAGATCCTTGTATTTGACCTCACCAGACTGCTGACAAGAGACAACACTAATCAGCATATCCTACCCTGGTTGGATTGCATAGCTCTAAAAATTTTAAAATGCGTACAGACAACCTTTGCCTGACTTAAAATGAGTAAAAGTTTTGGGTTTCTCTTTTTTCTTTTTTTTTTTTCCTTTTTTTTTTTTTTTCCCCTTAACCTATGCAGGTTTTTCCAGTTATGCATATAGAAACTGCTAGTGTCTTTTTGCTCACTCCATATGTAACAGATGACCTTATGTTGTGCTGTATCCTGTGCTTTTGTGGGACATTCCATTCAGGAACAGAGCACCATGATTCCAATCTGTGTATTTACTAACCCTGCCCTGAGGTTTGTGTATGTTGGATATTGTGGTGTTTTAGATCACTGTTTTTGAGTGTACAGAAGAGAGAATTCAAGCATATTGCTGTTCAGTTTTGTTTGTGCAATTTGAAATTACTCAACTTAAAAAAAAAAAAAATAAATTACTGGACTGTGGACATGCTGCATAGTGGTAGCTTCACTTTACTGTCTTCAAAAAGGACCTTTGAACTCAAACCAAGTATTACAGTGCTAGGGGTGTGGGCCACAAGAGGGTGTGTGAGGAGCCAGTGGGAGAGCAGCAATGGGAGACCATTTAGTGGTGTCTTGCACTGAGGGGGCAAAACAAGGAGATGTGTAATGCTTTTTCTAGAGAGAGATTATGGCAGAAGAAAAAAAAAAAATAGCACTTTTTTTAAAGAGTTGGCTGCACTGTGGTCAACTACAGCATATTTGACCAGATGATACATTAGGATTGTAGTAGGGTGTGTCAGTTAAATCGAGATCATGTTCTAGGTATGTAAGTTGCCTTAAATATATTTAGCTTCAAATAAAATGGACTTAAATGTTTCTCTATGAATACTGTCATATTTGAGTGTAGTTTCTCTATGAAAATTGTATTGGAATGTCATGAATATTGCCACACTTGTCCAGATGCCTG
Organism: Phaethornis superciliosus; assembly: GCA_023637945.1. NCBI lineage: Eukaryota > Metazoa > Chordata > Aves > Apodiformes > Trochilidae > Phaethornis > Phaethornis superciliosus. The sequence goes on along the minus strand of JAJQWJ010000023.1, from coordinate 2,776,222 downwards.
ATAGCTGTAGAAGTTTCTCTCCCCTCCCCAGGAGGTGTCCTCAGGGCTGGTTCCAGCTCTGTCCTGCTCCCTCCAGTGACCTCCTCAGCTGCTCTGGGGGTTCCTGTCACTGAGCACTGCAGGTGTGAGGGTGGGTGACAGCATCAGGGGAGGGCCTGAACCTGACACAGGCTGTAGGTCTTTGTTCAGGAGCATGGGGTCAGTCTTTGGAAAGTGTTATGCCTGAAATCAGAGGCGTGGTGTAAAAATTCTCCAATCTGTGTTGACTACAACTTGCATTTCAACCCCTCTGAGTCTGCAATGAGAGAAAAAAGCCTCTTAGAGCTGCTTTACTGGGCTGGGCTGCAAAGCCTGTTGAGCTACAAGTGATTGTACCAGTTACTCAGACTGCCCCAGCAGGAACTTGGCTACAGCTACACCCAGCTCTGTGGGCAGTTTTTAACTGCTTCAGCTGTTCATCTTTTCTGATTTAAAGAATGTATTTTAAAAAAAATAAACACAACAAACCTGTTGTGTCTGTAAGGCAGAGGGGAGTACCTGCCACACAAGCCATTGACTTTACTAATGGGTTCCATTCAAGCAGTAAACCAAAATGAAAAATCCTCAATTAATTGCACAAGTTCTTTCTTAGGGGTAGTAAATTCCTGCCAGCTCTACTCTCTCACCTTTCACTCAGCATTTTCTTCCCCACTTCAGAACACAATACAGAAGCCAGAGAAACTCATGATTTGCAAATCCAAATCTCTTACAAAAAATGGTTATTTTATTTATGCTAAGAGAACACAACACAATAAAAATATCTTCAAACTTAGCTTTTCTCCCTTCAGCACTGACCCACACCAGCCTATTCACATTCCTTTGGTCCCTGCTTTTTTTTAGAAGAGTTTCAGGTGACCAGAAACTTTATCTACTACATCAGCTGGTCCCGGTCCAATCCCAAGGACTGTTTGGGATCCTGGAGCTATCTGAGTACGCCCTGCATCTTGGATCAAGCTCACAGTCAGTCCCAGATGTTTTGCCTCAGCCAGGAGCTGGAGCAGAGCCTCTTCATCCGGAGCTTTGAGGACAACTTTGGGTTGCCCACAGTATTCCCACTGTTTCAGGAGATCCGGATTTCTTCTCTGAAGCTGCTTGTAGGCAGAAACAGCCGCGTGGGAACACTGTGCTGCTACTTTCCCCTTCCCCATCTTCAGATCGGTACGGACAATCAGCACCATCTTAAACTCGCCGGATTCCCCCATCACCTCCGCTCCCTTCCCGGGCTGTCCCAGGAGCTTCCCGCGGATCCCCCATCCCAGGCAGACCCCGCAGGCAACTCCCGCCATGATGCTGAGGAGCCCGGGCTTGAGGAGCTCATCCATGAGGGCTTTTTGGGGAGATTTGGCTGCGAAAAAGAGGAGGGAGGGGGAAAAAAAGCAAATTACAGCTTGTAGGGGTGCTCCTGGTGCTTTGGGATAATTAAAAAAATTAGAATCCCAGACTAGGTTGGGATGGAAAAGGATTAAAGGTAATGATTGTCCAACTCTCCTGCTGAGGAGACATCCATCTCCATGATTCCAGAGCCACCTCCCGCGCCGTTTCCCGCTGCCCCGGGAGCGGTTTTGGCACCGCCAGCACCGGTGAGGGTGCGGAACCGGCCCGTAACGGCGGGCGGCGGATGATAAAAAAAAAAAAACCAACCTCGCGAATTACCAGAAAGTGACCCCCAGAAGCGGTGAACCGGCGGCTGAGTTCACCCTGAGAACCCAAATGTCACCGGGGGGTTCGGTGCCGGCAGGAAGTGAGGCGGAACAGCGGCCCCGCACACCGGCGGGAAACGACGGCACCGGGCGACTCTGAACCCCAGGGGAGAAAGCAACAAAACCCCGGGGTGGGGCAGGGCAGAGGGAACCGAACCGAACCCACCCGAACCCGGGTCCCGAACCCTCAAGGGGCGGCCCCGCCCGCACCGCTCACCTGCCGCGCGCCCACCGCACCGCCTGCGCCGTCGCGCGGAGATGACGCCAAAGGGCGGGAGGAGGGGGGGATGGCGGCGCGCGGGAAGTGGCGCGCGCCGGTGGGCGGGAAGAGGCGGAGCTGCCCCCTTCTCCCCCCCCTCCCCCTTTCCCTCCTCATCCGCCCCTCAGCTCCAGGTTGGTCCCGGCCCAGCGGCAGCCGCCGGCGCGGAGCGCGGTGAGTGCGGGACGGAACGGGACGGGCCCGGCCGAAGGAACGGGTTGGGGTTCGGCTGCCGCAGGGGCTTCCCCGGAGAGCGGGGCGGGGGGCGAGTTCCGCACCTTCATCTCCTCAGCCGGCTCTGTTCTCCTCCCCCCTCCCCCCCTTAGCTGCTTCTTTCCCCCACTCACCTCAGCCGCCGCTCCCTCTCCCTCAGCCTCCCCTCAGCCGCTTCTCTCCCCCCCCTCAATTTTTTCTCTCCCCCTCCCTCAATTTTTTTCTCTCCCTCTCCCTCAATTTTTTTCTCTTCCCCCCCCTCAATTTTTTCTCTCCCCCTCCCTCAATTTTTTCTCTCCCCCTCCCTCAATTTTTTCTCTCCCCCTCCCTCAATTTTTTCTCTCCCCCTCCCTCAATTTTTTCTCTCCCCCCCCTCAATTTTTTTCTCTCCCCTCCCCTCAATTTTTTTCTCTCCCCCTCCCTCAATTTTTTCTCTCCCCCTCCCTCAATTTTTTTCTCTCCCCCCCTTCAATTTTTTCTCTCCCCCCCCCCCCTCAGCCGCCTCGGGCCGGGGTCTCGCGCCCCCATCCCGTCTCCATGGTGACAGCGCGGGGGGCGGGCAGGCCCAGCTCGGTGTGGGCAGGCGAGGAGGCTGTCGGGTGTGTGTGTGTGTAGGTGTGTGTGTGTGTTGGGTGTGTGTGTATGTATGTGTGTGTGTGTGTGTGTCCCGGGGCACCGTGACCCATCCAGGGCCCGGGCAGTGTTATGCAAGTCCGGGGGTGCCGGGAGAGGCCCGCGGGGCAAAGCGGGAGGCGGCCGAGTGTGGGAAGGGTGAAGGCCGTGAGGGGAAGGAGCCGTCCCCGGGACCGAGATCCTCGCCTCGGTTCAGCGCTGTGAGAATTCCCACATCTGCTCTGCTCAGGCCGGAGAAAAACCCCGGAGCCGTGCGGTAGAAGCGGCCCGAGGGCGGCTGAGACAGTGAGAAATTCATTTTTCCAGCTGTGGGGAGTTGGATGCCGAGGGTCCTGGTCTGGTTCTGCTGTAGGAATGTGTTGTGCTGCCCATGCTGGGTTGCTGACAGCGTCCTCTGCCCTCCTGGCTGCTGGAGGCTGTGCCTTGTCCTGTGAGCCCGGGTGGCTGGGCCCACATCTATGAAGACCCTTAATGTCTCCTGTCTGTTGGCTGCAGTGATGCAGCTAAGTGTGTGTGTGTGTTGGTTTTTAGTCCTCTGTCCAACGGCATCGAGTGATTACAGAAGGTAATCAAGCAGTGAGATTCCCACTTTACCTCACAGATGTTTGTCAAGTCATTTAGGTGACCTGAGAGAAGGGGTAATAAGTTTGATAGTAGCTGTTTTACTCCCACGTGCTGTGAATCCGGGTTATCCCCTTTGAACTGCACGGGTGACATTTCTTCAGGTTTCTCTCATGTCCTTGTTTTCCCTGCTATGTGCTTACCAACAAGTGGGTATCCTGGTTTAGTTAATGATAATAATATGGGTTGGATGTTCTGAGGTGGAGAGAGTGTGATATTACTGTTTCATGCCTTGGAGCATATGAATTCTCTTTGACCAGTGGCTTTTGGTGCAGGTTTTGCTGTTAGGACTTCAGCTCTTCTGAGTTTATTTCACCCCACTTACAGCCAGGTGGGTCACTCAGGGTTTTTTGTGCTCTCTATCATCTTTTCTTATAGCAGAACAAATAAGCTCTTCTTTATGCATTTATTTACCTATTGAAATGACCTTCTCTAGGTCAAGTTTCTTTCAATCCATTCTCTGCAGCATGGGACTTTTCAGTATCCCATATTGGTCACAAGCAACAGCTGCAATCATTTCTTCATCCCATGTTTTCAGGTGGAAAAAAAAACAAAAAAACAAAAAAACAACAAACCCAAACACACTTGCAATTGTGCAATGGAAGGTGAGAGCTACTTATTAATTTGAGCTAAGATGCTTGCCCTGCCTCACAGCTGAAATCAATGGTACTTGTAATTTATGTGGGATTGGTCAGGAGGGGATTTGGTAACTTTTAAGTGGGTGTTAAGTAGCCATGGGGAAGGTGAGTGATTTGGAAGCCAGGCTGCATTATTCCCACCTTAAAGCTTTGTTCCTGTGGTTGTCTTTGAATATCTTCTGGATGTCATGAATCTTTCTGGCTACATCTTATGAATGCCTCTCCTCAGAATGTCCTGTGTTGTTAGTGCATGTGTTGAGAGCTCTTGTTTCTTGACAAGCTTTGATTTTAAAACAAAAAACTCCTTGCTCGTGATGTACTGTAGGAGGAGGGTGTTTTTTCTGGTGCACTACTGCTGGCAAACACTGTCATCTGCAGGTTAGAACTTTAACTCCTGTTACTTGTGGGGAATCGTGAGTTGGGTGGACTTTGCCATTCCATGAGAACAAAGAGAATGGCCTTGAAGCTGTTGCAACACTGAGCTTTTTGGGAGACAAGGCTCAGAATTATCCTGGCATCCCCCCCTCTATGGGCAGTGTGATTGAACAGCCATAGGGTAACCTCTAACTGAATTGGTTGTGGCTAGACTGTTAATGAGTGAAAAGCAGAAGTGGTTGTCTCAGGAGCATGTTTCAGTTACTGGTTGTTTTAGGGGGGTTGTTAGGTACTTTTCTTCATTGCCATTCATCTCTGCTGTCATCATCCTCCTCTTAGGACAGAAGCACCCTGAATATAATGCCAGGTTCAAGCATCTTCCTATGGGGGAATCTGTCTCCCAGCACTTACAAGACTGGATAAAGGCAAAGTTGCTGCCAAATCTGCACTCTCCAACACTGCTGGAGGGGTCAGAGGTGGTGATTCTTAAGGCTATGTTAATACTCCTCTTTTTGTGCTTTCCTAGTCAAATTTTAGCAGCCCTATATATATATATATATAATTTATTTATTTATTTATTCTTGTGCAGGAAGTGTTATCACCTTTCCTCTGTGACCTTTCTTTCCTCTGTGCCTTTTTGGAAGCACAGGGGAGAGCTTGGCTGCCACCTTCTGAAGGCAGAATGCAGCCTGAGGGCTTCAAACATCTTGGCAGAGAGCAGAAGCCTGGATTTCTGTGTAGCCCCCTGGAGCTGAGGATGTGAAAGGTCCAGTGTCTGCTTAAGCACCTTAATATTAAGTTATGCTCTTTTTTTTTTTTTTTTCCTATGACCCTTCCACAGTGTGCAGTGTGTTGTCATGCTGCCTTCCACAGCTGAGCTGGGGGTAGCACAACAGTTATTTCAGTTTCTTTTATTTAAATCTCTTGTTGTTTTGTTGTTGGTTTTTTTTTAATTTCTGCAAGAGATCACCATAAAGGCCTGAATAATGTGAATTTTGGCTTTCCTACCATCTTCCATCCCTTTTCATTTATATATTGTATAGTGACTCTACTGATTCTACTGCTGGATCTACCCAGCCATCAATATTCCTGTTTCACCAAGGAAAATCCACCAGAGAGAAGAGTTTAATATATGTGGCCTTAACAGCAGTACCAGAACTTTTAGTAACCCCAGAATAAAATGTACAACATCCCTGAAACTTGTAGTGCAACAGTATTAAATCATTCTTTCCTAAAAGATGTCCCAAAGTAATTTTGGAAAAACAGAAATGTTACCTCTAAATTGTAAGATGACTTTATTTGAAATGCTGTTTGGCTAGGAATTGGAAATTAGGTCTGGTGTACAGAGGCTTAACCCACAAAATGGAAATCTGTGGTCTTTACTGAATTACTTTTCCTTTGAGAGGTTACACTATTTTAGTTAGAAAAAGATTTTTAGGATGGGAGTAAATGCACTGGTATCAAAGTAACCCATTATAGCAAAATCTACGGAGATTTTGAACACCTTTCAGCTGTGCCCTAATTTATTTTAATTGAGTGCTTCCCATGAGTGTTAAAGGACTGGAAAAAAAAAATTCTTTTTCTATGTTCTATCATCTTTAGGAAAGTTATTAACCTTCACGTTGGGGACTGTGTCAGTTTTGTATCACATGATGAACAGTATTATCTTGCTCTGTAGGGACAGAAGGTTTGGAGGAGCAGTCACTTTGGTCTTGCATGTCTGCAGAGCTTGGGACGTGGTTGTCTGTTCCACAGGCTTCAGCTACAGCAGAAGTAGAGAAGAGTGACATAGTTGTGCAGAGCTGAAAGGGTATGTAATGTTTCAGACTGATCCCATCCTTTACCTACCTGTGTTCCCGTGCCTGGCAGTCTCAGGCTTCTGAGGGAAAGTGCTCTCCAAGCTGTTACTGTGCCAAGAAACTGTTAATCTATTCCCTGTGTAAGCTGTTGCCTCTGTAGAGCTTTTGGGGACTGAAACAACACCGTTACAGGTGTGTAACAATCTGTATACACACCTGAGAAAGTCTGGGTTTTAATCTGTTGTTCTCTTCGTTGGGCTGAAGAATAGTGATGTAGGTAAAGAAGTGCTTATCAGAAAAGCTGAGGAGCAAACAGCAGCAGAATACCAGCAGAGTTTGGAGCATTTGGCTTCGTCTGCAAGTGATGAAAATGGTGGGGTTGGTAAGGATGTAGGGAGCAAACATCAGCAAAACTGAGCTATAAATCTGGTTGTAGCAGCTCTGTAACAAGCAACTTTGATGGAGATGAGGGTCCCAGGGTCTCTTTGAGTAAGGAGTGTTAAGACTTAGCAGTTCAAACAATGTCTGGGAAAGCAGTGATCATTAGAATAGGTTAATAACATTCTTCTTCCAGAAGGTTGGAAAGGAGTCCTCAAAAAAACCTTAGTACAGAATGTGAGTCCACACTCTGCTCCTCCAAGCACCCAACTGCCTTGCCTTCAACTGTTTCTTTTTACATAAGTGTGCCTAATACTTGGGTGCTTCAGAAAGAAGAGACTTTTGTCTTTTTCTCTGATTACCCAGTGCAGAGATTGCAGGTCCTAATGTTTTTATGTGTTCATGCTCTAATAGATTGTTTTGCTTTGTCTGGCTTGGCTGTGAAGTGCCAGTCACAGTTGCCATAAGCCCTTTTTGTTGACCAATTTACATCTCCAACCAGCTATAATTGTCTCTTTATACTTTACATTATGGATTGCACTAAAGCTGAATAGTGAATTGTGGGCTATTTGTTCAGCCCAGAACAAAGGAGTTCTTGTGTGAGCACAGCTCTAACAGATGACCTAAGCCACTCTGATACAAAAACTGTTCAAAGTTGTTTTTTCTCACTCTTTTAAATAGTTTATTTTTATGTTTGCTGGTAACTAGTCAATGTATTAGGCAATTTAGTTTTTTGTTTTTAACTATGGACTCCACGTCTTTTTCAGCATTCATAAGAAGAGAAGTTCTGTTTAGCAGATGGCATTTCATTTCCTGTGGTGAACTCTCATGGATTTGGTGTAGGCTTTGGGGATGTGGACTTGGGTAATGAAGGGTAACTCCATTTTTGGGTCAGACTCCCACTCTGATTAATCTCCATGGGGAGACATAAGTGCAGGGCTAGTGATTGTAATAGGCATCAAACAGATCAGAGAGCTGAGCTTTTCTGGATGCACAGCTTCCAGTTCTTTATGCTAAGATGCTTTAAGAATAATGAGATTTGATAAACAAAAATATTTTTTCTGAAACTGGTAAGGCTTTCTGAACTTGCCATGTAATGGGCATCAACTCTCCCAGTCAACTGTATCCTTAAATTCAAGTTTTTAGAGCTGTTCTGCAGAATGGGTGTACTTTAGGACCTTCTTAACAAGTATTGACCCTACAGAAGTGTGCAAGGGGATTATTGATCTGCTTTGCTGTGAATGTTGACTCCTGTACTTGAGGTAGCATTATGCAAAACTAATCCCGGATTAGTGCCTTCCCAAGCAGGCAGGCTAAACCAGGCTCTGATAGTTAAGCTTGTGAAAGCTGTAATATGTGTGTAAGAACACACCTGAGATCCTTGGAGACTGACGATTTATTTTGGTGCCAGTAAGATGTTTTTGATGGATTGCAGTGGAATTCAGCTCCTGGAGAAGGGAGTGTTGTGCACAGCCTAGATTTCAGCATCAAATGTGGACAGCAGTTTGTATCACAGGGAATAAACTTTTTTGAAATGTATTTAGCCTGACAGCAGAGACCAAACCAACTGAGATTTCAGTCTGGAAGGCAGGATCTATACAAGGTAGATAGATGATTTTCAAAATTAGGAACTTGTGGCTTCCATTTAAGTTTGTTTTTTGCTTTGTGTTGTTTTAATGTTTGTTATATTTAAGCCAACAAAGTGTGACTGAAGTTCCCTAAATCAATTTTTTTTAGCATGACTGTGTGCAGAACAGCTCTGATGGCTTTTGCTTCCTGAACATTTTTGTGCACATCAGACTTTCTAACTGTGGAGGCCAAATTTAAATATTTCCCTCCATACTTTGAGCTTTCAGGGTCTAAATGTGTGCATAGCTGTATAAGTTTATATTGTATATTTAGACAAATATGCATTTATATATATCAAATAAGAGCACCATGAGCAAGTGCAGCCAGTAGAAACAAAACACTCTGCCACCTACAGGGACATAATGTCCTAATGAAATTAGGAGGTGGGTTAGCATTTGATCCTTGTATCACTGTAGCAACTGGCCAGTTATCCTCCTGACTACGGGTGTAGGAGGAGGTTCACGTTTCTGGGCAGTTCAGAGCAAACCTTCAGTTGCTGTTAGCTGCAGAATGATGCTGTAGAGCTCTTACTGCAGCAGCTCAGGCCTCTGTCCTTGGCTGACCGTGGAGCCCTTCAGCATTTTACAGAAGAAAACTTCTGCAAGGCTGTTTTATTTGTTTTCTTGGTGGTTTGGGTATTCTGGGGCCCAGGTTTCAATGAATAAAACCTGTAACATGCTGAAGGTGAGTTTGTGCTTCTTTAACAGGATAGATTTCTTGTTCTGTGCATTTTAAGGTGTTGGAGGAAGGATTCCTTCTTGAGACTTGGATGGCTTTGACTCCTGGTTTTTAAGTAAAACTCCTTTTTAATAATCACATCATAGCTAACAATTTTATCTGTATTGCAAGTAATGCATAAGGATTGTACCTGTCTAAAACTGACTTGTGAAACCCTGTAAATATTAAACATAGTATCTGAAATCTTCTAACATGTTATTTTTTAAAAATTGGCAAAATTATTGCAATCTGAATCAAAGGAGCAATAATCATTCCTCTTTACCAAACCTGAGCTACTGCTTGGCCTATCTAACATAAGCCTAACATAAATCAAAAGGGAAGTATTTTTTCTGTAAAACTTGAATTTCCACTAGACAATTTTATATAAGCTGTCATTTTAACATCACACAACTTTTCTTTCCAACAAAAGCACCATAGCAGAAACTGTAAATTGTGTAATTGTGTTTGCTTTCAGGGAGAAATGCAATGTAAATAAGATGCTTTAGCATTTTGGGACTCTTTGGAGTCAGCATTGCATTGGAACTGTCAGCTCCTCAGGTTGGATTGTTTGTTTGGCTTTTTCAAGAAGAAAAGGAGCTCTTACAACATTTTGATTTATGCTGGCTTCCAGTTATTCCACTATTTACTCTCCTTTTTAGGGCTGATCTCACTCAAGGGAGGCTGAAGTAGCAGACAGAATGTACACTCTTCAGAAAAGCTTTCCATCCAAGAGCTCCTTTGCACTGAAGAGTTCACCTTTTCAGAGAAATTAGCCTGTGCAAAATGAAACATGTGGTTCTGTTATCTGAGATTTGCCTTGCTGAGGGCTGTGTTTTTAGGCTGGGAGGTTTTAGAGGTCTTTTTGCATGGAAGCTTAGTGCCAGAATAAATGCTTTCTAATATGAGAATCAAAACTTAAGTGTTTAGAAGAAGAATAGTTTGCATGAAGCTCTGCTGCTTTGGGACCTCAAACAGTGAGCTGATCAGTAGAAGGGATTGTGTGGCAACCTTTTGTTTGTTCAGTTGTTAAAAGTGAGGGAGTTTTGTCATTTAAGTGAAAAATTTAGATTTATGTAGGTGGAAATGTTTTAATCTTTGTCACTGTGGGAAGTGAATCACTTTCTCCTTTTTAATGGTGTGATGTGTGATAACTGTGATTTGGGAAACTGTTTGCCTGTATCCTTTGACTGTGGAGTAAATGGAGTCTTTCCTAACCAGAAATGGGGAGACATCATGCTTTTTGGTTTTGTTCTGTTCTTAGATCCCCAGACGTGACTGATCTATGAAATGGCAGAGAATGGAACAGATTGTGACCAGAGACGCCTGGGAATGAGCAAAGAGCAGCACAATGGGAACTTCACAGGTAAGGAGAAGCAGCTTGGCATGGAAAATGGCCAGCACAGAACTCCAAAGGAAATTTGTGTTGGAGCATTTTATGCCCAGATAACATAAAGGACCTCAGTTCTTGAATCCATTTTGGTAAGTTCAGTCACCTCTAAATCTGAAGTCCAAAGGTTTTATGTGTTGTAAAGCCACAGCATAGTGTATATAGTGTCTTCCCATTATCTCTCCTTTTCTTTTTCCTCTTCTGAACTACAGAATAAGTTCTTACTCAGAACAAATTCTTACTCTGTTGCTGCTAAGTCTGTGAGCCCTCTAAAGCTGACTTGGGTACCAACAGGGGCTGCAACAGGACCAAGTGAAAAAACTAAAGCATGTTGGCAAGTATGTGTCTGTAGAAGTCGGGCCATACAGCCCCACCCTTTGGCACTGGAAAGTTAGTACTTGGTAATGAAAGTCAGTTTTACTCTGGGAGAAATCCAGTTATTAGTCTCCCAGTTTCTAGTTTTTCTGTTGCCATTTAGCTTCATTATAATTTATCCATTTTGATTATAAATTATCAATAAGGCAGAGAGCTAATTCCTGCCTTGCCTCTGTTTTCCCTACAGGTATGTTTGAAGCAGGCTTGGGTGAAAGTTTAGGACTTGTGAAAAGTAACCTGAGAAGCTTTCATGCAGAGCCTTGAGTCACTGAATTATCTGTGTTGTGTAGCAGAGCAATGAGAATCATTTCAGTTTGTTTCCTGTCAATGTTGAATGTCTGGTTCCATATTTGAGTTTTGTAACCAAGTGATTTCTTAAGTTGTGTACAGCCTTGCACCATTGTCTTTGGTGACCTTTACTAAACACAGAGGCATAAAAAAACAAGGTTGAAGCATTTTTGTTAGACATGAAGTGAAAAAAACCCTAGAGAATAGAAATTCTTGATGGAATGAAGGCAGCAGGATTTCAAGAGGAGCTGTCTGTGTGTATGGAACAAAGCAAAGGCTTTTATTGAAATCACTCTGTAACTCTGGGGGAATGTGGATGCCATCCAGTATTTGTCATCGTAGAATTTCTGTTTTTTCATCTGAAGCAGCTGATTTTTTACAGCTAAAGAATACAAAATTCCACGGGCTATGTAACTAATGAGGTATGGAATTTCTCTGTCAATGTTAGCATCTGATAAAGCAGCATGTTTCAATTACTGGAATAATACAGCTTGAGTTAGTGTGCTGGACGTGCCAAAGATTGATATTGTAAATGCAACAGCTTTTGACAAATCTAAAATTTATTAATATTATTGTGGTATATAAAACAGCATACATATGTTTTGTCTTTGTGGAGTAAGCAGTGTTTAAACAAGTTCAGTGTCTGGATACAAGAGTTATTTTTGTTTGTTTTTTCCATTGTTTTGTGTTCCTTTTTTTTTTTTTTATCTTATTTTGGAATTCATTTTACTTGAAAGCTTAAAAATTATTACCACTCATTAGCTTGACAGCCTTTGGACACACCACTCTCATCCAAAAAAATAGGCATGGTTTTTGTTAACCTTGACTTTTGTAAATGCAAAATAGCACAGTTACTGGAAGAACCTTTCTCCTCTACTTGTATGGGAGAGTGCAGTGAGTGGTGTTACCCTAACGTGGAGCTGTGCTGTACAAGCAAATCACTGCAGTTAAGTTGACCAAATTTATTGGACTAGATGTCCTTAAGAGGTCCCTCCCAACCCAAATCATTCTATGTTTTTATGATTCTGGTGTGTCAGGCTGGTGAAAGGCTGTAGTATAAATGCAGATCCTTTTCATGGGGGCATCTCCTGTCTGCTGGGCTCATTTTGGAGAAGCTGAAGAGCTTGGCCAGGCTTAGCACTGCCTGAGGATCCCCACTGGGGGGGTTGATGCTCCTACTCAGTTACACGGTGACTGAAGTGTATAAAGAGCACACGTAATTCAATCTGGTTTGTTTGGAGATGGCTGAGAATAGCTTTGGAAGAGAACCAAATGCCAAAAGTTCAGAGTGAAATGTGGTCTCTGGAGAGTCATGTTTGATCCTCATACATTAGCTGATTTGTAACTGGTAGTGCAGTGCCTTGCCTAAAGGCTTACACATACATCAGACTTGTTGCACTTTCTGCTTATTAGATTCTTGAGTGGTTGCTCAGCTACACAGAGGAAAAAAGTCACCTGATTCCTGCTGCCCTTGGAGCAGATGCTTTGAGATGAATAGAAATATGACCAGGAGCTCACATGAGCTGTCTTATGAAGGCAAAAAAAAAAAATCAATTTCTTTTTGGCTGGGCTAGAGTCTGGATTATCAGCCTGTGTTTTTTATTTTTCTGTTGGTTTTCATTTGCAGAGTCCTCTTTGAGTGAACGGAAGCGAAGGGACCGAGAAGAGAGGTTGAACATTGTCCTGTGGAAACAGCCACGTGTTACCTTGCAGTATTTTCTCCTGGAAACCCTAATAAACTTGAAGGAATGGACCATAAAGTAAAGATCATTTCTTTAACTTCTGCTAAGCATTCTGGGGAAACCCATGCTCTGATTCAGTAGGTCATTCTGACATCTCCCTTTCCCTGATGATTCACAACTTTAAAATTCTTCTTTCAGAAAACAAATTTCTTTTTAAACCTTAAAGGCGGCTACTGGAACATAACACACTTCTAGCTGTGTACCCAAACCTTCTTTTTAGAATGACAGAAGTGTGAATACAGTGAGGAAGTGCAGCCATTCAGTGGAAGAAAATTGCAAGCTTCCTTTCTGAAGAGTTGAATATTTCAGTTTGAAGGAGGGTGTGCAGTGTTTAGGGATCCTTAAGGCATGAGATATTGTACTTATGCCTGCAGTGTTATGTGCTGATCTAATAATGTATGTGTTAATATCTCTGGTCTTCAAATAGCTCAACCAGGGCAGGGTCCAGGGGTATGTGGAACCTTCAGTGATGTTTATGACAAGCAAAATGTACTTTGAATAAAAGAATAAAAAGGGGACTTAGCTTGTAAGCTATGTGGTCCCTTTCACAGCAGGAAATTATTTATTAAAGCACTTTCCCTAAGCATTATTTACCTATGGAAAAAATGGCTTTTATTCTAGTCAGAAAATTTGTGAGTTGCAGTCCTAACATTCTCTTCTCATGCTGAAGTGCATGGCTATTCCCCAACATTTCAGGCTTGGGAGGGCTTAGGATATCAAAAATAAAAAACGTGAGTAAAATTGGCAACTGAAAAAAACAATAGTAGCAGCTATCCTAGTGCTTGTGTTGGTAATTGGAATCTCTTGTGTTTGGGATTGAGCTGACAGTCATTTTCCCAGTCAGAAGACAGGATCTGTATCACCTTGGGTGGTTCCAGCTGTTGTATTGCTCCTCTGCAGGGTGAGCTGAGGTTGTGCTGTGTTCCTGACCCCTCTGGGCTGGCCTTGAGGTGCCGATGTGTGAGATCTGTTGAGAGGAACTCCTGTTTTCCATTTTGCTCTTCTGAAATGATTTGTATGAAAAATACCAGTTTTATGTAGTGTAGTATCTTCACAGAAAATAACATGTGACTATTATAAGCTATGAAGTTGAGACCTCAGATTGCCTCTTAATGATATCCTGTGTTCTGCTTGAGTAAATTGTGATTTAAATGATAACAATCAATTGAAAATCCAGTTCTTGTTCTAATATAAGCAGCTCAAAATATTTTAAATTGAAAGGGAAGGTGGAGTGACACTTTTCAGCTTGCTCAGTATGAAACATTGGTGACTGTTTTCCTGTATGATGTCTCATATTTCTGTCTTTTTTCTGCCTAGCTAAATGGAGGTTTTATTCACAGTTTGCTGTTTCATGTCTGACATCTTTAAGTGATGCTAGAACTTGGGGGTTTTTTTTATATCAAGTAGTGCTCCCCAGAAAATACTAAATCTATTTGCTTAATCTACTATGTTTTGCTACATACACATCAAGTACAACATGTATATAAAGCTAAATAGGCTCAGAAGTAATTTATTATCAGATTACTTAGGAAAATTACACTTTTCTTCCATTGCTGTAGTAGCTTCTTAATGTTTCCTGCATTGCACTTTGCTCAGCCATGGATGTTGTTGATGGTCCTGTGTTTGGGACCTTCTTGGCTGCAGAAGCTGCATGTTGTTCTCAGATTGTATTTGTTTTCAGACAGTTACTTTGTTTTTGTTGTTTTGGTCTTTTGGTTTTGTTTGTTTTTTTTTTAATAAAGAAAAAGGCATGTCTGAGCTTTGATCTCACATTACAGTGAAACAGAGATTTTCCTATAAAGAATAAAAGCTCCCCAGATATTTTCTTGGGAGGTTTATGCTTTTATAAGGACAGTTTTTCAGCTGCCATTGTTCCTGCTGACCACATCTATGCAAACCCAGTCTATAGGGGAAACTGAAGTGATTTTGCAGTGCATGCTGGATAATTAAAAAACCCTGATTTAATTGCCATTTTTCTTTTAAGATTGTGGCATCGGCGAAGTATCTTGGTGTCTTTTGTGCTGATGCTTGCAGTGCTCACAGCTGCCTATTACATTGAAGGAGCACATCAACAGGTATGAGGTTTTCAAGTTAACTTTCCTTGGTGACTAATCCTTCCTGTGCTGAAGTAGATGGAATGGGGAATGGGGGTCTCCCTGAAATTGTGATGTATCTTTTGAACTCTTCCTCACTAGGGATATTTCTTTCTCATGCCATGCCTCCTCTTTTGTTTGTGGATGACTTTGTTTTTTTAGAGATGTGGAACAATCAGCTGTATGTTTCATCTTCTGTAGGTGTTCCCCTTCTTGTCCATTCCTGAATAAGCACACCTCCAAAGCTCCAGCACTCCTTCACATCTGCTGTTAGCAAGCTTTTAATAGTGGTGTGAGCTCTTGAGATGCAATGCTCAACTGAGTCATGATAGAACTGCACGATTCCTGAGAAATATTTCTTCTGCAATGGAAAGGTCTCCTGACCCCTGTCCCATGCTAGATAAGTTTATACCTACACATAAAATGGTTTCATGGTTTGAATCTGATTCTTTAATGCTTCTTATACCCTCAGTCTTTTAAAGTGGTTGTTTTAAAATATTTTTGTGCTTTGCCGTATATGAAGACTGATGCTTTTGCATCCTTTCAGGTGTAAGCCATAGCTTCAGCATAAGGTGATGATGTTGTCTACACCTTTCCCCTCTCAATTTCTTCTGAGAGTTTCAGATTTTCCCTGAGGGCAGGCAGCCCTTTCAAACACTGCAGAGCATTTCTTTGTGCAGCTGAATGGTTTTACTGCTCTGACCCTGGAATCAGCAGGTTCCCAGTTTCAGAGAACTTTCTTACTGCTATGGTGTGTCACTGGCTGCCTGAGGGACAAGCAGGTCTGGCACAGGAGTCCTGGCTTCCCAGGACTTCCCAGATGCAGTGAAAGGAGTTCCTTCAGCTCATCATATTCTTACAGACTCAGTCCTTGAGACCAAAGCACTGAGGACAGGTTGGTAGGTGGTAAGTGGGTGGGCAGTTTCTGGTAATCACACACCTGAGACGTTAAAAGCTGCCCCGGTTGGTGGCCCGGGCAGCTGCTTGATCCACTCGCCATTTGCCACTAGATGGCTCTGACAAACTGGTGTTGAGGCACATGGCCCCGAGGCTTGGCAGAGCAGTGCTGCTCAAGGATTCCTGGAGCTTGGTGGCAACAAACCTGTGTCCCTGGGGGAGGGACTGTGACCTGCAGGGTCCAGCCGGTGCCTGAGGGAGGGTCTCAGTCGTGTGTGCCAGCAGGATCTGTTCATCCACCTTCCTCCAGAGCTCCTTCTCTGAAGCCCTGCTAATGCCTCTGCCTGTCTCTGTGCCATCAGTCTGTGCTTGGACAGGAGCCACTTTCTGCTGAAAGCATACTCAGAAGAGTGAAGCACAGTTGTGGTTTCCACTTGCCATTTTCAGGACTCTTTTACACCCTGGTGTGTTGAAGCCTGGTCAACTTCATCTTGGTTCTGGTGGTCAATGGGTGGTATAAAATGGCACCTTACCTCTCTTTGGGGCTGTGCTGCAGAGTTGAAGACCTTGCTCATCCTCTCAGTATTCCTTTCCTGGCAGTGGGAGGGAGATGCTGCTTCCCCTTTCCCCAGTGAACCCAACTTTTTAATGTCCCCAATTTGCTGTGACTTTCTCATATCCCCACGTTTATGTGTCCAACCCACAACCAGCGTTTTAATTGTTACTTAAAGGTTCCAAACCTGGGAACTCACTGGTCCAAGATAAAGCATTCAACAGGCTGGGAGTGCAGTTCCTTCTCTTCCTTTGTTTCATCTCCTCAGGCAATTCCCTGAGCTGTCTACTCCTGTAGACATTGCCCAGGGTTTACTGCTCTCTCCTATTGTCCCTCTTCTGTATTTCAACCCCCTACTGTTTGGGTTTTTTATCTACCTCCTTGGAAACTTGGGGATTCTAAGGCATGCTGGGCTTTTCTGTGGAAACTTGCTGTTTGCTGTAAATGTCTGTGTTGTCATTGTAATAAACTGCAAATAGAAGCACCTAGGGTTTTCTTTCAGTTATTGCAATCAGGTAACTATCTCCATTACTTTATAGCTTTAACTTGCTCCTCTGAGAGATATAATAATAATCAGATTATTTTTGCCTCTTTTTCACCTTTTCTTTTTCAGTATGTGCGGTATATGGAGAAAAAGTTCTTCTGGTGTGCCTACTGGGTAGGATTAGGCATTCTGTCCTCTGTTGGACTTGGAACAGGTCTCCACACCTTTCTGCTCTATCTGGTAAGGAATTTCCATGCCTTGTTTTTCTGAATTGAGTATTTTAATTTTGCATATTTTAATATCTGAGTAAAAAATATTCTTGAAGTCTTATATGTTATGTAATTCTGAAGAAAAAGAAACAGTGTAATGCTTCTATGTGATTCATTACCTTGTTTTGTTGTTGGGAGATATTAGCCTGCTGTCAACCTACATTTTGAAACAACGGGTCAAAATCTTCAAGCTTTATCCTCTTAATTTTCCTAATTTAAGTGGAACATTTTCTAATGTGTGCAGCTCAAATGTTTCCATTTAAAATTTTTTCAGCATTTTCCTTCTTTCAGTATCTTAAAATGATCATGTTTCTAGCTGAAACCTCTGAAATAAACAGCTATTTTAAAGGTCAGCCTATATTAATTTTGCTTTTAAAATAACAGCAAGAAAAAGGTTTGTCTACAAAGATAAAATCATTTTCTGTTGTTCTGAAAATTTGCATGGTGTTGTTTATCTCAACTTCGCTAGGAAAGTTAGAGAAATGTTTGGGTGTGTTTTGCTTTTGGCCATTGGATTAGTTCCTTGTTTACGAAACCACTGTCCTGGATTTAAGAGAAGGATTCATGGCCACAAAATAATTAAAACCAGTTTATGCAACAAATGTCATCTTGTATTTGGAACAATTACAGATGTTTACTTTCAGAACTGCTTTAATCATTACCAATGACACAGAAAATGCCACCAGAAACAAGAAACTCATGCTTTTTCAGCACAGCAGGGCAATGCCTGGTGGATCGAATGGAATCTGCATTTGAAATAGTCTTAGGCTGCTGCTTAGTGCAGCTTCTTTCCTACAGGCTGTGGGGGCAGAAGGTGCAGGGGAAGGGAAACTGAAACTCAACAGAAACAAGTTTATGCATGCATAGCCTTCTAGACAAAAATACTGCTGCCATTCTCAATGATCAGAAATTTAATAAAGCTGATGAACACGGTGTCCAAACATTTTTGTGTAGCTCTAGTTGGCAATGTACCCAACTCTCTGATTTGCAGAGAAATTGCTGTTAATAGCTCAGACACATTGATGCAGGGGGAGCATCAATCAAAACCAACCATCAGTCCCAAACCGAGTGTAGGAAAAAAGAAATTAAGATTCTTTTTCCTCCTGTGCTAGATTTAGTGATTAGCACGGACTGTAAATTTCAGACAATTACATTTTTGGGGCAGTGGAGGCTTGTCTGACCCCTGAGTGGGTCGCGTTTTGGTGGGGTGTATCTGGCTCTGCAGCCAGTAGGTGGCAGTGGGAGTGTAAAAACACGAGCTCATGGCTCTGTTGCCATTTTAAGTACCTGGACTGTTAATATTGTTAATACAGCTCTACATGTAATGTGCTGTCAGTGTAGTAATACACTCCTTAATGTCTCCTCAGCTTGACCCTATATCTTGTGTGAAAGGGAACACTGAGTCTTGGCTTTAAACTGTTGCTGCAGATTTTAAGGGTAAATTACTTCAGAATAGTGGTCTGAGTTTAACATATCTAGAAATGAGGTGATTATGAGCTCCAGCGTTTAAAAAGAGGAGTTTCAAGCTGGTTTTGCTTTGTTATGCAGTTAAAAAAAGCTGAAATACTTTGAAATTTTGAGAATACTTTGAAGTACTGGAGTAAATGGCCTCTAAAAGTAGAAATACCACAGGTGAAGTGGGGAACTCACTGTATTAATGTTCACATTACTAAACATCTTGTTTTCATGTTCCACACACTCTAAATACATTTCTTCGTTATAAGAAAACTTCTATTGATTGAAATAAATGCAAAGTTGCAAAACAGCAAATCTTCTGCCTGGGTTGTGTTGGCTGGCAATAGAGAAGAGACTCAGTAAGTGTTTTAAAATTGCTTGTAATTAATTGCTCATTTAAAATCTGTATGTAGAGCGAGATTGTTGGGAATGCAATTACATGCTTGGAGAACAATGCTCTTGGGCCCACCCATGTGCTGCTGAGCTCTTGTTGGTGCTTGCAGTATTGTCTGTGCTGTGAAGGGCCAGAGGGGTAGGAATGGTTGGCATGCAGGCACCTGTTCAGGCAGTGGCTCCAAACTCTTTCAGCTGTGACACAGGTGCATCTTTTTTTTTTTTTTTTTTTCAATTTAGTCCTTCATTTACTGCCTGCAACTGTTTTCCTATGGAGCTGCTCCTCAGCACAGGCTGTTAGCTGGGCAAATTGTGGGAGCAGTTATGCAATAGAAGCAGTATATGAATGACTCTGGGTGTTTGCTTTCCCTGCTTTGCTGTTTTTTCCAGTGTTGAAAACTGCCATTTGTCTGAATTCTTCAGAGCATCTCTGACCAGCTGCGTGTCGGAGCGGCATGAATTCTCAAGTGCCAAGGAGAGATCCTGGGGTTAGCAGAGAAGAGAGCACTTGGGAACAGTTTGTGAAGTCAATTTTACAGTCTTAATGCACTCTCAGTAAGGGGTGATGTTTCTGCCCCTGGGCAATGTCACTTCACATCTGATTTGGATTTTGTTGGTCGCCAGCATGTTCTTGCTGCATACATCTCAGTCTAGGAAAGGGAGATCCATTTAGTTAGTTTGACAATAATCCTTTTATAGCTATTTTGGCGATTAGATAACTTTCTATGTATTATAAATCTGAACATTATCTGCTCTATTGACTTAATGCTGCTTCCTTAGTTGGAGCCAGCACTAAATGTAAAATTTGACATGACTTTTTCAGCAATGATTCTCGTGCTGCAAATTGGCACCGAGCTAAGGGCTGGCACGGAGCGGATCCTCGGTGCGGAATTAGGGAAGCAGGCCACTCTTCCAAGAATCCTTTTTATTCTGAAGCTTTCAAAACCAGTCTGCTGGCTTATTTTCCCAAAGTCCATTAAAGGTTTTTCACAATTCTTTATAAACAAGACTTTAAAAATAGTAATCATGGTGTGATTCTGTAGGAAATAAAACTGTTGTGATTAACGACTCTCAATCCCGGTTTTAGCAGCACGTGGCTTTTTTTTTCGTAGTCTTGAGATGTTTCCTCTTCCACTGGTGGTATATTAAAATATAAATGGCATGAATCACCTGCTTACCAAAAGAAGATGACTGAGGGCAACTCATCAGGCATTTCTTTGCATTTGTACACCTTGGAAGAGGTCTGTTTGCTGCCACAAAATGCAAGGAGTGCGCAGGGGACACCAGATGGAGTGCAGGGTTGGGTCATTGCCACCTTCACCCAAGGTTCTGCCTCGTGATCTGGTTTGGGTTCAGCTCTGGCAAATGGGTTGCAAAAGATGCAAACAAAATCAGCCTGGAATTAACACTGATGGAAAAGCTTTGCAGGAGAAGGGGATGATAAATGTTACAATCAGCAGTGGTGAGGGATGAATGAATTCCTTGCAGGTCAAAAGTGCAGAGCGGGCTTTGGCTCTTTGTGTTTGTGTTTTTGTTTCTTAAATATGGATCTCTGCTTGCCGGCTGATAGAGCCAAGTGGAGCAACTGTTGAAAAGGTTGTCAGTGGTGGAGGGTTGTGGAGCAGCACAAACAGGAAACGTGAGGTACAATGGGAGCGCGTTGTGTGCGGAGGTCACGCCAAAGTTCGGATTTTTTCAGAGCTGTACTATGTGGGGTTGTTACTGAATTCTTACTGGGGTGTTCTGTAGCAGAGTGGAAGAGAGCATGGTGATCATTTCAGGCCATGAAAAAGAACAGAAAACTGCCTTTAAAGAGGAGTTGAAAAGGCAGTGTCCTTATTGACAGTGCTGGCTGTATAGAGCTGGTTTATCTGGGCTTAGGGGTTCAGTGTCTTGCTTTTGTTCTGAAATTGGTTCCGGGGTTTGGTTTTGACAGATGTCAGATTCTGGCCTCCTGGAAGTGTGGTAGTTTGCAGCTGAAGTGAGTTGTGGTTTGGTTCTCTCTGAACTGGTTTAGGTTAGAAGCTAAAGATTTAAATCCAGACACCTTGTGCAATGGTGAGGCCACTAGCTTTTAAAAAATAAGAAAAAAAAAAAGTGTAAATGGTTTAAAAGAAAAAACAAAAACTACAAACAAAACCTTTTCCTGACAGGACTACTGAAAAATATTTAAAATTAAACTTAATTCCTTTTAGTTACCTGGTTCCAGGAAGTGAGCTTGTAAGGAGACTCAAGATAAAATTACTGAAGTGCTTCTAAAAAGAAAAGCTGACAAAACAGGGCTTACTTTGCTTCCATGAAGACAGCATAATTTGAAAATCTACACAACTTTTTTTTCTTTTCCCCCTCCATTTATTTACTTGTGACTTTAATGCCAGAGTATTTGCATAGTGATTGTCATCTTCAGAAGTCTTGCTTTTCCCATGTGGAGCATTTAAAACTAGAGTGAGTAACCCAGAAAACTGTGGGTTCTGTGTGTTAAGGAAAAACCAAGAAACAAAAGCTGAGCTGCCTCAGGTGGGAGGGTGCAGCAGTGCTCCTCTTACCAGCACTGAATTATTTTTGTTAAGTGAGGTGTTTCTTTTCAGTCTGTACTGTTCAATTCACATGTCAACTTGCAAGACTGAAACTAGTGAAATAAAAACTGGTTCTGTGCAATATCTGTGCTCACATTACCCCTGCTGACTTGTTAAAGTTGTTGTAAGAAAAAATAGAGAAAAATGCAAAAGATAGGAATTCATTCTAATGTGAGTTGAAATGGATCCTGTTTGTGTGAGGGTTGTTTGTGACTCTTGCTCTCTCATTTGTTTCCTTCATGCCTTTAAACCTACTTCCTCCAGCTGTCCTAAGCTTTTTACAATGAACTGAAACATCCTGGAATACTTGAATCAACATAAAACTTTAAATTAAAAAAAAAAAACAAAACAACAAACTATCTCTTGCTAACTCTCTCTTATTGGGAACTCCTGCTTACAGCTCACATGTTCTGCTTGAAACTGCAACACTGAATTTAATAATGCACTGGTGGACTGGAAGGGCCCAAGGAATTAAACTGTACTCTCTTGCCAGATCAGTTGTGTAACCTGGGTGTTTCTTAAATCTTCTGGTGGCTTGCTTGCATTTAAAAAAAAAAATCTGATATTTGAAAGCTTATTTTCATGGAGAAAAAAATTCATTTGGAGTCTTAGTGCCTCTAAGTGCACTCACTCCTCGTGTACATGTCAGATGCCAATAGATACCTGCAGAGAATAAAACCAACACCCCTGGGTTGGATTATTCTGTGGAAGAACAATTCCTTCAGCTGCCACAGCTCGGGTGGGGAGACTGTGATCTGAGCCCCAAGGCTGCTGTGAGCTGAAATCAGTGGTAGCTTAAGTGCTGCTGGGCTCAAGCCTGGCAACTGCTGAGCAGACCTCCCTGGTCCCACTGTCCTGCTCTGAGGGTGGGTGGTAACCTCAGGGCTTGGTGGAGCAGCTGGAAGCAATAACCTCCCATACTGCCCACCCTGAGCTGCCAGACCTCCCGACTCACAACCCAAAATGCTGCAAGTGTCATTTGTGCCCTCCAGAGCTGCTGCAGGTCGGAGCCTGGATGGTTTATCTGAAGCTGGGACTGTGGCAATAAACAGCTGAAGCTCCTCCATCTGTGTGGGATCAGCCACCTTGCTTCCACATTTCAGAAGTCCCCAAAATATTGATGTGACATTAATCTATACCCTGGGTCGAGCATCTTGGCCAGCTCTGGTGGTTTGAACTTGCACCAAGCTGAGGAGTCAGTGAGATGATCTCTACACTGTTAGAATTCTGGACTCTGCTTTTTAGATGCTGACACCTTGTTTTCATTATCTGCTCCACTTCCTCATCACTGGTTCTGTCTCTCAGCTCCCCTGGGAGGTCACATCATGCTTTCTCCTCATTTGCTCCCTTGGAGCTTCTGCTGTTCTTTTTTTATTTATTATGCACAGCCTGAACTTTGTACTTTTCATGTTGCTGCTTCCTTGACCAGGCTGGAAATAATGATAACAGTGCAAAATGCTCTCTAATTGGAGATGTTGCAGCCCATCATCATGGCTGCTGTCAATCTGAATGGATGCTGTGATTTATTCTTCAGAAGTAAGAAGTGGGTGGTGAGGCAAGGAGAGAATGCTGACAGATTATTTTTGTCTTCTGTCAGCACCAGGGCACAAATTTGGATTCTTCCAGTTGTACCTTTCATTGATACAGCTCTGTTTCCTCCCATAGAAAGCAGTGTTGGTGCAGCCCTACAAAACGTCTGCTCTTTGTGTTACTCCTCATAGTAGCAACGTGTCCCTGTTACACATCCAGTGGCACCACGTGCCTGCTCCCTCAGTGGTTCCTGTCCAGTCATATTCAAAGCTTGTGGCTCATCATTTGGAATTTCCATCAGCTCTGCCCTGTGGGGCAAGGTTTGACTGAAGTGGGAATAGAAACTTGCTGATAGACATATGATTGTAAAATTAAGAAGTTGCTTAAAAGGCTGTGACAGTCTGCTACAACAAGCCCTGACTGCTTGATGGATGTTTGTGTCACTTGAAGATGCTCTAGGTATGGGATCTTTCTTCATTCTGACCCCATTTTGTAGCCAGCACTGCATACCAGACATTGTATAAAATCACAAGACGTTTTAATCTTGTAACACACAGCCAGACAGACTAGATTGACATATTTACTAGCCACCTCCAGATCAAGCTTTTCCCTCTTAATCACAGACCAGTTTTCTTTGTGGTTTCAGTTGTCCACTGCTCTTGAAGATAAAAAAGATGCAGTAACTTGGTTTTACTTTCTTGAGAGGTGTTATGACTTCATAGATTAGTAGGAGATGAGCTGCAGCCTGGGGCAATGCTTGCAGGATGTTTCCCATGAGAAGCAAGCTTTTGTTTTTCCAATTTATCTTAATCATATGTAGCATGACATGTTTTCCCCCAGTGGAAGGGCTGAGTCTTGAACCTAGGATGAAATGCAGTGTATCCATGGAGGAAAACAGATTTTTAGTGTATTAAGTTCAGCAGTGAGTTCAGTGCAACATCTTTCTTGCTGGCAGACATATCACTTTTCT
Source organism: Phaethornis superciliosus (assembly GCA_023637945.1). Lineage (NCBI taxonomy): Eukaryota > Metazoa > Chordata > Aves > Apodiformes > Trochilidae > Phaethornis > Phaethornis superciliosus. The sequence goes on along the minus strand of JAJQWJ010000023.1, from coordinate 2,752,209 downwards.
TTGTCAAATGCTTCTAAATTAGAGACAGTCTAAAATTGTATCTTTCCCAAATAGAAAAGGTTAAATTTAGATCTAGTTGTTGTTGTTTCACTTCAGCAGGGTGGCTGTTCTGTGAAGGGGCATGTGAGAAAACAACATTTAATACAGAATGAGTTTGCAGTTTTAGTTGTGTTTACAGAGAATGATTAATGGTGTCAAAATAGAATTAATTTATCACTGGATATGCAGTCATTTTTCCTTACAGTTAAGACTTTTCTCTTTTAGGTATTTCATCAGCATGCTTTTAAGGAATTAAACTTTTTTTTTATGTGTCTGCTGCCCCTTTCCAGTCCCACTGCTGAATTTCCAAGTGGAACAGATAAAATATACTTTCTAGAAATTTTATAATACAGCATTTTAAATAACTTATTTCTAAAGATTAGCAGTGTCTATTCTGACTTGGGTTGCCTTCAATCACTGAACTGAAACTTCTCTGAAGGCCTCTGAGTTCAAGAGGTCAAGGTTACCTTCCATGAGACATTAGGGTAGGGTTGTATAGATAGGGATTTCCAAACTCCCCTAAATTACTGTTGCTAAAAACCAGATATATGTTGAGTTGATCTTGATGACCAGATCTTGTCTTGCTTGATTTGTGAATTGTACAGATATTTCTAACAAATGGCATTCCTGCCTAACCACAGGCTCCTTCTGGTCGTCAGTAGTGGCAAGCAAATGTTTCTCACCCGAGTCAGCAGAATGTTTCTCAATTTCTTCTCTGTTAGCGTTTGTTAGTGCCTCCTGCAATTTAAAAGGCAAAGAAAAAAAAATATATATTGGAAGAGGATGAGGGAAAAGACAGTTGGTGTTCAGGATCTTACATGCCTTGAATTTCAGAGACTCTTCCTGGTTTGGCAAGCAGCAGCTTTACTAAATCGCCCGGTTTTAGTATCTGTTGTCTGGTTTGACAGTTCTGCAAAAAGCCTTTTCAAAGGTAGAAGAGTCAAAGAGGGGATATCTTAGAGGCTTTCCTGAAGTGTTGAAATGAACTGAGCTATTGCAGAGAGGCAAAACCCTCCATGCACTGTGGCCCCATGTGGAGATGGAGGAGGAAAGGGTGGAGGCAGTATTATTTGTGAAGAGGATTAAAAAACGGTATGAGAATTTATCCTTCTGGCGTGGGGAAGAGTATAAAGGAGTGTATATTGACAGGGATTTTCCAGAGGTGGCACCTAAAGCTCATTTGAAGTTGGTTCCCTCTTTCATTCAGAGTTAAACCATCACTATTGCCAAACATAAAGCAAAATGGCACCTCTCTTATGAAACATCCAGCAACCCTCCCACTCCTCCTCCCCTTCCACCCACACTGCAACCATGGTTCTGTTCAGCCAACCATTGTTTTGAGGTGCTTGGTAACCATGGCTTTGGGAAACTATAATGCTCTATGTTACGCTTTCAGAGCTGAGCTAGAACAAAAGCAGATGTGGGAGATGTTGCACACAGCTGGCCAGAGCTGGGAGATGTTGTCCATTTGCTAACAGGACAGCTGAGCTCCCCTGCCAGGGGAGGACACAGGATTCTTCTCCTCTCCTTTGGCTTGCTCTGAGTTCCAGTACTCCACACTTCATCACTCTGAATGAGCCGTTTATGCTTTGTTTCTTATTCCAGTTCAAACGTGGTTTCTGTGGGTTCCATAACTCCCAACTTTTTTCCATTATAGAATTGTTTACATGACAGTGGTAAAAATATGTTCAGTTGGCCTCGTCTTCAGGTGGTTCGCTGGCTGTTTACAGCTGCTTTGTGAAATGCCTTTTTTCCCATTGGCTGCTGCTTGTAACATTTGTCCTTTTGCAGACATTTGTTGAGACTGGGAGAGCTCTCCTAACAGGAGGCAGTGTTTTGAAACCAGTAAGCCATTTCAGGGATGGCAGCTCCATGGAGGGAAGCTGCTCATGGCAAGGAGCTCCTGCAGGAGCTTCCTGTTGGGTGTTTTGTCATTTCTTGCTCTCCCGAGGCTGTACACTCTTCTTCACACACCTCAGATGCAGTCTGAGAAGAAATGCTGGTACTGCTCTCACTGACACCTTGCAAGGGGCTGGGAGCCTCAATGCACTAGTGATTAAATTTGTCTCTTAGTATTATAAAAATGAAACTAAGTCTGCAATCCCAGCTGGCTGTAAGTTACCCTGTAGTGTGGCATGTCTTCCACATTTTGTGGAACTGAAAAACCATACTTCTGGATTCACACACCGCATCTCACTGCCTTGGCAACGACCTTACCCTTACTCTCAAGGCAACATAGGAAATGGTCATTTACAGCCCAAGTACCTGGGGATTTCCTCCAGGCAAATTTGCTATTCAAGAGAACTTTGTTGCAAATTTCTGCAGGTGAAACGCATAAATTTAAGGAAGATGGCCTGAGACCTTTGTCCCAAAGTAGCTGTCAGATTGGGGAGGGACAATTAAATTCCTGAAGCTTCAGGATGCATTGGAGAAAGATTCCCAGGTTTGCCATAAATGTGCTTTACAATTTTAGCAAAGTTTCAACCCTCTTTACATTGTCCTAGATGAGTAAAATAGAGATACATGATTTGTTCAGAGATGATGAAGGTGCTGGGGACAGGGATAATCTTGCAACGAGTACCAAAACGTTTTCCATTGCCTCTGGGACCTATAGAAATGTTGTCAGTATACTTCAGTAGTCATTTATTTATTCATCCAGTCTTTGTTCTCCCTGCCACATCAAAATCACTATTGTGTATCAACTTTGGGATCTCCTCTTTTTCAATTTTACTTCTGTGAACCTTTTGTTTTGTTTTGTGTTGGTTTTTTTGTTGTGAGAGAGCCTGTGCCTTATTTATCATCTCAAGGGCTGTATCTTGTTATTCATATAATCCAAAGGATGCCAGAGCACTTTTGAATTAGTCTCCTGTAAAGTAACAAGGAATAAATTAAATCATTTCATGGGTATCACAGCAACTTCTCTTTTACCAGTTGCATGCCAGAAGGAGGGTTTTCTTCTGAATTGCTTACATATGTAAACAGTAGTTTTTACAGGAAAATAGAACTGATTTTGTTTGGTTTTTGTTTCAGCATCCTTTTTTCACTGCCATTAAAAAATTACAGGATCAATGTAGTTGCTTAACCAGTACACTGGTCTCTTCAGTGGGACCTGAAATTTTGATGACCTGAAATGACTGAACCCAAATAAAAACTAGAAAAAAGCAGTGTGGCTTCACCTTTTGTGTGAGACCTGCTGTGGAATTTCACCCTTTCATGTGCAATGTGCAAATGAGCCAACAGAGATCTCTGGCTCCTGCATTTCAGTGAGCTTTGGAAACCTTGTGCAGGGGAATGGCAGTCTGAGGTCTGTCTTGCTTTCCCTCATTATTCTGTAATAAATTTAGCTTTGATCTGGTTTGGGGGTGTCAGACTCCTTTATTGCTCTCATGAAACATCACCCATTTAAAGAAAAAAATTGTTGACAGTGTTTCCCAACGTAACATCAAAACACATCAAATGATAGCAAAGGTTAAGGTTGTGTGTAATTTGCTCTGCATATAAATAAAATTTTAAATTTTATTTCAATTTGTGACCTTATGTAAACACCTTAGTTTAACTCAGTACTTTTTTTTAACATTACTAACAGCCAGAGTGAGAAACATAATAAGTTTTAGGTTCCTTGCATCAGGGATAAATGTGGGCTTTTAATTTTCAATTCTGTTATAACTATCACAAGATACATTTGACACCACTTGTGTTTTTCAGGGTCCACACATAGCATCAGTCACTCTTGCTGCATATGAATGTAACTCAGTGAATTTCCCTGAGCCTCCTTACCCAGATCAAATTATCTGCCCTGAGGAGGAGGTGACTGCAGGATCCATCTCTTTATGGAATATCATCTCAAAAGTCAGGCTGGAGGCCTGCATGTGGGTAAGGTTTGGTTTATTAAATTTAAGCAATTTTAAATCTATGCACTTAATTACTGTGTTCAGCAATACACAAAAATTCCCGAATTTGCAAAATAAAGATGACATACACTGCCAGCAGTAAAATGTATCTGCAATGTGACTAGATGCCTTCCTCATCATCCTTTTGGTCCTGGATAGTTTAAATGTCCTTTAAAGATATGATATTACTGGGCTTTTATCAAATGCAGCCTTGACTACTTTTCTAAATGCCAGCAGAAAACACTCATGGACTTCAAAGCTGTTAACATAAAAGGTAAGTTTCAGAAATCTGCATCCCAAATAATTGGGTCTTACACTACATGCATTAAGCAGTAAATAATTTTTAAAATTTTGAGCCTGTAAAGTGAGTCATATGAGTAACTGAATGAAGTTTGCAACTGACTCTGGCCCTAATATTGTATCTGAAGTGATCTTCTGACTTGATTAATAGAGTCGATTAAAATAAGAGTCTTATGTGTATTTTATTTCTGTTTTTCTTCCTGTTTCCATCATGGCAAACTTTTCACTTAAAACAGGAAAAGCAGAGTAGGTTTTAAGTGAATCAGGTTCTTAGGAAACGCTGTCATTGGAACTTCCCTTCCATTTTCCTTTTTTTCTTTTCTTTTTTTTTCCTTCCGCAGCTTTTAATAGAAGTTTGATTTTTGGAAGATTTTGGTCAGCTAGGTTGTTTTTTTCATTATGTGCAGATGATTTTGAATTGCCATTTGCACAGATGCCTCTGCTGTGAGCTCCATGCCAAATTAACTTTATTTATTTTAAGTCAGTAGACTTCCTGTTCCAGCCCAATATTTAATTATTAAATTCTTGGTTGACCAATTCAAATGTGGAGAGAGGAAATTCTGAAAACACCTGGTATCTGGTGTCTGCCCTTGTATTCCTTCTAATGATATGTAAATATACTAAGGCAACTTTGGTCACTTAACTTTTAAAATTATCATCAGCTGTGTTACTTAACAGAAATTCCAGTTAGGTTGTACACATTGCAGACTAAAGGAATGTGTAGCAGTACCAAGCTCAAAATAGTAACAGAGAAAGTGGACTTCAGGCCTTCTCAAGAAGCAAAGTACATCTTAAATTTCACTCTTTCTAGTGAGAGGACTGAATTGCCTGAATGCTTGATAAGTAACTAAACATCCAAGTACTTAAAAAACATGAATATAAGATTTCTTTTTATTCTCTCCCTCATCCCCTTTTGCTGAAATTTGTTTAATGGAGACCAGAGTAACAAAAATGGCATTTACCATTACGTTTCTAGGGTTGCAAAATAAAAATGTAGCTCAGGGTAAACATCCATTGCTTAATCTCCAGCATGTAAAATAACTGAACTGTGATGAGAATCAAGTGGTTTAGAAATGAGTTAAGAGAGCTGTAAGCATGGAGAGCTTGTGACCTGAGCAGCCACGAGGGAGAACAAACAGCACCTTTGTGCCTGGCACCTGTGTTCCTGGGTTCAGGCTGTGGAGAGGAGAAGGGAACAGCACCAGAGCAGAACAATTGTACCCCACACTCCTCCCCCCCTTTTTGTTCTTCTCGCCTTCAAATCCACTGTCAGCCACCTTTTCACTGAACTCTGTCTCCACTACATTTTCCCTGGGGAGCATCCTCTGTCTACCAGTGGTGTCTAGTGTAATGTTATGCTTTCTTGGAATGTTTCATGAGTACATAAACATTGCTTGCTAATTTCCTGTAAGCCAGATCAAGTTGGCAATTGCTGCTGCTTCTTCCAGTATGTTTCTTTTGTCTTAATTCCAATTCATTTTCTGTGGAAGCTGTTGAAGAAACTTGTTTTTCATTCTGTCACTCTTAAACCAAATGTCCATCGTAAGAGGAAAGTGAGAAAGCTGATTTTTGCAAATCAAAACCTTAGTAAAAAAAATAAATACTGGATTTAATTAATTTTTTGCTTTTAAAATGGAATCAAGCATATGAAGTTTAATTCCTAATCTGGGTACAACTGAATGAGCTCACAAAATCCTTTTTATTTTATTTTAATAGAACACTGGCACTCAGCACTTACCTTAGCACTTTAACCAGCAACTTCTAATTGTATCTAAAATCAGAATTTACCATGATAAACTCTGGGTAAATGCAAAAGAGAGGGAATAAACAGATGTATACAGATGTGCTTCTAACACAGCCTGTGGACCCTTGAGAGGAATAGGTACAACAGCCTGTTTCCTTTCAACTTGTAAAACAAAATGATGTTGAAAGGCTCCAAAGTGAAATTTGGCTGATCTTGACTGTTTGGAGGGTGGTGGCAACTGAAGTTTTCCTGTGAAATGTTGAGAGCAGGACAATCCCAGTGGGGACTTTGCAGACCTCTGACTATAAACCTACCCAGCCTGAGCATCCTGCAAGGTTTGAATGTGGGGATTTATCTGCACGAGGGATTTCATTTGGTTCTCCAAACCATCAGCAGCTCTTTCATCCAACTTAAACCAGGTAGAGTTTTATTCCAGAGATTAAAATCATTACTAATCCCCTGCATGTCAGCGATAGCCATTTTTGCTGATAATGAGTGTTGTGAGGATTAAATATCACTGTGTCTAAGGAATTATTAGGTGAAATGAAAATGATGCTTTTTTCAATCACTAAAAATTGGCTCCACCAGGCCTGGCCTGCAGAATGACTCTCAAAAACAATCTGCTAGGTGTATGCCAGTTTTCACAGCCTTCCATCCCACAGGGACAAGGAATTCAATAGTGCCCTACATTTTTAATGTGTTGCAACTTTTTTTGTTTTTTCTTCCTTCATGAAATAAGGGGAAAGAATAAAAATGTTTAATTGTGTGGAATTAGCAGAACAGGCAGTCTGTATTCTGACCAGAATAAAATGCATTTAAAATATTATTTCTAGAGGAGTAATTTCCCAGTTTTCTTTTCTGAATGCATTTGTGTTTAAAAAAAAAAAAATAAATTACCCTTTGCTTTTCCAACTTCTTGTTAGTTCAAGGAATCTGCATGTAAAAGTGGCATTCAAAGTTAAATAGTGAAAATGCACAGCTAATGTTACAAAAAGCTGTTAAATAATTACTGGTTTGGATCCCATAATTGCTGCTTTTAAGTTTTTTCATGCACTTAAGGAACCTATCTGCAGCAGACATGAAATCATATGATTTTTGTTGCACTTCTGAAATGTTTTGTAATAATGAGCATGTGACTTATCCAATTTAAAGCAAGTTCATGTCCAGTACACACATACAAACCTCTTCCTTAGTTAACAAAACGAAGCCAAAGCAAATTGGCAGAGCCTGGAGAAGCAATGTGACTTTTTGTTCTTGCATCACACCGAGAACATAACCTCAAGTTAATTTTTCTGAAACGTTGTTGCTACTGTTTCCAGGCTTATCTTCCCTCTTGCCAGAAATAGGCAGATTAATGAAGTTCGGCTTGTTGCACTCCTGTAAATTTGTCTTCTGTGGAAAACAAGGGTAAAAACAGATGGGGCTGTGCACTTTGTGTGCTTAAACTGAGAATTTAACAGTTTGAGCAACTGCAGAGTGTGGCGGGACTTAAAACCACAACCTGATGATTTGGAATATCCACAGCAGCTGGAATTCTTCCTTGCTTGCAGCTGCATATAGAGCAGGAACAAAGGAAATTGAAAAGCTTTCACATTGCTTCAAAGGAATAGAAAGCATTTGTGACAACAGACCCTGAGAAAGAAAAGCCATCTGCATGGAGCTACCTTTGTGCACTTTTACAGTGTGGTGCCCAACTATTGTGCTGTTACCTGTCCTATATTTAAACCATTCTGAGTTTAATCCAAGTTCCTGTCTCCATTATTCCCTGTTTATCCATATGTTTAATCTTAGCTGTCTATCTTTTCTTCTTTTCCTTGGTTAAGCTAAGGTTGCATTTACCCACAAGCCTGAAATGAGTCATTTGATGTCCTGAGAAAACAAATATAATTTTCCTGTGGTGAGAAGGGAACCAGGCTTTCATCTCGAGTTCCCTTGGCTTTTTTTCATTCCATCTTAAGGAGAGAGAACACTCGAGATCAAGCTTTGCTTAACCTCACTTTCCTTGCTCATGGCTCTGGTAAAACTCAGACCTGTTTTCTAACAAACACTTGCACAAAGTCTCATGACTGACCACGTAAGCTACGTGATGGCACCGGGGAGGAGCTCCCAGATGATTTTTGAAGGCTGCTCAGGAGCAAAGGCTGTCACATGCTGGCACATGTGTCTGGCACCATGTGGCAGGGCTGTGCTGAGTCAGGGATGGTGTTGGGGCAGCAGGGCCCCCGGCCTGGCTTCATCTCCCACAAGGTCCCCACCACAGCTGGCTGCAGGAGCTCTGCTGGAGCTGGGCAAGCTGCCACTCTGCAGGGCCCCAGAGATCCAGAGAGCAAAGCATTCTGACCTCCCAGACCTCAGCCTGGGAGCCACTGCCTTGCAGCACACTGCTCTGCTCTGAGAGAAGCTGAATTCTGCTGCCCCAGGGAAAGGGGGACGAGGGGATTTCCAAGAAAGAGTGTTAGGGATGAAACCGGGGGAAATTGGACCCGGTGGATAAAAGCAAAACTTCTCAAAGCAGTTGGTCTCACCAGTTGTGCTGATCTGAAATGTCCTCGGGACTGTGTGCATATCACAGGTTTCCTGTTTAAGAATAAACATGAAAATAAATCAGAATTATTCTTTTCCCAGGGTGCTGGCACAGCCATTGGAGAGCTGCCTCCATATTTTATGGCGAGGGCAGCCCGACTCTCTGGTGCTGAACCTGATGATGAAGAGTACCAGGAATTTGAGGAGATGCTGGAACATGCAGAGACTGCACAAGTAAGAACAGTACAAAACAACAGAATTAATAAAACACAGATCAACTAAATGGAGTCAATAACCATGCCAATGCCAGCAATCAGTTGGTGTGAGTTCACAGGGGACTTCCCCAGGGATGGAAAAAGATCCTCCAGTGGTTAGAGATACCCCTGGTGATGGGAGGCCACGAATGCAGCTTGTTACAATGGTTCAGTCAAAGTATTTGCTGCACATACTGCATTAATTTAGATTTCCAAGAACAGCACTATAAAGGTAAGGGTGAAAGTGGGCTAACAAACCAGTGATAGAGGAGGTGCTGTGACTATGGCTGTGAGAGCTGCATATAAATCCTCCCCAGGCCAGGGGATGATTTTCAGTCAGCTCATCCCCTTCAGATGGCATTTGCTTGCCTTGCCACTAACACCCTCAGGGGCCAGTGCATGACCCATTCATCAGCCTGAGGAAACATGTTTTTCCTGATGTGAAAATGCAATCAAACTGCTCTGAATCCCTTTTTGTTGCTCTTGTCGTTTATTTTCTTGATGGTTTAAATGCTGCTTGTGTTACAGCATGGGTTGCAACTGACGCTGTGCATCAGTCAGATGATATTGCAGATAATTTTTCATTCAGTTCAGGAGTTTGCATCCTGTTCACAAGTTATTGATAGTGTTTTAGAAGAAATGGAACATTTTTTCCTCAAACTACTTGCCACTGAATTTCTCTGCATTTTTCTTTCTTACACTGTTTTGTCTGCCACTAAGTTGTAACAGGTCATGAGACTGCTATTAAATAAACCCAGCACATGCTATTTACCATGCACTGCTCTCTTTAAAATGTTCTGCCAGGCTGATTTCTTGATATAAATATATAATTTTACCTTTTTTTTTCATCCTTCTCTTCAGAAAACGTCTTTTTTCAGAAAAAACTTTTTTCATGAAAGATAGTGGTTTGTCTGGAAATAGTGAGTGTAATCTAGTAACTCTATCAGTAAACCCTGTGTTTCCTGAGAGCCTCCCCCTCCAAGAATGTTCCAAAGAGTTTTTTCTGCTATTGTAAATAATAAATTCTTCTATTTCTTTAAAGATGCAGTGGGGGAGGGGAGAGGGAGTGAATCTGCTTTGTTCTTCACTCTAGCATCAGTCTGCTTTGCAAAGTAATCCCTAATTGTATAAAAAACCAACCAAACAAAAAAACACCAAAACAGTTGAATACATGAGTTGAGAGCTGAAAATCTCTGTTTTCTGAAACTTCCAGCAAATGATACACAGGTACAGCTGTGGCAGCAGTCAGAGTTGGTTTCCAGAATTCACAGTAAGATTCTTGGGAAGAAAGTTTTTGCTAGAGAGCATTTTGTTAGGACAGGCCAAAATATAGGTAGCTGTATTGATTGCCCTTAGGAAATGAATGGCGTTGTGTAATTAAGGAAAATGATAGTGTTATTTACCAGTACTTTTGATTTTGTTTCCTTGGCAATTGAAGTTGGATGGAAGCATGTTGTTTTGTGGATGGATGGCCAGGAAAAAAGAATTTTTGAAACTTCATCTGTGGTTTGGTTTCTATAAAACTCTTCTTACATGAGGCTTTGACAATCCAATTAAATTGTATTGTGCTCATAAAACTGACAGTTCAGTTTTTTCCATTTGCTAATATGACTTCCTTTTTGCTTTTGGCTTCAGTCATGTTTTTGCTCGATGTCTGTGGGAGACAGGGCTGCCTTTTCCTGTGACCTTGAGTAAATCCCCTTCTTCAGCATAGCTTATCACCATTTGTTCTGTAATTGCTCTTCAGGAGCAGTTAGGATGTCTATTTATAAATTGCTCAATAACAACTTTTATTACCTACATCAGCTTCTTCCACTCCCCCAAGCTGAAGCCTCATGCCTAAGAAAAGAGGGGGGATGTGACAAGTGTCTCATGCCATGGAGCCCACTGGAAATGCCTGATGTCAGATGACAGGAGCCTTCTTCTCAGGTCTTGTTCATCCTGCCTTATTGAAAGGCATGAAAATGGGTGTGTTTGATTTGGAAGAGCAGCTTCCCCCTCTACTTCTGCTCAGCTGGTACATGCTGCTGAGCTTCTGCTCCAAGGCAAAGCCAAGTGGCTTGATGGCTTTGCCTGCATGTGTTTTGTTTAGAAAGCTTGTCACTGCTATTGCTCAGAAACAATGGGAATTTTGAGAACAGATGAGGATCTTGTGTGGTGACAATAGAGCATGAATATAACACCCAGCCTGAAGGATCTGTGAGGGGAATGTGCTTGCAAGCTTGGCACTTTAAAACCCACCCCCCCCAAAAAAAAGGAATCTAAAAGGATTAAACCCTGTAAAGGTTTAGTGCTCCTTTCAAAGTTACACAGAGTAAAATACTCTTTACTGACTTTAAGGAGTTTATTGATGGATTTGCTGTCATAAATCTCAGCTCTAAGTGACCTGTCTCTCTGAGCTAGGTTTTGAGAAAACTCAATAGCCTGGGGATGATGTGTAAGCCTGCCTTGTACTTTCCATGAGCACAGTTCAGAAAAAGCCCCACATTTTAAAGGAACACTCACTTCTCCTTTCTGCACACCCCTGGGCTGGGTGTGCGTGCCAGGGAGCTGAGCCCCAGCCACACAAAGGGAGCATCAGAGCTTCTCATGGCTGCCCCTGTTATAACCAAGGGGGTTTTGCCCTAGAGAAGGCCCGTGGTTACATGCAGGAATCTCAGCTTTCTCAGAGCTTCCCAGCAGGCAGAGCCCAGCATGTTGTAGGAACAGAACATCTCTGATTTGTTAGTACTTTGGTCAGGATTTAAAAATTACTGATGTTTGAAATGGTCTCTCAAGTTGCTGTTAACTCTTCCAGTCCAATTCCAGAGCAAAGGAGATTTTAGTTTATCAGAGCTCTCCTTTTAGCCAGGGGTTGTATCTCTCTCCAGCTCAGCAGCTCAAACCAACCTCTCAATTAGGGGAACTGAGTCTATTACTTAGTGCTGGAGCTGCCCGTGGGTAATGACACAGTGCAAGCAGAGCTCTGTACGTGTGCAGGGACTCTCCCTTGCCAGTTTAACAGTTGCTGATTGTTTGGTGTTCTCATCTGTTCTCTCTCATGCTGAAGCACTTAAAGCTGAGGGAGGTTTCTGGTGAAAATGAAGCTTTTAATGCCAGTTTCCCTCCAGGTATTCAGTGATAATACCCAACGCGTGGGCCCCTGTTGGATCCTGGTACTCCTTGTTAAAAGGAGCAAGTACTAATATCTGTCCTGTGTATCTAACCCTTCATGACTCAAAGTGTTTGGATTCATTAAGTGGCATATTTTTAAGAACTAATGATTTACACAACAGGCTTTGCTTCTGTGCAGCGTTGCTGCAGCCAAATTTCCATGTAAAAGTATTTTCTAGTTGCCTATGTTACTATCAGCCACTGCTGTTTGTTTACTCTCCAAATTGTGTCCTGCCTCGGGGAGAACACAAACTTGAGAAAGGGGTTAAATCCATGGACATGCTGAGCTGCAGCAGGACTCGTTTGTAAATGACTGAGTGCCATCTGCATACTGGGTGTCAGTAGTTGCTGGGACCTGTTTTTGACTCTGCTGAACCTTTACTGGTTGTGGTTTGTCTGGCCATCACATGACTTCTCTGAAAATTCCCCCTCCCCTCCATTTCCAGTAAACTGTTTGAACAGGAGTGACTCAGACTGAAACCAGCTTCCCTGTAACCACAGGGCTTGTTAAAGAATTTGTCAACGTGGACTCAAGAGGGTTTGTATTAAACTGAGCTCCAACTGCTTCTCTTTGCATTGCATCAGGAGCTCCAGCCAACAGCTTCCTGCTCCCAGAGGCAGCTTCTGGTCTGCAAGGAGTTAAAACTGATCAACCTTTGGGGTAGTGACAGGCACAGGTTAAACCCAGCTGCCCAGCAGCTCTGGTGCTTTCAGCTGGATTGCTTTTCCAGGTCTTCATGTGGGGTTTCTCTTTGCAGCAGCAGAACAAAGCACCCACCACACCCAGGCATGGTTGCTTGGACAGCCCAGCACTGTGTTCTGACATGACACTGTGACTTCACTCCAATGGAATGGTTAGGTTTAACCAATAAGCAAAATGTTATTTAATTAGCAGTGTAAAATCAGTTGGCCAAATAAAAAAATGAAGCAAACAGTTAGAAGGTGATAAGCTCCTGCTTGAAAAGGATTCCCTGCCTGCTGGCTTCTTTGATCAAAAGGTTTTGAGAGCATTCAGTGCAAGAAAAAAGAAATTAAAGCAGAGCACAAGCAGGTTCTTATAAAGCAGTTATCATAAAAATGGAAGTGGTAAAGTCACCTACAGTAACTGGAAAACCTTGGCTTTTTTTTTGTTGTTGTTGTTTTGCTTTCCCAGAAATAACTTGTTTAAACCCAACATCAAATAAATTCCATTTATAATTTCCCTTGCCCAGTCTTCCAGTCACCCCGTTGCCTCATCAGCTTCCTCTCCATTAATTGTGTCCTACAAGAATGCTGGGGTTTGGTCTTGGCTGTGTGATGGGTGGCCACCAGGAGGTTTGTCTTCACACACCACATTCCTGAGATTTAATGCATGTATTTATTAATATATGTTTGAGAGGTATTTTTACCTCTTTCATCTTGACCCATAATTAAAAGGAAATCCAAAACTGATCAAATCTTGGAGCTTCATTTTTAAAACTTCCTCTGAATGCTGTGGCTTGAGAGTGAGATGGCAAACTGGCAGTGAAATAAAGTAACAATATAATAGGCAGCAAATATACTAGGGGAGAGCTTAGTATTAAATTGTTTTCCAAAATTACCCATTTGAAATAAGCTTTGGAATGAGTCAATGAAAGCTTTCAATAAGGGAATTTGTTATAGAAGACCTCCTGAGAAAAGAGGGAGCAAAGAGTTCATGTAGGCAGAAGGCAGACAATGGGAGCTGTGAGTAAGAAATGTGTAAGCTACCTCCTCATGGAGTTCTTTGGACACTGGCAAGGGAATAGGGCAGACTTGTGTCTGCATTGTTCTGTTAGTTTGCACACCTGCCTATAGAAAAGGAAAATCCAGCAATGAACATTACCTTTCCTTTCCTAGTGGCAATCTAGAGATGATTTTTTCACATTCTTCTCTAAACAGCTCTTTATGATAATGTCTGTTCCCCACTACTCCTTTACTCATCCTTCTGTTCTTGTAACAGTGTGTAAGCACATGAATCAGAAATGATGGAGCCACTGAAGAAACCTGGCCAATATTTTCACTCAAGGTTAGGATATTGGCTCAGAGGAATTTTTTTGGTGATAAATCTCTCACTTTACAGTAGAAATGAACATTTTCAGATAGAAGGTCACCACCTTCACTGGGAATGTAAGCTGCATTTGCACTCGTGGAGGGGCAACAGTTAGTTGAGCTCTGCCATTGAATTTCCATGCTCTGTTCTGTGAGCATCTGGGGTGGTCAACACAATTTTCTAAGGGAACAATTTCTTCTAAAATATTTTGTATTTCACTCCCCAGTATTCTGAGAAAGACCAAGATAAGATCGAAAGTTTTGATCAGATAAACTGCTTGAAAAATGTTTTTTTCAGGGACAGCCTTCAATAACTGAGAGAAATTAATTATGGTATTGTGATCAAGAAAATGGCTACTTCCCCCCCCCTGCTCCAGACACTGTTTAAATGTCTGTGTTGTACCAAGAGTCTGGTATGCAGACCACTTCTCTGAGCTGGCTGGGAACCTTTGCTACTTCCAGGGAGAACAAGTGAGAGGTATGCTCAGCATTGCACATCTGTTGGCTGGGCTGAGCAGGGAGAAGTCTGTGTGCAAGAGGATTTGTCAGCTGTGTAAGAAATCACTCCCTTTTTATTCTACAAGTGGTTTTTCTTGAGCGTGGATTTTTTCCTCCTTATTTTTAAGTTCTCTGTGTGTTTTTTTCAGTGCTGGTGATTTTGGCTCTGCTTTGAAAAGGCCAATCTACTTGTCTGGTTATCAGAAATTGCTTCCTTTCTTGACAATGGTGGCAAAAGCCAAGCAGTAAGGAACTTGCTTTATTCCAACAGTCATGAGCCCTTCCCTACAGTGTCTGGATCTTAAACCCCCCCAGGAATAGGACTTGATGATTTTTAATGGATAACAAAATTTGACAGCGTTCTGGAACTGCTTGTCACTGCTCTAACTAGCTTAGCAGCCCCATGGCCACTAATTGCAGTTGGAGAGACAAATGAGATAAATGAGCACTCCCTCTGCAGCTGCAATGGCATTTGAGGCAGCAAAGCCAGCAGATGCTTTTCCCTGGAGAAGCAGAGGCTGCAGAGGTCAGTGTGGGAACCAGGGTGCTAGGATGTCCTTTGAATTCAGTCTCCTCTCTTGTATCTCATTGTGGCATGGCAGAAAAAGTTCTCTTGAACCTGAAGCAGTTTCTCATCCAGCCTTTTGCTCAGAGCAGTGTCATCTGTGAGATCAGCTCAGGCTCCTCAGGGCACTGTCAAGTCTGGTCTTGAAACCCTCCAAGACTGGAGGCTACACAACCTCTTGGGTAATCCTTCCCATCTTTGACTGTCCACACAGCCTTCCTGCTTCCCTGACATGGCAAACTGAATAAATTCTTCCAGGAAATAGATTGCAGGATCTGCTCACTGCCAGATCTCCTACAAGATGTGAAGAGACAGTAGTTCTGTATCAGGCAAAAAATATTTATTTCCCACTTTCTCACACCTCTCTAACAAACTGTCCAAGGAAGCACATCTTGTTGCATGCTCCTGCACAGACCTGAATTAAGGAGTGGAGCATGGAGGTGACAGGGGATGTGGTTAAAAGGGCTACTGCTCTATAGGACAGATCTGATAAGACTGAAAGGACATGCTCCTTCCTCTTCCTTTGGACTGTTTCCTTTAATTGTGTCTTATTCCTTACAAAATTTCTTTATTCTTACATGAAGCAAAAGGGCTTTTTATACAGAAGTCTGAGAGCTTCCGTTCTAGTTGTGGAAAAATCTGGAATTAAAGTTTGAGAGTGGCTGTGATTCACTGGAGCTCTATGATCGGTGTTCATTGTGGTCTGTCACTTCCAAACCTGAGCATGGTGTTGGATTGTAACAGTCTGAAATCCTGAAACTAAAGCTTTTGAGTTGGAATTTATTACAAAGAAACATTTTACCATGATACAGTTGGTTAATGAAATGGAGAAAATACTTAGAGGTTCCTAATGCTAAATCGTTTACTCCAGAGCTGGTTGACTTCCTTCCTACTCATGTTGAAGGGAGGTCTTATTTACCACATAATGGATTTTGTAATAATTGCTCAGAAGTTTTGCACTTTTGCTCCAAACAGGTTAAAACTTAATCACCAGGGAAAGCAGAGTGAGCTGTTGGAATCATCACCTCTTTCTTGTACACTTGTCCCATCTGACTTTTAAAGGATTTGTCTCTGCACACTGCTTTGCTCTGTGGCTTCTTTTTAACTGCAATTGTAAAATCTGATTATGAGGACAATAGTTTTAACTGTATTTTCTATGGAAAAACTTCATTTTTTCTGTCACAAGAACTAATTGTAGTAACTCATATGTCTGAGCTTACAAAATCCCAAAGATGAGCATCTTTCTGATTATTTTTGTGGATTGCAGCATCACCTCATAACATGCAACCAAACTCAAGAATTTGAATGTAAACAGAGGTGGAAATCATTTCCCTCCCTCTGCATTCAATATCCTTGTTCTAAGAAAGGCTACTAGGAGAATTCACCTGTACACTTGATTTCTTGTTGACTGTACAAAAAGGGATACAGCTCTTCCTGTACACTTCTGAGTGTTCAGAGTTGTTGTAGCTGATGGAGGGGGGGGATCAGTATCCCCATGAACCATTAATAAAATATTCCTGCTTGCATCTTAGTGGATCCTTACTCATGAGATTTGGTACCTTTGCCATTTTGCAGGTGAGGTATGAAATGGTTTCTTTGGTCACTGAGTAATGAACTATTTGCAGGGATGAGCACTGACTGTCACCTGTCTCTTGATCTCCCTTCTCCTCATCTTAACTCCAGGTTACTTTGTTGAGCATTAAAGGTGGTTGCTGATCTACTGCTTTCTTAGCCTGGCTGTAAATTGTAACCTCTCAGCCTGTAAGTAGCTCTCCAACTTGTTAAAACTGCTCTTCTGCAGTTAATATGTTATTTTGATGAGTTAATAATTCTTCCCAGTCCTCCGAAATTCTAGAATTCATTGCCTAACCACAAATGGTCATTCTCCCATAAGTTGTGTTTTATTCTATTGTGCTGTAATAGAAAGCCAGAAGAAACAAAATATTGTGCAGCTCATTTTTAACATAACTCAGATTTTTATGTAAAAAGGAGCACTGTCTCTGTAGGCAGCTTTTTAAATATTAAGGAATTTATAACTTTAATAATCTTAGACCGTAGCTTAATACATCATCTGCAAACTTTGGGAGAGATGTTCTCTTCACATTATTATTTGGAAAACTAAACTTGGTTTCTGGTGAGAGATACAAAAATAATATAAATTATATTAAAGTCTTGAAAGTTTTGCACTTTGTCCTCACATGCAAGTTCCCCATTCTCATAAGGGGAGTGTGCTGGCACAAAGGTGAATCCCTGTCTCTAGGTAACTGCATATTCTTGTTCCTACAGGACCATCAAGGTGCTACCCACTCACTCCAGATCTCTGCTTATGTCTTTGTATTTCTCTAATGTTCATTGATAGACTGGGGTTTTTATTGGAGTAACAAACTCCTCTCTTCCAGAAATCTAACTTGTTAATTAACTACATCCAGTGGAATGCTCCTTGCTTAAATAAAGTTAGAGCTTGTGTAACTACTTTACAATGAATGGAGAAAGAAAAAAATAGAAATTTCAGTTATAAATGGAAACAAGATAAACCTGGGGGATAGGACAAAGCCTTGTAGCTAAGACAAGGTTGCTCATTCACTCTTCCAGGAGTGAGGGCATTTTTGCAGGGGTAAATGGGCTGTGTGAGGTTACACTCAAAGCTGTACCATAATGCAGATTTGAAGGAGGAACGTTGTGGTCAATCTTACTTATCAGCAAAACTTGTAATTTTTCTTTATTATCCCTTTAGGTTTGGAGAGGATTTTTTGCTTGTGCAACGTGTAGTAATGAAATGCTAGCACAACAAAATGTGCCATTTCACTTAGGGCAGATACGAAGCAAACTTCCTTGAGCTGCCAGCTCCAACTTGTGAATCACTGCTTCACCACTGACCTTTTTATGCTTGTGATTTCCATTCCAATTCTTGAGACCTGATGATTAACCCAATGAAGTAATGTTTAATCATTTAACCTTCCCTTGCCTGGGTTGTAGCAGTCACAGGAAATCTATTTCCAAACCAAAAACCCAAATCATCTTTGAAAGGGACATAGTGAGCTAAAGTATCCCGAAAAGTTCTGGAATGAATCACATTAGCTGAGAGTCCAGTCCAGCCTAGGTACTTAAATTTTGGGGGAAATGTTTTGCCTGTAAGTAGCTGAACTTTTATGTCTTTTCTAAAAAAAAAAAAAAATTTTTTTAATTAAACCACTAAGTTGTTAAAGTTGGTTTGCTTTTATTTCAAATGCTTAAAAAAGTAGAGAGAAGACTGTTCCCTCTGCAGGCTTTATAACAAAAAAATTCTATTGTGAAATAGGTAAAAGCTGTGAAACTGATCGTTGTGTTCTCTGAGAAATGAAACTTCTAAGGTTGTTTGTGCTTGTAATAATTGCAGGTGTTGCAAAGATTGGACAAATGAAATTTAAGGAAGCAACCAAACAGAAGTGTTTCTGAACTTGTTTTCATTAAAGTGAATGTTGAGAGACTGTAGTTTTGTTGTAACACTGATGTGTGTATTACCATGCAAATTATTCATAGCTATGGTTACATTAAATGATAGAAAAATACGGATTAAATCCTTTATTTATCTTTTTTGGCTTATTTAGACAGTTTGAAAAGGGAAGACAAATTAAAAGTTCTAGGCTGAAATTTTCAGAATTGTAGCTGTGCTTTCCATGGATAGACAATGAAAGGAAAAAAACCCTGAACTAAGAAACAGTCTGAGGAATATCTTTAAAAAATTGTTATGCATCAAGAAGGTGAAAAAAATTGCCTCAGCATTGGTTTGGGTTGTTTGTTTTGGTTTGTTTGGGGTTTTTTTTTTTTTGAGAGATAAACTTCTTGTACTTTTTTCAATACTTTCATCATTGGTTTTATAAAATAAATTGTGTGATTTTAACTGGGGGGAAAAATTAGTTTTAAGGCAGCCTGGTATTTTTGCAGCAGTCTAGGAATGTGGGTGAGGGAATCTGTTTATTTTTAGGAAATTTCATGGAAAAATGGTGCACTGTGCTTACAGTAAGTTAATAAAACCAATCTATATATAATTATAAGGTATCATATTAAACCAGCTGTGTTGCAAGCATTAGTTTATAGATCACTTGCTAGAGTGTTTTTCAGTTCCAGCTTGTGAAAATTTATATAACAGCGAATTATTTTCTAAGACAACAGGTAAAGAGTTTAACACTGGAATAGAAATAACTTCAACTGAAATGTATCATGGATCTATTTGAATAATTGGGTTGTGTTTTATTTTAAATATACTTCACAATGAGATTTATGGAGCTGTGAAAAAAAAAAATCTTATTGACTTACAAAAGTGAAAATACTGTTTTAACCCCCTGAGCATTGTGAAATGGTGAACAAAATAGGAACTGAAAAGACCACGGGCACATTCAGCTCTGTTGTAGAGCACAGGGGGAGGCATCTTATGAAATTCCTACATGAGGCACTTTTTTTCAGTTCACCTTTTCAAATAATAAAATGTTGTTGAGAGGACTATGTCACTGTTACGCTTTAGCACACTTTTTAATTTTTAATTAATTTGTAGGGAAATTTCAAAGACATTTTTCTGCTTTTGTCTTTGGGCAAGGAGTTAGAATCCCTGGTGTCTCCTCAGTGGGCTGCATTTTATTTCCTTGGGGAGCTGGGGGTTCACGCTCTGCAGAAAACTCTTCTATCTTTTTTAGTTCATGTCCTAAATCCTCAGAGAGGCTGAGCAGGTACCTGAGTGCTGACCTGGATTAGTGATCAGATATTACTTTTTTTCAGTTTTTTTAACTAACTTGGAAATAATGGCAAAGGAGTTGTAGTTTGAGAAGCAACTGCCCTCGATGTTGTAAGATTTTTTTATTTGGTTCACTGATAAATTGTCTTTTTTTTGTTTGTGTCAAAATGTACTTTTCTAACAAAAAAACCCAAACAACAAATGTTAAAAAAAAATATACTTTACCTGCCAGGTAGGAGTGTTCTAGACCACTTCAAACATAAGTTCAAGTGTTTGTTATCAGCCTCAGTGGGAGAAGATTTTAATCCCTTGTGTATATGTATCCTCAGAGTTCACTAAAAAAATGTCAAGAAAAAGTTTTTAAAAAAAAGTAAATATTTCCCCTGTTCCATTTTGCAGTAAAACATTCAGGGTACATTCAAGGTTGTACTTCCATTTAAAGTCAGCAAATTCACACCTTACAGAATATGCTAAAATGATTTTTATATTTTCCTGTCCCATTCTAAAATGTAGGAAATCTTATTTCTTTGGCATTTTTTTGTTAAGTTGAAGGATTTGTTTTTATTTGGGATATTTTTTCAAATATATATTATAACAAACACAATTCTTCTGGTTTCATTAAGAATTGGGATTTTTTTAGTTGCTAATTTATTAACTATTTCTAAAGAACTGTAATGGAGAAAATTTATTTGAAAAACTGGTGCAAAAAAGTAGCAAATGGCCTTATCACGGATTTCTTTTGTTTTTTTAAATGTTGCATAAAAAGTTATGTTAGTTTTATAGTTTGGAATTTAAATAATATACAAGAACAATGTCAGTAATTTACTTGCATTAGTGTATAGTACTGAAGGTTTCTGCAGAACTGTAACAGAGTTGAAATTGCAAAAATTTAATTTTTCTGCATTATCCTGTAGTTGCTTTAATCAATAAATAATTATATTCTCAGTTCCATACCTCCACAGAGAGAATAATTAATATTGATAAAGCAATTTTCTTGTGAAATTTATCTGATAGTTTTCTGCAAAATGTGAATCAGTAAATATTACATTGCTACTTTTTATTCCTTGTTTGTAGGTTTTTAAAAAAATAATGAACCATTGCTTTTAAAAGTTTGCTATTACCAAAGTTACTCAGTTTTCTGTCACTACTGCCTCCAAGCCTGAAGAGAGAAGACTGACCCTGTTTTTAACTTTCTGGACAGTTCTGATTCAAAATAATTTTATTCTTATGTAAATTCACTTCTCACATTCACATGAACTGCTCATGAGAAACTTTATTTTTTTTGTTTAAAAAATATTTACTCTGTGTGTGGTAAACTCTTGAGATTTAAAGAGTTTGTGATGAGGGTAAAGGCAAAGCTGTGATCACAACATAAAGGGGAGCAGCATGTTTTTTACCATGGCTTTGGAAAGAATAGCTCAAATGTTACAGCTCAAATGCCACCTTGGTTGCTTTTTGAAGTTATTTCAGATTCAACTCTGTGGATTTAATGAACTTTCCAAATCTGTTGTAGAGAATACCTGGAGTTAAATATTTTGATTAAGATCCTGGGTTTGAAAGAAAAGATATAAGGGGATTTGTGCTGAGAAAGTACCTTTTGAATACTGTAAATGGTATTGAAGGAATTAATTCCTTTTGCTGGATTAAGGAATGAGGTATAAGCAGCACTGGCATGTCAAAGATAGAGGGAAGTAAATACTAGAAAACCTGTTTCCATAGTGGAGTGAACTCAGTGCCACTTTTAGAGTTCTGAAAACCAAACCTCAGCACATGCAGGTGGTCACTTCTCCCCCTGGGAAGTTCTCTCTTCTCCCTTCTCAACCCAGAGTTTCAAACTGTTTGAAAAATCTTTCCAATTGCTAGGAAATCCCAAAGCCTGGAGGATGTTGAAATCCACATCCATTCTGAGGTATATTCAGGTGGGGTTTTGCCTCGACTAATGCTTTGGTTTTTTTTGTTTGCAGGACTTTGCTTCCCGGGCTAAACGGGCTGTCCAGAACCTGGTGCAGAAGGTTGGGTTCTTTGGCATTTTGGCCTGTGCTTCAGTAAGTTCATTTCAGTCAAGTTGCAGAGGGGATGTACTGGGTTGAAATGAATCCTGTGACCTGTGGCTTGGTTTTATCTGAGCCCCTCTGGATCCTTGTGCTGCCTTTGCTGTTTCTGTGTGCTCTGTGGTGCTCAGACTGGCAAGTACAACAGAAACTCCAGTGCTCCATGGGTACAAAACAGTGAATTCTGCATCCAAGCACAGCTTTACCAGCTCTTCCTTCCACTTCACCACTGGGTATCTTGACACTGGTTCTTGAAAGAGTTTAGAATAGTTCTGTTTCCTTTCAGCCCACCAGGAAAGAGTTGTGCAGCAATGGATCCTTTTTTTTTTTTTCTCCTAATGATAAAGCAATTAATTGTATAGTTGAGCACACTGGGGGGAAACTTGATAAAAACAGGTCAGTTTGCTGAAGACACAAAAAGCTTGTTGCAGTAGGGAACATTTACAGGAGACTGAACTAAAATTCTTAAAATTCAAAAAGTTTGTTTCTGTTTCAGAGCAGGGATGCTCCCTTCATTTGGTGTTGAGGTTACATCTCTGAAAGGCACATGTACTCTGCTGCTCACTGCTCTGTGTTAGTGCATAGCTGGCAGATCAGGTCCCATGCCAAATCATCTGACAGTTATTCTGTTGGGACTTTTCTAGCTCAGATTATTAGCAGGCAAGATACAGCAAGAGCTGTATTATTTTCTATAGGTTCTGCTGGAACCAAGTTATAATTTCTTTCGTTCTTTAGGCTCACAGTGCTTGGCATCTTCAATTACAAAGTATACACAGGCTGAAGAGTGGAAAAGTACCTGTACAAATCCAGATTGGGATATTCAGCAGTAGTAACTCTCTGAAAAGTCTGCTCTGGAGATGTATTTGGGTCACTAGGAACCAGAGAGAGCAGAATAAGGAAGCCAGTACCAGAGTCATGGCTTCATGAGCTACAAAATTTGCTCTCTTTAAGCAAGAGATGATTTGAAGTTCTCTACTGATGTTATTTTAGTGTTTTAAGTAGGGTAATACTGTTCCTTTGGAGCAGAAAAATACTGAACCACTGGAGGTGTAAATCTCTCTCTGAAAGCTTAATGAAACAGGGAATAGTGTGCCTGATTCTTCCATCCCACAGAAAATGTGAGATGTGATGCTCAGAAATGTGATTACAGCAAAGGGGAAAGTGTGGATCCCCTTTGATCCCATTCTGCAGGAATAACCACTCAGCTGATGAGGTATTAATTCCACACTTCTCTAGCATTCCCTCAGTTTCCTAAATTGTAGGGATGACAATGCTGTTTGCTCAAATGGAATTAACCCCTGTTAGCTGGAGAGAATTAATCTGATTAGAGTTGCCGGCATACGACCTCTGTTTACTGATCTTTTGGAAGTGTCTCAGTGCTCAGAGTGCAGACACAGGTTTCAAGCTGTTCTTTAATCTTCCCACCCAGCAAGCTCTCAGCCTGCTCCCTCCTTGCCTCTGACTCATTGCTCTCCAGTCACCATCCTGTGAGACATCCCTGCACAGGGTGTTCTGTCTGTCCTGTGTCCTGGGAGCAGCAGCTCGTAGGTGGCAGGGATGAGTTACTGGAGGTGAAATGTGGATAAATGGAGAACATGAGGAAGGAGTTGGTAAACATAAGAGGTGATGTGTAAACTCCTTTTAGTTCCTGCTTAGTAATACTTAAACATTTGCTTAACTTCTTACCTACTCTGAGCTCCAGCTTCCTTTTGCCCATACAGGGGCTCAGAGGAGGGATGAGGAATCATCAATCCACCACACCACACTTGAGGATTTGTAAATGTGTTTACTGCACAGCAGCAGTAAAAAGGGTGAGGCTGGATGTGGCAGAGCCATGGGAAAAGCAGAGGGATTCAAAGCTGTATGTTCTTGTTGCAGCTGTAGGGGATTCCTCAGCCCCACGTGTGCTCTCTGTACCTGTGCATTCTCCCACTAGCTTCAGGGCTTTCTCTCAGGGCTGCTCTTGCTTGTTGCTGTTTTACCATGTGATAATTGGGATCTTACTCTTGGATTTTAAACAATATTCCAGTTGGATGTATTTTTTATGATTACAGAACTTGATTGTAAGGACTGTCCTCGCTGCTGGTTGTTGTCTGTCAAGCAGTGGCTTCTAAATGCTGCACAAAACCAAAATTCAACTGAATTTAAATCTTTGCAAGTTGATCCAATGCAGTCAGCTAAGCTTAATGTTGTTTAGTGGCAATAAGGAGGACACGTTATTGTCTGGAGCAGGATTCCTATGTAAAGGCAGCTCTTGGAAAGGCACAGAGCCAAGTTTTAACCCTGAAAGATCCTTGCTGTGACTTACGAGAATTTGCTCCTCTGTCTTTGTGGGCTTTTTTGGCAACTCTCAGTCCTCTGTGTGTGTTTCTTTTCAAAAGCAAAGAGAAAACCTCACTCACCTGCTCACATACCCTGATGTGGACTTGTCAAATAACTTTGTAGTGTGATATGTTGAATTTGGAGTTACCCATACCCAAAGCATGTTGATCCCTCCACAGTGACAGGACTGCAGTAATTAAATGCTGTGAACTTACAAAAAAAAAAAACCTCAAACCAGCCAACAAAGAACATACTTGAGACCTAGAGCAGACTTGGCTCAGAAGAGCAAAATTATCTGTCTGTGGTATAAGTAAATAATTTACCAGCCTCCTATGCCTGAGACAGATGTCAGAGGTAAAGAATCATTTTAGCTGAAGTGGAGCATGTTTAGAGACCGTTTCGGGGCATGATTAGAGACACTTTAAGATTTCTTCCTATGCAGGTGGTGATGTGGGTACTCATAAATCTGAATTGCTGGTCTCTAACAGCTAAGTATAAGCCTCACAAGCTTTCTCAGATTGCAGGTTTCCAGTCAGTTGCCAACTTGCTATCTTTAATGGTCTATTTGTTTGTTTGTGTAATAAAACAACACAAATACTACAGGATATTAGCCTGGAAATACCCAGCTCCTGTGAATTCCACCCTCCCTGTGCTTTGGCTCAGACTTTTCTGCCCTTGTGCTGCATGCTAAGTGTGAAAGGTTGGAATGTGGGTACTTTCTTGGATTAATTTTAAAAATTATTTTACAGATAGGATCACAATATCAAACGTCAAGCCAACAGTTTAACAATTAAAAAACAATCTTTTAAGTTTAAATGAAATGCATATGGTTAATAAAATGTGATCAGTGCTCCTTAACTGGATACATATGACTCTAAATGCCACTTTTTAATGTACTTTCTCAGATAGAAATCACTGGGGATTATTTTGAACACCAGCTTCCAAGAGTGATGAGCCTGTCAGTGAGAAAATTTGATAAATCACTCAAAATGGCTTTGCTGTGGTTTCTGTGCATTTCAGATGGAAAACTTTTCATTGGCTTTTTTAAAACCCAGGGGTAAGGAGGGACCATGAGAATGGAATTGTCTGGGATGCTGTCTAGCTAAATCCCAGAGACTTAAGTTATGTGCTGTGACATTAACATTTTTGTAAGTATTAAGGCACAAGAGTTTTGGATCAAGTTGAATAAGGTGAAAATGTTCATTTTTCAAAGTTTCAAAGTCTGTTGTGTTCCTGTTCATCTAAGTAAGTGCTGCAATTCATGAACTTCTTTTCTTTGCACTTCATAGATTCCAAACCCTCTGTTTGACCTGGCCGGGATAACATGTGGACACTTTCTGGTTCCCTTCTGGACCTTCTTTGGTGCAACCTTGATTGGGAAAGCAGTAATTAAAATGCACATCCAGGCAAGTAGATTCTACACCTCCCTCAGGGCTCTGGGGTGAAGACTTGGGTATTTCAATTTTTTTTTTAGACTGTTTCATTGTGTTACTTCGTAGTGAATTCTGGAGTCTCCCTTCCTGACCTGAAGTAATGGAAATTAATTTAGTGCAAAGGATGTACAATAAAGGATCTGCTAGGCTCAATACTTAAGCAACTGAGTAATTTATAGCTACAAACTAATGAGCTCGCTGCCTACACCACTCAGGAAATTGGTGGTTAGCCAAGTTATTTACCTACGGTTTTTACCAGACTGAAAGAACTTCATACTCATAATGAACTTGCCTTTTTGGGAAGTTTTAATTTCAAAGAGCACTGAAACTGCCCTTCACTGGTTCACTTTTAAATGCTCCCTTTTATCTCACTTAAGTGTGTAAAGAAAACTCCACTCCTTTCAGGCCCTGCAGCCTGAGGGCATAGCTGGGTGTATTCTCCATCGCTCTCCAGCAAATTTAACAATTTTTGTTGCCCTAAGTCTGTGTTATTTTGAAAGAGCCTGATTTCAGAGCATGCCCAGTTTTTCTTGCTAACTCAGAACCTTACCAGGCATCCTGAATCTGCTCATCAGTACCTCCAGTTGCTTTCAAAAAACGTTTTGAGTCCTGCTTTTAAAATGTGTCCCTGTTTTGTCCAGTGAAAGATGATTCCCTGGTGGTTCCTCACTGGTGGCAGCGTGGTCAGTGCAGTGTCATGTGCTGCATGGCTCTGTTTGGGGTGATTAGAACCATTTGGCTGAGGTTTTGTCTTTTTAAGCATCTCCATAGGACTGCTGCAGTGCTTGGAAATCTTTTGTCACTGCATTAAAATAGCAGAAGTTATGACCAGGATAAAAGACTTGCCCAGTACCCTGCTTAAAATCTTTCTTTTGCCCTGAACAGATTTCAATCTTCAACCCTTTTTCCTTCCCATTTTTATTTTTTAGTATTTATTTTGTAAATGGTTGTTTCACTTTGAACAGTCCTTAAACAAAAAATAATTTTTTTCATTTACTGTGACAGAACAACTTTTTCTCCTCACTTATTTTTTTGTTACCCAAATACAAAATTCAATATGGTGACCCTGCTTTAGTTGGGAGTTGGACTAGATGATCTCTAGAGGTCATTCCAACTCTGATAATTCCATGATTCTGTAATATTCCTGCTTTTAAATCTGTGTACTTTTTAGAATTTGTTCTGGCAAAATAGAAAAATTTAAAAGTATTAATGTAATATTCCTTTTATTATTTTATTTGCCTTGTTTACCTAGGAGAACGTTTGCTCTGTTAATTATAGTGCTCCATATCAAATCAGAAATATAAGTGAAAAAGTATTTCCCTGTGTCATGTACAGTCAGTAAATCATCTTATTTTGTAATGTGTTTTGCTCTTAGAATTCTCTTTTCTGTGATGCTTGCTTTCAAGCATGCTCTTGTGCAATAGCCTTGATTTTGTTGTGTATCTTACTGCAATCTGGAATTTGGGAAATGTGAGAGTCATGGAAAAGGCTTCTAATGAAATCTTTCTCAAGACAGGAAGCGAGTGACTCTGGTGCAGTGGCCATCCTGGAGTAGCTTTTAACTGACCTCTTCCTCCTGACCACAAAATCACTCTGTGTAGCTCAGGTCACATCCCTGATTGCCAGCCTGCTGAATGCAGTTCTCCTTAGATGAAGTTTCAAATGATTTTAAGGAGACTGTGAGAACTGTTTGTGTCTCTGTACACATCTCCACACAGCCTTGCTCACTCTTTGCTAACAAGCAAGTTTGGCCAAATATGACCAAAAGTGGAATTAGCAAAGGCTGCTTTAAGATTTTTACTTCTGTTAGAAGAGTAAAATTATGGATGTTGGGATTTTCTGCAAAACAGGCTGTGTGCTACAGAATTTTTATTGAAATTTCTCTGTACAAACAGAGTAATTAGATCACTAGAGACAGTGACAATCTCAGGTTTTTGTACAGACAGACACCCAGTGGCTCTTACTGTGCTCTTCAATAGGTATTTTTTATGTTTGTCTGAAGCACATGACCTAGGGGACTAAAATATATATTATTTTTCACTTCTGGGATTTTCAATACATGTGTTTGTGTAAGGGGATGTGAATTTTTCTGCACGGTGAAGACTTTTTTTCCATTAAAACATTGTTGATGGAGTAAAGTGACCTTGAGCTTCTGGGAATTGAAGTTTGGGGAGGATGTGAATGGTTGGTAACACAGGCTAGAAAAACATTGCAAGAAATTAAGTCCACGAAGAAATAAAATATCAAATTAAACAGCTTTTCCTTCTCCTGCCTCTTTTTGAAGAGAGTATTAAAAGAGAAAAATCTTAAATGAAAAGAGAAGGGAAAAACTATGTGTAGAGTGCTGGAGAAGCTGTCTGGTTGGAAAGGAACCTAAGTTGTCCTACCCCATTGTCTCTGCTTCCCTTTTCATCAAATGTTTCTCTAACTGGTGTTTTCCTTCCTACAGAAACTTTTTGTTATTATCACATTCAGCAAACATATAGTGGAGCAGATGGTGTCCCTCATCGGGTGAGTAATTCTTTAACACAGTAATACCTGTACTCAGTAAGTGGAAAAGTACTGGAGTCAAATGAGATGTGCTGAAAATTGTGCTTTGCTTCAAAGAGCAAGTTTGGGCCAACAGATAATTTAGGTTTTATTTGCAACTTCGTTCCTCACCTCAAATGCTTCAGGTACTTCAAGAAATATAATAGCTCCAAAGGTCAGATGGCCTGAGTGTATAGTACCAAGGGTTAACTTTCACCCAGAAATGTGATATAGCTCTTCAAATTATAGATCCCTACCCTTTAAACTGCAAATAGACAAGTTTTTTAATGGACTTTCTTCAGTGTTGTAGCCTGAGCTAATGACAAAGAATGAAGGAATTGTTGTGATTTATGCAGTATTCCAGGATGGCAATAAATATACAGTTAAAATTTTGAATCTCTCATAAGATGTCAGCATGAGAAATTCTGTTCAGAATTAATAACATCTCCATTCTATTAAATTTGATTTTTCATAGGAGAAATCACAGTTTTCATAGATAAACTTCTCATTTTGAGAAAGATTGTCTTTTTAATTTTTTACACTGAAATCTTTAGTAATTGATTACTATTTTATTTTTTAATTTAAAATCTCAGTTTAAAACAAGAAAACTAAGTGAAACTACAGCTAGCAGCATTTAGGGAGGGAAAAAAAAAAAAAAAAGGAAATTAAAACAACATAGTTACATATTGCCTCAGTGAGTTTGAATTAAAATTAGGCACTGATGATGAAATGCTAGATTTTTGCCTCACATCTACCTGTTCAGTCATGACATTCTGTGTAATTTTAAAATCCATTGTTGCTCTTAACATTCCCTGCCTGGAAATCCAGCAAGTAACATCCCAACTGTACACAAGTTTCAGAAGCTGCTTGGATGCAAACAAAACATGCAACTTAATTAATTTAAATACAGGAAACTAGATCAACTCATATGGATTTCATAAAAAATTAATGCTTAATTGTTCAAAGGAAAAATTATGTTCTGGGGGGAAGCTGCTGCCTGTTCTCAGTACATGATCAGATTAATGTCAGGGATGCAGATTTTAAGTTTTAAATGTGAGTTTCTGACATTTAAATACAAAGCCTTATTGCTTGGGTGGGTTTTTTTGTTTGTTTTGTATTATTTTAAATTAGGTACCTTATATGGATCCATAAATAAATTCTAAGGTGTTTCTGCTTTTCCAAGGTCTTTGTTATCTGGATTAAATTAATTGCCGCTTTGCCACCCAAGCTGTAATAACTGTTTTCACATATAATCCAAAAGCCTTGTTCCTCAAGAACAATTTCAGGAGAGGAATGGCTAGAAATAATTCCTTTGGAAATACATAAATTTGAAGCAGTAATGCTATACAGAGAAAAAGTAGTGTCAGAACAAACATTCTAGGGCATTTCACTAATGAAACAAATCCTGACTTTATTGCTTCCTGATCTTCTGATTTGATGTCTGGTTTGTAACAGACTTCAAAAATAATATTTTGCTTTGAACATTGTTTAAAATTAAAAAAAAAAAAAAGAAAAAAGAGAGAAACGTGCCTACATTTAACCATCCTTTGTTTGCTGAGCATCAATCACACTTGACAATTTACTACTCACTTTTGATCTGCAGTGCTACTAGGTCAAGTATATTTTCAAAGATTTCCTGCAGATCTTTGAGCCAAAATAGTACTTTTTTCCTAGTTCATCTGTCTTGGAGATAATTTTGCATCAAATTACTTCGAATGCCTTCACAAGACCTCTGCTGGATTCAGATTTTATTAGATGGTTGATGTCAGACTTAAAAAATGTTCTCGGGAGACAGTAAGATTTTTGGAATGTCCCTGTATCCTTGACTTTTCTCAAGCTGTCTGCTAGCATTACCTCATCAATTTCTTTCAGAGTGGAGTATAAAACATGTTTAACAATAGTTTGCATTAAATCCCTTCTTATTAAATTAAAATATAGTTCTGGTTAATAGTCCCTAGCTTTATTTTAATCAAATTCTATCTGATACAATGACTTAAGACCTTTTTTTTGCCTGGGAGATTGCTCTTACACGATAGGAAATGTCTGAGCACAATACTTTAAAGTAATGATCCATATTAATATACAGAATAACTAAATTCTAGACAAAAGATTAAAAAGATAAAAGTCTGAGAATATTTGATTTTATAAGCCAAAGAGAATTCCTGGATAATGAGATGAGTCTCAGTCCAAAAGCAGAAATGATTCACCTGCAGGCCTGGCCCAGATCTCAGCTGTTGTTTACTCCTGTTCCTGGATGCTGCTGGCATCACACACTGAGCCTGCCCTCGCCAGGATTCTTTAATATCATTTGGGCTGATTTGATTTTACAAATTTGTCTAGGTCTCTATAACCAAAGGGTCATAAAATACTTCTGATTTTAATTCAGTAAAGAAAGATAAGAAAATGTGGCAGGAAGTTAAGACACTGATAACCCCCAAAATTTGAAGACATTGGTGGTAGTCAGTTAAAAAAAAAAATAAAAAAAAAAAAAGCTAAGAAGAAAGGGTGGTGGCAGCAGCCAAGGGAAGGGACAAAGGGACATGGGTTGATTTTAAAAAACCTGAAGGTAGCATGATCTTGAAATCAAAGCTGGAGAGGATTAGAAAGATACTGGAGCTCACGTGGTGCTGGTAATTATTTACCTGTTCTACCAGTTCATAGTTGAGTTGTATTGTTGCTCTCTAAAATGCTGGAAGAGGATGTTTTTTCCCAGGTCGTGTTACATTCACAAGCTTTTGTGAGGAAAGATGCTGTGGAAGGGTTTTGTCTTGTATTCTGCCACTTGAAGAAGAATTTAATTCACTGATCACCCATATAAAATACTTGGATGTTGGTTTTAGGCCAAACCTAGCCCATTTAAAATGTTTAATTATCTTGTGTGTTGTGGGTTTTCTTTTGGCTCTTAAATCTTTCCATTTATTTTTTTTTTTACCTACAGCTGCAGGATTGTTTATGAAGTCACACTGAGCATATTGCTTTTAAGCACGATCATGTTTGCTTTGAAGTGGCAGTTTCAAATGAGGATTAAGAATTCCCAGAAAACTACTAAAGAAATAGTTCTCAAAGCACACAGCACCCACAAAACTGTCTGCCATCAAAAAAAAAAAAAATTGAATTTTGTTTTAGTTCAGCATGTTTTGTTCCTATCTAGTGAAAATTGAGCTAATAAATTTAGAACTTCAATAGGTTACTAAAAATTCATGTTTTATGTAGCATTAGACAGCTCAGAAGCATCTTGAAGTTCAGTAGCAAGTGCAAGGCTGCATTTTGCTAAGATGGTGGCCCTGGTGTATCAGTCAGGGACCTCTCAGTGGTCATGCCTCTCCTTTGGGTAACTCTCCCAGCCTCTGTAATCAGGACCTTGCTGATGTTAAGAGAAGTAGGGACTAATCTGTTCAATTAATGACCTGAATCAATAAACTTGTTTGAAGTTTCAATAGAAGCCAGTGAAAGGCATGTAAAAAAAATATGCACTTGGGTTTTTAGAATTCGTTAACATGATGTTCCGTGGGTGAGGTGTGATTCAACAAACTCTCCCAATCTACCCCAAAATATCAGTGCTGCTGAAGGACTTCTTAACCTGGTGGTTTCTGTGGAACAAATTTTCTTGCTCACCAGCTCTGCAGGCCAGTCTGGCTGAGTGCATGTCATAAAGGAAAAAACAGCTTTTTGGTAACAAGTTCTTGAAGCATTGCCTTGACAGAGGAGTTTGCTGCTATTTATTGTGCCATAATTCTTTGCTTCACAACTTAATCTCAGTTGATTCCTGTGAGGACTGTGATGTTCCTTTCTCAAAGAAAGTGCAAATGAAATCATGGTAACTGATGTAACTGGAAAGTTTGCTTAAAGATTGTATATCTTTTTTCAAAAATAATTTACAATATAGGTTTGGCTATTTCTTTAGAAAATAAGTCAAGAAGCTACTGTGATAGAAAGGGCTGCACCAGAAATGGGTGGTCCTGGGGTGGCAAGAGCCCACATCCTGCTGAACTGGTGTCTTTATTAAGGAGTATTTTGAAAAATAGGTTCCAAATAATATTTAAAATAAAACCTTTGTAGTAGAACTAAACCGAAAATAACCTGAAGTGGCCCAGAACATGGATAACTGAGCAGTGATTCAACATCTCCTGGAGAAATGCTTGTGGAAGGTTATACCAATGCACCTGACATTTCTTGGTACAATAAATCAACATCTCTCCTCCCCCAGGTATTTCAGAAACCTCTGGGACTGTGCCCTCACAATACACCCTGTACACAATAGATCAGCTCTGCATAAAAAAGGCTTTAGTGGCTCAAAAGGGACACAGATGTGGATGAAATCTGAGTAGGTTTGGTGTTGAAAACCTTCCTGTGGATTATGACATAATTATAAAAGTTTATTTGCCAAAAGGCTTGTAGGATTTAACTGAACAAGAAAGCTTATTTTTGCCTAAATTGTGTACAAAAATGCATCTTTGTAGGGAAACTCCTGTTTGTATTTTAAAGCAGAGTTAAAAAACAGCAGTTCAGAGATGTTGCAATTCCTATTTTTGAAAGTGTTGATTTTAACAGAATGTCCCAAGAAAAATGTTTTGCAGACAGCCTGGTTAACGTGGGGATTGGAGCATAGCGCCAGGTATAGACGATGTCAAGTATGTAACAATTTTAGCTTAGAAATCTTCAAATAAGTTTTTTTACTTCTTTTTGTAAAGCAAGTGAATCTGCCAAGTAGCCTTTTAAACCCCCAAACAGTTCTGTTGATCATGACCCAGATTTATTTTCTGCAGTTGTAGAACTTCACCAACATTCTGAGGCTGAAGTGGTGGTGACAGAAGCTGAAGGCTGTGGTTGCTCCTCGGGAGCCCGGGTTTTGCTCAGAGCCCGGGGTCCAGGTTTTGGATCCAGGCTCCAGGTTCGGTGCAGCATCATCCATCAGGGCTGAGTCAGGCAGGAGGTCCACTGAGTCACTGCAGGGTCCTGGCAGTGGGGGAGCCTCAGGGAAGTGGATGGTTTAAATACTGTGAGAATCTTTATCAGCACAGGAAATGACAGCTCATTAAAATACTAACCGTTGAGCCTGTTTAGATCACTGTCTGGAAGAAAATTAACCATTGAAGGGTCAGATAACTTGCAGGAAGAAAGGTGCTCTGGTTAGACAGTAAGCAAATGAATCAGCTTTGCTAACTGTACAGTGGCATCAAAATATTTCCACTGGAATCTGCTTTTCAGTGCTTTATAAGCTGACTCTCAAAGAAATGGATACTCAGGAGCAAAACTTCCAGTTTCTTTTGAGGCAGGGATGGCTAAAATAACCAAATGTTACCTCTTACTAAATTTGCGTTTGAGCTGCAGGATGGATTTGTTTCTTGTGTTCCTACAGAGGAATGGAGAAATGTGAATCCAGCAGAGAGAAGCTCCGTGTGGGAGGAGTGGGGGTTGGGTGTGATGATTTAATGGAGTTTTGCAGAACTGTTGGGAAGGTAAAAGCCTTCACTTTGGCCCTCTGGCCGAGCTGTCAATAGTTACTCTGATTAAAATAAATTATTTTTTAAAGAGTTGGAGGTACTGGGAGGGCAGACTCCGTGCCAGCACACTCTCTCCTTCATTGTCACATTCTTCCTTGCCACTTAACTCCCTTTTCTGCAGCAGGATCTGATCTCTGGCCTTGGGTCAGGCTGGCTCCAGGACCAGGGGGAGATCCTGGATGTGTGGAGGCTTTGTGCTGACACACAGGGAGCTTTTCCTCTTAGTTGGGTTTTCTGTTGTTGGAGATTTCATTTGCTTTTGTCTTCACTTTGAATTGTGGTGGTGGCATTTCCTAAAAGGATGTTTTTCTGTAGCTGGATTAGCCCAAATAGCTGAATCTGAGCAAAATGTATATGATGCTGTTTGTCCCTGGACCCTGAGAGGGTCGGGGTGAGGACAGAGTGTGCGTGCCAGGGAGTGACCAAATCAATCCCCGTGTTAACAGTTAAATGGTTTTTCCAAATTAACAGCTGGGGATATTAGAGAGCTCATCCATAGGATGGGTTGTGACTCAGTATTGCATCACCTTTCCAAGCAGGGCTTCGGTGGGGCTCAGCCTTGGGAGCCTCCTTGCCTTGTTTTCACCTCTCTCCCATCCCTGGGGGTCTCATTTCCCTTCAGATTATTATTCCCATGATCAAATGGACTTCCAGGTTTTTAAACTTGCCGTGCTCAATGCTTCTTGGTCATTGCAAGTGGGGGGACTGAGTCCAGTTGTTCCTATGAGCTGCTGAATAGGTCTGAAGATCCAGCACTGAATGCCACTGAAGTTCTCTCATGTTTTTAATTTTCATAAATGGAGTTTAAGAACTGCTTAGAGGTATCAGCTGCTTAATCACTTGCTGTTAGAGGACTCTTACAAACGAGAAACTTTCATTAGCAGTCAAATCCCTGCTGTATTAATGTTCCTAAAATGTGAGTCTACAACCCCAGCTTCGGGGTGTGTTAAATACTTGTTAATTCTAACATTTATCTCTGGAAAAATGGGGAAATACACACGTGTGTTTTTTATAAGATGGGAACTTTATATAGAGAGCTGCACTGCAGCATTTAGCACAGCTTGTAATTATCTGAGTGCTTGCAGCCTCTAAAAGCACAGGTTATGAAATATCAGTAACTCAAGAGGAACTTATTCTATTAAAGATCTTTTGAGGTGAAAAATGAAAAAAGTGTTATTAAATCTCTTAAATAAGTGTTTTTAATATCAGTAAACATGGAGTTGACTTGGAGTAGTGAAGAACTTCCTACTTTTTCTTGAGCTGGCATTGAGAAATTATGTTTTAATTTTCTTTTGGTTTGGTGCTTTATCCATGTGCATTTGAGAAAACTCCTACCCTTTGTTCCAAAGATTCACTTAAAAAGGTAACTTTCCTAAAAATCTTCCCTACCATTTCATGACTAGTTCAAATATGGACAGTTAATCTTTGGGAAGCACATTAATAAATTGTATATTGTATTTGAATAAATACAGTTTTGCTGTAACTGGAATAGAAGTTTTAGGAGGAGTCACCCTACATCACAGATTTTGTATGTCACTGGTGTAATTTTTAAACTTACCCTACAACAGTTTTGCTGTGTGGTGCTTGAAATAGCTGTGAAGCTTTGTTTTATTTGTTGGTCAAAAAGCTATATAATTTTTCATTTGGATAGAAATTGTGGCTCTTAATTTAAAAAATAATAAAGCTGTATCTCTTTAATTACTAATACCAAGTGATACTTCTGACAACAGGATACAACAGTGTTTTGTTCAGCGAAGCAAAAATCTTATGTGTGTTTATACTGTAGTATTAGAAAGCAAGTAAAGTTTTTCAGTAAAATGTTATGATTTTAACAAATTTAGGCTGTACCAGTGGCTAGTACAAATTTTTGGAAGTCTGTTTTCAGTTTCAGTTCCTTGGGAAATGTTCAATTTTAGCAGAGAATCAGAATGAACTAAAACAAAAATTGGATTTTTATGTTTACTGCTTCTAAAATTCCATCTGAATCAAAATTTCTTCAGTTTTTTTTCCCCCTCAGAATAAACCCAAAGCATTTTTTTCCCTGAATCTTATGGTCAAACTGTATTTAGTCTCTTGTTTGTCAAGGAAATTGTTTTGATAGAAGAGCATACACAAGGACCAGCACCTCTCTTCCTAGCAGTGCCTCCTTGTTGCTGATTAACTGGAGAATTCATTAATAATAATAGGAAGGGGTGAAATGTATTTTGTTGCTGACAGCCAACTTCTAGTGAATTACTTTTGGTTTTGGTTTGCTTTTGTTTGTTTGGTTGTTTTTTTTTAAATTTAAATCCTTAAGCAGCTCAGCAAGACCTAAGTTTTAAGCCTTTGAGAAGGGGCAGCAGGCTGTGTGTTTGGGGTTTTTTTGTGTGTTTTTTTTTGGCAGATAGAGACTACAGAGCCTGCATGAGCTGAGTTCTCTTGTGCACTAAGGTCCTTTTATTTTCTTATCTTTTCATATTCTTTACTTGAAAGACAATGGGCTTGATTCTCAAAGGAAAATGCAAGGATTTTGGATTCTTCTGCAAACAGGGTTATCTTCCAGCATCTGCCCTTGTTAAGTGGATGTGTGAGTAGCCTGTGGTTTGCATCCAGACTCCTGAAACTGCAGCAGGCTTTTGAAAGTGGAGCTGAAATTCATTGCGAAGTGTACCTGTGTCTGCTGTGAGTTTAATCCTTGAAAATTTAGACTGCAGTCTTCCCCCTCCTCCTATTATAAGAACAGGGTTAGTGAGTTGAACTTCACTATGTTTGCCGGGAGGTTTCACTTGTTTGTTTGTAATTACACAAAAAGAAAACTGATTTTTAATATTTCTAGATCTAATGTGATGTCTACGCTTCAGATATTAGTTGACTTTTTGATTAAATGATTGAATTTTGTCAAAACAGTAACCAGTTCTGTCCCACTGTAATGGGATTTCAAGAACTTTGTTCCTAGAGCTGTGGATTCATGAAGCAGGATGTTACTCTGCTTCATTTTACTCCTTATTTAAATTTGTGCACCTTTTTTCAACATTCAAGTCTGTGCAAACATTGCAGACTTTAAATAACCAAGGTCCTTGCATTTAGGAATTCCCAGTTCTTCCAAATTGCTTTAGCAAAGTGAATGTTGTGCTCTTAATTCTTAGTTATGCTCACACAAGAAAAAAATATTTTCAGTAAAAAAAAATTTTAAATGTGGTGTTGATGCACCAGGATCTTTTCATGGCTCTGAACTTGGTTTCCATGTCTTGGTTCTATTTAATGTTAGTTAGTTGGGCACTGCGTTAGTTCAGTTTTCATTAAAAAAAATAAATGGAGGCATTTGATCACCATTCTGTTAATCATTCATCTCTCATAATTTAAATATTCTTCATTTCATAATCCTGCAGAAGTTTATAAGTAAACTATTACCTTTTGGTGGCTTTCTCGGGCTTCCAAGTGTCATCTGAAAAAGAAAAGAAACCTGAAAATGTAACTCCTTTTAAATACCATGACTGGCTGCTGATCAGCGAGTCATCAGGAGAATTTTTAGGAATAAAGTCAGCTTCGAAGGGGATGGTTCTGAAAAACTGGAAATATTTGTAAAAGTTGACTCGTTTAAAATGTGTAATAGATGCGCTTTAATCTCTGGCTCGAATTTGTTTGGTTTTGTTTTGGTTTTTTTCCTGAAGTTTTACCAGTCTAGGCACAGAATTTACTCACCCATTTGTATCATCGTGATGGTGAATCATGAAGGAAGCAATTTTTTTCTTGTAAATATATTTTAAAAAATCATTTGCCCCCGGCTTCTGAAGCAATAGATTTAGTGGAGGAGAGTCAACTACTTTGTTTCTTTGATCTGGGCATTTTCATAAATTCTTAAGCTTAGAAAGCTGCTATTTTTCTTCATTGGGCTCCAGCCTGGAAAAGGGAATATCATTTCAAATGAGGAGACTGAGGAAATTAATTTTAGAGAGAATCAGTTTGTAAAGCTGTCTCTGTGTACACTGGTGTTTTACTAAACCCTCCCTGAAGCAGTAGTGCTTCAGTAGTGTTTGAATCAAACAAAAAAACCTTCAGGTGACTTTTATTAATGTAGAAGACCATATTAATGTCTTAAAAAGAAAATTCCAAATCTCCATTCTCTGAAGTGAAAATGGAACTTGTCAGCGATGGGAATGCCTGGAGTTAGGTGTTGGTGTATTATGTTGATCAAACTTTGGGAGCCTTTGGGTCGTGTGTGTGTTTTCCTGTTGCTAGTGGCAATTTTTTCCCTATAGTATTTAAGTTTGGTTTATTTGTTTGTTTTTCCCCAAGCGTTGTGACAATCACTAAAGCTCTCTGGACCTCCTGCTAAGTAGCGTGGTGTATGGATTTAAAGAAAATTTGTTCTGGGTGCTTGCAGAAGGGAAGTTTGGAGGATGCTGTGGGTCTGTTCACCTTTCCACCATGGCAGTGGGAGAGGGTTCCTCCTTCCAAACCATGTCCCTGATCTTTCTGACATTCCTGTAAGAACGAGGTGTTCAGTACCGGCTGGGAGCTTTTGTGCAAGTCAGCTGCCATAAACTGTGGCATGATTCAGAAGAGGGTTCATAGTTCCTTCTTTGTTCCTTTGTTAATCACTGACTCGGGGGAGGTGCCTGCAGAATTTGCTAATGCATTCTTGTGGGGTAAGGATGACGCAGAGGTTGTCCTAATAAGGACTTAGTTTGAGAAAGGGGCCGTCTCCTTGGAGGAGATAGGGGCAAGTCATAGGGCGAGCAGTTTCTTTTTTAACGGAGGGATGACACAAGCACAAGTCATTTCCTTATTAATCGGTTCAAACCAGTTCTTACAGGAACTGCTGGTGATAAATGTGGGACTTCTCCGAAGTCATTCATTTGATTCTCAGCAGTGCCCCGGTGCACAGCTCAGCTGCCTCTCCCCGCCTGGAAGGAAATGCTGGGGCTCGCAGCTTCTCTCTCGGTTCCCAGCAGTGCCTCCTCACTGCTTGCTTCCCCAAGAGGATTTTTTTTTTCTTTACTTTTGAAGCACTTTCGGAGGATGTGGGGAAATGTGTCCCTTTTAGAAGCACCAGATTAAAAATGCTGAAATACACTTTATTTCGTGGTTAGCTGCTTTCTCAAGTAGCAATGCCCTTCTGGGCTGTAGCTGAGGCTGAACTTGGTTCTGTTTGGGTCAAAGTGGTAAGTTTTTATTTTTTTAAAAAAAATTATTTTGTTTTTGTTTTTTTTTTCTTCTCCCCTATTTTGTCCTCTGGGATGAACTTTGCATCAGTGCTATTCCAAGTATAGGTCCTTCTCTTCAGAAGCCATTTCAAGAATATTTAGAAGCTCAGAGGATAAAACTTCACCACAAAGCTGACAGTGGAGTGCCACAGGTAAGGACCTCGCTGCCTCCCCAAGTGATCTTTTTCTCTCCCCAATGACTTTTCCCCCTTCCCTCGCTGTCTTTTGACTTTTTTGTCAGCTATATCGATGTAACTCTTGTATTCAAAGACTTGCAGTGGCTTAGGGAATAGACAAAATAGCTCATTTTAAAAAGCAACCTAGGCAATAAAAATAATGCTTGTAATTGCATTCAACTGGACTTAAATATTTGGTATAATAAAGACAATGATGAAGTCAGACCAGTGGCACAGCTTGCCTCTATATGGGTGCCTATTTTGAAAGAAATTTGAGCAGAAAAAGGTTGCATTTACATGTGAAGGGGTAACAAACTGTGCAGCATCAATAGTTGAGAAGCCAGTAGGATCTGAGGCTTAATGGCCACTAAGAAATAAAATCATCAAGCCCTTAGTGTTGGAAAGGAGAATAAAAATGCAGTATAAAGGGGAAGGAGTGGCCTTTCATACAAAGTGTTTTTAAAAACACTGAATTTTTAATGGGACAGAGGAACTTTGACATGAAATTCCTTAGGATACAAAAGCATTTTTTTAGATAAAATGCATTTATCTAACTCACATTTCACCTGTAGTAATTGTAGCTCTAAGTGTTTCTTTGCCCGTTTCTTACCAAAAAAGAAACTAAATTAGGGAGGGTCAGGCTGGAACAGTGAAATATGCATATTCCTTTCTGCACACTGCAGTCATTTTTGTGCAGTGCATTGCTGCCCTCCTTTGACAAAAAATACAACTTCAGAGTAGTCATGGAAAACGCTGGAAGTGGAACTGCCAACCAAGGTCATCACATTAATTTCCAGTGACACCAGGAGAATCGGGTACTAATTGGGAGATACAGGGAAAAACCCCACATTGTTAACGAGTGACCTTACTGTTTTCTTTGCAATGAACACGACAGGGAATGACAGTCAGGAGCTGCTGATCCTGAACTCTCTGAACTGTTAAGTAGGATGAAATAATATCAGGAGTAATAAATCACTTCAGTAGAACACTAATAATGATCCAGGATCCAGCAGCTGCCCCATGGTGTTTGGCAAGGCCTCCTGCATTGTCTTTCAAGGGACTAAAGTCAGCTTTACAGAGGGACCTGCAGGAACCCTGTCAGCTTCCACTTGGTTCCTGTTTTTGAGGAATTCCATAATTTAAAAAAAATGGTTAGGCTCTTCCCTTTCACCTAGAAAAAGGAGATTTCTCCATGGTCCACTAACGTTAATTTTCCTCCTGTTCTGTCTCTTCAGGGGGAAAGCTGGCTATCCTGGATATTTGAAAAATTGGTTATTGTCATGGTTTGTTACTTTATCTTATCTATAATCAACTCCATGGCCCAAAGCTACGCTAAACGACTGCAACAGAAGATGTACTCTGAAGAAAAAACCAAATAAGCTTGGGAAAAAACCCTTGGAATGGGTTTTAGCAGACAGGAAAAATGACACATCTTTCTATATGTTTAAAAATCAGCACTATTCAACATGGGGAAAAACTTTTTAACATCAATTTTCAACTTTAAAAAGTTTTTATTTAATGTTGAAAGTAATTTGGATATTGGAGCAGATGTTTCATTGACAGATTTATAAATGTTAAGGTAAGATATGAATGCTTTATGTGTCTGATTGTATTATATGGGCTGGACAATGAGATGTTAAAAGCAGTTTAACACAAATGTTGCCCACCCAAATTACTTTCAAAACTGATGATTTAATACTCTCCATTTCCTGATTTAACTTCAGACTGACCTAAGGATAATTTTTTTTATTTTGAAGGGTGGCTCTTTTGCTTTTTCCATAACTTTCAAGACCATCAAAATGTATATAAGTGAACACAGATTGGATACAAACTGTTGCATGTCCCTCATGGTAAGGCAATTCCATCTGAATTCTCCAGTGTCCCATTGCATTGCACGTGCTCCTGGTTGGAAAAGCCACCTCTCTAAACTTTATGATGTTAGCAGAGATGATTTGATGTCAAAATGCTGAAGATGACATTTTTTATTATGTATATTTAGAATGGAGTTAAGATAAAACTTTATAAAGCCATCTTTGATCATTCCAGAATTTCTTGTGTCAGTCTTTTGAAGCAGTTTGTTTTCCTCCCCTCTTTTGTATGCTCAGTTTTGTTAGTTCCTTTATTAAGCCTTAATCCCACAAACTGCATGCTTTACTCATCCTTCCTGCACAAATGGTGCAGAGCCCTTTGTTGTTTTTTTGTTTTTTTTTTTCTTAAGAACTTACTTATCAGCAGGAAGTAGAGAGCACATTGCTTAGTTTGAGTGTGGCTGACTGGTTAAAACAGGCAAGGCAGAGACCAGTGGTATCAGCTGCCATCAGTTCTTCTCACATGTTTGCCACTGACCACAGCCCTGTGGGCAAGGAAGAAGGGAAGGGGGGGAAAGAGTAAAGATTCCAGCTGAGAACAGATTTGATGTTAAACCCAGCAACGAAGCAGAGAACTTCAGAGAACATTAACCTCAGGCTTTTCAGGTCAGGTATTTTTAGAACATAGTCATGAATCAGTGTGTGTTCCAGTTCTATCCTGCATGAACAGAGCCAATATTAAAGTGGATCTTTTCCCTCTTTATAAGTAGGTATCTGTTCCACTGCTACTGTATCTGTATTCCTACTCTAATCACTTTCTGAATGATTTTTTATTTTTATCCTAGGGGTAAGTAACAAGAATTAAGCTGACTTTCAATTAGTGTTATCAAGAGGTGGCCTATGAGCACAAAGCAGGTTGGACTTTGCTCTGGCGTAGGTCAGGTTTATCCCTGCCTTAGGTGAGGGCAGAGCTCCAGCAGGGTGTGAGAAAATCTGTATTTTGTTCAATCCTGCCTCAATGTCCTCTTGTGTTGCCAACCGTCGTGACATCTCCATGGCTGTACCATCCTGTCGGATAGCTTATCAGATTGATGTTGACTGTTGGATTTCATGGCAACAACAGTCGGTAGGCTGTCTGACATTTTGGTGTCGTTCATCTGACCGTTCCCTCATCCATCTCCAACTGTTTTCATTGAACATCAATAGCATATCAATGTTTTTTGAAGTTAAGATGGAAATGAGTTCAGAAGCCCTGCAGTGCAGCAGTCTACAGAAAAAACATCTTTTAAAGTTTCATCTCAGTTGTGTGTGAGGGCCGCA
This sequence comes from Phaethornis superciliosus, assembly GCA_023637945.1. Classification (NCBI taxonomy): domain Eukaryota; kingdom Metazoa; phylum Chordata; class Aves; order Apodiformes; family Trochilidae; genus Phaethornis; species Phaethornis superciliosus. Next base: position 2,710,157 of record JAJQWJ010000023.1, on the reverse strand, counting down.
GTGTTTCTCCTGTATGCTTCATCTATAATTTTAAACACTTACTGACTGAGTGGAGTGTCTTTGAACAGAAACTTCTCTCAACAGAGCTGCTGACTAGATGAAATTTCAAAACCTAGAAGTCCTGAGTGCTGGGAGGGAGTGCAAGATAGAAGCACAAAGGCCATTTGTTTCTCCCTGCTGCTTTTCAGAAGATTTAGTATTCCTTAAATCTTGGCCTAGTGGCTTTTTTTCACTTTTTGGCCTAAATGTTGCCTTTGAAAATAACGTAGCAAAGAGCTTGTTTAAATACAATACATCACCAGAAAATCATAGCTGTTTGACACTTCACTTCTTGCAGTCTACTAAGACTTTATTTTTGCACTCTGGAAGAGATCACGTATGCAGCTCCTGGCTGTTTGTTTCATTTTTCTTCAGGACATTTGGATTACTGACACTTTGCTAATTCCCCCAGTTTTAGTAGCAGCTTTTTCCCCATGGATCTGCCACTCACTTTGGGGACACTGGTATTCCCATCACAAAGTTCCAGTAGTGTCTTCAGGCTTTCTGTGAGAGTAAATTAAATTTATGCCACAGAGCCCACTGCGTGCTGTCAGATTGGAATGAGGAGACAATAAAGTAACAATAAAGTAAGATGAAAAAAACCACACCTTTTCCTAGAGCCTGAGCCAATAAACTTCTACCTTTCTAAATGGTTTAGTCGTGTTCTCAGTTACGCCTCCTTGCCTAATGAAAAATCAGAAAAATTGAAAGCTTTCTCCCACTTACTTCACTCTATGTTTACATACATGTAGTGCAAAAATTCTCTTACCTCTTGTTCTGCAACCTGTGTTTGTGTGTGTCCACCCCAATAAGCTGTGCTGTTAATTTTGAAGCTTTATTACATTATTTAAAGAAAGGACTGGTTATTCTACTCACTTCTACCTGTTTGGCTGCTGGGAGATAATAGGACTTGGTAAAAGGTAAAACATAATAGAAATGAAAGGTATGCAAACCTAATGAGATTTGCAACTGGATAGTTTTATGATGGTTTCAATAAACAAACAACTGTTTCCCGGTGTTTATTTCAGCTGGATTGTTTCCATCTCTGTAAATTGAGCTTGGTTGTTACACTGTTAAATTTGTTTCCCAAGCCTTCTACAGTGAGAGTGAATCCAGAAGATAAAGCAGCAGTTGCATTTTGTGGCTTCAGAGAAGGACCCAGAGCCTATACTGTTTCATCTGAAAACATGTTTTTTGCTCCCTTAATCCAAAGTTTCCTTTTGTTGAAGTTTTCAGTTGCAGAGGAAGCAGTCAGTCATCTAATTTAAAATGCATTAGAGAAAAATCCAGAGTGCTGCTGTTGCAAGAGAAATCTTAGCAGGGATCACTGTATTTTTTAGTTGATTCTTCTTGCAGTATAGACACCAAATAAAGTATCTTTTTTTTCTTTTCTTTTCTTGGAATTGCTGAGTTGTGTTGCTGTAAGCAAAGCTGAAAAGTTCACATTGGTCTATGCCAGGCCCAGCCAAGAGGCCTGCACAGGCTGTCAGATCACATCCACTTCCACACTTCCTTCAGCTCCATCAAAGCCATCAGGAAACCTCCTGCTCCCTGTCTCTGCTTGTAGTTTCTTACTCCATCCCAGTGTCCCACTCTCTCTTGTTCAAGCAGCTCCCTCTGAAATCACCCAGCTGCCTGTTCAGGCTAAAAAACACCTGTCATTAATACTTAAAGATGGCTTAATGCTGATCCAGAGAGTCCTTCCCTGCTGTGCTTTTGGGTTTTATTATTTGTTAGAATCAGCCTCCCTCTCACTGCAGGCAGTGCTAATTGCAAGCACAAACGCTGGGGATGTTTCCCTGTCAAGCACAAATATAAATATTAGTGAACAAAATTGATTGCAGGTGTAAAAGCAACTGGTGATTGGGTGTATTCCGTGGGGGTAAAAGTAAATTACTTTTCTTTGGAGCACATGGTTAAAAAATACTTTGTAATCATCAATTAAAAGGTTGAGTGTAATTATAAAGTAATTGAAATTGCTCTTCTGAGATTTAAAATTGGGTTTGGGTTTTTTTGTTTGTCTTTTTTTTCTGTAAATTTGGGTTTTATTATTTTTTTTTGGAGGAGAAGAAAAAACATTAAGTACTTTGCCCAGCCTTCTCCAGATTGCAGCACTGAGTGGAGTGTGAAAGAGGGAGAGCAATAGCCAGGGAGGGCTCCTTCCTGCTGGGCCAGGTGAGGGTTTTAATTGCTGGAGCCTCCTCAGGAAGCAGGAGTGAAGCAATCCCTGTGAAACACCCTGCTAATGCCTTCACAACAGATTGAGGGTAAATATTTGCATATGCTCTTACAAACTCATTTTTTTAAAGGATTATACTGAAAAACTCTTTGAGCCTGCTGTGGCCTTCCTAATTGAGGGCATGCAATGCTGGCATTTATTTCTTTATCTGTTTCCCTTGCTTGTTGATGCACACACTCAGCTTCCATAGAAGGCAGCAAACCACTGTTATGGTAGAGGTGTGACTTGGGGAGGCTGTAACAAACTGGGTCTGTTGTTGAGAAAAAGGAGCTGAAATACAGAAGCTGCTATCAAAATATCCAAGAGGTTTGGCAGTGTGCCTGTCAGGTAAAAGCAAATGGGAAGAGCCCAGCAATCTGCAGTAAGCTTCCTGGTATGTGTCAGGATTTCAGGAAAATGGTATTTTGGTGGGGAAAAAAAAAAAAGGTATTACTCTGTGCTGAATTTAAAGTGAAGAGGCTGTTGAGCTGTGTCACTAGTGGTAAAACAAATGTGAACCTATTAAGTGGGCCAAGGTTTGTTTCATTTTGTCTTTAACACTGCCTTTTATTGTGCTAGAGGGGTTTTTATTATTATTGTTGTTCACTTGTGGAATGACTGGAAGAGCAGTGACAACAGAAGCATTAAACCAAAGGTCATTTTTCTTTAAACCTCATTTGAGGAGCTGTTCAGATACAGATAAGCAAGTGTGCTGCATCTTCCGTGTTTTAAGGGAGTTACTCCCAGTTTAATTGTTCTTCAGGTTTCTCAAGAAACATAAATGAGTTGCCCAGGCAGCTGGTAATAAGGAAACTGGCTGCTATTTCCTGATCAAAGGCAAGAGATAGGACTTGTCAGCTCAGTGTACTGTTCCCTGCTCTGCCCTGCAAGGCCGCACCCTTCTCCAATCCCTCAGAAGTTGCTTTTCTGCCCTTGGAAAAAGTGTGAGTTTGGGGTCTTTTCTCTGGCCACTGCTGTGCTCTTCCTGCTTGAGGGGAAGCCTGAGAGAGGAGCTGTTTATTACATGGTATTTAAGGCATGATCCACCGTTTTTAGCTTTTTGGGTTTGTTGTTTCCTTATGCCAACGTCACAGCCCTGGCTTTGTGTCCTCGTGAGAGAGGGTTGGAACTTTGTGTTTCCTTGTGGCCTCAGTTAGGCTGTTGTTGAGGTGCTTTTTGCTCTCTGGAGTGTTGCACTCAGCTCACAGCTATCTCTGATCCAGGCAAATTCAATGAACTACACTGAAGTGGTTGTTACCCTGATTTATGTCAGGTTGTAATCACTGTTATGATTTATGACAATCTGAAGTCACCTTTTACCTTACTTGGGTCGCACTGATCTGTGTGACACTTCTAAGCTCTAAAGCCTTTTCACTGGGTGGTGGCATCGATTCTCAGCCAGAGTTCTGAGCTACTTGAGCAGAGGCACCACCAGTGCCTGGGCACCTGAGCAGGTTAAACTCTGCCTCCAACCATTAGACAAAGACATTTTCAGGTATTGGATGCATTTCACAAAGTTTGTTCTATCTGCATACACTGACCTTGTGGCAACTCTGTTTTTGTTCCATATTGTCAGGTAAGAAACTGGCAGTTCTCTGGCAGGAGCTGCTGCTAACTAAACCACATGAATACTCTGAGGATCACACTTACATGTAGAAACCATGTGAGTTTTGAAGGACTGAGTGTGTCTTTCCCAAGACTGTTTTTTTCTTAGGTTCTTCCCAGTTGAAAAGCCTTGAAAAAGCATCTTTATGTGCTCAGCATTTCTCTTCTGTCTCTGAAACTGGACCTGCATAAAGAGAAAATGCACGTTTAGATTTGCACTACCCTGCAAATTTAGACATGTTCACAAAATTCCTCTGGTCTGTTTCTTGTTTGCTGCAGCTGTTTTCCAGAGTGCTGTAGTATATAGGATATTTTCATAACAACAGATTTTTTTTCTCTGATTTCTTGATTTTTATGTCTCACCTCAGTCCAGCTGACCTCTCATGATAGTCACATGCACCCATGTGTTGTGCAAGACTCTAGGTGGGAGCAGCAAGGAGGAGAGAAACTGTTAAGATGCCTGAGACTGGTATTTAGTGAAGCTTCAAGTAATGGATGCAAAAAAAAAAAAGAAATTGCAAAGCACTTATTTCTGCTAGATTTGTTGATTTTAATTGTGTCCTCCCTTAACTTCTACATAAACCTGTCTCAAACACTTCTGCATGTGCACAACCACCACGTGGCAAATCAAACTGCAGTATTTGTGCATCAACTAAAATTGTCAGGGCTGCCCAGGAGGAGCTGGGTGTTTTTAAGTCAAGTGTGGAAATCTGCTGCTCTATCCTGTAGCAACACATTCCATGAGAGATCATTCTAATTAAATGGATAAGGAAAGTGTTAAAGCGTCTGGCAGATCTGATCCTCAGAGTCCTGGCTTAAAATTCTCACTGATGTCTTCTCCTTGAGGTCCTTCTTGTAGCCTCGTCTGTCCTTGGTGCTTAGAGAATTTTGGACAAGTTCAGGCCTGTTGACTTGAGTTTAGTTCAGATTCAGCAGGACTCTGTGTGTTCTAAAGAAAGTTCAGGTTTCTTTTGATAATGCCACTGAAGGATAAGCTTGCCTTTCAGAGCACACATTATGTTTTTATCTATATTTTATATAAAAACTTTCACTTCACTGTGAGAAAAGCAGCTTTGTGGAGAAGCCTGAGTAAATCTTTGCAGAGGAAAAGTATATGAAAACCTGAGCTAATATCTGGTAGGGAAGGAACAGGAGGTTTCTTCTTGGGAGAAAAGTATTTAATTGGCTTTCTGTTCATTAGTTGCCAAATTTATGTTTTTAACTGTTTTACCAGCTGCGTTTGGTTCCTTCACCAAAATTAGGCCTAGGAAGGAGAAACTGCTAGTTCACAACATCACGTAACTTCATAAATACAATAACTAACAGGATGACTTGGATTCAGGTAGCAATAGAAGCTGAAGTTGCTCCAGGTGGGGTGGGGTGGAAATTTCCCAGTGTTTTCTTTGCAAGTGGCAGAACTTGCAAAGCAGGAGCCTCACGGGGAAATATGGATTCCTGAACTCAGTATTGTTCTGAGCCATCTGGAGAGCAGTAGCTCTGAACTATTGCCCAGCTCTCACCATACTTACTGAGGATATTACAATGAGCAGCTACAGCTGCCCCTGCCAGCCAAGTCCAGAGTCAGTGTTTTATTACACCTTCAGTGTGTGGGATGAGGCTGCTTTCCATTTGGCTCCCCTGGTGGTGTTCTGCTTACATGCTCCTGTAAATGATCTATTACATATTGGAGACTGCTGGGCAAAGGTTCAAATTAAATCATGCCATTTGACCACAATTACACCATTCTCAGGCAACTGAAGTGTATTTTTGTGTGCCTTTAAATAAACATTACATTGTACATGTAACCAAATATGTACAATAATTATTTTTGCAGAACACACCCATTTAAATCCAAATATACCATATAAGATGGGATTTATTTCTCATTACATCTAACTAGTGAAACAAAAGCTCACTAAAGCTCAAGCAATGTTTATTCTGCCTTTTTTTTTCATTAACTAGTGGCTTATTTAGTTTCTCTACTTGCTGTTCCTGTTTAAAATAGGAATCTGGGCCTAGAGAGAATCCCCATCTTACTTATTTTTCTGTCTTGTGGTGTAACACTCCATACTTCAAAAATTTTGCTTTTAAAATTAGCAGACAAGAAGGTTTCTGCAACCAGGTTCACACAGACAAGCAGAGAGGCTTGTGCCTTCATTTTATACCACTGGACTCTCCTAGAAATCCCTGGTTAGAATTTCCCAGGCTTGTAGGACAACCATGGGGTTAAAGGTTAGACTTCTTCCATTATCTTTACCATGGAATGTATTTATACCTCTAAATATTACCTTTAAACTTCCTAATGAGCAGAAGCAGCCTATCTAATCTCTTCTCTCAGGCTACCTTCCCCTTTTTCAGTGTCCTCCCTATGGCTGGCAATAACATCTGGTGGAACCACCACCCCCCTTGCAGTTTTTCAGGCTTCTGGGAAAGGGTTAAGCAGGTTCTGCTGATTCACTGAGGTGGGTGACTCATGACCCCACCCGATGGAGGGGAAGTGGCTGTCTAGAGGGAGAGGATTCATACAATGTGAAATCAGAAGGAACCATTGTAGTTGAACTGAAAGAGCAGGAAGGGCTCCATAGTTCAAATTCAGGATTATCAGCTCTGCATCCCGTGAGTTAAAAGCTGCCCCAGTGTCCAGGCTGTGCTGCTGGAGCGTGGGCAGAGGTGGGGTAGGAAGCCAGAGGCAGGAGGCTCCAGGAGGAAGCTCACACTGGAATTTGCTGCCTTGGTAAAGCTGTGTATGGGCTGCCCTTGAAAGCAGGGGAGGAAAGGCAGCAGCTCAGTTCCTTTTAGAAGTTTTTTTGTTTTATATAAGATCCATGAATCATTCCTGATGACTCTGGCGCAGTTTTTAAAGCGCTCAGCAAAACGTGGACTTCTTTAAAGTATACTTTGACATCTGGGAATATATTGCCTTTTGGATGCTTGGTTCCTCGTTTCATAATACTTATCTATGATCAATTTATTAACAAATGCAGAAGGAAATTAATTATTCATCCAATATCCTTTTGTACCCTAATACTTCCCAGTTAGGTAACAGCTGGTAATTTGTGCATAACTTCCTTCTTCCTTAGTGACAAAATCCTACTTGGTGTGGAATCCACAGATTTTTTGCCTTTAATCTTGAGCTGTTTCAGTTTGGTAAACTGTGCAGGTAATCCTCTTAAAAAGCCCTTGGATATTTACAGGAAGATTCCATCAGCCTTATAGAACACTAGGTATTTAAGTACAAATAAGTTGTATAATACATCAGTGCCCTCTCACTTGCCAAAGTTAGTTGTAATGGGTTAATTTTTGTTCCTGTTTGGGTTTTTTGGTGGCCAAATAGAAGTTATCCTGTTCATTAAACGTATCTGCTATACTTCAGAGTCCTTGAATAAACTTCCAAGTGAGCTGCACCTGTCCATTACACAAAACAATAGTGAGATTTGGTGCATTGTTCCTTGCTTTATGGACATCCTGTGAGTAGCTTGCCTAGAACTAGCCAGGTCAAGGCCACTGGTTCTGTTGTCCCTGCCTCAGTGAGTGATTGGCTTGTGCTGACCTTTGATCTACCACAATAATTCTAATTTCTAACGAAATAAAAGGCCAGGCTCAGTCTATTTACATAATTATTTTTCTCAATAAAATAGAAGCTGACTGCTCTGCCTTCTAATGTAATTGTAGATGATGAAAATTTGTAACAGCTATTCACTTCCTGTCACTTTGACCCTCTCCTCTCCACATCCTGGGGAAAAAATGGAGGAATCCAGCCACAGATCAAAAAATGAAGGCTTCTTTTGGGAAAGGGTGTGAGAATTTCAGAACTGAGGTCAGCAGTTAAAAACACTAACAGGAAGCAGGCTAGAGATGACTGAAACAATTCCTGTCAATCCCTTTTGCAGAGCAATGGAAGGGATTATAACAGCTAATACAACAGTTACACTTTTGTTTTCACCTTCTTTTGGTTTTGTAGTTTTGAGGAATCTATGTTGTCAAAATATGGTTGTCATCCTCTTGCTGCTTTGAGAAACTGTTTTCCCATGAAAGTAGGAATATTTTCCCTGAATCCTAACTAGGAACAAGTTCTTACAGAAGTGTCCTTGTTAAGCATAATGAACTAACTGTTGGCCTAGCTCTGTCTTGGAACTTCTGAATCTTTCCTCTGTGTTTTCATATGTTATAATTAGAGATCAAATAAGGCAATTTTTATTTTTGCTTTGGTGTTGTACACGTTAGCTATGTTTCCTGATGGAACTGCTAATCTTAAATGTAAACAACCCCCACATATCCTGCTCCATTAACTAGAAGTGACATTACCTATAAATAATAAATGTACATATAGCAATGGTTAAACGGGTCTGTGTCATTCATTGGTGCAATAAGCACTTGCTGTATGTGCTTCATGCTCAGAATTATAAATACATAGAGATAAGGGAAGGTAATTTCTGCAATAAAGTTACTTATTGATGTAGCAGTACAATAATCCACTGCTGTCTTCTTTTTTTCTGAGAGAACTTTTAAAAATGTTTTACCTGTCCTGTGATATAATGAGAAAGAGTATGCATTCCTGTGACTTGGTCGTTTTTTTCACAGTTACCTATTTTCATTTCTGATACTGAAGAAGTTCTCAGTGTGGTATCTGTTGAAAACACTTGGGAAAATTATTTCTATGCTGCTAAACATCTTGTGCCTTTTGCAGGAGGGAGGAGGGAGAACCTCACCACACTACCTCCTTTCCTGACCCTTTGTTCCCTGTAAACTTGAACTGCCTGTGCTGTTTATCTTAACTTCTTGTGCAATATTTTCTTCTGTGAAAAACCAAGACAATGGTTGAAACTGACAAAAACATGTCACTAGAAAAGCCCTTTCAGTCAGAACAGTGCCCCAGCTCTGAGCTGCCAGGAAGTGATAGTGAAATAAAATATTAAATATCACAAGTAATATCCTATAATAAAAGTTGCATGTAGTTTTCAACTTCAACTCAAGTTTTATTCAGCAGTACAGGGCTTGAAGTATAGCTGGATAGTTGAACTATAGTTATGTCTTCCCCTTTCTGAGAGGGAGTTCCTAAAACAGGAATTAGAGCACCTGAGTGAGAACAGCAAGCAAACCAGACTGAGCTGCTGTCAGAATGTTCTGTCATAAATGTTAAGTGAAAAGTTTCTTGGTCTATTTACCCTACCTGCTTTCTCCTCTTTGCTTTCCCTTTTGTGTTCTCCCCACCTGCCCCATCAATGTCTCATTTCCCCTGTGTATTTAATGATTTAGCTACTGAGTTGATACACCAATACAGCTCTTTATTTACACAGGTAGTTGTGCATGAACTAGGACTAGATTCAACTCTAGTGCATGCAGACAGTTGCCCTGCCACTAACAGCCAGTATAAATATTTTTTTGTGTGTGTGTAAGGCGTGAAAGATTAACATTGTGTGCCTGTAAATTACCATGAAATTTCTCAGAATCCGTTTTGTGGTTTGCATTGAGCCAACAACCCTGCTGGGGATCAGGTATCACCAGGGTGTATTTGAGCAAGTGTGACCTTGGCCCCTGTACTTACCTGTTCTTCAGACTCTGTCCTGTGGTTGCCTGAGTCTTGTCACAGTCTGTTTGCCAGTCCAGGTGTTGGCTTCCAGAGCTGCTTTGAAAACAGGAGCTCCAGGAGGGGTTCTAATGCTTCTGTGCCTGAACAGAAGTGAAGAGGTGAATGACATCTAGAAAGGAAACAAAGATAAGTATAATACAGTGCTCTAACTGAAGCCTAAAAGAATTACAGTCACTTCTGCATCTACCTGGCAGGAGTCTACACTAAACCTAAAGGGAAATGATGAGATCTGTTCATTTCCCAAGGGAAAACTCCTTGAGGCTGACGTTTAATTTTTTTCCCCCATTTCTGCCATACCTATTTAATAGTGAGTGGGATTACAGCTATGGGAGAACAATGTGACATGGGAATAGGACTGGCAAGAATTCCAGAAGTTCTCCCTACCATTAGGTGAAAAACTAACAGAGGCAGTAGGAAGCTCAGTGTTAAAACATGATTCTTAATTCTTCTGTACTCTTATTTTATAAGCATCCAGGCTGTGCTCCCCAAGCCACTGCAATCTGCCGGCTGGTGCAGAGTGTTTGCAGGCTGCAGCTTCACAGCGGCACCACCTTGTGGCCGCGGTAAAATTTGTGGAAAAAAAGGGCCCATTTCTTAAATGGACTTTTGAAATTACACAATGTGGTATATTTATTATATTGTATTACAGGCTCTTCCATTTAAAATCTATCAGCAGTTCTCCTCCCAAACCTGTTTAAATAAGTATCAAAGTAACTAAAAAGAACATCTGCTTCTAATTTATAGGAAGAAGAACAAGGATTGTAGTTTGGTCTAAATCTGTGGTTTGCCCATAAAAACTTAAGACTTTAGCCTGGAAAAAAAGTCCTTCTGTACATTCTTTATGAAACATATGCAAGCTCCAAAGATGATTTTCAAAGACTTAGCTACAGTACAACAAAAACATCATGGAAAATAGATATTTATTTGATATATTAAATATGAATAATACCTGTCCATAGGAATATATTCAGTTCTGATTAAGTTCTTGCTATTCTAACACATGCACACGCTGCTTACAAGGCTGAGAAATAGCTGCAGTCTAATGCTTTATATACTTCAGAAAGCTGGTGGCAGGTTTTCCAGTGCTGGGTTCTTTCAGGAAAGTTCTAGTTCAGAGTAATCAAAGGATGGTGTAACTGGAGATAACTTGTTCCAGAGCTGTGAAGCTGTCCAGGAAATCTTCCTCTTCAATTCCAAATTTAGTGTACTGGTGAACGTAGGCTCTGTGTGTTGAAGTCACCGTAGGGAAATGGGTAACACATTAGAAATTAATGAAGAATCTGACACATAAAATCACATTTTATATTTATTGCAATGACTTCAAATGAAGATTGGTTTTCACCCACTGACCATGCTGGTTAGTTTCTACTGTGCTCTTTTGAACTTGTTTTGTAGTTCACACTTACTAGAAACAAGTTCTGACTTAGCAATTGCTTTTATAACTTTGTGTATTGCTCAAGGCAACAAAGTCACAGCTAACAAAATCTGGCTAACTGGGAAGTGGAAGGAGAAGTGATTATTCAACGAGAAAAGTAATTTATAGATTTGAGATGCAAAGCCTCAGCCTGTATGTGTAGGGCAGCTTTCTTCTCATCACTGGTGTTGCTAAAATCAGGAGTTAAGATACTGGAAGCAGTTTCTCTCCTTTGGCTTTGAATTGCAGAATTCTGTGCTAGAAAGTCATGTTTGACATCTGCTGTGACATGCCCTAACCTTGGCTTCATAATGATCAAATTAAAGAGGCAATTGTTTTCTAGATTTTGTGGTTCTAATGAAAAATCAAACTAATGGCATGGTGCCCTACCTAAACACACATATTCCCTGTTTTGGAACTGAGACAGGAACTTGTTGTCTGGACTGTGCAACATGTCTGTACACTTTAGAAACTATATGATCAGTAATATCAGAGCTTATATGTGTTATTTTTAGAATGGTTGCACTGCAATGCACTACATTTGTGGAGGTTTAGTATTGACAAAATTGTGAACCTGACAGCACTAGAATGTGGTCTCACTTATCCACAAAACACAAGCACTGTTCTGTGCTGTCCACCCTGCCATCGTATTTCAAGCATAAAAATGTTTCCACTGAAGTGTGGCAACTGTCTTCATGCTTATTCTCCCTTACTTTGCTGAGAGAGTGAGCTTTATTTACAAGGATTTTGCTAATACTGAATCTATTGGCAGCTATAAACGAAGTCTCGGGATAATTATTTTCACTTACTTGGAAGCAAACATATTCCAAGCTTTTCCTACAACATTGTCAAGAGGTTTCAGCAGGAACTGGCTATTGCTGACCAAAGAAGCTGACTTTTCATACTTGTTAAATGCTCTTGGTGTTTTCCAGGCATTAAAAGCATCCTGAGGGTTCAGCCATGATGTATATAATGAGGGATCTTGGAAACTTCCTGCAGCAGAAATAAGACAGCCCTTTTGGCAGGTGCAAAGCTACAGGATCTTTCATTTTGATCTTAGTAGTCCTGTGTGATCTCATAAATGCTTGATAGATCAATTCAGACCTTGAAAAAAAATTTGCAGTGTGGTCAGCCTGTTGAAAATGCAACTGCTTCAAACAGACCTGGCAGACTAGCCACAACTCTCATATTGGTACTTCATCTGCAAGCTATGCTCACCACTCCAGAAGCAGTTAAGTGTATTTTTTGACAAGATAGACAAGAATCCTGTCATACACATGGGTCTGTCTCTTCCTCCTTCCCTGAAGTGCTTCAGGAAACAGAGGTCTGGGTTGTAAACAGCCCTAAGTAATTAAGACAATGAGGCCTTGGATATTAAAGTGTTTCCAGATGGAAAACCGACCTTAGTAGTGATGTATGTGGCCTTGTTTTTCTTTCACTTTCATCAGGTATGGTTGCAAAGAAAAAAGTGAGATGTTAAACAAGAATCACCAAGTTGTACTTGTGTTTCTCCCTCTTACCTAAGTCTACACTGTGCACATCTTTCCCTCGCAGGATGACCAGGTTGGCAATGGAAGTGTTGAAATGCTGTGGCTTGTTCATGGAATGACTGGAGGGGATGGAGGAGCCTACACGAGGTGGTCGTACTTGCCAATCAATACCTGGCACATTTTGGCAAAAAAGATAGAAAAGCAAGTCAATATTTCCTAAAATAAGGATTCAGACTAGCTGAAGAATCAGATGGTAACTAACGCTGTGCCCTCAGTTGAGTTATTAGGGTTTATATTTCTGCATGCTAGTTGAAAAGCAATTATGCAGTTCTTAGAGAAAAACAGTGCTGATTCAGCAATTATTTGCCTGGTAGTCACAAGTCTTACCAGAGAAAATTAATACTTGTTTCTATACTTAGCAACCTGCCAGCCCATTCTTTGCATAACTGGAAGCTCTACTGAATGCCCCGTGGAAATTGATATTGGAGAGTTAAGCAGGATTTTTATTAGAAGGTGTAAAAAAAAAAAAGCATAGCAGAACTAGCCAAATGAATCATGCTAATTAAGTGTACTGCCCAAAACTGTTGGTTTGTTTTGCCTATTTTCAATGGTTATAATTAACTAAGATGTCTGGGAGCAAAACCAGCAAGCTTGGAGCTGCTGTGGCAGCTGAGTGAATAGTTAAAGGAGCAGCTGGTTATGCAGAGGCAAATTCCTGCTGTCTGAGGGCAGCAAATCTGAGCTGCCTAAAGCAAGTCAATGAGCTCCACAAAACAATACCCTTTATTTCATCTGTAAAAATGTATGCTTAGAGAGTGATGGATTTTGAGAGTGAGTGAATGCTTTTTACCTTCCTCCATTTTAGCATTAGCAATGAGCATCTGCCTTAAATGTTTGATGAGTCCTGGCCAACTGAATGTGCTGTAAGCAAGGGAGTTTTCAGGCATCTGAGGTATGTTCCGAAGACCCAACATCTTGAATTCAGGATGTGGAACTAACGTCTCCATTAAGTCTCCTGAAAAAAGAAATCAACAGCTGCTCATGGCTGACAAAAATAGAAGAGAGTGGGGAATTTTACAAAGCAATTTAAGGTAAGAAACCAAGCAAGATGTATGAAGTTTTAATTTGACAAATACATGGACACACATCAGAGAAAATAATGCAAGCTTGCTACACTCAGAGTTCCATATAAGCATGTGAGTAGCTCTTATTTTACAAGTCAACTTGTCCCACTTTATCTTCTAGCTCAGAATCTCAAAGACCCTACACACAGCTAAGGATATTGACAGACAGATGGGGAAATTCAATTTTACAAGCAAAACTCTTGGCAATAAGGGTAACTTTCTGTAACCCCTTAACAATACAGAAGTCAGCCTGTTGCTAGCTTGACCTCTGCAAATTAGAGACAAAACTTTCATTTTGTTTCAGTTTATAAAATTTCATGTGAAATGTAAAACTCAATCCAAATTACTGCCCTGTACAAATTATCTCTGAACTGTAAACAGGTACAAGGGTGTCTGTAGGCACACAAATAAGGAGAAACAGAGTTCTTTTGGTAAAGAATGAAACTTGAAGGTGGGGGAGCTATCTTTGACTCTGCTACAGAAGAGGGATTGAATTTCTCACTTAAGTCTTTTGCTTCACACTTTTTCCATCTTACAACTTGGGATGTGCCCAAACACTTGAGTAAGAAGACTGAAGGACTTAAATTCCCAGCCTGAAGTGATTACAGAAATATGTGTGAGAAGGCATCATGCAGTTCTAATAAAGTTAAGTACCTAGTGGGTTTCTGCTATAGTGTGAGCCACTTTCTGCTGTGTAAGCTGGCTGGAAAACACTCCCCAGCTGATGTGCAATGACTTGATTTACATCTCTGAAGGAGATCTGCTTAATATTCATCAGCTGAGCACAGATCTTGTGGATGGCATCATTTTCATGAACAAGTAGGGCATCTGATGACTGGTACAGATGTGAGAGAGTCAAAACAGAGTTGTAGTTTTGAACAATGACCTAGAAACAAACAAATATTCACACAAAAGAGAATCAAAAAACTCTTTCTAGTTAATAATCCTCTGGCTGCTGTAATTTTCTCAAGTTATGATTTAGGAAGTTATTAGTTTTCTTTGCCAAAGTGCAGAATGAAGTCAGGTTCTAGAAGAGCTTTTACATGTAAAAGAGCAAGATCTGTGAAGATCATGTTATCCTCAGCTCCTGCAAACATGCTAGAATAAAATGTCTGGGAAGTGATTAGTATGCTGAGATACTATCATAACAGGAGCTCCTAACTAGTCAGCTAACAGAGCTTCTCATGAAACCACTTTATACTTTGGCACTTACAATATTAAAAATTTTTTTTTGGAAATGACATGTACTGAATATTAAGCAAACAGTTCATCAGCTCGGTTACATGTTGTAACTTTTAAAAAGTAAAAGATATCTCTCATAGTTTATTTCCATTGCAGATATTTTATGTTTAAACAGAGAGTTATTAAAACTTGTAGAATACCTCTGGGAAACACAACATTCACCTCACCAGTGCCATAGGGCCAGATAATATGGTTTAGTATAAATGAAGTTGGAAAAGCATCTCTTAAACACTGGGTCACAAATGCTCCCAAGCCAGATCCTGTACCACCAGCCATGCTCATTATTGTGAAAAATCCACCCAGGCGATCGCATTTCTCTGCTTCTTTTTGTACCAGATTCATTATTGCTTCTTTGTGCCTAGGCCCATGGACAGAGTAACTGTTGAATAAAAGACAAAAGAGTGAGACATGGCAAGTTTTCTCAAAGTAGGACCCTAGACAGCTCATTAACTTCTACATTTCCCTTAGTGAAGCTTGTACCAGCTGTTCATACCCATTTGCCCAGTTGTTCCCAGACCCTTGCTTCTGGCAGAAGTGTGAGTGCTCATCATATCTCCAGTAGCCAGACCTGGCAGCTGTTGATAAGGTTTGGTTGATTACTTTGGGTTCCATGTCCACAAGCACAGCCCGGGCAACAGGTACTGGAGAGAAAGAAAAATGCAACTAAGAATATTGTGCCAAAATTAGAACTTCCTCAAGGAAATTGGATGGACTTCCACCATGGTTCAAATTGTATTCCTCCTGCCTACATAAGTCAAACAATTAGTGGGACAGGCAAGTACAGAAAGGGGGACTTAGCAATGCCCTGGATTTCTGGAGAACCATCTATCTTTCCAAAGACAAACCTCAAGTCTAGCAACGATAGATCTTTCTGGAAAGAAACCACTTAATGTGTCTGATGACACCAAATTCAGACAATCTGGGTCCTACTCCACCTACAGCTGAAAATGCAGATGTTTGAAAGGAAAGATTATGTATGTAAATATCCTCAGTTTCCAGCTGTGTTACTGGCAGACTTGCCCTGCAGGCTCAGACACTTTACTGCCCTGTGGGTTTGGTTGTTAGTGAGGTTGTGAAGGCAGAGGGTTGTGACAAGTGTTCAAGACTGAAGGTAAAACTCATACTTCAGCTGAATCAAGGTAGTAAAAGATGTATTGTTTCTGTACTCTGATCTGTATTAGGCTGGCACCCAGACTCTGTGGAAAACAAACACTTAAGTGCTGTACCTTGAGATTCCTCCTCACTGAAAAAACGTTCTTTGCAAGCATCATGGTAGGATTCATTTTCCTTCTTGGAACACAGCCCATGTGTGCCACGGACGTCACCGCAGATAGAACTGAACACCTCATGACCAATCTGATTGCCACACTGACCAAGCTGGAGTGTGACTATTGACATTCTTATTCACTTTGTACTTAAGCCTAAAAAAGAGAAGTATGCCTTTAGTAACTGTGGAAAAGAGAGGAGGGGAAAAGTTCTAGGAAGTAGATTTCTCATCAGTTTTGCAATTTTTGAGAACCTCGAGTGAGAAGGAAAATATTATGCTATAGCCACAGGCTATTTCTGGAGAAAAATGGACTGTCAGCACTTTGTCCTGAATGTCAGAAGAATTCAGATGGCAGTTGACAGGAAAATGGTGTGTTTACTATTGGCTAGAGATCTGAAGGGAGACAAAACCAACCATGCAGCAAGCAAATTCTCCAACAAAATTATAGGATTAGGCTGAAAATGCATAATAAGCATAATAAGAAAGTACCAAATGCCTTTAGAAGTGCAAAGCCTGTTCAAAAATCGAGCTGATTTCCAGTTCTGTTCTGTGATGGCCAAATGCCAAAATCTGCTGAGGTGACAAAAGGATTCTCTAGAGTATTCCCCCTGCTTCCCTCATAGGCAGCAACCTTTTTGATTCAGTACTGGTATGTTTTGACATATTTTTTTTTCACTCAGCATTTTTCAGTAGCTCTGCTCTTCACTTTTCTATTCTCCTTTCACAGAAACAAGGTCTTTTTTTTTTTTAAGTCACTTCATTATTCTGGGATATTTTTCATTCTCATCCCCAGCTGTGCTGGAGCACTTCTGTACCAGCATTCCTTGGGTGACTGCCAGCACTTGTAACTCGATCCTGCTGCATTTTGCAGGCAGGTACGTGCTATTTTTGATTTTTTTGCCTGACTTCAGCACTGCTGTCAGTCTGCACCTTAGAGCCTAAGGCCAAGACTGTGTTACAGCTAAGCGCGAGTTATTCCTCGCCGCAGGAAATAAATAAACCCGTAAATTACTTCCAGAAAAAGGCTGATGTCCAACCCACGCGTGTGATACAAGTCCTCCCGTGCCTCTTTCGGTGTCCCTCGGAGCAGGCCCTTGTCACTTGCACCCACAGGACCCCCCTCAACAGCCGCCCCCCCTCCACGGCCGCCATCTTCAGGTGCTGCCCCACACCCAGCCCTCAACTCTCGGCCACCTCATTCCCCCCGCCCCCCACCTTCCCAACATTTCTCCAAAACCTTTTTCATTGCCGGTTCCCTGCCTCCCAGCTCTCTCTCCGACCTCTCCCTTAACCCCTCCGGATCCTCCTCAGGGCTGACCTGGACGATTCCCCCTCTGAGGCGATGAGGCGACGAGGGCGCGAGCGCAGCAGCCTCTCCCCCTTCCCTTCCCGCCCAACCGCGAGCCCCTCGCGAGCCGCTCCGTGACCCAAAGGCGCCTTCGAACCCACCCGATCCCCGCTTGCTCCGGGTGGGGGGGGACGGGACGGGAAGGGTGGGGGAAGACGGGGACACCCCCGGGGACTTCACAGACCCCGAAACTCATCCGCCCGCCACGGCGGTTTTTTCCGCGCCCCCTTTTCTGCGCCTGCCCCGTGCCAAGGAGCTCCGCGCCGGCCCCCGCGGATGCGCAGTGCGGTGCCGCGCGCGCTGCCGGGAGGGGCGGGTGCGCAGGCGCGGTGCGGGCAGGCAGCCGGTGATGGCGGCCGTGGCGGAGTTGGGGGGTGCGGGCCCATGAGGCGGCCCAGGCCCCACGCACCCAGCACAGCCAGGAAGGGGGCGGCGGCGCCGCGGCTCGTACCCGCGCCATGGCGGGAGTGTTCGACATCGACCTGGACCAGCCGGAGGACGCGGGTTCGGATGAGGAGCTGGAGGAGGGGGTGAGAGGGGGAAGCCCGAGAACCGGCGCGGAGCGGGGAAGGGAGCGGGAGGCCGCTGCGGGGAACGGCGCTCAAGGGAAGGCCTGAGGGGAAGGGTCCGCGGGACCGGCCCGAGGGGGAACATCCCTGCCCGGGGACACGGCGGGAGGCGGAGGGCGCTGCCCCAGCCCTGGGCCGCCGCAGGTGAGGCCGCCACGACCGCGCCCAGCCCGGGCTGAGCTGTGCCGGGAGAGGCAGCGCTGCGGCCCGGCCCGGTCCGGTCCGGGAGGTCCGAACTGTGCTCGGAGCGGGGCTGGGGCTGGGGCTCCTCGGGCTTCCCCGCTGAGAAGCGGCTGGCAGGCCGGTGGGGGATGCGGCAAACTTGCAGGAGGTTTCTTTTTTTTTCATTCCCCTGAAAAGATTTGGGTTGGGTTGGGTAGGAAAGTGCTGCAGCGGGTTAATGGATGGGGTTTTGGGGTTTTTTTGTGTGTGTGAGTGGGTTTTTTTTTCTTGTCTCATGTTTTAACGTCAGTGCAGAAATGCTCATCTTTCTGGAACGGGGTAAAATCCTTGCTCTAGCGCCAAAATTAAAAGCAGAGCTTTAAAATGCTGCCTTAGATGTCTGTGTGCATCACTTGCATCTCTGTCTCATGCTTCAGTGAACGGTTCACCTTGTGATCTGCAGCTTATCACTTTGTGTTGTTCTTTCAAGGCTTTGGGGGAACTTTATTACAAGATCTCTGTTTATAATTTTCCAGTGCTGCTGTTGCTTTTTGATACTATTTTTTATATTAAATCTTTGCGATTGTTGGAACCGCTACTGTATTTATTTTTTACTATTTAAATACTAACGACGTTCTGGGAGTCCTAGTGATACCTGGATACTCTGTATCACGGCTGGAATCCTCAGGCTGCACAGAAATTTTAGAGCCATGGTTTGACAGCTGCAGGCTTGAACACTTCTCAACCTGCAGGAAAAAGCCCTGGCTGTCACCTCAATGATCAATAAAGTCCTTGGTCTAAAAAAAATACTGTTTGCATCACACTGCTAACGTTGCCAAAAGCAGGTTCTAGTGGGGATGTAAAGAAAGTTCTCATGCTCTGGTAACTGTCTCAGGGAACAATTAAAAAATCACTGTTTACTGTGGGTTTTAAAAAATTGCTGACTTAAATTTTGATGGCACTACTAGGGGCGTGAATGCATCTTGCACTGACATTGGGTTTTGTGTGCTTCTTGGCAAACAGGTAAAGGAGGACTTGAAATTTAAACACAACTAAAGAGCAGGGAATATAAGAACAGGAAAGAAGGGGAAAGATGGTTCACTGAAAGTTCTCTCTAGGTGTTGTGCATGTCTGGCAGGGAGCAGGAAGACACTGCAGGCAGTGCAACTGAGATGATTAAACTGCAGGGTGTTCAGTCTGGACTATTTTGTGTAAAGTCTGGATTATTTTGTGTGATTGCTGAGGTGCTGGTCTCTGGTACCCCTGGAAGCTGTAAGCCTGGTAGTAGGAAGAACAAGTCAGTTGTAGGTTTGAATAGGCACAGCCATTCTAGAAAGTTTGAAGAATTGTTTAAAAGGATGATTTACTTTTAAGCCATATGGTTGTTTGCACTAATTATTATGGTGAATAAAAATCAGCCTAAATTTCTGTGTTTGTGATAAAAGAAATAGTTAGGGCCAGTTGCACTGCTTGGTTTTGTGAGATGAGAAGAAATCCTGAAAGTAGCAGAATGGTATCTAAAGTGAATTTTGTTCAAGTTAATACTGAGAATGAAACCCAGAGTTCTCAGGGACAAGGAAAGCACGTGTGAACTTTGCCAGAACCACTGGGTAATGTTTGAAGTTGTTCAGGAAGGTGCTGGGTGTTTATTCTTTGTGTTTGTTGAAGTTTTAAAAATTTGTTTGTTGGCATCAAAAAAATGTTTATTTGCATTTGTTGGTAGGCTCAAGGGCAGCTTTAGTGGGTTTTATTGTGAAACAGATGTCAGTATGCTGTATTTCTCTAATAAATGTTATCATGAGGACATGAGCTTGCAACTCTTTGACCTGGAAACAAACTTCTGGACTCCATAGTTGCTTGTGCTAGGAGGTGGAACCAGGATTTCAATTCCCCTCTTTATCACTCACCAAAATAAACCAGCCCCTGTAAATTGTAATGTTTGAATGGTTTGGGAGCTATTAAAAGTTCCTAATTATCTTTGGTTAGTGTTTTCACTTACATATTTTAAAATGCACCCCTTGGGTTGGTCTGCTTTTTGCAGATCTTAATGTGTTGCCTTTTTTTTTTTTTCTTTCTGGTTTTCTGAATTTCAAACATCACTTGATTTATCCATATTCAGTCTGAACTCCAGGCTGCTTCTCACTAAGTTGCAGCTGTTATCTGAATTATTGGTCAGAGGATCATACCAAAAATACTACCAAAAATTAACATCAGAGTAAAGCTTAGCTTTTTCATGACTATTGGGATTTGACTATTATCAATATAGAATATTAAAATCTTCTCAGTAAATTATTTGTTTCTAGTGCATATGGATCCCAGTTAATCTATTCACATCATCTTCACTGTTCTGATTTGCATAACACTGTGATAGGATCTTAAGAGTCATATATAAGAGCAACTGTAAAGAAAAATGTAGTATCTTATTTTTCAAATCCACCCAGGGGTGTGTGAAACTTACCTCTGATATTTCAGTGACTGAGTAATAGTGTTAGTTAGAGCAGTGGTTCCCTGTGTCAGTGTTTCATCTACATGGAATTATTACAAATCTTGCACAGAATTTTGGAGATGTCTGATGTCTTACGTCTGCTGATAATTTATTATTCCTGACCTTTAGGCTTATTTAATTACATATTATAAATTATAGTTAGTGTATATAACTGAAAGTGTGTAATAGACATCAGCAGATTTATTTTTAATGCTGCTTTTGAAAATTTTAATTGATCTTCCTTCCACCCCTCCCATCCCCAGGGTCAATTAAGTGAGAGCATGGACCATGGCGGCGTTGGCCAATATGACCTGTAAGTTGCTGCTTGAAAATGTTCTGTATCATTCATGCCAACTACATATAGCTTCAAATTTTGTTACATTGTTAAATAGAAAAATTTGTTATTCTTGTTTAATTTTGAGTTGTTTCTAGTAGTTTCAATATTCCTTCACATTAAAATTTGTGAATTGTATCTTAATCTAATAATAATAAAACAAATTCTGGCAAAACCTGCTGTTGTCTTTTAATCCTTGTCTCTCCCAGCATTCTCTACCATATTGGAATAATACTTGTACTATCACTGTTTGCAGAAGTTTGTATGTTCTGTGCATTTTAGAAAGGCTCCAGCTGCAGATTTGCATGGCAGTCTGAAGCAGGTGAGAATTCAGAAGTTACGGTTTCAGTGTGCCATGTTGTGAGAAGAAAGCAGTGATAGTTACAACAGCTCAGTTACATTTCCTTTAGTAAGATCGATCTGTTCTGCAAAGCTGTAGAATCATTCAGAAGCATCACTAAATGATGGATCAGTCTGGTTTTGTGATGGCTTTTTCTGCAAGATATTTGTGGTACAGAAGTCTTACTATGACTGGTGGGGCTGCTGAATGTGCTCTGAAATTTAAGCACACCTTACTGCCTTGCTTTTACTTGAGGTCTTGTAGGAGTAGCTAAGTCAGTGTGAGGCTTTGGTCTTGTAAACTTCATTCTCGTTCAGTAAAGATTGATTACGTGCTAAAATGAGGGAAACTGAAGGAAATCTTGATACTGTAAATCCCCAGAATTTGCAGGTGATCTTTTCTGTGCAAGCTGTAACTCACTGCTTTGCACACACCTCAGCTGAATTTGTGATTCTCCCAGTTTCCAAAGCAGTCATTCAGTTATGTCAGATACACTGTATGCTTTTCAGAAAGAACTTTGCTTGCATGATTTCATTTGATCGTTTTTGAGTATAGGTAGTCTTATATTCTTGTTTTGGTTTTATCCAGTGGCATGGAACATTGTGAAAAATTTGAGATTTCAGAAACTAGTGTAAACAGAGGTCCAGAAAAGATCCGACCGGAGTGCTTTGAGTTGCTACGTGTACTTGGCAAAGGTGGCTATGGAAAGGTAAGGAACTCTTCTACAGAAGTAGATCCATTACATGAAGGCAGTTAAAGTGCTCACTTGCTGCCTTTGGCAAGGTCTAATCTTCCTATTCTGTTTTCTGAAAACTTCAGTCCACCAAAAGGTGAACTCAGGCCTGCCAAGGCTGGTGTCCTGGGACAGCAGAAAATGTCCCAGACTGGTTCTGGTGCAAATCACCAGCTCCTCTCCCTCAGGCAGCTTTACAATTTATAGGTGATCTCATCTCTCTTTTGAACAACTTTGTTGTTAACTAATGATGGCTCATGTGGTTGTGTGATGATTTTATTTTTTTTATTGGTATTGTATAGGTATTTCAAGTACGGAAAGTAACTGGAGCAAACACGGGGAAAATATTTGCCATGAAAGTTCTTAAAAAGGTAACTTGAATGTTCACATTCCACTACTGTCTGAATCTAAAAAGATTTATCCCACCATTTAGCTTTTACGATTACCTAATTATTTAACATACCTCAAAATATTTTTTTTCATACATACAGTTCATATGCAGGTACAGCTGGAATTAAACTTTAAATTGTTCTTAGCAGCTTGCCAGGAGGTTTCTTCCAACCTAAATTATAATATAATTCTATGAAACAGTCTTAAACTTCTACAAAAAACCTTTCATGTGACATACAAATTACACTAAATTTTTCTTTTTAAAATTATGTTGATGACTGGTGTATACTGTTGTGATTTAGTGAAAAAAGGATTTTAAAAAAATGG
Source organism: Phaethornis superciliosus (assembly GCA_023637945.1). NCBI lineage: Eukaryota > Metazoa > Chordata > Aves > Apodiformes > Trochilidae > Phaethornis > Phaethornis superciliosus. The sequence continues at coordinate 2,687,480 of JAJQWJ010000023.1, read as the reverse complement.
ACTGAATATAAAAGTGCCTTCTTTAGCTTGTTCTTGTGCTCATGTATCTATTTGTCTATGCTTTTTGTAGGCAATGATTGTAAGGAATGCCAAGGATACAGCTCATACAAAAGCAGAGCGGAATATACTGGAGGAAGTGAAACATCCCTTCATCGTAGACTTAATTTATGCCTTTCAGACTGGTGGAAAACTCTACCTCATCCTTGAGTATCTCAGTGGTCAGTCCATGAAATTCTGTTACCTGCTTGGCAGTTTATGTATTGAAGAATTTGCATTTCTTACTGTACTGATGAAAGGCCAGCTCGCTGTTGGCATGGTGTCTTAAACATGAAAAATATGTCTTTTTAATGTTAACCTAAATAAACCTTCTAAATCAATACAGTAAAGATGATTAAAAGAAAAAATAATTATTTCCCATGACAGTACAAGAGGGGGGGAGGGTTTAATACCTTTTCTTCCATCAGACTTGCAATTCCTGTATGTTACCCTTAGATCCTCTGCGGTCATGTGGAATAGCTGAGGTTTTAGTCCTTGTGGTTTCTTTGTGGAACAAGTCCATGTTATCTTTATTTCACAGATAGGGAAACAGACACAGATTAGAAGCTATTTGCTCAAGCTGTAACAATGGGAAAAAGAGGGACAGAAATGCTGTTGTGTTTTTCAGTATGCCCTTTTGATTTGACATTTCTATAGGTTAGGCTAGAGAATATTCTGAGAATAACAAAAGAGTAACTTCTCAAGGTATTTTGTGAAACAACTTCTTGTACAGCAGGACAGAATACCTGTTGTTGATAGCTTTGCTGGAAAATAGACTTTTGCCTAAAACCTATACTTTAATGTAATTTTTCTTTTGACAGGAGGAGAACTATTTATGCAGTTAGAGAGAGAAGGGATATTTATGGAAGACACAGCTTGGTAAGTGAAACTATTTTGCTAAATTAATAGTTTTGGGGTTATTTTTGAGTGCTTAAACTGTATACTCTTGACTTTGAAAACTATATATAACTGCTCTTTTATTGCATAGTCTAGTGAAAAAGGGCAACTGACTGGCTTTTGGGAAGAGGCATGTATTCTGTACTTACCAGTTTGTGCTGGTGTGACTCCAGCCTTAGTACAGAAGAGGGTCTGCTGGTTGCTGAGAGGGTCTATTATTCCAGAGTGTTGTGGTAAAGGAGGTGTTTTGGGTTTTGGAAAAAAGACTGAGAAAAAACTTGCTGTAAATTTTTCTGTTACTGTTTCTGGTCCATACACAATTTTACCAGCCAGTTATGGAATTTCTTTGTGACTATACTGGCTGTTTTCTAACCATCAGGCAACTGAAGTGACAAAGGTAATTATTCTGACAAAGAGGAAAAAGCCTTTTGAGTAGTGATATTTTATATATAAACAAGCTGAAACGATCCTTTATTGATTAGGCATCACACAACTCAATACAGTTGTGTCTTCCCCCAGAGCATGCCTGAGAAAAACTTTGATATACAGACAGAGCTGTTGTGCAGGTGGCACTCTGGGTGCTGCCTCTGACCTTCTTAGTTTCTTTATTTTTCTTCAACTTTGTCATCTAAATGTGCTAATACAGATAATATTCTAAATATATTAATGATAAGGTGACTACTGAACTGATAACCCATATGCATAATTTTGTAGTTCATGTTGGAGTCTGTATGCCTTTTGGCAAACCAACCTTAAAGGCATCATCCCTTATTTATTTCTTCTTACCCTTCTAATGATACTTTCAAGGAACCACTGCTAAGTACATAATATTCTCAGTGGCTAAGGTGCTTTGCATGATTGAACATGTCTAATTGCATGGCAAATGTTTCCTTTCAGCTTTTACTTGGCAGAAATCTCCATGGCGCTGGGGCACTTGCATCAAAAAGGAATCATCTATCGTGATCTGAAGCCAGAAAATATCATGCTTAATCATCAAGGTAGTCCAAGTCTTTGTACTGAATTATTCAGGGCACTTCACAATTTGTTAAAGGTTGTTCTCTGAACTTGGAAGCAAGCAGTAAAATTTGATAGCTTGCTTTCTTATCTCAGGGATGCTCTATGATCTTCATTGTCTATCTTTGAATAAGTTTTGGTGGTTTCTCTTCACCAAGTGTAACACTTTCTCATGCAGGTATAATGCAGAGTTTTATCTGTAAGTATGACTACCTCATTCAGCTTTATAGCTGTATTGCTTTGTCAGACCATTGTAAAAATCTGAAAATAGTTCAGAGTTATTATATATTCATGTTAAAAATTCCTGGTGTTTAACGTTACTTACAAAGTTGTCAGAATTCTGGCAAATCTTAAATTTTATATATTTAATTTCAGGTCACGTAAAATTGACTGACTTTGGATTATGTAAAGAATCTATTCACGATGGAACAGTCACACACACATTCTGTGGAACAATTGAATACATGTGAGCTGCATGATGAAACAGAAAAATATTTCACTGGTCTGGGGGGTAATGGCTACATTTTGCCTTTTCTTACTGATGGTTCATATGTGCAGTCACTCTTGGAAATTTTACTCAATAAATGTGTTTTTGTTCTGACTAGTAGTCGGAATTAGTATTAAAATACTTCTATATTTTTCAATTTTTCTGATTATAGGGCCCCTGAAATCCTGATGAGGAGTGGGCATAATCGTGCAGTGGACTGGTGGAGTTTGGGGGCATTAATGTATGACATGCTGACTGGAGCAGTAGGTGCACAGTTATAATTGCATGTATTTCTCTTTGTAGCTCCTGTAGTTACCTGTATTCTAATTCAGAAGCATGTATACATACATATATATTTGAATATATACAAAATAGAATAAAAAATGTAATTAAAATACAACTACACTTACGTTGACTAAAGTCATGAGCTGCTCTTATCCAAACAGTGATCTGGTAGTCCTGTTTGCAGTAACTTAATCTGTTTTATAAATTACTGAAGCAAGCTGTACATAAATAAGAGACCTGAACAAGTCCTATTTTTCCTCCCATTACAATGGTGCTTTCTAGCCTCCTTTCACTGGGGAGAACAGAAAGAAAACAATTGACAAGATTCTCAAGTGTAAACTCAACTTGCCTCCCTACCTCACACAAGAAGCCAGAGATCTGCTTAAAAAGGTAGAATTTTAATCAATGTCAGTACTACACATGTATGTAGAAAACAGAAATGTAATGATTCCACCATGGTTATACAGCTCTTCCAAGAGAAAACTGCTGTAATGATTCCACCATGGTTATTCAGTCCATACTTGTTTTACTGCTAAGCCTTGGTTTTGCATGGTTTAGAAAGTGATTTTTCCCTGAAAATACAATTGTTTTCTAACAAGTGGGGATTTTCTGATTATTGTGTTAAGTCTTCATGCTATTCATTCAAAGGATGATTCATGTCAGAACTAGTCTAGTCATAATAACGTAACTAACTTTTCTTTTTTGGATTTCTCCTTAAGCTGCTAAAAAGAAACGCTGCCTCACGTCTAGGAGCTGGTCCTGGAGATGCTGGAGAAGTTCAGGTAACTTTCTCTTAACTCAAGAATTCTTAAATTACTTCATTGAAAATAAAACAGCTTTCAGAGCACATCAGGGAAGGAGAGGAAAAAAGCAGCCATGTGACAGCTGATCAAAATTTGAATGCTTCAAACGAAGGCATCTGTCTACCTAGTTGATAATTTGAGATTGAAAAATTAACTTCTATCCTTTAGCTCTGTCTCTTCCAGTAGATCTTTTCTACTAGTTGCACAGGGCTAATTATCCAGTCAGCCACATAAGAGCAATGGTACTCCATCAGTCTGACAAAAAACCTGCCAGCTCCCATTTAGTGCAGCTCTTCCAAGAGAAAAGTGCTGTTTGTTTGCATTCAGTGTTGCATAGTTAAAAGTTAAGGCAGAGCCCTGGTTCCTATTGCTTCCAGCTTGATTTATTTTCTTTTTTTTTGTGGTGAGATTAACAGTGTCCTACAGAGTTCTGCTTACTTTACAGTTATGATAATTTGTCTCTAATGCAGTGGTTTTTCATCATTTTTAGGCATCTAACTTTTAGAGGTGAAAAATGTAGAGGAATTCTGCATGTCAACTGACTTTTTCTAATTCTTTTAAGAAAAACATGATAGGGACATATGTTGTCTGACTTGGAGGTATGGTGTCAATTTTCAGCTACTCTGATGCAGTGCTGTGGAATATATTACATTAGACCCATATATGATTTGAAAGGAAGGACACCACAGAGAGGATCTGAAAAAAACATGCTTACTTCTTAAATTTCTGTGATTTATACCCAGAAGGTGGATTATGACTCTGCTATTGCTAACTCTCGTAGGCTCACCCGTTCTTCAGACACATTAACTGGGATGAGCTGTTGGCAAGAAAGGTGGAACCTCCTTTTAAGCCCTTATTGGTATGTACTCAGAATGCTGTGAGATATTCCTCATATGCCTTTGGGAAAGGTTTTAAACAACGTGGAATCCAAAGCTTGGAAACCCTCTCTTATGAACTGGAATGGCATTGATTTCTGGTACTTTAAATAGTAACCTGCATCAGCTTGGGTTATTCAGATTCACTGTTGTGAAATTAAAGTGAGAAACTACTTGATGCAGATTTATTTTTTTTTTCCACTGAGAACTGATGCTATGTCAACATTTTAGAAATGAAAAACCTCTTTAAGACTCCACACAGTATGAAATACTGGCTGCCATGAGCGTGCTGTTCAGCCTTATTACTCTGCAGGCACAGCATTCATCCATCACTGGAACAGCATCTCCCTTTTTTAATGTGAGAATAAATGTTTCCTCTGTTCAGTCTCCTGGAGGAAGAAGGCTCTGCTTCAGTTTTAATTCCTCTTGCTTCTAACCTGTTAGTTAAACAGACTTGCAAGTACAGTTATCTCTAAATTTCTGCTTCTAAATGTTATGCAGGAAGTCAGTACTTGGAACTAAGATGATAAAATAGTTGCTAAGCAAATGTAAATGAAGCCACTTAATCAAGCATTTTGTAGGTTTGCTTATTAATATTTACAAAGCATCTTGTGAATTCTAGGCAGTAATTAAAGTTTACCTCAAACCAGTGATGTGATGAATAAGCCTCTATTATCCTATCTTGTATTTTGATAGTGTGGGGTGTCTTTTTCCCCTCTGGATACAATTACTTTGCAGCATCAGTGGGTTTTGCCACCCCCAGTAGTTCCTGGCTACTAAAAAAATACCACTTTAAAGTAACATAGGCATGACTAATATTGAGCATACCACAGCATGAGGACTCCAGACCTTTTTTTCCCTTCACCTTTTAAAAATAAATTTGGAATGGTGCAAGACTCTTTATTTCCAAACAAATAACCTGATGATAATTTGGGTTTTTTTTGCTGTTACTCTTAAATTTTAGAAAAATGAATTTGTACAAACCAGATGGTTTTTCAAAATGTGTTTCCATGGTTGCTTGAAGTCCTGCACAATTGAATACCTGTTGCCTTTTCAGATACACTTAGGAATGAGAGAAGGGAGGTTGGAATTATATCTGTTGCTCTTTTACTTGAATTAAACACAGAATTCATATTACATATTCCAGAGTTCTCATCTATCCCTGACAGTATAAACACTTCTGCAAAAATGGGATAAAATTATCTGGAATGAGAATTTGAGAAATTAATAGCTGCAGCTGTTGTATACTGGTTGTGACAAGGGCTAAATTGCAATAGACTGGCATTGTATTTCTAAAAGTTTTTGTTTGTAATTCGGGATTTTAGTTTTTTTTTCAAGGCATCTTTTTAATTTGTGTTCCTTTTTGATCCATAATTTTTGCCCCTCCCCCTTGCCTTTATTTCTCAGTGTCAGTGCCCATAGTGACCTCCCACTGGCAGCGACAGGATCCCGACACCACTCCAGGGTTTTACTACAGCAGAGCTCTGCCAAAAACCTATGGAATGAACTCCATCCAGAGGCTACACTGCTCACCGCTGAGCCATTTGGTTGATATCTGTAATATAAACCCTTAATCATTTTGTTTTTGCAAAGCAATCTGAAGAGGATGTGAGCCAGTTTGATTCAAAGTTTACACGTCAGACACCTGTTGATAGCCCAGATGACTCTACTCTCAGTGAAAGTGCCAACCAGGTCTTTCTGGTAAGTGAGCCAGGGATGAGCATGTAGTAACTGTGGAGAGATGTGTTGATTGCAAACAGGAGGGAATTTCAGGTAAATTGGTTCTGTTGAATCTTGCCTCCTGATGCTTGAAGCAAACTATTGTCATTTTAAATGCATTTTGCAGCAGAACTGAAATGTTTAGTAGCTTTGAAAATTCTTTCGTTTGATAATGCTGATGTCTTCTTTATACAGATAAAACAGCTAACAAATGTTGCTCACTTTCTGAAATGTCAGCATTCTAATTCATAGTTGCATTGAAGACTCTGGATGTGTGACTGCTTTCATAGTCATGCAGACACAGTGTCCATTGTATAGATCAAAATTAATTAAATTGAGCATGTCTGTGGGAATCTGGGATCTGAGCAGAAATGTCTGGGGTGAGCAGGCAGTCCTGCTGTGTGTCTCAGGAAGCAAGCTGACATTCCTGTGTTTACATTTACTTTCCTTTTTGTAATTTTGTTTCCTATTTCATGACAATCTTAACTGGAGAAGTGCTCCTGAATGTAAATCTTCCCCATAAGTTACGGTGCTTTCATTCCTGTTTTGCAGGGTTTTACCTATGTGGCTCCATCTGTACTTGAAAGCGTTAAAGAGAAATTTTCTTTTGAACCAAAAATTCGATCACCTCGCAGATTCATAGGTAGCCCTAGGACACCAGTCAGGTATCTTTTTTTTTTTTTTTTTTTTTTTTTCTTTTTTGGTAATATGATTTTTGGCAAGTAGATCTGCACTAGAAATAGAAAATGTGGCCTTTTGGTAAGCCCATCACTTTGCTAAAAGTGCAGCATCCATCCTATTTTGCAAACCACATTACTAGAGAGAAATCTGTGGTGTTTGGCAGCACAAGAAGTACTAATTTACTGTTCAGTGCTGATACAGCCTCCCAGTCTGGTGACTTTGGTACACTATTCCTCTAGAACTGTTTCAGAACATCCTAAGCACTTATGTGCCGCTAAAGAATCATGTTAGTACAGAAAATTTCTTCTGCAATCATCTAGAAATATACCCTGACTACTCAAATGAGAGAATTTTACTTTACAAGAGACTGTGGTAGAAGCTAGACATGGAAACTCTAAAACTTCTGGAACTGGAAGGAAGAATTATAAATGCTTCTCAATAGGCATTTGAGTTCAGCTTCCTGCAGAGTCAAGGACATACCTTGGTGCTGTGTCTATCTTCATCTCTGATTTTTATTTTTCTTGTTTTAAAGCCCTGTAAAGTTTTCCCCTGGGGAATTCTGGGGAAGAGGTGCTTCTGCCAGCGCATCAAATACTCAGACACCTGTGGAATATCCAATGGAGACAAGTGGAATAGAACAAATGGATGTGACAGTCTGTGGAGAAGCCTCAGCACCACTTCCAATCCGGCAACCAAACTCTGGGCCATATAAAAAACAAGCTTTTCCCATGATTTCCAAACGACCAGAGCACTTGCGCATGAATCTATGACAACACAATTTTTTTTTTTTTTTTTTTTTTTTAAGCCTTTGAAGGTGGAAAACAAAGAATGGACATAAGCCCCCTTGAAGCCGAAATAAGAGGGCTTGTATGGTTTACTTTTAAAAAGTGACAGTATCAAAGAGTCAGTCATTGCACAGAGTGACTTGGAAAGCAAAGAAAAACGGATTTTTTTTCTGTCAATCAATGGTGCATAAAAAAACTTTAGCAAATGGTATTGCAGAACTCTAGGCACATCATCTAACGATTTGCAGTGACATCTTCTCACCTTATCAAGGATTTTTCAGCTTGATAGCTCGAAACTGACAGTATTAAGGGTCAGGATGTTGCTTCAGAATCACTGGTCTAGTCGTGAATGTGTCAAGGAGGGTTAGCCCTTTCACTAGGCAAAGAATGAAATGCCTGTATGCTTGCATCTGAGGGATCATTAGCATGCAAGCTTGGTTAAGCTGTTTCCTACAGTGGGGTGGGATCAAAGATGAAAGATAAAATTAATTGGTATTTCACATTCAAAACATAATGAGGTTTTTTTTATATATAAAATATATATTTTTCAAATAATAGATTTTTTGATTCAGCTCATGATGAAAAGCATCCCAAAATTGAAAATGCAAACTTAATTGGTTGCTGCGAAGAAAGCAAAGGCTCTAGTTCTGATTCTTCTTCTTTATACAACAAATCAATAAGTGAATTGCTTAATTACCAGCTTGGCAATGTGGGGTGGGAAAGAACTGTTTCACTTGCTTACTCAGCTGAAATACCTGTTCCTGCAAATCCAAATGGATCTAATCAAATGGCAATGCTGCTATGTTCTAGGCTTAACTGGAAGCCATGGGCTCACACACATGTCCTGCTTATTTCATCCTTGTCCTCAGCAGACATTTCACTGGGAAACATCACTTTTGTATGTGCTAGTCCTTAGATGGAGACAGCTGAATGCCTTCTGATTCTTACCCATAGAAAAGATAAGGAAAAAGTGCATCGGAATACAAGGTCAGTAGAAACACATAGGAAGCACCAGAGGAAACACATGCAGAGTATAAGGAAATAAACCTTTTTGGAACCAGTGGGTAAGAATTTGAGGATTTTTATTTTTTTAAAAATAAAATGTTCCTTATGGGGGTTCCCTGCCATTATACATTTCTAAATTTTATCAACATTTTTTTCTATGCTGGGGCAATAAATTTTGCTGATTGTAGGAGAAAAGTGTTAAATGGCCTTTCAGTGAATGTCTTCCACAGTGGGTCAGAACTTCAGCGATTTAATTTAGGAAACATGTTCTAAGGACACTATTTATGTTTTTGAAATTGTCACAATCTGTACAAATGAAATACAGGTACAAAGAATAAAATAAAGGTAACTCTTACCTTACTTAAATACTTCCTGCCTTAAAGAAAGCATTTCCATGAACATAGCTGGTGAAAGGGTTAATATCTGCAGAGCTTTACACTAGTTAGAGTGTGTATGGTGTGTGCGTGTGTGTGTATATGATCATGCAGCTGCATACAAGTCCTGTCACTTTTTGCCTGCCACACGTTGCATTATCTTTAGTCAAACTGTGCAAAGTCTACTTCTAGTGTTTCACAACAGTAGGGATTTTTCTATAGATTCTGCTTACTCTGTGTATACTGAATCTTTTTGAGCCATAGGATCCAAGCCATAAAACTCAGCATGTTCAATCCAATCACAGTGCTGTTTCCTAAAATTTGCAGGTCAGAAGGATTCGGTGATACCTTGTTGATAATAGCAAAGAACCAACAAAAAGGATGGTTAGGATTGAGCAAAAATTCCAATTTTTTTTTTCCTGATAAGCCTTTTGTTGGAAAATTATTTTGGTTTTTTGTTTTTTGCTTCTTAATAAGGAAAATGAAGTTACCTTATAGTGACATAAATTGTACTAGAAGGTTCAATTTTGCATTTGGTAATAGGGCCGCTGGTGACATGTTGTGAAACTGAAATCAAAAGTGCTCAAGTGTGTTTGTATTTTGCATATTGGCAAATATGCAACACTTCAAGCAGTGCCTCTCTCTGTGCCACTTGTTAACACAGGTTTCCTAACATGTTAACTGACTATAAAGGAACTTAAGGTTTTTTGGGTTTTTTTTAAGTAATAATTTTTTGAGGCAGAGCTCTCTTGGGCCTGGTTATAGCTAACAGTTGCTTTTTGGTTGGCTGGATGTAACTGTCCAGTAGAATTAGTTTTAAATGGCTGGCAAGAATGGCAAGAGTTGTTTGTCTGGGTTCACTGATTAATTATAGCTACAATTAATCGGTTTGAAAATTAAATTTCATGTACTGTCAATGTTTCATCCCATAGATTACAAGTTTAATTCCCTACCATAACTGTGAAACTTCTGGAGTGTGACTCAGACAGCAAGCACACACTATGCAATATGGTTTATCCTGTATTTATTTGTAAAAATATCAGACATAGATCCTCTATATATATATAATAGTGTCAAAATTACTAGTCGTGAACTAAGGGGAGTGGAGTTCTTGCTCCTGTCTGGCTATTTCAGATAAGTGCAGAATGCATTGACTATTGGAGAGCTTAACAAGTGCTTTCTTTTGTTCATTTAAAAATGTCTTAAATTTTTCATTAGAGTATAGAATCTTATTTTTTTTATTTTGTACAAGCTGCGCTTTTTTAATTATAATCACTGAAAAATTCACTATAATTTGATTTTATAGGATTTTTGTAGCATTACAAAAATATAGTAAAACTGAGGTTAATACCTGTTGTGGCTAACCATATAAAAAGTATTAAATCTTAAACTTGAACAGAAGTCATATTTTTTTTTACTAGATATTAAATAGGGAAATATTTTGTTCTGCAGGTCATTATCACAAAAGGTTTATAGGTCAGCTGTGTTACCAGCAGTTTTTCTTTTCCCATTTTGCAAAAACTATTCTGGTATAAGATACTCAGAATTTCATAATTTTTCTCTGTGGGAGTGATGCATACATTTGATGCCATTCGTGTACTAAATTGTAATTTTGGGAATGCTGGAATAATTCCTACCAAGACTGTCTTAATTGTGCCATCTGACATTTGAATGTCATCCTGGTATTAGCTCATAATAAAAGATAAAAATAAATGAATCAATTGTTCTTTTGAATATCCCTTTTTTTTTTGGTGTGTCTTGCTGTCTAAAAGCTGAACTGCTGGAGAACAATTAATAATTGAGTCTAACTATAAAATGGATGTTTACTTTGGGTCTATTATCTTTTTAATATTAACTCCCAATCTGCTCTCACTATTAATCAAAAAGTGCATCAAACGTTGAGGGAAACTACTGCTGTTATTAGGACAGATGCTTGGGTTTTGGTTGTTTTTTTGATAATTCTGTCTTTACAGCAGGGTAGTTGCTGTTTCGTTGTGCCAGCTTGGAAGGAAATACTTTACCCTTTGGGGTAAAGGGAGAGAAGTAATTGAGAACAAGGCAAACTACTGAAATATTTTTCCTGCATATCCTTGATGAATTAATGTATACAGTTCCTATATATGAACTTCTACAGATTGTTCTCTTCTAGATTAACTTGGCTTTGTAGCTGTCTTCAAGAAACAAACTTGAGTTACTAGAAATCAAGGTAATCCTTATTCTGTTTTTCATCTTTCAGAATTTACTGGAACTAAATATCCTCAACTATTGAATAAAATAGATGGGAATAACAATTAAATGCAAATTTAAACATGCTAATCCGAGTGACCTATTTTTATTAAGGAAGTGGGAAGAGTACAACTGTGGATCTAAATCATTGCCTTTCATGGCAGCTTTGAAGGGGAAGGAAGGAGGAGGAATTCATTCCACTTAGAACTTGAAGGACCTGACAGATGCTAGTTCTGATCAGTCTGATACCATCACTGAGGGGCTTGGGCTTTTAAAAAGTGGCTATTGATTGCCATTTGCCATCATCTTCACTGTTGTGTTTCCTGCAGAGTCAGACATGTGCTGGGTGTCCATGTGTGTGGAAAGCTGGGCAGCTTCCCTGGCCCTGACTTAGTAAGTAAGAGTTGCATCTGGATAGCATGATGCTGACAAGTGGATCAGAAAGGACATAATTCCTGCATGTAAGTTACTTTTTTTCCCTCTCTGTAATTAAGATGACAGTGATTTGCTTAATTTATGAAGTGTAAATCTAAATTGGTTGATCAAAATATCTTCTTATGGCTTTTTTTTTTTTCCCCCTAATAAACTGTTTGGTAACATTACTGGGTTTGTATAATATTTACTAGCTTTAAAGAAAACAAAAAATCATCATCAGGGAGAGAGAATAAATGCTAGATTGTTCCCTGGTCCTGTCTCTGAGCAACATCCACCCTCATGCTAGTAAGGTGTTGCTACTATAAATACCAAAGGGATCAACAACACCCCAGAGCTGACTTAAAAACTGTGCTTTGTTGTGCTCCATAAAACAGTTGGGGGGGGGGGAGCTTCACAGGCCATGTGACATTGTCAAATTATTGTGTTGGGTTGGTTTTTTTATAGACTGCAAATGTAATACTTGTAAATTAGTTTCATATTTCTTAGTAATAATGATGGCCTTGCATACAGTCCTTGATGAAGTAATTACTCAATGTATAGTATCTGTCTCAGATAACTGAACTACCTATTGAGGTAAGCAAGTTATAAATCCTTTTTTTTTTTTGTACTATAGCAAAAAATATTTAGGTAAGATTGATTTCTTTCAGTTTTCCCAGCATACTTTTGAATATATGTGTGCAAAGCAGCATGTTTCTTACCTGTAACTACCTTCCTACTTCATCTTAGGTCTACTAGTCCCAGTTATTGGTCCTGATGGACCATTTAGCTTTGCACTGTCATAGAATTATAAAATTGTATGAATTTATGATGTATTAGCAAGCTTCCTTCTCACTATTCCCTGCTACATAAGCAAGGGGCTGCTATTTACTCATCTTGGGGATAAGGCAGTAGGAAAGCATACTTGTTTCTCAGATCTTTTCCCTTGGTCAGCAGAGTAGTGGCTCTCCTTTCAGGACAACTGTGTTGCATCTTGGAACCTGCACCTTCCCAGTTAGTGTTCCAGGAATGGATTGGGTGATTTAAACCTATGTTCAAAAAACATTTTTCAAAGTCTGTCACAGAGTACTGAAATTCTGATGAATGGACCTACTCCTTGTAGGCAATTAATTTAATCACAGTTCAAGTATTAGGAAATGCATTTCCTTCCTCTAAGATCACATCCAAGTGTAATGAATTTTAGTTTGTATTTTCTGAGAGGAGTTTTGAATTAAAAAGTGATTAAGCTGTTGGTATTAGCATTTCAGGAAAAGCTAATTGAGGATAAGTTACAATTTTTATGTTGCCCAGTATTTTAGAAAGGGTTGGTTATTACCTCTGCTCTTATTAACACTGTATTTGGCTTAGTGACACAATGTACTCACACAAGGAAAGCCTTTTCTAAAGGTGCTATTTGTTGACTAAGTTAAATACAGCTCTCACATTGTTTACACAGAACTCATTCAAAATCTGGATGGGGAAAAAAAAAAACTTAGAACACTCTTAAGCTAAACTATGTTCATGATGAAGTCTGGGAAAGTCTAAATATGACTGTCTGACCAAGTGAGCTGCTAGATTCTGTGTGGATCCATCACAGATTCAGAATCCAGCTTTAAGTTCTCCCTGCTCTTTGTTGTTCCATAACTGGCTCAGTTCTTGTCCACCTCTTGAGGGAAGCTCTGCTGCAGCAGCAATCCCAAGTATCAGCACTGATGAAGTTTAACTAATAACCAGTTCTGATCTTGTATGAACTTCAAATACAAGCTAAGGCACAGCCTGAGCTCTCTGGGGAGACCCAGAGCAATTTGTTCTGGCAATACTGGAGGTTCAGGTGTGTTCCAGCACAGCTCTGGCTATGCCCAAGCTCTGATTCTTCCCTTCCACCCTAAGAACTGCTCTAGCACCATGCAGCTGCACATTTTCCAAAGCACCTCACCTGCTGGGAAAGGCTTCCATGAGAAGAACCTCTTCTACTCCTGTAAGTTTCCAATTACAGACTTAAATTGCTTTTGGCTGTGTTCTTTAGCCTGGAATCTTCTTCCTCAATCACTTAGCTACAATTATAGGGCACATTTACTCTGAACTGCAGTAATCTTCAAAAAGAAACAGACTTAGTAAATGCACAGCATGCTATAGCAAAACCCAGGTTGAACATAAATTGATACCTCTTAGCTTGAATCTTCAGGATTCAAAATTCTACTAATATTACACTTGGTTGTATCTTTAAGGGCCCTCTCCTAGCATGCCCTGGCAGCCCTATAAATCTGGCTGTGTCAGCTGCCACTTCATGGTACTCAGTCCCTCTGCTTGGCCATTTGAGTTGCTACACCATTCATCAAGTAAGTGGTTAACTTTTTTTTGTTGTTTTTTCCCTAATTAAGATGTTTCCAAATGTACTCAGTTATGACAAGCTCATGGTAATGGCACCACAATGTAGCTTTGCTGAAACAGGGTAATTTGAGTGGGTTTTTTAGAATTATCTGACTAGCAAGGTAAAAAAAGCAGGAAAAAAGTGAGATCATGTGTAAGTTAATTCTGTAATTAGCATAGAAACTACTCATTAATAAATTGTAGCATTTGGAGGTTTTTTGTTTTTCAGAGACATCAGTTTAAGAGGAAAAGTCTACCTGGCAGTGAGCTGCTGTTACATGCTTACATATAAGTTAATACTGAAACAGTAATGAATCTTGTTTCTTTATTCAACATGCACCAAACAAATAGATTTAAATGCATTTATTCTCTCTGATTTTTATGCATACTACAAATTGCAAATATAGTATAAAATAGATTCTCCCCTGTAAGAAAATCTGGTTCCTGTTATGACAAAAAAATAGTATTACAGATTTGTTTTAAAAATACCAACTTTATAAAATGCTAAGTAAAAAACTAACATCACTGATTGGCTTATGTATTAAGCCAAAGATCTGTTAGAAGTTTACAAGAACCTAAAGGGGAAACATCTTATTCTTGTGGCTTATCTCCAGATACAGTGAGAAATAGTTGCTGTTAGAGGTGCATGAATAAGAAGCTAGCTGCTCTGATCTATTGGGCTGGCATTAAAGGACCTTTATGACAAGTTTGACAAGTAGCTCTAATTCTCACTGTAGTCCAGAGTATAAAATTTGCTCATAATCATGATAAAATTGGTAGGTTCACCTTCTGGGTTGAGTCATGTTAGAAAGATAAATTTGATTTAGTACAGTCTGTAACTCTCTTTAAAATTTGGTATAAAATGTTGAATTAAGAAGGTGCTGCAAGAGGCAATGCAGCATTTTTCAAGGACTCATTTCCTACAAAAATCACAAAAGCAGCTATGCTGGCTTTTTTGCATTCCCTCTGAATACTTACTTTTCTATACTTAAGAAGGTCAAGTTAACATTTTCTGCACTGTTTCAAATACTGGAACATATCATAGAAGCATATCTAGAATTTGGAAATGCATTCCTTGGGCCACCTACAATTTAATCTACAGTGAACTGAAAAACCTTAGCTTGAACAAACTGTAAACCAAGTTGTTTGACATGCTTTAGAAAATCTGTAGATGCATAGATGTAGCTCCATCCTTCCACTTGTTAACATGGTCTGAAATAACAGTTCTGCAGAGTGGACATGTTTTTTCTCTATTAAACCATAAAGAGATGCATTCTTCACAAAATATGTGCTGTAATGAGAAGAACGAGAACTTAGAGCTTCTAAGCTCTTCCATTTACAAGATAGTATATAATTTGCACAGCCTGATTTCTAAAATAATCAGAAGACATACACTCACTAATTAACTTTGATGGTTTGTTTACCAGTTGTTTAAAATATTCTTAAGTTGCCAAAAAAATAATTCTGATCACGTGCATTACCTGACAGATAAGCAGAATAGGCTTCTGAAATTCAGCTTGGCAGATTGAACAAATATCATCTGATTCAGAACACTGTCTCTTGCTAGCTGTCACCCCGTAGTGCTGTAAAACAAGGTAGTTTCAGGAGGTATTAGTTTCTGGGCAGAAAGAAAGCCAAAACAATATATTTGATTTTTTTGGTGGGTTTTTTTTCTGTTGTTCAGATGACAGTAAGCATGTAGTCAGTGTATTGTGAAATGGGAGAACAAGTATACAAGGTTTACTGTAAAAATGTTTGTTGCTAGTACCATACAAAGTAATATAGGAATGAATTATTTTTTTTTAAGTATTTTAATCTTAATAGAGTTTAAGAGAATTCAGTACTCACTGGTCGTGTACAAAATATCCGTAAGACCTGCCTGAAGTTTCTCCATTGTCCAAAAAAGCTCAGAAGCTGAAATGGGAAAGAGAACCTGAGTTACATTTAGGATTTTGCTCTGTGAACTGGAAACCTTCCAAGTTTTTTTACAGATTCCAACACTGGAAGTCCCACTGTTTGTTTTATGATGGCAAGAACATAAGCAAATCTATAGTTCAGAACAATCTTATTTTAGTTGCTTGTATGTAACCAGAGTAGAAATTTAGCCTGAAGTTTCCTTGCCAGCAGGTGTCTGTTCTTTTTAGCCATTCATTTACCTTTAATTTTATTAAATTTTATTCTTCAGTATCTGCTAACAGTCTGATCAGTGTCTGATGTGAGGGGACATACAGTAACAGTATTCTTTGCTATGCAGCCCCGATCCATTCCCAGAACAGGTGCAGGGGAAAAAGAAAAAAAAGGCTTAGTGTCCTGAGCCAGTTTTCCTGTCAGTTTTGGAAGGCTGTGTCTACTAAACTGAAGCATCAACTTCCAAGTCAGTTTAAACAGAGAGGAACTTTCAGAAAGGTGTTTGTTTGCATGTCTCTAGCCCTCTACTGATAATTGATGCAAAATATTTCGAGAGGAAGATAAAGTTTACATACTTTTAGGATGAGGTAGAGAAGGGCCAGCAATATCCCAAGGGTCCATCCTAATACACTGTCCAGCTCCCCATAGCCAATAAGATAACGGAACCAAACTGGGATGGGGACAAACATACGGTAATACTGGCAGAGTTCTTCTAACAGCATGTACCAGTAGCCCTAAGCAAGACATGCAAAGAATGGCTCAAGATTTAAAACACAAAAGATGTTTAAAATAGAGAAAAAGAAGCACTGTTATTCTTTTGAGTAATTTCCTCTTAGAGTATGTTGAAACTAAACTAAATATGAAGCATGAAAAAGAATGAAGAGCAGATGATGAGTCTCACTGCTGTACAAGTAACAGTAACACAACTGATGTTTGCACTGTACAAAGTCAAATTAATAGGCTGAAATACCATGGCTTTGTCAGATGTCTGACTAATTCTATCAGACTTAACTTTGCAAGCATTAAAAGTTACTTGAAAAAAGGAAAATACTAAAAAAAATTGGCTCTGCATCAACTGTCCTGTGCTAACTGCCTGTATACACACTCTTACAACATAGAAAAGAAAAGGTTTCTTCATCCCTTCATGTAGAGACAGAAATAAACATTTAATTAAAAAGACTTTTCTCCGGGTAGAGTTTAATAATTTACAAATTTTACCACAAAAGAATCTTGGAAAGCAGCAAAAATATAATTTGTTTTCTTACCTTTGATTTAAAGGACATTATAACCGAAGGCACCAAGAGAATAAAGCACTTGAAGCCCATGAAGAGGAATTTCAGAATAAAATCTGTGACTCCCACAATCCAAAGTACCTCCCAGAAGTTCATAAAATCCACAGTAGGGTTTAAGAAGATTAAGCTACAAAAAAAATTATCAGAAGTTAACTGGAGCACCCTAGGAAGAGCTAAGCAGAACCAGAGATTAAGATGTAATTAAAAAATGAAACTTGTTTACATAGGAGAAAATAGTTGCTAAGAAAACAAACTATTGTAAATTGATCATTTATGATTTCTAGAAAACTTTGAGCTTTTGAACCTTTCTTCCTGTATCTTCATCAAATCCCCCATCCTCTAGGGACAGGCTTTCTTTCCCAGTTCAGCCTCTGAGTAAATTACAGCCAAGACCAAGCTACAGAATGGTGAGGAGAAAGAAATAAATGAGGGTCAAACTTCAAGGAGCCCCAGAATGCCATATATTCAGTATTTTGAAGGCAAGGTGGTAGGTAGGGTCAAAGCTAAGAACCAAACCCAGCTGCATGCCCCATGGTAGAGCAGTGCCAGTAAATTGGGTGAGATATTTCTCTACTTACCTATAATATAGTGACTGAGAATGAAAGGTGTAATACAGGAGGAGAGAGGATCCAGTTAGGTATATGAGTAACCAAGCACACTGCAACTTGGAGCACCGTTCCTGTAAAATAATTGTTAAGAAATTCTATTGTCCTTATCTCAGCATCTGAAATTTATCTGCATAGCACTATGTTTGCTGTACCTGAATAGTTACTACAAGAGGGATTTCAGCTTAGTGGTTTCATAAAATAGAACTCGGTGGAATGGTAAAGCAGTAATTTCAATGATTTCTAGGTGTATCAAGGTTTTTTTCTAAAAACAACTAAATCCCACCCAACCCTAAAGAAACAACAAATTTTCATTTGAAAGTGAACAGGGGGAACTGAAAATTTAAACTGTCAGCTGCTGTTTGATTCCACAACTATAGTTTAGAAGTTCTTCCATAAACTCCAAAAAGATCTTATTAGTTGAAGTGATTCTGATACTCAAAGTCAGAGGGGGAAATACCCTTTGAATTGTGCAGACCTTACCTATCTGAGAAGTTCTACACTGTACAGAAGCATTAAGACTTCAGTTGAAATCTATCATACTTCATGTTATTTGTCAACTAAAACTATATTCACATTTCTTTCAAAAACTGATGCATAAAGGTGTTGGTTAACTTAGAGTTATGTTGTGTTGGGTGATACTTACTCTTAGAAAAACCTGATTTACTATGCTTTTGTTTGCATACATGTAAGTTGTTAGCAGCCCAATTCCAAGAGAAATGCCTGTTAGGAAAAAAGGGTCAGTTATACACAAGGAAAAAAAATACTAAAGTGGGTTAAAAAACCAGCCACTTCTAATTTATCTTTGTAATTACAATTAATAGCTTAGACTATCAAGCCAGAATAATTAAGTACATTGTACATATGCCAGCAAAGGAAACAGAAGCCACTGAAATGTCGTTTAGTAAATCTCTTTCTGATGTATAAAGCAAATAAAAATAAAGCTAAAAAGAAACTGGATTATATTTCAGGCATGGTTATGAGTAGATCTCTTTGGGGGGAGGGGAGGGTCTGTTCCCTCAGACCTTATTTTGTTATACTCTACCAATTATATGCTGCATGATCAATTTGACACACAGGATCAAGATGTAGGGCAGACTTTTGTGCAGCCACTGGAGGAGGTATTTGAGCTCTGAGAGGGAACTCCCGCCCTGTTCTTCTGAATCTGGAGTGGAATCCTCAGCTCCCCCGGCTTCCCTGTGGGTGTGGCCGTGTGAACGATTTTGGGAACCTGGCCGGGAATGCCTGGAAGTGGCATTTTCTCTGACTTCTCCCCCAGCAGAGTTGAGCTGTATGCGAACATCTCCCCCCGGACGGCCCGAGCTCTCTCCTGCCAGCCTCGCTGTGTGGGTGCTCTGAGAAGATGAAGACTCATCACCACTCCCTGGGATGCTGTGGAGATGACTGCAGCTTGGTTGCATGGTGGGATATTTTTCTGGTCCAGATTCTTGCTATTTTGTCTCCTGGAGTGGAATAGGAAAAAGTCAGACTCGAAGGAAGAGGGGGAAAAAAAAAACAGCAAAAAACTCTACCCAAAAAAACCCCATGGATTGTACTAGGGACTGCCTGCATGAAGATTCTGAGAGATCCAGTCTGTCTGGAGATGTTTAAAAATACTTTAAAAAGAGACTGGATGTGGCACTCAGTGCCATACTCTAGCAACTGCAGCAGTGGGTCAAGGGTTGGACTTGATGATCTCTGAGGTCCCTTCCAACCCAGACAATTCTATGATTCTATGAAAGCCAGCAGGCTGGGCTGTGGTGGTACAGACCCCCTTCCCCAGCTGCATCCAACACCAGCCAGCATTGTTCTTCCTTTAATTACAAGGGCAGTGGGCCCAGCATTGTTCTTGCTGTGCTTCCAAGTGCAGTAGCCTGGGACAAACCTTGTCCTGATACAAGTACAGCAAGCTGGGAGGATGAGGCATCCCCTAACCCCACCTGGAACTCCTGTTGTCTGGTAAATATTCCTGAAACCCCTTCTGCCTGGATCACAAGTCCACTCTGAAAGTTGCCAGGGTCACTTGACAAGGATTGTGGCCACGGTGGAAAAGTACTGACCAAAGTCAAGTAAGTATCTTGGACCTAAATCAAGACCCTTTGGCTAACTATACACAGGCTTCTTCCAGCCACTTCTCTACCTCTGTTTTAATGATACTTTTGCCTTCACAAGTGTTTGTCTCTGGATGTCACTGAATCCACATATCTCTGAGTGTTTTGTGTTTATTTATCTGTATATATCTCTGTATATATTGATTTAGGATACCCTGTTAGTTTGAATCGTGTCATTCTTCAATCTGTAATTAAGTTGCTGATCACACTCTGAATCACACTCTTAAATTGGTAAATTATTAAGTGCTAGTAAAATTCAACCTGTTGATCCACCTCACACTATTAATAAATCTTGAATTGCTGCTAAATCATAACGTTGTCAAATTACTTCATCTGTGACACGGGTTTGCTCCCTGTCTCCACAGGGCAGCTTTCCATGTGCCATATTAAATGACATCCTTTCATTCATGTGCACATTTTCTAGCTGTCATGAACCTGCTGTCTTAATAAAATCTGAAGTTGCTTCAGTGTTAATAACAGCAGAAGCTGCTGAGCAGAAGACCAGCACTGGCTCGTAGAGAGAGATCCTAGAACTGCTGCGTAATTTTGCAAAAATAGTAACAGGAGCAGGCCAAAGAACGACCAGTGTTGGGAAGAAAGCAAAGTCTACATTTACATGCATCCATAAAATGGTAAGTATTTGTTCAGACAAGTCTAGTCAAAAGCCAGTGCATGCCCAGAACTGAGGCCCATTATGAGATTAACAAGATTATCCTGTCTGGGTAAGTGAGCAGAACCATTTTGTAAGAGGTGTTTACAAGAGCCTCAACCATATAGTCTAGGTGAATTAAAAAAAAAAAGACAAAAAACAGTCACCTAACAGTGAGACCATCCAAATGAGGTTTTATTTTGTTCCTCTTGGCATCTTTCTGTTGTCTTCCTGAGCAGTTTTTCATTTATGTGTCAGACATTAGTAAAATCTATTGAGAAGTCTTAAATCTACTTCTCTGGACAGGTGTGGAGAATGCTTTGAAGCCAGATTTGGCACAATATTTGTCACTGTCAAATCATATTATTGAAACATTGAGAATTTCATTCTAATCCTTTTCCAGTAATTAAAACTCTTCCAGATTTCCTCTTGTGATTTTTCTCCCCAAAGCTGAGCATATATAAAGAGGTGGTGTCACTGGGGATACAAAAATGATAAAGCAGAACTGCTTTTGCCCAGCAATAAATTCTTAACATATCATTTGCACGAACATGGATTCCTTTGGCCTTTAGATGGAGATTATTAAATTCCATTTAGTTGATACTGCAGTAGAGTAAGTTACTGCCATTTAGCAATGCTGCTGCTGCTACTGTGTTTTTGTTGGCCAGAGATGACATCATGCTTCACCCAAAATTCACGTTTTGTAACTTTATGCACATGAATAAAGCAAATAAACTGGAGGCAGGATTGACGTATACAAGCAGAATCAGGCCACCAATGCTGTTTTTAAAAGGGGTGAGGGAGTTAAGAAACTAAACGCATTAACCCTCCTCAGTGAGTCATTTAAGGCCCGATTCTACAAAAAACCTGACAGCTCCGAGTTTTAAAAAAAAAAAAACCAACAAAACCACCACAATGCGATCGTATTGTGTTGGCGCTCTGCCCAACAAACTTTCGAATAACTCGAGTTCACTAAACCAGATTTCAAAGCCTGAAAGATCCGCAGGCAGCGGACGCCTTCGGGAAGGTCCTTCCCCTTGAAGAAATACAGCAAGACCTTCGAGAAAGTCTCTCTTCTCCAAAGTTCACCACCACCACCTCCTGCGGGCTGCTTCCCCCGCACTTGAGGAGAAGGAGGCGGCTCCCGCCGAGCACCGCGGCCTCACCCGCGCCTCACCCCGGGGCCGTCACCCCCTGAGGCGGGAAGGAGAAGGGGGATTGCTCGGTCTCTTCAGAACCCCCGGTGAGGGGAAGGAGTGATCCTAGAGGCGCGTCCCCGCTTCCTTCCTTCCTTCCCTTCCTCCCCACCCCCGGCTCTGAGGGGGAGAGGCGTCCGGAAGCCCCTTTCCCGCCCTCCCCCTCACACCGCCGGCCGTACCTCATAAAGCGGCCGCCGCCTCCCGCCCTCCGCCGCTGCTGCCCAGGCCGCGGCCGCCCGGTGCCTCCATCGCTGCCGCCGAGGCCGAGTGGGTGGGAGAGGAAGAGGAGGAGCCGTGAGAGGAGGAGGAGGAAGGCCCCGGGTGTTGCTTTGGCAACGAGTGGCCGCGGCTCCCCGAGGCCTTCGTCCCGTCAGGAAGCCGTGAGGGGGATCCGCCTCAGGCTGCGGTCGGGGCCCGCCAAGTTGGGGGGATGGGGTGGGCAGTTGTTCCTGCTGCTTTTTTAAGGACTCTATTAAAATTAACCCGGAAAGGCAGTCATAACGAAGAAAATTAAAATATATATACAAATATTTACATGTGCTACCCTATCTTTGCTTCTTGGGGGCCACCGGTGCCCGGTGCTGGGAGGTCCCTGCTGTCTGGAAATGGGCTTTGCCTCCTAGGAAACCTGAGGAAAATGCTGCCCTAGTTAATGCTGCTGTGGCTCTTAAGGGAAGCTTGAAATTAAATGGATACGGGGCTTTCTTTCAAAATGTGCTCTTGAATAAATTAGTTTGCATCCAGAAATGGCATCTGTTTTCCTTGGCTCAGATATTTTTCTAAAAAGTGTTTAGGTATGCAGCTCACATTGCCTAATAGCTGAGCAGTTTTGAAAGTCAGTGAATTAAAACTGAAATACTCTTTTTAATTCAAAATTTTAAGTACAGAAATGTTGTGGGGTCTGTAACCCTGGGAGAAGGGGAGGGTGGGCACTTAAACATAAGCTCTCCTGATGTGAGAAATGTTTTCAGGAGCTGAGTGGCCTGGTGCTCAGTAACACTATCTAACCATGAACCTTCTCTTTTATACTTGAGGAAGAAGCTGAAAACACTGGACACATCTCTGTTTCTGTTGGAGGTAGGTTTTAAGGAGACATCTTCAGCGTTTTGGTCTGCTTTTATGGAATCTGTATCTCGAATTTCTTGACTGGAAATTCGAGGCTTCTGTGTTTTCATTTGGGCTGTGGCTGATGTACTAGAAGTAACCTGGGGTAGTTATTACAGATACACAAATATTAAACAAACCCACAAGCCGTCTATTCCTGTAGGCCCTCTGAACTAGAGACCTTCTAATTGGTGTAGCCCTTCTGCTTAATTATCACAATACTGCTCATGCAGATTTCAGATGCTCATCTGGAAGCATTCTTAAGAGTTATGTGGCCATATATCCATCTTTCCAAGGATAACACACAAATGTTGTCTTTGGCTGATGCTATGCCATGTTCATTCCCTTAATCTCTGCTCAGTCATTTCCATAGTGCTTGGATCATGAAGGACAATGTGCAAAAATCTTAATTTGATTCCAAATCAGGAACAGCAATTGTAAGTCTTATTTTTTTAAATAGTATTTTATATTTGAAAATTATGCGTGCCTTCTGTGCATTGCTTGGGAATATATAAATATAAAAGCTTCATTCAGCTGTTCCTTTTTTGTAACTATAAAATGCATTAAAGGTACAAATGCAGTTTTAACTCAAACTTGTTTTCAAACTTTCTCACTGCTATATGCATGGAAAATAAGAAATTAATTCATGGCACCTTACTGATCAATTAATGTTTGCTCATGCAGGTCACTTGCTGATTTATCTCCAATTCACAGCTCATTAGAAGGTTTGCAACTATCCAGTGATGTTATTTAACAGGTATGTTTTCATGCTTCTGTTGATGACCTTTGGATTTGGTAACTCTGGACACAAGACAGATTTCAGAGATTATTAACATAAAATTGGAAACATTTTCCCATGGATATTGCACACATGTAATACCTAATAATAAATTTACCAATCTATTTTGGACTCTCCTCCTCGGATGCCCATAAATTTCATGCAGACAGCTGAATCAGCATCCAAACATGTTTTTAAGTGTATGTGTATATATATACACTCAGATATAACTATCCCAGACTTCTTATCCTCCAGGGTCTAGGTGGTACCTCCTTGATGCTATCAGCACATTTCATCACTTTATTCCTGCTTTTCTTCTGGTTGTTAAATGCATGAGACAATAGTTGAACAAACACTGATCCTTGTGGAACTCTGCTGGTGATGCCCTGGCAGATCAGTACTTTCAACAGTTACTCTGTAGTAAAAGTTGCTAAAAGGTGGTTCTATACATAAAAATATTAGTAGAAAGTGGTTTTTATCCCAGTCCTAATTCCTTAAGGAGCTCTGCAGAAGTCTTCCTGCCTAGAACAATTTTAGGGATTACAATCTTCATCTTTTCTTCCTCCTAATAAACTGCAGTATCACTGTTTTCCATCAGAAGGTGTGGAAAGGACTTGTCCTTGAAAATTAGATGTTCAGCATACATCTTTGGTGAAATTTAAAGGAACAGATCTCAGGTACATGGAAAGGAACTGTGGTTAATGAGAAAATCTTTTTTCCTTGCAAGAAAAGGAAAAATCTGTAAAAAGGAAAATCTGTAAAATAGCAGAATGTCCTGAGTACTTAAAGGCTTTATGTGTTGTCTTAATTCTACAAAAAATGTTACTCAAACACTTCTGCAAAATTAAGGGGGCTGACTTTATATTGCTTGAAGGATTTGAAAATCTTGCCATGAGGCTTCAAAGACCTTTAAAATTTCAATGCTTCCTGAGCTTTAAATGCTCATTTATGGATTGATTTATTAAATGAGCTCCTGCAGTTAGACATCCTTTACATCAGTTTGAATTTTGAGGAGGAGAAAACAGCTCCTTTACTTCCATACTGAAGGCAGTGAAGAATAAAGTCCTGGTTTGCAAACTCCCCAGTGGAGTGATGGCAGAGGAGCCTGCATTTCACTGTGGAATTCTGAGCATCTCAGCTTTGTCAGGCAGACTGGCAAAGAATTTGAACCAGTTATTTTTATAATGCAGTGACATCATCTTTTTCCCTGAGGCTTCCAGAAATCTCACTTAGCTCTCTGCATTCAGCAGTGTGCTCATTTCTGTCTGGGAGTAGTTCTGCTGAAAAGGTGTCATATAATTGGTTTAAAACTGGTGAATTAGATCCCGGAGTCGTGGGTTTTGTGTCTGGATGGAGCCTTGAATGAAAATTAGATGGCGCAGCCACAAAGGGCAGCTGTAATTTTTGCTCCCTGCACAGGAGGGTGCTCAGCTTCTTTCTTTATCTGCAAGAAAGAGCGATTCCCATGGTCATTAGAGTCAAGTGGGAAAGCTGTTTTCTGAACTGGGCTTTTCTTGTAGTGACATTGAAGGATCTGTTAAATGCAATTACTCGGAAAAAAAAATACTCAGCTGTTAAGAAATTTTAGAAGGTGTGTGTTAATTGTTGTAAGACCATCACAAAGGTGTCTAGGTCAGGGATCATCAGATGAGTTAAGACATTGGAATTCTCTCATGGATGTGCTTAAAGGTGCCAAAATTTCAGTAGAATCTTCGAATTTTTTCTTTTTTTTTTTTGTTGTTTGTTTTGTTGGTCATGGTTTTTTGTGGGTTTTTTGTTTGTTTGTGGTTTTTTTCCCCAATATAATGTGTTCATCTAAATGTGTGAATCACTTTATTGAATAGTGGCTTCTTAAGTGTGTGTATAAACCTAGCCTGAGTGGATTTACTAGCAGAGGTGGTTCTTTGTATTTACTATCTGCCATAAAAAGTTTTATTTGATTGACTATATTCTGAACAAAATGGTGTGATAAAGCTGGCCTTAATTGTAACTATGTGTGTAAGACAAATTTTGGTTTGTGAATGATCAAAAGTTAACTTTCTATTTCTCTTTTTAGACCTCAGTTAAACAGAGGTCTTGGATATTGTTATCTGGTTCAGATTTTAGTGAGTTAACACATTCTGGCTGCAAACAATTTGTTAAACCTCTCTCTTGTATGGGGTCAAACAATCTGACCCTCTGAATGCACATCCATTTTAGCTGCTCAGGAAAAACAATTGTTTTTAAAAAGCATTACCACTGTAGTCAGATTTCCAGATATTTCCTCTCAGAACCTTCAGAATAAATACAAACACCAAAATCTAGTAAGCAAAATCTTGTTGGTCGGGTTGAACAGGATTTGTCCCATTAACGTCAGCACATAAATATTTGCTTCACTTCTGTCAATATTTACCTCACTGGTCAATAAAACTTGTTGTGCACTTCATAAAGTTAATGTGTACTTACTGGTTTTAGTTTGGTGGCAATATATAAAATTCTCTGTTTCTGGCTTTTTTTTTTTTAGCATTAATAACTGTAAAAAACTGTAAAAAATGGCATTAGGAGGAACTTCCCAAGTCTTTGAGGACTCCTCTTCTGTGCATTGATGGAAAATCTACTGCTTGGTTAGGGTTCAAGCAGGCATAGCCTGCTAAATAAGATTTTCATGGGCCAGACCTACTTACAATGAAGATGTCTGGCATTAGGGGACTTGAGGAGCTGCCTGAAAAACAACTGCTGAGTGAAGGTGCTTAACCTGGTCTTAAAAATTAATAAAGAAACAAATAAATAAGGTCAACAGGGTTTTAATTAAAGCAAGTAATCCACTGAGAAAGGGAGCATGTATCAGTGAAGGGACTAGACACAGAATTTGAGATGTAAATATTGGGGGGGAGAATTTATTTGTAGACAATTTTATTGTATTAATTCACAACAAACAGATCTCTAACACAAGTTTCTGGCCATGTCTAAGTACTTTGTTACAAAGCAATCACCATGGAATCTCTGTATCCACTAGAGTTTGTAGAAGTGGCAGGAACTATGCCCATCATGATTTTCAAGGAGGTTTATGAGTCTATAAGCAAAGCTATATAACTTTTCCTTAATTGTATCAGAATCATGGGTAAAATTGCATATGCAAAGAACAAGTGAAATATTTTGACATATATTGGCAGCAGCTTCCCCAGGACCTTTCTAGGAGTGCAGTCTAACTCTGCTGTAATTTTGAGGATGTAGTCCTATAAACATAGGTAATTAGTGTGCATAAGTTGAGTAGTCTCATTAGATTCAAGGGATTCCTTGTCTATGAAGTTATTTGCCCAAGTTTGTGGGATCAAGGCCCACTTTACCTCTACATGATATAAAAATAAAAATACTTCCTTTGCCATTTTGAAATCCCTCTTGTCTACGCCCACTGATATCTCACTCTTCTCTGATTTCATTAATAAAACTGCTTTAATTTAGGATAAATTGATGCCTGTATAATTTATGCAATTATGGCTGTTTATTACTTTTTTTTTAATAGACTTTGATACAGATTCCAGCAGCTTGCTGAAGGGGCAGCACATTTCTGAACTGAGTACTGCACGTGAACCTGGCATTGTTTAAGCAGTTGTTCATCATCCTTCCCCATGCTTAGCCATGCAAGTGTGTTTTGGTTGTTAAAACTGGGATACAGATGTGAATTCAGATGGCAAAGGTTTCTGTAATAAATCCACCTTCTAAATCAAGGATTATTTTTGTTCTGGAAAGCAAGCACAAACTTTGCCCTTTTTTAACTTGGAGTTCAGTACACACAAGTCACACTTGCATGGTTCAGGGGGAAATGCACAGGTGCCCTTTAGATCCTTACAGTTGTCTAGTCCCTCTTTCCAAATGTCCACTTCATTCCCATGGAAGAATTCTTCCCCCATACATTCTCTCTCTATATATACATATGTCATGGTTGGCTGTATGCTTATTTTTCAGTGGTTTGGCTATAAGTGGATGTATGATAGCACGAGGTGTTTGAGTTTCAACCTGTCAGAGGCTTTGTCTGCAGCATAAGGTTAAGAGATAGTGCCATCTACTTGGTGTCTGGGCAGAGGAGATAACACAGTTGTTTGTTAAGCAAGGCACATTTGTTATCTTGCTGTAATGTACACTTGTCTTGTAGTGGCACACTTAAAACCAGTTCTGAGTAGGCACAGAAAATTCAGTATGTTTGCACGTATGTCATGGAGCAGAATTTGTGTCTTTCTGCAAAGATCTCCCAATTCTGACCCTTAGAGTGGTGCCTTTATGATTTATAAAATTAGAGACAAGGGTGAAGCTGTTTGATTCATTTAATCTTACAGTCTGAGTCTTCAGTTGAACTGAAGTGTGTGAACTAAATCACAGCACACCCATATCCCTTAAGCTGTCAAATAAAACATCTGTTTATGATAATGATTATCTTAATTTAAGAGTTGGGTTCCAGCTCGCTCAGTACTTTTCTTCATTAATAGAAAGAATTAATGGAAGACTACTTAAAAAAGTACTTAGTACTTAACTAAGAGTTACTTATAAAGTAAAACACTGGTGAAGGCATACTAGAATTCATCTTAGGCTCATATGTAACTTCTCTTGGAAGACATTATAATGATTAAGCATGTAAGCTTGCATGATTTGAAGTCTGGCATTGTCTTTCCTCTTTTCAGTAGAAAGTGACTGTCCTGTCCATCAGTTTTAGCTGAGTCTCTGGCTGCTCATAGATCAAAAATACAAACAAAAAGTTTGCTGAGGGCCATTCAAGCTCCAGCTAGCTAACAAGCTTATTTTTATTGATGTGGCAGATGAAGTGCCAAAGTTACTAAGTCAAAATTGGAGGACTTCATTGTGTGAAGTTAGGCAAGAAATCCATAGCTCAGTACCCAAATAAAAAGCTTTTTTTTTTTTTTTTTTCTGTGCTGCAGAAATCCCTAAGTAACATGGAGGCCTGAGCACGTCTGGTGGAAAACAGGCTTCCTACTATGGGTAAACAAGGATCTGGATCTGTAACTTCAGGCATTCAAATTTGAAAATCTTGGTCTGTCTCTGGGTAATTTCTGCTTTTGATGCCGAGTTCATCACAATGCACTGCTTGGGAGGGTGGGGGGGTGTGTTTTGAAATAATTTGAAATACTTACAGTTATAGTTTTGACTGTAGCTTCTTAGAGAAGGGCTGTGGACAAGGAGCATGTAGTTGAGTAAATACTGACCAACAAAAGAGTCTCTTCAGCCCAGTGAAAGAGAGAGCTAGAGAGCAACAACATGAGGAGAGGAGGCCAGGTACAGGTAAATTAACCAATAAATTAAATATTTCCTAACACTGTTAGGATGCCAGCTATAATGTAATAAGTGCCCCAAAGTTTTTTTGTGTGTGTATGTGGATATGTGCCTACATCCTTGTCCAGACTTCCCAGTTGTGCATCTCATCTTACAGAACTTCTCAGCACAGAGGATCTTTCTTTGTGCCCCTTGTCAGAGAGGGCCTGCAGAATGTCTGCTGCACAGTCTTCAGTGAGGCCAACCTTGGGTTTGGTGCTTATGGAAAAACAACTCATCCAAAGCTTGCAGAGTTGACATGTTTGTTTAAATTTCTGAAATGTGTCACAGTGATAACAGCAGCTGAACAGCATTTGTCCTGTGTGGATTTCTGTGTGCAGTAGAACATTTTTTTCCTTTCTTTTTATTAAGAAAATATGGAACACTACAACAAAATAATATCTGTGAATCCTGCCCATGGTCCTTCAGATATCCATCCAGCAGCTTATGGTATGTTCAGGGGAAGACATAAGAGCAGATAAAAGACATTATGCAATGAAATGATGGTCAGCAGAAATATTTTGTGTTTTCCATTGTTTATTGTTTTCATTGTTTGTTCACAGTAATTATTCTCTATGGTGTGTAATTGCCACAGTGTTACAATATACCTGCAAAATGCATTACACTTTGATTCAAAATTTATACAGGTCACATTATTGCCTAGGTGCAGAACTATTTGTCTGTGTTTAGTATTTGTCAGGTAGCATAATTCAGGACCTGGTCATTTTTTTAACTATGTTGAACTTCTGTTGAGCTTACCCAGGTTAACCATTTTTCAGCCTCCAATGCTGCAGTAAAAATGGAGATTCTTAGAGCTGGTTTGCTTGCAGTCAGAGTCTGACACAGTGGATTTACTACAGCTGCAGTATTAATGTTCAAAACTCCCATGCTGTGCAGTTTTCCCACATGCTACATAAAAATGCTCTACAGTTTCACTCTCCAAGGCTCTTCTATTAGAGCATTAACTGACTATATGTCTCCAGTTTGGTTAATGTTTTATAGCTTCACACATTTGCCCAAATTACTATTTATTGCAAAATAAGTGTGGTGAAATAATAGTTTTACCCAATATTGGCTTAGCATTAATTTTCAAACTGAAAGTCAGTGGAAAATAAATTTGGGAGAGGACTGGTGACCTTAAAGATGCAGAATCATGGAAGAAATGAGTTTGTAGAGCATAACTTGTGCTTGTCTGTATTCTTTACCTAGTTACAAGAAAATAAAACGGAAACATTTTCCAAAACTAAAAAGGAGGCAGCATGGATTTATGTATCTTGGTAGGAAGAGGGCAAAATGCTCAAGAATCTGGGTCATTTTATAATCTCCTAACACAACACTGAGTTTTGTTAACTGATTCAGAAGGGCAGCTTTTCCATGGGTTTGGGTATTTTGGGGGGAAGGTGTAATGGCTTCAGAATGTACCAGTGAGTTTTTGAAGATAGGTTTGAAAGTCCTGTTTCAAAAGGAACCGTGGGTTACTTTGAAGACCTGAGCTGTAGAACCCTGATGGTTTGGGTGTTGTTGAGTTTCTGGTCAAGAACAAAATGGACAAAACAGATTTCAGTCTTTGATGTTTCCTCCTGCTCATGTGTGATAGGACTCTGCTTTCATGGTTGGGCAGCAAGGAGTGGTGGCTTCAGTGCCCCTTTACTGTTACCAAACTTGAGAGCAGACTGCTACACTGAGCAAAGCATTGGCATTTGAAAAGATTTTTACAGACTGGCTTTGATTCAGGAAGATTTTACTCATGTAAATCATGGAGTTGGTGGAGTAGATGGATTTAAGAACCCCTTAATAGGTAAATAACAACAGGAGTACAGCCTCCTTCATTTCTTTTCACATCAAAAGAAGTTCTGTTGTTTTTATCTTCTAAAGAAGGATTTCCTAAGCTTTCTTTTACCAAGGGTCATTTTTAGCAAGTGACTAAAATTTTTGGAGCTGTATTAATTTTTTTGGTTCAGGTTCGGAAATCTCTTCCCTTTATTCAGCCTCTGCTTGTCCCTCCTCTCCAGAAAAATCTCAGCTTTGATTTCTTACAGGGTCAGCAGTGGAGGATAAGGAGCAGTGCAAAATTCCTGCTGCTGCTTCTCCAAACAGGAGGAGGGAATAGCATAAACCTTCTTCATAAAACAGAGAAAATAGGTGCAGGCAAATATTTTAAATTGAACTATAATGAAATTATTGTTTATGGGCCAGCTTCTACCTTACATCCAGAATCTGTCATTTAGGTGATTGGGCCAGCAGGTGGCAAATGTAATTAAATTCAAGAAAATAAATAAGGAAGTAGGCTGGGGATTGTTTGCTAAGAAGATGACATCTAGTTGACTAATTAGGAGGATTTATAGGATGCTGTACTTAAAAATAGATGATTATTGATAGCTCATTTTAATCATTAAAGTTACTTTCTAGTTCCAGTTTCCTCCAGCCAGCATTGCTGCAGCAGCCAGGTGGCAGGAAGGGCAGGGAAGAGCTGGTCTGGAGCTGGGGTTGCAGGCTGTGCTGCCACAGCTGGCTCACAGCTGGCTCCAGGAGGTACCTGTGTGCACTGGGTCACACTTCTTGCTGCAGTAGAGGCACAGGTGGAGAAAAGAAAAGAGTTGTGTCTGGTTCTGTAACCAGGAACAACAGGTTTTGGCACTGGATGCTGTTATTTTAATCGGGAAACTTAAAAAAAAGACCACAGAAACAATGTTATTAGTGTAGAGGGGAGGTAGCAAAAGGTATTTGGGATCACCTCTGGCTCTGAATGAGGTCAGAGGAGGAAAGAAGGTGGAATTCTTTTCAATTAATTAAAAGCAAGTGTAAAAGTTGTAGGACAGTAGAAAACTAAGAGTTGTGCTTTTGAAGTTCTCCTGTATCTTAAGTTTATGATCTAAAGGTATTCTAATGGAAATCAGAAATAGATACTAAACTAAAATATTTGTCAATGGAGACTGCTGAAGTGGAAATTAAATCAATTTATTTGTTTTTAAAGGAGGCAGAGGTGATAACTCTGGCATGTAAGGTCAGTATCATCTCTCATTGGAGTTGTTCTCATGTTCAAAGCTGTATCAGTTATTGGTGAGCTCATCATGGCACCCATGTATGAATTACACATTTCCCTGTGCCTTTATTGAATTCATTTCTCTGTGCTACACTTTGGAGAAATTTGAATATGAAATATATCAGGAAAATAGAGTTGTTTTGTTCTAAGTGGAGAACTTGAGCAGAAGTATTCCTCACAAAAAGTAACATCCAGAGTGAATTACCATGGTGGAGATTGTAACTGAGATTGTAAATATTATTTTGAGAGATTCATATTTTCTTCTGAAAGGAAAGAGCATTAAGTGATATTTTGAAAATGTAGAAGGGGAATAATAACAAAAAAAACCCATAAGGTAAATTTGGTTTACCAGCCTTTTTGTTGTTTCATGTCTAACATTCATTTTGGAGATGAATCACTTGCATCAAGCTGAGGCTAGTTTAATGTGCCTGGTAAAATGGATTTGATTCACAAAGATCTAGTCCATTCACTTCTGTCAGCTAATATTTCTGTTTCTCTATCTGTACATTATTTCAATCAACAAGATATTTTTTCTATCACTTGGAAGCAAAAGAAATTATAGTTTCGAAGTAAATATTTTGATATTCTTTCTCATGTATTCTGTTGTTCTATAGAGCTTCTTTATTGCATATTCCTCCAAGTAATTTATAGGGATAAAATGCAATGCTGAAGTAAAATAATTATAATTTAGATAGGAAACAGATTAATTTCATTTAGTATTCTGAAGAGTTATGATTTAAGCTTTACTTATGCACTGCAACAAATTAATAGACAAAGATTCTGAACCCCATGCATTTCTGTGTCAGGGCCAGTGTTGATTAGGATATATCAAACAAGAGGATTCTTTCTGTATTTTATTTGGTTTGATAGGAGCCAAGAGGTCTAAAGATGTCTTAATGTCTCTTGCCATTCCATGTTGCCCCAGGAAGCACACCACTTGGTCACTGGAACTTTGTTCTTGGTGCAGACTTTGCTTCTAAAAGCCTGATGTGTCTCAGGGACAGTCCCACTGAGTGTAAAAATATTCCAGTTAACTTACAATTTAATTGCAAAATTACTTGGACTTAAGTGTGCATTGTATGTGAGTAACACAAATTTAGACTCCAGTATTTGTGCTGCCTGTTCTCTGAAGGTTTTGATGTAAAAGGGGTTAGTTTGAATCTTTCAAGGAGCTGCCAACATCCATTTGCCTGAATGAGTTCAGGAGTGGAGAAAAGAGGAAGAATTCCAAACACGACAGCATGATTTCCCAAGTCTGCAGAGATCTCCAAAGTGGATTTACCCATCTGTGCAAGGTAGGAAACAGCACTCCACTTTGCCCACACAGAGGTGCCTGCACATGTTCACTCCCTCTCCCTACATGTGTAATCTGTAGATCCTTATCTAGCTAGACACTGAGACTAATGGTGTGTAAAATACCTGGGTAAGTTTATACAAGTATACAAGACACACAGAAATGTTGTTATTTTCATGTTGAACCAATGCAAATAGTAAATAATGCTTGAGCAAATAAACTTTCAATTTAGTTTTTCTGTCAGTTCACCATGCTACTACATGGTCCTTGAAAACTGTGGTGTAAGAATGCAGTGGGAGACAGAGAGTGACAGTCCATCCACCTGGTTTTCATTAAGTGACCAATTTCTTATTGCATTGATAAAGTAGATATCTTCATTTAGAATCAGGTGTAAAGATTCCTTATTCTCAGAATTAATTCAGTGTAGTAAGTCAGGACTGCAATTCTTATTAAAGGTGAGTCCAGTACTCAGATGTTAAGCAATATTAATTTTGGTCTCAACAACTACTATGCTAGTAATCACTGTATAATTGTTACATTTTTAGTAGCATTTTGTAATGATGTTGGTGGGACTTCAACTGCTTTCTTAGGCTTCTTAAAGCTTTTCTTTTTTTAAGTCTTTGTTTTTACTAGAGCCTTTTAGGCCCTGGCTCTACTAGATGTCTCTGCTTTCTGCTGTCTAAAAGACAATAGCCTCTATTAAAATTTACAGATTTGGCATTTTAGAAGGAAAACTGGGAGACAATCTCTCTTAGAGTCTGCACCACAACTAGGTAAACATGCTGAAAGACTTTAGCAACTAAAATCTCAGATGAATCCTCAGCTTGTTCCAGCTGTCACAGTTCCTCCCTGTAATTGAACTGTGCAGTGTACCATCCCAGGCAATAGAGCTGAAACTCCACTTCCATTTAATGATGCTTTCATGTTGAGAGCCCAATTAGTAACCAAATGTTGATGAGGGTGGCTTTACATAACCTACCTTTCATTGCACTGGAACTCTGTGGTAGAAGGAGTGGTAGTATTCAGTTTCCTCTGTACTATTCATTACTATTCATCTGCCTTAATCATGAAACTTTCTCTTCTTCCATTTTTGTTTACGATTCATTACATTTTTATTTTTTAATTTCTAGAACAAGTTGAGGCAGGTTGCTAGAAATAATTGATTTCTTAATTAGATAACCATGATTTACTTCAATGCATAGTTTGTATAGTAATGTATATGAAAAGGGGTGGCCAAATACTGCTCAGTGCAGGCTCAGGCAGTTGCTGAGTTGCTGAAGTCATCTATAATGCCTGGCTTCTGCATCACAGAAACTCCTGCTCCTCTGAATGTTCTTCCCATCACAAAGTCCTAGTTCAGCCTGTATCCCTCTGTCACCCACCCTCTCATCTTTCCCAGTGGGTGTACTCTGTAACTGCTTCATCTGACAAGCAGCATTCTAAGTCAAAATGGATGACATCTTTCTCTCACATTTCCTTGAGCATACAGGAGTTCTCTCAGAGATTTGTATTTGCAGTAGCACCTTGGATCTGCTTAAGTAGTGGGAAAGGGAAAGGTATTTGTGTTTCCACTGTCCTCTATGATTGGCAAAAATTGGGAGCTGGAGTCACAATCCAGCACTCCCTGATTGAAACTCAGGTGCACAACTAACCTGCTCTCTAACCTTCCTCCAAACCAGAAAAATCATTGCACCTGAACACTGGTATTTCACTAAATATTCAGATAGAATACCCTGCTCATAATCACAAGCATTCTTCCCCCAAAATATTATTTTTCTCTGTGTTCACCCATCCTGAAGTGGCAAAAGGTAGGAGAGAGGGGAAACAGGAAAGGGAAGCTGTTCTTGCTCACATCAGATATTTGCTTTGACAATATTAAATCTTTGCTGTTAAAGTTCCTGCATGGATCCACTGGCATCATCTTCATCATGGGGGAACATCTCCCCTTCTAAGGAGTTTCTGTGGGATCTGCAGCACACAGGAATGGTGCAAAACCACATTCTCTAGGTTGTTGTTTCACACTGTGTACCCACAAAGGATCCTTCTGGACTTAGTTCTAAAGGAATAATCGTACTATTTAAATATTGAACATCAAAGTTGTTGTTTTGTTGTTAAACCAATATTAAAGTAGGACAAACTGATTTACAGTTTATGGCATTGCATTGCATTCCAGAATTGCTGGTGTTGCAGCTGATGTCCTGTTTCAGCAATCCTGGCACTGCCAGGAGGCTCAGAAATGTAGATTTTGATCAAAAACTTTATTTGAGATAAACATCAGTTCAATGACAAATTAATCGTTCCTTGGGAACTTCTAAGCTAGTAAAAAGAGCAAATGGCTGCAGCTTCCTTCAAAACAACTCAAAAGCCTGCTTTTCATCATGATGGGGGTTCACTATAATGGAATTGGAAGTTGTGTCTTTTTCTCACAGATATATTAGCCTTCATTGCCCTTTTGATGTATTTTAGCTCATAAACTTCTCATTGAATAGATTGAATTTACTGTTAGGTTGTTACTTTTTATGAGGAGAATGAATCAATATCAGCGATGTAGGTTTGTGCTGAATTGTTTATTTTAAGGGATGTTTAAAGTTTACTGAAAGAAAACAGGTGGTCTCATGCCCTGTTCTCCACTTGAAAACATTATTTCAGTAACACTTTAAGATACAACCTGACCCAACCAGCAGGTGTTACACGTTATACAGAGATACAAGGCTAATACAACTTCCAAGCATTCTTTGCAGTTTAATATACTTTGCAATATTCCCAATATATAGTATTGAAATACTTGCAAGTTTTTTTATTGTTGGAATAGAAAGTTTTCACTATTAAGAAAATATTCCAGAGTAAGACAAGTTGTTTTTTTTTTTTCACTGAAAATACAACTCTGTATTGAGAATACCTGTCTGATATCTCCTGATATAAATATATTTTATAAACTATTCCCTAAGACATAGTCCTTCTCATTCAGAAATCAAATTTGAGCAGATTAATGAGGACTGCCTTCTAAAATGTATTGCACATTTTTTAATATTTATGATACCCACAAAACTTGAAAATGTCTGCTCTGCAGAGAAGTAGCTCTTAAACTGCACTAAACCAGGAAGAACTCTCTTAATTCAGAGTCAGCACTTTGCTTTTTTTTATCATTATTCAGGTAAGGTTCCACATAGTTCTAAAACTATGTATAGTGGATACAAACATTTGGGAATTCTAACATCAGTGTAATCATGTGAGAGCAGCCCAGGCTTTGTGCTTGATGAAGGTATTTTGTTTGGATTCAGTCTTCTGCAGTCTTTTTCTCACCAATTATATATGCATCTTTATTATTGCATTAAGTAGCTAATTAAATCTGGTCAGGTTAACCTTTCTTGATGATTAGAAGTAGGCTTCTCATCCACAGAAAAAGCTAATAATTTTGGGTTGAACATCTTGTTCTTGTTTGAATAATTATCTTTGTTTACATTCACACAGCATTAATCACTTGAAGCAGACATCTTTAGGAAAAAAAAGGAGGAGTGCCTATAGCAGGTTTTCAAATGCTGTGTACAGAAGTTATAAAGGAGGAGGCATTTCCTATCATTCCTCTCTGTGAGCAAATTAGGAAGACATTTTGGATTCATAATCCAGGATAAAAGGTGTATTTTCAAAGCCCACAAAGAACTGTAGTTTGTTTTCAGATAACTTTTAAAAGCAAGTCCTCCAGGCTGATCTGATGAACTAAGTCTTGTTTCCTTGGTGAAAATTCTTCAGCAGTAACATGGCAGTATTTTCCTGGTAGAGTATTTTTCATTCCTTTCTAATTATTACTGTTATTACTTACTAAATCTGTTTGTCTTTGTTCTGTGGTCTGTTCTTTTTTTGAATGCTAGTGAAAGCTTCTTGCTCATTTTCCTCTTTTCTTCCCCCAAATCTGATATTTTCTGCCAGCTCTTCTGCCCTAAAGCCTTTTTTTTTTTTCCTTTTGTGCAATGGCTGGATCTTGCCTCAGTACAACCATTGCTTCTGTTGCTCTTGGGAGGAGTGAATCCCTAAAAAATGCTCCAGATGTTGTGGCTTCTGTCACCAAGGTTGGAAAGACCAAAAGGAGAAACTGCCAAGTGACCTTCTGGCAGTTTTTCTGTGCTCCCTCCACCTTACATCTGAAGCTCAGGAGGTTGGTGCTTTTCTGATTCTTCTTTGGGAAGGATCCCATAGCTCACTCAAAAGATGTTGATATCAAACATGAAATATCCTGGTGGTTATAAACTGCTGCTTCTCAGGAATAAAATTATGGGATTATAGGAGATCTTTTAGCTCAATGCTGTGTGGTCCAGAGAGCAAGTAGGATGCTAGGAATTCTTAGAAATTAACTAGAGAAAAAAACACAAGAAACCTTTTTGTACCACTATAAACCCCTCATGTATCTGCATCTTCAGTACTGCATGTCTTAAAAAAAAATAGGATAAAGCAGGAAAAGTTGTAGAAAAGGACAACAAATGCAATCAAAGGTATGGCAGGTGTGCTGGTTGTGAACTGTGTTTGTGTTCCTTCTACAAAAGGCCTCGAAGTTACTTAAAGATAGAATTTCTATGTTATTCTTTTTCTGATTAAAGTCATCTTCTGTAGGGGATTTTGTGATACATGTAAATATGATGGCTTTCAGTCTTCATTGTTAAAATAATGCTTTTTTCTTAGACTAGAGGAAGACTGTATGTGCAAATTCAGATTCCAAATGCATTTCCACTAACTGACCTTTTGTTCTGACAGAATTAGGAAAAGATGGATGTTTCATATCTTATTTTCTATCTATTTCTTTGTTTATTTTCTATTATTTGATTTTCACTTCAGTCTTGGTTCCTTTACTGTTCTACTTTTTTTGCAGCTACATTTATGTTGCAATTTTCTTCTTTGTTTACTTCATCTTGAGCATTCTCCCAAATCCTTCAGTTTTCCTCTATTTAGCTAGACCTGAATGCACACATTGAGTAATGATTTTTCTCTCCCTCCATTTACACTTCCTTTCCTCTTCTACCCAACTATTTACATTTCCCCCTTTCCTCCCTATTGCTACCAGTTTTTCCCGTGTACTTTCCTGCCTTTTTCTTGGGATTTTGGGCTGGATGGGGATTTGAACCATGAGTTTTTTCTGAATAGTGCAAAAATGGGTAGAAGCTACTTTAAAATCATGATGGGGTATGGTACCTGTGGCATGAGGATGCCTGAGGGAAAAGAAGTTCCTGTTTATTGAATTTAGTTTCTCCTAAAAAATTCAGGCTCCATCCTTCCAGATGGAAAGAAGATAATATAAGGGGTTGTTACAAAGTTGTTAAAATTCAGGACTGAGGAGGGGGAACAGGCTGAAGTTATTCTGTGAATTGTTCCATTCTTTGTGGGAGGCTGTTAAAATAAAGCAACATTATAAAAGATGAATTATGTACAATTTAATGTAAAGCTCTTTGATGCCATTATGATTTTTCTTCCTTGATTGTCGAACATTTGTGTACTTTTAAAAAGTTTCACATTTTTTGATTCTTTCTGAACATTATGAAAATTGTACTGAGAGGAGTAAATTCATCTGCATAAAATTGACTGCAAAGAGCAATTAGTCCTTCATTAATATGCAAATTTGGTCCAGTGCAAATTCATCTATATATGAGGCTTAAATATGCAAGTCAGTCTTGCTGTGCGAGAAGCCCAGATGCTTTTATTTACTTTGAAATTGAGGGATTTGGTTAATGATGTTGTTGACAGGAAAACTTGAATAAATTTGATGATCACCATCTTTCATATTAGGCAAGGCCCACGGAAAAAAATTACCAAGTAAAATACCAATTTTATTTGGTAATTTCCTATTACCAATCTAGTAATAAAATGTGAGATACAAAGTAATAGACTTGAATTTCCTAATGTAGTTGTCCTGAGACTTAAACTGTTCCCCAAAGATAGAACCATTTTTCTTAAACTTTGTTATTCCAGGGGGTAAAGACATCTACATAAGCTGTATGAATAACATACAGCCTAGAGATTTAATATTGGAAAGTTAGCTTTGTTGCTTGTTTCATTTGGAGAGAGTGTGGAAGCCTGGGAATTAAAAACCAGGAGCTCTGGAAATGGCTGTTATTGTCATCTCCCATTAATTATTTGTGTAGTCTTCTCCAGATTTAGTGCTGAGGCCTTTGCTCTGAAGTGATGGAGCCAGACTGGAAGCTGTCTGAGCCCAGGGCCAATTACAAGTGGATCACTAATTACTAAACATGTTCTTAAATATCTTTAAACCTTTACAGCCCTCAATGACACAACTTTCTTACTTTTATTATGCAACATGGACTGGCTCGGAGAAGCAGGAATTTTTCTTGCCAGCCAGTCTGTGATGTGTCTTGCCCCTTTCTCCTGCACATCCAGGATTTCCCAAGGTTTGTCCATCAATGCCACAGCAGCCATCACTCAGTCAGGTGTGGAAAGGGCTCCCTTGGCATTTCTTAGTCTTGTTTCATCTGCAAGGAGCTGGTGCCACACACTACTCCTGCCAGTGTTTCTTCCTTTTGCTTTCTCTGTAGTTCTCTCAGGCCTAAATTTAGCTTTGGCTAACCATGCATGCTTTTTCCTGCAGTGAATTTGGTCTCCTGTCTTGCCTGTGTGGGACAGTGACACTCCTAAAATAACAGAGAAATGCAATTTAAATGGAG
This sequence comes from Phaethornis superciliosus, assembly GCA_023637945.1. Classification (NCBI taxonomy): domain Eukaryota; kingdom Metazoa; phylum Chordata; class Aves; order Apodiformes; family Trochilidae; genus Phaethornis; species Phaethornis superciliosus. Next base: position 2,647,563 of record JAJQWJ010000023.1, on the reverse strand, counting down.
TGTACTCTATGGTAGTTTATAAAGCTCAAGTTTGTGACTACCTAAGGACAAGTTAATAGATTATGCCACCTGACTTCTTGGCACAGCTGTTTGGGATATAAATCCCCCCAGTGGTGAACAGTTAGTTTCTAAATCCTTTGTGTGCTGTACCAGGCAAAAAGTTTATAGGATGATGTTAAGGAAAGAAAAAAGTTTAATGAGGCATTAAAATTGGTGTGTTTGGTCACCACATGGTGTAGTACTGCAGGTGAGCCTAAAAGCAGGAAAAGAGAAACAGCATTGAGTATTTGGAGGGGGTAGGGGGGGAACTTGGCTGTTACATTCTCTGCTTGTCCTACAGGGGAATCTGTCCTTTCTTACCATCAGAATAAAGCACTGACAGCTGTCAGAAGGCATAGTATAGAGGGTATATTTCCAGTTCTGAATAGTTCAGGAGATGACAAATTGATTAAAAGGTGAAACTTTAAAGCCACAGCATCTTCTGAAACTTAAATAATCTTTGCCTTTGAGAATACATAATTGTTGGACAGTTTTTAGAATTGTTCATTACCATCCACAACAATCTTGGCTTTCTGATATAGCTCCCAAATGAACAAAAATATTAATTTTCAAATATATAAACAACATGCATCTCATTGCAATCTGAGGTTGTCTCCTATTAGCTGCATAATCTTTGTATTCTACATTAATAAACACTTCAGCCTGGGAGTTTATTAGTCCAAAATATAGTTATTACCTCATAAATTCAACCCCCCTCCAGTTATCATCTAATTAAACTGCAGTACTGTGCATTCATACTTTGGGAATGTATTAATAATGAAATTATCCTGTGAAACAGTAATTACATACCTTGTGTGTTCTTTTCCATACTTTTTTTTTCATACTCTATGTGATGACTGGGACACACAGTGCTCCATTGTTTTCAGCTCCTCCAAACTCTGTAAGTACCCAAGGATAAGGAGATTTGTTTGTTGTGTTGTTTTTTTTGTTTTGTTTTGTTTTTTTTAACTCTTAGTAAAAGAGGGAGAAAAATTTGTGCTTTTTTGTACTTGTGAAAGTGAAAGACTGATACCACTCAGCTAGGAACAGTTACAAAACATGATTGTGCAAGTAATTTTAGCTCATGTTTTCTCCTCACTCTCTGAAGAGATTACTCACAGGAATAAAACCTACTTATGGGATCTTTTTGGTAAGGCAACTCTTACTGCAATTGCCAAAAAATGAACATGACCACTTTATTTGCAAGAGGATGTTTGTTTATGTGACTTCACTGGTGATGTCAATTTGAAAAAAAGGAAAATAGTCTTAAAGCCTTCCTCAGGAGATTTTCTTACAGTTCTTCTCAGTAGTAAGTGTACTGACCACATTCTAATTTGTATATTTATTTATTTTATCTGTGCTTGTGCTTTATCAAGGTTGTCCTGCTGTTGTCTTGTAAGACACTGGATGTTTGTCTGCTGACATTTTTGCTCTTTTTTTTCCCCCTTACTACAGAATAAGGGATTCTGGATCCTGGCTGGTGTGAAAGAGGCACAACAGTTTGCACATACCTCCCTTATATTTTTTAGGTATTTTGTCTCTCTAGTTCAAGTACATCTGTTGAGCAATAGTAGGAGCATGTGATTCTTGTTCACACAGGCTCCTGCTGTACCTGACAGAAGTGGGGTTCTATTCTCTGTTGTACTTCCAGATGCTGCAGTCCAGAAGTTTGTGTTTTCACAAGCCATATATCCTGGGAATGTCCTGCTCTGTGGCTGCTGTGGTGTCTTGTTATTTGTAGGACCTTTTGGCTGTTTCACTGCAATTACTGTGGCTATGCAGATATCTGTGTTTACAGGAAGGGCACTTTCCATCTGTTTCTTTGCTCAGTCTTTTAGGTCTTTCCTACATGAGAAATGTTTTGAATGTTTTGCCTTCTCCCTAGTTTTCTGCTTTACAAGTTCTGTGGGGTCTGCACCTTTATTGGTATTACACTGCAAAATAACTTTTTTTTGAAACATGGTAGTAGTCAGACTGAATCCAGTACTTCAAATCAATCAATTATCCAGAAAGCTAATTATTTAAAAAAGAGCTTTTTTTTTTTTTTTTTCAGTAAGCATGTTAGACTATAGTTGTGCTATAGCACAGCTTTCAGTAAGCATGTTGTGCTATATGGACAAATAGACCCCCAAATTACACAAGTCTGATCATGGAATTCTTATTTTTTTAATATGATATTAAGTAGTGGTCATTCACTTCATACAATGGGATTTGATTCAGCTTCCAGCTGGTTGTTCTGGGGCTGTTTTCAAGTCTTCCACATTTGGACTCTTTTCTTCTTTCACATTGTTTCCAGTACATTCCACTGAGATACTGTTTGCTGTTATTACTTTATTATTTGATTTATTACTGGTTTGTCAAAACCTGCTGATTCCAAAACTTTAGGCCATCTAAATGTTTCTTGTGGCTGATGATGGAAAAGGCAGTCTGTATGTCCACAAAAATGCAGAATGGTTACAGGTTGTGTCCTGCTGTTACACTAAATTGTTTGTTCATGGTGTCTAATCTGCAAACTTTAAAATTAAGACACCTTTCTAATGCTTTTTTTTCCTGATGTGAATAAATTCACTACAGAATACTCCCAGAGAAAGAGATGCTTGTTGTCAAGCAGTTATGTCAGATGAAACATACAGAAAGGGTATATTATAGTCTAAAAATATTTTAGCTAATTTCCAAGCATGAAATCTGAAGACGAATTCTGGGAATTTAGAGAAGGGAATTATTTTTTTCCCTTTCTTATCCTCTGTATTTTACAGTAATTGTTTGGAGTCTCCAAGTTCTCAGCTTCTTAAAGATGTTGTGGCTGCAGGTATAAAGAAGATAACATTAAAGCTTTTCCCCACTTACGGTAATGACTCTGGAGACAAACAGAACTCAGAAGACAAATGTTAAGAGCTACCTGTGAGTTCTGGTTCACAAAATGTAAAGATGCCAGAGGTACTTCTGAACTTGCAAATGAGATTTATTCTCTATGTAATGGTTTAGCTCATTATCTGCTGTAATGTAAGGAATGAAATGCCCATGTATTCTTTATATAACAGCTGACATGTTTGCTGCACTCCTAAGAAGTCATGGATAATCAACTTAATTTATTGAGCAAAATATAATGCATGGATGCATTCTGATACAAATCACTTGCTGTGTTGTTATGAGGGGCAAAAAATTCTAGGAAAAAAACCAATAAAATTCCTGATAATTTTCTCATTTTTTCTCCAAGGGCACATCTGTACATGGACTCTACAGACAGGGTTTGGTTTTCTTTCCCCCCTGAATGGCTGGTTCTATAGGTCTCAGGTATTTTGTCACTGTCTCTCATGCTCTTTTAGAAATCAAACTTACCACTTCAGATGTCCAGTCCCTATAACCTTAACCTAAAGCATTTACTCTTCAGACTTTAATATTTAAAGGTATGTTTAAAATATTTTTTTTTTAAATCCCTACATGTATTACAAGCAACTTCTCATGTTATTTCTGTTGTGAAGCAGAACAGGCAGGAACTGTTAGCAGAGGCAGTTGTGATTGTAACAGAAATTAATGTTTTATAAGTGGTAGCCTGGGTGTCATAAGACTCATGGTATTAATTGAAACTCTTGGAATGTTTTTAACACAGCTGAAGTATGTAAGTTTAAAAATCTAATGCACTTCTAACTTCTAAACTTCTATCAGTTTATTTTTTCCCTTCCTTGGATGATGACACTGAATTTTTTTCTTAGTTTTAGAGAATTTCTTACAGAATCTGTTAGTTCTAGCAAAAAGAGAAATTTGTATTGGTAAAATGGTTGAGTGATAATTCTGATTGAGTAGGAAAAAAATAATCTGTGAGGTTAGACTTAGTTCTATATTAATCTATTTCTTTCTTGGAAATCTGTACCTTTGCCAGAATATCCATCAGTGGTATGTAGAGTAACAAAATTTGGTCATCATATTTCAGCTAGCTGGTGTATCCTTTTGCTGGAAAGAAACAGCTGGAAAATTTCTCTCATAATGTGACCAATCCACCTCTGTTGTTGTCATTTTAATTGCTCTGGCTGTTTTTTTAAGTCCTCTACAGAAGGTCTTTGTAGTGACAAGCGCAGAGTTTACGCTTCGTAAGCAAACATAAAGAATTCTGCTGCTAATTGGAGGGGGAGTAATGCAGTTATGATTCCATCAACAGTTAAGTTACATTGTTAAAGGACACATTTTGGTTGTGTTTATGTTGCCACTAAAATTTTATTCAGTGAACCTGGTAGATTTCATAACAGAAAAGATTAATTCTAGGATTAGAGGGGCGGGAGGAAGCGACAAGTTAAATTTTTTAAATCCAGTAATGCACTATTAAGGATCAGTATTTTATTTTATTTTTCTTTATTTATTGTCTTACTTAATTGCAGGCTTGCAGGGTAGTTTTTTTCTGTAAAACTGAAAAACTCTGTCACAGTATCAAAATCCTCACTTTCCCCTGCCCTCTGCTGTAGTCACAGTGTCTCATGTGGAAGAGGACTCTTCAGGAGTCCCCAGTTTCCCAAAGGGAAGAGCTTATAATTGAGTAATTTAGTTTTGGTTTGTTCTCTAGATATTCCACATGTTCTAGCTGCACACCTCCCAGCTCTTGTCTGAAGGATCTTATTTTAAACCTTCCTTTTTTATTCATAAATTACAGTTCCATGGAATACCTGGCTATAGATGAGCAGTTTACAGTTATGTGCCCAAAGGTCTTTCCTTTTAAATATAATTTATTTTGCTCTACTTACATCTCTTTTACTCAGGTGACAAAATGTTTGAAGCCTCATTTGGAATAGTCTTGGGAGTGCCAAAGGTGCTTCCTTTTCCGGGTCACTGGCTACCTTGTCAAGAATTTGGAAAATACAATTTTTTAGCATCCAAATAGGGAAATTACAACTACTTACATAGGAAGGCTCCTAGAGATGACAGGGCTTCCCCCCAAAAACACTTTGTGTAATTGCTGAAGACATTCCAAGCCACTCTAACAAAGTGTACTGTCTGCCAGTCATTGTGCTCCTTTTGGAAGACCATCTGTTGCACTTCAAATACGTAAAGGTCTGCTATCATTTATTACACCAAACAAATCAGTTCCTTTGTCTGACTTTCTGTAACTCCTGGATGTGGACTAAAGGTTGTTTCAGTTGCAAAGTGCAGGATATTTTATTTTGTTACACTATAAAGGAAAGGTACTGATTCATCTCAAATTTCAGAAGACAAGCACACTGATTAAACTAATTTCAATGCTTTTGAATAATTTCTGATTATTTGGCAACAAGTTGTTAACAATGACAAAAAAATCTGGAATGTATCCTCTCTCAACTCAGCTGGCAGCACATTGTAAGAATTTTGCTTCTGGTGAATGAACCTTCCCCTTGCAGTGCTATCCAGATTTGATATGTACTGACATTTGAATTAAAATAATCTTGTTATAACTATATTATTTGATTAGCTTATTTTTATCTGAAATGAATAATTTGAAGAACCTTTAGTGGTGAAAAAAATAGAGTCAGAAGCTAGAAATGCTAGAACCTTTCTTCTGATAAGCACGTGTCCTTTAGAAGGTGAAGTACTTTATTTATGTGAGTCAATTAGGATCCTTTCCTTGAGTAAAAGGTGCAAGATCAGGCATAAAACAATGATTTGTTTTGTTTTTCCTGCTGCAGACTCAAAAAGTAGGCACAACCATTCATCTCAGATTGGAGAAAATAATCATTGTATTTCATGGCAGAAAACTTCTGTTTGGGGATTTCCACCCAGAAGAAATACATAACAATTTCTGTCTGATAAGGGAGTGGTCCTATCTTTTTCTTTTTCCCTTCTCCTGACTGCATAGCAGCTCATGTTCTGGTCAGAAGTAATAATATGTTAGATCTTGAATGCCAGTAGCCCCAGAGGTTCTGACAAGACTATTCATGTGCATTCATATGTCTTAACCAAAGCTGACACTAAAGAGAGCAAGAATTCTCATATTCCTCTTTTTATTGCTGTGCATTAAACTCAAATCTTCTCTTGGAGACCTCTGCTAAAAATGACACACTCACCATTTGAAAAAAAAGCATTCTTGCAAAATCTAAACAAAGGACCTGAACATCAATATGGCACAGAGCAGAGTCTCCTGTGAGAACTCTCAGTGCAAATGTAAATTATGTTTTACACCGCAATTATGGACACCTTACAAATGCTGTAAGATAAATACTATGGGAAATAAACAGTCCCCCTAATCCTATCTCCTGTGGGGGCTTTACTATTATCATTTTTAATTAAAAAGTAAGTGGTCTTCTGATTTCTTGAAACTATATAGCATGTCCTTATAGGTATACTTGGGTTCCTGTAGCTTGAGGTTCCTGTTTTCTGAGGAACACACACTGTGTAAATATTCTGCTGTACCTTTTACTCTGGACATACTTAGACCCATGCTTGTAGTATGGTGTACAGTGCATGTTTGAGTAACTGCAGTGATCTGATCATACTTGTACAGCCAGATAGACAGTTCTTCACAGCAATATTTTAAATCTTTTTAAAACTGTTAGGTAGTGGTAACTAATGCAGACTAGGTAGCTCTGGGCATCTAGCCATTTTTAGGTAGTTTAATTTGTTAAAAATTATCTTTCTTCCCACCCAAATCCCCTTGAAACCATTTGGAGAAGAGAACTGTTGAACAGTTGCCAATAATGAGTCCTGCTGAGACCTCTGTATCCTCTTGATAGAACTGTCAGTGCCAACTAAAGACAGACTGGCATGAGTTTGAACTCTGTACTATTGGATATATTTGCTTCACATGGACCAATTACAATAATTACCACCTCTGTGGCTGAAGTTTTAGCATGCAGTCTGCTCTTCATATCTCAGGATGCTGTCAATACATTCAAGCCTATAAGATCAATTTTCTTTGAGCTAATTGAGTAGAAAAGAAATACTGTGGAAATTTAGGAGATAGTCTGAATGGAAATCAAAGGCTAAATAATGTCACTGTTTTTCATGTTGCTGTTGTTCTTAAGCTGCATTTCTTTCTTTTTAGTCTTCTAAAGGGGAGCATCTTCTTTCAAGTTAGTCTACAGAGGTTCACTACATGCTGGAGTTCCACTGGCTTTTTATATTCAGCAGTGAGTATCATGTAATGTGAATGAAAAAGCAACATGAAGTCCTACTTTTTGTGCTGATGTTTTTCAAACTGTATGTATTTTTTTCAAAATAAATGCTCTTGATTAAAAGGAGAAAGTCTCCACCCCTTACTACTTTTGACTATGTGAGAGCGTAAGGATATCATTACCAGGACAAGTAACTTGTGTTACTTTTTACTAACAATTCCACTGGTTTTAATGTGATGCAGTGGGGATCATCTCACCCCACCCCCACTACTGTTTTCTTTCCAAAACACAAGTTAATTTTTAAATTGCATCAGTAGCATTTTTTAACTGATAAAGTTTATATTACACAAAGATCCTAAGATGGAGCACTAACTTAGGCGAGTGTGTCTTCCCTAACACTAATGCACTGCACAGTGAAAATAATAACATTTATATTACAATTTCTTCATGCAGTTTCCTTCTAGGGAGAGGTAGGGGGAAGGAAAAGGCTGCATGTGACAGATGCTAATTATGCAGCTTAATGCACTTCTGGAAGTTGCAGAGATGAGAACTATCTAAGAACCCTTTGTCAATACTTTATTAATTCTTTATCCTGTATTTATGTTGACTGGAAAAAGTTATGTTCTGCACTTGCGTGTGCTGGGTTCCTGTGTAAATATTCACTGTGGGTAATGGGAGTACTAATGAACCAAATTACAAGATGCATTTTACAGATAAAAAACTGAGACTCAGGGGCTGGGTCCTCAAAACTGAGAAATCCATCGGTGCCAAACACAGTGCTGGACACTGGGCTGATCTCTTCCAGACTCTGAGCTGTCCTGTTTCAGGTACCAGAAATGGATTCTCAGCTAAAGAAAATTTGGTGTCACCCTGAAATCAATGAGGACATGGAAGATTACATTTGCTGTGCATCAGGCCCACACTGAAGCATCAGACTGGATTTCTGTTCCCTTTACCCCATCCCAGTTTTACCAGCAGCTTCATTTCCCTTACAGAGGGAAAACCATCCCTGTTCTTGTCCACTAATGCTGAATACTGCTTTTTTTTTTATTTCCTTCAAAGCATTGGATTTCTCCTTTGGGAGGTGTGACTTGATAACCTCTCTCTCTCTGATAATCTAACCACCAGAGCTGCTCACTGAAACTTTGTCTAGGACCTTCCTGTGCCCTTCAGCACCCACGGCAGCACGGAGGAGTGAGCTCTGAGCCTTCCTCAGACCATGGTCCTCATCTGCAGTCACCCCAGGGAAAACCATCTGCTCTGCTGGGGAAAGGTTTGGTTCCACATGCCCCCTCCCCCTGCATCCCGTCCCCAGCTGCTGTGTTTTGATGAGCAGTGAGGGAATGAATCTCCTGTGTTAAAAATACTCTGGTTCTATTTAGATAAAAAGAAGGATCTTGCTTGCCTACACTGACACACAAAAATAGTCGTAGTGTGAGTAAATCTTCAAAGTTTCTCTTGGTGAATATATCTAGTGTCACTTTTTAAATTTTTTTTTTTTAACTTATATAAATTTATTTATAGAGTGTCCTTCTTTCCTCCTACTCTGTCAAGACATTTGCTGCTCGTCTGCTTCCCAAGTCCTGAAATAATTTGCAGGGCCTTTGAAACATCATCACGTTGCATAGTTGTGATGCAATGTGCTGCTGTTGCAGGAACATATCACATTTTAATGCGAATGTCATGTTAGCTGAGACATTCAAGTCTTTCTTCTACTTTAGGCACTTTACCCTGGTGTGTATTTTTCACTTCAACTTTGCAGTCAGAGCAAAATAATGCATATAGTAGCCTGAAATTTCTCCACGTTTTTCAACATTCGAGATGCAAACCACTGCATAGGAAATGAATATGTAATATGAGATACGTAATGTCTCAAAAATAGCTTTCACTCTCACTGTAGCATCTTAATTTGGAATAATCTCAAAGTCCTTCTGCAAATCTGTGCGTGTAGTAACAGAGACACCACCTACTGCATCCTCACAAACGGCACAATATGTATGCATGGAAAAAAAATGGAATTTTGGAGCACAGTTCTGCTCTGGCAGAGACGATGTCAGGGTGACTGGTGACAGCATTAAGGCTTGTGTTAAATATTAATGCCAGCTTTCTGAAGACCTGCATATCTTTTTTTTAAAAGGCTCTAGAGAGGCATAGCATGGCCTTTGCAAAGCACCAGGTCTGGGGAAGCCTCTGCCAAGACCTGGAATGAGTGGAAGAGGAGCCAGAGCCGGTGTTGGCTTTGCTGGTGGGACGGGCTCAAACTTTGACCCGGGAGCTGACCAGGGGTGCTGGGGGGGTGAGGAGCACCCCCAAAATGACCCCCACGAACGGATGAGCGCCAGGACGGGGCCCCTGGGCCCTGGGGGTATTTGGTGGCACCGGGGAGACAACAAAACCGGGCTGCGGGTCCTGAGGGACGGGGGGGTCGGCGGGACTCGAACCCGCGGCCCCTGCGCCCCCAGACCCTGCTGCGGCGCGGCCGCTAGATGGCGCTGTCCCAACGGGGAAGGCGGGCGGCTCCGCAGCGCCAGGGACGCCCCCAGCGGCCGCGCTGCGCCACAGCCCCCGCCTCCCCCCCGGCAGCGGCGGCGGCGGCCATGGCGGTGCGGGGCCACGTGACGGCGCGGCGGCCAATGAGAGCGCGGCAGGGGGGCCCCGACTCTCGTCCCTGCGGCCGCCATTAAAGAAAAAGGGGCTCGGAATTAAACGGGAGAAGAATCCTCCCTCCCTCCCTCGCTCCCTCCTTCCCCCTCCCCGCTCCGGGCGCGACGCGACATGGGGGAGATTCGCTGAGGGGGAGCGAGCTGACCAGGATGCCGCGGCCGGGCAGCCGCCGACAGAGGCACCGCTGAGGGCAAACGAGGAGGAGACCCAGCGGCGGGGGCTCGGGGGGCACCGACACCGCCAGCAGCGGCAGCGGCCGCCGCGTCCCTGTGTCTCGGCGCACGGCGGGGCCGGGAATTTTGGGGGGGGGCTGCGACCCCTTCCCCCGCGGCCCTTCCGCCTCAGGAAAGACCGGGGTTCGGCCGTCGCCTCCCCGCCCTCCCCAGGAGAGCTCGGGGAGGGGGCCCCTCCGCCCACTGCCCCCGCGGGGACGCCGCAGCGGGGCGGCGCGGAACCTTCCCGCGGCCCTCCCGGAGCCCCCTCACCTGAGGAGAGCGGGGGCCCCCGCCCCGCCGCGGGGCTCTCGGGGTTCGCTTTCCTCCCCCCGCAGAAGAGACTGCTCCGATTGAAGACTATCGCTTTATATTTTTCTCTCCCTCCCCCATTTCCCCCCCCCCCCCCTTTTTTTTTTATTTTTTCTTTTTTTTTTTTTAATTTTATTTTTAAGGGATCAGCCTCGCAGCTGGGCTGGTCTCTCCCCGCCTCTCCCTCAGTGCTCGCAGGGGTCTTGGGGGTTCGGCGGGGTGGAGGGGACCCTCCCAAGCCCGGTTCCCCCCCTTTCCTCCATCTCTCGGCGGTAACTTGGCGGGGTCCGGGCTCCCCTGAAGAGACCCGCCCAGCCCTGTGGACTTTGTGGGGCTCCCTCGGCCCCGGAGGACAGTTTGGGGGGGTGGTGGTGGTGTCGAACCTCCCTGAAGACACTCTGCGATTTACCCCCTCCTTCTGCCCCGAAAAGACTGGGGATCGGCCTCCGGGAGACTCCTCCATCCTTCCCCGAAGAGACTTCGAGGGTCACCCGCAATTCCCTCCTTCCACCCCTTCCCTCTTTTCCCCACGGAAGGATTTTTACAGGATATTTTGTTTTCGCCCTCTCTGCGAAGAGGATCTCTTTTTTTTTTTTTTTTTTTTGGAGAGGGGGGGTTTTCCACAGGGGAATTTAATCCCTTACTGTGCTGCTGAGGAGACTTTTGCGGCCTTTCTCTCTCAAGGAATACCTTTCCCCCCTCCCCTGCCCCCCCAGATGTTTTTTTGGGGAACACCACAGGAAATTTTCCTTCTCCTGCCTTGACGAATTCTTCAGGCTCGCCTTGCTTCTGGCCTGTGAAGTTTGTTTTTACGATTTTAAATTTTAATTTATTTGGGATATTTTTTGGAGCAGGGGAGAAGAATCTTGACTCTTCCCCCCCCACCCTTTTCCCCCCTCCCCTCCCCACCCTGTTGCCCTCGGACTCTGAAGAGACGAGCCTGGATTTTTCTCTCCCACAGCCCAGCCTTCCCAGTCATTCCACGATTTGCCCCTTTCCCATCTGATGACTACAGAAACAGGAGGAAGAGGAGGGAGGTTTCTGGATTAATCGCCCCCACTGGATTATTTATTTTTTCCTACTTCTCTTGCTTGGCATCCGAGAAGAGAGGAAGGAGGGATGTCAACTGATTTTTACCCCTAGCCCCCCTGGATTAATTACCCCATTTTTATTCTGTTGTTGGATCAATTACCCCTTCACCTCACCTCCTCTCCCTCCCTTCCTCATGCGAATGAGAAGACAAGAGGAACAGGGAGGATTTTGATCTTAATCTCCCGTCGTTGGATTACTTACCACCTCCCTCTTTCTGTTCTCCCCTTCCAGGGTGGCTTTACCCCTTCCCTTTCCCCCTTTTTCGTACCCAGAAGAAGGGAAAACGTTGCGAGTTTCTCTTTTTTTTTTTTTTTAAAAAAAAAATATATTTTTTTTTAATGATTATTTTTTTTAATATATATTTTTTTTTACCCCCCCTCTCCGATACCACTTTCCTCCCGGGTTATTCGCCCTGCCACTATTTCTCCTGCCTGTGTGTCCCTATGTAAATCCCTTATTTAATTGTATTATTATTTGTGCGGCTGCATCGCCCCCCTCCCCCCGTTCCCCCTCGCTGTCTGTCTCTCTCTCTCGCTCTCTGTCTGTCTCTTTCTTTCTTGTCGGAGGCTGTGGGATAATGGCGTGTGGGTTGTGGCTGTGAGGATGAGTTCCTGCTTCGTGCCGAACGGGGCCAGCCTGGAGGATTGCCATTCCAACCTCTTCTGCCTGGTGAGTCTGGGGCAGAAAGAGCTGGGCTTATTTATTTTTTTTTTTTTTGGTTTTTTTTTTTTTTGTGTGGTTTTTTTTTGTTTGGTTTTTTTTTTTTTTTGTGTGTGTGTGGTTTTTTTGTTTTTTTTTTTTTTAGGGGGTGGGGGAGGAAGGGGTTAGTGGAAGCAAAGCAGCCATTTTTAGCATAGCTTCTGTTGGATGAGTCCTCCGAGTAGGCCCTGCCTGGAGCCAGCCAACTCTCCCATGCCCCTCTGGTTCCCCCTCCATCGCTGTCTGTCTCGCCTCGCCCCTCCCTCCTCTTTTCTTCCTGGGTACTCTCCTCCCTGCAACTCGCCTTTTCCTTCCCTTTTTTTTTTTTTTTTTTTTTTTTTTCTCGCCTGCAACTTCTTTTCTCCCTGCCTTAACCCTCTCTGCCTCTCAGGGTGAGATTCCTGGCAGGAGGTAAGGAGGGATTGCTGCTCCTCTTGCTTTACAACCCCACTGCTCGGGGAACTTTCTCTTTTCTCTCCCCACTCCTGACATCCCGGGAAAATCTGAGCCAAAACCTCCCTTCAGCCGTGCTTTCAAACTGATCTTTTTACTGTTGTTTTTTTTTTTTTAATTATTATTATTTATCTTATTCTGGAAGTCCGCTGGTGGTGGTTGCACTCCTTCTGGTATCCTGCGTTTTCTTCTGCACCATTTTGTAGCCTTTTTACACCCAAATACGAAATCGATCAAATTGTTGATTTTGGTAGCTCTCAAAAGTAAATCTGATTTAACTGGGCTGTGATGCAATTTTTTGGTGGCTGTGCTGAGCTGTTTCATCTGCTTTTTAACGCAGATTAGCTCATCTTAGATGACTGACTGATACTTATTATTCTAGAGATTGCTATAAATAAAACCTGTGCCAAACTGTGCTACCAATATTTTTGGATGGAGGGGAATCTGGAGAGCTTGCATGTGTCTGCAGCCTGCAGCAGGCCTGCAGCTCTGTACTAGTAATGCATTCTAAAATCTTAAAGTCCTTCTAAAGTATCAACTGTTGCAGCCTCCTCCTAACCTTCCCTCAGATTGCTTCTCCTTCTGGAAGTGGAAAGGCTGCCATGTTAGATTTAAATGTTGCAGTAAGCTTCTGTGTGTGGTCATATTGGGAAAAAGAAAAAAATTAATAGTTATTTCTTAACAAATGCCATCCAAACCTTGTTCTCCCTTCCCAAAGAGACCCCAGGGGCAAAGTCTGCCCTGTGTGCCTTAAGGTGACTTTCCTCATGTGAAAAAACATAAGGCTACAAGTTGGTATGGAATTGCATTGTAGATAATTCAGGAATTGTTTCCTGCCCCTTACATATAGCTGAAACACTTTGACTTCATAAAGTCAAATGAATTTTTGCCTAAAAGAGAATTTAGTGGCTCGTAATGTGGATGCAAGTCTAATGTATAATCTACTGGTAAAAAAAGGGTTTAAATTCTGGAAGTTACAGCTCTGGGTAAAATAAGTGTAGTTGAGAGGCTTTGTGTGTGAGATATAGGCAATATTTTACAATGAGGAAACTTGTGAAATTTTCCAGAGTAGTAGATGACTGGTGGAATGTATTGAGTGAGACTTGCTATGTTAATCTTGGATTGAAAAAGTAGTGTATGCATAAGTAAGCAAAAAGGAAGATGTTCTTTCTAAGGCAAGTCTTTAGTAGATAAGACAATTCCAGTCTGGAAATCATTACATTATTTACTTGTCTTTCACATTTTAAAATAAAATCTGACTTTGCTCTTTTTAATCTTAAAGCTGCAGTGAAAATGAACATCTTTTGCTTGACTGCATTCCTTCAAGGGGATTTTAAATCAGGGTGCCTGATTATTTCCAGTCTGGGGTTCTAAAGTACACAAAACTTTAAAAGCATGGTTTCTGGTTTTAAACAGAAAATTTCCTCTGTTAAATTTTGTTGGATTGGTTGAGCCTTCCTTTCTTCCTCCCACCCTCCTCTTCCTGGGCCATCAGTTTGTAGTCACAGGATGTTTCTGCGGGGGGGTGTACCTATCCCACTGCCTGACAGTTGCTCCTTTTCTCCTCCTAGGCTGATCTAACTGGGATTAAATGGAAACGCTACGTGTGGCAGGGTCCAACATCTGCCCCAATCCTCTTCCCAGTCACGGAAGAGGACCCAATTCTGAGCAGTTTCAGTCGCTGTCTGAAGGCAGACGTGCTCAGCGTTTGGCGCCGAGACCAAAGACCCGGCCGCAGGGAGCTGTGGATATTTTGGTGGGGGGATGACCCCAACTTTGCTGACCTTATTCATCATGATCTCTCAGGTAGGAGGAAACGAATGCCTTCCTTTTGGTCAGTGAAATGATGCTGTTACTCAGGACTCGTCTTCTGCCAGCCCTCAGAAAACCTGGAGCAAATGCTCTGTTGGCTGTAGATAAGATAAATCTCATGCTACATTCTGCACCAAATTACAGCAGCAGTGCAGTGATCAAATAGTCTGTGTTTAGGTGGGTTTGTTTCTTGAAAATCTAGCAATCCCAAGTTTTTGCTTCCTACCTTTTTCTGTTTTAACAAAACAAGCCTATGAAATTTGGCAGCTTCTTCACAAGAAAGCTGTCCCTGTTTTCAAGACGTGATGTTAAGAGTGATGTCTTAAATGTGTTTTTTTGTTGGGCAATTAGAACTTTCAAATTCAAATAGTAAACTCAGTTTTACTGTGTAATAAGAACTGTAGAGATCTGGGCAACTTTTGAACCATATGGAGTTGTTTTGTTTGGAAGTCAAATCATGAGTGAGAAGCCCTCAAAAGAAGGTGTCTGAAACTAGCTTTCTGGTTTTGTGGAGGAATCCCCAAACCTTGTATTTTATGGTTTCTCTCTCCCTCTTTCCCAGTTCTCTGAACTTGTATCTCCTTTCAGACTTAGGCTTTTTAAAGACTGACAATATTTGTATTTTTCAAGAATGCTGTACTTCAGATTTAGCACCTTGTCTTGAAAATGTTTACTTGTTGATCTCAGTTCCCAAAGTTAGATGGCTTTCCAGTTTCTTATCAGTAAGGTGACCAAGTTGGGTTTTTAAACTCTGTTAAGTCTGGGGGTGAGACAGCACTAATTCTAGCAAGAGAGGAGGAAAAAAAAAAAAAAAAGGTCACATCACTCCAATTTTCTTTCAAATAATGTACAGTATTCAGATTACTGAAGTGTAAAATGAGACCAAGGTTTGGTGACCTGGTAACCAGAAATTGTTCATGCTGCCCGTGTTTGTGGATAAGCTGAAGAACAAATACAGGTCTGAAGTGCCACTGAGGAAGTTCTAAAACAATTTAATACTGTGTGGAGTTTTCCTACAAAAACAACCTGAAAAACAATTGGTGCACTAAATGGTGTTTATTTCTTTGCATCTTAAATGGCACTGAGGTTGCAGGTTGCTTGATATTTAACTGCTTTTATGGTGTCCTTATTTTGCCTTATGAATAACCTCAGTCTTGACCTGCAGGGTTCATCCTTTGTATGACTGAAATGTAATTTAGACTGAATGCTATTTTTGGCCTGGGCCTGTGTGAAAGTATCTGTGTAAATTTTGCATGCTGTTGGCTGCTGGGATTAAACTGGGGCAAAGAGGTTACATTATTTTTTGAGTGGGAGATCCCATAAAAGTGAAGCCATTTGGAGAGGGCATTGCTGCATTAGCTGGCTATGAGAATTATTTGTTTGAGCAACTTTCTTTGCATCCTCTCTTGAATCTACCAGGGACAGAGGTTAGGGGTACCTTATAAAAACAGTGGTGTGTTGTAGCTGAGTTTTTCCAGCAGGGTCTTTACACTTCTGTGGAATTAGACTTTTGTGCTGGTCTATCATTCCAGGTACTTACCACCTCTTAACCTCTCTTAGGGTATAAGGGAGAGATAGGAGAGGATTAGAGTCTCCCAGCCATATTTTTGCAATTGTTTTGGATATTTCCTTTGTTCAGGTCACCTCTGGATGTTTGCACTTTGTTAGTCTCTATCTTGCTTACATTTTCTACCTTACCACTCCTGAGGCTGCTGCCTGTGTCTGTGCGTGGATGTATCCTGGGTTTTGCAGGCATGTTTTGGTCTCCTTTTTAATTAAAAAGAGACATTATAATCTCTTAAGGTATTCTATGTCTGCTTGGCTCTTCCACCAGAAGTTGATAAAGAGATTCATCAGCCAGCTTGGGGAGGAGAGGGCTGAGGAGTGGCTGCACCTGCACTTTTTCCCCGTTACACAAAATCCTAAATGTGAAACCTCATCTCAAAAAGAATTCTGGCCCAACCCAAGCAATGTTATCTGACCTTTGTCCCAGACCTAATGGATTTTTTTTTTTTCATTGGTGGACAATTTCTCCCAGTAATTGACGTCTCCCTGTTCTCCCAATGATTGCTTGTTACATTTTCAATGGGAAAGATAAATTACTTCCTGGCGCTGGCTTCTTACCTGTAAAATTGATTGGAAATTGTTTGCTGCTGACTGTTAAGGTGCTGCCTCATTTAGAACTTTTCTAGTAGGT
The DNA here is from genome assembly GCA_023637945.1 of Phaethornis superciliosus. NCBI lineage: Eukaryota > Metazoa > Chordata > Aves > Apodiformes > Trochilidae > Phaethornis > Phaethornis superciliosus. The sequence goes on along the minus strand of JAJQWJ010000023.1, from coordinate 2,631,010 downwards.
AGGTGAAGAATTGCCCTGAAGAATAGGGTGAGGGGGGCAGGGGGGCTTGCAGCAGTCTGTTGCTGCTGGCCTGGTTTTTATTGCTTCAGGACAGACTGCTCTTGGGGAAGCAGACCTTGAATGAGCTGTAGCTAGAAATATGCCAGAGCAACATTCATAACTTCTGAGTTTAGCTTCCTTTAGTATGAAACTGTGCCTGTTAAGGAGAGGTATTTTGCCAGTTTTGGCCTTTTTTTGTGTGGTTTGTAGTTTCACTGCACAATGGATGCTCAGTGTCTGGATCACAGCTTGGTTATCAACCCTTGGGGATTTGGAATGTGGCAGCCTTCAAGGATCTTTTTGTCCCCTTCCCAAGTTCACTTCCAATGTGAACATACAGTTTTGTGGTTGTACATCTATGTGTATCAGATTAAAAAAAAAAAAAAAATCTCTTTTGGTCCTGTACATTCTAAAAGTTCATTCTCTGCCCTGGAGATATGTTTGAATGCCTGCTACTGGCTATATCTGAAGCCTCATATCAAGCCTTGGATAACTGTCTTGTTGATGGTCAGGGTTTGTTGTTGCCTGGGGGCATGTCACAAGGAGACTTGTTCAGAGATGCTGATTGATCAGTAATATTGACTTCACTCAGTCATTTTTTTTTTTCCTTCCCTAGGAGCATATTTACTGTATGTATACCAAAAAACCATAAGTCTTTTTCTGCCCCAACATAGCTAGAGGCAGACAGAAGTTAGTGAAATGTTATTTTATCCTCTAACAACCTCTGAGTTAATGTTTTTGTTGTGACAGTGAGGCTTGATTATAGTAATTCTTGCAGTCAAACCTTAAAGTAGGACATCTCTTCAGATTTCAGAAGGCAGTGGTCTCTCACTGATCTGATCAGCAGTTATTTTATTAGATAGGTTCTTTCTTTTGTTAAAATGGTGCTCTATACACTTGGATTTATTTTTTTTTAAATTGGCAGTAGATGGTTTCAAACCTGGGAACAGTTGGGTATGAATTATGTACAAGAGAGTCCCGAGGAAATGGTTACAATTTGATTAATGCTTGGATAGGGGAATGCTTCTGTGTGCCTTTGACCTTCAAATTGCATCTTTTAAATGGTAAGCTATAAGATGCATCTTTTCTTTTTTATTCTGGTGTCTATTGAATCTTGTTAATTTACTTTAAAAATTAAAGAGTTTTCCTTGTACCTGTCATATATCAAGTTAATCAGTTTTTGTTTGCTGACCAGCCTCCCTCATCCTTCTCTGAGGATAAAATTGTATAAAAATAATGCTGGTCTTAGCTCTTTGCTGGGCTTAGAGAGCTTGAAAGAAACAGGAGGAAGGTCTGGATCCTGATGCTTGTCTTTGATTCTGTATGGTAAAGAGAGCAACAGTCATGGCAGTTGTGTAGTTCCCAATACACCTGCAATACAGATGAAATCCTCACCTCCAAACAAACCTGTGAATGGGTCAGGTTGTGCTGGTGTCAGCATCCAGTGTCTCCTGACTTCTCATACAGCAGAAATCAGAGTGTGAGCCATTTACCAGGCTGAGGGTTCTGCAGAAAAACCTCCCAGCTGCAAGCAAAGTGAGTTTTGAAGACAATTCAGCTAGTGGCTTGCTTTTTAATTAAAAAATACCATTGTTTCCCAGGCTGTTTAACCTTTACACAAAAACTTGTACCTGATGTGAGTGTGGTGAGCTGAAGTTACTCATTCCTGTGTGTGTAACAGGGCACTAGGGATGTTGCTTTGACACTTCAGTGTTTCTTCAGCATCCCATGGTGGGGATGTGTCCACTTAAACAAAACTGCTGATAAGCACTAGGCCAAATCAGTCACTTGGTGTGAGTATCAGCTGGAATGTGATATTTTACTTGTTTCCTTTTCACTTTTCTCTTCACCAACATGAAATACCTACAGAGTAAGGTGGAAAATACTTTATCACAGTCAGTGAGGGTTTTGCAGCATGTTGTGTTGGTTGTTGGTACAGTGTCATGTCCATAAAATAACTGTATTCATAACAGCAGTGACTCTGTGGGCACTAAGGGGGAGGTTCAGTGACATAAGTAAAATACATCTGCATATGGAATTACTCAAAATCCATGTGGAGGAGGATATTGGAACATGTAACTAGAAAGATTTTTTTCAGCTTTTCTTTTCTTGTGGCTGAACAGACCAACCCAGGAAAACTACACCCAAGGAACAGGGAAGGAAAAATATTACCTTGTTATCCTTATGAACAGGCATAGCTACACACTTACAAAAAGGTCACACTTATAAATTGTTAATATTCTTAGGAAATAAGGCACATATTTGCCCTCATCAAAATTATTTTTCAGGTGAACTGGGTAATTCTTGCTTTGAAGAATTTTGTTTAATTGTGAAGTATTTCAATTTACAGATCTATTTTTTAAATACAAAACTTCAAGTAAAGTCTGTCATTATTACAATATTGTATATAGCAGCAATTTCACACTCCTTTTTTATTATAATTCCCTTGTAATCTGAAGCTTATATAGGGAGTTTAAATCAGGTTTGCTTCATCCTGTTTCTAGAACTGACTTGCTGTCAAATGATGACAGAAATGTAAGTAGAGCTTTTAAAAGACATCTCTCAGTCATGATACCAAGAAACAGATTTTTCCTCTGCATTATTGAAGTAATTGGGCAGGGCAATTGTAATCTTGACTGTAATTTGTTGCTTTGCATAATTTATTTTAGAGCTTCATTCAACATTAGGAAGGTATTTTTATTGGTATGATAAAAATATTCAGCTTCATCAGTGCCCTCCTGATGTGGCCAGCTCTATGTTAACAGGAGGATGGGGGGGAGAGTCCATATTCTTGAAGAGTGTTTTTGAAAATGCCCTTTTTAATATTATGTTTGTTTCAGTGTAGCTCGAGAAATAAAAAATGAATTAAAAATTGAATTCTTGCAAAAAAACATTAAGCAAAAATCTGTCTGTTAGTAATCCTTGATTAAAAAAATCATAATCAGTAGTAATGCAACTTACTGCATCAGGTGAAATGGATGAAGAATGTAAAGTAAAACATAATAGTACTGAACACAAGTAGCCTCCTACAACTGCTCAGTGAAAATTGGATGGCGGTAGTCTCAAGGAGATGTTGACTGAGAAAAGTTTGTTATTTATGTGCAGTATGAAAATTTATTTTTTCCTGGGTGTTGTTTCCATTAATTCTTCATTTCTTGGTTATTTTTAGCTTCTTTTAGGAAAACTCTCTGCTAATTATGTGGTGTTGAGAGGGAGGGAATGAAATTAGTTGTTGTGGGATGATGTGTGGTGTGTGTATATCTATATATCTATTTATCTAATGGATTGACATACAAGTATGTCACAGAGGTGAGTGGTTTGGGCAGCTAAAAGGACTAATCAAAAATGAAATACTTGTAACCTTCAGGTTGTCAGAGCACTTATGTGGATAACACTTATCTGAAGTGAAATTGTGGCTTAGCACCTTCTGAAAATGAGTCAGCAACTTATTTTGGTTTATTATCACTATCAGGTTGAACATCTAAAGTTATTGTGTTTCAGGAAGATTAGAAGACGAAAGGGCTTATTCCTCTCTTTTTACAAATGGTTTACTTTGTACAATTTCTATTAAGTAGGAGGATTTTTCTCATGTTGAGAAATAGAATTTGCAGAATTAAAAATAGCAGGGAGGTATCAGCAGATGTCATATTTCTCTCCTTCCATCCACCACCCTAAAAAAGGGGAAGGGAGGAATGACTTGAAGAAGACACAGGGCACTTGCTCCTAGGGGCTTTTTGTTTGCTTGTTTGGTCTGTTTGGGTTTTATTTATTCAAATTCATGTAAAAAAAAATGTTCTGAAATGAAGGTATCTTTAACTGTCATCTTATTTAACCTTCCCTTTCTCTAGCAAGATGCACTGCAGTTGGAACAGGTCTAATTTTGGGTACCAGACATTCTTCCTCACCAGTGGGCATGCTCACAGTGTGCTGTCTTTTTAATTATTAGATTTTTAATTGTAACTTCCATCTAATGCCTTAGGCTTTCCCCCCATAATATGCTCATCTGGGAGCTCTCTGTTTGCAGCAATAATCTCAGGCAGCTTGGAGAAGCCTCTGTGTCCATCATTTGGCCACCAGAACAGAAGCTTTGAATTGCACTTCTGTGTCTCTGCCATTTCAGCTTCTTTCTTCTCATTCCTAGACTAATATGTCAAAACAAAATTAGGCATAAAGGCTGGAAATAGCTCTTTCTGTTTCCTCTTATAAAAGGTAATTGATACAGGGGATGTTCTTAAGATGATGTTTTAAATTACCAGAGCCATATAGAAACCAACCATTTAACCTTTGAAATGGTGTGGAGTTTATTGTGCAGTTAAAGTCCAATATCATTAAGCTTTGTAGTTAATGTTTGCTCTATTGAGCTGCTTGTTTGCCACCAGTTGAGCAGTGGGTGCTGAGCAGCAAAGCTGCCTCTAGGGTAGAGCATTTGTGTGTCTACAAATCTCTGAGCTGGGGAAAAAAAAAAAACCAACAAAACCTGTCCTCTTGGCACAAACAAATTTTATACCCTTTGACTTTGGACCTTTGTTGCTTTTTGTTACAAGCTTTTTGCCTGATGTTTCTTCAATGAGTTACTGTGTTATCTTGTAGCTTCATGGAGTTTAAAAACAAGTTTTTGTGGAACTTCAAAACTGGAATAGGGTGAGAAACTCACAGCGAGGTCTCTTATGTAGGAAATGTGGTTCCTTGCTTTTCCTGGGCTTTACCAGAGAGTTATTTCATGTAATGATTCATCTGTAATGATGCACACCTCTTCCATTTATAAATTATGGAGCAGGTCTGTTTACTCCTCTTCTGTCCCTCAGAGAAAAGGATACTGGGAGTATTTTCCTTTAACTCAAAGTATGAATCTTCAGTGGAGCTGTACTTTAAGTGGAATCCAGCAGTATACAAATATGACAACCATGTTCTGCTTGCAATGGTATCTTGAAATTCTTCTCTGTAACTTTTGTCTTGCTTTTTAAATTATTATTATTATTATTGTAATCTGTAACTTTTGTGCTTTTTTTTTCCTTTCAAGTAAAACTCTTTAGGTGTCTGGTTTTCTACACACTCTCTAATTTGGGGATATTTAGACTTTAGTTAATACTGTTGCAACCTTTTAAGCTTGTAAGTGGCTTCCAGAGAAAGGTGAAGGGGCTTATTTCAAAGGGGAATTTAAAATGCAAAGACTTGGCTGTATCACTGAGGTTTTCTGACCATCAGGCAAACCAATGGAGAGCTGTTTGAACCAAAATCCTCTGTGGAGGAGAGGTGAACAGAGAGGTCACTGTGGTTAAGACCTGTTGTGTGGGCCTAAACCTGAACCCAAGCCTTGGAGATGTGGAGAGATACAAACAACCTCCTGTAACTCTGAGTGAGGGCTGGAGCAGCTCACCTCCTCAGTCCCTCTCAACCTAAATTATTCCCTGACTATCCAGAGACTGAAGTAAAAATATTATCTGTGTCAGACAGTCTTCTAGTCTGTGTTGCTGCCTGGAGTACAGAAGCAGTGGCATTCTAACTCTGCTAGGTTGGTCCAAGGAGAGCAGCAGCAGATCCTTAGGGGTGTATGTGGGACATGATATACAAGGAGTTGTAGGCTTAAAGATCAGACCTGATTGCCAGGAATTTAAGGACAAGATCTTGAGGTTTTTTTCCTATTATCTCCCAGGCTAGTGTGTTGCTGGCAGTGAATGATGTCACCTACATAGTGAGAGATACTGCAGAACTTTCAAATGCCCCTCATTTTACTCCTGTGATAGAATTGTAATGCCATTGTAATTCTTGTAGGGTTTGTAAACCTGTGTTCAGACACTGATTGTGAGCCAGAGTGGCTGAAGATCACAGCTTCTGGTCAAGCATCTTGCTTTCTGATTTGTCAAATTAACTGGGCCTGTATCAGTCAGATTCCATGCCTGTGTGTGATTTGTGGGGCACAGAAGATCTCAGTGTTTCACTTCAGAATCCTTTTAGTATGAACTGGCCTTTGTCTCAGTGCTTGCTGTTTTTCTCTTCAGTTCCATGTTTAGGTCAGAAAGTGGGACTACTCTGCTTAAGTATAATTTTTATTTTTGAATTAAAAAGAAAAGTTGCAACTGTCAGAGTCTTTGGAGCAGAATCAGGCTGCTCTTACCAGTTTTCTGAGTCTGGGTATTTTCTCCCTGTCCTTGAGGAAATTGATGAACACTGAGGGTCAGTTGGTGAATGATATTTGTGCCCAGATTTCCTCAGTCAACGGCAGCTAAGACTCTAGGATGTATTAAAAAAGCTTGGATTTGGGTACTTTATTTTTAAGAATAATTGTCAGCGAAGTCTTCAGGATAAGTAATTCATCCTACCCAAAACATGAGCCACCTTGCAGACAGATCAGGAGTACACTGTGATCTAGCAGGCTGAACTATTATAAGGTTCTGGTCCTAGCTGTTTCCTTTTGTGTACAAATAGCTGTTAATTATTTTTTTGTGTGTGTGTTAAGCAAGGTATTTTTATAGCAGATTATTTTAGCAGTTACACTATTACCGTGTTATTATCTGAATGTTGAAGGCTTTTTTGGTCACATGTTACACTGTGAATGTCTTAAAAGCTTGTGGGAGATAAAAGGATATTGTGCTAGGTGAATGAAATAATAGGATGAAATTCAATCCTAATTTTTCTTTTTTTTTTTTTTTTCCCTTCTTTTGCCTTACAGAAGAGGAAGATGGTGTTTGGGAGAATGGGCTCTCTTACGAGTGCCGCACTCTGCTCTTCAAAGCTGTTCACAACCTGCTGGAGAGGTGTTTAATGAACAGGAATTTTGTACGCATTGGGAAGTGGTTTGTGAAGCCTTATGAGAAAGATGAAAAACCTATAAACAAAAGGTAGGATGTTTTTATTTTGCTTTATTAAAGAAGTTGTAGGGTTTACGTAAGCTTCGCTGGAAGAAACGTATAATTAAGAGTGCTCTTTGTTTGGGAACCTGGATCTCTGCTCTTTCTTGTTTTTCTGCCCTTTTGGAGTTCTCCAGAACTTCCTTGTGACAAAAGGAAGTAATAATAAAGGTAATAGGCAGTCTTTTCTGTATTGGTGTTTGTATACAAACCATGGATAACAGGGATGTTGGAAAAGAAGGCCGAGTCTTCTAGAAAGGGAGGAAAGAAGAGCTGTGTGAAGAGTCCTGCTCTGAACTTCCAGTGTCCTGAGGGGCACTGACTCTGGTTGTAAAAAAGTAAGAAAGGCTCAGAGCAAGTGGGATTCAGAAAGCTGTGCAGGCACAGTGTGAGGTTTGGATAAATCACATCCTGTGAGAGATGTAGAGAAGAGAGTTTGGAATGTCAGCTCCTGTTCAGAAGTAAGGTGTCTGGGAACACTGGTGTTACAGGAATATGTGTGGCCTCCATGCTGAGGGGGAGGAGGGTGAAATGAGAATTTTTTTAATTGAAATTGGAATGACTACTTCTCATGGTTTGAACATGGTTTGACATGGTCTATGTTGCCTAGCAATAAATAATGAAATGAATAAAAACTAGGTTAGCTGGAACAAGTTTAATCGCTGCTCCCCAATCAGCTTTTAAAATCCAAAGTAATTTAGAGCTTAGATGATTTTTTTTTAATGTGTTTTTTTTTTTTTTTTTAATTTGGTTGGATTTTGGTTGATTTTGGTGTGTGTATGTTAAATCTTTCACGCAGGAAATTTTGAGATCAGTGGCTTTGCCTTTTGGGTGTGGAGTCAGCCATTGTTGGCCCCTTCTGCAATAGATTTAAGCTTGAAAGAAAATTAGAGCTGTTTTGGATCAGAAGAAGCAGAAGCGCATGTTTGTGTGTGTTTCTATTAGTAGTTGTGAGCTGCTGCTTCTAATTTATCTATAAACTTGTCCTTCAGTTCTAGGCATCTCTTTCTCCACCCTGGTCAGGGCAAATGTTTCCCCTCTAGGGTGGCCTTGTTCATCCATTTCTCTGTGTGGTGGTGTTGCTATAAATCAATAGTAAAGAATTTACTTTTAACTATTTATGCCACTATTGTCTTGGCACAGTCTTGGCTTTCCTTATTTGAGGGACTGGTTTTCCAAATGGCCATTTGAAACTAGCATTAGTTATGTCATGGCATCTTTTACAGTAATTCTATAAAGCTCGCTACAGCAGCTGGAAAAGGTGATGAAAGCTTTTAAAATAAAATAGTGTTCTTTTAATTTGGAGACTGCTTCTTTTTTTAAGATCAGGAGGTCAGCGTGCTTGATGGAAGAATCTAAAGGAATTGTGTGCTTACCCACAGAGCAGCTGTGTCCTGTGTAGTTCAGAACTAATGAAAAAAAAAAAAAAGTATAAAGATTTGCACAGATCTGTGTAAAACAATTTTTGGGGAGATGAAGTCTGCTACCAGTGTGCTTCAGGTGACTGTTTATAGTACCCTGCCCTCTGGGGCTTGGCTGGCCACTACATGGACTTGTTCTCTGTGTGCTGTAACTACAGGTTTGGATAAGGTTGGTTGTTCTTGCTGGCAATCTTGAGGTTCAAAGGGGTTTGATTCCAGACTGAGCAGTCAGTGCTCTTGGTGGGAAAGCTCTCCTGCGCTTTCTGGAGCTGTGGCTGAGAGATGCAGGACTTCTATCCCACTTTTTCACTTTCTCTTTGAAGGGTGTGTGGGTAGAGTTATTCCCTTCATTGGGAGCTGATCCCATGTGGATTTTTGCTGAGTTCTGTTTGAGAACATGTTGTTCCAGAGTATGGGAGGTTGTCAGTTCCTTGGTATCCCAGCAATGGAATTCAGTTGTGTTGTGCTTTTCCTGTGTGTGGAAGTCCCAACAGGCATAAGGCTGTGATTTCCAGTATCTGCTGACAGATCCACAGGCAGCCATGGCTTCCTCTCTGTTGCTCTGTTATTTTTCCTTCCTCTATGAGGTTATATTAAAAAACAAAAAAATCCATTTCATTGCTATGCTGCATACATTTTAATTTCCTTATTTAATTTTTATAAACTGATGCCACTGTGGCGTGTGAATAGATGACCAAGCAAATAACAACTGGATGGTTTGTTGTGTTCATGGTTTAATTATGCTTAATGATGTGACTCCTAAACCCAACAAACTTATTAAATTAACCTCATCTCATTAATATTTAAGTCTTTTTCTATGGAAAAAGTAAAAAGCTCAGATGTTTGCATTGTGCAGTCACATGCTGCAAGGTGATAACCATGACCTGCTCTTCCCTCTCTGCCCCTGCTTCTCCCCAGTCCAAAACCAGCGTTGAGGAAAGTGAGACAGTCATGGATTTGGTGAAATGTGATCTGTTAGAACAAGTCATGGTGTCCATGCCTGAGGAAACTGTCTGAGGTTTTCCAAGTATGCAAGTTCCACTGCTGTTTATGGCCAGGGCAGGAGTGGAGTGGGTAACTCCCTCAAGTGTGTCTGGTGGGTTGGTTGGTGGTGCTCCTTTGCAAGTTGGCAATTTTCAGTTCTCAGCAATGTATGATGGGGGTCAGGAGGAGGAGCAGCAGTAGAATGAAAGGCTAAAGGGAAGGGTTTGCTAATGGTCTTGGTTGTAACCATGCAGGAAAAAGAAATAATCATTGCCTTGGTATTTGTCACCACCTTTTTCAGTCACATAAGGCAAGGTAGATTACAGAAGCTCAATAATGTGGTTTTAATGACTGCATATTAGATTACAAAGCTTGACAAATAGGAGTGCTTCTCTTTTCTCCTTTGCAACCTATTGCACTGCTAGTGCCATGTTCAGGAATAGAGCTGTTTGTGCTTTATTGCCAAATCCACCCCATGAATGTATGAGACAGAGATCCTGATCTGCTGCATCCAATTGTCTCTCTACCTCTTCTGGTTAGACAGCTCAAATAACAGCTTTTGGATGAGACTTCTCATCCCAACTGGATAATAAAACAGTAGTGTACACCTGGAATAAAGTTAACTGGGAAACTTGTCAGATTAAGCACTGTTCAACTTCATTAAAGATACAGTTCTTTAATGAAGTTTAAATCTGACACTCCTAACTCTCAGAAGTACAAAGTGCTGATGTGGAGGATATCTCCTGAAGTTTTGGTAACAAGTACAGCTTGCTAAACTTTAACACACTTGGAATACCAGTAAGCAAATAATTGAGTAATCCTGATTTTGTGGGAGGATCTGGTAGATAACTGAAAATGTAGAGTACTGAAAGCTACTGTATTACTTGACTGGAAGAGGAACTTATTTAGGAACAATATAACCAATTGCAGTGGGCAGCGAACCAGAACTTGTGTCTGATAATCAAATTCACTTAAAAAACACTACACACTCAAACCAAATATAATAATAATAATTAAAAAAAAAAAGTCGCAAAACCCCAAAAATGCACTTGGAAAATTGTGAGTGATAAGCTTATCACACAAAATGAAACTTGCTGCACAGGTTTCACAGGTAATGCTGTTTAACCTTGGTTTGGCTACAGGATTTTATAATGCCAGCTCAGTGTTCTTCTGGTTTTTTAAATGAAAATCCTGTTTTGTCTACCTGATATAAATACTAAGTCTATGGCTTCACAGGAAATGATGGCTGAAAAATACTCTAAAGATAAATTTAATTTTTTTTTTAATAAGCCTTTGTACATGAAGTTATCTTTATTTGAAGGGCTTATCATAGTTTGAATAGATGGGGTTTTTTTTCTCTCTACCTCATCTTGCTGGGAGGAAGAGGTAAAACTGCCCACAATGGATGTGATTCCAAAGGTGGGAACAAGTGTGTTGGCAGATCTGCAGTCTTGAGTGGTCATGGCTGCAGGGGGGTAGGGATATTTTTTTTAGATGGGCCATGGAAATGGTCTTGCTGCCTATTTCAGAAATGTTTTTTGGAAGGAGATCAGCTGTTGGCTCTTTGCTCCTCACTGCCCTCAAGGCAAAGGGAAAGCTGTGCCCTCCTCCCTGCCTCATCTCCCCACCTCTTTCCTGGTCCCCATGGGTTCTCTTTCTGTAGGAAAGGAATAGTTTGCTCCTTGCTCCCTCTAGAATGATGAATTATTAGGAAGAACAAGCACGAGGAGATTTTTGAGTGCTAAAGCTCAAGAATTTCTTCCTATTGGAGAGAATGAACTCCAGCCCAGCACGCAGCCGCGGGTTTCATGTTCATTTCCATGTATTTCACTTGAAGCCCTGAGAGCTGCAACTCCCTGGCTCTGCCTTGATACTGGTGGAATATTTTCTATTAAGCCTGCTCAACTCTTTTTGCAGTGTAAATTTCTTCTCTGTGTTAATCTTGAAATCAAACAATGTCAACATTTTTTACAGCAGCTCTAACAAGGCTGCTCTGGCATCATGGACCTGGCAGGAGAGCAGGTGATGTTTTTCCTTTTACTGTAGACAGCTGGAATTGAGAGCTGCTGTAAGTAGGACAGTGCAGGATAAACAGCAGGAGCTGAGAGCATTGATCACATGATTGTCTCTTTGGAATATTGGGTTGCTACAGAGACTACAAGCAGACAAATTTAGCACTTTACATCGCAAAGCAGTTTTCTCTTATTTAGCTTTAAGTTACAGTGGTAGTTGGTTCATCAGGAAAAACAAAAAATGATGTGGCCCTGGGTTTTTAGCTTCCAAGAGTAAATTTGTGTTGTTCTTATTCACTGAACAGTACATAATACAAAACCATACAGATATTTCAGATCTTGTTAAATGAAATTTTTACAGTGCGTTTCAGTTTTGAACTTTGAAAAAAATCTGGTGTAACAAGATGTTTGTAAATGTTTCAGAATGAGAAAGAGCAATACATTGAAAGCTGTTACACTCTTTGAAACAGAGTACTGTCTCAGTATTATGTGTTTTCCAAATATGTTCTGGATTCTTATACTAATAGTACACTTATCCTCATAGTACACTTACATTTCACTGTGAAAGCTCTGGTTCAGATAATTGAGATTTTCATCTTCAATAATTAAAGGATGTGAAAATATAAGATGACAGGTTTATTAGTCTCATTTAAGTTCTGAAATACAGGAACATGAGGAAACTCTTTCTAGTATTGCTTATAATTGTTGTATCTGGAGAAATACATAGGTTTTGTGCATATATATATATAAACTTGTGGTTGCATTGTGAAAAAAACCCACAACCTCCCAGCTTTGTTTCTTGGTAAGATGTCATGATGTCATGCTGTAGTTTAGTAGTGTACAAAAATAAAATCTTGTTTCAACCATGGTTTTATTGGATGAAGGAAGGTAATTCATTAATAAGGAAGGTAATTTGAAAATATGGAAGTCTTAAGGGTGAATATGACTTATCTGGAATACAACTCACTTGATACATTTGTATTTGTTTTAGTGCATATAACTTGGTTATGGAATAAATATTTTTAACTTGGAGGTCTAACTAAAATCAAAACATCCTCAGCTACATGAAAAATATTTTGGAGAGCCTTTTGACAGTAGTCATTAGTGATGTGCTTTGAACTGGAAGTGTTTTTTTTTTTCTACTTTGCTATTAGCTATGTTTTTAGCTTTGTGTTATCATCAAAATCAGCTTTCTGCTATATTTACCTTTGGGACCTTAGGGAGTTATTCAGAGATGCTTAGAGAAATGTCTGCTCTTCCACCTTTTTGTCAGTGGAGAAGCATCTGTATTTTGAGATCTTATTACTTCATGTTAAGATGCAGGATATGCAACTTGCTCGAAAATGTAGCTATGCATTTGTTTAGGGTTTTGGGTTTTTTTTTCATGCTTTCACATTAAGGATATTAATGCCACTGTCTGCTTGAAGTACAGACCTTGTGATGGGGCTGATCCAAACCCTGATGTTGCAGGGGGACTTGTAGCCAACGGCAAGGAAGGCATCTTTGTGACTTGATTAATGATGATTCAAACCCTTATCACAGAAAGTAGTGCTGCAGTCTTATGAGTGTGCATGATAGGCTGTGTTTCCTAGAACTAGGCACTAATTTCTCTTATTCTCTACTTGCCTCATCCACCAGCACCTAAATAACAAATCACTCCACCTCTCTTCTCCCAGATAACTAAAACAAAACCAAAAAAAGCTCCTGAGGTATATGTTAATTGAAACAATTTGTGTGTTTGCCTCCTGGTAATTTTTTTTTTAACCTTTTTCTTTCTCACGCATGTCTTAAAAAACCTCATATGATTTCCCTGGCAATTATTTTTTATGTGTGCGTGTTAAAAAATGGTCTGATTTTTGTATTTTATGTTTTGCTTGTTAGAGCAAATGCATACTTAATGTCCTGCTCCTTTCTGGTGTGAATTCAGATTGTGGAGTTTTCTAACTCAGGATTATGGGTGGCGAGTGGAAACTGAAGATGCCAAGTTTAAAATTAAAATCAAGAGTGGTTGGTGAAGCAGGAGAGGTGTGAAGGTGGCTGCCTGGACTGCTGCTCTCCAGTCCTGCCTTGCAGTGTCATGGCTATCCCTGGAAGATGCATTTGGGCAATAAAGAACCATTCTGAACAAGCACTTACACAGAAAAGGTGGTAGATGGGTTGTCCTGAGGGAGTTGCTTCTGCTTTTCTTCTGCTGGCTCAGAAAGCCTCAAGTGGTTTGGCAGCTTCAGTCTTGATGAAAGCCCCAGAGGGTTGCCTGACAAAGAACAAAGCAGATAGTGTAATGAATCGTGGAGCAGGGGAGGCTGCAGTGCATGTTGAGCATGTGGTCAGGTAAGGGATTCCTCAATATTCTTTGGCAGTTGGGGTTTGTTTTCTGTCCTGTGCTGCTTGCTGTAGTGTTCTCTCAACTTGGTTAAAGGAAGAAGGAAAAAAAAAAAAAAACCCCAAACAAACAAATAACTGAATATGAAGATTCCTAGGGGCTTCGTGGTGTGTTTGCTACCTTTTAAAAAACCAAAGTTTTATTTTAAAACCAAAGGCTCTGTGTTCTCCAGCCCAAGAACTTTCAGTGGAAGCCAACCTGACACTTGTAAAACAAATCTTCCTTGATACTTTACATTTTTATTTAAGTGGCATACCAAAACAATTTCTAGTGAAGAGTAACTGTTTGGAGATGCTTCTGTTTGGGCAGCTGTGATCCATCAGTGGGGAACTCTCAGCTCTTTTGCTGCTGCTGCTAATTGTCAGCCAGTCAGAATATATTGATTTTTGGTCAAAATGCCCCAAGGATTCTGGGTGCTGGCCAATGTGTGCCAATTATGGGCAACACTTTCTAACACTCTGAAACAATGTTGCTTATTAATTAATTCTTAAACGTGCAGCAGATTTGTTGGTGCTCCTGAGCAAGGTGTGTGCTACCCCCTTGGAAGGGAAATGATGGAATCCTGGCTGTGACAGCCATGACCTCTGGGACAGGAATTTTGCTTTGCAATGTCCATTTTCCTCATTGAGGAAATGGCAGTAGAAAAATATCATTTATAGCACTGCTTTGACTTTGGAATCTTCTTGGTTCAAGTCATGAGTAATTTACAGAGACAATCTGGAGAATATGAGATGGTAATTACAAAAAAACAAAACAAAATGAAAAAACCAAAACCAGACCAACCCAAACACCAGTTCTGTCTTTCAGCTGGAACACTTGAGATGTGGGTGGTTTTTTTTTTTTTTTAATTTCCCTATTAAATGTGCTGTAGGTTTTTTTAGTTGGAGAATTCCTTCTTCTGAGGCTGGGGCAGTCTCTTGGCCTTTCAGCAGTAGTGTGGAGGCAATCTGATGCAAAGTGTGGATTAGTGGGGTTCTGAAAAAAACCAGACCCTAATCACCTTTTATCAAAGAGGTATTTTCAGATTTGCTAATGGAGATGTATATGCAAATGTTACTGTGCTTCCCCTCTTTCCCTTCAGTTTCTCTTGCAAAGGTAGAAGTAGAAATTGTATTGAAATTGTCTGCTCAGTTTCTTTTTCTTTTCACATCAAATCTTAATCCTTTGTGTCTGAAATTCAGACCTTTGTTTTGTATAACAAGAAAGAAGCATGAGGGAATCAGAAGTGTTTCATACAAATGGGTTTTAATGGAGCACAGGTGAGGACTGAAGGTTGGTTAAAAATAGCATTATTTCCAAAGAGGGTTTATTTTATTTTTGTTTTTCAAGTTTATTTCAGTATTGGAATTCATTCTGACTGAATTATGGTGTGTTCAGATCAAATTTCACTGAGCATGCTGGTTCTGATGACACTTCCCTAACATCTTTATTAAGAGAGCAGTTGGAAACTGGATTATTGATATATATAAAGTTATATATTTATAGGTTCTGTGAGTAGAACTTCTAATGAAATTGTTATAAGTAGAACTATTTGAAAAATAAATGCACTAAGTTCTTATTCAGGGCTAGGCAAGGAAATAATTTTTTTTACCTAGAAGTTTTTGTTAAATTCTGTCTTCTGCTCTTGCATCTGCACATACAACAATAACTGTAGTTGTAGAAGTACAAAAAGCAAAGGGGCAGGGGGGACTCAGTAGTACCTTCAGGAGAAGCTATTATTTTTTTTGCTGTATTTGCAAAGTAAGGACTTCTGATTTTTCTCTGCATGCAGGAGAAAAGTTCTGAGTGTTGAGTTATGGGTATTTTTTTATGCATCAGTCATGGGATGCTCTGCACAAATGAGCTCCCAATCTTCTGAGCTGCTTTTGAAAATGTCTGCAAAAAAAAAAAAGCAAAGGATGAACTCAGCATTAGCAGGCAGGAAACCACCAGCTTTCTGTTATTGTGTCCTTGACTGAATTGTAAAGGTAATTTGCCTATTTACCCCAGAGTGCTAAGTAGGTAAATTTTATTAGCTGTGAGGCAAGTTATTGAGAATAGGAGAGGAACATAGAGAGATAGTGGAGATGTATATATTATTAGTAGTACTTTTTAGTAGGCTATGGTGATGCTTGAGAATTTTCCTTCTGAGATGAGGTTGAGGTGGCATTTCCAGTCAGCCTCTGGAAACTTAAGGAATTGAATGTACAAATGTGCTAATTAAAAAACCCACACAAAACAAACCCCAAAAAACCACCAAAAAACCCAAAGCAATAAAAATCTTGCACATTTAGAGGGTTTCTTATACAGTGTGTGTAGAAGCATCCAGTAACTTAGAGCTCTGGTTCTTTGTTTTCCTTCCTCTTTTTCTCCACTGCCCTGCAAAGAGCTTTAGTATGGCTTTTATTTTTATTTTAAGAGTGTTCATTTTATTGTGTGTGATTATTTCCCGTGCACTGATATTTCCTAAAGGTTTGTAACCTAACAGAAGTGATGATGTTAAATGTGAAGGAATTGTTTCTGAGCCTGGCTAGCTAGGGAGAAATTCAATCCCATGTTTGAGCACATAAAGTGTCAGTTTTGCCTTTGATGTTAACCTTTAGTTGAAAGAAGATTCATGATTTCCGGAGATTCTGTGTGTTCCATGAGGAAATGTGTTTCCCTTAGCTTGAGTTTAAGGACAGCACTGTTTTGGCTGGGAATTTCTGCTCTGAAACAACATTCTCCTATTGTGCCTAAAATTCCTTCCCTGCACCTCCAAAAGTACTGAAAGAAAAACCCGTGGTCGTGTCCATCGTTTTGCTGTTTAACATTTAAATTGAACCAGAATTAATGTAGGCACTTAATTTAAACCAGAATTAGTGGAAATTTGAGAGTGTTGGGATTTTCTGGAATGCACTGGACCCCAGCAGCTCTGCTCTCCCTGCACAAGCAGTGTGCTTGCAGCTTGTCTGCCAAAGCTGCTTGAGTGATGCCAGTGACAATGCTGCTCTCTTTCTTCATTATTTGGTTGGAAACTTCTCCCCTGCTGAGTGATGGGAAAAGAGTTCTGATTTGGGGGTTGTTTTTGTTTTTCTTGGTTGGTTTTGTTGTTTTTTGGTTTTTTTTGATTTGGCTTTTCCCTGATGACCTTGAATTTTCCTTGCTACTTCTTAGGACTAGTTTTGCAGTGTAATGAATTTAAATGCTTCTGTTATCATGCTGATGCTTCTCTTTGTCTTGGTTTATTTGAATTCCATCAGATTATGCTACAATTGTCTGCCCTTTATCTGTATAATAATGTGGTGTTTACAAGAGACATAGCTTAATTGCATTTAAAGTGTATTTAAAGAATATGTGCTTTTATTTTTAAACTTTGCCTCACTTACACTAAGCTTCTGAATTGTTAGCTGTCACTCAGAACCAAGAACACTATCCAGTCTTTCACCTTAAGCCAACCAATATGATTTTAAAATAAGATTCAATTTGAAAATCAGTCTGCAACTATTTGCGTGAGGATTAAAGTTTAATAAGATTTCCATATAGGAATTTAAGTGGTGTTTGCTAACCATGTGACTTCACTTGAACTTGAAATTATCAACAAGATGCTTAGCTCCCTCATCACTCCATTTTGGAAAGTAACTTCAGTGGGATTCCTGAGCAGGATGTTATTTCATCTGCAGGGAGTATTCTGTCCCAAGTTGGATTACTGAAGCAGTTGTGCTTTGGGCTTGTCAATGAAGGGTGGTAATTCCCTTGTATGTCTGGATCCTGACTTTTTCTGTTCCCAAAACACAATTAAAATTGACCAGCAGAACAGTGTGCACTTGGTGCACCTTGAAAACTCTTTATCTTTCAGTCAGGGTCAGCCACTTGGGGCAGCTCCTCAGTTACTGTAATGAAAATTGTGCTGCATTTCCTGTTCCTCCTTGAACCGTTTGTGGGTTCTCTCATCCATGAAGTATTTCAGGTCCCTAATTTAAAATCTGCTGGTAGGCAAAGCCATGTATTTAACATTTAACACAGCAGCTATCTCTCTTCTCATGGTAGTGGCTGCCCTGGTGTCTCTTTGGGTTGAGTCTTGGTGAACTCATTTGTGTTTCCATAGATTGAATGGACTGTGCCAATTCCAGAAACTTTATTTTTTTTTTTCCTTCACTGTTTCCTGTCCCACCATCTACCTGCTGCTTTCCAAGAAACATCTTGGGAAGGACACTGGAGACACTGTCTCTCAGGAGGTTGCGCTGTGGTTGGGTTGCTGTACAGCTCTCTGGAGCTCCATTTTTAACTTTTTTTCAGGAAGGCAAAACTTGCTTTGTGTGGGCACACTGGAGACTGAGGAACGGGAGCATTTCAGGAGGCCAGAGAGAGCTTTCCCACCACCCTGGGCATTAGTTGATGGGCTCTAATTTAATTTTTCAGGGAAACAGTGTTGTTGCATTCATACAGCCTGTTTAGGCTGCAGTAGCTCATTAAGTCTCTCTTCCATTTGACCTTGCAGAAAGACACTATTGGCTGTTCTGACTTAATTTACTCTGTTTCCCTTGACTTGTTTTGAATTTTTTTATTTTTTTTTTTTTTTCCTGAGACTGAGCAGGTGCTTGATGCTGCCCTCCTTACAGAGAAGGATTTATTTTCTGTTCAGTAGTTTATGAAGTCCTTTTAAGGTTCTCCTTGACTTTCATTCTGTTTACTGAGATGGTGGACCTAATTTAGTGTCCAATGTGAGCAGCATCTTCTTGCTTTTAAACATCTCTTCTCTTCCTTTGGCAATGTACTAGTCTGGCACTTGAGATGACTTGTAGCTAATATAACTGAAAATTATTGTGCCTATACAACTTGTTTAAAAAATAAAATAAAAAGATTTTTCATATGGAACTGGGTATGAAGATGTACTGCTGTTGTGTCCTGGCAGAGATCTGCTTTCCTTTTTTCCTTCCTCCTCTATTCCTGCCCTTTAATTAAAGTTGGTAAAATATAATTCACATAAACCACTGAATTGATTTGAATGCAACATAAAATATTGTGATAGTTGTACTTGCAGGGATTTCTCTATATTTTTGCTGACAAAACAACAGCAGAACTGCAGAAATTGGGAAGTCTGAAGCATGGTCTTGGCAGGCAGAAGATTTCATGGAGCTGCTAATAGTCACAATATATAGCACTGTGAAAACAGCATTTAATTCAGAGTTATTTGAAGGAGATATGTTTATTGTTGGTGTTTTTTGCTGTACTTTGCTGTTTTATTGTTGGTTTTTGTTTTCTAAAACACTAGAATGAGAGAAGCTATATTAAACATTGATACTTGATTTAATGACAATTAAGCTTTGGTTTGGATTTTGTTTGTATTTTTAAAAAAATTGATTGGAGCTTCCATTTTGTGTGTAGGTATGGGATTTAATTTTTAGCTACTTGTTTGGTTTCAGGAACATAAAGATAAGAGTCAATTTAAAAAAACAAAAGAAGCCAAATGCTTCTCAAAGCTGTTGCCATTTTTCTTACTCCTTTTAAATAAGAGACTTGTTTGCTAGTATTAAATGAAATCTGTTACTAAAGAACCTAGCAGTGACCTCATTATAATTGAGATATGTTCAGAAATAAATAAATATATAAGGTATCAAAGTATGAAGCTATAGTTTTCTTTGTCTTGTAAAAATGTGTTTTAAATTTCGTGTTTTGAGATCTAGAGTAAATTTCATTCTAAAGAGAGTAAAAATCAGTGTCTGTTTTCTAGCTGATTGATCTTTTGTCTCTAAGGCTGGGGTACTTTGTAAATGCCCCAAGAAAAAGAGTATTTAGCGTTGCTTTGCTATTTAGAAAGAAGGAAGTTTTCATTACTTAATTAATGAATATATTGGGAAGAAGTGCCTTCAGACCAGTGAGAAAGCTATCAACTTATTTAAAGTTCTCTACTTACAAATCTGTTTTTCCTCTCCCTTCCTGCTCCCTCCCCACTTCTCTTTCCTCAGTGAGCACTTGTCCTGCTCATTCACCTTCTTCTTACATGGAGACAGCAACGTTTGCACCAGTGTGGAGATCAGTCAGCACCAGCCTGTGTACCTGCTCAGTGAAGAACACCTCACTCTTGCCCAGCAGTCCAACAGCCCTTTCCAAGGTGGGTTTTCCAAGTCAGCAGTGAGTATCAGTCCTTGGAGTTGCTCAGAATGAGGACTTGTGGCAGAGGCTGGAAGTGGGCTCGCTGTTCTGTACTGGTGACACCTTCTCCTCACATGGCCCCTCTCTTGACAGAGTCAGGAGGCAGTTGGCATGTGTCAGCTCTTCTGCAGGTGGATGATTTCCATACTCATCTCTTGGCACGTGGCCAAACAGTTTGTCTTCATGACACAATAAACTTCATTTCCAACCACTGTCCTATTGTCAACTGAAATACTTTGCTTTTTCAATAAGCTTTATAATCCCCATGTATCTTCATCAACACCTTTTCTAGAAATCCCATCTCTTACTCAACTTAAACCTCTTCACTCTCTTTACCCTTTTTTATTTGGCTCTTCCTTGCTTGTAAATCCCTTTGGTTCCACCAGCAGATGCAGGCTGTGCTCTCGAAGACAAAGGAGTGATGGGGCCTGAGTCTGGTCAGTGGGCTGTTGGATCATTCCCTGTCTTGGCCACCCCTGTTGCTTGAGAGTCACTAAGAATTAATAAACAAGTGTGTGGTCATGCAGGAGAACTCATTTCTCAAGCCAGCTTAAGAGCTGCTTTCTGGAGCCCCTAAAGTGTCCAAACTTGCTTTTTTTGACTGCACTTTAACAGCAGCTCTGCTTTCCTAATACAGACAAGACTAAACATGGAACAGATTTCTTGCCTGTGTATCCCTTGTTGTTGGAACTGTACCCAGCAAAAGGAAAGGATAAGGAAACACCTTAACTGGGTCAGAATTTGAAATGGTGTTTCTTTATCCTACCTGTATGTTAGACTTCTTGCTAGCCAAGATGGCAAGTTGCTTGTTGCTTGTTTAAAGACTTTTTTAATAATAAATTAATTTCTAATTGTTACTGTGGTTCCTCTGTACTGATAGTACAGACACATGTGGCAGTGTGTGCCTATTACCAAAAACTTGTGTAGTACAGGAAAATGAGAGGAGGGTGTACCCTGATTACCAGTGATAAGTTGTTGATTTGGTGTGGCTGAAATAACAGCAATGCTGTTTTAGTGAAGAAGAGTGAATTTTGCTTAGATTAGATCTCCAACATAACATTTAATTCTCTTTTTAGTTATTCTGAGTCCCTTTGGATTAAATGGCACACTCACAGGGCAGTCCTTCAAGCTTTCTGATTCATCCACAAAAAAGCTTATTGGTGAATGGAAGCAATTCTATCCTGTCACATCTAACCTTAAGGAGGGAGCTGAGGAAAAACAAGAAGAAATGGATTGGGAGGATGATTCTTTAGCTGCTGTAGAAGTCCTTGTTGGTGAGTGCTCTGATTACCTTTTAATTACTGAAATAAACTGATCAGTTAGGTCTACAGAATTCAGAATAAAAAATGACCCCATTTTATTATTTTTGCTACTGTTTCCAACTGCTGTTGATATTTTATTTTTCTGTTTAACACTGAGGCTTATCTAAATGTAGTTGCTGCTTAGAGTGGGTTTTGCAGACCTATTAGGAGAAGGTGTTTTGCATTATTTACCCTGAGAAGCAAGATTGTTTTTAAAATAAATAAATTAAAGGTGGTAAAAAACCCAAACCCACCAACCCTAGACTTATCACTCCACAGTCCTGGAGAACTTAATGTACTCAGGCACTGCATTTATCTGCTGCTCTTCCTAAAACCTCAGCCCCTGGGATGCAGTAGTTTGTTCCTCTGCTGTGGGCCATTGACCTTTGATTTGCCAACTAATGTGATCATTCCTCTGTAATCAGGGTTTCAAGCTTGTGTTGCAGTGATGGCTGGAGATCCTGATGGGGATGGGGTGGGGAATATTGCCAGTTTTATGTGTTCTTAAAAAGTACTTTCCCAGTTTTCTTTATTAAATAAAATGATAGGAGGAAGTAGTAGCATGTAGGTGCCAAGGCTTTCTATACAAAACTTTTTTTTTTATTCACCCAAATCTTTTCTATAAAGCAAACCAAAAAGTAACAATGAGGATGACAACAGAGATTTTTTTTTTTGTCCATGCTTAAGTAGATAGAAAGCATAGGTAAACTTAGGAGTGACTGATAAAATGAACCCTTTGTTAATGACTTTAAACAGAAGTTCTTTGGGAAACAACTGTAAAATGGCCTGGCTCTTTTTTTTTTCCAGCTGGTGTGCGGATGGTGTACCCAGCCTGCTTTGTTCTGGTTCCTCAGACAGACATCCCTGCTCCCACTACTGTTGGGGCATCTCACTGTTCAACTACTTGCTTGGGTGTCCACCAAGTGCCTGCTTCCACAAGAGATCCTGCCATGTCTTCAGTGACCCTGACTCCACCAACATCACCAGAGGAGGTTCAAACAGGTAAAATAAAATCAGCTGCTGCGTGAGGGAGATGATTTTGGTGGCTGCTGCTTTAAATCTAGCAGTGTTTCTCTCATTCAGACAGATGATTTATAAAGTTGGCATCTTGAGCTTCAAGTTCAGTTGTACAGCTGTACAACTGACTTGTTATCCAGCACTCCTGATGGAGTATGAGCAATGCTATTTTCTTTTCCAGCTTCTCGGAAGGTAAAGAACAGCCAGTCCAGGATAGCATTAACATATATGGTGTTTTTCCTCCACCCTGCTTTGAGAAGGAACCATATTACAATAATTATCTGCTATACCTTAATTTTCAATTTGATTTTATTTCCTAATGTTGAGTTAAGAAGATGCTTGTGGTGGTTAAACTGGAGTAACAATGGTTGTGAGTGCCTAAAATTGTTTCTCCTGGTGCTGCTTTTCAGTTGATGCTCAATCTGCCCAGAAATGGGTGAAGTTTTCTTCAGTTTCTGATGGATTCATCTCTGACAGTACAAGCCACCATGGTGGCAAAATACCCAGAAAGCTGGCCAATCAAGTGGTGGACAGAGTCTGGCAAGAATGCAACATGAACAGAGCTCAGAACAAGTAGGTACTCATTCTGTGAAGATAAAAGCCCCTTTGGTATCTCTTGTGTTCATTGTAGAAATTAGTTCTGTTAAAGAAGCTGTGACTGGTAGTAGAAAGATTCTTGATAATAAAACATTCCAAGGAAGTTAATTTGTTCCTAACTAGTACTTTGCTTAGTTCTCAATTCAACATATTAATAAAAGGATTTTTATCATTTCTATGCTGAATCTTGTGTCCCAAAACTGCTCTTGAGGCTTGACAGTATGTAAAGAGAGAACATATGTTGATCCTAAATAACTCTTCCCAAATATTGAATGACAGGAGGAAGTATTCTGCTACATCCAATGGCTTGTGTGATGAAGAGACAGCTGACAAGGTGGCATCCTGGGATTTTGTTGAAGCCACGCAGAGGACAAATTGCAATTGTTCAAGGTACAGTACCTGGCAAACCTGCAGTCCCAACACTGTACATTGAGGTGGAAGTGCTCAGGAGAGGGCTTGTGATGACTTCTCTAGGAGTAATTAAGCAATAGCTTCTTGTAGGGAAGCTGTAACAAAATTTGTATCTTGTACCCTCATTGTCATTGTAGGGCTTGAACCTCTGCCCAGTAAGATAATGCACAGTTTTTATTCAAGTGAATCATCTGAGTGGATTGCTGGCAGTTTAGTGACAATTCCTCAGTCTTGGACTGCAATTCCTCTAGGCTTGTGCATGAGTAGAAACTATCCCATGGGCAACTTTCTCAGGCTGCAATAGAAGGGGAATGCCTGTTTTTTTCAGGAATTAAGAACCTTTTCTATAAAGCTGTGGCACTTGTGTAGAAGGGAGAGAGCTGTTGAATCCACAGCAAGATGATTGTAGCATTGTGTCATGATAAATATGGAAAAAAATCCAAACTGGCTTTTTTTTTTCTGGTAAAATGTGGTATTCCATGGGTGGTTGTATATGAAGCTGCTTTTCTGTGAGTTTATTTGCCAGGATATTTTTTTTCTACTAGCTGGGGGGAAAAAGGATCAAAACATGGAGGGCAAGGTCTGGATTTAACTTCCAGTGACTCAGACTGTTAATACAGGTGTTTAAAATAAATGGAAACATTAATTTCAGTGAATTCTCAATACCTGTCCTTATGGCAGAATAATAATCTTTGGGAGACTGAAGTGTTGTAAAGGTTTAAATGCTTTCTCTGATCTAAATGTTGCACTGTTTACCTTGCAATGAATATTGGGATCTTAAAATTATTTCTGGAGGATGTGGCATTTTGAAAGAAATGCATTTTTTTTCCCCTCCTTTCTTGAAATGGTTGGTTTCACTGCTGTGGAAGTACTTGCATCCTGTGAAGAGCTGGGAGATGGGGGAGGATTAAATACACTGTTAAAGGAGAATTTAGATATGATAACACTGGTGAAGAGAAAACAATCCATTAGCTGCCAAGTGTCTATTAAAAACATGCAGCTGCCTGAAGAGACATTGCAGAGACTTAAAACCTCTAACTGCTCTCTGCATTTTGAATTCCAAGTGGTCAAAAACATATGTATGAGAGTGTTTAAGGTAAAAATAGATTTTGATACCTCTTATCTTTTATTCCTGCCTAATGCTGGTTTCTAACACAAGTTGCATGCTTCTTAACTTTCCTAATGGGAGAGTGGCAGAGGAAACCCAGGCACTAAGGGTGCACATGCAGTTCAATAGCTTAATCACAAACATTTCATTCTAGACTTTGGTATTTTATGTCACTCATTCAGACAGATGATCTATAAAGTTGGCATCTCGAAGTTCAAGATGAAATGTTAAAGCCCAAGTGCATTTATACTGGAAAAAACTATATTAATAGAGTCGAGACAGTGAGTTGGGTTGGTTTGTTTTTTTTTTTTCCCCACAGTTCCCACTAAATTTGCAGGTAAATAGCCACAAAAGCTTCAAAATAGCTTGGCTTCCAGGTTTTTGATGTTAATTTTGCATTCCTTAACTGATAGAGACTTGGACAGCATTACTGGTTAGCACTGATGCTTGAATTCAAGAAGCCATTCATTAATTCATATGTTGTTCTACTGATTCATCACTGTTGGCAGAAGTTAAAAGTGACAACGTGTTCATGTGACTTTCTATTTTTGTTAAAACCAGTTATAAAATCCTGCCTTCAGTTATGAGAACAACGTGTGTGTTTGGCTCATAGGGCAGCTTTTACAGTTGCTTTTTTAAAAAAGGTATTCTGAATCTTGCAATGCTACTCAAATCATTCAAATTAAGTTTGGTCAGAAAGAGGCAGCTTCACTGAGGACAGTTACCAGTTTCAGACTTCTGTAATTGGCTGTTTAATTGCTTAGAAGCTGGTTCTTATCTGCTGAAAAAAGAACGAAAGATGTATTTTAAAGATTAATGTGAAGTGGTTTTTTTGTTGTTTTTTTGTTTTTTTTCCCCCTGTATTAATTCTGCAGGCACAAAAATCTCAAACCAAGAAATTCAGGTCAACAGGGGCAGGCACCACCTGTGGGCCAACAACAGCAAGCAGCTCCAAAGCACAAGACAAATGAGAAGCAAGACAAAGGGGATAAGCCACAGAAACGCCCTTTGACTCCTTTCCATCATCGTGTATCCATCAGTGATGATGTTGCCATGGAGGCAGATTCAGCAAGTCAGAGGCTTGTGATGACTGCTCCAGACAGTCAAGTGAGGTTTTCAAACATCCGAACTAATGATGTAGCAAAGACTCCTCAGATGCATAATGCTGAAATGGCAAATTCACCTCAGCCCCCACCACTTAGCCCTCACCCCTGTGATGTAGTGGATGAAGGGGTGGCTAAAGCTCCTTCCACTCCTCAGAGTCAACATTTCTACCAGATGCCAACACCAGACCCCTTGGTTCCCACGAAAGCAATGGAAGACAGACTGGATGGCTTGCCTCAGCCTTTCCCAGCTCCATTTCCTGAAGTTATAGAGCCCACGATGTATGTTGGTACTGCAGTGAATTTGGAGGAAGATGAAGCAGATACTACTTGGAAGTATTACAAAGTTCCAAAGAAAAAGGATATGGAATTCTTACCACCTCAGCTTCCAAATGATAAGTTGAGAGATGATCCAGTAATACCTGCTGGACAGGAAAATGTAACATCAGTTACAGAGTAAGTAGTGCTTAATACTGTGGTAATAACGTGAGAAAGTGAGGGAACTGAGAGGCCAAAGGCAGTAGTTTCTTATTACAAGCAATGTGTCAGTAAAGCAGAATGTTCTCATCAGCTCAAGCAGTGGCTGTGAGTCTGTGTGTAACTCTGTGTGCTGTCTGTATACAAGAAGATACTTGGGAAATGTGAGCACAAAGCACAGTCAGCTGGGTACTAAGACCTTCCAGTTTTTTCTCATCAGAACTTTGATTTAACAGATGGCAATAAAGTTTATTTTTCTACTGTAAAATAAATCTGTAGCGAAATCATGCCTGTTTGGGACCTAGGGTTGTGATTGAGGGATTAAAAAAATGAATCTCAAATGCACCTGGAGTTGCCTCTGTCAACTCACACTGTCGATCATTTTTGATCCAATTTTTTTTTTTTTTTTTAAATTTAGGTGAAAGCATACTCTTAATGGAACTATCAAATCACTGAAGCTTTTGGTTTTTTTCCTTGGAGTTTGTGTGATTAATTTATGGTAGAAGAGCTGAAGCAGCTACTCACAAGGCTGAAATTCTGTGTTGATTTTCTGTGTGGCAGCAGGCAGTGGAAAGGCACTGATGGAGTCACATTGGTTTGGCTGCACAGGAAAGTTGTGGGAAGAAGTAAATATTCTGTAGCTGTTGGTTAGTCCTTACACACCTTTTCTGAACCATATCTTTTGTGTTCACTGTTATAGAGGCTCCATGAACTGGTGCATGTCTCAGCTCTTTCAAGATACACGTTTATAGGATTTTTAGTGCTTTTTTTTTCTCCTTTAATTCACTTCATCCAACCAGACAGAGAACCTGTGTTTGAACTTGAAGTGTTCCTCTGTATCCTTGCAATGTCCCTTTTATTTCATGCATGAGATTTCTGTAAATTCTTTATCACTGGTCTTCCTGTTGCTCGTTGGGAAGAAGAGGTCTTGGAGCAAGAAGAAATTGTGGACCTGCATCAGTCTGGTACTCCTGAAACACTTTTTTTTCAGGAGTACTTTAATTCCATGGTGCTTCTTGTGCTCTGGGATACATAAAACACACTTTGTTCAGGGGCAGAAGGTAGAGAGGCATAGGTATAGCTAATAATCACAACATTGGTTTCTTGTCTCTTTTAGCTGGTGCAGTGTTGTGTCTGTGAAACCTAATAATCCTGATACAAAAACTTAATTTCTGTGTACTTACCAACTCCACTTATGGCTCCAAATGTTAAAAAGAGAAAAATGCTGACAAAGGCAAATGTGTTTTTTTAGTATTCTCATTAGTAAATTAGATATTGGTGTGTTGCAAGCTTCATTTGTATTGATGTAAGTAGTCTAAATTACTACTAAACATAGTGGCATTTGTGTGCTTTAGTAGTGGTTATTGTTGGGCTTTTTGGATGGCCAGGCTTTGTGTACAGAGCATTGCTCAGTGCTAGACACAGCTGGGTATTGGGAGGCTGGCATGCTTGCTTCATATAAATGAATTAAAGGTTCAGCTATTAGATTCTTAAAAAATGGAAAATTCAGATTTAATCACTCCTTTCAGATAATTTGCTTGGACATGGATGGGGAATGGCAATGAATAATGTTTTAACCTGTTGAGTTTCTTCTGCTGGATATAGTATTTAGTACATCTGTGCTGTATCATAAATGACAGCTTATGACCTGGGATAAATTACTAATCTTTATTTGAATTGACAGTGCTTGAGAGAGATGGGCAGAGTGAATCACACTGCTGTATCTGATGTGTGTGAGGAGGTTATATTAAATGACTAATGATTTAATCTTTTTTCCCCAAAATTTTTCTGAAGCTGGGGTGGAAAGGAACAAAGTGGGAAGGGAAGAGTTCTTGTAAAGGCTGTGTGATAGCAAAAATATTTCCACGTAATAAATGGTGAATATTTTTTTTCTTTAATTTTTTATTTTATTTTTGTCTTCTGTTCAGATTAATGGTGCAATGTAGAAAACCTCTGAAGGTTTCAGATGAACTGGTGCAACAGTATCAGAGTAAAAACCAATACCTTGCAGCAGTAGCAACAGAAGCTGACCAGGAACCTGAAATTGATCCTTATGCCTTTGTTGATGGTGATGTGGAATTCCTATTTCCTGATAGTAAAAAAGACAGGCAGAACATTGAGAGGGAAGTTGGGAAAAAACACAAGGTGAGTGAAAGGAGTGAGGATACAAATTGGTGAGGAGATTAAAACAAATTGCTTTAGTCACCAAATACCATTTAAATCCTTCTCTGTGTATTTACATTTTTAAAAATTACTGTGTTGTAGCAAAAATGATTGGTGAAATTATGCAGCATGCCTCTTACTTAACACCTATAATATTTTTTTGGCACACTGATGGTGCTGTTGCATTAGGGTTTACAGCTTGTACTGAGAGAATGCTTCTGGATTGGAACAAACATCAGTCTGGCTCAGTAGCCTTTCTGTAGAAAAAAAGGGTGATAAGTGCTTGGGGAAGGGAGGAAGAACAAGGCAAGTGCTTTGTTCATGAGTGAAAAGGTTTTGGGTAGGTGAGATGAATTTTATATTCCAAGCTTCCTTCTTCTTGAGCAAATACCACTAACCAGACCCCCAGACTACACCTTGCTGAGCTAGAAGACTAATGAGAACCTGATACTTCTGGTTGTGTGTAAGAATTCCCCTGGGATGATAGGATACCCACCATTCCCCTGGTTAATTTAAGCAAACTTTCCTATATATATATGTTTGGGTTTTTTTAATAGACTGAGGATGGCACATCCAGTGTTACAGTTCTGTCCCATGAAGGAGAGGATGCTATGTCTCTGTTTAGTCCTTCTGTCAAGCAAGGTAAAGAGACTCTCTTTCTGTCCTTTCTCATTTAAATGCAGTATTAATGATCTCTGAAATAGTCAATAGAGTCTAATAGGCTACTAAGTTTTTTACTTTATGGTTTGTATTTCCCTGTCCCTTAAGAACTGGGAAGAAAAACAGTTTTGTTGTTGAATGTTTTCAAATAACACTTGGATTTTATAGCCAACATTTATAAAATTAAATGAACTTCATGTGCTGAGGAGAACTGAGAACATATTTCACCCCTTCCTTCCCTTGGCGGTGGAAATAGTTCTTAAGATGAATTTATTTTTTAAATTTACATATATTGCCAATGTTTTTGTAATATTTGTAATCTTTTTCCTCACAGATGCCCAACGTATTGCTGCTCATGCTCGCACTGCATCAACGAGCCTGTTCCATGAAACAGACTTGGTGGTCTCTTACACTGACCTTGACAATCTCTTCAATTCTGATGAAGATGAACTAACAGTAAGAGATATGCAAAAGCAAGGGCAGCTGATAGCCAGAAAACTGCAAGCGTGTCTTTGGAGGATTGCCTTTTTTTTTTTTTTTTTTTTGACATTTGTAGGAGGGGTTGCAAAACATGCATATAAGCAAGTGCTGTGGCTCCTCTGTAGCAGAAGTAGTGCTTTGGTTGACTCAGACAACCATATTTTTGCTCCAAAGGAGCTCTTGGTCTTCTGCCTTTACTTATCTAGATAGTATATTCTTCTTGAATATACCTCTGGTTACAATTTTACACACTCAGCAGTGGTAGTAGTGCTCTTTTCCTGTGTTCTAGGTTCTCTTTAACTGGTTGGTAAAACAAACCCAAAACTTCTGAAAAAAAAAGATGCATTTGAACATACGGACACTCTGCCAAATCAGCTGCTTCATGGCAGCAGCTATTATCTTGGTCTCTGATGGCTCTGAATCCATTATCTTTCTAGTTTCTTTTTCAATACTGTTTGTAATCAGTTGTCTTTTCTGAACTGTGCTGTGCTCAATGCTTAATCCTAAATCCCCTTACCCAGACAATATGTCCATCAACATTAATGGGAGCTGTAGCTGAGTAAGGGCAGAAGGATCTTAACAGCCATCAAGGGTCATTACAGAAAGCAAATGTATTTTCTCTTAAACATGAAGAGTCTTATTTTCTGTAGACTTCAGTACTGTCTAAACATTGTAAAATGTATCTTGTGTTCTTTTAATTTCAACAGCTTTTCTTCCCTGTGCCTCTTGTTCCAAGATTTGTGTTTATCTTTTCTGTTCCTGTTCATTGTGGTAACACCAGTAATGTTAGCATGGCTTTGGGAGTGTGTATGTTTTTTCTGATAGACTGTGGGCAGCCTTATGTACCTTTTTTGAGTATGTCTGCTAACAGTCTGAGAGCTATCTCATAACTGGTCTCCCATTTTTATAGCATCATGACTTGATGGCAGGGTGTTCCCTGAGCTACAGGTATTAGGGGAGGACAGGTGTAACCCCAACTACTAACATTGGGCCTCTGATTTAATATTTGTCTATATTTCTATTTAATATTTCTGTATTACACAAAATCTCAGATTTATATGTCCACTGCACATGAAGTCTCCCATTAGCAGGAAATATGAATGTGTTCATTTCTGAAGTGATTTTATTCCAATACTTCTTTTCTCTCTTAGCCTGGATCTAAAAGAACAGTGAATGGTGCTGATGACAAGTCCAACTGCAAAGAGGCAAAAGCAGGAAATCTAGACCCACTGTCATGCATTAGTAAGCTTGATTTGTTTTTTTCTCTAAATAGATTTATTATCTCTAAGCATTTGATGGCTAATATGTTGTGGGAATTTGGAAACACGTGCTTCCTTTGCCCAAGTGAAATTTTAAGAGAAAGGTAATACTTCAAAATGTAATCATGCCTGTCTCTAATCTGAAATTAGGCACTGCAGATCTCCATAAAATGTATCCAACTCCACCTTCATTGGAACAGCATATTATGGGATTTTCTCCAATGAATATGAATAATAAGGAATATGGCAGTTTGGACACTACACTTGGAGGAACAGTACTTGAAGGGAACAGCTCTAGTGTGGGAGCTCAGTTCAGAATTGAAGTAGATGAGGGTTTCTGCAGCCCCAAACCTGCTGAAATAAAGGTAAGTAGTGCTGATAGTCCTGATAAATGTTTCTGACAATTAATGCTCAGTTTATTACTTAATCCTGAGTAGGAACTGTGGAAAATTGAGTATGTTTTTTAACTTGAAGCATTTTAATTGCTGAAGTGATCTGATTTATGTGCTGATGCTTTATCACGTCTGACTTCTAGGATTATTCTTATGTTTATAAACCTGAGAATTGTCAAGCTTTAGTGGGTTGTTCCATGTTTGCACCACTGAAGACACTTCCCAGCCAGTGTCTTCCTCCCATCAAGCTGCCTGAAGAATGCATTTATCGCCAGAGTTGGACTGTGGGCAAGTTGGATTTACTTCCTCCAGGACCTGCCATGCCATTCATCAAAGATGGGTATGAGCTGTGCTGCAAATGTTTAAGCTTTGTAAGGTGGTCAGTTATCCACACTCTAGGAAGTACCCCTAATTTTTAATTTTTTTTTTTTTAAGCCTGTAATGAGAAGTAGTTGTCAAGACACACTTTGTTTATACAACTGACAAAAGCCTTAAAAAAAATCCTTACAATTAAACTTTACTCTGAGATTGTCTTCTCAGATAGCTTCTTAACTGTCCATACATTTTATTCATTGTCTCATTTAAAGGTTTCTTGGGGAACCTTAATGGTGAAAGTCCAGTTTTAATAAGTAATGAAGATGGTAACAATCAAAATAAATGTTAACTTGGGACTTCTTCTTGCATAGTGTTGTAGGTACTGTAAGGGCTTGGCAGGTGATGCTTCTCTTAGTTAAATTATTTTCTTAAACAGCAATAATCTCAGATGTACTGGGATTAGGAAAACATTTCCTTTGATTGGAAGCTATGCCCAATGTGACACTGGCTGGTAACAGCAGTATGATCTGCAGTTGGTAGTGATGGTCTTGCTGGCATTTCTTCTTGAAGAGGATAAGGAATAAATATTTTCTTCTGCATTAGTAGTTGGTATAAATACATAGTCTCCTTGTTGCCTAATCTGTTTATTGATAAAATTACATGATTATTAAATCTTAGAGTAAATAGTGACTCTGCTTCTTGTAGGGTCATTTGTAAGCAATATGTTTCTGGGTCTCATTAGCCTTATAGGTCTTTGGAGATACTCAGCTGCTTAGGAAAGAAAATGTTAAATGTTTCCAGCTGATACTTTCCTCATGGATCCAGCTGAATCTGTTGATAGACCCAGTATATTTTCTTAGTGTGTGTCAACACAATGTGTAAATAAAACATGAACAAAAAAGGTGTCCTTTAGACTCTATAGAACCATACAGTTTAGAATTTATTCTGACCGCACTTGCTTCCTGCATGCTTTGTGTGAAGGAAAAGACAAAAGGAGGAGGGGAAAGATCCTTTAACAGTGCTGTCAGTGGGAGTCCTGTAAAGTCATTTACAGCAAATGCTTTTGACGTTCCTTAGAGAGTGAAAGCCTTGCTGTGGATTATGAAAGTCTAGTTTAATAAAGCAAATATTAATAAGTTAGAGCCTTCTTTAGAAACCTCAGACTTAAGCTTCAAAACAGGATGTTGTGTTCTTAAAGTATTTCTTTCTTCTTGTGGCTGCTAACAGTGATGGAAGCACTATGGATCAAGAGTATGGCCCTGCATACACACCACAAACTCATACTCCGTTTGGGATGCCACCAAGTAGTGCACCTCCCAGTAACAGTGGAGCTGGAATTCTCCCTTCTCCTTCCACCCCTCGTTTCCCTACTCCTAGAACACCAAGGACTCCTCGAACACCTCGTGGAGCTGGTGGACCTGCAAGTGCACAGGGTTCAGTCAAATATGAGAACTCTGATTTATATTCACCAGCTTCCACACCCTCGACGTGTAGGCCCCTTAATTCTGTTGAACCTGCAACAGTGCCTTCCATCCCAGAGGCACACAGCCTGTATGTGAATCTCATCCTCTCAGAGTCAGTCATGAATCTCTTCAAAGACTGTAACTTTGACAGCTGCTGCATTTGTGTTTGCAATATGAACATCAAAGGTGCTGATGTTGGAGTTTACATTCCAGATCCAACACAAGAGGCCCAGTATAGGTGTACCTGTGGTTTCAGTGCTGTTATGAATAGAAAATTTGGCAACAGTTCTGGACTGTTTCTTGAAGACGAGTTGGATATTCTAGGACGTAACACGGAGTGCGGCAAAGAAGCAGAAAAACGCTTCGAAGCTCTCAGAGCTACTTCTGTTGAACATGGCAGTGGAGGGCTGAAAGAACCTGAGAAACTGCCTGATGAGTTAATACTGCTGCTGCAGGACCAGTGCACCAACTTGTTCTCACCCTTTGGAGCAGCAGATCAAGATTCTATCCCCAAAGTTGGTGCAGTTAGCAACCTGGTACGTGTAGAAGAAAGGGATTGTTGCAATGACTGCTACTTGGCCTTGGAACATGGACGGCAGTTCATGGACAATATGTCAGGAGGGAAAGTTGATGAAGCACTTGTGAAAACTACCTGCTTGCACCACTGGTCAAAAAGAAATGGTAAATATTGAAAACAGCTTATATTCTACTTGTACTTGTATTTTTTAATTTTTTTTTTAAGTGTTTCTCTTGTGTTTTTCTTCCGTGAATGTTGGATACTTAGGACTCGTTTTCCTCCTGCATTCTTGCATAAACTTTGAGTTTAATGGTGCTCAGAATAACCATTCCTTTTATCTTCTGTGCTGGTACCATGTAGCAAGCAGAGTATAGGCCTTGGCTACCATCAGTTGCAAATTCCTAACATAAACTTGAAGGGTAATGTATGATCACAGTGACTGCCCATGACTTTGCTGGGCTTATTCTTTTAAAGCAGCTTTTGGTGACTACATCTCCTGAGGCTCTGTGGAATGAGTGTACATGGGAAGTGTAGGTGGTTCAAATGGTGACTGTTTTGTCAAGGCTACTGTGGTAGAATTAAATAAGATTTATGATTCAGTTGGCTTCCCCCCCGTCTTTAAGGGGGGTGGTGGTTTAATGGCATGTGTGTCAAATAAAGCACTATTGTAGCCTTCACTGCATGTTGGATCTGCCAGAGATCCCAGGATTTTTCCTTTTAGGGTCTGACTAATGCTATACTGTCCCATGGAATCCCCTCTGTTGTGTGGATTTGCAGACTTCTCCTCTCAATAATGGTCTTTTCAAGTTAGGAGCTCTAGCAGGTTGAGCAGTAAAATGTGAAACTTTGATAGCATTAGCTGCAATTCATGGTTGTTAATGAGGATGAGGAGGACTAACAGTAAAACACAGCTAGGTTTCTGTGGATTGGTGGGGATTTAGCTTAAAAACCCAGGTTATAGATGAATCAGTGTTTTCCGGCACCCAGGAGAAGAATTTGTTACTGTAACCTTGGTATTTAAGATACGAAGATACTTCTAGAAAGAAGGCTTTGAAGTTATAGCCATACCAAATTTTGTGGCAGCTTTTTTATTCTTCAACACTGTGAAATGGCATCGTGGTGGCAAGCTGGTGAAATGGACTGTGGCTGTTTGGGGTTTCCCTCAGCTTCTGTGAAGTGAGCACTGGGTGGCAGTCTGCCTAACCCTCCTTTACTTGGAGGGAAAATCCTGTAGTTTAAGGGCTGTATGACTTGTTCATAAATGAATTGTTTTGTTGATTTTTTTTTTGTTGTTAGTTTTAGTTGTTCTTCCATCGGTTTAAATGATAAATGGTCAGGTTTTCAAGGGAAAAAGCTCTATAGAAAAATACAATGGGAAAAAAACTTGGTTTTTTATAAGTGGCTGAGAGGGGTAGAACTCCAAATCCACGTGCTGAACTCTTTCTCTCCTAGCCTTTGGGTTGCCTGCAGGTATGTTTCAGAAGAGAGTGACTTTGTTTAGAATCCATCTCTTTTAGGGTCCTGGGTTCTTTATCCTCTTGTTGCAATCAAGCCTTGACCATTTTTTCCTCTCCTTTCAGTTGTGGATGTGAGCATGCAGTGTTCCCAGGACATCCTCCGCATGCTGCTCTCGCTCCAGCCAGTTCTTCAGGATGCGATCCAGAAAAAGCGAACGGTCCGGTCCTGGGGTGTGCAGGGGCCCCTGACGTGGCAGCAGTTTCACAAGATGGCAGGCAGAGGCTCTTATGGTAAAACTGCTCAGGAGACTCTGGTCTCTTAATCTCTCCTTGATACTGCCACCACACCTCAGGGTCTGGATGCTGTGCAGCCTATTGGAAGTCTAAAACAGCATTTGACCTTTTTAGAGCTCTTAGAGAATTCTTCTCATGAGGAAAACAGAAAATGTTTCTGTTCCTTGAAACAGGGGTGAATTCAAGAGAGGTGTGTTTAAAATTAACAGCTTCAACTGTGCTGTTAGTATACACCTGACAGTTTTCCATGTGACTGACTGAAATTGTAAAGATGGGTTTCGTGTGAAAAACAGCAATGGCTCTGGGTTTTTTAATACAAAAGAATTACTCCACTTTATAACTTGAGGAATAGCATAGCTAAAAATACTAGCTTTGAAATGCTTGAAAAAGTATGCCTTATTGCTCAGTAGTTTCAGAACTACGTTGAAGATCTGAGGCTATCCAGTGTGTTGTCTGTGATAAATATTTGGAGTGGCCAACACCTGATGCACATTGACAGATACAAGGTAAATTTTGTGCACTCAAGATTTAAAGTAATTTCATAAGCATCCATGAGATGGATTTACCACTGTAGAAAGTGACCTTTCACCAGCAGAACCTTTGGAGCTATATTTAGAATGTGGTAGTTATAAATTCAGGATATATGTAAATGCATGTTTGAAAGTATTTTTTTCTTCTGTGGTTCTTTACCTATCTGCTTAGGATATTCCCATTTCTTCTCCCTCGTTTTGATCACTCTGGGGGGAAACTTCATGGACAGTAAAGATCTGTTCCTGATTGTTGGTATATACTGATAGAACTATGGAACTTCTTGAGGACTCAAGAGATTTCAAATAAAAATAATGAGCTGGTGCTTCTTTGCAGACATGTGGATCATACATGCAGGTTTTTTCTTTCTGTCTGTTAAAATGATAATTATTCCATTTATAATCAGGGCTGCTTCCTGCTTAGATGCTGGGAACACTCGTGTGTTTTCTCCTCATGTTTCCTAGAAGCAGGGTGATAATTTTAGGCTTTCTGCTTAAGATATTGGAAAATGTGTCTTGCTTTTCCAGGAACTGATGAGTCCCCGGAACCACTGCCAATCCCAACATTTTTGTTGGGATATGATTACGATTTCCTGGTGCTGTCTCCATTTGCTCTGCCGTATTGGGAGAGGCTGATGTTGGAACCTTATGGATCTCAAAGAGATGTTGCTTATGTTGTGGTGTGCCCTGAAAATGAGGCTCTGCTGAATGGTGCAAAAAGCTTCTTTAGGGATCTGACTGCAATATATGAGGTACATTATTTATGGCAGTTAGCAGTGAAATGGATTTTTGAAAGACTGTTTCTAATACATACTCATAACTACTTATCAGGCTTGTCTCAGCTGATAGAAATTCCTGCACAAAAAGCTGTCTCAAAGCTGCTAAAAAGGATTTTAGGAATGGGCACTTGGAAGATAAGGATTGTTGCTTCTACACCATTCCTTTTAATAATAGCTGGTTTTGAGAGTCTGTATCTGATAAACGCCACTCAGTGGTAACACTCTGTATTACCACCTTAATTGTTTCAGCTACATTTCATTAATTAAATGTATGTATTACCTGGGTTGCTTTTAAGATTAGACTAGGTGATGTATTGACCTGTTTATCTTGTATTTAGGAAAACCTGAAAATAAATCAAAATCATGGCATAATCTAGAAGTAAATATGAATTTGGAATATCATGACAAAACTAGAAGTTGTCTGCTTTTCTATATATGTCTCTTTGCATGATATTTAACAGTTTTTAAAGTTTTAAATTTCTTACCTTGCATCTTCTATTTTACTTTCTTTGCAGTCATGCAGGCTTGGTCAGCACAGACCTATCTGTAAGTTATTGCCTGATGGGATCATGAGAGTTGGACCTACTGCTTCAAAGAAACTTTCTGAGAAATTGGTCACAGAATGGTTCTCACAGACAGCTAATGCCAACAATGAAGCATTTTCCAAACTCAAATTATATGCCCAAGTTTGCAGATACGAGCTGGGTATGAAATTTTATTTTTAGCATTTCTTATTTCATACAATTACCACTTATTCCATTCTAGCAGAGGAGAAGAAATAATTGAATTTATTCATTACATCTTACTGTCTGGTGCAGTTTTCTTGTTTTAAGAATAGGGGGAAAAAAAATCCAAACCAAACTCCTCATATATTTAGATATGTGCTAAAATGGCTTCTTATCATCTAGCAGTATCATCAGGGAATGGCAGTATAGCTGCCCATAAGGACTTTGCTTGTCTGTTTGTATGGGTGACTTAAATTCTGAAGCACTGATCTCTAGGAATTCAGCATGGCTGGAAAACTTAACATTTTTTGATATTTCTGAAAGAATCTTATGAGAATACTAGAATTTGAAAATTTAATGCCTGTATTTTGAGTGGTAAAACATAGGCTAAGGGTTTGCTCACAGTTTTGTTAAAACTATAGACTTACATAGATGCAGGATGCTTAAACCAGTTGCAATATAAAATGTATCCTTTCTTTCTGGTTTTAGGTCCTTACCTTGCTTCTCAGCCTTTGGACAATTCTTTACTTTCCCAAACAAATCTGGTCCCTCCCTCCAGCCAGTCAGCCTCTGCTCTGCCCCCAGTGACAGCTAACACTGGAAATCCCAACACTCCATCATCTGCTCCTGCAGCCCCCACCAGTAGTACTATGACAGTGACATCAAACAGTGCCATGTCTTCTGCAGCCACCACAGCTAACTCAACGTTGACTACCACTGCCCCATCATCCTCTTCTGCCAACATAGGCAGTGGGATACCAACAAGCAAACCTTCTTCCTTTCCACCTTTCAGCAGCATGAACAGTACCACTTCTGCCTCCCTGCCCACACAGGCTGCAACAGTCCAGAATGGGCAAACAGGGGGACAGCAGCAACAGCCAACACTGCAAACAACAGCCATGGCTGGAGATGCTCCTACAGCACCTGCACAGCCCCATCCAGAGGTTTCTGAAAGGTAAGGAACTGCAGAGTTAAGCCTGCTTCACCTGAAGAAAAACAAACGCCCCTCAGCTCAGCCAGAGGGTCTCGTCCTCACAATAAAAATCTTTTTTTTTTTCTAGTCACAAGGCTGCTTTTTAGGGAGAATGAGAATTCCTTCATATGGTGGAGCTGAACTTTTTGGTTCCAGTCTTAGCTGCAGCTCTAACTGCACCTCAGTGTCTGCTGTGGTACAAAAATAAGCTTTCTCTTTTTTTCACCTCTCTAAAAAGAAAAAAAAGTCACTGAACTACTCACTTCAGTATTTTAAAGGGGGGAGGGAGGAACAGATAACTGGCACTGTCTTAACGTTCAACTATCTGTTATAAAAGTTACAGTAGAAAAGACAGCTTTTAGCAAGAGACTGACCTTGTGGGTGTTCTTGTTCCCCAGTTGAAGCAATAGAACTATGGGCTGGCTGAGCTCCTGTATAAAGAAGGCTAAAGAAAAGAGAAGCAGTACTAAGTTGCTGATAAGCACACCTAAAAAATGACATTAAAAGACTGGCTTTTTACACCACAGTTGACTCAAAGGTCTTTTAGATTAATATTTAACAGTTTCTTCTTAGTTTTAAAGTCAAATTATCAAAAACCTACTTTTTATAACCGTTTTCAAAATTTCCTTTCCAGCACTATGGATCGTGATAAAGTTGGAGTCCCTACAGATGGAGATTCACACGCTATCACCTATCCACCTGCAATTGTAGTTTACATAATTGATCCTTTTACATATGAAAAAAAGGATGAGAACAGTAGCTCATCTAGTTTGTGGACTCTTGGACTTCTGCGCTGCTTTTTAGAGATGGTTCAGGTTCTTCCTCCTAATATCAAGAATATAATTTCTGTGCAGGTGAGCCAACATGTGTCAAAGCATGCTGAACAAAGTGTCTTTGGCTTTGGTTGTGCTTTGGAGGCTATAATCTGCCCTCAAGGCAAAAGTTTATTTGCTTTGTAAACATAACTTCTGCAGTGCTACAGCTGTTAAATCCTTTAAGATTGTATTTTTTAGAGCAGTTTGGGTGTTACCAACCAAAGCCAAATCCTGTAGTAGATTCCAAACTCATCAGTCTTATCTCCCAGGAAATGTAGTGGCCCACTCCTATAATGAGTGAAGTCTGGGAAAGTTGCTTGTCCCATCTCTGGAATTTGTGCTACCAGCCCGACCCTGCTGCTTCCTGACAGACATCCAACTGTAATGTTGTCAGCACCTGCAAAAGTAGTTAACTAGTACAATTCTAAAAGCAGCGTACCCAAATGCTGTCACAAAAGCCCTTTAATGATGAAACAGTAATTATTTTTCCTCTCTTCTGTAATCTGTTCTAGATTGTCCCATGCCAGTACCTTCTACAACCTGTGAAACATGAAGACCGGCAGATTTACACGCAGCATTTAAAATCTTTGGCATTTTCAGCTTTTACTCAGTGTCGGAGACCTCTTCCAACTTCCACCAACGTGAAAACATTAACTGGCTTTGGCCCAGGTTTAGCCATGGAAACTGCTCTTAAGAGCCCTGATGTGAGTGTTGTTAATGTAGCTGTGTAAATATGCAGCTGGGAGAAATGTCCCTGTTTGTTAACTCACTGGCGTCTTGCTCATTCACTAACTGGAGTTCTTGGGAATAACTGCTTCCCAAAACCTCACTGTTCTGCTGTCTTTACAGAGACCTGAGTGCATTCGACTCTACACCCCTCCCTTTATACTGGCTCCTGTAAAGGACAAGCAAACAGAACTAGGAGAAACTTTTGGAGAAGCTGGCCAGAAGTATAATGTCCTGTTTGTAGGCTACTGTTTGTCTCATGACCAAAGGTGGCTGCTGGCATCCTGTACAGATCTCTATGGAGAACAGTTAGAAACTTGCATAATTAATATTGATGTACCAAACAGGTAAGAATGAATCTGTTAACATTAATTTCTAGTATGTATGTCTTTTCTTTCCTCTGAAGAATTAAGTTTGCTTTCAGCTAAGTCTCTTGTAAGTAGTTGCACTTGCTGAAATTAAAAGTACAAAAGAGAAAATCACCTTTATCCTGGCCCAAACCAGGCCAA
This sequence comes from Phaethornis superciliosus, assembly GCA_023637945.1. NCBI lineage: Eukaryota > Metazoa > Chordata > Aves > Apodiformes > Trochilidae > Phaethornis > Phaethornis superciliosus. The sequence goes on along the minus strand of JAJQWJ010000023.1, from coordinate 2,591,141 downwards.
TGATGCTGTAAGAACAGCTCTGATTTTGGAAGACTCACTGTGTTGTAGAACTGGCTAAAGCATTCAGTATTATTTCAGTATTATGTGCACACTGGTTTGAGTTAAATTTCTAGAAGAACATTATTTGGTTTATGTAGTGGTTGAGTGTTTTTGTATGAGTGTTCATTCACACACACACACAGGCTTTTGATGTCAGTGGTACAATGTGATTAAAAAAACAAAGATGCAGTTGATATGCTACAATACTAACATTCTTGGGTCCTGTGAATGTTTGGGTTAAATCAAAAAAATTCCATAAGTGGCAATTAAAACTTGTTGTAGATGGGTTCTACCTTTTGTTTTCCCTTCTTTCTTAATTCTAGAGCTCGCAGGAAAAAGGGCTCTGCCCGTAGGCTTGGTCTTCAGAAACTCTGGGAATGGTGCTTGGGACTTGTGCAGATGAGCTCTTTGCCATGGAGAGTTGTAATAGGCCGTTTAGGAAGAATAGGACATGGGGAATTAAAAGGTAATGTTAGCATTTTGGGGGTATAAGACTTTATTTGAAGCTTTTATTTTTCAGTAATATAAAGTGGTTTTCCCTGTTTCTGGAAGAAAACCTAAACAATTTCAGAGTTCCTTTGTGTATTCGGAACTTAACAGTTGTGAAGCTTCTGCTACACACTTTTAGCTGTAAAATGTGTTCTGCAGCAAGCACTGCTCTTCTAGACAAACCCGTGTCCTTTGTGTCCTCAGACTGGAGTTGTTTGCTGAGCCGCCGAAACCTTCAGTCCCTCAGTAAGAGACTAAAGGACATGTGCAGAATGTGTGGGATCTCTGCTGCAGACTCTCCCAGCATCCTCAGTGCTTGTTTGGTGGCAATGGAACCACAGGGATCCTTCATTATTATGCCAGGTATTTTAAGAAACTCTCCCCTTTTTATTTATTTTTTTTTTGCAAGGGAACTCGTAGTTTGGGTTTTGAAAAACTTAAGGAAATCCTTAATTTCTCTTTCACAGATTCTGTGTCAACTGGGTCTGTGTTTGGACGCAGCACCACTTTAAACATGCAGACATCTCAGTTGAATACCCCCCAGGACACATCTTGCACTCATATCCTTGTGTTTCCCACATCTGCATCAGTGCAAGTAGCATCGTCAACTTATACCACTGAAAACTTGGATCTGGCCTTTAACACAAACAATGGTTAGTAAATTTGATTTATTCTTGCTTTAAAAACAAACCAACCAAAAAAAAAAAAAAATCTTCACTCCCGCTGTAATAAGACTTTATTCTAATGACTCACAAGATTTATATGGAAAATCACTTGATTTCAGAATGTGTTGTGTAGGCAAACGATAGAAATTCACTGGTCTTGTTCTTTTTCAAGATGGAGCAGATGGAATGGGAATCTTTGACTTGTTAGACACTGGAGATGATCTTGATCCTGATATTATAAATATTCTTCCTGCATCCCCTACTGGATCCCCTGTGCATTCTCCAGGGTCCCACTACCCCCACGGAGGTGATATGGGCAAGGTAACTGTTAGAGTAAATACTAGTTGTGTTTTGCTTGTTCTTCTGCATCTGCTAATTTCTTTTTGTGGAATGAAAGATTCCTGCAAAATGCTTTGACTTGATTGGAGACTGGATTGTCTTTGCAAGATTCATGTAATGCTTGGATATTTCAAAACCTTTTGTGTTTTGAAAGCTCCAGATAATTTCTATGAAGTTTGTGCTCTCCTAGTATTAAAGCATTGCCTGTTGTTTTACAGGGTCAAGGTACAGATCGATTGCTTTCAACAGAATCTCATGATGAAGTAACCAATATACTGCAGCAGCCATTGGCCCTGGGTTATTTTGTGTCAACTGCCAAAGCAGGTCCATTGCCTGACTGGTTTTGGTCGGCCTGTCCTCAAGCACAAAATCAGTGTCCCTTGTTTCTTAAGGTACTGTACCCTCAGCAGACTGCACAGCTGTCTTCCTGAAAATTCTGCAGTGTGGAGACACCTGAATGATGAGAACTGTTAAGTTTAAAACCAAGCTGGTGCATTTCTCTTGGAGTATGTCTGCTTTTGTAGCAAGAGAAGTCAGGTTTTACATTTTTTGAGCATTGGCTTTTTATGCTCACTTTTTGTAAAGGAAGAGAAATGAGCAATTGGAGTGGGAGTAGCAAATGTTCTAAAGGGTTCTGTTCTTGTGGTTTCTTTGCGGTAGTCAGGACTCCCTTCTGTTTCTGGGTTTGTGCTCTGTTATTTTGTAAGAAGAAGTTGAGATTCTGGAAGATCTCTGGTTAATGTTTGACTCCTGTGGGGAATGGTGGTAGAGAGGAAAGTGCACAAGTGTAATGTAGTATCTCATTTACACTGGAGAAAAGAAAAGTATTAAATCTCTTTCTGTATTTCACAAAGCATAAAAGCTAAGTTTTTGCTGTCAGCTGTTGCAAAGTGATAACCATTGTATCATCTCTCTGGATATTGGCTGATCCCCTTATCTTTTCATGACACAATCAAGACATACTTGGCATACTTAAGGCTATACATTAGTATACAGAGAAACTTTCTGTATTAACATAAATCACTTCTGACTTAAATTAGCATTTCTAATACTATGCTTTATTTTCTAATGATAAAGATATATCTTCTTCAGCCTTATTTTTTGTCTGGATTAGTGCTTCCTCTTGGCCTAAGCTCAGCTGTGGCTTTGGAAGATGTCTTTTTGAATAGAGGATTTATTATTTACCCTAAGCAGCTCTACGTATGGGATATAAATAGACCAGTCTTAGAGAAAGAAACTGAACTTTCAAGTCTGTAAACCATTAGACATCTTGGGCCACTTGAATTGCCTTTAATAATCACTTAATGTAGGCAAAGGGATTAAAAAAAATCCCTAGGATGTATTACAGTAGTAGTCTGTGCTTTTAAGAGTGTTCTGTGTGAATTTCCTTTATATGCTGGTAATTCCTGAACTTGCTGGTAGCCTTAAGGATAAGATCTGTTTTGGCTCGTGTGTCAGAGAACAGAAGGTGACTGCAAGGTACAGGTCAGCAATACAGAGGGAAGAAAATACCCTGTAGTAGAACCAGGCAGTAACTGTTGGCATCTGTCTTCTTTCCTTAGGCCTCTTTGCACCTCCATGTGCCTTCAGTGCAATCAGACGAGCTACTCCACAGTAAACACTCCCACCCACTTGATTCTAATCAAACTTCTGATGTGCTCAGGTATTTATGATTGATCACTTGCAAAAACATTGTTCATTTCATTTTTAATACTGTTGTAGTGAAGCTACATGTTTGTTTGTTCTCCTTGCTGTTAATTTTTACTTTGTGCTGCTGATATCCTTAGTACGTCAGAGACAACATAAATAGCTGTGCTTTGAGTGATTAAAAGATTGCTTTATCACAGAACGGTGCAATTAAAACCAAACATCTCTTAGCTCTTCTTTAACTAATCAGTGTTGATTACAACTGCAAATATTTGAGAGACAATGAATTCCTCAAGCTAGAAGAGTGTTTTGAGGTGCAACAGAAGAGGGGGCACAAATGGGTGGAAGATAGTTAAACCAGAATCTTCTGTGTCAGTATTGTGGAAATACTGAAATGCTGCAGTACAGGAGTCTGGAGAGACTCATGGAAACATAAGACACTTGCTGAGAAAATGTCACACTTTGTTCTTGGTGGGTTGGTTTTTTTTCTAATATGTGAACCTCTTGACATTAATTAAGCATAGACAATTAAAATGACAGCTTTCCATTCAAAGAAAGTTTAGCTTTGAACTGCTTGTAACCATTCTGAAAGCATGTTATTTCAGAATGTTGGCAAACTTGTCTTATGTTTTTAATACCAAAGAAACTGGATTATGTTAAATGAGGACTGTAAAAGACTGCTGAGAAAATCAGTTGGCTTGATGGAAGCTTGTTTGCTTTTCAGGTTTGTTCTGGAACAGTACAATGCACTCTCCTGGCTAACCTGTGATCCTGCAACCCAGGACAGACGGTCATGTCTCCCAGTTCATTTTGTGGTGCTGAATCAGTTGTATAACTTTATCATGAATATGCTGTGATCTTCATCTGAATTTTGCAAGACAAAAATGAGGAAAAGGGATATTTCACTGCAGGACTAAGTTATAATTCTTCTCAGTGCAAGTTGTTTGTGATGGGGTATGAGTCTTGTTACTTCCAGCAAATATTGTTTTGACTTGTGAGAGGGGCACCTGCTGTCTTTGAGTCATCGGATATGGGGGACGCTTTAGATTGATGATCAGAAAGTGTATTATAACATTTTTAGTGGCAAATTTAACCATTTTTCCCCAACCACAGTATTTGTGAAGAGTAATGAGCCATAGTACCCAGTCATGGTTAATGAATATTCAAAGCATGGAGATGAGAAGAAAAATGAGGAACAATAAGTTTCAACCTATGGCTTCGGAACATCAAGATGTTCTTGTATTGGATTATAGTATCTAGTATTCAAAAATGCCTGCATCTCTTATTTATTGTAAGTTTTTAAATGTATAAATTGTCTTATATTTCTTAACCTCTTTTATAAAAATTTTCCTAGAAGGTTTATACTGCCTTCTTGCTTTAAAGCAATTGGTCTAAAATATATGTAATCGTCTTAATTAAAAGTTGCAGTAGGTTGCTTTTAGAGTATTATTTTTTTGTAAGGGGTGGGTGGGGACAGTAAATTTGTATTGTCTTGATGTACAGTTTAATGGGGATAGAGGGGTTAATGTCCATACCATTGTGTGTGGGGGATTTACAGCTAAGCTGTAGTTGCAGAGTACATGTACAGTAATGAAGTTCACTGTGTTTATATAAATTGAAAAGGTACCGGGTCTTACAGCATTTTCTATCACACCTTTACAGAGTAACCATGGCAATATAGAAGTGATATTGTAGGTGGTTTAACTTGTAGTGAGAATAAAATGAATAAAACTCTTCAGTTGAAGTTTGTGCTATGGTTCAGAGCTGCGGCTAGATTCTCAGATGGCTTTCCAGTAGAAAAGTTTTCATACTGGAAGAATCTCCCTTGTGTATTGTTGTTACCCAAGATATTCTTGGCACTGTGGGGACTGCTTTATTTTCTTCCACATTTGGGGTAAAACTGATGCGGAACACGCAGAAAACTCTGATCTGATCCATAGTTTCCTGTAAGGCTGAAGTTTAGCCCAGCTCTAGCCATTTTACAAATGCAAAAATAGTCAATCTTGACTTGAAGATTGGTGTGTGTGTAACTAAAATGTGGTGTATATAGATTCTCAGTGAATTCTGGTATTCAGATTTTATTCCACTAGTAAAAAAAAAAAACAAAAAAAAAAACAAAAAAAGAAAAAAGGGGGGAAAAAACAAAAACAAAACACCAAAAAACAGCACGAAATCCTGAACATTTTCCTTTTTAATGTATTTTTGGCACTATGGTGAGGGTCCCAAGTATCCGTGTATGGCCTTCTCCATCTCCCCTTTGCAGGCTCTGGCTGGGGTGTGTGCACCAAGGAGGCTTAGCCCTCCCTGAGGAAGGGACTGACAAATCACAAGGCTTTCCTAAACCTCTCCCTCTATCTACAGTCACCATTTTTTCTCTCAAGGTGGTTTTCCTTCCTTTCTCCTAGCACATGCCAAATGTCTGATGCTGCTCTGAAATAGCCCCTACGGGTGCTGAAGAGCAACTGCAGATGCTTTTTCTGGGTTCCTCATCTGACTGCCAGATTAAAAACTGAACTCCTGCAGGGCTGACGTGAGCCTCTTGTGACAGCCCATGTCCTGGCTCTGAATGCTGTCCCTCTCACTGGTTCAAACCTTGAAAGGAGCAACTTCTAGGATCTATTTGTGCACCTGCTGTGAATCCTCTACAAGGAAGAATTCACTTGCATTTACAAAACCTATACTGTGTTAACTGAAAATTAATGTTTCATAAATGCAAATTGCCTGCCTGAGATAATTTTTCATATAAGAAGTCTCACTGAATCATGTATATACAATATTAGCAACTTTTTTTTTTTTTCCTTTTGTATAAAGAAGTTGTACAATTGGTGATGAAAATTTTCAGTCATTTCTTCAAAAGAACATGAGTGCAATCAGAAGCTAGCATATTTTGATAAAGAGAGTTAAAACTGGGTCTGTCCATCACTTGATCATGGCAGTACACCGTAGGTTGAACGGCACATTTTTGTCTTACAGAAGTATTTTTTCTCATCTGGATGAGATTTTTGAAGTGGAAAAGTGCTCCTAAAACTGGAATTTGCAAAGCATATGTCCTATCTTTGTGGGTGGATTGTTTTTTGGTTTGTTTTTTTTTTTTTAAGCTTTATTGCTATGTGGTCATATTTAACCCTGGCTCAGCTATCCAAGTCCTGAGGGCTGGGTTTTGGTGTGGCTTTCTTTGTGTTAAATCTGACTTGTAATCCTAAAGGTAAGTGAATAAGCTGCCTGAACATTGGTGTAACTGTATTCTGGACCACAGCCTTCCCTGTGAAACTCTCCCAACTGTGAAAGCTGCCTGTTTTCCCCACTGTCCCCTCCCCACCTAAATGCACTCAAAGTGAATTTTAATTTTGTAACCACCAGAAAAGATTAGGAGGGTCGTTTCTGGAGTGACAGTCATAGCTGGCAATGTACATATCAAACCCACAGCACCACGGAGCCAACTACAACTGGGTGTACTTATTTGCTAGCACCTTCTGTTGAACTACTTTAAGTGCACATAGTAGCTGGTTTATAAATAAAATTGTCACAGTCCAGTAACCTGGGTTCTTTAGCAAGTGCAAGCTTGAGAATTTGAAAATTCTCGGCTCTAGCTTCTAAAAATGGTCTTAAAAGAAAATACCATTCCTGGCAGTGTTCTCTTAAGTAGCTGTGGAGGTTTACCTCCTTTTAAGTATGTGATGAAAGAATGAGTTCCTTCCATTCCAACTACAGTTTTTAACCCAGCTATTGCTGTATTTAAGCCATTTGGTCACCTCTGACTCACTACTATTTGAATTAGATTTCTGAACACCCTGTTTTTAGACTAGCAGGCCACAAGTTGTACTTGCAAACAACCCTTACATTTTAAAGTAGCTGTAACATTTAGAACTTTCTAACATTTCCTGAAAAAAAGAGAAATGAATTTATATTGAAATCCTCAGCTATGTTCTTACTTAGCTGTCAGTAATGTCACAGATTATTGTATTTCTGTATTTACCTCTGTTGGAAATTTTAACTTCATGTGTTGCTATGAAGACTTGCAGATGTCTTTAATCAAGCACTATTTGTTAATACTGTAATATCAAAATATTATGTCGCATTGAGGCTTTCAAAAATAAGAGCAAAAGGTTTTAAAAATGCTATTGCACCATATAATTTGCTGCACAACAGTATGGCACAGCATATCAGTCTGTTTGGATAGTAATGCTGCATAAACAATGTTTTGATCTGGGTTTCTTTTGCAAATTTGTTAATTTAGTGATACTGTATGACATTACTGTCTTGACAACCTCCAGCTGGGAAGGTTTTTGGGGTTTGTTTCTTTTTTGTGTTGTTTGTTTTTTTAATGAAGGACCCAGGACTATGCTTCATACTTAAAGTTTTGTATTATTATTATTATTATTGTTTGTGGGTGTACTTCTTTGTTTTCAGTGGAGTAAAGCTTAATTTACAGTAGAACTGGATTTGGGACCTACCACAATCCTCAGGGTCACTTTTTCAGGACGTTACTAATGGAGCTGTAGCGTTTTTGGGTTTTTTTTTTCCGAGTGAACTGGATGTGAGGACCTTGCAGAAGGATGGGGTGGGGGTGACACCGCTGTGGCTTCCTTCCTGGATCTGTCGCCTTCTTCCCGCCCTCCCAGCCCGGCTGAATTCCTCCGAGGGAGCTTTTGGACCTTCTCACACAGCAGCCACGGGCCAAGTCGTCGTTATTTATCGTGACTAAATAAATAAATAAACAAACAAGCAAACGTCAAAGCGATTAAAGGAACAAACACTATTGCTGCCGAATGCCATAAACACTGAGCTGTACAAATCGTGATTGAGGAAACGAGAAGGAAAGGGGGGGGGGGGGGGGGGAGGAAGAAAAAAAAAAAAAAAGAAAAAAAAAGGTTTATACTTTTTAAAAAAAAAGAAAAACGAAAAAAAAACCGAACGAACTTTCAAATGGAATAAATTATTCATGAAGCCTTGATTGTGGTGTCGCTTTCTTGAGAGAAACAGAGAGGGGCTGAGGCGCTGAGGGGAGAGGCGGAGGGGCGGGGCTTGATCTTCCCGCCCGCCGCGCGCTGTGACCTCACTTCCTGCTCCCTTTCCGCCCCGGAAGTGGAGGCGGTGAGGGGAAGGAGCTGTCATGGCGGAGTGCTCGGGCCTGCAGTTCGTCAGCCCCTACGCCTTCGAGGCGATGCAGAAGGTGGATGTGCTGCGGCTGGCCGCCCTCAGCGACCCCGAGCTGCGGCTGCTCCTGCCCTGCCTGGTGCGCATGGCTCTCTGCGCTCCCGCCGACCAGAGCCAGAGCTGGGCGCAGGATAAGAAGCTGATCCTGCGGCTGCTCTCGGGGGTGGAAGCGGTCAACTCCATCGTGGCTTTGCTCTCCGTCGACTTCCACGCCCTGGAGCAGGACGCCAGCAAGGAGCAGCAGCTCCGGTAACGCAAGAGAAAAAGTCGCTGTGTGTTGTTTTTTTTTTTTTTGTCGTTGTTTTCCCCAGCTGCCGGGCTTAACCGTGGCGGTCGCGTCCCTGATAAAACTCTCGGGAAAATGGCGGGGTTTGAGTGAACACCACGGAGCTGGGGGGCATTGTCTGCCCTGGGGGGCATTGTCTGCCCTGGGGAATCTTTTCGGGGCGTGGTGGCTCTGAGGGAGCTGGCAGGGCTGTGTGTCAGACCCACCAGAGGGATGCGCACATCCCCGGCTGTTCTCTGTGCTCCCGGGGAACCAGAAACCCTTGGAATATCCATAGGATTTTCTGAGTTGACACCCAGGAATCTCCTAACCTGGATCCCATGGCTTCCCGCAGGTGCAGCGAGCTTCCCGTGAGCATGGGGGATGTGGAAGGAATCCCCGCGGTGTCCCCTGTCAGCTGGGGAGATGGCTGCCTCTGCAGGGACCTCTGAGAGCTCTTGGGTTTTTCTTTTTTTGTCAGGCACAAGCTGGGAGGAGGGAGTGGAGAAAGCATCCTGGTGTCTCAGCTGCAGCATGGGCTGACGCTGGAGTTTGAGCACAGCGATTCCCCGCGCCGCCTGCGCCTTGTGCTCAGCGAGTTGCTGGCCATTATGAACAAGGTGAAGCTCTCCCTGGCTCTTGGGATTAATTTTTTTTTTTTTTTTTGGCCGGTTAAAAATGCACCCTGGAGAGGTTGGTCTGCTTCTGGTTCTGCTGGCGCTGCTCTGTGGGAGTTCTCTGGGTCTTAACTGCTTCACCAAGGCTTAAAAGGTTTGGTCTGGTTCAGCATTGGCTCCTGAAGAGCCCAGCTTCCTAAAGGAGTCTTTCTTCCTCATAACAACCGAGGGTAATCTTTCCCAACATGGATTTTATGTATCTGTATTCTGATGTACAGTGTGGTTTTGTGGCACATCAGTGCAGAAATCAAAGCTGAAAATGAGATTGTGACTTTTTCTCCATCCAGTTCTTTGCTCCTGTTGCAGTGTGACATTAGCCACTGTGTTTCTTTTACTCCCCCCCCTCTTCATCCCCAGCCTTTTATTTTACTTTTATAAACTTGCCATGGTTTTAGAATTGTTGGTGAACTAATTCCATTATTCTGGGAAGAAGCAGTGATACCAGCTGCACTGAAATGTTTCCACTAGTAGGTATTTCTTACACTAAACACTTTCTTTGCTTCTTCTGTGTCTGCAGCTGTACATTTTTTTACAGTTTTAATGTATTCAGTCTGCTGAATTTAAAGCAGTAAAAGACTGATTAGACAAATTGCTTTATGAAACCTGCTCAGAGATGACAAATACTGTCTTGCAGGTATCAGAATCAAATGGTGAGTTTTTTCTCAAATCTTCTGAGCTCTTCGAGAGTCCTGTTTACCTGGAGGAGGCAGCAGATGTTCTCTGCATTCTGCAAGCAGGTGCAGTATTCTGGTTTAGTAGTGTCTTCTAACTACTTAAAAATGTAAAAAAAGTACTTTTGGAGCTATTGAGGCTGGTTTAAGGTTAATCTAGGCTGTTAAGCTCCTTGAAATAGACCACAGATTGGTTTTCCATGTATTGGTTTGAGCATGTACTGAAATGTGTGTTAAAAACCAGGTTTTACTGTGAAACACCATGACCTTTAAAACTGTTTTTATGCAGAGCTGCCCTCACTGTTACCCATAGTAGATGTGGCTGAAGCTCTGTTGCATGTTAAAAATGGAGCCTGGTTCCTCTGCCTTCTGGTGGCCAATGTGCCTGACAGCTTTAATGAGGGTGAGTTAGAGTTTCTTCTTGTCCAGTTTACTTTTCCTGTAGGTTTGAAATTATTTCTAGTTAATTAATTCTAGATTTCTAGCTAGTTAATTCTGGGCTAAACCACATGTGGTGAGTATTAGAAAGGGGGAGTGTTTGGCTTATGAATTACACCATGAATGCATTTATACCTAGAGATGCTGATGGGCTCCTCTTCTCCTCATGTTGCTCCCCCTTTTTTTTGCAGCTTCCTTGGAGGCTCATTATGTGCATGTTGGAGCTGTGGGTCTCCATTACCAATGCTGATTCAGGCAGTGAGTGTCTGGGCTTGTGAACCAGATCTGGCCCTGCTGGTAGCTCCTGTCCCTCAGACTGAGCCATATTACAAAGCCAGCAGTGCCAGTTGAGCATCACTCACTTCACAGTGAGATTTTCAGCCTCCAGGGTAGCACAGACTACAGCAGATAAAGCACACACAGTAATCAGGTGATTTGTAAATCTGTAAGGACCCTGTAACTTCTCTGACCATTTCCTTGTCCTGCTTAGGGAGCGTAGGTTACGACTCCTTGGCCAGACAAGATCTGTGTGGCCCGGGTGGTAAATGACACTGAGCTGAGCAGGACAGCTTGGCTCTGCCTGTTTATCCTGCTGACTTACACCCTGCTGGCTCTTTAGTCTGTCGAGGTTTGATTAAGAATGGTGAGAGGCAGGATGAGGAAAGCGTTGGGGGCCGGCGCAGGACAGAAGCACTTCGGCACCTCTGCAAAATGAACCCTTCCCAAGCCCTGAGGGTCCGAGGCATGGTGGTGAGTGTGGCACAAGAGACAGAATCATGGTTCTTATTGAGGTTTCCAAAACAACAACAACAAAAATAAATGATTGAGCCTTCATGTTTTGTCTAGGTGGAAGAGTGTCACCTGCCAGGTCTTGGCGTGGCTTTGACCTTGGATCACACCAAAAATGAAGGTTCTGATGATGGAGTCAGCGACCTGGTGTGTTTTGTGAGTGGTTTGCTGCTTGGAACAAATGCAAAGGTTAGAACATGGTTTGGGACTTTCATCCGAAATGGCCAACAGGTGGGAAAATTTTTAATACTTTGTTGTTAAAAGATAAACTTATAGCTTAGTGTAACTCCTCTGTGAGCAGGCACCCACAACTGAATGCATGTAAATCCTGTTGGGTGTGCTGGGGCAAACTTTATGAGGCAACTTCTTATGGGGCCATCAGTGTCCCTGAAGGCAGCTATTGGGTTGTTCCTCTGAAAAATGTTTTGGTAGATGATTCCGTAGGCATGGAAGCCAGGGAATTATAAGTTTGGGCTGTTTATCTGATAAATATCCTCATCCTTGGTGTTCGTGATAGGAAGTTGTGTCTTGCTGGCTTACTTGAGTTTGTTAAAGCTTGTGTTTTGATGTCATAAGCTGTTGTAACATGATGGTGTTGCCCTGCTACTGAAAATTGTATTTTTAAAAAATTCCTTTTCTATCCCTCCCCTTCTTTTTTTTTCCCCTTGAATTCACCATTCTGGGAAGTCTCGTGCGAGGCCTCATTTGATGGGCTGAGTTTTTACTTTGCTGTTCTCATCTCTTCTTCCACAGAGAAAAAGAGATAATATCAGTTCTGTGCTTTGGCAAATGAGGAGGCAGCTGCTCCTGGAGCTCATGGGAATCCTTCCCACGGTTCGCAGCACACACATTGTTGAAGAAGCAGATGTTGATACAGAGCCCAACGTGTCTGTGTATTCAGGACTGAAGGAAGAGCACGTGGTGAAAGCCAGCGCATTGTTACGCCTCTATTGTGCTTTGATGGGAATTGCTGGGCTGAAGTAATGAGTGCTTTAATGCTCTCTGGTTTTTTTTTCTTCCCTGGCTGTCCATTTAAGCAGAGGTTGGGAGCTTTGGGCACTTGTAACTTCAGCTGTCTCTTGGTGAAATTGTGTCTTTGGGAAGGTCATGGTGGGGTCGCCAGTTTTAGGGCTTTGGGGAGGAGCTGCTCATGTGCTCAGGGCTGGGGCTGCCAGTGGTGGAGGTTTCTGTATAGAGCAGAGAGCAAATCCTATGTAAGCTCCATAAGTTTTTTACTTTCCTGTACTGATCTCAGCAGAGAAAAGTTTTTTCATTCCGATGATAAAGATGGAGTATCAACTTTGATGATTTCTAAGATCTAAACTTCTGCAGGAAACATGAAGCTGTCTTTAATGCTGTAAAGGCAGTTCTATGGACATGTTAGAAGAAGTTTAGGTCTAAGTGGTTGGAGCAGTGTGTGAAAGAGCAGCTTAAATGAGCAAATGTGTAAAAGAGCAGCTTAAACTCTGGCAATATACACTGTGTGAATTTAGTATTTCTGTTGCACTGCTTTTACTTTTTAGAGAGTGCTAATGTAACATCTTCATGCATCCTTAGTTTTAATTTTTATATTTTATACTAGAAGTCAAGATTACATCCTGGGGAACTTCTGTCTTATCAGAGGTTTTCATGTCTTTAACTTCAGAGAGAATCACCAGTTAATCTTGATACCCGTTTTAAACAGCAACTCCAGAAAGAGATCAAGTTAACAGATAAAATGTTATCTTCAATAATTCTGAGAAATCTCTTGACTCTAGCAGCATGGATTTTGTTCTTTTCCTCTCCTGTTCAGGCCAACTGATGAAGAAGCTGAGCAGCTGCTGCAGCTGATGACCAGTCGCCCTCCTGCAACTCCAGCGGGTGTTCGCTTTGTCTCCCTTTCCTTTTGTATGCTTCTGGCCTTCTCCACTCTTGTCAGGTACCTCACAATAAAGGAGGAACTTTTAAAAGTTATTGCTTTTTTTAGATCTGCACTTTTTTTCTCTCCTAATTCTTCATACAAATCCCCATATGTTGGTTGAAGGGATTTGTCTCCCACTGTGGTAAATTGATATTCCGTTCCCTGCTCTCCCTCCTTCACAGCAAAATTCTTCTGAGGGGAATGTTGGCAGAAGCTTAGTTTGGAGTGGTTTTTGAAGGCTCAAATGGTCCTTAGTAGTTCCCCTTTCCACTGGATAGGTTTATGACTAAATTCTTTACTAAAGACCTTGTTGGAAAGTGTAGCAATACAGGTGTTAAATGGAGGTGGCTCTGCTCTGTCCATTCAAGACAGGAAGTTGCCTGACAATTGGACTGAAGTTTGTCCTAAATGTCACTGCTTATCAGCTTTTTGCTGCTAAAGGGCAATTAACAGAACTGGTTTAAGATTCCTCAGATACTGGCTTCTGTGCTAGTAACTGTTAGTAGAGTAGTGGTGGTTCCTGGGAAAAGCATCTTCTTTGTTTCTTTTTTTTTTCTGCAGCACCCCAGAACAGGAGCAGCTCATGGTAATGTGGCTTAGTTGGATGATAAAGGAAGAAGCTTACTTTGAAAGGTGAGTAGAGGCTTCTTTTGGATTTAAGATTCCAGTAATCTCACATGTACCTATGTCCTATTGGAAATTAACTCTTCTTTTTTTGTTACCATTAGCATTTCTGGTGTGTCTGCTTCTTTTGGGGAGATGCTTCTCCTGGTAGCCATGTATTTCCATAGTAATCAGCTCAGTGCTATCATTGAACTGGTCTGCTCCACCTTGGGAATGAAGGTAAATCCTGAACTGTTTCTAGCACATATATTTCTCTATTAAAATTAACTTTACTCTGTATTTATACTCCTGTATTTACTTCAATTTTCATACAAAGGAGGGGTTTTTTTCTGCTAATATAAGTAAAGCAAATGTAAGTTAAGCAAAGTAAAGTTATATAGTTATATATATAAAGTAAGTATAAGTAAAGCGAAGTAAAGTTAAAAAATGAGTAACTAAACTAGTTCCTGTAGAAAAACACTAAACTGTGCAGGAAGGTGTTTATGGTAACAGTATCTTTAAAAAGTGCTGACATTTTGCAAGTAATGATTTCAAGAAATTAACTTTTTCAGAAGACTACCTGGAGTAGTTTCCAAACTGAGCTACAAACTTTTCATTTTAAGTAGCTTGAAGAAGTTTAAAGAAGTTAAACATGTAATAATTTCTGAAAATTCTTTGTTTCAGATTGTTATTAAGCCCAGCTCACTCAGCAGAATGAAGACAATCTTCACACAGGAGATTTTCACTGAACAGGTATTATAAGTCTGGGTCTTTTTTTTTTCCTCCTTTCTTTCTTTTTTTCTTTCTTCTGTAACTCCTTCAGTTTGACTTACAAGAAGACTCCAGGCCTTGCAAACACTGAAGAGCCTTGTCTCTCTCTTTTGTACTCTGATCTGATTATGCTTTTTGAACTTTTGTCTTTTTTATATAATGGGGAAGCAAAGGAGGAAAATTGTCCACTATGACAATATTTTACCAGGAAGAAGTTCACCAATGTAGTATTTGTGCTGCAGTCTCACACATAGTGGCTTAAACACCAGCAAGGACATAGCTGTGTGATTTTGTCACTTTGTGCTTATGTGTTGTGATAAGGGAATACTTGTGGTATTTTTCTTGTTAATTATGACTTTCCTTTAGGTTGTTACAGCCCATGCTGTTCGTGTGCCTGTCACAGGCAATCTCAGTGCCAACATTACTGGGTTTTTACCTATTCACTGCATTTATCAGCTTTTAAAAAGTCGCTCATTCACCAAGCACAAAGTCTCCATTAAGGTATGGCTTTCATGTCATTTCTCCTCAGAGTTTTGAATGCTGACTGTGGAGTAGGTTTTACATGCTGGTTTTTTTGTTGTTGTTGAATTATAAGAACAGAATTCTTGATGAAACTTTAGAACCAGTTGCCATGAAATTGAAGAAGGAACTGTGGAGTTATGGTGTCCAGTTTTAGCTCTGTAAGCCAGAGACCACAACTTAGTGAAGTTAAAAGTAATAGAAAAATTATCCTTCTCCTCCTTTCTGTGCTTAATAAAACCTTGATCAGAATGTTATTTCCAGGCAGGACAAGTTTTATTGGTGGGTATATACACGGCAGTGTTCATGGTACAGAGTTTATGAGGGGGCCCAGAACTGTTGCCAAAGTCAAAGCCTCATTCAGTTACTGTTTTTTGTAACTAATTAAAAAAAGAATTGCCTTCCAGCTTTTAAATTGAGCATGTAATAACACATCTTTTTTCTAGGACTGGATCTATCGGCAGCTCTGTGAAACCACCACTCCCCTCCATCCTCAGCTGCTTTCTCTCATTGATGTCTACATTAACTCTATTCTTACTCCTGCATCTAAATCCAACCCAGAGGCCACAAATCAACCTGTCACAGAACAGGAGATACTGAATGTTTTTCAAGGACTCTCTGGGGTAAATTATTTCTTTTGCTTTTTTTGCATAACTTGAAGTGAACATGAAGTTCAGTATTTGTGTATATGCCTTGTCACAGGTACTGTAAGTTGCATCCTTTGTTGTCTTTAATACTTATGTAGTAAACTACCTCCCTCTACAGAGAATCAGGATAGTGCTACTCTGATTTTGGGAGGATTGCTATTTTTCCCTATTTTGCTTGAGAACTCACCAACTCATGCTGTTAAAAATGGAAAGAAAAGCACTTCAGGTGGAGTGCTCATGTGGGATTTGTATAATTTTTGTATTGAATTCATCTTGTTAGATAAAAATACCACTTAACTGAAGCACTCTAGCTGGTTTTGAAAGAAGCATTTTCATTTTGATACAGTAGGAGAATGGTATCATGGACTAAGGTAGAATATCAAGCACTGACTTGTGTTGGAATCCTGGGATTACTCCTTATTAGCGTCCCAAGATATCAAAAATACATTTTATGTTTGAAGCTCATTCAAAAACAAAGAAAAAAAGGAAACTCCTTGCAGCTTTCTGCTTGGGCCTCTCACAGTGTGAGATTTTTGTACAAGGCTTACACCCTACTCTTTTTTATATTTGCAGATAAATCCAAATTTTTGTTCTCAAGAACCAAGAATGCAACATGACCTTTGTTATGTGGTTTTATGTACAGGGAGAAAATACTCGTCCTGCTCAAAGATACAGCATCACAACACAGTTGCTTGTCCTCTACTATGTCCTGTCCTATGAAGAAGCACTTCTGGCAAGCACAAAGATACTGGGTATGTGTGAGTGCATCAGTGGAAAACATGTTGCTGTCAAACTCATAAAAAGTTAAAATTCTTGGAATAAACGCATCATTGCTGTAGAAATTTGGTAATTTATAATTTGTTTGCCAGATTAAAAAAGGTCCAAGCTGGCCAAAACCCAGACATGTTATAACCATCTTAAAAATAGAGCAACAATTAACAAAAACTTCTTAATTACTTAAGATCTTCATTTATTCCATCAAGCTAGCACCCACATTTCTGTGGATTGACAATTGGACAATACTGAATGGTCCCTTTTTACCTTTAAAATTGAGACTGTAAATCAATTCTTAAAGAGTGTCATGTAGTATAGAGTTTAATTAGTGTCAAAGCAGTGTTTTTCCCTATGCAACTTCCAGCATTCATCAGTGTTAACTTCTTCATGCTATTGTAGGAAACTTGAGTTCCATGTACCAACTGACAAGTGTTTATTTAGGAATGAAAAACTTATATGTATAAAGTGCTGGTTTGAGCTACAATCTCAAAATTAGTTGAGATTTGGCCAAATATAGTTTGGAGATCTTGTGAATCTAAATGCCAGGGAAATACTTAATTGGAAATGCTCACAGAAATGTTTTCCTGAAGAGCTTAATTTAATACTTCAGCAGGAATGAGCTGTGTTATTTAGGATTTTGTTTATTTTACTTGGATGATACAGTGACAAATGCTTTAAATTTTCTTTATTGACTCAGTTGGGGAAAGAATTTTTTTCCAACTCTTAACAGTTTGTGTGATTTGTTGTCCTCTTCTCTGACAGCTGCTATGCAGAAAAAGCCCAAGTCTTACTCTTCAGCATTAATGGATCAGATTCCAATCAAGTACCTCATCCGTCAGGCACAAGGACTGCAGCAGGAACTGGGAGGTACAGCTGGCTGTGGAAGTCTGATGTGCACACAGAAGGGTGGATGAGCCTGTTGCCAGCTCTCTGCCTACTGCCTGGTTTGCAGTGTGCCATCCTCTTAAAATCTTGGCAGCAGTAACCAGTGAGATTACAGATATGTTTGAAGAGAAGTGTGCAAGTTTCAGAAAGGCAGAGTAGGTCTTACCTACGTGGGGTAGGTTTTAGAGTGGGAATTGCCTGAGTATTTATAATTATTCAAGACTGAGTTTAAGAGTTACTCTAGGGTATTGCCTTTCCAAAAGATAACCTATCCTTTCTGTTGGAATTAAGTGCATAAATCTATAAGCATACAAGCTATTGAACATCTTGGCAGTGTTGTTGAAGCAGGAGGTACACATATGTACAGGTGGAAGTTCTGAGGTGTTTTCTTAAACCCCTCAAGGTTTGCATTCTGCACTTCTACGCCTTCTTGCAACTAATTACCCTCACCTCTGCATTGTGGAAGACTGGATCTGTGAGGAACAGATCACAGGCACTGATGCCTTACTGAGGAGGATGCTTCTTACAAACATTGCAAAGAATCACTCTCCCAAGCAGCTCCAGGAAGGTAAATAACTTCATCTGAAGTAAGCAGTGTTCTTTCCAAATTGGTTGGGATCCTGTGGGATGGGAAGTGTGTAGCTGTTTAATTCATTTGATCATACTGCATTTGTGTTCTGCTGCAAACTTTTTAATATATATGAGTCTTCAGGTCAAGGAGTCAGAAAAAATGTCAGAAGTCCAGTTTTACCAAGATCCCATTGTCTTTATTTTACAGCATTTTCCATGCTGCCTGGAAATCATACCCAGCTGATGCAGATCTTAGAGCATTTAACTCTTCTCTCAGCTGGGGAATTGATCCCATATGCAGAAGTGTTGACAGCAAATATGAATCTCTTGCTGGATGCTGGAGTCCCTCGGAGGATTCTTCAGACTGTCAATAAACTTTGGATGGTTCTTAACACTGTGATGCCAAGGAGGTAGGTTCATAATACTGTTTATTTTGTTGTTTTAGGTAGTGGAGTACCACTTTCTATTTCAAAAATAATAATGTAATGCCCTTGTCTGGAAACTGGAGGTTGTGACTGAAAGTTTTGGAGTTGCAGTCCTTTTTCCTTTGTTGAAAATTTTAACCTTTCTCTAAAAGGAAGGTGGTACTTCTCTGGGGAAAATATGTCACCAGTTCACTTCAAATTCAGGAACATGGTTTTATAGTGTACATTGTTTATGATGAATTACTGATTGTACATGAACTCACTCAGGTAAGAACATGCCTTTTCTGAGGAAGTGGATGCTCTGTTGCAGTGAAAACAGTTTGGTTGCTGTAATCCCAGTGAATGTAAGTTAAATGTATTTTGGCTAATTTCAAGAGCTGTAGAGTATGGTGATTTTGCTCCCTGATACACCTAGAAAAACAGAGCTGAGATGAGTGAGAGTGTCCAGATGCTTATGCAATCCCTTTTCTCATATGGATTATATATTAATGGTAAAAATGATCTCATTTTAGGTTGTGGGTGATGACTGTTAATGCTCTGCAGGCTTCAGGAAAAGTGGTCCGACAGCAGAAATACACTCAGAATGATCTGATGATTGATCCTTTGATTGTACTGAGATGTGATCAGAGAGTTCATAGGTAAGCATCTCCCTCCTCCAGCTTTTTGTGTTCTGTGGGTACTTACATTGATAGATAGTGAATGCTAAACATAAAGGTGTCTCATAGAAAACTTCTGAAGCTTTCAGGACTTCAAAGAATATTTTCCAAATAAGCTTATGAGCTTGTAGGTTCCATCTTTTTTGTATGAAGCTGGTTGGTTCAAGGGCTGAGCAAGCTGAGCATTCTGTTTCAGCATGTCATGCTCTCCAGCTGAGTGCCTTGTTGGACAGCCTTGCATTCCATTCTCATTTGGGTTTTGGACCCAGCTCATCCATTTTAGATTTGTCTGTGTGAGTTTGTTCTCTGCAGACAGAGCAGCATGCTTAAAATGGCTGCTGCCACATGGTGGAGTTTGTAGCTTCCCCTCCACACTTTTTGCCATCCCTCCTGGGTCTGTAGGTATTCCATCTCTGGGTGAGTGCCAGTGGGTGCTTAATGGATATGACAAAAGTAGATTTGCTTAATTTTTCAAGAAGTCTTTTAGCAGTATGGGGAAATTAGTTCCTCTAGGTGTCAGTGATGATAGAGGGGGATGTGTAATGCTGCTTTATGGCTCCGATGCAAAAAAATAAGCTGAGAATTTTATAGTGAAAATTATCATAAGTGGTAGCAAAGGGCCAGCTTTTAAGGAGAATATGAAATAAGGCACACACTAAGTCAGAATTTGTAAATTATAACTTTGCTTTTTCACAGTAATGAAAATTGCATTTTTTTGTTATAAAAAAGATAAACTGTTAATCATTTAAAATGTCCTTCAGCCCCTATCTTTACTCCTAGTGTATTATTTTTCACATTTTCATCAGTAGTGGTTTATTTTCCCCTTTTTTTATTATCCTTTTGTTCATAATAAATGGCTTATAGTCAACTGATTTGTGCTTCATGTTCTTGTTTGCATGCATCTGTTCCTCCTTGCCTTTTAGCAACTGAGCCATGAATCCAATTTTCATTTGAGTCACTACAGCTCTGCTAGACTTCAAGTTTCAGTCCATGACATCTTTAATCCCCATCCTGTAGGTGAAATATTTAAATGAATGTCCCCTCAGCCTGGATGCAAATTGAAAATCCTAGGATTCTAAAAGTGTTCGGGAGATTTATAGTGCAATGTGATTTGAAAACTCTAATTCTAGTATTGTGGAAGCAGTTCAGAGCATGTCTGCCTTATTTTTCCCCATCATTCAGATCATTTTTCCTTGCTTCACATACAGACAACATTTTTTGGGCTCCCTTTGTTCATCAGGAATCAGTCTCTTTTGCAGTTCCTCTATTGCAGTTCCTAAACATAATTAGTTTGTTCATATTATTACTGTCTTACTGTTCTGCCTACTGACATGCTTTTATTTTATCACATGTTCCCTTATCAGGAGTCCTCCTCTGATGGATATAACTTTGCACATGTTGAATGGATATTTGCTTGCTTCAAAAGCTTACCTCAATTCTCACCTAAAAGAAACAGCAGAGCAGGACATTAGGCCATCCCAAAACAATGCAATGGGTCCAGAGGCCCCAGAAGTTACAAGGGAAGAATTAAAAAATGCATTGCTTGCTGCTCAGGTAAGTGGGAAGAAATGGATATTAAATGATGTGAGGAAAGAGAGTGATAAAACAGAAATACAGAAACAGGAAATTAAAGAAGGAGACCTTTTTAATGTCTTTCTTTTTACCAACTTCTGAAAACCAAAACCATCTCTGTATTCAGATTGTTAAATATTTTCAGTCTTTTGTTTTCTAGTCTCAAGCACTGTGTTGCTTAGTTGCTCTGATAGGGGTTTTTTTTGTTTTGTTTTGTTTTGTTTTGTTTTTGGTAAGCTGGAGCAGAGGAGTTGCTTATGTTATCCAGAGGCTCTTTCTGTACTCAGCTTTGCAGCAATAAAACATGAATAAATGTGACAAAGCTATGCATGGTCCTTTGAACTGTGTTGCTTAAGAAAAGCAGCCAGCATTGTAAAGTGGGAGGCTGAGGCATGGTTAACTTGCTTAGCTTGACATGTTAGGAATTCTTGAGCAATCCTGTTTCACAGAGAGTCCCTTCTTACCTCTCTCTGGAAGGATGTTCCATGTATAGTCTGTACTGGAAGATTATTTTTGAGTTAATAGGAGGTTTTATATTTAAATGAGTAGTGTAGACTTCTAATAGATGGCCACCTACATATTTTTTCTGACCTGGATGTTTTAAGGAACCATTGGATATTTATTTTGAAACAATATGAGATTTCTTTGAAATTTCTCCTTTTAGTCATCTGTGATTATCGTAATTTATTGGATTAAACTTTTGTTCTTTGAGTCTTGATTCAGATAAAGTGTTGGGTCTTTTTAATGTTCTTGGAGGTTTGTGATTCTTGAACTGAGTTGTTCTACATAGGTAGAAATTCTAGCCACCTGCCAGTCTTCTTCAATTTCTTAAATTGCCACTGTTTTGCATTTTATTTTATTTCACTGGGGTTTGTTATGCATGATCTGTTGCTTATGTTCTTCACAGGACAGTGCTGCAGTGCAGATTCTTCTAGAGATCTGCTTACCTACAGAAGATGAGAAAGCCCAGAGCAGTAATTTCCACAGTTTGCTGAAGAGTGTTCATAACACCATAGGCTCTAAGAGCCCAGAGCTAGAGGAAGAAGAAGACAGCTTGCTGTGTAATCTTCGAGAGGTCCAGTGTCTCATCTGCTGTCTGCTGCATCAGATGTACATTGCTGATCCCAACATAGTCAAACTAGTTCATTTCCAGGTCTGCTTTGCACTATTTAAGTTTTTACACGGTTTCTTGGGTAAAGAAGGAGCCAAATGAAGTGGTCAAAGGATGCTGAATGTGGTTTTTGCAACACCATTGATCCATCTCTTTCCTCAATCACCCAGGGTTATCCATGTGAACTTCTGGCACTGACAGTGGCAGGGATTCCATCAATGCACATCTGCCTGGATTTCATACCTGAGCTTATTGCCCAGCCTGAACTTGAAAAACAGGTACTGTACAGTCACCTGGTTTGAGAATCACTCTTAAATAGCCCTGATGAAGTATGTGTTAAGGGGAGAAAATAAAAAAACACTAAAAAAAAGTCTTGCTGTAACTTGCCTCGGATATTAAGGTAATATCTGTAGCACTTTTACCTTAAATTAAAGGCTTGTGCTTTAAATCCCCTTCAAACAGGGATTGTGACAACCCCTCTAACATACCCATACAAGTGTTTAGGAAATACTATTGAATTTCAGTATTACCTTCAAGAACATAAGTCAAAAGCACTTTAATTCATTTATCATATCAAGTATAAATCCATTAGCAAAGGTTTTGCCTGCTTAGTTTTGATCTGATACTTCATAGTGACAGGAAATTCTGTGAAGATTTACACTTTGAAAATAGTATCTTTTTTGTAAGGATATTCTGTAGAACCAATGAAGCAGCCTTAAGAGCAAAAAAGATACAGAATACTTACTAACTCTTGCATCAAGAGCTTTGGATAGAAAGTGGAATACAATCTGTAACTTTATTGCTGATCTCTCTTTTGCCTTTCACTGTTTAACAGATATTTGCCATCCAGTTACTTTCATTTCTGTGTATCCAGTATGCTCTCCCAAAATCTCTCAGCGTGGCTCGTTTAGCTATCAACGTGATGGGAACCCTGCTCACAGGTGAGCTCTGCAGGAACCCCTCAGTCCTTTGGTGTGTCAATTACAATTATTTATCCGGGTTCAATGCAGTTTTGTCTAATTGCCAGTTGAAAAGTAAAAGCAATTCTTGATTGGATTTTTATTATAATTCCTTTGTACTTACCCATTTCCTTTTCCTTGGCAGTTCTGACCCAGTCGAAGCGTTATGTTTTTTTTATGCCAACCCTGCCTTGTTTGGTGTCATTCTGTCAAGCCTTTCCTCCTTTGTATGATGACATCATGTCTCTGCTGATACAAATAGGACAGGTTTGTGCCTCTGATGTTGCTACTCAGACCAGAGATTTCGACCCAATTATTACACGTAAGCAAAGTACCTTGTATTTCAAAAGTAATGTCATGGTCCTGGGGAGAAAACTTTATTAAAATTTTCAAAAGTTTAAGTGCAGTTGGAATGGAGTAAGCAATTTACTGCTGTTGTGTTGTAAATACAAAAGAAATAATGGATAGGTGTGTTTACTGGAGAGAAGTAAGAGGCTAAAAGGGTTAAAAGCACCCCTTTTGTTAAGCTTTGTACTGCCTTCCTTCTGCTGTATTTCCCTGCTTGTACAATTTCAAGATGTATCCCTACATGCAGGTGTTGTGCATGGCACTTGACATGCTAAATGAAAAGTAAATGTGGTATTGTCTCTGGAAATGATCTGTGGAGTTGAAAACTGTGTGAAACAGTGGTTGCTCCAATTTTCGATTTCATGGCAACCATGTTTGTGTTACGGGTGCAATATAACAAATTTTAAAAACCAGTTATTTATTTGGATGTATTTTTCTTCTGCTGCTAAATTTTCTAGGTCTCCAGCAACTAAAGGAGAAACCCCATGAAGTGTCAGGACTTTGTAAAGATTCATCTAACAAAAGTTGCTCCAGGGATGTTGCAAGCATGGACCCCGATGTTCGGTTATGCCAGTGTGTTGAAAACACCATCATTGAAATCATCAACATGAGTGTAAGTGGGGTTTAGGAAAAATGCAAATTCAGTTGTACTATCCCCCAGTCTTTGGTGACCAAATTTGGAGAAGGCTGCAGAAGGGAACTGAGGAACTGGAGCACAAGAATTCAGCATTTTTCATTCATTCAAATCGGCTGAAAAGAAGGAATTCTTTCAAGAGGTTGATTTTGCTTCCAGGGAAAACTTGTGAGGCTGATGGAGTTAGTAAATAAATTCCAGTGAATCTGGATGAGCCTGATTTTCAGGGTTGCTCAGTTTCAGAAGTGATACAGCAACACACCTGAAGGGGTGTTTTACCACTCTGAAAAGTGAACACTGGATTTGTTGAGCAAGCAGCAAAATGATGGGTAAGAAAAATTTGAGCCTGAAGCTCTTGGCTTAGGTTAAATGATCCAGAGCCTTGCAGAGCAAGATGGAAAAAAATACTCCAAGGAAGACTTGAAAAAGTGGTGTAAGCACCATCATGCAGAGTACATAGAAACTGCTTTAACTTGTCTTTTTTTATATTTGTGTTTCAAACAATTGGTTCAAGTTTCAGTTCATGAAATGAAGGACTTTAAAGGTCAGCCAGCATTCATTAAAAGTTTCAAACTGGCCTATAAGTTTCTTTTAAAAAAAGACTTCGTACAAAGTGAGCTGCATAAATGTGATTTTTAAAGAATGTGTGTTCTTGTGATGGTTTAGTGTTTTTTAACATCTCTTAGTTTAAAAGAGATGAGAATGACATCAAGAAATACACACAGAAGTATTTTGTCATCAGGGTGATAAAAATTAAGTGTTGAGTTTGTGACAGAAGCTGAATTTCCCCCTAATGAAAGGAGTGCCAGATTTCAGCCATACCCAAGAGCAGCTCAGTGGGTGAGAAATTTGAACTCTGCCTTGGTGTTCTTCACATAAAAAAGCTGCAGGATTTAGGATCAATAGATGTGTTTTGTGCCATTGCAGACGGGGATGTCTGATGCAATATTTGGGAGTTCCTTGAAGGTTGCACAACCTCTCAGGTGAGGCAGTGCCTGATTTTTGTGGCAGGGAAAGAAAATCAAGGTTTGGCTGTTGTGCCAGCATTGAGAATAGTGCTCCAGCACGTCAGTACTGAACTTGTTTGGAACTTCCTCTTTTCTGAAGTCCAGGGTCCTTACATGATACTTTTCAATTAAAACCAGTTGATATTCCAGAAAAAAATGGTCCTGATTCTTTAGTGTGGCCTTGAGGACATCTTGTGTAGCTTGTCCTCTGCCCACGTTGTTCTGGAGGAAGGCTGACAGTGAATTGCCACACACCAGAGTTTGTGTTCCAGGACACCACCTGGCTCCTCAGTATATTTTTGTCCTCTTCATGTAAAATATGTAAATAATCTAAATGTATGTATTCCCCCTCCCGTGTTATTTTATATGCTCTAGTGGTATTTAAATAAAAAATACCTGGTGTACGATTTGGATCAAGTCGTAGGTTTTCGTGCTTTTCATATTGATTTTAGATTTTCTACCCAGTTTAGCCAAAGGCCCCAGGGGAAGCAGAGGCCTCGGGGCCTTCATCCGTGGTAATATTTAAAACCCCCTGACTTTACTAAAAACAAATACTCACCACTTCGTTCCCAGTTCTCTGCGTTACGCTTAAAACAACGTGAATCAAAAAGCCTCGAAGTAGTTAGCAGCGCGATCACCTTCCGCCATTAAGCGCCGTGTTGCTTAGCAACCAGCGCCACCCGGAAGCCAACAAACCCCTCCGTGATTGGCTCGAGTAGCGTAGAGGAGGGCGAGGGCAGCCCCTCCGTCTGCCGCTTGCTGATTGGCGGCTCCGCGGCCTTTCCTGTCAGCTGATTGGTGCCGGGGCGGAGGCGGGAAGGTCGCGCGCATCCCGGAGCTGTCGCCTCAGGTGAGCGCCCTCGGGTTCCTCACCTCCTGCGGGGCGGAGCGCGGCTGTGAGGGGACGGGGCTGAGGGAAGGGAAGTGAAATGAAATGAAATGTTTTTCTGGGGCTCTGCCTCATTCAAGAAGAGAAATAAAACGCCCCGCTACCTCTGTGTAGGTTGAGGCGGGGCGACACGGGCAGGAGAATGACAGCAGCCGCCTCAGCGCTCCTTGCCCTCGGCCGCAGCCAGGAAGAAAAATTCTCCCTGAGGTTGGAGTTAAGGCCGAAGGGGTGCCCGGGGTTTCTCTGGGAGCGGTCCCTGCCCGCAAGAAGAAGCGGAGCGGAGCAGTAAGGGCCTGGGGGTCCCTTCGGCCTCCGCCATCTCCCGCTCCTTCAGCGCTGAATCCTTCCGCCCCGGGCTTGGTTTGCTCCCGGGCAAAGCCTCATTGGAAGTAGTGCGCGTTTAAACTCTCCCTCCCCCTGAAAGCCTTAAGGAAAAAGCCTTTTTTGTGGGGTGCGCTTACGTTTTTAGGATGTAAACTCACGTTAGCAATCTCTTTCTGCTAGGCTTTCTTTTTCCTGGTGGGAAAGCTGCTGATGAAGCTGAATCATGCCATACGTTGGTGTTTTTTTTGATGTGTATGTTTACTCATTAAGGGTCAGATGAGCACGCAGTAAGTTGATGTGTCACAGGGAGTCTGCCGGTTTAAAGTTGCTCTTTTATTTGTGGATGCTGAAAAAACAGATGCCCTAAGAAAGAAAAAATTGTCTCGTTTCAGAAAATGTCCATTTTAAAGCCATACATGCTTTTTCAGTACTTTGAATTCAATAATTTCAAAATTTTAGCATGATGGAAATTGACTTAGATCTTTCTAATCCAGAATGAGATAGACATAAAATAATACTTAAAAACCAGTGAAATGACTGAAATCTCATTTCCCCTTGAATAATTACTGTATTACTAGAGGCAGAAAAATACTGATTTAAAACACCTCATTCCTAAAGTCAATGTCCAGCTTTATTTTCTCATTTTTATAAAATAAAGAGTGCAAGCTACTCTTGTCAGCTGCAGCTTACAGTATCTTCCAGTTCCAGCTGATGCATCTGCAGAATTGAAAAACAGGCTATTCATGCATTAAATATCCTAAAATAATTTCCTCCCTAGGATTTGTGTTCTTTTTCCAACAATACTCAGTCTGAGAAAGAGAAACTGAACTTAAATGTGCTGTTCATTTGTACTTTTATTTAAGTGGCTGTTGCTACTCAGCTTGGCTCTCCTTTGTAATGAGTTTGAACTGCCAATGTCTAATAGAAATTTCTGTATCCTGAACTGCTGAGCCCCCTTTCCAGGTTAGCAGTTTCTGCTTGTTTTTTCTGTGGTGCCATATGTTGTGTCAGGCTTTGCCTGGTTGTTACTGTTGACTTGTTAATACTGTGTTTTATCACAGTTACAAACCTGAAGAAAACAGGAAGAAGAAGAGGCAATGTCTTCTGAGGTGTCAGAATACACGATTGGGGGAGTGAAAATCATATTCCCTTGCAAGGCTTACCCTTCACAACTTGCTATGATGAATGCTGTAAGTTGAATTTAGAGTAACATTTGCTAAAATTGGTAGCTTGTGCTTTCAGAGCCTCCAATTTTGTGAGGATTTCAGTTGTGATGTAACTTACTGTTTGCTGCACTGTACACTTGTATCTGGGCCATGACTAGGGGAGGCTGAATTACATTTTGGATTTGTGGCCATTAAGAAATAAATTCTGTGATGTAAGATACATGATTATTTAACTAGAGATATAATAGAAATTTTATATACTTTTGCGAGTATGTAAGCAGGAAATGATTCAGTAAAATCTCTACCTTTTAATCAGAATGTAACATTGCATGAAGTTTTCACTTCTTGGGGAGTTTTCAAATGAATTATTACACTTTACATTCAAACATTTCATTGACAGTTTGAACAATTTCACCATGTTGCTCTGCGGGACAAATGGTTTGATTGTCCAACAGATGTTTTCAGTGCTTTGGTTCTGGCTCCATCAGGCATGGTGTGACCAGGGAATTATTTCCCAGCCCCTGGAAGGCTGGGAACCTCTGGATGTTGCTAATGAGACGTGTTCCTCCTGAGAGAAATCCAGCCAAGGCTTGTTCACCTCTTCTTATTAAAAGTGGTTGGGGGCTGTCTGTGGTTTTGGTTTGCTTTTATTTTTTTTACAAGAGACCAGGTATCCTGTTCTGTTCGTTATTTCTAGCTTAGGAAAGACATCTTCTTTGGGGTTTATTCTATTAATTCTGTTTGTTTTTTGTTTTTTTTTTCTTTCTTCTTAAAGATTGTTAAGGGCTTAAATAACAAGCAGCACTGTTTGTTGGAGAGCCCTACAGGGAGTGGCAAAAGTTTGGCCTTGCTCTGTTCTGCTCTGTCCTGGCAGCAGTCTCTGTATGGTGAGTTGTCTTACTGCCCAGGTTTTCTTAAATATATTACAGTGAATTTTTGTTTTGAAAGTCTGGTTCTGTATAGTCTTGAGGAGTTGTTAATGGAAGATAAATGACTCTGCCCTTTAGAGAAATCCCTGCTTACCTCCTCCTGTGAAAAGGAAGACAGAAAGCCAGAGGCCCCCCCGCCGTGTGGCTGCCGCTGTCACTCCCAGTCGAAGAGCAGTGAGGCTGCAGCAAGTGTGAATCATGGAGCTTCCTCTTCCTTTAATAACCGTGAAACAGGAACTTCAATAAAACCTGGAAGCCCACTAGCAAACACA
Organism: Phaethornis superciliosus; assembly: GCA_023637945.1. Lineage (NCBI taxonomy): Eukaryota > Metazoa > Chordata > Aves > Apodiformes > Trochilidae > Phaethornis > Phaethornis superciliosus. The sequence continues at coordinate 2,563,004 of JAJQWJ010000023.1, read as the reverse complement.
GGTAACTTCATGCACAGCCAGTTAAATTCTGTTCTGGAAGTCAAATATGTAACCAGTGGTGTTGGGAATTTTTTCACTTTCAAGTCAGGGACATTTTTAAAACCACAATACAGTCATACGTGATTCTGTCCTGCATGGAATTCTGTATGGAAATGATTTCCTATATCCTGTATTTACAGTAAATCCTATTTTTAAAATGTTGCCTGTATTGTTAGTATTGGACACACCTTTTAATTTAATTTTGATTTACAGAATGTAAGGAAAATGAAACGCTAGCCTCAAAATTGTCTGCGAAGAAGAGATTATCTGTACATGACAATGAGAATGATGATTTTCAAGTAGACAGGAAAAGGATTCGTCCTTTAGAAACTGAGCAGCAGGTGAGCAAAGTTCATTGGCAGCAAAACAATCCAGGCCTAGCTCAACAGAGCAGTCAAATACCCATCAGCATTTCAGAGTTGAGTCATGTCATGGTCATAGTTCAAATTGACAAGTTTTTGTTCCTTTGTATTGTTACTTGTTACAAAGGAGTCCATTGTTCATAATACCATGTCCTAGGCTACATCTTGCATATTTAAACACCTAATATCCCCCAAATATATTTATGCCCAGTTATCTGTAACATCAAGTCAAAGAATGAGATGCTAGGGTTGACAGTGCTCTTCCAAATACATATTAGAAAGACAAATAATGCTGTGAATGTATTGGAGTTGTCATTTATATCCTGTCAGATGGATTTATCTCTGGCCTACTATGTGGAATGGAATATTTCTGTAATGTTTTCATCTCTGTCAGTATTGGTATCCTGTGGCTTAGTGCTTGCAATCAGATGGGCACTGTAAATAGTTTTTACCTTAGAGTATTGCTTTGATGATTACTTATAAGTTTTTAGATCAACGTGGCTTGAATTTCTTTTCATTATGAAAGTTATCTGCTCAGATCTATATAGTCTACTATTTTCTGACATAATAACAGTGGTAGATAAAAGAATGAAGGCTCATCAGTAATTGCAGATTTTTTAGTTGTTACTAAATTTTGTAATTAAAAATTTACACCTTCTCACAAATGTCTTTTGCATGGCTTAGATTTGGTTAAACTGTTAACAGCTATTAGTGAATTAGTGCATTACTGATGCAGACCCAGTGGAAACCAGTTGAAACAATCCCTGACTGCCACTGGGTCCAGTGTATCTGAGTGTGGTACTGCTTTTCCCCAGCAGGTCAGAAAACGTCACTGTTTATCAAAAGGAGTGCAGCTGGTTGATGCTTTAGAAGTTTATCATCAGAGAAAAAATGGAGACCTGATTGTTCACTCTGAAAAGAGTGTGAAAAACACTACTTTTTCTCCTCAAACAGTAAGTAATACATTTTACAGCAGCTCTGTTAGTCTAAGAGCAATTTAAAAAACAATATTTTACTGTAAAGGTATTAGGCATGAAATATAGTTTCAGAAATCACTGGACCTCCAGCTGCATTACAGCCTCGTGTAAAGGTTCCCAAGTATGAAAGTTACTATAAAATAATAGTCAGAAAGAAATGCTTTGTGCCACAGAACTTCAGCTGGTGGTTAGAAATACAAAGGCCAGCAGAGTGTGCTGTTGATTTTCAAATAAAAAGACCTTTCTGATGTCAAATTTGCTTTGGTACTTTGGTGTCGTCGTCTGAAAAAAATGATTCACAACTTCTAGAAATTTGATGTAGTGAAGAAAATGGAAAGCTCTTAGTATAGTTAAATGCTAGGTAATAACATACTGAATGATAGTCTGATTTTCTAAGAAAAGTCTTAATTTTTGTGATACTAGTTGAGCCACATGTGTGTACCAGACCAGGAGTCTGGTTTTACAGACAATACAATGTACAGTGCAAAATTACTACTTCCTTACTGAGAAATAACCTAAGAAAAAATCAAAGTGTTCATTTCTGTTCAAGTGTCTTTTTAAAAATGAAAGGAATCCTTGTAAAGAAAGCTTCTTTTTTAAAAATGAAATAATGAGGTATTATTTTCCTGTGATGAACTTTAGCAGACTGAGAACTTGTCTGGTTCTGAGAACTTGTTTGCAGCTTAACTACATTGAGTTTAAGACATCAAGATGATCACAGCTTAGGCTGTTAGATATAAAAATGCTTTTCTGGTGTAGTTCATGGAATAAAGTCAGCTGGGGTTATGCTCAACACTTACCATAATAGGTAACAGGATTTAGGGTGAGACAATAATGTAATGAAAACATTGTTGTCATCACTGAGATAACCCTGCCTCTGTTTAAGTTGTGTTTTACTGTGGTCAGTCCTGTGCTTAAAGGAGATTTAGTTTCTTGTCAAGTCCTTTTTATAGCACAAGTAGAGGGGATGGGTTGGTGGTTGGGAGAACATGAGAGGTGCTGCCCAGCCCTGCTGTGGCAGGAGCACACCTGCAGATCTATGGCTGAGGGTCTGCTGCCCCAGGTGAGTGCCTCTTCTTAGCTGCTTTCACTCCAGAGCCTGGGAATTAATATCTCTACTGCTGCTAATTCTCACAAGACAGGGCAGCTCTAGTGTGAGTTTAAAATGAGAAATTATACCCTTACAGTACTCTCTTGATTACTTCTGTCAAAGCATATGGTCTGAGAAAGTGGGGCAGCTGGGTTAAGGAATCCCCATTTCTGCTAGGTAAAAAAAGTAAACAGTAAATGGAGAGTAGTGTAACAAACACTTGGGGTATCAAAAAACAACTGTGAAAAGAATCTGTCTTAATGTGCTAGCCCATTGCAGTTTAACATATTGCTTACAACCTTCACAATGGAGTTTGAGTGACTTCTGTTACACATTCCAGGAGACTGGCAGCCTGTTACAATCAGGGTCTGGACTCCAGAATAGGCTAATTTACCACGATGGGATGAAGAAAGTTGTGGATTTGTATTACACGCTCTCACCTGACACCGTATCTGATCCTTTTCCTGCTGATTGACATTTTGAATGAGCTCTTTGAAGCAAGTTCCAGCTTAATTAAAACGTTTGCTTGGTTAGCAGTGATCTGTGAAAGCCTGTGATAAATATTGAACCGGGTTCACCTGCTGGTTACTGTGAGAGGATAAACAGCTGCTTTGTGTCCTTTAATCAAGGGGCTGCAGCAGCAGCAGCAGCAGAATACTGTGCTTTTGGGGAGCTTAGAAAGGAATAGCTGAAAAGCTCTGGTAATGGCACTGCTGATATCTTCCTAGATTGTGCTTGTGTGATATTTCACACAAGAGGTATTCACTGCAGTATCATTTAGATGGCTTTGTCAACTGGAAATGTAGATGAAGATATGAAAAACTCCTCTTACTTACCTCTTTGTGTTTCAAAGATCATAGCCTCGGTGTTTGTTTAGCTCTGTTTTACACGTAGGACAGGTTGGTGGACTTGATTATTCTTTTTTTCATCAGACTTCCACGTTTTTGCCATATAAATATTGATGTGATAGGCTGTTTTATCTCCCCCCTGACAGAAGGAAAGACAAGCTGGAAGAGCCTAAGGTCTTCATAGTCTGGTATCCGATCTCAAACAGCATCTGTAACTAGATGTTTTTGATTAACTACTGCAGAAAGTAGAGGAGTTTCTTTTTTTTTCCCCCTTCTTCTCAAATGGAAATCTCTGTCCCAGGTTCAAAGAGCTGAAAGCAGGTTTAGCTCTGAAGCCAGAGGTATTATGAAGCAGTTGTCTGTTGTCCTAATGTTAATTATTTTCTACTCATTCCCCCATTCTTAGAAAATGTTTCAATTTATTTTTTAAAATTTATTAAGGTTAAACCAGTATCACTGTCAGGAGTCCAAAAATCTGTATTTTGTGAGGCAGCTCTGCAGGGGGAACTGCCATGTTGGAGCTACCACTGTGTTCAGCTAGAGAGTGTTCTCTTTCCTTTAGCTGTGGTAGTGGGAGATTAACACCACATTAGAGTTTGTTATGTGATATCAGCAGTGATATATTTATGTACAGAAATACAGAATTACAATAGTTTAGTTTTAATAAAATTTAAAGATGCTCAAACCATTTTCTAAAGGATAACAGAATACAGGTGAAAATTGAGACAGTTGAATACTGTGCAAATAACATGAGGAACTTGACTTTGAAACTGTTTCTCTTCATTATAACAACCTTCTAAAAGGTTTAAGTTATTTGTGTTTTGGGCTAATGATGTCTGTGGCTTTTAGAAATTATTCCTGCAGGCATTTTTATACTTGCACTAGTTAGTATAGAATTAGTCTGAGTTTACAACTCACAATGTGTTTCATTTTTTAAAAAACTGAAAAAAAAGTTAAAGGGAACATTTTAAGACTGAAATACTGGCTGAAGTGTTTCTTACAGATAGTATTATACCAATTTAAAACCTTTTAAGAAAACCTTTAAAGTCCACCTGTAAAATACTGTAATTTGTAAGCCCTGCACATAAGAACACTTAATTCTTTTTATGAAAATACTATTTTTATGGGTTTAAAAAAAACACCAGAGAAGAACCTTGTGTTTATGGGGACATTTGTTTGAACTGCATTTTCCTCTTGCTAGAACAACTTCTGCAAAATAATTGCCTAGTTGCTGCTGATATTTTTCTGTCACTTCTATTTGGCAAATGACGTATATGAGACTTAGCAGTGAAATATTAGCGTGTTGGAGTTACCTTGGAATTCTCTAGATGCATTTTCCCTCTGAAAACACAATCTAACCTGAATTAAAATGAGCAGATAAATGTGTTCCTAAAGGCTTTAACGCAGCAACTGCTTCAGTTGTATTAATTGTTAGCCTGGTAATGTGGTTTTCATTATTTCCAAGAGCAAAACAGAACACAGGCAATAGAAATACCAAGGTACCATTTGCAGTTTTCTCTGCGAGTCCAAACTGAGTTGAGCATTGCCACATATGTAACATATACCATATGTCAGCTGTTTCCTGCTTCCCTGGTGACAAGAGCCCCATTCATAACTCTTCTTTTTATCCTTTCAGTGAATAAGTAATTATTCAATATAGAAGGCAGGATATTTGGAACTGGCTATTTAGTGTGGCAGCACACCGTAATGAAATCTGCTGTTACTGGCAACCTGAGAGGGGAATGTAACAATTCCAGCATGGGTGTAACTTTAGCTGCTTTGAGGGCCTGTTTATTTGGCACATCAGTGAACCTTTTATCCCCGTGAGTGACAGCTCCAGCAGGGTTACATTTACATCCATTCTATCATGTATTGTAATATTTAATGGCAGACAAGGCTGAGTGGGACTAAGGGTAACACGAACTTGCTTTTCCTCAGGGTGGAGGCTAAAAGACAGCTTGATCCCCAGAATTGTGGTGTAACACACAGCATGGCTTAGTTGTTGATAATGGATAATCTTACTGATTACAATTAAAAGGGGAGGGAGGAGTGTTTGAGTGGGGCAGCTACATGTTGTTACTTGCATTATCACCTGAAAAACCAAATACAGACTCTTGCACTGGAAGAATTAAGTATTTTTTAAGGGAGGTCTGTGTGGACATGGTTATTCATGAGTCATTTGTTTTCTATGTGTATTTTCATATTAATTACAACAATTTCAGCAGGGGTATTCCAGTATTTTACATTATGAAAGATGGTACTTATCAGGAAGGAAAAAAAAAAAGAGTTTTAACAAATAATTTACAGGGTTAATTTCAGTTTAGAATTATTCCCTTGGTGTCTTTTATTCTCATTGTTACTAGGTGGCCTTTGACGTAATGGCACAGCAGAGATGTTTCTGATGGAGAGTGTGTGATATTTTATCTGCAAAGGGATTTCATTAAACTGTCTGCCAGAGTTCTGCCTGCTTTAAGGAATAATGTTCTCAGTATTTCAATTCACTGAAGGTGCTGGGACACTTCTTGTTCTGTTACAGAAGTGGCCTTATTCTGAAGCTTATATGTGAGAACTTTATTTGCATTATTCACATGTGTAAATACTCTACTGGAATAATAGTTCTTCCTACAAGTGGGTAATGATAAAGTTTGCAGCTGGTGACTGCTGTAAGTTTTTCTAAGAATTTCAGACATGAGGACATGGTGTGTATGCTTTAACATTTTTAAACTTTTTGCTGTTTGATAGGACAGCAGGGTGATTTCACATCCTAACAGGCTCTCTTGGACTATGCTAGAGGGCAGTTTCTAGCCAGACCATAAGCAGATCTAGCATATTTGTCTCATCATGGTATTTTAATCCTTTTTTTGTTTTGGGTTGCAGTCTTCTGGTCCTTGCACTGAGTGTTCCTGTTCTTCAGGAAAAGAAAGTGATAAACATACCAGTTACACAAAGAAGAAAGAAAATGAAGATCGCTTGTTCATTCCCAAAATATTTTTTGGAACACGAACACACAAGCAAATATCTCAGATTACCAGAGAGCTGAAGAGGACAGCATTTTCCACTGTCCCTATGACAATTCTTTCTAGCAGAGATTACACCTGTATTCATCCTGTGGTATCTAGTGGTGGCAGTAACAGGAATGAAATGTGTGTAGAATTGCTGGAAGGAAAACATGTGAGTAATTTTGATTCAGAAAATGAACCTTCCTTTAAATATATAAAAATGAAAGGTAGTTGAACAGTTAGAATGAATTTGGTTTTGACTTCTTCACACCCTGTTGGTTAAATGCTTCTGATAGTTTGGTGTAAATTTGGAATTAATTTTTAGAAAATGTTGATACAAAGTATCAATAGTGAAAAAACGTGGCTGCAGAAGTAATACTTATGACTGCTAGGTTGATGTTCTTCATGAGACTTAAATGTCCCTTGTTTTATAGATGAAGATGAAAGAAAGGTTCTTTATTGATGTGTATTTTAGGAACATGGATTTGCCTTTTTTTTTTTTTTTTTTCTGCCACGATAGGTTTTTCATTATTGTCCAACGCAGGAATTAGCTGTTAGAAATGCTTCCAGGAAATAAAGTCAAATTCACATTACATATGATTGAAGCTTGCTTGATTTTCATTGTGTTTTGTAGCCACTAACTATCTGCACTAATTTGCTTTTAGGGCAAGTCCTGTGTTTACTATCATGGTGTTCATAAGCTCAGTGAACACCATGCCTTGCAGTCTGCTCATAGGATGTATCAGGCTTGGGACATTGAAGATCTAGTGAGCCTGGGAAAGAAGCTTCGTGCCTGTGCATATTTTGCAGCCAGAGAACTCATGGTGGGGGCAGATATTGTATTTTGTCCTTACAATTATCTCCTAGACCCACAGATACGGGAAAGTGTGAGTATATTTGTGTATTTGTAACTGAAGTTAAAGGGAACTCAGAAGCATAATGTTCAGTAGCTACAGTCAACTGTATCCAAAATATTATCTACAAAATAACTCCTGATTTGAAGAATTTTCTCTGTAGATTACAGAACTAGGATCAAAAAGCTGAAATCTTAGTTGCTTACACCCTGACGCAGAATGTGCGCTTTTTAAACAGAATCCTGTTAGTTGCTGTTTCACATTAGGTTTTTCCCTCCGTTTTACTAGATAATAATTTTCTTTTTTAGATGGAAATTAACCTAAAAGGCCAAGTAGTCATTTTAGATGAAGCCCATAATATTGAGGACTCTGCTCGGGAAGCAGTGAGCTTCAGTGTTACAGAAAGTCAACTAATAGCTGCTCGAGAAGAGCTGGATTTCATGGTCAATAACAAGATCAGGCAGAAGGATCATGAGCCCTTACGGGCTGTGTGCTGCTCTTTGACAAAGTAAGTCAACTCTTTCTAATCCCATTCTATCAATATTTTAAAAAATTACATTTAGATTAATTTTGCTGAGGCAATTTACTGCTTATTATGTTGCATCAGATAAAACACAGCAGAGGTATACTTAAAACTAAGTCACCTGGTTTGGGTTTTTTTTTTCTTTTTTTTTTTTTTCATTGGAGGAATTCAGAAGGCTTTGAGTGATTTAAAACTTACTCCTGTCTTAAAGGGGAGACCTTGAAATTCTGTTTTGAAAAGTGTTATGCTCTTGAATAAGTAAAAAATTAGAGGGGGTGGAACAAAAGGAAGTGGACTAAGGGCAGAAGTTCCGTAAAGGAGGGAAGAAACAAAGGGTCAAGGGGTAAGTCTTTTGGATGGAGTGGGAACATGAGAAAGTTGAAACCATGTCAGAGGAGTCTGTAACCACTGGAGAATTTAGAATTCAGCTCTGCAGCACTTAATTTTTGAACCTTCCTTCTGTGGGATGCAAGGATTGAAAGAGTTCAGGAACGTGCTGCTGATGAAACCTTGAATGGCAAAGTCAGCGGAGGAAAAGTGAATAATGGTACAGGTGGCTTTGAAGTTAACTGAACTCTGATCCTCATTTTGCTGCATTAGTGGTTGGTGAAATAGGATTTAAAATACACTACAGCAAGTATTTCACCATTTTTCCTATCCTTTCCCTATCCTGAGAATTAATGTTTGTGTGTTACAGAGACAAGTGACTTCTTTTTTTCTGTTTTGCAGAAGCTAGTTCTCCTACCTTGGATATTTCAAATGTTAAATTTTAGTAAAAGATGAGAACAGCATGGCTGGAGATTTGATTGCCTCAAGCTTTTTAACCTTATCAGAAAAACTCAGGTTGATTGTCTCTGCAAATCTGGCAACAGCATGAAAAACAGTTGTTGTAAAGCAGAAGACAGTGTGTAAATAGTAACTGGTAAAATACTGTTGCGTAGTAACAGAGCTTTGCCAAATACATGTGTAATTAGAAAAATCTTATTTCATTTATAAAGATCCTGAGTCCTCATTCCAGAAAGCACTTGAGCATGGGCTTAATGCCACAGGAGGTGCTGATCTGAAGTAGCTGAGGAATTGCAAGTTACAGGAATAGCAGGGTGCTGCCAGGCTTTGCTGGTGAGGTACAGATTTGCCAGGACAAATGATTTTGTTCAGTAGAGTTAGCAGTAGCAACAATGGTAGGGAGAGAAGGTATAAATGCACTTTCTTGAATTGAAGGCATATTTGTAATATTTGTTATATCTATTCCTGAAACTATTGCATGCACCAATTTTCACTTTAGTATTATAGGGAATCTTCCTGGGAATCAAGCTTTGTTTTATTTTTGCTTACTGCTTGACTTTAAAAATAAATCAGCAGCTATTTTAAGTAAATGCTTTAATGTTAGATTGAATTGGATGGAATTCATTCTAGAATTTGCTTTCTTTTGTGATATTTTAGTTTTAGGCAGGTTATGTTAATATTGTATTTGCATTTATAGCAAATAAGTCTCACCATTTCCAAGGTATGTGATGTTGTTTGAAGTTTATAACGGGGAAACGAAAGTTTTGTATTTCTTGCAATGTTTTATCTGCTGTAAATCTGCTTCATTTCTGTCATAGTGGTTTGTTCCTAATTTCAGTTTCACGTCTTTATGATGTTGCATATGAGGAAATGGAAAGAGAGTGGTGCAGTTCTGGTGCACTACACTGGTGCAGTTCTGCCTGTGTTAGTGATCATTGTTTCTGAAGATAAATTATAGTCAAAGAAGTTACTGTTTTGGGAGTATTTACAGGGTTTTGGTTGCATTAAATTATTTTTTTTTTAATAGTTCCATTGGTGAGATTATTTCCACCACCATTATTTCCAGGGACAGGTCAGGAAATCTGGAACTGAAACAGTTGCTAAGCCATGTTGCTTTAGTTGACAATGATTAGCTGATTTAACAAGTAAATATTTTGAACTGTTGTTGAAATGACAGCTGTCTTTCTGATGCCTCCTGCTGGTTGATGGAACAGACAGCTTCGGCATTTCCTGAGAGGAAATTTCCTGCCTGCTTTTCTAGACAGAGGGAAAGTCTTGTTATACTGCAGGGATGATGGAAGACACATTCACTTAAAGAAAATTTTAGCTCTGCCACATACGAGATGGTGTGCATGTTTAGATCATGTTCTTAGTCCTCTCACATTTTGTGTTTTATGTGCAATTGTAATTTTGCTTAATTTTAGAATTGTAGTGAGGGTAGGTTAAAATATGTACTTTTTACTGCCCCACTTTCCCTTGCTGTGCATAAATATTAAAAGTATTCATTTCATGCCTCAAGATTTGTTTTAATAGGAAAGCCTGCATTTGACAGGGAAGATAAACCATCTTAGGTCAGTTAGAGTAATCATGAGTGGCTTTAAAAGTACATTGGAAATATTTTTTTAAATGAGCCAGACATACCATAAGAGCAGATTATTTTTTAATCCTTTTTCTTTCTTATAAGGATGTTACACATTTATAAAGCATAATATAGAGACAGATTTTCTTCTCATTTCAATTAGCTGCATCAAGAGCTGTTCTGTATAAGTTCAACAGCGAAAAACTGGCATAAGGAAAACCAGAATCTCTCTGCTTAGCTGTAGTAAAATATTTATCATCATCATCATGGAAGTGTGTTGAAATTTTTGAGGTTTGGTTTGTACCTGCTGAGTATTTCTGAATCTTGAAAATTAATGCTGAAATTACTTCTGATTTCTCTCTTTCCACAGCTGGGTACAGGAGAGCTCTGGTCAGCTGGTAGAAAGAGGGTATGAAACTTCCTGTAAGGTCTGGAGTGGAAAAGAGATGCTCACCCATTTGCACAATATGGGAATAACTGGTATTACTTTTCCCATTTTACAGGTAATGTTGTATGCTTCAAAACTTTGTGTCAGAGTGCATAATAATGACATTATGAAACATCTTAAAATGTAGGACTTAAATGCTAACTCATCTTTTAATTTACTGCAATATTGAAAAGCTGCTTCTTGAAAAATTGAAAATGATACCTGATTAAAACCAGAAGTAACTTACTTGAGCTGCTGGAATTGGTGGTTGAAATGTATTTTCCCTGTTTAATGCTACTTTCTCTGTAAGCCAAATATTTTAAAAGCATTGTTAGGTTTTTTTTTTCCCAGTGCTGTTTTCAGTCTGACTTCCAGGTATCTTAGGTAAACTTTTTAGACAGTGTGCTGAGTCTTGTTTCTGTATTAGCTTTGTGTTTGAGAAGCTACTTCGAATGTTGTTAATGTGGAATTTGTTTTCCTCTCATAGAAACATCTTGCTACTGTCCTGGAAAAAGAAGAGAAAGTATCAATGCTTGGTAAAGAGGAAGTTATTGAGATCCCAGTTGTGAGCCCTGCCACTCAGATTGTGCTGAAAGGATTTTTCATGGTTTTTTGGTATCTTTTTAAAGATAATAGCAGGTCAGTGCAAATACAGACCCTGAGCTGGGTGCTTGTGCTTAATTCAGCTTTTTGCCAAAATACTTCTTTCATTTGTGCAATAACTCAGTTATGGTATCTGGCTTCTGAGGAAAGGTAACATTTCAGAAAGCTTTGGAAAATCTGTTTATGTAGGAAGAATTTAAATACTACTGATTTTCCTTTTTCATTCATAAATTAATTCCAATATTGAAGAAATTTATTTGAAGCTTAGGTGGAAAAATTTCTTGATTTGTTGATCAGTTAGATATAGGTTTTGGTTTTTCTGCATAACACTTAGCAGTTGAGTGTCTTGATATCTTGACTACTAGTGCCAGCAGTTACTAAAAACTTATGATTTATCCTTGTTGTTAAGTTTTAATTTTTGTGAAGTTTCAGGGGTTTTTTTTTTCTGAAAGTATGATTTTTTTCTATTTAAATTGTAAACACATTAAAGCAATACTGTCTTTGCTTTGCATGAACTTCATGCTTGTTTCATGATTGCTTAATTGTAGGGTTTTTTATATTTATATATGCTTATCTAGGTATGCAGATGACTACAGAGTGGCTCTACAACAAACCTATGCTTGGGTGAATGAAAACCAACTCGATGCTGTGGATACAAGTGCCTTCTTCACACGTCCCAGGCACAAAAAGAGCTCACGGAGGAAAACCGTGGTCCACATGCTCAATTTTTGGTGCTTGAATCCTGCTGTGGTAAGCTGAGTGTGAAGCAGAAGGCATTGAGAAGTTTGAGTGATAAGAAAGACATGTAAGACAGCAAAGACTTTCTAAAGTTCTCCTTTTCTCTCTCCAACCTAGGCTTTTTCAGACTTAAGTGATGTTAGAACAATTGTTCTGACATCTGGTACACTTTCTCCAATGGATTCGTTTTCCTCAGAGCTTGGTGTGAAGTTTTCCATTCAGTTGGAGGCAAATCATGTTATTAGGAACTCACAGGTAACCTTGTGCCTTCCTGCTCTGTCTCCTGAGGTGTAATGCTGGCCACTGGAAAGGAACTCTCTCTAGCAAATAAAAATTATGGCAAGCCCATTCCCTAAGTAAAAAGAAAGATACGTGGTAGACTATTGCATGTATTAATGCAATTGCAAAGTAAATTTTGTAAAAAGGGGCAATTTTTAGACACGTAGGTCCCTTGGAAGTTTGAAGCCCTGTTATTTTGTTAATGTCCATCTTCTATCCCTTATTGCACCTTCTGATTTTAAGTACTGGAATTTGCTTGCTTAGAAATATCTCAATATTACCCTTCCCACTTAATATTCTGATTTTTAACTGTAATTTGATTTAGTGCATTTTGTGCGGTACATTATGGAATTAATTTTTCCAATCTGAAATACCCCAGGTTTGGGTTGGCACCATTGGTGCTGGCCCTAATGGTCGGAAGCTGTGTGCCACCTTCCAGCATACTGAGACCTTTGAGTTCCAAGATGAGGTGGGAGCTCTTCTCCTTTCAGTGTGTCAAACAGTTGGCCAAGGAATTTTGTGCTTTTTGCCATCCTACAAGGTGAGGAAATCTTAATTCATATTCTTCCTCTAAAATTGCACGTGCTCTACTTGCAAATGCTTCCTTCACCAACATATAGAAGTGTTTATAAAATTGTGATTCTGTTAGGTTAAAATTTCTTGGCTCTCATATTGGCTGGCATACAAGTTTGTTTTGATGAAAAAATATGTTGGTTTTTTTTTCAGTGTTTGTCTCTTATCAAAACAACTGTACTCATTAACTAAATTTCACACACAAAAAAAAGCCAGACTGATCTACAGGTTTTTTCTGAAATTATTTTTCTGAATGCTTTGAAATGATTTAAAATAAAACAATAAATCTCCTCCACCCATCCTGAAAGGGAACTTTGTGTGTCTATATCATCACCAAGAATGCCTTTGCATGTTCTTTGTATGCTCTTTGAATGCTGTATTCATGCAGTATTCATCCAGCTAATTTCTTCATTCCTTGTTTCTTGTTCCATTTCACTGCATTGGAGATTCTAGTATATTTTTCTGGAGTCGGGGAATTGCTTGCTGTCAGTGGCTGAAAGGAATCAAATTTCTCAATTTCAAACCATGTAATATCTAATTTCACTGACAACAGATATCTAATTATGGTTAATCTGTACCTCACAGTAGTTCTGCTTTCTTCTCTATTAGTTCTTACTGTTATTTATGGATGGCTCTGAGGAACAGCAATATAAACCTGCAATATAATTCTGTAATTTATGCCTATTTTTCCTGTTATGCAAGAGCACGACTTTTTAAATTTTTAAGTCATTTATTATTTTAAAAAGTCCTTAACAAAGAACCCAGAAAACCTCAAAAAAATCAAATCCTGTCAAATGAACAAATGAAACGCCAGCAAAATTGAAATGAAGGTTTCAGACCATTTCTCTCATATTTAAGTTTTCTTAGCAGAGATTATTTTAAGAAATGAAATAAAACTGATTTTTTATTTTTTACAAAACGTTCATATTAGGTTTATTAGTTAATCAAAGAGGCTTCCAAGTGAGGTTTGGTTTTTTTCCCTGGCTGTTTAAATAATTGGAGTTACCAGTGCAATTACTGACAGTAACCATTAGGTGACCACATTAGACCAGGGAATGTACAGTCCCTAGCAAAAGCAGATCAGTGAGTATAAATTTATTGAACCTAGCTCACAAAGTTCTGCACTGAGATACAGAGTTAATGATCTGAAGAGAAATTTTGCACTCAGTTTCTTTGAGAAGTGAAATGGGAGCCTATTTCAGTTTTCACTTTCATTATCCTTTCTGAACAGCATGTAATGGTTGATCCTTCCATATGCAGACCTGACAAATATTTATAAAAGTGTTTATGAGAGCAGTGATCTGACTGGAAAGTATAGAGAGACTTTGTAATGTTATTTAATTAAAAAGGGAAAGATTTTGCTGGGCAGCTCTGGTACCCTCCCCCCTCTCACTGCCCTTCTGTTTGACTGAAAGGTCACTCAGCTGAACACGTTGAGTGTTTTCTTTCTTTGTGGGAACACTTCCATGATCCCAGCAAAAGTATTGATAAATATAAATTGCAGACAATTGAAGGATGGTATTTTAAAATCACATTGCCAATATTTTTCTGTGGATGCCCTTTTTCATTCTGCTGCTTTTATTGTGGGGTGGGTTGCCTTTAAGTCTGAGATTAATATGTTGAAATCACTGGATAATGTAACCATAAGCATATTAGTACAGGGGAAAAAAGGTATTTGGCTTTCATTCTCATTCAGAATATTGCTTACCTCTACATTTGCATTTCAGAATTGATTTTCAGAGAGTTTCATGGGGAAATTGCTTCATCTCTGTAAAAAACTGCATCTTAAAAAAAAAATTGTTCAAGGCAATCAAGATCTGATTAATATATGTGGTCATGTACCTCACTTGCTATTCTGAGTTAAGCAGATTTTTTGAGGGCTCAACATGTTTTTGCAGCTTTGTGAGAAAAGTCTGCCACCTTGTTATCTATGGATAATTTGGAATTACAAGGTGGAGTGGGAATCCAAAAAAGCAATGGTAGATAAACCTACCTTTATCTTAAGTATTTGAACACCCATACTTTTCAGGGAAGAGTGACTGCTTAAAATAGATGTATGCCAAATATCCAGGGCTGATAATGCAGTGTAGGAAAATATACTGATGAGAAGAAAAGAGTGCATCAGAGTACCTATCTCCACATTCACTAGGTGTCTGTTATGAGCAGCTGTGATGACATGTTTCATGATTGGAATAATCTACAGTAATATACAAATTTTTGCTGTCATGATTGGAATTCTGGCACATTTACTTTTTTTCAAAATGAGCTTGAAGTGCAAACCTAGATCATTTTCAGGTCTACTAAAACTGGTGATACTATGCAACAAAAATGCATTTATGTGAAAATCAGTAGCAACTCCAGCAAAAACACTCTATAAAAGAGAATATCAGAAGGTGAAAAGATTACTCAGAAATCTAAGGTGCTTTTAAACAAGATTAAGATAAGGACCATTAGGTTCATGTCGCCAACCTGTCTGCATTAAGATATATCTTGCCTGGTGCCTGCATCTTAGATGATTCATTCAATATGTGTCATATCAAAGTCAAGGTATCCAGCAAGGAGAAAAATGCTAATGCTTATAAATTTTTGTGATAATCCATCATGATGAATTAACTGACCTTTCTTTAGTAGCTTTTTTACAAAACAAGCTTTGGCCAGTAATGTGAATATTGATGGTTTGTGGTTTGTTTCGGGTTGTTTTTTTTTTCAGTGAGACATTGTTTAATTTGTATCTGCTAATTGTTGAGCTGTAACTTAAGGGTTGTTGCTCAAAAGGCTTTGAATGCCTGTTTTCATCAGGAAAAATTAGGAGCTTATGTTTGGTTTTCTTTTTCATGCTTCTGTTTTAAAACACAAGTGAATGTTCTTTGAGGTTTACAGTTATGATGCCATATGCATTTTACCTCTAATGAGTAGTAAATTACAAAAATAGTGAAGATAATAGAAATGGAAAAGAAAACAAAATGTTGAATTTTTAACTCTTATATTTCACTAACTTTGATTAATGGGGTATAATTTTTTTTTTTTAGTCTGTGAACATGTCCTGGGTTTTGTGTACAACAAATCTGAGACCAAACTATTCAATATCCAATCTTGAATATGTTTGGCAGTCTTAATCCTGCTGCTAATGAACAAATACCCTTTGTCAGAATTTAGCCTTGCCAACAGCTAAGTTAGGATGGCAGAACTATTTATGTGTAGGTACAGACCAATTAATGTTGCATTGCATTTGTGAAAAATAAATGCTGAATTTCTTGTTAGAGTTTGTATGTATCCCATAGTTTAGAGTTTTAGGTCTGGCAATCTCATCTCCTTTTTCCTGTTCTCTTGGCTGGTGATTTCTTCAGTGAGAACAGTGCAGTTTGCCATTCTGTTGACAAACCATTCTTGGCAGTATTACACAAATTCAGGGAAGCAGAAGCACAGGTACCTTGTGCTCTTCTCCAACAAACTGAGAATCCTCAGGTGCAGCCTAGGTAGGTACTTGGACCAAAGAGAGAGGACCTCAGATCAGCCTCTGACCTTCACACTCATTGCACAGCAGAGTGTCTGGATGTGAAACCAAGGCCTTCAACATGCCCTCTCCTGGCCTGGATGTAGTGTGCTACCCCTGGATATGACAGCCTGAGGGAGGGGGACAATTTCAGACTTAATTCTCCATGTCTGGCTCTTTTTAGTTTAAGATGGACCCCTTTTCTTACTGAGATTTGTGTGAGGTTGCTAGAAATATTTTTTTTTTTTTTTCCAAAGCAGTCTAAATCAGAATGGCAGAAAACAAATTGGTCACAACACTTGAAAAATGAACTGAACATTTTCATTTCTAAAACTTCTCCTAAAATTTTGGAAATTATAAGAAATCCATTGTTTTTTCTGCTATCAATAGTAAACCACTGCTTTCAGACAACTTTTACTTATTTAATAAATGACTTCAATAAATTTACAAAAGATGGTAGTCTGTTTAGCCAGGCCTATTAAAAGCATTAAGATTTGAGCACTGGCTGTTAAAATGAGTAAATGGCAATATCACGAAGTTAAACAAATGCCAAAAAACATTTTCCAGAGTACTGGGATTGTAACAATACCATTAATGAGGGCAAAGAGGTTTTAATGCAATTTGCACATTCTAAAGTTTCAAAAAGAGGTTTTGAGTTAGTGCATTATTAATGTTCTGAACATCTGGAACTATGTAAGAGCCACAGACATTGAGCAAGTGCAGGGTTTCCCCACTGGGTCTGATGCTGACTGATTTCCTCCCTAGTGAAAAACTTGTTTTAAGAAGTTTGAGACAGTAAAATGACAATATCCAGATAAGAGATAAACATTCCACAGTGTCTTTTGGCTTGTAATATGTGTGGAGGAAAAATTGGAAACCATTAGGTTTATGCATTTAAAAGGTGAACTTAAAATTAAATGGGAGAATTGTTGTTTGCACTGCAGATGGTTCCCCCATGGTGTGGTCATGCTGAGTGCTTACGTGAGCAGTTATCTAGTGACACAGGGGGGGCTCCAGAGGCTTGCTTAAGTTTTTCTGTTAGGTGAATTTAGGTATAATGTGCAGGGATAAATATTTTATCAAGGGTAGCATTCTCCTTGAAATTCCTGCATTTTCCTTGATATTCCTGTAGATAGCTGCAGGAATGCTTCGAGGAAGAGAATTTCCTCTTGTGTATAGATATTTGCAGGATGTAGGTTTCTGCTCACACCAAGTGTGTTTTGCAAGGGAAGATTATGCTTTGAAGTTGTATAAACATTAACTTTCTGCATAATTTTTTATGTTATAGAAAGCAATCTACACTGTTACAGCTTTAAAATGCTACAGGAAATGTTTCAATGTGTCATCTAGTTTTAGATGTTTTAACTATAGCTAACATCCAACATTACATCTGTTGGGATGAAAAGAAGAGAGGCCTTTAAACAGACTGGCATATCAGGGGTAAGTTATGAAATAATTGTAAATTAATAATGATACTCACTTTCTGCATAGCATTTGCTTTCTGCTCCCCAGGGAAAGGCTTTCTCTTACACCAGAAGCTTTATTTGTTAGAGCCAAACAGCTGCAGTGGTGCTGTTACAGTATGTAAGAAACCCTAAAAACAAGAGAAGACTTCAGGGAATAGAATTCTGTCATCCTTGCTTTCTCAAACCATGTGCAAGTCCCTAACAATAAAAGTAGAGCAAAATGGTGGAAGAGTTGTTCAAACAGCATGTGAGAAGCACTCTGTCTCTCTTTCCTGGCACTAACAACTCTGTGCAATGCCCCCTGGAAGTCACTGGAGTTTTTTGCAGTGACTGCACAGTGCTGAGGTAGGGCTCATGACACTGAAGTGACCCTTTGGGTTTTTTTCTTTCTTTTTCTTGCTTTGAAAAGAAAGGCTTAGTGCCAGATTCTAAAGCTCTGTCTGTTCCCTTGCTCTGATGAAAATCTTAGTAAAGTGATTTCTGTTTGATGGGGCAGAATCTGGGGAAAATGGATCCAAAAAAGCCAAATTCTAATGACTCAAAAAATAGGCACTTCAACATTTGTGCCCAATAAACATAGATGGAATTTTGTTTTACTTGTTGCCCACTAATGTTTCTTCATTGATTGTTTTCTACTCTCAGTCTGCACTGGTAGTTTTCCTGCTGATCTTTATCTCAGCTTCTTCATGTTTTATAGGGATTTTTTTCCTTCCTCTCATTAATCATATACAATATCTACTTTCATTTTTATTTTCCTTTTTTTTTTTTTTTCCCTTTAAACATTTAAACATCTGTAACATAAACTGTCTATCTATTGGGGCCCTCACATTCATCCAAAAGAGCAATTTTCAGGCTTGGTGTGCATTATCTGAGGTGCCTTCTGAAAGCTCCAATGGCTCCTGTAAATCTTAATGGGATTTTTGAAGTCCACAGTTTCCATTTTTCCCATTGACGTGGGCATAGCAGAGACCTGTGTGTGGTGGAAGATTGCAACCTTTCCATCTCCAGGCTCTTTGCCCTTCAGATAGGGAAGAACAGCTGGAAAAGGAATAATGGAGTTTGTATAAAAAAAATTAGAATAAAGGGTTTTCTATAACCAGGTATGTAATCTTTATCCTCAAATTTGCTTGGCAAGGCTCCTTCTTTTATGTCATCAGTTGAGTCAAGTTACTCTGGCAAATTATATTTGAAGATGGAGGAATTTTTTCAACCTCTTGAGTTTTAGTTTTGGGGTTTTTTTTTGTTTTGGTGGGTTTATTTTCCCAGCTGCTTGGTTACTGATGTCTAATTTCAGCTTTGACCATCCATGGATGTTACTCACAAAGGCAGCCAAGAAAAATTTTGGGCTACATCAAAGAAAATTTTATCTTCGGGGGATGACAACCGACAATCTGAAGAGTTGCACAATATTTGTTTTCTTTCTTAAGTAGTGTGACAGGATCCTAGATCTGTACTGGTTAAGGAGTAATTTTTCTGGTTTCTGGGAAATTAGAGACAATTTTCATCAGGAGGTCAGAGAAGTGTCAGGGAGCTCAAGGGAAGAGATGATGTTGCACACGCAAGGAAGGGAGCGTGATCATTGCTTTTACTGTGAGCCCTCAGTCTCAGAGGTGAAACATTGCTATGCATTTTGAAAACCTTTTTTTTTCTTTTGTCACTGGTTAACCTTAATGTGAGAATCTAGAAAGATACTCATTTAGAAACTCTAATCTTTGACTAAAACGTGGTTTATGTTGTTAGAGTGACATTGCAGCATTCTGAACTGAGTCTGTCTTAACCACATAAACTGCAGAGCTACTCGGGTGAATATTCTGGGTGAATGGAAATTTGGGTGAGGTGAGATGAAAGGAGTGAACTGTTCTGACCTCGTGTTCTTTGGAAACCTGCAGAAACTGTGGGAATGGAGGAGCCTTTTGCTGCTCCTGTGTGCTGCAGTCAGACATTTTACACCTCAAGTACACAGCAGCCGTTGTGCGTGAGTGTTGTAGCAAAACTGCACGTGTGATTTGGGTCCCACCTTATCTTTCTGAATAACTGGCTGCAAAGAATAAACAAATGTACTTTCTGGGGCTTACTCTGCTGCCACTGTGACCAGCAAGGGACTTGGAATTATTCAGGTGCCCTGTGGCACTTGCTTTTTACACAGAGCAGACACACTTTCCAATAGCATCTGCACATCACATAAAGTAGAATCCATAGCAACGGTCTGTGGCAGATTATTGGATATTATGTCTAAAAAAATTATATGCTGCACTGGTAGATGAGTGTTTTGCTTGTGAATTTCACACCCTGAGAGCTGTGCAGTTTAATATTTTATTAAGCTTTTAGTTTAAATACCCTGAGCATACAGCATCAGGAAAATAAACTAAAAATCTATTATTGTTTCTCACTTCTGAGCTCTGACTTGTCAAAGTGCTGCAAGCTGAATTGTTGTATCTAGTTAACACATGCTCCAATTTCCACTGTAATTAACACTTTCTGCTTGCATATTTTTCCTACTATTTAAGTAGTAACTGCATTGAAAAATTTTCACAGTCAAGAAGTTTGCACTCTGTGAATGATAGAGTCCAAATAATAACTCCATAACTTCTGCTGACCAAAGGAGAGGTTTCTAATACTGGTGACATTTGCATTGTCATGACTGTGGGAAGTTTTATTGCTTTGCATTTCTGTAGTTAACATTTGCTTCATGTTAAGTTTTTAGATGTCTCCAAGAATCAGAGCTGATATGGTTCCCAGCTATCATAATAGAAATAAGCTGTTCAGTGCTAAACAGTGTGCATAAAACACATGATTGCTGCTGAGATATCCTCTTAATTCTTTTAAAACAGGGGAGAAATTACCTTTCTGAGAAAATGAATAGTAATCTTTCTTACAAATATTAACTACAGGTGTAAAATGCCTCCTATAAATTTGAAAATATTTTCTCTTTTAGTATTAATAGAAGACAAAAAAGCTAAAACCTGTTACTCTTTTGCTCTTGGAATCAGTTCCCCATGACAGGCACCTGCCTGCCCCCATTTATTTGAGCATCC
Source organism: Phaethornis superciliosus (assembly GCA_023637945.1). Lineage (NCBI taxonomy): Eukaryota > Metazoa > Chordata > Aves > Apodiformes > Trochilidae > Phaethornis > Phaethornis superciliosus. Next base: position 2,542,333 of record JAJQWJ010000023.1, on the reverse strand, counting down.
ATGGACTTGGTCAGCCTCTTGCCTAGGACCACACTGCATGTCTCTTTCAATCAGTTTTCCCAGATGCTTCTGTGCTTCACTGCTGATGTGCCACTAAGACAACCTTGTCTTTTTTTTTTTCCCTTTTTATTCTGGGAAAAAAAGAGGTCAAAGATAACTGAGCTTGGTTTTTAATGGGTGAAGGACCAGCAGTGTAGGATGCTGACTTCATCTGTGAGCAGTTAATAATTTTGTCTTTGATTCCAGACCAGGACCTAAGCAATCCTTTTAAAAATAAATTTTTCTGGAGAGCTTTATTTGAATGAAGGATTGCTCTCTCACTGCAACATGAAAGTGTAATGATAGCCTTGGGTGAATGTACAAGCAGTTCTTGTAACACGGAAAGCTGTTGTCTTGGTTAATTTTAAAACCACAAAAGAAAGGCTGTTTTGACCCAGGTTGTTTAGAAACAGCTGAGATGTTGCTCAGAGACTGAATCCTTCAAAGGCTGTCCAGATTGTTTTGTGGTACAACATGGTGGGTTTGTGGGGAGATTTTTATATTAAAAAAATCTTATTTAACTGTCGCAGCAACATATTAACTGTGTTATTCTAGAGTCTTTGGTGTGCAAAACATTTCATTTTACATTACTGTTGTCACTGTTCACATATTCCATTATTTAAAGAGGTTATTGAAAAATTGATGGTATGTTGGTACCAGAGAGACATCCTGTAGGCTGCAGTGTTGATTTATGGCACATGGAACACAGTTCAGTGCTTCAGTTTCCTTCTGGTGAGCAGCACTTTGTCATAGTCCCTAAAGAAAAATCATACCAGTGAAATCCCCTGTGCTTCCCCCAAGTGGAGTGATGCATACTTTTTCTTTGAAAATGATGATGAATTATTCACCTTTTATTGTGCTGGAGTGTGCACATGGTGATCAGAATCTTGTTCATAATATGGAGTTTTTCACCATGTTCAGGGTTTAGTTTAATTATGAAGTTGAGCTGCATGGTAGCTTTTATCTTCTTCTTTTTTTTTTTTTTTTTTTTTCCCCCTTCCTTTTTTTCCTCATGGTTTGGCTTCCAGGTCTGTGTGGGCTAACAGATTTTACCCTGCATTTCCTAGCATGTGTTGGTATCTCAACACCAGTCTTAATCCTACACGTTTGGTTTCTTCCATGTTTGTTCCATTCTAACCTGCATAAGGCACTTATCCCACAAAAGTTCTTGAAAATCACAGATGCTTGGTTTTCAAGTTTTATTCTTCAAACTGATTTTCTATTGCAAAGAACTGATAAGAGAAATCAAAGTGAAAAATCTCTTCAAATAACCCACCTAATGGTGATCTAGATTTCTAACTGTCTCCCAGGAGATGTGTTGAGGAAAGACTCCATGATCCAGACCATTTATTAAGAAAATTTGGGTTTTCTTCCTAACACTGGAAGAAATTTAAATTGTCAGAATAAATGTGTGACTGTGGTCCAGGTCCCTTCAAAGCTTCTTGGGTTCCATCTCTGAGCTGTTGAAGCCTTTTCCATTATAAGTTAACTTTTCTTGTAGAGGAGAACCTACTGACCACTGATCAACTTCAGCAATTTTGTTTTAATTTTGGAGTCATGATTTAAAAAAAAACCCTCCAGTTTGCACAGATAGTCACTTTCCTTTTTAACTACTTTTGCTTTAAATATATATGCTCTTATTTTATGCACTTGCTTTTTGCTGTATCAGATGGTAAGTGTTAGCAGTTAAATTGAGGTAGAAAATCTTCCTCATCAGCTGAAAAGGAGAGGGTCTAAAAAAAGTGAGGAATGTGTGTTTTCCTCTGGAAGTTGCACTTTGAGAATTTGTTCTGGTCATATTCTTTCACAATGTTCTGCTTTTATTTCAGGACTTTTCTGAGGCCTTTCCACCTTATAATTCCCCTCTGTGGTGCTTGGTCTTCATATTCCTTAAAAATCAAAGTCTGAACATACTGTGGTTCCCTCTTTCAGTTTTTACAACAGAATGCTTTTTTTTTTTCCTGACAGCAGGAAAAAAATATGTAATAATTATTATTATTTTCAGTATTTTCCATTTTGCAATTAGAGAGCATTTCATTACAGAGGAATGTGTAATGTGTGTGACACTTTGGGGAAGGAAAGCAGAGAAACTGATCTGGAGTTAGTACCCTGTAAACCAAGTCTGGTTGAAAAGAAAACTCTTTGCATTGCTGGTTGTAGCCCCATGATGATAATAAATAGTTGGGGAAATATAAAGTAGGAAGGAGGCAGAGCCTCTCCTTGTTAAGAATAGCATCTTTGTGTGGCCTGTTTCCATTAGAATACTGCATTAAATCTGGGTTTGGCACATAAAGAAAATATTATCAGTGCATGTGTACCTAGAAGGGTATTTTTCTTGTTTCCCATTGGCAGTTGGAAATTCACATTCTACTTTGCAAGTAGATTTTAATTCACACATGAAATATTTTGGGCACAGATATCTTCATGGTATCTTTAAATTAAATGTGTTATAATTAAGAATTGAGATAATGGAATTTGAAGTTTAAAATACTTAAATTTTTTGTGAATAGGATACATTAGTATTTTGTACCAGTTTAGTCATTCAAAAGAATGAATTTTGAATATCTCCTTGTATTATGTTAGATACCTCCCATAAACATGAAGAGGTTTCTGTGAATCAGTCTATTGCTTAACCTTTCATGAAAATCTAATTGAGTGTGAACAACTGCTTAAATAATTCAATGGACCAAGTTATTCTTGGCTGGTGTAGTTCCAGCCTGGTGTAGTGCAAATGTCTGGGTGTTGAGCAAAATTGAGGGGTTTTTGTTTTTTAGAGTGGAATCAGATTAAGAATCAAATCACCATTGAAGAAGCCTACAGGCTGGTTAAGAAGGAGAAAAGGAAAGGTAAATTAACTGTGCCAATTTGGTAAATTACTTGTGCCTAAAAGGTGCATAATCCTTTTGAAAAGAATGCATTGGTTTTGGTGATGCTGATAAATACTGAATTCATTGCTTTCTTGCCATACATGTGGACTGTTATTCTTACCAAGGGACACTGCTTTTTACAGTACTATTTTTAATAGTTCCAAAGTGTTATTCCAAATTTATTTTAAAGATTTGGCTAATGGACATTAGATTCTATTGTTCAGTTGTCCCAAATGTTTTCCCTTCTGTTTTTTATTTAGTTATTTATTTTGAGGGAAAGTCAGCTTTTTCCTTTCACATGGATTCTTCCAGGTAGTTGTCTCTTTTCCCTTCAATTTTTTATTCTCATTTCATTACTCTGTTTACTTTCTTCCTTCCACCTTTTTCCTTCCTGTTCACTTTTTACTCAAAGTACTTTTTGTTGTTATTATTCTTGTGTTTTGCTTTGTTTCAAACTAAAGATGGAAATGGAGTTAATTACTGATCCCATGCCACCATGTTTGCTTTGTAAACTGTTGTTTCCCCAAAACTGAACAGTTCCAATAGCCTTTGAAGTCTGTTCTGGGTCATTTGACAATCCTTATTGTTCAGAGAAATGTTGAATAACTTTTGCTAATTTTTTACTTTTCCAAAATCTCTTAGTTCTTGGTGAAGTAGTGACATACCAGCATGTCAGTGGGGTGGGAAATGTGGGTGGAGTCTGGGCAGAGAGAGTGTCCAGGGTTACCTTGAAATGACATGAATTTAAGGCCACCAGGGCTTAAGCAATGTACTGAACACATTTGTTTAATGACAGAATCTATTTTGGGATTATCACTAATATAGAGAGAGTTCCACTCTTTCATAATAGATGTCAAACACTGAACCAGGTTATTAACCATCATGCTGAACAGACTGGAGCTGTGAGACCAGGGGGAGAGTGGTTTGAACAAAAAGTTACAGCTGTAGCTAAGCAGTTGACTCAGCAAACTGCAGCATCCTGGAAGCTTATTAAAGGTAATGCAATACCTGTGGAATTATAAAGATTATAAAAACATCTGTGCCTCGAGATCATCAGAGGATTACTTTAGTGGAAAATGTGATGTCCTCCATCCTAATAGCTTAAATTTGCACAAGGACCTGTCAGAGTGTAGAGATTTTTAATTTATTTTTTTTTTACTGAAAGGAAGTGAGAAGGCAGCTGCTGCAGATCCAGGTTGAGTTGTCCTGTGATATATAAATCAACCTGTGTTTTATTGTTGTTTTTTTTCAGACAGTACAAGTGGTGTGAAACATTTTGTGATTGGACAATAAAATGGCATTTCTTCTTGACAGTCTCCCTGAATGTAAGGGTTTTCAGTAGATGCAGAAAAAAAAGTCTCTGCTTGGTTTTGACACCTGTTGTATTGATGTTAACATAAAAGCACTGCACTGAAGCAAAAATATTTGATAAAACTCAGTGTATAAATTTATTATCTGCACTCCTCTGCCTCCTCCACTTCACTGCCTCCTCCTGTTGCTTTGGTAAGATAAAAGCACTCACTGAAGGACTTGAGGCAAAACAGAGTTTGAGATCAGTGGAAGAAGAGGAGTGGAAAGGTAAAGAATTTACTGTCTTCTGTTACTAAGAAGGTATTAGTTATATATCTAGTATGAAATTTAAAAAGTTTTTGAAATGTCAGGCACACTGCTGGTAAGCTCTGTCTTAAAAGAAGATGCTTTTAAAAGACTTCAATTGGTGCCTGCACATTCTTAATGAGAGATGAAAAACTTGGAAAAATTTTACGAAGAGCAAAAATACTGAATATATTTAAGTTTTCCTGTTAGGTTTTTGGAGTACTGTCTCTAGGTTACTTAGGGATTTTTGATTACTGAATCACTTGCAATATCCACCAGTTGCAGATTTGCATCTCCCAAGGTTTAGTTTATGATGCACTTGTCCTTTTATAATGTGTTATTAAAATTGAAATGCTGGTAAGCCATTAAGTGTTGCATACTTTGAAAAGGTGTGAGTCTTGATTAGTCTGTGTTTAAAATATGCAGGAGTACCTGTTTAATTTTCGTAAGTTTAAATGTGACTCAGGTCAGAGTGGAGGAAGCACTGGTCTCAAAATCAGAGCACTGCACAGTGGAAAAAGTTTCACTGTTCTATTTAAATGAGTAGGTTTTAGTTTTGTTCCCTCATCCTGGCTGGATTTCTAGGCAGTTGGCATTGCCTATGGATACATTTTTTGTACTTCGTGGTTGATTTCACACACATGGGGAATTTCTGGCCTTTTTTCATGATACAAGATTGTGAAATGACCAGGAGAGCACAATTCTATGTGACATGTTCTCTTGTCTCTCTCTCTGAACTGAATTCTGGTTTTTCAGCCTGTGTGTGGAGAGAGGTGCAGCTGCATGGGGTGCATACATCTCCAGCTTCTTAACATGGTTTTGGTGTTGCAGTTACAAAAGATTAAATCTGCAAGGTAGTTCCAAAGAAAATGTTTCATGAGATGGTATGGAATTTCCCTAGTCTATATACTAGGAAAATAATACTATTGCAGTTTTGTAGATGTAAAAGTGTATTCTTTTCCATCTACTAGAGCTTTGGGGGATCCCTTTATTCCATGTTGGAAGTCTACGTACCTGTAGAGTTCTGGATTAGTCTAGATTGGAGATATTCTTTATAATCTGCTGTAGGTATTCAGCAGGGAATGCTTGAGGCCAATCTTTTCCATTTGTATGTCCCAAGAAACTTTAGGTTTTACAAAGCATAGCTGGAAATTATCTTAAGATGCATGTGTCAATATTATATTTTAAGAAAACAAAACCTACTACCATGTAAGAGAGCCTTGAAATTAAAGAGAAAGTGTTTGTATTATAAGATTTTAGCTGCTTCTGAAAGTGATGCCACCTCTTCCTCACTCCATTTCATGCAAATGTAGAATTTGGGTGTCTGTGAGTAGAATGTGCATGAAAGTTGGTACTTGGAAGGTGATGTAAGAGTACATCATTACAACAGCACTGTGTGTCCTCGTGTGTCACTTTGACCTGTGGCTGGATTGGATGGATCCCTGTTTCCTACAGGAAATTGCCCTTTTAGTCTCAAATGTAACTCAGTCCTCTAAATTCAACCAAATAGTGTCTGGGGGGATCAGTCCCATTGCTCAACCTCTGGCTGGGCCATAGATGTGTTTTCTCCTCCTGAAGTTTTGTGCTGACTCTGTGTAGAACTTCTGTTTGACCCTTCAAACACGTTTCCAGCCCACTGGAGACACACTTGGATTTGAAGCAGTGCTTATTCAAAAAGGAAATTCTGGTAGCAAACATATGAAGAGCTCTGTGTAGGAAGAGGCTTTTAGATCAGTGTTAGTCCCTTGGGAATCTCTGACTTTTTGCACTAACAGTGGTGCCAATACTCTGATTTTTATTAAGAAAAACCTAATGGCTGTTTCCTTTCTCCTCCCAGCTACCCTTTAATATCTGACTAAGAATGAAAAGTGGATCTTTGTATCATTAAAAAAACTCTTAGAAACAAGAAAAAATACCAAATTTGGAGAAGTGGGGCTTTTGGTATAAAAATGGCAGGCTTTGAAGGAGGTTACAAGGTATTTATGTAAATTTTGTGTGCTCTGAAATACTTTTTGTTCAGTTATCAACATATAAATGTCTGGGTAAGAAGACAACATATAGTTTTAGAAGTGCATGCAAATATAGAATACCATTGTAATTGATAGTTGTTGTTAATAAATAGTTGCTAAAAACTAGGTAGTAAAGCCAGAGTTATTTTACTCTGCTGCCAGCTGCTTGTTAGGTCATTATCCTTTTCACCCTGTACTGCTCTTAAGCACCTTCTCATATTTTCAGGTGTTCCATAGGTCCCCTGGCCTCTTTTTGGTGGAGGGAGTATTTTTGTGTTACTTTTTAATTCCTCTGGCAAGATGCAATCCATTCATTATGTGAATTGATGCTAAAATATTTAAGGGATATTTTCTGGAAAGAAATGAGGCAGTGGGTGCTTGTAGCAGGACAGGAGCTACAGAACCATAAACCAGGTATTTGTTACTTCAACATCACTGTCAGGAGGTAATGAATAGTGCAGAAAAAGTGCATCCCCAGCAACTTGATTGCTGCAAGTTAACTTCTCAACTTCATTAAGATGCTGGAAATTACAATGAACTTGCCTTAGGGTAAAATACATTAAACAAATCTTTGGTCTTGCTTCATGACATGGGAAACGCCTAATGCAATTTTTGGCACCGTATAAAACGAAGCAGCAAATGGCAATGGGCAAAGCTTTTCCTTCATGGATGAGGAATGGGAGGGTTCTGCCTGGGAATGCAACATAAATGGCAAGAAATATCCAGAAAACGGTTTTCCCCATTCCCAGGCTTCAAGAGTGCTTCAAAAGCTGCCTCAGGAGAAGAGATGCTGACAAAACCAAACAGTGATGCTGAGTTCTGAGCCCACAGTTTCTGTGGATCATAGCTCACAGGTGTCATTAAATTGCAGAAAGGAAAAAAAAAAAAAAAAAAGAAAAAAAGAAAAAAGAAAAAAGGAGAAAGCCACCAAAGTACACATCCTTCAGTGCGTGGGAAGATGACAGATTCTTTCTAACAAGATTTTCTGCTCTCCTGGAGGAAGACCATTTGTTAATAAACCATTTGAAAATGCATTTTTAAGGGATTTAATAAAATATACACAGGCTGCCTTCCACTACAGAAACTATTATTCCCTTGGGCAGAAAAAGTGACTGACTGTGGGCATTAATGGTTGCTTCCTGTGATTCCTGGCATTATATCTTGCTCCCATTTGCACTTTTTCAACAAGAAGTGAAATAATTTTTATGAGAATCCTGCACTTGATTTCCTAGCTCTTACGAGGCATATGTGTGTTCTATATTTTATTTATTTGTATTCAGCCCTGTCTCTAATTCTCATTGATTTAGTCTCTATGTCTGCAGCATGGGTACTGTGTTTGTGCCTACTTTCCTGGGTACCAGAAAGTTTCCATATCCAGCAGACTCCATTAAATGGAAGAGGTAATAGCTTTTGTGTGAATCAAATGAATAGTTCCAGGCTTGCCAAAAATTTTCATGAATAATTCACCCATTTCCATCAAAAGCTGTAGATTCTCTGTTGTGATGGTTGCTGGCTATTAAACAAGAAACCTGAACTTATATGGTCTAACAGATACTTGCCTGGAGGGGCTGGGTAACCCACAAAAGAGAAAAGATGTTTTCTTAAGAATTTGGAGGACGGGTTTCTACTGCCATCTTCCCCACTGTGAATATGTGCTATACTTCTTTCAAATATGATGAGGGATTAAGTAATTTTTTGCAAGGAATCTTGCCCTTTCTGAGACTGTCAACACACTTTGGTTCTCTGAAAGTAATTTCTCTACAAAGAAAACTTCCTTAAAGGTGTGTTTGTGAAAAATACCAGTTGCTTTCTATAGCTGAGATTATGAGGGGATGGAGAAGAAACTTAGGAGCAAGTGACCCTTAGAAGTCAGAGTATGGATAATTTTATGTATGTTAATGTCAAATTTAGTTGTGCCCTGATCCACCTTGTCTCTGTTCCCTTCCTGGCCTCCCTTTGTCCTGCAGGTAACCACCAGGCAGTGAATTCAGCCTGGGCTGCTAAGTGAATGCCCAGGCAGGCAGCATTTTCATAGAAGGAAGACTGAAATCTGGAAAGCTAATAATATTACAGTCCCTGGCAGCTCTAACAGATCCCAGATGGATGGACTTGGAGGCATAATTTGTTTAGATTCTTTTCTTTACCAGAATTATCTATGTCATATCCAAGAACTGAAGCCATTGTGGGTGGCAAGATGGACAGTCATTGCTTGGGCATGATATTACAACCTTTTATATAAAAAGAGATTACAGGCAGGATGCTGCCAGGAAATGACAGAGCTGGTAGAGAGAGGGACAATAAGTTGGACAGACACATTTAGAAGAGATGATTTATTCTCCAGTAACATCTATATGTGTATGAAACTTCCTATTTTTCATCCCTTAGTCTCTCAGTGCTTGCTTGAGAATAGTGTCACCCCAGCTGCAAGTGTATTCCCTGAAGAGAGGCTTGAACAAAGCTAGTGAAAATTCAGGAATAACATTATATTTCTCCCCTCTGAACCTCAAAAGCAACCAAAGCCTTAATGTCAGAGAATCAATTCAGATCTTTACTGCTGAGAACATGAAATGCTCAAGGGCTCTTGTAAACAGTTTCTTACAAGCTTGCAAGTTTTCTCCCTGTAAAGTCAAATGTGACAACAATTAGTTACCATTAGTTCTACTTCACAATAACACTTAAACTGTGTATTTGGGCCTGGAACAGATTAGTTTGGTTCCAAACTAACCCACTCAGGATTCTGAGCTCATGGCTGGAGTGCAGCAGCAGGGCAGGGGGGTTATGGGGTGGTGTGGATCTCAGAGCAATGAAGTGGGGCAAGTGCTGGTTCCAGATGGAGCAGTTTATATGGTCTGGAGAAAAGTACTGAGAAAGGCTTTGGTGAGTGGAGTTGAGGGAAGCTCAGACCAGTGAAGAGCCTAAACCTTTCTTACCAAATCTGGGACTTTAAAATCTCTGCACAGACGAAGCTCAGTAACTACTGCTAGTGACACACTAATGATCACTGAGCAGGAAAAGGGAGGAAATAAAGTGTTCTGTCTGTTGAATCAGATCTACTCAGTTCATTCTAAAAGGTGTTGGTTGCCTTGCTTTTGTCTGGAGGGCAGTGCTGTGCACCATCAAACATGTCAGGTGAAGGAGTGGCTTTTTTGCTCCCAGTCTGGATAAAATTCAGTCTAGAAATCGATGAGAAAAGGGCATGCAATGACTGCTAACTGCAGAATTACTCCCACCCTTCTGACTTCAGCTTCTCTGGTAATAATAGACTTTGCTTTTTGTAACATAATACAGATTTTCATTACGTTCACACTAAATAGGGGAGCAAGTTTATTTGCTTGGAAGATTTGAAGATGATTTGGAGTAAAGTGTGGACAGTTCAGAACCTGGTAAATGTAATAAAGCTCAGAGAACATTCAAGAAGCAGAGGAGGCTGTTGGTAAACATAAAATACTGAAATGGTGAAAGTTTAAGGTATGAAGTCATGTTTCAAATTGATTTAGAATTTGCTTCCAGTCTTACTTACAAATCTTTCCCAGGCTAATCAGAACACCAGGTGATTTTTAATTTTTTCTGAATGCTGCTGCTCTTGTTTGGAGAATAGCAGATGTGTTCCCTGCCTATGCAGGGGGGCTGGAACTAGGTGAATTTTAAGGTGCCTTCCAACCTGAGCTAGTCTATGATTCTATGGTCTTTAGTGACCATTCTCATAGATTTAGAGAGTTTTGCTTTGGTAACTCAAAAATCTGCACTGTTTCTAATTAGCAAAGTTAGTGACCATCCTGTTTACAACACATTGCATAGCTTTGAGACAGCAAATGGTAGGGAAACTTTTATTCAGAAATCCAGAACTAACACTAAATTCACTAAAACAAGTGTCAGTGTGTGCTTTATTTGAACAGTTCAAGGGATTGACCTTTCCTTGCAGCTCTTCTGGATTTTTCTGTTTGTTTTCAGCTGCTGGACAAGCTGAAAGATCGCTGGATGCACACTGGCTTATGGAGAAACCTGGAGCTGGTTAAGACAGTCATTGCAGAACCTCAGGGAGGGGCAAAGAGTGACTTTGATGAACTGCTGAAAATATACTACGATGCAATAAAATTTAAAGGAGAAAAAGGTACGTACTGCAGACATATGAAAGAGTTGATAGACTTTTCAAGCTTTTTCCAAAAATGTAGTCCTCAAGTGCTTAACGATTGCAGGAAGGTTTGCCTGAACAGTGACATTAACCTCAGCTTAATCAGTTCTTCTGATAAATGAGGAAGATTGACTGCTATTTATATTGTTGCATGGGGATAGAGGGAAGTACAGAATGATGAATAATCCTAACAGTGATATTTAAAAGGCAGTGAGGTGCATAAGGATGAGCACTTGTGTGTGCAGCAGGGTGCAGAGTGGCTCCTCAAAGAATCAGAGTTACAGCATATTGCATAACTGTGATTTACATTTTTTATTACAGCCACTGTAGAATTTCTCATCAGAAAACTTAAATATTAGACTAGAGGTGGCCAAATAATTATAATAATATATAATTAATAGCATGATTTTTTCAGTGCAAAATATAAAGTTTAAAATTTTGCTATACTTGGCTCTTGCATAATTAAGCACCACTATATTATATAGTGCAAAATTATTTTGCTAGTTAGTGTTTAAAAACACAATAGTATTGATGACAGTGGAGTTAATCTCATCTGACAAAGAGTTTTATGGTTTTATATCCACTCCCCTTTTCCAGACCGATACACAATGCTTTATGTTTTTTAAAAGATGTTGGTGAAACTTTCTTCTAATGCTCAGTTTCTGACTGGGAATGATTTGGATATTCCTCTCTGGCTTGTTCCAGATGGAGCACTCCTCATAGCTGTGTGCAGAGGAAAAGTTAGTGAAGGTTTGGATTTCTGTGATGAGAATGCCCGGGCAGTTATCACCATAGGTATTCCATTTCCAAATGTGAAAGACCTTCAGGTAGGATATCAACACCCAATTCTAAGAGTTGTACTTTGTTATGTTTAAGACACAAAATATTTTTTCTTACTGTTTACCCTTGGACTTCCCTCAATCCCATTTTAATTCTTTCAATTACCTTCTGCAGAAGTAAAAGAAAGAACCAGCGTAGTGTGTGTCTTGTGGGCTCATTTCTGTCATTCTAAATGGAAGTGTTATTAGTTAAAATCATGCTAAATGGATTGTAAATTCTTGCCTGACCTTGCTAGTGAAGGCTGTTGGATTGTTAAACTGCTCAGCAACTTCCTAGGTGCTAGGAAATACTATTTTAAGTAAGGCATTGAGTTTGATCAAAGGATTATTTCAGAAAAATGGGTGGAAAAGTCTAAAACAGTAAAATCACCGACTGTAGGATGTCACTTTTCTGACCCCTGTTGCCTTCCAAGAGTGGAATTGTGAAGCTTTTCCAAGGTAATGCTGCTTTATTTGCTTGAAATTCTGAGGTTTTACGACTTCATATAACCTCATCCTGAAGACCCAGGACATTACTTTTCTAATAACTCAAGCTTCATCTAACTTCAGACAAAAACTTTTAAGTGCCTTCTAAGGGGAGACTTGGAGACTGTAGTTTTCAGCCTGTGGCCCCAGTAGCACCCAGTTGCTTGCACTGCTGGGTAATTACCCACGTGAAGGTTTCCTTCCTTTTGACTTCAGCAGGACTTGTCTAACTGATGGGTGATGTTCAGTTGGAATAGCCACCTCATAATTGAAACCAGGCATTCATAAAGGAAAAGAAAGCCAATGAATATGGAAAAATGTTTTTTTTTTCTGGACTTACTCTCTTCTCACTGAAAAGGAACATTTATTATGGAGTAGGTTGTAAGACCACTTATTTTTTAGTGGTCTGTGCATGCCACCTAAGTAGTCAGCCAGTTGCTGGCATGATTCTTCCCAGTGATAATCATCACAACACTGCTTTATCTTAAGCTTTGATTTTTTTTTTAATGCTTTATGAAGCTAAAAAACAAAGTGAAGCAGCATAGAACAAATATATACCAGAATAAATACATCCCAGAAACGGATGGATTTTGGCTATTAGTAATGCCAAATCAAACAAGAAAATCACAGATTTGCCCTTGAAAGCCTGAACAGTCTCAGCTTTGGTTTTAGAGATGTTCTGAGCTTAAGTGAGCAACCAAAGAGTTCTTTGTTGTCTACAGTGTGTGCTTAATTATAGCTCTGCTGGAAAAAACCCCACATCCTATAAGGACTAGTGAGGTTACATTAGTTGTGGCTGCCTAGTGCCATGTTTCTCAGTGCTTGCATAACTTTCTTGCAGCATTTACTCAGCCACAACAATTTTTGTCCTACTAAAATGTAACAGGCTGTACTTGAGTGTGGAAACATTTACATTCAAAGAATACTTAGCACTCTTGCTAGGGTTAGAAATGTGTTGGTTTAGAAGGATATGCCAAAATGATAGTTTGGAAAAACTCAATCTGTAGTACAGCTGGAACTCTTACAATTTACTCCATATAATTTCCAGGAAGTCAGTGTTTTTGTATTCTAAATGATACAAAATTAAACTGAAAAGAATGTGTTAAGGGTGAATTATGTTCATAATGGGAAATTGTGCATTTGATTTTACCTTAAGTTTGACCAAATATGTAACAGGGTGACAGCAGTACATCCCATTCCTGATAACTAAATTCCAAAAAACAGTATTTTTACATAGCAATGGGTGCTTAGTACATACACCAAAAGAGAAACATGCCAAGATGATTAATAATTATATTCCTTTAAAAACAAGAAATGTGAGTAATTAAAAATTCCCTTGGAATCTCCATGAATAATATACTTCTGAGATTAATTTAAATCACAAAAATGTCCTCCACTTCTACATGAAAATACATCTGCTTTTTGGGTTCATAAAAGCCCTCTTAAGATTCAGTTCCATAACTCCCTACTCCTGCACATAGCTTTTACTTCTGTGAGTAATCCCTTTAATGCTTCCAGGTCTGTGTGTGCACAATCATAGGAGTTTGTAGAATTGTACCTTTAGAGACCAATATTTTATGTTGGCAGTTTGATGTTGGCTCATCTCTACTAATTTTACTTGTCTGTGATCAACCTGCTTTTTAAATATATTTTATGATTTGTAACTTGATTCTGAGACCAGAGAACTGTAATATTAGAGAACATAAATAATGTGATGGAAAAGAGGTGTAATCCTATATACATGTTATCTGATGCTACCATACTATTCATTAACTTCTGTTATATTTTGAATTATAGCAGTTTGGACCCAGGCACCAGTCTCTACTTGGGCAAGTGTTTATGTATAATATCCAATTTTATTTTCTCCATATACTTGTGCTAAATATATGCCACAATTTTTGGTGTTAAATGGCAAGCATTTGGTCTCCTTAAGTAACTGCTTTTATAAGTTAGGTTACTTTCTGGAGAATCTTTAAAGAACATAATTTAGTTTCTTTTCTATCTGTCTTATTTAAAATTTTTAGACACATAGTATCTTATGGTCACTCATTTTCACAAAGAGAAGAGTCTAAAACACTTCATCAGTGTCAGAGAGAAAGAAATTATTCAGGTTATTTGATAGGAAATGATACTGATTGCAGAAAGGGGGGGCAGAACACTGAGTTCCTGGAAATGGTTTCATATTGCTGAAGAATCGGGTTGCTAAAGCAAAATATTTAAAAGAAATGTTACAGTATTGCTTAAAGCTATGGTGCTCTCAATGGTAGGGTTTGGCTCTAGTAAAGCAGGAAAATTTATTTCAGAGCCAAAAATGACTTCTTTGGCTGTGACCAGGATTTCCTTTGCCCACCTCTGGGACCTGAAACTGGAGGCAGGAAAATCTGATTTTGGAGCCAAGTGTGACTTGTTTAGTTCAAGTCATAATTTACTGTTCTTACCTTGGGGACCTGAAAAGAAAGAAACTTGCTCTGAAATGTTGATAATGGGCAACTCTGAAGTGCAAGCATTAAGCTGACTTTCCCAGGGAGCATTTCTTCACTTCCACCTTTCCAGATGCTTTTGATGGGAGTAGAGTGTACTTCATCATCTCACAGCTGAGAGAACTTTACCAAAATCTGGAGGAAAATTCAATCAAACCTTTTTCCTTCTCTAGATGTGCAAGGAAAATAACCTTGATAAGGCTGGGATTTCTGTGCTGTGTGGCATTACTCAAGAACTGGAGCTGACTTGGTCATTAATGAAAAGTTTTTCCCATAGCTGCTACAGGGTTTACATGAGAAATACTTTTTATCTGTTGTTTTCTGCAACATAATTTGGGAAATGGGAGGGAGCACATAATTTCTAGTACAGTTTTCTGGGTTATGTGTAATGTATTGATAGAAAGATTTTGCAGCTATCAGGCTGAAGTTCCCTTTTCCTTTCTTGAAGGCTCAACAAATTGAGAATCATTTTCTGACTATTGAATTTCTTAGTCCTTGTGGCAATTTTTAAGCCTATATGCTTTTTCTTCATTGAAAGGATCCTGTGCTAGATAAGTGGTTGCTGAAATAGATTTCTTGCACACTGTTTTCTGGGAGAAGAACTATTTCACATCCCACAGAAATTGTATTAATTAAGGAAAAAATATTGATGGCAAAGGTTTGATTTGTGGGAGTTGTAAGTGATTATTTGTGAGTAGCTGTATAATCCTATGGAGTGCAGTATTCCTCTAGCTAGGGAAGAGGTAATTTAAGTTCAATTTAACCTGTGAGATGCTGGTGGATGGCATTTCTCTTCTGCTGCTGCAAAGCTAATGTCAGTCTGTTGGCACAGATCACAGAAATCATCCCTGAATGTATTTGGAAGTTAAACCTTTGGATAAGTAATAGAGCAAATCAAAACTTTTCCTTTACATTTAATATTTTCCTTTTCTGATCCACAAAAAAATTCCAGAGTGATTTTCTTGTGTTTATCTTGTCCTTAGCAGGTAGCATTGACCTTTAAGTTTTTACTTGACTGTCAAAGTATGTTGAAAGCTTTAAAAGTGAAGCTATCACCTAGGGGATTTGTAAGGATGACTGACACTTCCCACTTCACCTTAGACACAGTGGCACTGAGCAGATGCAGCAGCATTGGACCTCAGGGGGAAGCTGTTTGATTTTTTTTTCACTTCTGCTTCACTGGAAATGGATTGAATTTTCTCTTCAGAGCAGAGTTTTGGTTGCATTAGAATTTAATCAACTCACTTCTTCACAGTCCCTCAAAGCCTACAAGACTGAGATGAGTAGATGGGCCTGGGGTGAACGTGCTACAAGATTTTTTAAGCTGTAAAACCTCCGGGTCTGGGAGATAGCACATGCTGTGGTTGACAATACTAAAACTTCTCAGTGTTTACAATGTTGTGTAAACTTCCCATCTCTAACACCAGGATTGAGAGTGAGAATACTGGGGAAGCATTTAGTCATTAAAAAAAACTTAATGAATTCAAAATAAGAGAAATACAGCAGTGCATAAAGTGGTACTACAGGGGTTCTGCCCCAGTTAGTAGCCAGTAGTTTGCTGTTGGGTGATTTGGCTTTACTTTCATTTTGTAAGTGTGTGTAGACATTTTTTTTGGCAGCAAATGTCATCTGGATTGTTCTCCAGCTCATGTGACTTCGATGCACGAGCTGCTGAGTTGGTGGCCTTGGTGAGGGGCAGAGTTCTGCATCATTTAGAGATTTGTCTGCTAGAGACTCTTGTGGAGCTGTGTAACAGCATCTTGGTGATGATTGAACATTGCAGAATAATGATTATATCCCCAGCTGATGATGTCCTATATATGTATATATATTTATAATATATATGGGATTTCTGTGCTTCAGTTCTGGGGTTGTTGTGTTTTCTGTTTGTTTGTGGTTGTTTTTTTTTAAATGCAATATTTATATGTGGAAGCAGAGGAGAACATTATAATGAAGTGTCTGGTGACCTGGGTTATATGAGATGGGTTAGAATAGCCTTAAATTATTGTCATATACAGATCTAGTTTAATGACTTACAGGTAATAAACATTTGCTTATCTCATCCTGGCTTATGTGTATTAACACTGCACTTGGAACAGTTGGAGCATTTGAAGATCATGTCCTGCCATAATATCTTTCTTCCTGTGGGCTAATAAATTGAGACCCTGTTTAGCTACAGCTTTTAGGAGGTCTACTGAGGAGTGAGAGTGTTTGAAGCATATTCTGTGACTCACCCAGGTCTTTACACATACATTATTTAGTCTTAAATCTCAGACGCTGTTACTGCTTTTGAAGTGAGGGAGGAAAAGTTAAATGCTGCACTGTTTAATGCTGCTTCCATTTAAGGATTTTCAGATGTAAAAGAAAAGAAATGGGGCTTCGTGTCTTTTACTTTCCTGCACTCACAAACTTTTATGATTACTTGGCATTCGTCAGGAGGAAAGTAGATGGCAAGTATGTTCATGAAGAATTTTAATTATTGCTATTTCAGGTGGAAAAGAGACTAACTGGACACATGAGATTTTTAGGATGGTAGATTTGCTTAAAAACCATTTTTATGTCTTTTTTGGGGGGATGGAAGCAGGACCACCTGTTATTTTTTGCTTGCTTGTTTTTAGGAGGTGGGGAATTACTAGATGTTGAACATGAACGTGTCTGTTAAAGTTTTTTGGATGATTTGAGCAATGGTCTTTGTTTTCATTACTATTTTTCCACTCATAAAACCAGAGAAACAAGTCAGTGGAATGTCAGAAAACTTTATATCCATTTTCTGATTTTTTATTTTTTTTTTTAATTTCATGGAGGAGAGTGCTGGGGAGTGAAGGGCATGGGTTTACACATGTGTGCAGAGATGAACCTCTCTACACATGTGTGCATGTACTGACACAGCTCCAAGCTTATTTGCCTTTTTCCTTTTCTCCTTTCAGGAGTTGTCTCCTTCTTTAACCTGGGCTGTCACAACACTGCTAAGTGCTGATGTAAAGAGAAAGGCAGGTTTAGAGGAGTGCTTTGTTTAAGTGCTGACAATAGTGCCATTGTATTCATCAATTTCTGTCTTGTCTTTAGATTTCTGGGTAATCTGGTTTGTAATCCCACAGGTTATCAACTGGAGGTCATTTTTAATTTATTGGTGAAAACAGGAGACAGTTGAGGATGTTGTGAAGTGATGTTTTGTCAAAGAATAGGCCTTGCTTGCTAACTATTAATAACAGCTTGGGGTTTTTTTTTTTGTTTGTTTTCATAAAGCAAATAATAGCACTCAATTTGGCTAAGTAAAGTAAGGCATCTAAAAAAAAATCTCCAAACTTTGCCAGACAAAACAAGACCAAAGACCGTTTGTTTTGCTGATTTAAATCAAACACACACAAATAAGGAATACTGTGGTTTAGCCTGTTCAACCTTCATATAGCAATACTGACCCTGATAAAGGAGTTCACAGTATTCTGATTTTGGCAGTAAATGCTCCAACTGCACATTCTCCAGGCCTGCTTGGCTTTGCTCTGTAGGTCTAAAGTCCTGTTTTTTGGCTCAGATAAAATGATTCTGGATCAGTGTCTGCTGGACTAGCTGCTTGGTTTTACTGAAGTAAAATTTTTTAAAAGTAATTAATTGTGTAGCACAGCAGATTTTATACTTTGTAGGTGCATAACCCACTTTTTGGAACTATGTAGCACTTGAATCTTGGATAAGTCTTAGTTTCTTCATGTGAAGCTAAGTTACTACAGGTAACTTTATTTGTCTTGTTGTGGTTTATCACACACTTAAAATAAGCATCAAAAAGGTTGCTTAATATTGTCAAAGAAAAAGTGGTGTTGCTAATTTTGATTGAAAATACTCTTGCAAATTCTTTTGATTTTTAGCAGAAACAGCCTCACAAATTTTTTTCCAAGTCGTTTAAAAAAAGAGAGAGTTGTTCATGGCACTTCTTTTCGTTGCTATTTCTCAGTG
The DNA here is from genome assembly GCA_023637945.1 of Phaethornis superciliosus. Taxonomy (NCBI): domain Eukaryota; kingdom Metazoa; phylum Chordata; class Aves; order Apodiformes; family Trochilidae; genus Phaethornis; species Phaethornis superciliosus. The sequence continues at coordinate 2,523,958 of JAJQWJ010000023.1, read as the reverse complement.
AATATTCTGTAGTGAAGGATGTTGAACTAATGAAGCATCCAGAGAAGGAGTGGGTAACAGGTATGATGTTGGTAGACTTCAGTTAATGTGCCTGGGACCATGACCTCCCAGATAGATCAGAGCCTCATCTGTCTGACAGCTACAAGATGGCAGAGCTTGCCACTGGCCTTCTGCTGCTGCTGCTGGAGCTATTTGTCTGTAAAAGATGCCTCATAGCTAAGAGTATATTTTTAAGGATGAACAGGTAAAAGTAAAAGGCTGTCTTTTGACATTTTAACTAATCCCTTCTAGCCTGTGGTTTACTGCACATTTAGGATATTTGCTAGCAGGAGAGACTGGCTTTTTCACATATGTAAGCTGTCATTTTGAATTGGGCGTTGATTTGATGCTTGATAATGTAAGAGTTACACAATGAAATAGATTCCCATGGCATTAAAATGACATGCCCTGGCCTTTTACCTTTGGTAGACTTCTAATGAAAACTGAACTCTCAGCAATGCAAGTTGTCATCTCATGCTGGGACATGATTGTTTAAGTGAGAAAACAGAATGTTTATTTTCTGTTAACCCCTTTTTTTTTCTTCTTTTTTTTTTTTTTTTTCTTTCTTTCTTTTTTTTTTTTCCAAATTACAACAGAAAACTCGGTTGTAAAGATCCATTACTCTCTTAGACCAAAAGAAAATGTGTTTTTATATAATTTGAGAAGTGGAATGTCATTGCTGCTGGGCAGTACAACCAGTATAGATTTGCATAGTGCTGACAAATATTAGAAGAATGTATCAGCAATGTATTTTATTGACAGTGTAATGCAGTGCAGTTTGTGTTCTCTTTCTTCTGTGATTTTATGCACATAATTAAAAATGCCAAATTTTATCAGTGTAAGACACATAACTAGCTATGCTAATACTGTTTTCAACAGTTTGTTAGGAAAAACAGAAATTGTGGTAAAGCTACATGTGTTACAAGTGGCCAAAATCTTGCTGGGAGCAGAAATTCTTCAAAAGAGGAAATTGTTGGAATGCAAAATACAAACAAGAGTATATTGTCATTAGTTATATTTTAAAGACTTCAATGAAATTTAGTAACATCCTACCTCATTTCATATGGTGAGGAGCACCCGTTTGTTTCTCCAGATAGTATTTCCCTTTGTGGGAATGCACAGATATGCTTAAGTTCCTTTTTAAAGAATGTTTTTAATGTTTCTCAAAAGTTCAGAAGGAATCATCTTCTGTTTTGAAAATGACAGAGGAAACCTCACATGCCAGTCAATAAATTCAGAGTGACTGGAACAAATATTAAATCTGTGAAATCAAACTGAATTTACTTTCTGGCTGTAAAGATCGAATTTTTAAATTTGACAGGCAATTTAAAGGGCATAAGTACATAAAACAAATTTTCTTATCCAAATGCAGCTGGAAAGTTACCTGTCAGAAGAGGTTAGAAGTCTGCTGTTTTCTCTCCTGAAGCGTGTCCTTTCACTTGTCAGTTTAGAAAGGTTAACACTGTACAAAAGAGCAATGGAAAGACCCTTTTTGGTGTAGTTTTATGTTTGTTTATTTTAAAAAAATTCAGTCCCCCCTATCCCAATAATAATAAAATATTTTCATCTATATTGGAATTGTGTAGAATGGCTGAATATCAATTCTTTTAGGGATTCAGATCAGGCTCTGTATGTGCATATATCCATGATTAGAGAGGGGGGAGGTACCTTGGCAAGGCCACTCTCTCTCTCAGGTTTGTTCTTAGCTTCTGTAGAAGGGGTCAGGTTTGCTTAACCCTCACTTGAGAAAAGTATGGTCTGGTCCCAGCAATAGATCAGGAATCAGGGACTGTGATAAAGGAAAGGATAAACATCTCCATTTTATCATTTACTTCCAGATGTGCAAATAAAACTGCAGTCTAGTTAGTCCATTTACTCGTATCTGGTTTCTTTTTTTTTCCCTGTGTGAACAGCTTATCCTTCTCTTCTAGCACAGAGATTTAGGTAAGTGTGTGCTTGGTGTGTTAATACATATAAATTATTGCAATGGGTCACATAAAGAACAACTTGGGAAGGGTAAAAGCTGTAATTGGTTAGCATGCAAAATACAAAGTTGAAACACACTTTTCATGTTCACCTATTTAATCAATATTTGTTTGCTTTCCCCTTTTAGAATATTTCCTTTGCATTGTATATTTTATTATTTCTTTCCTAGGTTGAATTAAAGAGGAAGTACAATGACCAGCACAAAAACACAAGAGGCCTTTTACCAGGGAGTCAGTGGTATGAAATTCAAGCTTATAGGGCTCTGAACCAAGCCCTGGGAAGGTGAGAAAAACTGAACATAATTAAAAATGTATATAGTTGTAGAATTATTTTTTTTTCATAACGTCTTTAGGGATTATTTTCTCACTGTTAGCACAAAGGATAAAACACACAAAAAAACTTACTGCAGAAATCAGGTCTTCAGCTGTTGCCTACTGGCAAATGTCTGATCTTCAGTCAGTTAAGCATTGTTATAATTCAGAGTTTTCATTTTACATTCAAAATCCACTTCTGTTTGCTTGCAGGTTTTATTGCTTGTAGTCCAGACATAGAGAAAGCAAAGCATTTGCAGAGACAAATTGTTGCTGAGCTTATAAACCAAATGAAAATTCTTTGGTCTTTTTGAATGTACCGGTGGTTCACACTCTCAGTGGGCTCAGAACAGTTGTTTAATGTTTAAGCTACAAGTGTTTTGAAAGGGAGGTTTTTCTCAGACCTTTGCAAAAGGTCAATTCAATTATCATGCTCACTGATCTCTTCCCAGATCTAGAAGAAGTGGTATAGCTTAGTTTTTCAAGTGAAAATTCCCCAAAGTTTTATTAACAGGATGGGATTAATTTATCCTTCTTCAGCAAAACTTATTATATACCTAGAGAGATATAGCTGTCTGTCATGGGTGCCATACATCTGTCACAGAGATACAGATTTATAGGTAAGAAGAAAAAATGTCACCTGGAAAACTCTTATTTGAATTAAACCAAATAGAAATGCAATGATGTAAATGAAGGTTTAGAAAGAAAATTGACATAAAATAGTCTATGTGGTAAAATTTTATTGTAACTTACTGTTTTTACGGGTCTCATTTCTTAGATTCCTCTCTGGAGAGCAAAAGCATCAATTTAAATTAGTTTAAATCTGAGAAAAAGGTGGAATGCTAAGAGTAAGAAATTAAGTTGAAGTTTTGTCACCGTGAAATAATTTTTACCTTATACCTACTTTCAGTGAAAATTGCTTATTGTTTAATTTATCATTTGAATGGCATTATGCTAAACCTAAGTGGAGAAAACAAACTTCCATTCTGACATAAATGTATGAATTGTGTAGAGAGCCATTAGACAAAGCTCTGATTAACTGAGATTTGGTGAGGGATGGCAGCAAATTGCCCATTTTTACACCAGAAGAGAGTACTAAGTGGGTAGTAAGTTACACAGTAGATAGGGAAGCTTCTTGCTGCCAAGATGCCTGCAGGGAGAGCAGTGAGTAGGAGCAGGCGAGGCCTCAGTCTGGCACTTTTCTCTTCATTTACTGCTGTTACATTATGTGAAGTAACACAAGTCCATGAAATGAAATAGCAGCCTTTGGGAATACAACAGCTGGTGTGTATGACAATCACACTGTGAATTCCTTGCAGTGCTCCTTTTTCTAAAAGTGGAGGATGAGTTTCCAGTGGGCATAATTCATTGAAACTGTGAGGTAAAAGAGCATTTATTAAAGCAATTTTAAAAATGAGAAGTGGAAAGGAATCTGTTTTTTAAAGATGGTTTGGTAATTCTCCTTACCACGGAGAGACTTCAAACATAAATAAATAATATTTCTTTGGAGAGCCAGCCTTGTCACTCCCATTTTAAGCCCTGACTCTGATACACTTTTGGTTTCATATGTACATTTGTAAACATCTTCAAAAGCTTTCTTATACAATGGGAATAATAATCTTAAACTGAGTCCTGAAAAGATTCTTTTCCATATTTCATTTCTTATCAGTGTTCTTCCTTTTTTTTCTGTCAGACAGTATAGAAATGCAAACAATGTTAAAAATAATAACACCTGTAAAGTAATTATTAGATTTTTATAGGCCTCAAACAGCTGAGTTATGAATGCACTGGTATTGCTCACGGCTTTGATCTGTAGCATTATTTGTTTTGGTACTGAAGAGAGTTAGGAATTACGTGGTTTAGAAACAAGTGCATAGCTAATTAAAAACTGCTTGTGTTTGCATCAGTCCATTTTCTTTTCTAATTGTATATGCACTCTTTTTTTTGTTGTTGTTGCTCACTTGCAGGTGTATAAGACACAGGAATGACTGGGGGGCTCTAATTTTAGTTGATGATCGCTTCCGGAATAACCCCAATAAGTACATAACTGGTGAGCTCCAAAAATCTGTCTGGGAAAGTTTCTATTATTAACAAACAGAGAAAAATCAAGGTTACAGAAACATGATTATACAAATAGTAGGAGAAGTCATAATGAAACATATCCATTGAAGTCAAATTGTGCAGTTCAAACTGAAATCTCTCAGACTGTACCCTGGTGTATTTCTGGTTCATTAAATACACTGAAACACAGCTATATAAATACAGTGTTCAGCCAAATAAATTTCTTTTCCCTTTTGGGTATGCAGATCATGATACAGAAATTTCAGTATGCAGATTCTGAGAATTCTTCTTAAAATGTAACACCTATAAAAAACCTTAAGAACTCTCAGTCTTTGCATACTACTGTATATAATGTGTATATATATATATTCATGCATGCATATGTGTTTATGAATTTTAAAGAGTACTTACTAGATTTTTATTTGGACTTTGATTAAGTCTCTAGTGAATGCATACTTTCTGCCTATAGGAAGCTTTAATGATTAGGATAGTGGTCTGAATTTAACATTGTGGGGTTTTAGGTAAGAACAGGTAAAGACGGTGCTGTTCCTATTATGGAATTTCACAAAATCATTGAATCATCGTGGCTGGAAAAGGCTGTCAAGATTTCCTCAACACACAAAAAGTATTTTCTGTTGGAGTTTTATACTGGAAAATAAAACTGGTCATGCACACTATCTTAATTAAATAAACTTGTATTTAAAAAATGAAGGAAGAAATTGCTTGGGAATGCATTATATATCTTTGCTCCTGTCCTGTTTAGGATGGGCAAAAAGATGATGTCAACAGATAATGTTGCCATCTAGTCAGCAGGTGGAGCTCAGCTCCTGCAGTACAAATCAAACAAACTCATGGCATGTCTGTACTGAAACCACATTTAACTTACCTAAGCAAACAGAAGTAATCCATACAGTAATACATACACACTGTACATATGCAGAAGTATTTGCAGTGTTAGGGTATTATTTACTGATGTGTGGTGCCTGCTTTAGGTGGTGAGGTTTTTCTGCTAACACACTTTTTTCTTTCTTAGGATTATCTAAATGGATTCGCCAACAAGTCCAGCACCATGAGAAGTTTGATAGTGCACTTGAATCCCTCCATGCCTTTGCCAGAAGGAACCAGAAAGGCACTGACTGCTCACCAGAGTGCAGCAGTGAATTTCTCCATGGATTTTCAAATTCCAAAGACCTGTCACAAGCCTCACAACAGGAGACAACTATTCACCTGTCACCAGATGTTCCTGCTAAAAGTGAGGAGCAACATTTGGTGTCAGAAGTTCCTATTATTGAAACCATCAGCTCAGGTAATCCTACAGCAGCAAACCAGCCATGTAACATCAGGGCAACCATGGAACAAAGTATGTACATTTTCTGTGGAAAAAACTTCCTTAGCAACTTTAAATGTGAAGCTGCATCTTTTTTTGTTTGTTTGGGTGGGTTTTTGTTTTTGTTTTTTTTTTTTGAAGAAACAAGTGGGTTTTAAGATTATGGAAGTGCTGTGCTGCAAATTGTAATTATTTGCAAATGTGGATGAGCTGTGCTCAACAGACTGTAACTAATTGTCATTCCATCTGGTTGTCTTAAAACAATTGATGTATGATAAGTTTATAGTCTATTCATAAATGTTTTTACCTAAATTTCTTTTTCTGTTGAAAACAATGAAGATAATCTTGATGTGTTTCAAATACCATTTAAATTAGCATTGTAGTGAGATAAGTTCCTCTGTTGTTTAGACAATATGGTGGGACATCTTTCATATAACCTCTTCTGGTACCAGATTTACAAGTAGATATCATCCCATTCCTAAATTCTAGGAAAGTTTATGACTCCCTTTCAGACAACAAAGATGTAAATAACAAAAACACAACAAAAAACCCACTGTAAATCAGCAGAGGGAAGACATATACGATTAATTAATGTTTTGTGATTTTTTTCACAGGTGGCCAGAAAGCTGATGGAGAGGGTCATTCTTGTCATGTAACACAAAGAAAAAAACATATGGGCTCCACACCCAAAATGCCAGCAACTAAAGTAGAGAGAGAGAAAAAGAATGATTGGACTAATGCTGGTGTTACGAAAGAACATTGCTCCTTTAAACCACTGACTTCAACACATTTGCCTGTAGCCAAGAGCTGCAAGTCCACAGATAGGAGCAAACAAAAGAATGTGAATAGGCCAAGTGAACTTACTGATAGCATAAATCAATGTCAGTCATCATTTATTTCAGAACATAAACAAAGTGTGCCAGAGCCATGCTTGGAAATGAATTTTTCAGTTAATACTGAGGCTGCAGTTGCTGAAGAGCATCCCAATGAGCTACAGCTTCAAGTTGAGCCCTGCAGAGAGTTTCCTTCAGCAGGAGGGAAATCTGAACTTTCAAAGTTAAATGCGCCTACAGAAGCTGAAGATGAGGATGAGAGTATCTACTTCACACCAGAACTCTATGATGATGATATGGAATCAGAGGAAGCAAAAATCAGACCACTGGTTCCAGACTGTAATACAAATGAGAAGCAGATTGAATGTGGAAACCCCATAGTCTCTGGTGGTCTTTTTGCAGTCAGCACCTCAGAAACACAAAGCCTGACTGAAAGAAAGATGGATGGTGATGGCAGAAGCACAAGTTTGCATGGAATAATGGAAAATGAGGGGCCTAAGAATAGTGTGATTAATAATCTAGAGGTGACTTGTGGAAGAGAAGCAGAGCAGAGAGCCTCTCAGGAGATGAACAACAAAACACGGAAAATCAGTCTTTCCAGATCCCGAAATAAAGGTGTGTCAGCTTTTCTGTTGAACAGTGCTAGCACACAGTGACAGCTGTAGGAAAGGTAGGGAGCAGCTTTCCAGAACAGCCTCCCTGTAGAACAGTAGTGGCTTTCAAGTCCTCATCTAATACATGTTACTGTCAGACTCACTTTTTCATTATAATTTATTGGTTTTCACCGTGGAAGTTATGCCACCTGCAGTTTTCTGTAGATATAATTAAGATTTTTCATCCATAACTGGATATCAGGACATCATGGGTGGAAATTCTAAATAGAAGCCCAAGTTGCATTTGACTTGTAATTATAGGCTGAGGAGGTTTGTCTATTACAGAGGTGTAATCAATCTGCCCTTGAATGATATCAAATGATGAGGGTTTTCTCAGAAAGCAAAACACCTATATAATCAAAATATGGTTGGCTGTATTTTTTAGGGCTTTTGTTTTTAAAATTAAATATGCAGAACAGAATCTCTTACAGATCAAGTAATATGATAAATTGAGTCAGGTATTGAAACAGATGTGTTCTTCAGTGCTTTGTTTCCCTCTAATTCCCTCTGTCAAAATGTCTATCAGAAGCTGTATCGTAGTATTTGAATATCTTGATATTTAATAATCATGAGAAGTCTGTCTTTGTTTTATATAAAAATTGAGATTTCTTTACAGTTTTCTTTTGTTGGAAGATCAAATCTCTTTCGGCCAGGTTCTGTCTGTATTCCTATTAAAATGTGTACTCATTTGTGTGCCCTACAAACACACTTTCTGTGTTTGTAGTTTCTGTAATACATAACAATGTAAATTTGTACATAAAGGTCTTTAAATCTTCCTCAGTCTACTTTTCAGTTATTTTAAACATTTCTTTCATTTATTACAATCAAAACATCCAGGATTTTTCTCTAATAAAGCATACTATGCCTGATTTTTCAATAACAGGCTGTTCATTTCCATAATACATTAATGTGAAGATGCAGGATTTTTATAATCTTGCAGTTGGTTCATGGGTAGTTGTATATTTTGACAGAGAGCAGAGATAAAATTGTTAACTGGTTCTTTTCCATAGAAGTTCATCTAAAGAACATTGACATTCACCTCGACAGAGCTGTGAATGTGCTTATATCAAGAGGACTTAAACTGTGTCTTTTCTTCACACAATAAATGCACCTTTACAAAGTTAGGTAGTCTGTTGGCCAGAATGGCAAGAACACTGTTGAGTTTCTTAACCAAGCACTGCCTTACAGTATAAGGTAGTTTGTTAAACTTCCTAAGTCTATAAAAGCTAAATTATTGACCCTTCCTCTCCTACTTTGATATCATAGCTAGAGGTGATCTCTCCTGTCTAAAATAATAATAAAATCTTGACTTTATTAAAGGGTTGAAAGTTCAGAGACGATGCAGACGAAGAAAAGCTCCAGTTAGGCAGAGCAGCTGCAGCAGTGAGAGAAAGGTACCCTGTGCATCATCTACCTTGTTTTAAGAGGCTACTGTTGAATGTTAAGGTGCAAGGGAAATAAGAATGATTCGTTATTTAAATTTTAAGTGAAATAATACAGACAAAATAGTTTATTTGTAGTTTGCCCTGCGTTCACCCTCTCCATAGATAGCTTTGTGTCTCATGGGAAACCAAAAGGCTGAGTGGTTCCAAGTGTTGTTAACACAGGTAAAAGCTGCAGATATGAACTGCCCAGAGAGTGCAGCTTGTAACACATCACTGTGGTGATTCCTGTTTTGTTACAAGCAATGCTTCTGATTTCTGACTAAAGAATGTTTAGTGCAGGGTTTGCAAAGGGCATCATGACACTGAAACTCAGCCAGAGTTAGGAACCTTTCTTCTAGGCTGTTTTGCAATATACCCAACTAATTATCAGCTATATTCTAAAAATTTATTCCAATAGATTTCTTTGAGCATTTCAGGTAGTATATTTATCTGAAACAGTTTTGATAAATTTCTTCATGTTTATATTAAAAGCTTCAGTCTGCATAGTTACTATATGCAAACTAGTATTTACATGAATTTATATATTGTCTTGTTAGAAGGAAACACACCACCAGCCTTGCAAGAAAGGACTTTATTGTATTGTTTGTGGAGCTGAAATACTGCCAAAAGCAGAGGGTAAGATCTATGTGACTGGTTATCTGTTTCGGGTTGGAAATGAGAAGATTTTGAATCCATCTTTTTATTGTTATGATTTTAGATACTGAAGAGATATTTCAGAATAATTGGTTAATTTTCCAGTGGATATGGTAATTAGATGTATGACTTGGAGATAAGTGCACTGGAAACCTGCAGGAAATACTGGGAGGAGAGATGATGAAAGAGATGTGTTAAAATACTATTCTTACTTTCATTTTCAGTGAAAATAAGTTACTGTTAAAGTAACCTCTTTCTGACATATTTCTGTTGCTTGCTTCAGTGGTCTGGTTACACTGACCTTTCTTGAAGTACAGTGGGAATCTGACTGGTGGATAAGAGTTAACTGAAGGCAACTAGTCCTGGCATTATGGGAGGCTGAAAGAAATTATTTGTAGCATAGTGGCCCATTCACTGGGCTATGTGTGTTCCTTCTAAGGGTTAGGTGTTAATTTGCCACCAGTTGCTGTGAGAAGTTTGTTAATACCTTGGCACAGGAACTCCATGAATCTAATACATGTTTTAATGAACCTATCAAAAGTTTTACTGAAAAACCATCTGATTGCTCTGTTACTCTTCAGCAGGTCATCATTTAGTGTAGTTTTTAGTCCCTGGATGACCCGTTGTACAAAATGTGGGTGAGATGTTCTTGGAAATTGTCTCTGCATTTTTCAGAGGCATGTTGATTTGGGAAAGTCTGAAAGCTGATAATGGTATTAACAATTCTGCCAGTTATTTTAATGCCCTGTATCTTTGGGGTACTGGGCCATGTGTGCTGATGACCTAATTACAAAATATTCTTATCAGTGACGTGCGGAAACAATTACATAGAATTTTTTAATACACTGAAGAATGTATAAAGCATTGTCCTCCAGGAGAATTTAGTGGGGCATTTTGGTGGTCCCAGGTTATACAAACCTGTAGGTAAGAAGACATTTGCTTTTCTGTGCCTCACGACTACATCTTGGGATGTAACAAGCCAGAAAGCCCCATTTTTAGGAGGTGCTAGAGACGATATGGAAGTTGAGATGAAGAGAATTTTAAATTAGACACAGCAGAGACCTTCTTGTTTCTTGTGCAGGGTTGTGTTTACTGCAGCCTCTAAATTAGGGAACTCTTAAACCTTTAAGACTTGTATAATGTCATGGATAGATGTTGATTTCCTTGATTTATCAGCATCATCATATCTTTGCAATTTGGTATAGAGTCTGAAATGGAATCCCTCTGTATGAAGTTAAAACATTCTGAGTCACTGAGGCACTTTAGTGCCTGCAGTTACCAAGGTGTCTGTTGTCAGTGTGAAGTTTTATGCTGTTTAAACTGAATCTCAGATGTCAGTTGATTGATGAAGGCGAAAAAAATCTGCTACAGTTGGAAGAAAATGAAAAATAAATGACTTTATTCAAAGTGGATTCAAACTCACTCGTCAATTTGGGAGTAATAACAAGGGGAAAATTATCTGTTGAAAAGTAAATTTTGGACACATTAAAAAAATTTAAATAAGGCCCATTTACATCAATAGAAGTCTTTTCATTGACTTCAGTGGGTATTGGATCAGGGCCTAAATTACCATCTTGTAAATGTGGAAAGTTTGCAGTATGTTCAAACAGTACTGTATTCAAAACCATGTATATATAAAGACTTACACCCCACTTCTTGAATTATAGGAATTTTGAGAAAAGCTTGCTACAGTAATATTGAACTGCAAATAATTTGGAAACTCTTCAGAAATACTAGTATAAGAAGCAAAGAATCCATTAATAATTGTATGTGTGAACTAAATGCCATTTCAGAAGATGATAATATGATGTTGGTCATCTCAGATGCTGCGAGTCTTGGACATCTTAAAGACACTTTGAAGGTTTATCAGATGCCAGTCAAAAGTGAAGGTAAATCTTACTGATAAAACCCACCTAACTTATGTCAAGTCCTTTAGCTTTAAATACAACATGTTATTTTCTTTCATTTCCTGCAGGTGCTTTTGATTGTGGTAACATGGTTTTCTCTCTTGAGCTATGGGTGGAATCTCCCATGGAGAGCTCCAGTAGGAGTCTCTTGCCCCACTGCTTCTTACTTCCCAAAATACCACTGCACAGGTTATGCAGATATGTTTCATGAAAGCATTTCTAAGCCAAGACAAATACATGAGCATCCAAAATGGCTTATCACCTGTCTTTCATGAAACTGTTGTACAGAAGGTTCAAAGCTGCACTGAACCTTTGTCATAATTATTTATTAGGAAATTTCCTCCTTGCAAGGGAAACACCATGTCACAAATCATGCATATTAGCAGTTGGATGAGTGTAGTTGTTTTCTTTTTTGTGTCAATAAGGTCTTGGCATTGTTTGTTTGTTTTTTTCTCCCTATTAGTCAATAATTCTGACTTCATTGTTCTTTAGCTTCCACACCTTTCCATTGCTCCCACTTAAGTTTCTTAAAGTTTTAAGGAAATGCAACAATTCTTTACTAGATATGAAATAAATGATCTGGCCATTTAACTTCTCCTTCGAGGACATTTTTCCTTTGCATAGCTTGTTGAAAGCTATTTGGCTTTTTAAGCAAACATGATTTTTTTTTCTTAAGTGAAAATACCAAATCTTTCAATGATGCTGGTGTTTTTGTGTCCTCTTGCCAAGGATTGGGAATTTTTCTGAAAACCTCAGTCAATTTTTGAAAGGTAAAACAAGCATAAAAGTGATGCTGCCATTCTGAAAGATGTTAGTGACAAATGTAAACCATGTCTTTGGCCTTAGATAACAGAGGAAGATTATGAGTGGAAGTTTGGCTATTGTATGGGATAAGGAAGCTGGAGGCAGTAGAACCTAACTGTGCAAGGCATAGTGTTTGGCTAGAAAGCAGCTAAACAGCAAAACCATCTGGGCCAGTGGGTTTTTTTCAGGATATTGGAAATTACAGAAGTTGGAGAATCAGTTACTGACAAGAAAATATATTATATGTACTTACTTTCTCCTAACTGGGCCATTCACAAGACTTTACAGCCCACACCTTTGAGCTTTTAGGAAGTTAATGGTAAGATTTTTCCACTGAAATGCTGTCCTGGTCCCTCAGCCATCAAATTGAGAGAGAAGTGGTTGCCATCAAAGGAGTGCCATTTCCTGACAAAATTCCACTCATCTCTGATGAGTTCTGCATGTTTAACAAAATAGCAAAGATGAATACCAGTGTACTCTCTACTCTCAGGCTTCCTAGGTCTTTCTATAACATTCTGATCAGGAAGAAAATGATCATGAGAACAGAATCTCTTACATTTCCTCTAAGAAATTACAGTCTGTGAACTGGAGGCTTATACCTGGAGTCTCAGTGGTGAAACTGGGGATCTGCAGGAGGAATGTGTTGGGTAGGAGATCATTCCAGGTGTCAGACCATTGACTGTGTAACCCTTCAGCAGCATTCAGGTGACAGAGGCTGAAAGTAAAGTACTTGATTTTGTTCATGTGTGAGCAATTCTGGTGTTAGGAGTATTTATGACAATTTATGACATGTGATTTCCATCACAGGGACTCTATTTTAGAAGTTACAGGGTCTACTGAGGTGCATTCTGCACCATGTTACTTTCTGGCAAAATAAGAATATTACCTTTTGAAATGTGAAGTACAACTTCTGATCTTTTAAAAATCTTTCTTGATGCCTATGTAAAGCACTTTTTCTTTCTTTTTGAAAGACTTGGATGGCAGTTTATCTTTAAATGCTCTTTGGAATGAGAAGGAATATTCTCTGACCAGTTACTTACAGTGCAGGAGCTGTGTCATTCAGTCCATTTCTCCATGTCCTTTGATAGGAGCTGAGGTTACTCATTTCAGTAATAAAGTACAATCATGGGTAAGTCAAGTTAGTTTTATTTTTATATTAAAATGATTACTGAATCGCTTGTATAGAAAGTATGAAAATACAATTTCTCTAAAAAGGTAGAATGAAATTTTATCTGGATGAATTGTAGATGTTTCATCTCATCTGTGCCACAGAGATTTGAATTAGAGTTAAGACCCAAGTTCAGGTCACTTAATATATTTGTAATTGTCTATACCTAATCTGGTGCAGTGCCTGTAGCATTGTGCCTTATGAAAACAAAACAAAACAAAAGATAAGAAAATAAGCAGCAGTTATCCATGTCTGTCATGAGAGGAAATCCAGAACAAAAGATATTTGCACAAGTGATACAGTCAGATTTGACTTTTCAGACATGTAGTGGTATGTGCTTTGTGGCTCTCTCAGATTCTGAGCAGAGCCTGTGGGTGAACATGGACAAGGTCTAAAGGAGTCAACAGGAAGAAACTTTTTTATATGTATTGTGTTTCCAACAGGGTTAGCAAACCAAATTCTCAATAGAATTCTTTCAAATCTAGACAAGAAGCTGTGTGTATCTTTACTGTACTCTATGTCATGCCTTAGTTTAAGATAAAGACAGAGGGTGAGGCTCCATCCTGAATGAGCTGTGCAGGTAACCTCAGGACAGATAGGTCTTTCTGGAATTTTTCTTCATTTATATTCTGCATATAAACATAATGCAATTTAATCAGATATTTTTGAGACTAAAACTTTGTCAAAACTTGAATGGGACCCTTACATTTTGGCCTGAGTACATTATCCTCTCTGTTAGCTATTTGAAATGCACTGTATGGCTGTGTGGTGATGGAACAAAGCTTGTGTAGTATTATATGCCATGAATGCAAATATTTCAAACATTATCACTAAGATTTCAGCACTCATTTTGTATCAAAGATAATTAAATGTTACACTGAGGGCATTTATACTGCAAGTTTATGAAATAATGGGATCCTCTGCAGTACAATTAAATTATTTTTTGTTTTCTCTTCAGTCTTTTTCTGTACATTTAAAATAAGGGGCTCTGTAGCCCTGCCTGGACATCAGAAGCATTGTGTTTCCACTTCTTTGGTGCTTCCCATGTCTGGCTGTGCAAACCAAATGCTGTCAGCACTTTTATTCATGCTGTAGGCAGGCAGCTGGGGGGGAATGGCTGTTACTCACACCAGGTGCCTCAAGTGTAACTGTATAATCACCTGCTATTAGGTTTACAAGTGGTGGGAGTTTATTAGTGTAAAATAAACAAGTGTTCTTAGCCTACCTGTAGATTTAACTTCTTTTAGCAAGAAAGACACTATTAATTGATGCAGTTTTTCTGAATATGTATTTTTTCCTTTTTTTTTCATATGTTCTATTTCCATCTTCAATCTTGGTAAACTTCTAGGCTTGGAAGAGCAACGTAGGCTAAAAAAGACCACAGCTGGCTTTGGAGAGTCATTCTGAAAGCTGATGGCTTTCAGGAGAGAGAGAGAGGGACATCTAATCTCTTAATGCATGGCTTTGTTTCAAAGAGAGACTCAGGGGTGGGGGGAAATCCCATCATCTTCAATGGACTCATAAAACAATTGTCAGAACTGGCATTTTTGCTTTGAATCTGTTGCAAATTGGGTGCCCTCTGACTACGTTATTATGCAAGATGAGAGCTGTGGGGCTAGGAAGGAAACTACACTGTTTTACTACTTCTTTGTGTGAAAAATACCTGTTTAGAAAGGTAGAATGGACCTGGGGATGTATGATGGTAAATACACTTTAATTTTGTGCTTTTCTTGCCTTCAATCAAATGGCTGTTTATTTCCTGCAATTGGAATATAAGAATGTAAAGTAAAACTTACAGCATGAGTCTAGGGAGTTTAAAATGGTGTTTTATTAAATGCTATCATATACCTGAGCAGCACATATATGAGGAAACTGGGATTAAGTCAGTTTATCTCCCAGTTATATATTGAATACAGGATCCTGCTGCTGTTGAGCAATACATTTGTAGAGATAAAATCAACATTGTAGTTGAGACTGTTGCCTACCCTGAATTAAATCATGTACATTGTCATGTGGTATCATATGTCATCTTAAATTACTCTGTGTCATGTGTCTATAAATCAAGTACAGTTGGTTCTGGAAGGCAAGGAATTCTTCATTTAATAGAAATCACATTGCTATAGGAAAGCAAGCTTGAAATAGAATCAGTGGATAGAATATCTGTAATTTACTTCTAAACTGGGTAATCATTTAAGGAAGCAACACTGTGTTTTCATGGCTTAAATCTAAGGTGTGATTAACAAATGACATTTTGTAAATCTTTTTTAACCTACTTTTTTTAAAATCAATTATACATGTATATTGAAAATTAGATTTTAAAATTCACTGCTACATCTGTACAAATTAGATTACATGATGTATTTCCCATTGACCTAGAAACCTCCATCAACTTATTCAGACTTTCTGCTAAATCAGTGGCAAGTAAATGATTATTGGGTTTTGTATTCCTTATAAATACTCTAAATATTTGTATATTCCTGCTTACAGTCATCTCTGTGAAATGGTAACAACTTTATCATCCAAGGCAGAGCTTTGGAAATATTTTGGTGTCATAAATACAGCGCCCTCGGAGCAAGGCTCCAGCTTAGCTAATGCAATAAATTGCCTTGTCAATGATGAAAGGTGAATGCAACTGAGGGCTAAATTTTTTAAACTTATTAAGGAGTTGTTGCTCTGATTAGACAGTCAGCTGCTGAGACAGTAGCTTTTATATAACAGGATCTTGTTTTGTTCAGCATGTTGCCACATTTGGCAAGCAAACTTTTTCTCTTAATGCGCCTATGGGGAATACCAGTCTGACCTCAATCTGAGTAAAGCCTTCAGAGTGGCTGTTGTGAGGGGTGCTTGCAGGAGGTGGCACAGTCATCTCTGCAGCCTCTGGATATTTGTTATCACATGGTAATCAGATTCCTCATTCTGTTTAATAAAGATTTCATCTGCCACGCGAATGCATAATCGGCTGTGTCCGAGTGCCCGTCTTTTGTCTTGAGCAGATTGCTAAAACTGTATTAAGCATCATTAGACAAAAATGAAGACCTTATTAATTTGTCCTTTATGTGTTGTCCAGCAGATTGGGCCTCATTATTATGCAAACACGGTACACAGAGCTGCCCCAGAAGTAGCTCATTAATGTTTCTTTCCCTTAGCACGTAACAGATTATTATTGTGAAGTGTGCATGAAATAATTGCTAATTATGTGCCTTAAGTTGTACAGTGATTGTCTGTCTAGATTTTTTTTTTTTTCATATGCTTTAAGAGCACTCTGGAAAGCCATCAGAAGCTACAGGTTAACCCCACCAAAGCAAGTAAACCAGAGGAAGTGAATCACAAAACAGGCATTTTATCACACATTTTCCAGCCTCTGAAGAGTAATTAGGACAGCTATGGATTGCTTTGTAGTTACCTCTCAGTATGCTTCTTATTGTAAAAGAAATGACTCTCAGCTGGCAAATAACTTAATAGATATCTCTGCTAGTGATGCAGAGCAGGCAAGTGTGAACTATGGGCTTCTAGTAAAAAAAAACCCACAGATTGAGAAATGGCAATTCTTGATTTAGTATGGTTTCCTTAGTCACACACCACTAAAATCTTACATAGCTCTAAATAAATGTTCTTTCTACCATATGTTTTCCCAAACACATTTCCCATTACTTAGAGCTCTCTATTCTGCATGATTCTCCTTAAAATTGGTAAGTATGGTGGAAATTACATTTGGCATTCATCTGTAGTTTGACAACTTTGGGCTAAGTGTGTAATTGGTTTAAGCTGGTAGTGCTTCATACTTATCCATGGCACATCTTCTGTAATCTCTCTGCCACTGCAGCTGATAAGACTTGGCCACAACTGAAGTTTTTGCAGCACTGGAAATAAAATCCTGATTCATTAAGGGCTTGCATGGATTTAGCTTTATAATCTGGTTTAGAAATTGTGAGTGGTCAGATCTTAGATTTGAGCTTTGTTATCAAAAAGTTGCCATGAAAACCATTACATCAGCAGAGCCTGAAAGATACAGTGATTATTTCTGAAGAGAAGTACTTGTGATTGGCAATTATTTATTATATAAGAGCATTGAAATAGATATCTCTCAGAGCTAGGAGGGTAATAATATTCATCTGACATCACTTATTGTAAATAATTTTGGAGTCTAACCCATTTGGTTAGTGTTAAGTAGTTGCTTATGTCAGCTGATACCACCATTTAAAAATGGTGGCTGCTTCATACAAGTGCAAATGAATAGAGCATGCTAGCTGGAAATTACTCTTTAAACATTTCATGTGCAATAAATCATTGCTGAATATTTATGAAAGGCAGACACAGATTCTGAAAAATCACAGTGAAATTCTGTGGAGACCAAGTTCTCTTTACTGCACTGTTAGCTCTTGGGCTTGTGGATATTTACCATGACTGATAAACCTGAGAGTAGTCTGTGTGGCATTGCAGAAATAATTATTTGTTTGACTCGGATTATTTGAAATATCTGGCAATATATTGCTATGAACAGGCAGAGGCAGACTATTAATACAAAGCTTCTGCATTATGATGATCATAATTTCTTTAAAAATGCTTTCTAAAATTTCAGTGATAGTATTGCACACTGATGTGTATGTTTGTAATATAATACAAGCAGATATAAACACACTCCTTTCTCTGAAAGCATGCATAAGTGTTGTAGCTCATGGTTCAGTTGAGCTGAAAAGGACTTGGATCTGCAATGGTTTGACACTGAACTTTTTCTTTGGCTTCACGACCCATATTTGCCTACGAAATCACATTTTAATGACATGGCATCTTATTTTTCCAACCTGGAAGCTTATCTTTCCTTTATTGTTTGGCTTAGAGACAAGTTGTGTAGGTTGCCCTAAGGAGTGCAGGATGATTCCTTAGCACCTGAGATGAAACACTTTGACCAGAATGATCTTGTAGGTGAGGTTGTTTTTATTTCTGGTGCCATGTAGATGTGATATTAGATCCCTCATCTTCTGCCTCTGTCACTTTAGGACTGGGCTGAGAAGAAGCTGGCCAGGCCTCTGGAAAGCACACTGGGCAATGAGAATGCTTCTGAGAAACCTTGTGTATAGGAGAGAAAGAAGAGTTTGGTGCTTGTAAGCTAATTATTTTTCAAATTCAAGGCTGGACTTTCAGAGTCCCTTTTGTAGTCTTTTTAATTTTTAATCGGTAAATAACATAAATGTTGTTCTGATAAGTCTCCTGCCAGAAAAAATATGCTAAGTCAGTTGTCAGGCTTATTTGAATTCCACTAGTTTGAAATTCACTTGAAAATAGATAGAATTTCTTTAAAGATTTTTTCAGAGAGGTATTTAAAAATACAGGGATCTAAAGCTACCATTAGGCTTGCCCAGCATTTAGTACAATTTTCTTAAAGTGCTGAGAGTCACCAGCATGGTGATTTATTGCCTGCCAGGTACTGACAGTCAAGTGATTTTTCATCTGACAAGGTCAATGCTCACTGAAGTTGTGAGTGGCAAAATGTAATTGTTTTTCTTGCTTCCTTTGCAGTAGTGCTCTACTGATGCAAAAGCAGAGTAAAGTTTTTCTTACATAAACTCAGGTGCTCTCTATAGGTGAAGTTGGTTTTGAAGAAAAGCCTGTGCTGGAAGTTTCTGCCCTTCCCCTACACCTAGGTCTGATTTTATGTCTGTCTGTTCCTCTGCTGTTTTAGGGCTACTCTTTGAGAAGCTGCACTGCAAAATGCATCCCTGGAATGGTTTGGATTAAGAACATTGCTGATTTTGTGGGATTATTTTTGTACTGGATCCTTTCAGGCATCTGATTTGTAGTATGATCCCACAAATGGTTTTTATCACTGAAATGAGATCTAGGATGTGAAGAAGCAGAATGTTAGTGCACTGATAGGTGATGCTTAAAAGTTATGGCAACTGTACAGTAGCAGCTGCTGAAATTACAGATTCAACATTCCAATTGTTTTATATTCTAATGAGCAGCCCTTGTCCCAGCCTGGTTTTTTATCCTGATTGTGTCAGGCACATAGTGCAGCTGCCACTGACCCCTCAGTCAGCAGTAACAAAACCCCCCTTTGTCATCAGGATGGGAAATATCTTGGCCATTGTGGGTGTGAATTCACAACAGCAGAGCAATCATGCACAGGGACAATCTCAAACTCCACAATTCATTCACAAGAGTCTAAGTGGCACGTATAAATGATTGTATTAAATTGTTTTTTAAAATTGTAGTTTACTGAACTGTTACACAATTCAAGTACAGATGAGGTCGTTTAAGCATCCGAATGCTGTACAACTTTTATTCACTAGGTGCATGTAAACTTCTCATCATTCATTTTGTGTAGTGAATTCTCCCTTCCTGTAAATTCCTGTTCTATGATATATCTCCAGCCAAGGTAAGGACGTTTGTAATTTGCCTTTTTTCCTTGCAGTGAGTGTACTTTCAAGTAATTTGATCCTTAAGTTTACAAAGCAATTGGCATTTTTCACACTTTAAGAGCCAATGACTGCAGTAGAATGAAAGAGTGAATCAGATTTGTTGCAGATGTTTTCTAAATCAGATACCTCTAGGTTCTTTAAGCCATTCCTCCTTCATAGGAAATTAGAATAACATTGATTTCTACAACATGAATATGCTATTATAGATTTATGTAATTAAACCCCCTGGTGTCCATCAGCCCATGCACTGTGGCATGCAGCAGGCAGGGATTTTCTCTGTAGTAGTTCTGGCTGACCAGTGCACTGCAGGAATTCTAGTTTGGGAACTTCTGGTTCTTAAATTGCAACCATACAGCAATAATACAAGGTCACAGGGTGGAAAGACAGACAATTACCACCATTCTTCCATATGCAATTTGTATATGGTATTGGTTATTTTTATTGTTCATAGTTTCTTCCTCTTGATAGGATACAAACATTTGGCCAAATTCTTTGCCTGCAGGAAGCTGAGCCAAGGATAAATTTGGTTCTTTCTCCTTTCTGAAGGCCTTGAAATAATAATAATAATAATAAAAAAAAATTGGCGAGGATTTTGAAGATTTTTATGGTTTTTATAGATAGATGCATGGCTGCACAAAGATTTAGCAATGTCTTTTTTCAGGAGAGGACTAAGGCTGTTGGATAAAACAATACCTCAGCACATTTGAATTCACAGAAATCATGTGTGACTCCAAACGTAGTTGAGCTCAGTCCCACAGTTTCCTACTGTGTTGATGAATAAACTTGGATGTACATTTACTCTGTTTTCATCAAGTGCTTTGAAATGGTCAGATGAAGGTTTCTAAAGAAGCCTGCCTTGGTGCTGAGTGGACCTGTGTCAGTTTTCTACCATTTACATGCTCCCAGGATTTACTTTTTAAGACATAGTTTCAGAATGGTGTTTTCTATCTGACAGATACAGGATCTTTCATGTGTATGTAAGACATCTCATTTCTGTATTACTTTTGTTGATACAGTTTAGAACATTGTTGATTTAGCTCTAGATAAAAGCAAGGAACTTTTCCTGGGCAGTTTTGACATCTACCTTTTATATTTTATAAACCTCAGCTGCAGTTCACACTTGTGGAAAAAGTGTCCTTTTATTTTTAACAGCAGCCTAGGGTATGGTTGAAAGAGGCATATTTCCATTTTGGCTTTTGTTTGAGCAGCTTCCAAAACATCATTCTGCTTTTATTTTTTTTTTTTTCCTGGCAAATTTGCCAAGTCTAACTCAGATTAAATTTCTTTGTTAGATTTGCTTTTTTAAGCATCTGGATCAGCAATTGTATCCCATACTATGTAGTAATGAAACATTTGGAAATCATCTGAGAAATCATAGTAAGCCATGATAGTACATTCTTTTTAAAAAGAGTATGTAGCTTACAGAGTAGTTTAGGAGAGTTCTTTTCTGAGTAAAAGTTATTTTGTTTGAACCACCCTAACAAGAGATTACAGCTCTTTCTTCTGGGACACAAGGAGGCATTATTATCTCTTAAACTGTTGTCATCCCTTTTATCACTTGGAAGTACCATTTTGCTTGATGTGTATATAAATATATACATTCCATGCCAAATTTTATCATTCTAGGATATTTCTGGGGAAAAAATAGACATAAACAAAAGGAATTTTTATTGTAACCTAAAGCCAATACACCACAAACTGGTGAATGATGTGGTTTGGTTTTTTGGATGCGTTGCACTCCTTTTGCTTTTAAAAAGATGAATCAATATTGAAGATGTAAATTCACCAATAGAGCTAAAACCCCCACATTTTATTAGCTTAAAATAAATCGTAAGAATTCATAGTAATAGAGAAAATGTTTTTCCCATGTCATAAACTGGAGACCAATTGTATAAAGTCAGTCTGCTGGTATTATACTTTCAGTATAAATTGTGTTGAGGGATAGAGTTTGAAGAGAAACAGATCTGAATTCTAGTGGTAAAGAACTAGCATACCCTCTTAATTAGCTCTAAGACTACTAAATTGAAGAAATGTTTGTCCATTAAATAGAGTCCCTCAGAAGAGAAGGCACTTTGGGCATTTGGAAAGGAATAAGTATGTTTTGAGTTACCTCATATGCAAATATATTTATTCACTGAAAAGAATTAATGCTGTAGCCAAACCATTAATTCCTCCACTGTCCACATGACTGGCTGTGATTAAGAACCAAGTTTTATTTTGTGTGCAGATGTCTGAATATTAATTATAATGACTAGTTCTTTAAATTTTACTGCTCTTTACTACTATTTTTTATATTCCCAACTATTTTTCTGCTTTGAAAAGCCACGCAAAGCAACAAGAGGACTACCCAGAACAGAACCAGAATGTTTCCTTTCTTGCAGCTAGATTTCAACTGTCAGCTGATAAAACAGACCCCAAATCCAAACCACTTGTTGCTTTGGATTTTGTTGTGAGTGTCACCTTCTGGGAATGAATCAGAACCAATTTTCTCTTTCAGAGAGGGGGATTTTTACTTCCTTTCTCTTTCAAGCCTGTGTTATCTACTGCCTCTTTGTAACATGGTGTCTCCTGTAAAACTTCTACAGTGGGTATTTCAGCCTCTATATTAGAACATTTTGCCTGTTAGAAAGACACTAGCATGGTGGGTAATCAAAGGAGACAAGTCAGGAGAGACTTTTGTCAATAATACGAATATGTTCTTTGCCTCAAAGCTTATTCAGCAGCATTCAGGGACACCTTGCTTGTTGAACAGTGGCATCTTTAAACTTTTTGCCCAGTGCTGTGTCAGATACTCTTAAAAAAGAATTCACACAAGTGTTTGGTCTCAGTGAAAAATCAGCTCCCTCACTGGGATATCCATTTGGTTTGAGTCCTCTGGCACTGGAGAGTGTGTGCAGCAAGGAACTGTTTCTCTCATTTCCAAATACTCTCCTGGATTGGATTTGGCTTGGTTTTAGAGGCAGGTTTTTTCAGTCCCTTTTGTGTCTTTTTTGTCCCCAAGTTTTGGGCCTTTTTCCTCAAGTGTCCTTGGATTGATGAAGGAGAAAGTAGCATGAATAGTTGTACAGGACATAACAAGCAGGAAAAAGCAGATGGCTACTCTGTTAATGGGGCTTCTCCACTTGATCTCACAGGGAGAAAGACCTTTCCATTGTCAGAATTTCTCAAAGCTCATTGATTTTTCATTCTAGCAGGATTTATTTGCTTTTGAATCACTGCTGTGCTGTTGTCATTAGATGCTGAACCTTTCACTGGGCTGTGTTTCACTAATTTTTTCATACTTGCTCTTTTAGGATTCCTTCACAGAACTTCTTTCTTCCCCCTTTGCATTGGAAACTCTCAGTAGATTCTAAATAAACCAGGCACAGTCATTCTTCTTCCTTTTTTTTTTTAAATTATTATTTGAAGTAATCTAAATACAGCATGGTATATTTTAGTTTTTCCTTAGCTCCCCAAAATATTCAAGTAAAAATTTACCAGAATAAATCTTTCTTTCTAATTCAGCACCTATGTTTTGGGGTGTTTTTTCCACCCTAAAATTCTTTTTAAAAATGCATTTCTGTAAGATAAAACAAACCCCAGGAAAGATATCCTGGAAGAAGGGTTGGCCATGTTGTACAGCATTATTCAAGCTCTTCATCCTTTTCTGAAGGAAAGCAGGATGGAATGACTTGAGGTTGCAAAACTGAACAAAGTTTTCTGAAGCTGTGTACTTAAGCAGGAACAGCTGGAATCTCATATTGCTTCTTTTTTAATTAATCAAACCCACTTCCTCCACTCTATACTTCCTTGTGGTCTGGATCTTGAAAAGATGAAAACAGGGACTTAATAGAGATTCATGTCTTCTTACTTGTGCTTTGGGGTTTATACAACAAACTAACTGAAGTGCCTTTTTTTCTTCTTTATTTATCAGCTTTTTAGTAATATTTTATATTAAACTGGATCCTGTTCCTTCAGAATTTTATTTTCTGCAGTTCTACACGTGCCAGCTGACTCTTGGGCAGCAGCAGAGCTCTTTTAAGGCAGGAGTTAGAGAGCAGTACCTCTACAGCATGTATTTTCCTATAGTTAACCAGTCCTGTTCCTGCCACAGGAGAGTTCTCTCCCAGTTGTTTAAAGATGATTGCTAGTCATTAAAGATGCTATTGATTTCCTTTTTTTTTTTGACAAAAGCTAGGAATGTCAGCTTATGTAGCTCATTTGTCATCACTGAACTAGAGGCTGAATCTTCCTTCATTGCTGGGTTTTTCAGTGGTGTTGTCAGAACTTAATCTATGTTAGAACCCTGTAAGCTGTTTTGTAAAGGAGGGGGAAGCACTGTTCTTAGCTGCTTCTGTGAAAGCATGAATATCAGTCAGTTTGATGCTTTATGGCATACTAAAGAAAAAAAAGTTGAAATGTTAGCATTTAAAAGACAATTTCTTCTTTTTTCAATTCCATATTAAACAACCACTGAAAAACTAACTTAAAAAAACATAGCCTGGGTCAACTTCTATTCTATGCTTTTTATCTCTATTAATTATTTGCTTTTAATTACTAAATTTCTGAACAGATGAAATGCCACCCATAGATAACACTACTAAGTACTTGCCATTAACTTAAATCAACCTTTGTCCATTGGTGTGCAATGGAGTTTGGACTCTTTGGACATCTCCACTGGATATTCCCACTTCTGCAAATCAGTAGGTTTTGGAGTGGAGAGATGACAGACATGACAGTTTATTTGGGAGTGGGGGAAAGTGCTGGAGAAATAATTGGGATGCCAGTAAGGAGGAGGGGTGGATGGTAAAACAGAAAATAGCCGTAAGAAAAATGTTGAATAAAATAAATGGATTGAGTGGAAATTTAGGCTGAAAGACAAGCTTGAAATGTAGAAATACCACCAGTAGTGATGATAGCAAAGGCTTAGGTGCAGGCACCACACAGTGTGCTCTTCAAAGAGGTTCTTGCTTCCTTTTATAACCATCCTGAGTACTGATTGCTTTCAGTTCTATCAGCAATGTGATAGAGACAAAGTGCATAAATTTTCTGACATGTTCTTTGTGGGGATCTGTAAGGCAGGTCAGTTTCTAGAAGTCTGTGTGAGCATATATGAACTTCAGCTTTCTTTGGTTAAATTAAAGTTCTAGTCCTCAAGGTTGTGTACTAAAGATAAGAAGCAATACAACTTTCAAAACCTGAAAAGCAGCAGTGGATAATTTATTCTTGTAGATGTTTTGCTGTTTCAGAGACTGGAGTTGTGACTTTTAACTATGTCGCTAATGCAATGATATGTGCATTACTTAAAAACTTTGTTTTTGAAATGTCCATATTACTCAATGCTTTATTGCCATAGAATATCACCTCTACACAAGTAAATCATCATCAGAACCTGGGACAGTGGAGGAAACTTTGATAGATCCCAATTTAAAACAAAAAGCTGTGAATGTGGGACAAAACATTTCCAGTTCTCTGAGCTGGAACTCCCAGGTAGGAGCAGGAAATCCTCTCACTGATGTGAAGGGTTGGGTTGTAAGCAACCATAGCCAGTGTATCAAGAGCCAATGCTCTGGAGCCAAACAGGAACCAAAACAGCAGCCAAAGGTCTGAGAGATTAAGCCAGGAATTCATGTGTAAACCAAAGATCAGGAGGTGTGCTGCTGTGCTGCTTGGAGGCACAGCTGCTGGCTCATATTGTTGACCAAAGGCTGCCTTAAATAGAATTACTACTCTTAATACAGTCAGAGAGTCTGACTGTACCTGTAGTTGCCATTACCTGCCTAGGAGGGCTGGCTTGTCCCTCCACTGCTGATAGAGCTCACTGGAGAGCTCTAAATTACATTTCAGCCTCTGAATTCTGGCAGTGGAACAGTATTCTGATAATTGAGCAAGTGAATTATTTTAGAGAGAAAGGTAGCAAAAGATTGAGAGAAACCTGATAATTCAGACAGTAAATATGAAGGGGATGTGAAGAGTCTTGGACAACTTGGAGAAAACTGGTTGAAGTCTAGAAAATTCTCAGAATTTATGAGATATGTTGATCAATGTTTATTGGGGGATTTTTTGAATTTATTTTAAATTCAAGTGGTACCTGACTGGGTGTTGAAGTGGTTTATCACCATCAGTGTCTGCAGTTTTTTTCTGAAGGTGAAACCAGGGAAAGCACGTAGGAATATGTCACTTATTACAATTAATTGTAAGTGAAATGCACATCCACTGGAGCATGGGAAATGCTGAGCATGAAAGACCAAACTTTGCCATATGTTCAACACGAGAACATTTTGAGCTCCTTAGTTTGCTTCTGATTGTTGTGTCAAGTTGCTTTCTATTTATTTCTTTGCTTTGAAAAAAGTGTGGAGGATGAAACAAAACAAATGTTCCAGATGGCCAGACTGTTTAGTAAATGAGCATGGTGATATGGAGTCTGTACAGGGACATGCTGGCTTCCCATTATCCTTAGGATGAACAACAGTGAGCCTACAGAGCTACATGGATTTAAATGAAGGGTCTCATTTTATAGTAGGAACAATTATTGTAAACTCAGTACAATTTGATGAAAAGCTCAAAAAGTACAAGTGTCTGTGTCAGGTAGAATCAGTATTAGAGTGAAAAAATCATGGGGTTGCCTTTGTAGGTTTTTTGGGCTAACAGTATAAAAATTCTTTAAATTACAAAAGGGAACTGAGGTAGAAAATGTTCTGATTATGAATGGTGTGTTTGCAAACCAATGTATGAATGGCTGCTTATCTTGTCCCCAGTTAGATTAAAAGCCCTAATCTAGAATCTGGTCATAAGAATTTATGGGAATCTCTGTTTCCTTACCAATATTTTTAGGTATAAGAGAGGAAATATGCCTGATGATATTAATTTGCTGTTAACTAATATAGTACAACATCAGTAACTGGCAGTTAATCTATCAAACTCATGCCATGACATCTTACTTGTTGTTTTAATATCTTATAAGCATGAAATGTGTTTTTCAGGTATGTTTTACATTTGCACCAGGTAATGGAAGGTACAATATATTATGTGCTTGTGTCCCAGAGGAAACTTTTAAACAAAAATAATTGAATGCAATAAATCTTCCTCCTGTTATGCCTTCTGCATTGTATCTTTGAGTTCAGACTTGCTGATGCAAGGAACACTGCCCTTGCCCACCATATGTTTGCTTTACATTGCAAGATTGGTTTCATTTTCTCTCTCTCTTTATTCTTAATTTCTTCTATAAGCGACTTTTTTTTTTCCTTCTGAGACTTAGAGGAGTCTTATTACAGATTGCTGTTACTATTGGTAGTAAGACTCTAGTTTTCAAATAATTAGGAACATCCACAAGCTAATAAATCTTTCCTGAAATTTTCATTTGCTTGTGTACGTTGAATAAGTTTGTATTTAACTGTGTCTCTGGATGAATGATTTATCAGGTGTTTATTTTCAGAAGTTTTCAGCATACACTGTGCTGAGATGATTTGATGCACAGTAGGTTTAATAACTTTAATGCTTAGATTATTATTCCTGTTTGGTGTAGGGTTTATTTACTCCCTTATCAGACACTAATCTTAAAGATTTCCTTGTCCTGTGAATATGCAACTTGTTCTGGCTGATGCCTAGCAAATACAGCAATCTCTTAAGTCACCTTTCATAGGATCTGATATACCACTTGGTTAGTTGTTTCAGAAGGTAGAGAGGTACACCATATACCATGTGGTGAATATAAACCTAAATATAATATAAATATTGCCCTTTTTAAAAAAAAACTCTATTTACCATTTGGTCATTCAATGGTCACTGTTGAGGGGGTGGTTGTTTTTTTTAAAGCAGCTGTGTTTAAAAGTGGTGATGCTCTGTACTAAGAGTTTCTAAAAACATGTAAATGGAAGATTTTTAGAAAGAAGCAATGGTATGGATTAGAAGTAATCCAGTAAAAATAAATGTAGCCCAGGCTTGCAGTCCTGGTTCATCCAGCTACTTTCCCCACCCAGGTGTTTGTTTAGCAGGAAGTCTTCTTGAGACACGATGAGAGAGGAATTTCACTCAAAGCTGGTTGGACAAGTCCAGTGTCATGTAGTTTCAATGCCAGAAGCAGTCATGCTTTGTTACAGACTATTTCCTCTAAATGCTTTAAATCATAGCTTGAGACAATTACTGATCTCAGCACAATGAATGCTGTACTGGGTTATAATATAAATATTAAAGACACTTATATTTGCAGGTGGGTTTGGAACTTCCTCAGTGCTTTTATCTTTTATAGAACTATAGGTATTATACAAACTCCATTATTCAGATAATAGTCCAGAATGAAAACCCTTAAAACTGTTTCTGAAAGTATCATTGCTGTATTAAACCTGTTTCAGCATCTTCTCCTTTGTTAGAGGTCTGTTTTTAAAGAAATCTTAGTTGAAGTCCGCAGCTTAGAAAGCAAAATATTACCAACAGACTGAAATGTGGTAGCTGAAACCAATTGCAAACAGATGGGGTTTTCTTATTCTGATTGGCCATATGTTGCCATAGGAAAAAAATTGAAAAATCTAGTCAAAACATAACTCATGTAAAGGAAGTGACCTTGATTGTTCTTGACTACTAGATGGAATTTTTTTTTAAGCCAACACATAGAATATATCAAATGCTCTGCAAGAATGGCAGGTGTTTGTAAAATAAGGGATACAGTGTTTGTATAGGTAGTTCAGAGGGAAAAAAATGTTTGGGGAAAAAAACAAAAAAAAAAACACCACAAAAATTCTGCCATCTACACAGGTGTAAACAGAAAGCACAGAACTGGTGCAAGTTTAAGATGAATCATGCAAAACCTTCTCCTGGGCATTTCTTCACGGAAATGAATAATAACAGTGAGTGTCTGAACAGTGTAAATCACACTTGCACTTGGGAAAGCTTAAAATAGAAACGTGCTTTATTTCTAATAGACTGGGAAGTTTATGACTTTAAAATGTTCAGGTTTCTGTGAGTGACTTCAAGAATAGCTGATATTCATTTACTTTTTAGACCTTAAATTGCCGTGTACGCATCCCTCCAATTATTCATAATCAAGAGATTAAAAGGACATGTGTAATGGTGTGCAGACTAATGGTGTTGCCCCGTGCTTGTGGTGTGTGTTGGTGTTGTATCTTTTGTCTACAGGGTGTATAAATCCATTAATAGAGGGAGGACTTGACAGATTTGTTTATCTAAATAACAAACCCTGGAGAACCTGTCTTATGGTGTCTCCCAGCACCAAGCATAATGGGGTTTCAGCCTCAATTAGTGCTTTTGGGGAATGTGCACCTTCAAATATGAATAAAACTGTGTTCATCATAATTATTTGGATCTTTTCTACTAAATCCTATTCACAAACCTGCAACACACATACTTGTACAAATCATACAGATACAGAATGTTTTCTATTACCTCTCTGTCCTCTTTAAAGCTGGTATCTGGTACTGCAGGTTGGTTTTGGTTGTGTTACACATTTTAAACTTGTCATGGGACAAAATCCATACGTTGGCAAATCCATTTAGCCTAGATTTTAAACACTCTTCACAACATTTGAAAACTGAATGTACCTTGGGGACTCCCTCAATGGGCTTTGTATGGATTAATAACAGAACATGCAAAGTAAGTTGACAGTAAAACTTTCATTTGTGCTTGAGCCCATGTAAATATGATCCTGATGAAGTGTGACTAAATCCCTAGTTAAAAACTGAAACTCCTTTTGTATGTAAGTGTAAGATTGCTGCATACTGTCATTTTGCATGCAGAAAGTCACTGAGTATTTTTCCCAGTGGAGGCTCATATTTGCACCATGAAGGTTTTTGTGTTCTGTTGAAATTCTATTTAAAATATGTTAAAGTAACACTGAATTTGTTGTTGAAAGAATCAACAAATTTCATAGTTCAAGTTATCATCCTGTTCTTAACTTGCTCTCTTTTGCTTCCCTGATGTTACTGTTCATTCTCTGAAAGTACATACAAATATTTTCATTTTGGTGGCATTTTTAAGAAGGTTTCTTTTTTTTTTTTCTATTAAGCAGCTTTGCAAAATCCCAATTTAAAGCTGGTTCTCCAGGTTTAATCAAACATAAGGTGTTCTTTTTCCACATCAGGGCCTTTTGTTGTAGAGCAGACTTTGTATTATACTTTCTCTAAGAAGAAACAAGGTAAGAGAAGTGACTCTCCCAGATCACCTATAGTAAAACTTTTGAAAAATAGTTCTACAGGAATACAGAGTTTATGCCAAGATGAGGCTTTAGGCATTTACAACAAACTCCAGATAGTAGAATAAATGAGTCCAGTGAATGCTGTGGTTTCTGTAACTGGATTTTTAACATGTGTGTCTTCCCAGTTTCCTGGGCTGTACTGGTCTCTGCATGACTGGTAAATCTGAGGAGCATATTTAGAGCACTTTTAAAAGGAGAAGACGACAAAAAATCTAGTGGTTTCCTTCTCTTTAAAAAGAAAGCAAGCCCTGTGATTTACTATAAGTGCACAGAACTTCTTTAGACATGTTTAGAATTTGCATGGCATGCACTGTCTCTTGCTTAGGTATTACTATGTTTACAAACTTTATACTCTGATGAATGAGCAAGTGATTGGAGTGGCTTGAAATAAAAGTAATATTTGCACAATGCACAGAAGCTAAAATTTGGAAAAGAATCCATCAATCATAGAAATCACTGAAGGATGGGACTTGACAGCCATTCTAGCTTGCTCTTTATACAGAGAAAAGATCAAATATAATTAGACCATCTTTGTCAAATATTTGTCATCTTAAACATCTTCACTGAAAGAGATTCCATAGGCTTCTTGGGTAGCCTGCTCAAGAGTTGCTCTGCCTTTAGAGTTAGAAAGGTTTCCTAGATGCAACTTTAATCTTTGCTGTAAATTAAGCTATTTTTTTCTTGTGTATCCAGCAGCAGAGGAGAAGAATGGTTTTTTTCAATGACAGAGAATCAAACACATTGAAAGATTTGGGAGCAATCAACTTTTGTAAGAACACAAAATTAAATTTAGAATGAGTGTTCAGTAGAAAACTAGCTGATAGCTTTTGAAAGACAAGGGAAGGCAGCCTTTTTTTATTATTAACCTCCTTTCTTTGGAACTGTAATAATGAGAAATAGTGGAGTCAAATAAGAAATGACATCCAGTGCCAAATCCTAACCAACTGTGCCCTCCTGCAGGAGCTGCTGCCTCCAGATCCTGCCCCACATGTGGCCTGGCTGAGTCAAAGAGCAATGAAAAGCTTTAGTTGCCTTGAGGTGCCTTTTGGTTGCAGCAAGTGTTAGACCTTGTGAGAGGGGAAAAACCCAAACCTGAAAAAGTGGTTGTTGGTGGTGTTATTTAAAAATCTCATGTAGATCCCATGTGAATCAAGGAAAAACTGATGTGAAAGGACTTAGGATGGGGCCCTTGCACAAAGCAAAAATGAAGTTGTCACTCTGTAAAGAAATGTATTTATTATGAATGCTCTTAATTTCTTTGGGCAATATTGTGTTTTTAAACAATGACTCAGTTAACGTGTTCAGTTGCAGCTAGTCTAATACTAAGAACTTTAAGGGGAACAGAGAAACATGATTTACTAGTGTGGATCCAAAAGGAATTTTATCACTGCCATCTTTCTTGCAAAGTCATTTCATTGCAAACTTGATTGCATTTTGAATACTTCATAAATAGTAAGGAAAAAAATGTTTCTAATGAGAAAAAAGATGAGCTTAGCAATGAATGAAGAGTGTTTGATGTCTATGAAAGACTGTGATACTTCTCAATCATTGTTGAATTAAACTGTGAGGCTCCTTGAAACGGGTTGTAACATGTGCCTTGTGAGTAAATGGATGCCAAAAGCCATTAGAAATACTCCTGGAAGAAATCTCTGCAAGAAGAATTGATAAGATTATTTCACTAATTGAAAGCAAGATGTTAATAAATAAAACCCACCCTACAAGCTTTGGCAATCCACCAACTGAAATCTGGGCTATGGATCATTATGATTGTCCTGATTTTTATTTTATTTTTTTTTCTGTTTCCTGGTCTCTTCTGGCCAATTCCAGAAGGAAGGTCTTGTGGATTCAGATGGATTTTTAACCTGGCCCAGAACAGCTGTTCCCACAGATCTATTCAGGTTTGTAGAAACCTTGGGAGGTGAGTAGTCCAACCTCCTCCTCCAAGCAGGATTTAATTCAGGCCAGGTTGCTTGGGACTTTGTCCAATTTCAGGAACTCTCAAGGAAGGGTGGAGATTTCCCTACCTCTTTTGGCCCCTGTTGCACTGCTCAGTTATCCTTTCAGGGATCTTGCTTGGTTGTGTGCTTTGTTTTGTTGCATCCAGTCAGAAGTTCCCTTGTTTTAACTGGTGACCCACCAGTCTCTTGTCTTCCCACACCACACATCAGCACAGAGCTTGATAACCTTGTAGATCCTGGCCAGCTGCAGTTGTGTTCCCCATGGTCAGCATGGAGTGGACATTACTTTGTCTCTTGTGTTTGGGAATAGAATGTGACTAACTTGCTAATAAGGTCCCTCTATGAAATAATCATCTCTGGAATTAATGTTGTTGTAGGGACACAGTGCTTAGATTTTTACTGAAATATATTAAGTGTGTGGTTAATAATCCTGCAGGTGATTGTTTAAATAAATAAAAACCAAAGGAAGTTTAGTTGATGGCAATAGGAAGGTAGAAGACTTCTAAAAAAGGATAAAGGAAGAAAGTGCCAGATGGTTACTTTAGTATTTATAAAGTTACTTTCTTTCTTACCCCTGAAGCTATAACTGTGGTGGGGAGGGGCTTTTCTTGTCCTGGATAGTCACCAGGTATTGGTTTCAGCAAGCAGTGGTTGAAAATGTGGGGTTCTCCCATATAGCACACTTTAAATAATATTGTTTAGGGCTGATAGCAGGGAATACTTTCTTCTAAAGTGGACAAAATGTTTTAGAACCAGGTCTTGAAGGGATCCAGTGGCCTCAAGTTTCTTGAGTCTCCCTGTAACGAGGGGTAGGCTTTTGTTTAATTAGTTCTGAGGAGTGTGAACACGGATGGTGTACCAACACAATGCAAATTATATTAGTGTGGGACCAGATTAAAAGGGAGGAGGACAACCTAGCACTGCATTTCCAGCCTCCCATGTGTCTTCTGCATATTTCAATCCCATCTTTAGACATATTTCATCATCTCTATTCCCTTATTGTACTTAACCTGGGGTCACTGTAATATTTCTTCGTTTTAATGCTTCCAGATTTATTAAAGAGTTGCTGATAAATTCTTTTAATCCAACGTGACTTATTGATTCATGTATTTGAAAGATCTTCAATATCCTCTCTGTATATTTGATTCCTTAAGTGTTGTAAAAAGGCAGAAATTGGTAATTGTTGCCAACAAGCTCTCTGGGCCTTAGAACTGTGTGTCATTCATTTTAAGAGGATTAGGAGAGGCATGAGCTCACAGACCAGGAGACAGTACAGAACAAAACCACAAATATAATTATGGAGGGTGCACACAATAGGTGGTTAAAGCCTGTCTGTTGTACCAACAGGGCTTGGGCAATCACATCTACCACCTGAGGAGAGGGTTCTTTTACAAGAATCCCTTTGGTTCAAATGCAGAGGAAAAGCAGTGATCCAGTGCCTCCTGAATTGCAGATGATTACTTTGCTTCAGTTTATTTGCTTAGGGTGA
Source organism: Phaethornis superciliosus (assembly GCA_023637945.1). Classification (NCBI taxonomy): domain Eukaryota; kingdom Metazoa; phylum Chordata; class Aves; order Apodiformes; family Trochilidae; genus Phaethornis; species Phaethornis superciliosus. Next base: position 2,490,739 of record JAJQWJ010000023.1, on the reverse strand, counting down.
CAATGGGAGAATGCTGTGCTCCAGTGAGAAAGGGTTTGTGCAGGAAGGAAAAACTTGCTGCTACTGGGTAGCCCAGTTAATTCTTATCCAAACGAAACCTGTGCATCTCTCCTTCAGAAACTGAGTCACTGCTGAATGAACTAAAGCCAGTAAAAGGATAAAGGAATTATAGCCATACAAAAGCAAAACTTGTCTAGGCACATAGCATTTAGACTTAAAAATTATGAACTAATTACTGCATTTAGTGACCATCCAGGACATGCAAGTAGCTGATATAAGCAAGACAAAATGGACTTGGCAGTTAGGGCAGAGGGAACCTGGGCTTTTTCCTAGCTGTTTGGTTTTGGTTTGGTATTTAACCCAGTTCTAACATTTTGGGGGATTTGTTTCCATCAAAAAACCCAGGTTTAAAGTGTCACTGTTCTACTGGATAAGTCATCTGGTCATATGTTTGGGTACATCCCCAGAGACATGGGAAATCTGACAGTTACCCATCTTCTAAACAATCCTGAGCATGCTACAGACCAAGTGACTGTTTGTTACACTTTCTGACTGCCATTGAATGTCACATACAGCCAGTACTCAGCTTTTCTGGAAAAATTGGCATTAGCAGTTGTAGGAAGACACTCCTTAGTAGAGGTTCTGCTTGAAGAAGAAGTAGGAAGAAATTACAAAAGAAATTAGAAGGGGTCATGCACTCATTCTGAGGTCTTGATGTATTTTTTTTTTACTATCAGTGGGAAAGAATGCTCAGATATGATCAGTCAGCATGCAGGCAGGATTCAGAACATGAAACTCATGGAGAGAAAATCTTTATTGCTCTTGCAGTACACTTGGGTAAATTTGTGGCCTCCTCAGTCATGAATAAGGAGGGTCAAGACACTTTTTATCACTCTTTGGTCGCACAGAATTGCATTACAGGATGGTATTGTGCCCAGCTATGATTACTACCAGACGTGCATTTTTTTGCTATCAAGAATTTGCAATAAACCCAGCATGAGTTCATGTGAGTTTTTGTGGCATTCATCCAGAATGGTTTCCCAGTGAACACCATGCCAGATCTTTAAAGCAATGAGAATATCTGCCTGATAAGTTATTTTTCTCTCTGGAATCCAATGTTCAGATCCTTCTGTCAGCCTGAGTTTTGTCCAGTTGCCTTCCAAATTTAACTAATGGTCTTGCAATACATTCAACAGAAAGTGGAAGTGAACACATCAAGTGCCAAAAGAAGCTCTGAAAGGAGTCGAGATGTAGCTCAGTAATAATTCATGGTTGATGACATTACCAGAGGTGATGAGTTTCACACACACACACTTACTTCTTTAGAGGAGATGTATTTTTTTATAAAATGGAAAGCTGCAGAATCAATAGGAACAGCTATGGGACAGAGTGCCAGGAGCAGCCATGGCATCCCTGTTGGATTTCATAAACAGATGTTGCCTGCTGGATTTGTTATTAGAGCCTTGTGTTCTCAGCATCCATGTGTGTTATCCCAGCTACTGAGAACTCAGCCTGAATCTCTTGTAATTGGGATGTTTGGGAATATAGAACGTGGATCCCATTTCATTCCCATCAAAGCTTTGCTGGGATCCTGCTACCAAATGACTTCTGATGATTATCAACACCCACCCCATGGGCTCACTGCTTGCCATGCAAATCTTGGCCAGCAGAAATCCAGGCCATGCCAATCACTGGCTGTCAGCATGCTGGTGCCTTTTCTTTCTGCTCTGTTTAAATTATGATGCCATCAGGGCTTGGCTACGTTTTATAGGACAGTAACACTGACAAGGGAGCTAAGAAGCTGGAGTGGAGCAGATAACTCTGGTGGTGGGAGGGAAAGAGGCAGGAGAGGCAGCCCTGGGACTGGCAGAGCCCCTGTTCCAGCCTGTTGGACAGGATACTCAGGCTAGAAAATATTAAGCAGTCCCTGCTCCTTCGCAGAGGCCTCCCTGGGATGCTTATCTCTCATGCACTAATACCACCTGTCACATTATTGGATGTCTGGGCACATTTTCTATGCTAATTTTCAAACATATGCTACTGTTACAAAAGCTTTTTTTTCCAGAGCGTATGCTGTATTTCCAGTTTCTTCCCAACTCCTCTGATTTTAATATTGATATCTGTTTATTTTCTTTGACTTTTATATCTTCTCAAAGAAATATGTGATAAGTTCTGCAAGATATGACCTCTTTTGGCTGCTCATGCCTTGGGTCTGTGTTGTTTCAGGGCAGGCATATCTTTATATATTTTTAAAGTAGATGTGTGTGTGTACACAAACTATATATACACCCATGCATAGGGATATGGGGTTGTGTGTATATTGATGATTTCCACTGCATAAGAATTTAGGACATTCAGAACCATACATCTGCTACAGAAAGTTTTTAGTTTGATTTGCAGTTTTTGGAGCCTTTCTTGATAATCACTTTGTTTAAAGATTACAAATTAATTAGGAACATTTTATACAATGCTGAAAGATGAGTGAGGGTGTATTTAGTTTTTATGGGTATGTGTCTTAAGTGTTAGGTGTCATTTTAGAGGTCCAGCTGGGTTGATCTCAGGATACTGGTAAATATTTGGAAAGAACACACCCAAAGCAAAGTTTTGGGATGTGGTGGGAGGCTGTGAGAGATCTTTATGGGGATGACTGCTGCCTCCTTCCAGGAAGAGTGACCTGTAATCTCCAGAAACTCTTTAGACAGAGTGTGCTGACAAGTATGTTTCTGGTTCTCGAAATATTTTGAGTGTTTTATTAATGAAAAGTGCAGTAGATTAAAAGCTTGTTGAAGTGACAGGAATACCTGGTAGCTAACACATTCCTTTTTGAACATTTACAGGTTTTGAACACAGCATGTTTACTTGGGTTTGATTTCTTTACCTTTTTTTTTTTTTTTTTTTTGTGTGTGTGTGTGTGAATAGCTTGCTCTGAAGAAACAGAATTCTGGTTTTGTGTTACCTTGCTTGTATGGAACAGCAATAAATTCTTTTATTTTCTTTTATGTACTCCTGGCTTCTGTCTGGGAGGGCCAAGAGGAGCCATAGAACATAAATCCACCTGAAGTCAGTGGTCATGCTTAATGAGTTCACAGAGCTGATACAGAAGTTGTGTACCTGGTCTTATGCCTTCTTTGAATGTGGAGTTTAATATGCATTTTTATCATTTTTTATGCTGATAGAAATAGTCACAACATTTTGTCAAAATAGAAGGACAGAGTGAGATCAGCTGTTGGAGCAGCCAATTTCCACTGGAGTCCTTCATGAGAACTTGCAGCAGTTTTCAGTGGTAATTTAGCTTCAACACCACAGAATGTATATCAGTGATACTTTTTTTGTCTTTGGGATCTTGGAACATTTAAGAAAACTTAATGCAAGTGCCATAGGCATTCTCAAGACCTTCTGTATAGAAAATAAGTTGAGACTAATGCTGGATGGATGTAGAGCTGTCCAGCTGGAGACAAGGCTGTATCTTGGGTGCTTGGGGTCTGCTCTCTGTTCACCAGAACATGAATTAGTTTGGTTCAGCATAAAAATGGAAGTATTCATACTGCTCAGTTTCCTTTGCAAAATTATAAGAAAAGCTTCTGAAGGAGTCAGATTGCTTGTAAAGGTATGTCCGGGTAAGCTAAAAATATCCACAGTTAATAATACCTCTTTCAAAAGATTAATTGAAGTTTGAATTATTCTTTCTGCAAGTATCAAATGTTGCATTCTTAAATGACTTACATTTCATACTCTTCAAAGCTTTTCTGTATTTATTCTCCTTGTAGTCTACTATGAATCACTCAAGTAGGTGGGTGGGCATCTTGAATTTTTTACTAGTTGTCTCTTCAGCAATGTGAGACAAGAAAACTCATACAGATTTGTGGATTATAACCTGGGAGAGATCATTTTAACAGTTGAAAATAGCATCTGACTTCAGCTACAAGCACTGGCCTGGAGTTGGTGCTGAAGAAGCAATCCCCCCCTGACCAGCTGCAGGTGGCAGCAGAACACCAGTGTTAGTGTTACCCAGGCCCAATCTCTCCATGAGCTATGAGATTATTAATATAAATGTTGCTAATGCTGCTGAAAAATTTATATTTTTATATGCAACTTGAATTATTTCTTACAAATAGGACGGATTTTTCTTTTAAGCATTACAGAGCATTCAGGTCTGAAAAAGTTCTATGATTATTTTTTTTATTCTGGTGCCTCCATATACATGTTTATTATCTTAATTTTAAGTCATGCTTATACACTGTATATAAAGCCAGAACAGTGAATGTTAAACACTGGTGAGGTTAGTGCTGTAACTTTAAATATAAGGAGGTATTTTCCAGCTGTAATTGTACAGAATCCTGTAAAAAAATTTTAAATGGAGAGTATATTTATAAGCATCACCATAATACAAAATATAATGTGCTTATAAATTAATATTTTAAGTTATCCATTATATTTATGAAAGTGAAATAGGGACAAGCTGTAAAACAATGTGATTGGAAGTACAGGGTGTGTGTGTGAATTTTCCTTTGGGAAATACACGTCCAGACTATTTGCAGAACTCATTGTCTAGAAAAATTGCTCCCAAAATCATTAGTCATAGTAGAAAAGTGTTACTACTGGCTTCTTTTCTAGCTGTATGTGCCTGTCCCTCATAGCAAGAACAAGAATCAGACACCCTGGCATGCTTGTGCTGTCTGGTACTTTTTTCCTTATATTCTCTGATGAGGAGATTTGCATTTCAGTGTCTTTAAATCAACATTGTGTGACCTGGGCAGGTGTGGAGAGAAAAAACCTCCCAGGTGTGGAGAGCCAGGCCACTCTCTGGGGACCAGGAGGATCCTAAAATTACATTTCAGAAGGACTGAAGGCTGTTTGATCTGGCAAGTTCTAAGAAGGCTAAAGGCTGGGACTGAAAAGGAACTTTTCTTTAATATTGTAGTTCTTCTGAGTGCAAAGGTGAGGGGGAAAGGCAGCTGAGGACAATGGAGCTGTGAGTTTGACAATGAATTGTGTTTGCTCTCTCCACTTTTTCAATATTCTTCACAGTCTTCCTTCCCAGCAGGGGGAAGTTCAAAGCCAACTTGGAATATATTCTTTAGAACAAGTGAGCAATTCACAGCTTTCATGCAGTGTTTCAGATGTTCATTTTCATCTGCCTTAGTCATACCTGGCATTGTTCTGTTATTGTCAGCACTGCATTCAGCAGCTTTATAGTGCCTGGAGCACTGAAGGGTTTTCTCAGGGATGATAAAGGTTTCATCCAGAATGTGGTTCCAGTGTGCTGAAGTACTGATACCAAGTATTGAAGAGCCTCCAATTTGAGGTTACACCCAGTGACACAAAAGTGAGTGTGTTTTTGAAGATGCTTTCATTTGCTCACTTGCTGTGCTCAACTTTTAACAGGTTTTATGAATAACAAGTTGCTAGTAACAAAGACTTGGGATTAGCACACCTGAACAACAGACAAAAGCACAGATCAACAGTCAGATGCAGATGGCTGAAAAGGTGCTGCTGAAATAACCTTTTCAAATTGTGCTTTCAGTGGTGTCATAGCAAGAAACTCCAAAACGCAAACTGTTATTCCCCAAGTAAACATTAACTGAAGAATACTGTTTCAGCAGGTGTGCTTATATTGCTTTTCAAACTGAAACCCACTCAACACTGCACAATGCCAAGCCCTTTGAACAGGCTGTGAAAACAGTTTCTTTCCCAGATTTCTGTTCGAATATATTCTTAGGAGGAAGGTTAAGTGGACACTTTAACCCCTGGTGCTGAACTTCTGTGCTTTAATCTTTTCTTTAATTTTCATTTAAATATGTAGAACTTGTGCCTAGTCCAATTACTTTTACTGCTTTTACAGATAAGCATATTGGGTATGTATTCTAAAATACATATTCTAAAATATTTTTAAATTTCCTTTCTGAGATTCTTCTTTTCTTCTAACCATTTCTTTTTTCTTTACTTTTTTTTTGTGTGTGTGGAGCAAGGGAGTAGGGGTTTAACTTTTGCACAGTGGTATCAGCTACAGCAGACTGTCTGCTATGCTCAGGTGATTATTGTTTGGCCATCAAACTAGTAATAAAATTCCTCTTTAATGTACAAAACTTTATTTTTAGGACAGGAGAATATTTTTGCAAGGAAATAGTTCTCGTTCATGCTAATTAGGTGTGGTTCTTCAGATCAAAACCAAATTTACTTTCAGAGATGTACTTCGCATATACCCTAGGCTGTTTTACATACAAGTTTATACCTAAAGCCAATTCTTCTGGCTCTGGAGTGCAAGGATTCCCCATGTCACTTAGCAGGACTTCTCTGGTTAAAGGAGAAGCACTGGTGACAAGTGAAGAGGCTCCTGCATCCCTGCCTTTCTTCAGACAGTGGGGATGCACTTTAAGAGGGAGTGGGGACCAACTGGGGGGTCTTCTGAGAGGGAGGAAGCTTGAGACCCAGGAAATAAAATCATAGAAAAGGTTTTTTTCTTGTTCAGGAAGAAGAGCGAGTTCTTAAGGAATTAGGCATAGGATAACAACCACAAGCAGTTAAAATCTGAGAAGAAAGGATATTCTCCCTGGTTTGCAGATCCAGTGAGGATCTCCAGGGAGGTTACCTGTGGGAGGTTGCTTTCTCTCAGTTTTCCCAGAGCTTTCTCCAGGGTGTAACTGTTCCCAAAGTCTGAGAGACAATCTGAAACCCGCAGAAGTCAGCGCTGCTTCTCACACCAGGGAAGACTCAGGAAGGGAATTTTGGCACAGAAGCTTGAAATCCATTTCTTTAAATACCTGCTTAGTTCCAAGATTGGCCTTGATATCTCTCTCTTTTGTTTTTTCATTGTTTCAGTAACTTTCTGTTAATTTCTTGGTCCCTTGTCCTTTGAGTTGGCTGCAGGTTCAGTTTTGTCTTTTCATACTGCATGGGGTTGAATTCTGGAATGAAAAGTTCAGTTCACTTCAGCACAACAGCTTCCACTGGTTTATTGGGGGCTTGAGTTTCATTAATAGGGAGCAGCTGTTGGGAGTTTGAAGTGGGTAGTGCTGGGTGCAGGGCTGTGTTGCAAATTCCAACCTATTTGTGAGCACCGAGTAGAGACTCCTTGGAATTAATGGGGGGATGGAGCTTGAACGTGGGTGTGATGGGGCACAGGGCTCTGAGAAGGTGAAAGGCAAGCATCAGCCTTCAAAAGTCCTGTACAAATACATTTATATTTTGATTGAATTGCAGAGGTTCCATTCTCCTTCTCACCTCCTGGTTTGCTTTGCACTGAAACTATCAGTTGTTAAATCTTTGCTTTCAGTCCTAAGCAAAATATATGCTTGTCTTTATAAATGTTCTGCACTGTCAGTACTATCCTCATGTGTTCTGCAGACACTTTGGAGATCAAGTAATCCAAAAAGAATGGGTAGGTATCTTCATTGTAACAACAAGGACTCTACTTTCTCAATTCATATAAAGATTTGTCTTAATGCATCAAGGTGACTGGTTTTTCTTGCAATAATTTTTTATCTCTTATTTTCTCTTGCAACATTTTTGAAAATGGGACAGAAAAACACTATTTCGGGTATCCAACACAGAAGCTATGAACATAACCTTTCAGATCAGTCTTTTCAGTGAAAAATCTAACCATTTTTCCCAATAGAAGCTCAGACAAGTCTATAAACCTTTTATAACTTAATGAATGTTTCACACCAGATGCTGATTCCCTAGGTAAGCAAATCTGTAGTTCGTGAGACCCAATCTTTTCTCATGATTTAAGTTTGTTGAAATCAGATTGAGACTTTCCAGACTTGAGAGTGGTCACATTTTTCATAGCTTAACTCTAAATCATCTTTCACTTAGAAGATTTAGAGACAGACTGAGGAGCTAAATCTTATAGTTTGCCTTCCTAACTCAGAGAAGCCATTAGAGGAGCCTCATTATGGCCTTTCCTAAAGGATTAGATAAAACAGTTCAGTAATGTTCAAAGTAGGACAAATACCATTACAAGTGTAACAACTTTATCCTTCTAATTATTTAGCTGTAGAATGAGGTGTGATTGTGAGACACCTGGAAATAGCTTGGACTGACAGAGTCGATAATCAAAACCTATCAGCTATGAAATTAATAGTCATAAATGATACTGCCTATAAGCAGTTGTAAAATGTTGACACTGGGAACTGAGGGACTTTCAGCCTGATACCAGTCAACAGCCAGAAAGTGCAATTCTTAGTGTTGACACTGGACCTTGCAAGGCTGGGCTCATGTGAATAGTCCTGGAGGTGTCAGTGAGCCTGCTCACAAAGTGGGGCTTTGGAGGAAATGGCCTTTGCTTTAGAATCTGTTTTTTGACAATTGGCTGCTTAAATATTTGCTGCCTTTATGTATGTTTCTATTTTTATGTATTTATGTATGCTGTATTTATGGATGCGTTTGGATATATGGATGTGGAAGATGAAAACCAGTGAGACACAAAAGGGCAGCAAGAGAACCCATCTCTGACCACCCTTTCCCTTCCCCACAAAACCCCTCAGTGTCACTCTGAGAATCACCAAATCTGACTTTTACATTTTGTCTCAGAATTTAAGTTCCTGCCCTGTTGGGTTTCTTTCTTTCTTTTTTTTAAATTTTTTTTATTATTATTTTTATTATTTTTTTACACAGTTTAAAAGTTCTTTCTGCAAGTGAAGATGAGGAACTTTCCATATGAAATAGGGATTTGCTTGCTGTGAAACTATGATAACAACAAGAATACCAAGTTATTGGCAATTCTGAACTCATAACATTTGTTCTGCATTGAATGCATCTGATGAGATTTTGGCTCCTTTAATTCTTTTGATAATGTTCAAGCAGTGCGACTTCATTGCTTCCCCAAGTTTGGGGTTTTGTTTTATTTTTCATTTAAGTGGTGGAATACTCTGGAAATCCTATTTATTTTTACGGATATTGATTTTTTTGCATATTTTTTTCTCTAGAGACACAAAGCTAAAGCAATGTCCACATGGCACTGGTGCTGGCACTGCCCAGAAAAAGGATGCTAGTGAGCCAGCCTTGCTGCTCTGATACCTTCTCAGAAAGAACATTATATTGCTGTTTCTTTTAGATAACAATTTAAATTTGAAAGGACAGATCTTGTTCTCCAGTGGCTTTCTACCCGAATATATTGCTTAAAACAAGAATGCTGCTTTCTGTGTCCCATTTAGTGAGCTCTGGTGGCAATAAACTCCAAACACTCCAAGGAAAGACTTTAGGAATATGATTTAGTGTTCCAGTTATAAGTTCCTTTGCTAGAAAATAGCAGCTAAAAGATAATTCTCCAAGGCTTGCTGCTGGATTTCCCCCTGTAAAATGGTCGTGTCGTTGATTTGAAAGCCGCTTTTGTTTTATTTTTGCGAGTACAGAGGAGCTCTTAGTCTTATGAGCTCTGTCTGATTAAGTGTGCAAAATGACAAACAAGGTTGTCCTGTGCTCATCTTCTTCCTTCTTTAGGCAGATAATCACCTTTAGAAGCCTGGATCCTATTCAGCTACTCTGTCAGTCAGCAATACCAAGACCCGAGTAAGCCGCATTTATCAAACTAAACACTTGATCTGTATCGGCACATCAGCTGGTGGCAAGGTCTAAGACACAAGATGAAAGTTGCAATTAGGATTTAGGAGGACATTTTATTATCTGAGATTTGAAATAGGTTTTCTTAGTTAATCCAAACATCTTTCCACTCAGATATGTTGACAGAGCCCTTCTGTACATGTACTTACTTCAGCTTAAGTGGGAACTGCAATGGATGTTGCCAAGATTTAATACCTCTGACAGGAGAATACTTGTCACGGGCAGGACATGGAGGGTGGAGTTAGAGCACTGCCTGCACTCTGTTTGTGCAGCCTTTCTTCAAATGGTATTTAAAAGCCAAATAGTAAGTTCTGGGGCAAAATTTCTGCTGTCCAACGTTTCCTGAAAAATTAAATCTCGTTCTTAATAAAGGAAAACGAGTAGCTTAAACAAGATCAGAATATACCCCAGCAGTTTTTGTAGATGTGTAGCACATGCAAGTCAGTAGATTGTGTATGAACTCTGTGTGCACAGTGCCCAGGTGGTAGAGAGGGTGCTTTTTCCAAAGCCTCTGAAGGGCAGAACAAAATGCTTACCTTTCTCAGGCTCCCTGAAGGCGCCTCCTTACTTTAATAACAAAGCATTCTTTTTTTTCTTGGCATTTATAGCCCTAACTGAGCAATTTCTCCTTTCTACCTAAGCAGGACTGGTGTTTGCAGCCATTCCAATTGCCCTGTGGTATCAGAGGCAGCTTCACCAGACTCTTGCTGTTGTCTCCAGCTTTTGAGTGCTAACTCTTTTCATTTCCCATTGTCCTACATGATGGAAATTTCCTATACAGAAGGAACTTTATGAAGATTTTCCCCCCAGTTTGATTTGTCAGAGTGCAGCTCTACCTGCCCCGTTTTGGTGTCTCCAATGTTATCTGCTTCTTATTCCACTCTGTGAAATGATGAGACTAAAATATATGCAGATCTCCAGGTTTCATCATCAGTGTACTGTTTGCATGTAAATTGAAATTCTGGCTATTTAAATTTTCACAGCTGTCTCTAACTTTATAAATGTTAGATAGCTGCAAGATACTCCCCTATAGAAGTCCTGATGTTATACCAAATGAAATAATTTTTCCAATTTCAGTGTGACTGTACAGGCAGAGTAATATGTAAAGATGAGGCAAAATTGCTGATTTTTGCTGCTGAGCAGAGAAAATGCTCAGAGTGTGTGGTTGTACAGTGCATGCCTGGACAGCAGAGGTCCTCAAGACCCAGCTCTTCAAGTGGAAGTTTTGCAGCAATTAGATTCCATTAAGTCATTTCATAAGTCAATTTTCCTCAACGATTTTGGCATGCACTTAAACAAAATGGTCATCTTGTTTTCTTTAATTTTTTTTTTCCTCTTTGTGAAATATTGTCTGTTGTTACACCTTTTGCACTGTTTGCAGTGATACTTTAGAAAAACACTTGGAGAAGTGCTCCTCTGTCAAGCCTTTGGAAGAAACATGCATCAGGATTTTAGCAAAGTAGTTCCTGTGCCTGGTTTGTCACTAAATGGCAGTGCTGCTCTCTAGAAGCCTAACTTCTGTTGTAATGAGAAGACATAAAAGCATCTGAAATGTTACGGTGAAATCCAACTCTGCTATCTAGAAATTATCTATTCATGTCCAGTTAAGACTGTAGCTAACTTTTATCTCACTGTAGAGATACTAACTCAAATAATTTGAATGTGTACAGCAAGTAAAGTGTCAGCCTGGTCTATTCAATTTTGTGGCCTTGGACAAAACTTAAATATTTATGCACTTATATACATGACTATATTACCAGCCTTGCATTCATAGATTTCTAGAAATATCTTACCAAAGACAATGGCAAGGACATGGAGTGATAAATATTGAGAGTATTTTTAATCCTATGTAGACTACTGGCTGAGAACCCTAACTAGTTCTGTCTGGCCTGAAAACCCTTCCAACTTTGTTGCTGTTAAGTTCCCTGTAACCTGGACAACTAAGCTTTGAGTAGAAAGCAACAGTATAAGTTAAAGTAGCTGCAGTTTATTTGAAAATATTTTCCATGATTAACTCATTTTTAATGTCAGGAAACACTCAGTTTGGCTTCTTCATGAAACATACTGGAGAATAGGTTTTGTTCTGGAGTAGCTGCTAGCTTTGTATCTCCCCTCACAATTATTTCCAAATTGTTGCACTGCTTACCCATGCTACTAGTATTAACTTGGCTGGGGATTCACAGGTTTTCTGAATGCCAAAAAAAAAAAAAAAAGGCATTTTCCTTCAAGTTGGTTCACTACTGTCTTTAACCTGTCGTGTTTTCTGGACAATCTCACGTTAGTGCCTTTATGTAAAAGCTCTCTGAATGATGGATTAAGATCTGCCTTGGATTTTTCATGGATTAAGTTTTAAATTAAGATAAAAGAATAACAATGTGAATCAATTTGATCAAAGAAAAAGTGTCACTAATTATTTAAACAGGACACTTACTACAGGGGTTTAAAGGCAAAGAAGCGGATTTCCCTTGCATGTGGATCAAATCAGAAGTATCCCATAATTGACTCTTTACAAGACCTTGCTGCAGAGTAATGGACTAGATATTAAAGCCTTAAGTATTTAAAGCCAGTTTCTGTCTTTCTCTAAATGGAGCTCTACCACTAAGAGCTATTTTACAAGTCTGACACATTAGCTACATCACTGTGAAATACACTGGGTTCTGGCTTCTCCAGCCCGGAATTTCAAGACCTTTCAATAGTTAAATGGTGTGAACTGGGTAGCATTGAACCTGTGAGGAGGAATGAGCATCCTAAAAATAAATGCCAGATGGGGATGTCTGTTGGAAAGGAACAGAGATAGTGGTTGTTCCTTTTTTATAAGCATTTAATTGATTTTTCTCTTTGCCACCTCTTTTTAATTTGGTTGGTGCCTCTTGGGATAACGGTCCTGCTGGTACCAATAGCTCTCAAGCTTTCTCTTTTTTCTTTCTGGGTTCTGAAGATGTCATCTTCTGCATTCATCTCTGTTTCTATACTGGATATGATGAATGCCATTACAAATAAGGTGCTGGTTTGTGTATGAAGAAATATTGTATTTTCTCCCCTGGGGAGCACACACCACTTTTCTTTTGGAGGGTGTGCAGTAAAGTCATTCCAAAAAAAAAGATTGCTATCTTCCTATCCAGTCCTCCTTGTTTTTACAAGGATTATTGCATGACTTTTACACTGTCAAAATATTAGAGATTTTATTCCTAAGGCAACTAGAGGTAGTACAGCTTATCCAATCTTACAAAAACAATCACAAATAAGACAGGAAAATATGAAAATGTTGTAGGTACTCCCCATTTTTTTACCTCTGTAAACTGTCTAGAGTTTACAGCACTGAGGCAAGCCTTTTTCTTTTTTTCTTTTTTTTTATTTCTACTAAATATAAAATGGTATGTGTTATACTAGGTAAGATTACTGTCAGCATAAACTTTTATTAGTACCAATCTATGTTTAAATTGTTGTTGAGCTTTGTGCTAGAATCAGTGAGCATCCCTCATGCTCTTCATTCTCTGTTGCTCTCCAAGTAGTTCCTCCTAACGTGTACCCCAGGCTTCACCTTTTCAGGCAGCCCTATAGGTGTGATACAGTAATTTTACACTGATATTAAGCCTTTAGGTGCTGTATTTCTTAATCAGTTTCTTTTTATATGGGAATAATTGTTATACAAATAATTCCTTTACTATAGCAGTTTATACTATATGGACTTATCGGATAATATTTCTTGGCAATCAAAATAATCCTTCACATCATCCAGAGTTTACTTTTAGCCAGTTTCTGTCTTCTAGTGTCAGAAAGCAAATCATCCTGAAATCAACTGATCCATCAGGGAAGGAGCCTTGTGAAGGGAGAAATTTTGTCTCATAGGCACAAGTTAATATTCCAAAAGATGTGAAAATTTGGAATATCTTAACTTCAGTATGTGACATCTGGGACTTCAAACCAGACATAAACAATACTCAGTGAGTTATATTTTTTTGTGTTTCCTCAAAATAACATTTGTAAATATTAAAGCCACACATTATGTTTTAAAACCAGACTGGACATTGCCTGTGATTACTCTGCAAGATGAAGTATTTCATACACAAAGATCAAAGTATGCTGCTTAACTCTTGCAAAGGAGAAATACTTTGTAAAAGTTAGTTAAAAACGTTGCCTTATGGGTTGAACTGCCCCTTTTTGTGTAGGTGAAGACAGAGCCCAGTTTTCAAGTATTTATTTTAACAATTATTTTAGGCTTGTCATCTTCTCTCAGGAAAGGACCTCCCGTGTTTTGGTTGAGCTGTGTGTTCCTCGTGGGAATGTTGGGGTTGCTTCATTCAGCTGCAGGCAAGGTTTGAGCAGCTAATAACAAGTAGCTTAACCAAACCTCATTTTTTATCTTTGGCAGGTAGACATTGTCTGCCTCACCAGGTTTGGGTGAGATTTTCAGCTACCACTGGGTCTGCAAAGCCATTTCAGTTTTGTGCACTCTAACCACACACAGCTTTCAATCGACCCAGCTGACCACATCCTCTCCAGCCCATTTTTTCCCAGTCTAGACAGGGCCTAAGAAAAAAATGTATCCTTGTCTGAGGGATTTGGGGATTTCTGCTCTTTGCTTGATTGACTGTATCCCAAGTGGTTGCTGCTGCTGGGTCAGTCCTCTGCCTCTGTGAGATGCCCAGGTAGCTGGGGGGGGTGTGGTGGTGTAGGGTGGGCATTGCACCCCACAATGAGCACCTCCAAAATTCCCACTGCAGCCCCAGAGCTGTAGCAGCTCCCAAACAGCTGCACTCCCTCTGCTTGGAGTTGCATTTGTACTCATGGTTTGCATCCCTCAATTTTTCCCTGATGATTTCAAAATGGAACAAGATGGAGTTCCTATGGCACATATTTATTCCAGTTGCCTTCCAAATTTCCAGTCTGCTCCCATGCCATAGGAGAAATATTCCAGTTCTGCTGCTGCTTGGACTTCAGGGGTCTGAGTTAAATCTCTTGCATCTCAGTGGTGAAAGTTGTCTATCTTTCTTTAAATCTAATATTCTAATAATTAATTCTATTTAAGAAAAACCTCTTGGCTTGAACATGTCAGAAAGAGACACTTAGACCCTCAAGGATCCTGATTATCACTGTACCAGGAAAAGGGATTGTGAGATGCTATTTCTTTCAAGGAAAGCAGAACCAAGCAAACCCTTAACCCACAACCTCTTTTTAAAATCTTACCTCTAATTTTTCAGTCATGAGATTTCTGCCTCAAGTTCTTTCCCTGGGCTTTCTTTTTCACCAAAACAAATATTTTGAAAAATCTGGTTTCCATTGATTTTCTTACTCAGAAAAGCAGCTAGGAGCTAATAAGAGGAGGGAAGCAGGTCCAAAGAAAGCTCTGTGGCTGTTGCAGATTTGCAGAGCTGGTTTGGAGAGCACCAAGACCTGCTGTCCATCTCCTTCCTTTGCCTCCTTTGCAAGGCACAGCTGGAGGAGACCAGGGCATGTACCCACACTGGGGCAGCATTCCCATAGCATCCAAAGAAAAGGATTAAACTGACATAAACCTTAATTTATCTTTAAAAATTAACCTGAGTAATCAACAAGAAACATATGAGACTAATCATAAAGAAAAGCCTGATCTCCACAAGAAGAAAAATAAACTGTCTTGCCAAAGGCACGTTCCCAAGACATGTTGTTACTTTTCCTTCAGCTCATCGAGTTGCATCAGTACTTATTTTGTATTTTCAATAGATTGTTGATTCCTAACTGTGTATGTGTTTACATGTTTGGAGCACCCAAAAAGTTTACTGAATGAAACAGCACAAGGTAGGGGAGGTAACCACTTATTGAGAAAAGGTATGAACTCTGAAGGCAGGAGGCCTTCTGTTGGTGACAGAGATTTGCTTGAAGATAACTAACCTCCAAAAATATTTTAAAATATTTTTAAGAATACTTTAAAAATATTAAAAATCCCCTCATCTGTCTTTTATACACAAACAAGAGCCACTGAAATTATTAACTTAAAGGGATGCAGACTGGATACGTAGACACCCAGGTTTTAATGATGCATAGGCTAAGGAGAGCACCAAGTTTAGCACCACATTTGAAACCAATATTTGCCATAACTGGTGAAGGGAGTGTATTCCCTTCAAGTGATCTCCTGATCAGCCTCCCATACCAGTTGTATTTCCAAAGAAAAACACTAGAGCTCATCAGCACCTTGTGTCAGGCAGACACAAGGCAGCTTAGCCAGCTCTTCTCAAGTGTCCATCATGGAGAAGCCTTGATTTCCTTCAGAATTCCCAGCCCTCTGAAAACTTCTGACTACATCATCAATAAATATATGATTCTTAATTTATTATTATTATTAATAATAATAATAATAATTACTCTGCTATAGCTTTGTTCAGATTCATTCATCTGCTCTCTTTCCATCAGCTTTTGTTGGTTTCTTGCCTTGTATTCAACTTTTTGTTTTGGTCAAGAGCGTTTCAGCCCTACCTTAAATTGTTATGGTTGGGTTTTGTTTTTTTCCAGGAAGTTCTGTGGAGAACCACAGAGGTTTTCAAAGCTGAGACAAGCAGCCTGCTTGTGATTTGAAATGAAACAATGCCTTTTTTTTAGCTTTGATTTAATTTCTAGGCATTCTATAAATGCCCTTACAATCCACCAACCTAAGCTAATGTAAATTTATGAATAATATCCTCAAGATGCAAGTAAAATTTGCTTATGTCTTTAAGCTGTTAGACTCTCTCAAAGACTGCAGGCAGTTAGTGTGCCCCAGGCTCTGCTTCCCTTCATCCAGCATGCCCTTTAGAGCATTAATTTAATTGTGTTAAATTTCCTAGAGGTGTTAATGGAAGATGTTGGAAGTAAAGGTATGAATCCTGGTTCATAGTTCCAAATGTTTTATTTCATCTCCAGATAGATTATTTTTAAGTAACGTATAATTTGGTTTTCATTTCCTCTCCATTATATTTAAAAGGAAAAGCTTTCTCAACTGTTACTTGCTGTTGCAGTTAATCTGGGCAAAACTTAATCTTACAGCATAGAAGGCTTGCATGCTACTTGGAAAGTTTAATTCATCATCTGTGTTTATTTCTCAGCTGTTTAGATTTCATTCACTTTGAGTCACAATCTTTTCTCTCCAGCTTGTGTGTGAAGTCTGAAATAAGTTCAAGATGTGTCTCTAAGCCTGTGTAAGCATGTCTCAACTTCTATTCTGGCAATCAAAGACTGACTCCTTTCTTGGTTTTCCGGAAGAACATGACTGCAAATCAAGATGCTTGGGGTGGAAAAAGTATCCTTCACCTCCCCTAACTCTATTTGGAAGTCTCAGGTTTTGTAGATGCCATGCAGACAGATCAGATAAAGAGCCAGTGCATAGCATCATTGTCATCTTGAATATTCCTCATGAAAAATGCCTCTGTCTTTTCACATTTCTCCCTCCTCCCTTTCCTTTATATGTAAATGATACGTTGAGAGGAGGCTGCTGATGTAGGAGACCAGTTAGAGCATTCTTGTGCCAATCAAACCATCCCTTGTCTTTTTTCAAATTAATTTGTACCACGTTATGTTAGACATAATATTTATTTGCATGACATTTCAGCCTTGTGGAATTCCTTTTAGTCTTTTATCATTATTGCCAATATTTTCTTAATAATCTCACAGCCACGGCATGGCAAAGATCTTTATGTAAACTTGATAGAGAAGCATAAGTGTCACTCAGGGCTGCTCCTCTCTCCATGGACTGGGCTGATCTGTAGTTCTGGTATCAACAGGTTTCCAAGGATGCCTTTTGATTGGGTTTCAAACTGAAAGCAGGGCCCCTCTGCTCAGTCCCATGGTTCTTCCTGACCTTGTCACCCTCTGGGCAGTGCCACTCCAGAGCAAAAGTGTCAAAGAAAACCTCCCATCTTTCAGCTGATGGAAGCTGCTCTCTGCCTGGAGCCCAGTCAGTGGAATAACCTTCAGATCACTTCAGTGCTCTGGGAAATCCCAGTTGGTGCTTTTCTCTGTCATCAGCCAGAAAAGAGGTTTTGAAAGGCTGCAGAATGAACTGCAGAACTCAGCCCATCTGCCTCAAACTCATGCAGCTGAAACAGGATAAGATAAAGGAGGAATCCTACCATCAAAATGGACTTGTTTAGGCAGCACAGCTGACAGGTGAGTACCACAGCTGTCAAATACTTGCTTGCCACAACCAGTATATTTCTGCTCTTAATATTAAAAGTGTGTCAGAATTTCCATTATAAACCACTTATTTTGTGGGTTTATAGCTTTGCCATAAAAATACACCTCGGGTTGAGTCTTGGCATACAGCCAGCTGGCTTCTTCCAACACAATATTAATTCAGAACATCCAGACAGTGGTTTTAAACACCAGGATCTGAAAAGTTGTTGCTTCTCTTTTTTTTCTCAAGTACCTTGTTTTCTGCAGGTCTTGTGGAAATCAAAGATGACCAGATGGAATTTCAACAACAATCTGTAATGCCTGAAAAGTCCTTTTTGGAAGGACTGTGAATTGCCATAAAAAAGAAAGATCTGGAGACATCTGCAAAATTCCCAGGCCAGGTGGGAAGGCTGAATAGAGACCTCCAAGGCTGAACTGACAGGATCACTGTCTCATCCAGCAATCTGGCTGCCATGACCCAGAAAGTTTAGCAGAAGGTAGCAGAAAGCAGGAAACTTTTGGCCAGCCTAGAACTTTCTAACACAGATAAAGATATAAGCTAAAATATCAGTTTTGGAATGAAATCCAAAATCTCCTACAGAATCTTGAGTCAGATTTAAAGTCCACAGAATAACAGTATGATTGTCAGTCATCTTGGTGAGATCAGAAATTAGGAGGAAAAAATACTTCTCTTTTAAAATGTAGATGCTCAGGTGGCATATCTCCAATCAGCTCAAACATTTCAAGCCCTGCAGCTCTGAACTGGGGCTTCAGGAGGAGCACATATGGGCTGTTCAAATCACAGTCCCAGTGAAAGACTGGAAAGATGGACAGAAATTGGAGCTCCAAGCAGCCAAATCCTGTAACTCAAGTGCTGTTTATAAAATGCATGATGAAAAGGGGTGATCCTAATCTGATCCCTGGCCTTACTGTTCAATTAGGAGAAGTGATAATCTTGGTTTGTAAAACAAGGAAAATTGGCAGCTGTGGAAAAATTAAGGGAAGTAGTTCAGTTAAGTATTAGATTCATGAAAAAAAAAAATGGCTATAAAAGCAGTTCTGAGGCTGGCCAGGACAGAGCTTCAGAAATGTCTGGGGAAAGGTCTTCAATCAGTTCAGGAAATGTGAAGACATGAAGCTGTAAGTGCTGAGCTCCAAAGGAATGAGGATAAAGCTTCTAGCTTTTCTTTAGATTTGGACAGTTTACTATTTCAATGTATATTAGGATCTGTGAAATGAATGAATAAAGTGCCCTTTCTCAAGCTGAAGTTATTGGACCAGGTGGCCTGGAAAAGAATAAATTGCTCTCAGGCAAGGAGAGTGACTGCTGGCAAACATGAAGCATCCAAAAGGTGGGAAAATTGGTTTGGAAAACTCGTCCTCTTCTGAGCAAGAAATGTAACTCAAATGATGAATAGGCTATGGAAAGGTTTGGATTTCATTATTACTCTAGTAATAGAGTAATACATGCTGGAAGTATTGTCTTACACATTAAATCTCTGGAAATTTTCTTTAATTGTGTCCCAGGTGAAGCAGAGTATTTGGAGATAACTGGTTTGCAATGAGCAGATTTTCCTACTGCAGCTGTGAGTAGTACAGCAGCTACTTGGTGCAGTCTTTTTACCTGAGTAAAGGCAGACTGGTGAAAATCATATTTTAAGGGCCAAGCCCTTGTGGAAACCGTAGCTGCTAGATCTGAGGGAGAAGTTAATTTTCTCTTGCACTAAGAAACATAGAGTCTAAATTCATTTCAAGGCAGAGATGCAGAAATTAAGTGATTTCCTTGCAGTAGATGATGCTGTAGGTAGGTACAGCTGCTCTGGTTCTAACCCAGCTATCACAGCTAACTTTGACTTTAGAAATACAACAGCTCAGGGATTAATCCAAGTCCTAAAGGTCCATTAAATACCTCCAGGTGACCCTGAGCTTGCCAGCCTCTGCTGAGGTTAGAGTTGCCACTGCTCTTGGTGCTTGTGTTAGCATGGATCAAGCCAGCATGGCTGGGCCACAATCCCAATTTTGCTGTACAGTTTAGGTTCCCTGTAAGATTTTTTCCAGTTCAGAATCAATTCTCTGGATCCAATAAATACCCAGCCTGCACACAGTGGTCTACCACAGATTGGTTCTGAGGGAAACCAACCCATTACACCACACCTCACTAGGTACTGAAAGCAAAGTGGCAAGAAGTGCTACTGGGCATCAAGGAAATGAACTGGGATGGGAGAAGTGAGCTTCCAACAATTTTTTGGACCTCACTCACAGTTCTGATTAAAGTCAAATGGTGGCCTGAGCAGATTCCACCCAGCCAAGTAACAGGAAAAGGGGGAGGGGGCAGCTCTTGGAGCAGGACTAGACCTACTGCAATTTTAAAAGTTGTCTTTTTGGTTCAACACCTGCTGTGTTTTAGAGGATGGGGAGAAGGCAGGGTGCAACATGCCTGGTTTGGATTATCTCTAGATGCTATCTTGGTATGAAGTAAAACGTTTGAACGGGGACTGATGTATTTACAAATGGTTCTGTAATACGTCAAAAATCATCAACCTGAAATCAAATCCAAAAACCAAGTGAATGATTGCAAGCAGAAGTAATTAATTATGAGTACAAGCCAGCCAGGGAATGGTTTTCACAGCCAAAAAAGAAAATGGAGGCAGGACAGTCCTTGCCCAGCTCTCCAGACAGTGGCTGTCAGGTGAAGGTTTCTGGGGGGGGGTTAAGGCTTACTGGCTGTTTTTTTGTGGCTTTGTTGGTATTGTGAAACCTCTACATGAGTTTGGTGAGAAGGGAGCTGTTTCAGTGGCTAGCAGAGTGTGATTTAACATTTTCAGTTGATCAAAAAATCACTTGTAACTGTTCCCATTTTGGCCTCCCCATGTCTCAGACACCTTCCAGGCTGGACACATGCTTGTGCTTACGGTCTGGGGCAGTATTGACAGAGGAAATCAAAGGGGTTGAGAGGATGGTGGCTTATTACAGCAAACCATTTATGTTCTCAGGAGAGAAATTAATATTCTGCTCAAAGAACATCTGACAGTGGTTAAATCTAGGGAACATTTTCACTGCTGTTTCTTTGGAAAAAGGATATATGGTTTGGAGAAACCCTCAGCAGGCAGCAAGGGACTCTGAAGGATGCTCTGCCTCCTGATTGCAGGAGGGAGGAAAGTTGTGCTGCCACGGTGTGGAACAGGCTTGAGCAGAGGTTTATCCAGAGAGCCATGCTGAGGGATCATTCCCAAAGCTGCCCTATCCCAGGGCATGAGGAATAAGTCACCTGGGGAGATCCTAGTGTCCCAACGTGGCTCTCCTGGAAGTCTGGGACAGGACAGGAGTTGGAGCAGTGGGAGGAGACATCTCCTGTTAGGGGATTCCTGCTGTGCACAGAATTATGGCCTTTTCTTTTTTGGTAAACAACCATAATTGTATTGAAGAAACATATGGCTCTTATCCATCCTGACAGGAGTGTGCTGGAATAAATAGAATTTTATGAATTTGTTAGTGTTCAGGAAGGTCTGCATGCTTTATCTCTCCTGTTAGATGAAGCAAAGAAAATCTGTCTCTGAGTGAGGGACTGACACAATTCCATGTGGCTGAAACACATGTGGGTGTAGATCTATCTATCCATCCATCCATCAAATCTCATGATTTCTGGGGTCTGTGTACATGAACTAAGTAAGAGGCTGGTAATTTTCTTGCTACATCAAACTGAGTGCTATGAAAACTTGAGGGATTTTTGCTAGACCAAACAGATCCAACTTTAAAGCTCTTGTAGCTAAAGCAATGCTTTCCTAAATGTCTGAGGGTTTTATGCCTTGACTCTCAGGGAGCTGTCACATTACATTTCCAGCATCTCATTGATGTGTGAAGCAACAGATCCTGACTCTGGAGTTACAGAAGCAAAGGGAGACAAATGCCTGGGTTTAAACACATTTATTTTAGACACAGATATCTCAACTTCTGAACATTGTAGGCAGCTGAAACTGAAAGGACAAAACCTTGGGAAAGTGGGTACTTATGAGTAATCTGGTTGTTACACATTGGTTTAATCTGAAAGCTATTTGAAGCTTTCTTCAAGCAGTAGGGGAGGTTTTGAGTAAAGTTTTTCATCACTTTGTAAAACCTGAGTTGAATGAGCTCACATGTAAATCAGCAGTACTACGAGGTTACTCTGGGCTACCCAGTAGTATAAGCCTACATCAGCAGGGCTGAAATGTGAAACAGGGATGGTTTTTTTTCATGTGTAAGCTGTTGATGTGTTTTTTATACAGCCTGAGTGCCAGGTACCTTTTAAAAACAGGAGGGGAGCATCAGAAAAGTGGTGGTGAGTGTGGGCAGCCCTCCTGCAGAACCAAGCCCTTGGCTGTGAAGAGCAGGCTCAGCTGGGGCTCTGAATCAGTGACCCCAGATCCCTGTGGAGTTGGAAGGTGCTGGGATTCTGGAGTAAGTCAGGATCTGAGCACTCAGGCAAAATGCATGGGAATTTGTGCTTTCAAATCTGAGCTGTCTGGGGGCTGGAAGGGTGGAGGTTTGAGGTTGCTTTGTGTTTCTGGTTTGTGTGATTTGGTCTCCATCCTCATTTCCCCTTCACTGTGCCTGCTTCTCCTCCCAGTGCTCTGTCCTCCAGTGGGAATTGTTAGGACCCAGGTGAGCACAGGGTCACTCACATATCTACTTCCCAGGTTGGGTGCAGGACACTGTGCTGTGTGCCATGCTGAAGGTCAGAGTTAGATGATTTCTTCTGGATCCCTTTAAAGTCCATTAATTTCTGCAGAACTGGGATTTTAACTGCTCATGGTCCAGTGCAGCAAAGTGCTGAGCTCCCTCAATTCAAAACATCTTGCAGAATGAGGCTGAAGAGTTGGGAAGAGGTGTGAGGGGAGCTTTATGAGTATTACACGTATTTAACCTATAGGAAAACCCACAAATTTCGCTCATTTTAAGTGACTTTTTGACTATTTGAAATAACCACGTTTGTTAGGACTTCTTTTAATGAATAGAGCTCTTTATGTACCAAGGCAATCCTTTCTCCCCCTAAGTACAGTACTTTAAAAATACTATTTCTTTTGTAGGTCTGGCTGCTTCCATCAGCTGTTCGTTATTGCTTACTGCTGCAAAACCCTCAAGAACTGAAAACAGACAATTTAGATTATACTTTATCTTAAAGATGCTTGTCTGATCCATACCACATATTCTTCAGGACTAATAAGACAGATAAGTAAAGGACTTTGTTATTTAATGCCAACTCTGATAAAGTTATTCTTCAAGCACAAGCAGAGAGGCAGCACAGTCTTTGTGTGGGAATGATGGAAAGGAGCTTCCTGGTTACAAATTCTGGCCCCCTCGAAGTCAGTGGGGTTCTGCCATTTGACTTCAACAAAAGCAGGGGCTTCAGCATATGTTTAAAAGAAATATTTCACTAGGACTGTTGTCAGAATGCTGGTAGAAGTATAATTTTTAAATTTACCCTCCTCTTCACATGTGAATGTTTGTTTACCTTATGTGTGCTTCGAAGTAATTTGATATAAAAACCTGGCTTGAACTGAATTTTATCTCAGGTTGAGTTTAAATTGGTTCATTTTTTCTTTCTAGTGCATTCAGAGATCCCACAGTGCAATGTCTGGGCTGAAAATATGACAGGGGGGGTGTTCAAGTATTTTGTATTGGTGGGACTGAAACTCAATTAAAAAAAAACAAACAAAACCATTTGCATTTGTTTATGTAATTAAAAAAAATCACATAATGTTGAGCCCAAGCTAGGGATTATATCCCTCTAATGAACACAAACCTTCACCTATTTTGCAAACACACCAGAAATGGAGAGGCATCCATGGCACTTCTGCCATATCAGTGTCATTTTAGAGCGTGGAAAAACAAAAAAACACCTCTATTTGTCATAGGAAATATTGAAAACTTTTATAAGGAATTGGGAAAATACTTTTTGGCTAGCATGAAAGGTAAAATCCTGCAGCACAAAGTACAGACATGGGCACAGAGACTGAACAGACGGGCTGCTGTAAAACAACCATTTAATAAGGCATTAAAATGCCATCGACTTGGACACATAAAAAAAAAGCTATGAAAACAAATGCCTTTCAAATAATTAGGATCTTATGCTTGAGACCAGTGTTGATCTCTGTGCAGAGATTTTCCTGCTGAAATCAGACCAGTCTAAGGCTGATCAGCTAAGGAAGGAATTAGCAGTGGATAAATCGGCTCCTGCTTGAGATTTTTCTCTTTCTGCCATACATAACTATCCATATAAATGGTCACTTCAGCCTTTCCATCTCCTCCTTTCTGTTTCCTAAAGTATTTTGGAACAGATTTGCTCTAGTGTTGCAGAATAATTTTTTAATTGAATCACAGCTTTTCAGCAGGAGCGTGTGAAATGGGGAGTTACTGCCTTCTCCCCAGCCTGGCTGAGTGATTCTGAGCCAGGCTAACAGATCCAGCCAGAAATACCAAACCTCCTTTCCTGTCTTGAAAATGTAGAGTGATTTTGCTTCCACTGGATGTTACATATTTACTTTAGGATTTAACAATAGTTTGTAGTGCTAGCTGGTGTGCAAAATAAGAGATGAGCATCAGGTTCTCAAGTTTAACTTAGAATATAATCAATTTTATTACAAATGTAGTACTATAATGAGTATTGGTTTTCTTATATAATAAAACTACTGGTTTTGTATCCATTTTCCTGAGTACTAACATAAATAACCTTGGAGAAATTAATGTATATCCCTTCTGTATTTCATCTTGTTTCCTGTTTTGTCATTAGCCAACAGTTAACCCCCAAGGCACATCTTTTTCAACTTCTAATCCAACATGTGTCTGCCTTTCAGAGCTGTAATTTCAGATACTCTTCAATGTTGTGCTTTTAACTCATGGAACTGAGTCCCATGATACTCCTGGGTGTAATTTTCATAACCATCAGAATTAGAGGATGTTTCTCTTGATGTTGTGATTTCATCTGTTAATCAGCTTTATATGACTTTCTGCTAGCCTGGTTTTTCAAGGTGTGAAAATTTGCACTGCAGAGGTATTTTGGGGATTGCAACTGTGTTTTATGAATAAGAATCTAAATAACTACTCTGGTTATAAAGCTCTGGGCAGAGATTTTAGGTCCCTATGAATTGCTGTTAAACCCTTATTGCCATTTGGCTAGCAGTTCATCCCAATTAGTAACCCTTCTATCTAGCAGTAGCAGAATGTGATTTTTTTATTTTTATTTTTAATTTTTTTTTTTAAATCAGTCGTAAATGATTAGTCCAAAAGAGTAGCATAAAACTTCGAACTAGTCCCCTGCAGGAGTCAGCTGGAGGAAATTAAAGGATCAACAACACAAGGGAAGCACTGAGGTAGGATTGTTCCAGGCTGCAGCCACAGGCTTTCACATGCACTCAGGAAATTGGCTTCATCAAAAGCTGAGGATGCAGGCGTGAGGATGAGGAGGATAATGCAGGTGATGATTCTAAATCATGGCTCAACATCACATCATTTTCCAAAGGAGAGGTTTTCCTCCCCACCTCAAAAAAAAAGCAGGTTTTCCTATTAAAAAAATTGAATCTCCTTGTTATGAATTAAGAAATGTTCAACACAAATCAAAGCTGTGAATCTGATATAACTTACTAAATAACAAAGATGCCGTTGCTCCAAAATAATATCAGTTCTCATTTCAGTTCCTACTCTGTGCCCACTGTGTGGATTTTGTGTATTTATGTGTGTCAGAGCTGTAAAAGCAATGACTTGGAAGTGCTTAGGACTTGGAGTCAGGCAAGGAGTTTTCTTGAATGTCTTCAGTAAATTCCTGCTGCAGAAACATGGATCTTCTGGCTCTGAGATGAAGCTGAAACCTTTCTAGTGGAGCAGGAAAGAATCATGAGAGGGGAAATGTATAAATCTCCACCTGGAGCCAAGTATGCTGGGAAGGTGTAAAGAGATGGAGGAGCCAGCAGTGTCTGAGAAGGGAAGAGAGAGAGAAGATTCCAAGGGCAAAAGAGGAAGGAAGGGGAATGTCCCAGTAATGAAGCTCTTATAATGGTCAAAACTTTCATCAGAAGTAAAACACTGGAAGGCTATAACCCAAATAAGGAAATTAGAACAAAAATTAACAATATTCAGCTATTCAGATATCAAAAGAAATAGCAGAGTTATTGGTGTTAGAGGTTATTGCCAGGAGGGAAAAACTCAGCATGTCTTGGGTAATTAAGCTTCACTGGAGAGCATGGATCCCTTCTGCAGGTAAGAAATACTTTTAGAACATGGCATCTTTTGCTGTTGTAATTAAACACCATGGGCTATTCTGCATATGAAGTCTTAAACACTTGAGTCCCTTTATCATGGGATTTTACTGGCCAGGCATGTGTGTTCTTATGGCAAAAAGCACTGGCTGCTATAAAAAAAGAAACCCAAACATTTCTTTTTATTACTCGACTTGCTGTATTACTTGTATTGAGCCAAATTTATCCCTTGTGTAGCTCACTTGAAGCCAATAAGGACAGATTTGGCCCATGTCTATATGAGAAAGGTGGTGATAATTAAAATATATTGTTTAATAATGAGAGCTATGGTAGTGAGGTGTCTTTGTGTCTATGAAATTATACACCACGACACCACATTGCCAACGTAGAGGGGGACTAGGAAAACATATAAGCCCAGTGTCTGATGGAAAGGCAAAAGCACACTAACTTTTATTGTTAAGATTAAATATCAGAAGGAAATTTGAACAAGCCTAATTTGGGTAACATCTCCAGGAGTGTCAGTTAGAGGGTAGTATTTTACCACAGAGCATGCCATTTAAAATATATTTCTTGAGTATTATTATATGTGGCTATCAAGGACAGAATGCCTGGTTGTTATTAGCAGTAAGGAAAAGAACAGCTTTTATTTCATTTATATTTTAGTTATTTTCAATAACATTGCAAAAAAAGGAATGGAGCCTCTGAAAAGAAGCTGTTATTCCCACTTTACTTTGGTAATTCCCTGGGGCAGGCTCTGGCCCGACACCAGAAAGCCATTGCTGATGAGGTTGGGCAGTAAGAGATCCAAAGCTCAGTGCTCAGCCAGCCAAATCATCTCTGCCCCACCAACACAAAGGCAATTTTTGGGGCTTGCTGGCATGGGGGCCATCCACAGCAGCTCTTCCTTGAGTGGCTGCTGCTAAGTTCTAGGGAGTTTTATAAGCTGAAGCCTTGCTGTACTGTCTGCTGCCTTTTATCCTTCTCCTGAAGGTATTTGGGTAATGGCTCTTCGGAGCCAGTAACCATATCCCTAATTCCAAGCTCTCCATCCTTGCTGCCAGCAAGCCTGGCTCAGCTTTGCTCTGCTCCTTAATTGTCTCAAATATTTGGTCAAACGCTTTACTGGGTGCTGGATCCCCTTCTTTGCCAAGAGGGGAGGTGGGAGGGGGAGAGGAATAACAAGAACAATTTCCCTGGAGGGCTCAGGAAAAAGGCTTTTACCCCAGGGCCCCCTGCTCCTTCCCCTCTGCTCTGACCCTTTGCAGCTGCTGCTGGGCTACCTGTCAGGATGCTTTAGGAACTGGGGGTGGGAAAGGTCAGAGTAATAAGGGGACAGATATTTTGTTGACCCAAGAAGTAAAACAGCTCTTGAAGGCACTGCCTGGGGAGCACAAGGCAGCCAGCAGTACCTAGCTAATGGACCCCAGCAGAAAAGGTAGCTCTTAAATGAGACTAAAGAGGTAAAAATGTTACAGATGCAATGAGTTGCTCAGTTTTTCTTGTGCTACAGGTATTCTAAGGGGTCTCTGACCTCCGAAAAATCAGGGGCACAGTAACCACAGAACAACAAAAAATAGCTTTTGCTCTACTTACTGCTTATTCTGAACCTCTTTTATAGAAGCCTGGCCTTTGGCATTGAACTCAGATAATATTTTATTAGAAGAAAGCATGATTCACTGAAATGGTGCACTTCAGTATCTGTGGAAAGGAAAACTGGGAAGGTCACAAAAGAAGTTAAGCTGTGGAAAACCAATCCAAGGAACCATTGCCACATGAAGAATCTCAGCCTGCAGTAAGAAGCAACAGAAAGGAAGAAAATATTTCCAAGGAAAGATCTAAGCATGGAACCAAGTGAGGTGTTTGTTTGATTTAATGTCTCTGTTGTTCCTGAGTTTCTATCACTCCGAGGAGGATGGTCAGTGGACACCTGCAAGTCTTGGAGTCCCTGGGCAATGTTCCTACAAAGAGTTAAATCCCTTTCCCTTACAGATGAAGAAATGAAGCAGAACTACAGGTCACTCAAACCTTTCCCTACCAGGCCTGTGCTCAGAGCTAACACTGAGTGTAAATCTAGTCCTGTGCCCTGATACTGGGCAGAAATCCCAGTGGAAGTTTTTCTTGCCTCTAGCCTGTCTACTTGCCTTCATAATGATGAATGGTGGGAGGGAGAGGGTGAGGAAAGGGGGAAAATGATCTAAGCTTTGAACTGGTTGTGTCTTCAGAAGGATGGGAAGGAAGAATGCGGATTCATTTGAAACAGAATTTCTGTATGGACAAAATCTTTGCAATGTTTCTCCTCTTGGTCACCTTTGGTGTTCCTGTAAGTAAATCTTAGACGAAATCCTTATCCAAAGATGTCTAATTGGTAAGATATTCCATCTACTTTTATTTTTTTTTACTTTAAATTGAATTATTTACCTATTGGCACTTCCATTTTCATCCTGCACGTAGTTGCTCAGTAGCCATCACCTTTGCTTTCAGTCTAGGTATCCATTGCATGCTGTTTCATATTACTTCTGATGCACAAAGTGAGTTCATCACCTTTCCAGGATGCCTCATGATTGATTCCTCATGTCCAAGGCAATCTGCTCAAAAGTTGCAGGCTAAAATGAGTGTTTGTATTTAGCAGGAGTAATCCATGGTTTGAATCTTCTTATATTTTGGGCTATCCATTTGTGTATTAGATTCACAACTGGTGTGAAGTATATAACACAATGAATTAGATTCAGCATTTTATTTTTTTCTCAGCAGCTCTGGGCAGGAATAAACTCTACTTTGAAAAGTGGGGCTGTGTCATCCATCAGATTCCAATGCACTGTGCCTCATGCCTCAACTGTACACTGCCCAGCCCAGGCTGCAAGCTGGCCTCCCTGAAAAGATCAGAGGGCTGCTCTTGCTCTACTGAATTCTATAAAAAGTTTTCCTGGTGAATTCAAGAGAAATAGGCTCGAGCCTTATGTTTTTGGCACGAAAATCTGATAATATTCTTTTTCATCTCTGCTGAGCTGCAGCACACATTGCTGTCTGCTTTACGTAAGATAGAGGCTGCTAAGGAGCAGTAGTAGTTTTGCACATATTGTTCCCTGCACATGTTCTCTACTAAGTAATTGCTAAAGGATGCATCCATTCCTGCTGGCAGGGTCTAAGGCTTTGGCCACAAATTTGGCCCAGTTTCCTGCTATCAGAGTCAGTCTTCCAATTCAAAGCTCCATTTGTCAAATTTTATCTCTCAGAATGGTTAAAATCACTGCTGGCTGAGCAGGTGGTGACATTCCACACAATTCTTTTTTTTTAAAAAAAAAAAAACAAACCACCATCTCTTCTTCCTCAAGACCTCTTACCTGTCAGTATTTTTCTATAGAACAAGAGCCTTTAGACCTATTGTGGGTCTAAAGTGGGTTTCATTCCAGTGGGTTTTGCTTTTTTTAAAACAAAGCAACTTTGTTAAACAAGTTTCTTATGAACAGAAATCAGCATTGTCCTGATTTTATTTGCATTATCAACACTAATTAATATACTTGTCTGTTTCCTTCTCTCAGGACGTGGTTCCAAGGTGGACACAGGCTCAGGAGTGCAATATTCAGCCTTGCTGCACACCTGGACTGGAAAAGTCAGTCTCCAAACAGTCAGACAGGAACATTTGCTGGTGGTGACCAGGATAATCATGTTTCTTACCAAAGGCAGGTATGCAGCTTGCTTTGTCACCTCCCAGCACCACAGCACAAAGCTCCAAGGCTATGAACTTCCCTTGCTATTACCCAAGGAGTTTCTTAATGGGGTTGGGCAGTCTGGACCAAGTTTAATTGTAATCTTTGGTTTAAATACAACTCAGACTGGTCTATATGGCACAGCACTGGTGAAAGGAGGGGCTGTGAAATCCTAGCACAAAGCTGCCATCTAAACACCAATGCCCACAGTGACTGTTTTATAGGCAGAGCCTCAGGGGCAGTTTCTCTCGTGGCAGTGTTTTCACATGAAAATCCAGTTCATGTTGGACAAGGCTTTTTGCTTTTGTTGTACCATTCCCAATATTTTCTTCTCTTTAATTTTAATATTGATCCTGTACTTTGTGGAAAGGAAATGAGTTCAAAACCTTATTCTCTCTGTCAGCAAGTCACTGACTCATGATTTCTCTATCACAGCAATAAAAATTCTCAAATCACATTGAATTTAGGCTGCCTCTTGTCACAGTGAAGCGCGTGGCACCTCTTCAGAGCAGGTCTTTAAATTAAAATACAGTAAATTTTTTTTTTTGCCATTCAAACACTGCTGCAGAAACGTGAGTGGCCAAGGAGTGAGGATTTTTTTTCCTCCTGCTGGCTTTTTCTCTATAACCATCCTCTGGGGAATTCTCATCTTCAAAAGAAACATTCTTTCTATACAAGCTGCAAAAAGAATTATTTAATGACATCATAAATTAATACAGCGAGGCACAATTTTTCCAAAATGTGGAGAGGGAAAGGAAAAAAAAAAAAAGGAAAGTAGTGTTTGCCAAAAACACCCCAGCTCTTCCAGACTAAGGCCTCTCTTGAGCCTGTGAGCAGCCAATGATACCAAATTGAATGGTGGGGCTTTTGGCATGACTAAAGTTTAGCTTGTTTAAATTTTGGCAAATATTCATATTACTCACATACTCAGCTAGCTGATGCAAATATTTGTTCTATTTAGAGTCAAGTCCAAACTCAGTGCTGGCAGAGGGGCTCTTGGACTCAGTGGAACTAAGCTTGCCTATGCCAATGTTACATTTGGACATCTACCTTAAAGAAAAACAGAATTAAAAAAAAAAATTCCCTAGCCTTTTAGTCCTGATTAGACTACATCAATGGAAATGGAATTCATGTGAAGCCAGCTTTTCCTTGCTGGCTAATTTTTGCCTTAATCTGATTTAAAATGGACTTAGTTTTTCTGTGCTTGGATTGTCATTCCCAAGCCATGGTACAGAGCTGAAAAAGCCTCTGCACACGTGAGGTTCTCCACATTCTTGAGAAGCAAAAGCTTTTTAAACTGTAGTAAATCAAACCCAGACACACTAAGCACACTTGATCTGTTTTAATGCTGTGCAGGTTGTTGGGATTTTTATATATATTTTTTTAATGATATCTAGAGTTTAATGTTTCTGATTTGGAAAAACAAGCAGACCAAATCCTCAAGGATGCTTTGCTCTTGCTGTGCTCTCTGGTTCTGCATGCCCATGCTGCCAGGCAGGTGTCAGCAGGAAGGGTGCTGCTCAGCTGGGTGCCTGATGGGGACTCACACTCAGCAGCTACCAAACCCACCCAGATGGGAAATGCAGAGGAGATGAAGAGGAACCTGGGTGCCTCCTCTGGCCAGAGCTGTGCTGCTCACCTTCCCCTGGGCATCTTCTTGGGATTGGATACAACAACAGGTTAGAAACTTTGCAATTAAAAAAAAAACCCACAAAACCAAACCAAACAAAAAAAAAAGCCCACCACCCCAGACTAACACAGAACACCATGTTTCTGCTCCATAAATGAATACAACCAGAATGTGCTCAGGGAATGGATCTGTGCTCAGGTCAAGTGTGATTTGTCAGCTGAGCATTTTTTGAATGCTCTTATCAATGTCACTTAGAAGGGGGATCCCACTAACTTCAGCCATTTAGCAACAGGAAATTTAGTCTGAGTGGCCAAGCTGGATTCCTCTGAGTGGAAAAAGATCATCACTAGAGAATGATTCATCCCATTTTAATCTAAATGGCTGATCTCTCTCTGTTGACTATAAAAGGAGCCCAGATGACCAGATTATTAGCATATATCCAAATCTTGCACATTCTTATGCTAACTCAGCCTTTTACAATTGGATCCTCTACCCACAGATATCATGTACTATTTTTTATAACTAAAACCACAAGGTTTCACAGGATACTGGCTCAGCCCTGGTGGCTGGGTTGGGACTGAGCCTCAGCTGTGCTCTTTACAAAGGCTGGCAGCTGTGCCTGCTGTGTGCTCACAAGTTAAAATTGGGATTAATTACATATTCAAGGCTCCTTTGCATCCCCTGCATTAACTGAAAGCTGCTGGAACAGTTCTTGCAGGAGTTACTTTTTAAACTGCCTGAAATCAATAAATATTGCATTGATGAGCAGAAGGTATATGAGCCATGGTTTAAAACAGAAGTAATGATTATTCCTTATAGATTACATTGTTACTCTGTGTAAATATGTGACTCATATTTGTAAAACAGGGAAAAGGTCCTGTCCAGCTTGTTGTTTGATGCTGGGCTGCTGACCCCATTAATTTTCAGTTGTTAGTGGCATTTGTCTCCTTTGGTGTTGATTCAGTGTCACTATGAGAGATGAACTGAGCATTTCAAACAATGGTTGGTGACACCCTCAGCCCTCTCCCCCCCAGCTCCAACCTTTAAATCTTCACTGTTGTCATTTTAATTGTTCTGTACCTATGTACAGGAACAGTATTTTGATGCTCTTGTTCTCAAGGCAGTGGCTGCTTTTCCCTTAGCCTGGGAGTGCTCTGTGTACTCTGAAAAGTTCATGTGGCCCTTAAAAAATAGAACATGAGATGCAACAAACAATCCAAACCCCTCCATCTTCCAGTGGGCAGGTAAAGGTTGATGTTGTAGCTATGAGAAGGTAAAAAAAATGCCATGTGTGCATCTTGGAAAAGTATGAGATTGGCACAGTCAGACAGTAGGAGACAGAAGAGAGACAAGGAATCCAGCAGTTTACCACAGAACATTTTTATACTGATTATTGAAATGCACCCAGAGACAGTTTATAGTAGTAAAATGACTTTATGTTCTGATATGTAAAATAAAATGTCCATGCTTAGTAACAAACATTTATAACTTCCATACCACCTGTATCTAATGTGGTTTCTAATAGAGATTTATCTGTAGCATATATGTTTTTAATCTAACCAGTTCTTAGTTTTTACATCAAAGGTGTGTAATTAAAAAAAAAATCTTAAATAGATGTCTTTACAAAAAAAAAAACCTTGCAACATTCATTTTTATTAAGTATTTCATTTGTAAAAAGCAAAGCTGAATTGGACACGTGGCCTGCATTTGTGATATATATATATATTTTATATATATATAATATATATGTATATAAATAGTTATTTGGCATGCAAAGGTTGTAGTGATTTCCAAAATCTGATTACAAAATCCACACCAGTCACACACACAGTCTGCTGAATGGGTGCATGAGGTTGAAACTTGACCTCCATTTCAGTGGCCTCAGGCTTGTGTCCCCACAGGCAGCCTCTCTTCACCAGAATGGATTCATCACACTGCACAAGTACCCCTCCTGACTTCAAGGCTTGTGTTTCACCTTTTGCCCACTTGGGAAGCAGGGGACAGGGGAAAAAAAAAAAAAAAGAAAGAAAAAAGAAAACCAAACCCACTATGCATCACCAGAGCTTAAATCTCACACTCTTTAGTGGAACCAAACTCCCTCCAGGGGACAGCATCACCTGGGGGCTCAGTGGGATGGCCACACTGCAGGACACAGAGGACACAGCCCTGCTCAGGAGCTTTTTGGGTGAAGGCAATGAGAGTTTGGATCCAGAAGGAGTGCACCTTGCTTTCCCAGGTGAGGCTGTTTGTGCCATGGCTGTCACAGGGACACTGGGAGGCAAAGCCAGCACTGAAGGACTCACTCTGGGATCCTTCCACAGTAAACAATAGTAGCAATGTATACACTGGTTACAGATTTTTTTACCTGTTCTACAAATATTTGTACACTGTAAAGCCTGACAGGTAATGGGAGCTCACCCCACCCCACAATTAAGAAAATGTTCATCTAAGCCTCCTTTATGCTGAAAACAATTCTTTCCCACTCAGCTGCAAAAGAAAAAAGAAAAAAACGTAGCCCAAAAGGCACGTTTCAGCTGAATAGAAAGAAATCAAGGACCAGCAAATACAGAAATTGTTTCTGGAAAGTACTAGTGACTTTTAAGCTTAAACTTCATAAATATATTGCAATAAGCAAATGTGATTCAATCAACAGCTGGGAGTCTGAAGACACTGGGTCTGTTCCTAACACTGCAATTAATTTGTTCTTTGGCCTCGGGCACAACGTTTCACTTCTTAATTTCCCACAGCCACGAAGGATGGGGCAGGGATGGAGGGGGGGTAAGAAGGAGACGTTTGTGCATCAGTGCCTTCTCCTCTCTGTGCTGTGGCACGAGGCCTGAGCTGTGCTGGGAAGGGACCAGAGCAGCTCCCCAGCTCCCTGACCCCCCCACCCAGACTCCCCGCCAGCCCCAGCGCTCCCACGGCTCCAGCACTTCCAGAGGAAGAAGGGATTTCTACCAAAAAAAAAAAAAAACAAAAACTAAAGAAGAGCTGCTAGAGCAGTCCTTGAACTACACAACCTTTTATCCTTGGAGTTTCGGGATGCTGTGACTTCACAAGCTGAGTACCTTAAAAGTGAAGCTCCTATTTTTTTTCCCCATATAGCCAAAAATTTGCTTCTGGATGTTTAATATTAAGCAAAAGAAAATGAGTGGCTACTTCACTTGTGAGTCGTGCAGACTGTGTCTACTGGAGCAGTAAAGACATGAGGAGAATTTATTTGGGAGTCAGGAAGAGACTGATGAATCCAGCCCACTGGGACAGGAGGTGGAATTCTCTGTGTGTCTGAAGATACAAGCTCTTCACCCACACAAATCCCTCTGGAAATGCACATTTGTCTCATGGAAGTGCAAGTTACCCACAGGTATCGACACTGATTGAACACTGTCCTGGAGCAGTAACGTTGGCTGTGGCATCACTTGTCCCTCAGAGTCATCCATCAGTCCAGTTCTCCACAGTCCCCATCCCTGAATGATACGGCAGCGACGTCTCCCTGGCCAAGGAGAAACTTTGGGAGTAGAGGAACTCATTGGCTGCGTTGAGGTGTGGAGAGGGGGGTTTCCTCTCACACATAGAAGGGTGAACCCTTTCCCTGGGGAAAGCTGAAGGAGGAACACGCTCCCGAACCTGAGACTGGGACAGTTGGTTGTAGACACTGAAGTGGCTGTTACCTGGTGGCTGTGAGCCTTGGCCCGCGATGGCCGGGAGCCGGGGCATCATGGTGGTGGCAGTAAAATGAGCAGGGAAGGGTTGGTAAGGGACAGTTTCCATTGTCTGAACGCTGTAGCTGGTGTAAGGTGCGACAGAAGTCCACATATTGCAGCTCAAGGGGGGAGGTGGAGGTGGCAAGTCATCAACTGCTGAGACACCAGCCAGTTCAGCCCCAGAGCCAGAGTACATGCAGGCTTCCCTCGGGGTCACCTCGCTGCAATAGGAAGGGCTCAGCATCTGCTGGTCATATGGTGGGGGGGAACGGAAATAGTGATCATCCCCTACAGAAGAGGAGGCTTCCAGGTAGGAGCGTTTGCAGGGCAGGTCCAGGTGCCGAGCACTTTCTGTGGACAGAGAGTAAAAAAAAAAAAAAAAAAAAAAAGAAAAGAAAAACTAAAAATGCATGTTGAGGAGCAAGTCCCAGAGTGGGAGTGTTTAACAGCAATCTACTGAGAGCCTGACTTGGTTTTATGGAGTCGCTGAGCATGTCGCTAAAACAACTCTTTTTTTTTTTTTTTTTTCCAGGTTCAGCCAGTCAAACCATTTGGAAAGACAATGTACAACGTCAAAAAGACATTGTGTTGCAAATGTCAGGCTAAGCCCCTCAGCCTCAAAGCATTCTGGTGACATTTATCAGGTTGAGTGAGTGACTTGGGCTACCAGTCTCAGATCAGAGATTACTTCACGTGCATCCAGATAACAGAGGGCCCTGGCACTCCCGCAGTGTTACCCCTGACAAACTCAAGAAGTCTCTTAAAGGGTCTTATCACAGCCTGCCTTCCTGTCATTACAAAAATGACTGTACATTTCCCAGATATTTGTGTCAAAAGCTGCAGAAATATTTGCAGATAAAGGAGCCCTTTCCCAGTCATCGGGCCTGCCCCTTGGCTCTGTGCTGAGAAGCTGGAGCCCCTCTCCTCACAGATTACCACGAGCGTGGCCGTGTTTACCAGCAGTTTCTCTGTTAGTTGTTAGGAATATTCCCGGGATGAATGAGGGAATTTTTCTGGAATGAAACATCTGCTAAAATGACACATTTGCCTTGCAGTCCTCATTACTGGTGCCGTTAGATTCCTCATTTGCCCATGATCAGAGGATCCTCACATCTTAAATAAATTAGCGGCCAATGAAACATGCAAATAGAAGGATTAGGGGTTTGGGGTTTTTTTCCTGGGCAAAATTTTTCCATTGGACTTCAAGCATGCCATGATCTCATCTGATGCTGGGCTAAAAGGAAGAGAATGTAATTACAGCTCACTTAAACTTGAGAACTAGTGAATAAGAAGAAAGGGATGATTCCACACAGCTACCACAGTCCTCAGCCATTTACAGAACTGCTAAGGGCTTTGTCCTGGAAAAGTGCTGAACGTGTCTGATTTCATTAATGCTAAGTGGCCTCAGCATCAGAACATCTCAGGACAGACATGTCCTCCTCCAGAAAAACCTGCTAATTCAGCTGCTTCAAACAATGGATAGGTTTCCAGAGTAGTTTCATGCCATTTGAATTATGCATTCTGATTATTTTTTTTTTTCAGCTCTGACTCGGAGTGTGAATTTGCCTTCTAGGGGACAAAACCACTAATAACTGCCCCAAACCCCAGCTCTTGGGCCCTGACCCTCCCAAACACTTCAATCACATCAATATCTTTGAAGATCAAGGCATAAGAGAGCAAACTGGAATTAGTGGTAAGTCTTTAAGTGCTCTCTGGTTTATTTGCTGTAATGTTTTTCTAGCTGTAAACTTGAGTTACCTCTTCTTTTTAGGCAATGATAGAAGAGCCCTGAATCTCTCTGTGCTGTGAAGGTGTTGAGTGGCAGATCTTGAGTATCTGAAGCTGCAAATTGCATGTGAGCACCATTCTCATACTGATAATGTTGAAGGGTCTGGTGATTCCCATGAAGCGGGTTGACATCTGGCTTTGTTGAAAGCTGGCCATGACTGGACACCAACCTCTGCCTCATGATGCTTTTGGAAATGACTGGATATTCTTTGCTAAAAGAGGTGAGAAAAATTATTACTAGTTAGATAGTATGAACAGAAAGATGAAATGTCTTCTCCAGCCAGTGCCTTCAACTTTGGTGAATATGATGAATTCATCCCACCCTGATGGGTGTGGGCAAACATTACCCAACCACACAGAGCGTGGCACTGAACTGCAGGAGAAGCTTTCCAGGGGTATAAATGGCATGAAAAGCCCTAATGCCCTCCCACAGAAGAAACTGTGGGTATAAGAAGGGTATAAGCACCCTTTAGCTTCTTTAACTGAAGTTAAGTTTGAGTGCTGAGCCCTTTGCAGCTCTACCTTTGCAGTCGTGCCACACGCAGGTCGCTGTCATCGCTCCCCCTGAATCCCTTGGCAAAGGGGTTGTTCTCAATTTTCAGCTGGGTTATCTGGAAAGGAAGCAAACCATGGATAAACTGTTTAACAGGTCAGGCCAGAGGGTGCTACAGCAGGGCTGAGGCTGTTGGATCTCCAGGTGCCTCATCCTACGTGACACCCCACGAAATGCAGAGCCCATGAGAGCTTCAGCAACTTAAAGACACAGTGACAAACCCAGCTGTGCAGTTTGGTGCTAGATCTTACAGAAACAGCTTTTAAAGCTGACAACAAGAATGCTGATTATGAGCAAGGACAGCCCAATATCAGGTTTGTGCATCTTAATTTAATTTTGTTATTTAGTGACCCTGATTTTCCTCTGATGTGCAGGATCAGGGCTTCAGTCCCCCTGTGGACCCCAGAGCTGTGCTGGCTCCTTGCAGGAGGTGAGAAAAAGAATTAGGGCTCATCTGGGGCACTTTCTCTAAACCTGGCAGGTCCACCCTGTGCTTCCAGCTTCCAGCCTGCCCCCAGCAGCAGCTGTGTGGCAAGGACAGTGCAAGTGTGAAGTTTATGGAGCACTTTGGGAACCTTTGGCATGAAAGGCACTATTGATACACGAGACATTTTAAATAGGTATTAAATAAGCTCTTTCTGGTTAACCATGTTTAGGCAACTGGTCATTTTACACCAACAGCTACAACTTTTCAAACAGGATTCACTTAAGTGTCCAAATAGTGACTTTTTTTTTTTTCCCCCGTCTTACTATAACACATACACACAGCCATGTTTCTGCTCTGAGTTTTTTACTGGCTCACTAATTGAAAAATCTTTCAAGGACTCTATGCTCCAAGCATCAAAGGGCATACAGGCATCCTGCTTGGGAGGAAAAGGTCTGGTCAGATGACTGGGGAGGAAGAATTTCACATATGTTTCTGTAGTGTTTTCCTATGAATGTGTAGAAAAGGAGCTGATCCAGTAACATATGGCAGATGTGGTGATCTGTAAGGTCCCTTCCAACCCAAACCCTGCTAGGATTCTGTGTCACATTCAGGGTGACAGGAAGGTTCTGGCCATGCTACCTTGATTTATGAATCCTGATGTACTTGAAAAACTCCAATTAATCCTCATACAACCCTTCAATCAGATTCCACTGCCAGGAAAAGTGCAGGGGAGCAGTAGCTTGTGAAGAGGCAGGCAAGTGGGCAAGGAACTGCAAACTGATCCCTTCCTGGTGACACTGCACCAGCTATCAGAGGGAGGTGACAGTTAATTGTCACAGTGCCATCTGTCCTGGGATTGGTAAAATCCTCAAATTTTAGGAACAGTGCCTGCTGCTGCACTACCAACACCTTGGTAAAAAAAGAAGAGCAACTGAGCCCTGCATTATCTGGGTGGCTGACATGCACACAAAATGCAGAACCAAGCCCTCAGTGTGTATATATATATATATACACACATATATATAATATTTCTAGTTATATGTATTATATTTTTTATATTTATATATATTGTATATATATATATTCCCAAAAAAACAAACTCAACCCCTCAAACCCCTTCCTGCCTTCACATGCTAACCACAGAGCAGGCTCTTAGCTGAGTTTTTATGGTTACATTCCTGGTCAGTCTCACTAAATACACATACTGTAATTACTTTTCACTGTAGATTTATGAGCAACCTTTCCCAGGCATTATTAGATTTCCTTGCAGGTTTGAATGACATCTTAGCTTCCTTAGTGGCTGCACCCACAGTGCTTGCCCTGATATTGGTACCCAGTGATGCTCCTGTTAGCTGCATCCTCACTCCTGCTGATTTCCAGGTTGGATATTGTCTTTTAAAGACAATTTGAAAGACAAAGAGCAGCAGAAGAGGCTCCCCCTGACCCTCCCAGCAAACAAACTCTGCTCCTCAAAGCCCAGCCCAGGATGGGACAGAGCACTTTGCAGCCCAGGGCTGGGAGCTGCAGAAGCCCCAGGGTGGGAAATGAAAGGATTTTTAGGCAGAAAAGCAGCTTACCTTGTGGTTCTGGTAGGAAGTCACTGAGATGAAGGATGTCTCTGGAAAAACATGGGTGCAGAAGGCTGTGTTCTTTGACCCAAAAGCATTGTTCTCATCTGCCTTCACGATGTGCAGCCTGGGTTGGTATTTATGCATTGAGTTCAGAATGATCTGAAAAAACAATTGGTGCTAAAGTGAGAAATCCAATTTCAATTTAAAAAAAAAAAATTAAAAAAAATTAAAAAAAAAAAAGACAAGCCATTGCTACACGGCAGGCTTTACTAAGCAGGACACAAAAACCCACTAGTGCTCAGCTTTAGCTTTGCTTTCAAATTAGAGAGGAAAATTGCATTGTATAAATGTACTTGAACCAGGACAGAAAAGGTATCTGCTGCTCTGGCAAGCAGAACTGAACTAAAAGCTTTCCTGGTAAACCTTCATTTTCTTATTGCTATTGGATAGAGTCAGCGTGGGTGGAAAAAAAAAAAAAAAAGTCATAAATTTTTTTCCCAGCTCATACTGGAGCTGTACAATATATTTATATATATAATTCACCAGCAGACTGGTCCATAAAGATTCCTAATAAATACTTTACTGAGCTGAAAAATACACAGTTTAGCAGAAAAAAAAAAAAAAAAGAAAAGAAACCACAGGGGAAAAAGTTAAAAAAAAATTGAAAAAGCAAACTATTTTTCTTTTATCTGATGGTAAAAGAAAACTACAGAAGAGGAGATTTTTTTTTTTTCTCCTCCTGTTTGTGGAGTGAATCCATGCGGGTGGCTGGATCCGGGCATCCCTGGCAGCCACCCCAGGGTTTCTGCCCCTTTTCCAAGTGAGTGGCAGGAGCTGGCCAAGTGGGGATTTTTTTGCAGGGGGTGCTCAGGATGGTTCTGGGGTCCCGTGGGGCTTGCTCAGCCCCAGCTCCTCTGAGGGAGCCTTCAGGGCCAAAGGGAGCTGCCTGAGCTCCTCCCAGCCTGGCCCCACAGCATTGTTCTACCACAAAGCAGGGATGTGCCCGGATGCTACAGAGGAAAATGGATTTAAGAAATGGAATTTCTTCTAAGAAACTGAATATTTTTTTTTTTTAAGAAAAGCCTTTATTCCTTTTACTGACCAAAGAAGAAATACTACTTTCTTCTTGTTTTCTTGGCATATCCCTTTTCCATCTCTTCTCCCCTCTCCCAGCTTGGCTAATTGAGTTGGTCCTGCCTGAGCCCAGCTGGTCCTGGAGGAAAGGGGACCTCACACCCTTCCCCTGCCCAGGGTGCCCAAAGCAGCAGCAAGGACACATCCATCCCTGAGGGAGCCACAGACAAAGAGCCAAGCAGAGAAGACCACAACGGGTGATAAATAAATGGGTGGTTGAATGGATGGACAGATGGATGGACAGCATCACTTTACACTAATTGTGAGTTTAGCCAATATTGAATGAGAATTCTCAAGAAACAGAAAGCATTTGCTCTGTGCTTAGTGTTTCTTCTCAGAAACCCTTCCTATTTCATGCCCATCCAAGCTGAGGAGAGCTCACTGGAGATGCTCCAGCTGGGACAGGAGGCAGCTTGTGCTCTTTAAACCCCTTCCTTTGCCTGCACAGAACCCTGCCCACAGTAGCTGGCTGCATTATATACCACTTAAATGCAATTTTTATTGTTGACGTTTTCCAGACAACCTTCCCTGCTCCCCAAGAGAGAGAATGAGGAATTTTTGGCATTTTATCAGCTTTGCAGCAAGTCTCTTAACCACTTGGCAGCTGTTGGTGTCCAGGGTGTAGATTTGAGGGGGTCGGCTCAGGTTTGAGTTTGGAGCTTTTTTTCTCTGCTTTCATGTATCAGCCACTCATAAAATAAAGCTAAGATGAATGAATGACACTAGAGGGCCCAGACTTTCATAAGAAGGGGCATTTTTAATTTTTGATAATTAAAGTTAAGCCCAGGTAATAAATAATGCTCATCTGGAGAAAAAAACTCTCCTTACTGCCTGCCCCTGCCTGCCCAGGTCTAGCAAGGATGGGTGACTTGTCCCCAGAGTCAGAGCAAGTCAACAGCAGGATAAAGAAAACAGTCTTTAAGTGAGGTTGCCAAAGGAAAAATTAGGAGCCCAAGTTTCTATATGCTCTGGATCAACAGCCTTCATTCCCCCTCCAAAGCAGTATCCACTGGGCTATGTGGATTCCCTGAAAAATACAATTTTTTTTTTTTTTTTTAGTAAGCTTTTTAAACCCAAGGTGTCCAAACAAGCTCCAAAATGAGCAAGACATCATTACTTTTTGGAGTTTGATAGACACATGCAGGAAAGGCTTTTTGGCAGATGCTCAAGGTTATATCTGGGGCTGCAAACCTGCCTGGAGGTTCATGGTGAACTGCTGGGTGTCTGTGGGCTGTTCCTGAGGAGGAGAAAAATAAAACCAAACCCTAAATTTAGCCACTGTGTTTCCAAGGTTGGGCATTTCTGGCCCTTGCACCAAAGTGAGGTTTTGCCCATGTATCTCAGTATAAAAAAACACATTGGAAAGTGCCCCATTTCTTTAAGTTTGGGGACTCTGAATAGAAATGCCCTAAGATCAAAGCCAGAGAGCCACCCCTGAGCACTAAACATGATTAAATGTGAGAACCACAGAGCCCTGAGGTTAACTTCATTGAGTCAGTGACCATGGGCATGGATGGGGAGCAGCTTCCAGCCAAGCAAAGCCCCATAAAAACCCACCAGGCTCATCTGACAAAGAAAAAGCCCTTCAGCTCTTGGGTAAAGTGGTCAGGACATCAGCTGGGGGATGGAAATGGGATGTCAAAGTGTTGTTCTGGATTGTCTCCCTGTGCCTGCTGCATGGAGAATTTCTCAGATCATTTCAGGGGCCACCAACCACTCAGCCCATACATCCAAGCTTGGTCAGAAGAACTTGCATCCAGATGCCATGTCTGCATCCACATCTTCCTTACTGATGCTTGGTGTAAGCCTCGTGGGTAGAAAAACCCCAGAAATCATCCCCCAAAAAGCCTCCCAACCCTGAGCTGCAAGCAGCAGCCCTCTGCAAAGCCAAATGCCAACAATTCAGGCTAAATTGTTTTCAAGGCTCTTGTGGAAAACTGATCACCAGCTAAAAATATGCAAAACAAATGTAAATTCCACTCTGATGACAAACAGCACTGGAAAGATGAACTTCAGGAATTGTGTCCAAAAGGAGAGGCATTTTAATTGATGGCCAGAGCAGCCCTGGTCAGTGCAGAGCAGGCCCAGCCCCACGGTGATGGAGGAGCTCTCAGCCTCCAAGATGATGCTAAAAACAAGAATTTTCTATTTTCCTACCCTTCTCTCTTTTATTGTGAGCTCAGGGGGGATGAAGTCAGTGACAGACACTGCCACATGCATTTTTAAAATTCCTTTTGGTGTAAAAAGTTGGCAATAGGTTAGCTGCTAAAAAAAAGAAATGGTGCTCGTCTTGTCTTGCCACTGAAAAGAATTACTGGTGTATTGGGAAAAGGGGGATTTTAAAATGAGAAAGGATGAAGATAGAGACAAAACAAGCAGCTTTGAGGCAGGCTGGCTCAGTAACTGAAAGCCTGCCTGCAACTTGGTGAGCTTGTCTGCCTATGGAAGAGCTTACAAGAAATGGCAGTGTATTTAGAAGTCAAAGAAATACAGGTTTTTTCTGTATTAAAAAAAGAAAGGTAAATCAAACAGCTTTACCAGCCAGAATCCTCAAATTAGATGGACAGCCCCTAATTTAGGCAGTGAATATTGGCTTGGCAGCCCAACACATTCCTCTATGGGAATGCCATCTCCCACCACCTGGAAAAAAAAAATAAATCCCCATTTTCCAGAAACAACATAGCTGCTTAAAAATGGAGAATAAATAAAAATATGCATTGGGGTGATTTAAGAGCATCCATGTGCAATGAGCCACCCAGGCTGCTTTGGGGACCCTCCTCACCCCAGCAGCTCCTGTGGCCTTGGAGGAAGATTTTCCACCCCTCCAGGAGGCAGAGTTGGATGCTTGCAGGATGCTCCCCCTGCCCCCAGAGCCCCCCCAGCTCCCTTTCTGCTGGCCAGAGAGGAGCCAAGGCAGATGCTGGGGCTGATCTCACTTCTACCCCCTCCACATTGCACGTGCAGACCAGATTGCCAGAGTCAAACTCCAAACTCAAATGTGAGTGGAGTTTGGATGTTACACAAACATCCTTTTTTTTTTTTTTTCACCCTCCTTTGTGCTGCTCACCCAGTTGGCAGCTGGAATTTAAGCTGTGATATAGCTCAACTGCTTCTTTTTTTTTTTTTTTTTGGCATTCCAAATGTCCCCCAAAAAAAGAAGCCAAACCCAGTGTCTTTTGCTCCTTCCATTTTATTTCACTTGGGAAAGGAGCCTCCTTTAGCATCTAATCTCACACACTGCTGAATAAACTCAGCTTCAGGGCTTGGAGATATTTGCAGGGTGAATATATAATAATATAGAATAAGTATACTGGGGCAATGGCACGGCCTGGCTTGTCACAGTGCAAACTTGCCTTGAAATGTCCAGTAAAATGTATTTACTTTCCTATGAAATTCAGGGAGTTGATTTAAGAGCATTCCCTGTTTCACCAAGGTATCAAATGTCCTGTGATGCAGGGGTTGTTATGGCAACTGCCCTTTTTATATTGAATAGTAAATGGCTACAAAAAAAAAAAAGCCCCATAATTTTATGGCTGCTCCCCAGGGGATCACATAACTATTATAAAATCTCTCATTTTAATATATTTTTCTGCTTCTTTCTTCCTTCTATTCTTTCAAAGTGAAAAAAAAAAAAAAAAAAAAAAAGCCTTTGAGCTGAGGCTGGCATCTGTCCCACACTGGGACTCTAATCTGGGGTGTGAGGGACCACAACAAAAACCTGACCATTCCCTCTCCTGCATGGAAAAGAGCACGTGTTGATTTATGGGGCTCTTCCAGAATTGCAGCTGCTGCTGCAGTTTATCTCCATTAATAAATATCTGGTATCAGCCATCCCATGCCTGACTTTTCTTTGCAAGTAAATGGCTCAGAGATGCCTCATGGCATCAGCACAGGAGTGGCCTCAGCCCCAGCCCAGGATGAAGGGGACATCTCCAGGGATGGATGGTGGCAGCCACCACCCTGGGACATGTTGGGAAAGACCCTTAAGATCATTGAGTTCAACCAAATGGACCCTAGAGCTTTTACAGCTGCTAAAAATCCTAGCTCTGAAATCACCTACTCGGAAAAGAGAAAAAGAGGAAAAGAGGA
This sequence comes from Phaethornis superciliosus, assembly GCA_023637945.1. Lineage (NCBI taxonomy): Eukaryota > Metazoa > Chordata > Aves > Apodiformes > Trochilidae > Phaethornis > Phaethornis superciliosus. The sequence goes on along the minus strand of JAJQWJ010000023.1, from coordinate 2,446,223 downwards.
AAAGAGGAAAAGAGGAAAAGAGGAAAAGAGGAAAAGAGGAAAAGAGGAAAAGAGGAAAAGAGGAAAAGAGGAAAAGAGGAAAAGAGGAAAAGAGGAAAAGAGGAAAAGAGGAAAAGAGGAAAAGAAGAAAAGAAGAAAAGAAGAAAAGAAGAAAGAAGAAAAAGAGAAAGAAAAGGAAAAAGAAGGAAAGGAGAAAGAGAAAAGGAAAAGGAAAAATAGAAAGAAAAAGAGAAAGAGAAAGAGGAAGAGAGAAAGAGGAAGAGAGAAAGAGGAAGAGAGAAAGAGGAAGAGAGAAAGAGGAAGAGAGAAAGAGGAAGAGAGAAAGAGGAAGAGAGAAAGAGGAAGAGAGAAAGAGGAAGAGAGAAAGAGGAAGAGAGAAAGGGAAAGAGAGAAAGGGAAAGAGAGAAAGAGAAAGGGAAAGAGAAAGAAGGAAAAAGAGAAAGAAAAAAAAAGAAGGAAAGAGAAAGAGAAAAAGAAAAAGACTGGAAAATCCTGGGAAAAGATTCAACACAAGCTCAGACAAATTGTTCCTTACTAGAGGGCCAAAATTGGTATTTTTTAAATTTTCTTTTTTTTTTTTCTCCATCCTGTTTCATCTACTGTCATCTGAAATTCATGGAAGTGTTTCCTGGATGCTCAGTACAGCTTTGGTGTAGAGAAGACCTTCCCTTCCACCCTGCCTCGTGAGCATTTATTTGTGAGCAGCCAGGACCTCCCTGAGACCCCCACCCAAAGCATCCCCTTGCCACCCCACACTCAGGCTTTGTGGCAACCGTGGCTACCAAAGGGCTTTGCCAGGCTCTGAGCTCTTCCCTTGCCCTTCTCCAAACCAGCTCCCACCCAAGACTCAACAACCACTTCAGGATCTGATTCCAGTTAAACTTTACCAAAATCCACCCCGTTAGCATCATATAAACCAGCAATGGAACAGCAAAAAGATGGAACACAAGAGATGTAAATCTTATTTTCAGAGAGCTCCACTGGCCATTTTCTTACCCAACTATTTAAATTCCACTCTGGGATCTATTCATCCCAGGAAAACCAGCTCCCCTCCTTTTCTTTTTTTGCAGACAATGTAAAACTTCATGTTGGGCTTTATAATTTATTTGGGCACCACTATTTCTCAAGTCAGCTGTAAAGCATTTCCCAAAATCAATGGTTAAAAAAAATTAAGAAAAAAAAAAAAAAAAAAAAAAAAAAGGGGGGGGAGAAGAGGGGAAAATAACCTTCCTAATGGATATTCTTTCAGCAGGAGACTTAGGGATGTGGGGAGGCTGCTGCCAAGGAAGCACAGAAACCTCATCCTGGCACCTGGCAAGGAAACTGCTTGGCCACAAGTCATAAAGCAAACAAATGAAACAAGAAAAACCAACTTCTAAATAAAAACTGTGGAATTTTGCAGGCTGACTAGGACATGAACCTATTTAAAATGCCTGAGTGTGCCTGACAAGGCAAGGACAGAAAAATGCTAAAATTGAATTAGTAAAGAGAGGGAAACCCCAAGATCAGGGGAAATATTAAGTCTTTCAGTGATTATCATATAAAACCAAATAATAAATCCAGAGAGAAAGAGCAAACTCATCAGCACTGGAGAGGAAAGCCAGTAAATGGAAGATTTGGGTCATGAAAAGCAGGGATAAATATATATTATAAATATATATAAATATTATAAATATAAATATAAATATAAATATAAATATAAATATAAATATAAATATAAATATAAATATAAATATAAATATAAATAATATATATGCTGTATCTCTAAATCTCAGGAGGCTATATCTCAGAAGTTAAAATAACCTCCCACGTGGAGAGAGGTGAAGACCATTGTGGCAATTAAAATCTCCATCAGCAGCCAAGGAGGGAGGAAGGTACAGGGTATGTGAGGTAACCAACTGTGCTGGGGAGGGGATTCATTTAAATCTTTCCTGTTATTTGTCACAATCTCTGCTTCTAAGCTTTATTGATTGTCTTTTTTTTTTTTTTTTTCCTGCAGGGATATATCTACGTACTGTGTTAAAAAAAGAAAAAGAAAATAATTTCCAATTGATCTAGTCCCAGCTGAAGCCTGCCAGAAATCCTGATGTGCTGCTATCACCCTTTCCAAGCTGGCCTGGCTGCAGAAGCCCATGAAAAAGGCTGATTCCTCTGGCAGAGGTTTAATTCCAGTGGAGACATTAACAACATCAAGAAAAGCAGAACCCCCTGATGTGCTGTTCCTACTCCTCTGCCTTTCTCCAGCCTTGCTCCACACCTACAAGAACTGGCTGTGCATGGCTCTCTGTGTTCACATCCTGCCTAAAACCAGGGCCCTGAGTGCAGGACAGCCTTTTCTTCCAGATATGTTGCAGCTGGTGAAATGAGCTTCCCAGATGCACTGCCATCCTTAGCTTGGATAACTTAAAAAAAAACCAAAAACCCCCCAAAAAAGTCCTCAGGAGAAAAGTCCCAAGCAAAGCTGAGCTCCTGAGGCTGTGCCTAAAGCTGGCACTCCTCACAACCTCCCTATTATATAATGAGGGTAGAATTAAATTAAAATCTGCCCTAATAAACAGCCTCTGCCCTTTGCAGCAGCTCTCATGATGAAGGACTCTGCTTAATGCTGGGCCATTTCTAGGCACCCCATAAAGTACATTGAGTACATTTACATATATTATGTTCTTTTATATCCATTATCATGTACCTTGGCGTACATTTATGCATTTTTATCTCCAGTGCCATGTACCTGAATGTACCCCAGCAGCAGGAGGGGCTGCCTGTGCCAGGAGCCTGTTAGCTGTCTGGCATGGCACCCTGTGCCCCCCTGCAATCCCCTGGGACCAGGTCTGGGACCCTTCCTCAGCTACTCAAGCTCAGGACAGCCTTTGCAGGGTCTCCAGGAGCCAGGGTTGAACATGCTCAGGGGTTATTTTGCCTCTGAGCTATCCCCATGCTCCAGGCACTCGTGCTCAGCACCACAAACTGAGAAGAAAAGATGATTTTTTGCTTCAAAGCAGCAAAAACACCACCTTGAAGCAGGGAAAGAAGAAAAGCCCCAACAGCAGAACAATAAAAAAAGCCTGATTAATCAAAATAAATTGCACAGGAGAACAATATTCCTGAGCTAAATCCCCTCAGCAAACCCCCCTGTGCCCCTTGGGCAGTTTCACACCCATGCTGAGCATCCCCCCTGTGCTGGGGCCAGGAGCTGCCCTGCAGCTCATCAGCCATAAGGACCATCTCACGGGCACCTTCCAGCCCCCTGTTTACATACTTCAAACCTCTGAAGAAAGTGGAATTCCATTCCTGAGCATTTATCACTACAGAGATATTCATCAGGACTCACTCAATATTCCCCCCTATGCCTGAACCAACCTCCAGAAAGAAATCCAAGTCTTGTGTTATCCTTTCCAAGAGAGAGGCTGTTTCTGTGCATCATCTCTGGCTGTTAGAACTTGCAGTGATACAACCTGGCTCAAGATGCAGTAGTCAGTCCTGGTTTTTTTCCCTGGAAATCAGAGCTAGGTGCTTCCCAGACAGAATACACTGGGAATGGGTGAGAGATGTGCTGGCCTTGTGGGCACCTGAGAGAGGATCCCATTATCTGCAGCTGCCTGTTATTCACCTGCCCCTAGAGAATCACCTCTCACTAGCCAGCCCACCATAAAGCAGAGGCTCAATATATCAAGCTGATCTTCTTGCACATCAAGATTTGAGAAGGAATAAATTAAGGTTTGACTCTGAGCATCCCTGGCTCACTGCACTTGCTTTCCCATCAGGCAGAAACCTCACAGTGGCTGCTGATTTCTTAAGCCATTCTGAACGTGAGTTATTTCTCAGTTGTTAAGCCTGGGGTGAAAGAAACCTTTCACAGCTGAAAAATCCCCCCCAGAGGAAAATATCCAGCCCACACAGTCAGGCTGCAGTGTGGGCACAGACCTACCTGCCACAAAACCTGCTCAACCAGAGGGTTTGCAGGCAGCCAGCAGAGCTCTGTGTTTTAATTTCTGATTCCAAAGCTGCACATTTTTATCTGTCTGAATTGAAAAATCCCTCTCATACTTCTGGCTGTAACTACTCATTTCCTGCAGTAGATAAATGGCCAGTGGAAAAAGCAGGAGGGAGGTTTGGGGACAGAAGAGGAGCAGCTGGGGGCTGGGTTTTAGGGGCTGGTGTCAGCCATGCCATGCAGCATCCCCTTCTGCCAGCCCTGCAAATAATCCTCAGGTTAATTCCAGGGATTGCAGCAAGGGCTTTAGCTCCACAGCTTGTTAATTAAGCTGATTAATTTACTTATTTTAAGCCTCAAATATACCTGCATTTTATGAACTCCATGAGGCTGCTTGTCCCTGATTTTAACCAGCTCTTACAGCGCATGGATTTGGGGCATGGATCCATTGATTTGTTGAATTAATGTGGAATTTCTGCCTGTCTGGTTTTCAGGGGAGATCCCAGAAGCCACACTCAGAGGAGCTGCACCCCACCTTGTGATGTGATCACTCCACTCACAGGGGCTGCTGCTGTGGATGGACCCCAACATCTTCCACCTGCACCTCTGACCAGGAGCCCAGGAACCCATCACATCCTTGCTGCAAGACCCCTGCAACACCACACATCCTCCAGCCTGGGGACCAACACCCCACATGAACTGGTAGGAAAACTGGAAGATCTTCTTTATTGTTGTTTTTTTCCTCCCAAATGAATGCCTACCAGAAAAAAGTTATTAATCCAAAAAAGAAATACTTAGCACCACGATATTTCTCTGCATGCCTTCTCCCTACCTCCAGCTTTTTTTTCTCCATCTTTTTTTTTTTTCACAGACAGAGCTTAAGGGCTGAAGGGGGAAAAAAAATGCTGTGAGCAAGGATGGGCTCTGTAGAATTTGGGGAAGTCAGGAGGAGCTGGAGCCAGGGGTGGGGGGATGCAGGTAGGGAGCCAACACCTGGGGGCACCCACAGTGCCAGGGAGGAGGAGCTGGCGTGGCTGCCTGCACACCAAACAAAATCACCGGCAGAACTGCAGAAATCACCACCCCCCCACGTGGTGCTGTGGTTTGGAGAAAATCAAAGACAAAAGGAAACAGCAGGCAGGCTCTGCTGGAGCAGGGGAAGGCAAACAAACCCTCTGGCTTTCCTGACTTGTTTTTCTTAGGGAGCTTTCAAAGAGGCTTTGCCATCTCTGGGAACAGATTCCTAGAAATGTGAGGCTGGTGTTATTCAGAAGGTTCTGCCTTCACAGGAAGGGCTGGGGGACCATGGGCACTGCCTGTGCCAGGACCATCAGCCATCCCTGCAATGGCAAAGCAGTTCTCATCATGAAGAACTGGGAAATCCCTTAAAGACCCTTAAAACAGGTTATTTTGGGTATTTTCCCAGCAATGTCAGCCAGACCATGCTGGTTTGGGGGCAAAGCTCAAGGGGGCTGAACAGGAACCACTACACCATGCTGCAAGTATCACCCCAAAACACAGACTTCTCTATGGGTCAACAAGGAAATTTTGTGGGAGGACAAACAAGCTGGAGAGATGGGGTGAGAAACCTGTTGTTAAAATTCAGTGTTAAAACTGCAGTGAAAAATAAGGACAAAGTCGGGAAAAGCCAGCGTTGAAAATTGCAAAACCAACACTGCACATCCTGTTTGTTTTATGGCCACCTCGAACATCCTGCATGTTTTATGGTTTACATTTTACAACATAAACAGTTAAGCTACCCAGTTCACCAAGAGGAAAACAGGGGAGCAAAACAAAACAGAAAAAAACAACAAAAAAAAAAACCAACCCAACATGCCACGTGCAAAGCGAGCAGTCTGCACGGCTGCCAACACCAACACCTCAGCATTCGTGGCCTTTCTGCAATTTTTACTGGGTGACCCTTCATGCAGTTGTTTTCATCACATTTCTGTGGTGTTCCCCCCCCCTTAAAGAAGAGTGAAGGGGAAAGATGGGCTGTGATTAATAACCTGGGCATTAACTGACCCTGATGAGCCTTTGAAGTTCACACATGTTCCCCTGGGGTCAGTAGGTTGGGGAAGGGGATGGGTTCCTGGTGCTGCTGATGGCTCTGAGCAGGGCTGGGTTATCACTGTGTCATGCTGCCAGAGCACAGCTCTGCTGGCTTTTTAAAGTCCAAAAGTTGCAGAAAAATATGAACGCAGCAAAAAAAATCTTGTTTTTTCAACAGTGTTTGAAGCTGATGGGAGTCAAGCCCCCAAAACTCTGTCTGATTCAGCTGTGTCAGAATCCCACTTTCTGGACAGCATGTAGGTGGCATCAGGATAATTGACTGCCTGTGAGAACCTGCTCCTTGGAGGTTTGATGCATGATCATTCTGAGCAAGACAGATCCCCCCCTGGTTCCTTCTGCAACCTTCCTCAGGACCTTTTCACAGCTTGGAACACTGGCAGGTTTGTGTTTGATGATATTTGTGGCAAAAAACACACTTGATGTTACAAAGTAGATTCTCTTACCTGGGGTACTAGGAGGAGCTGGTGGCACTAAACCTAAAAGGATTTTAAACTCTTATCTTCCCTTCTCCCAGCCAGCCAGGTTTATTTTTATGGGGCTTTCAGCTTGGGCAGTGCAAACCAGACAGGTCCATATTTTTATATGCATTATCCAAGTGCTCGTTTGCCTGGCAGGCTGGAAGAATCTTTGTTCCCAGTTATTACAGGCACTGCAGCAGATAACTCTGTCCTTCCCCTTTCTGCATTTGCAATACACATGAATTAAGATTTTCCAAATAAAATACTTCATCTTTTATAGGCCTGCCAAAGCCAGCTTGGAAAATATTGAGTTTATGCAACCTGTTTCTGCAAGTTGTGTATATACACACAGCAACAGCCGGGCTGGAAATCCCACCCAGCAACCCCCCCTCCCTCAGCATTAAACACTCCCCACCCCACTGCACTGACAGCACAAAATAAATATTGCTCCTTGTTACTAAATTAACCACGACATCCCAACCAGCATCCCAGAACAGACAGAAATTCAGCATCTTGTGCCCACCCCTGACCCCAAACCCTTGCAGAACATTTCTCTTACATGTCCAAAGGGATCCAGGTGGTTGTTGGTGAGCTTTAGCTTCTGGAAGGACACCAGTTGCCTCATCCAGTGGGCTCCTGTGGCTGGGGAGTCAGGGTGAACATACAGCCTCCCTGGCATGGCTGGCTCTGCCTTCCCAGCCACCATCCTGCAAAAAGAGTGGTCACAGATGGCATCACAGTGGTCACCAGCCCAGATGTAGGAGAAAATTTTTATCCTTGAACTCAACCCAGAAACCCTCCTGCCAGCCTCTGGGGCGAGGCTCCTGCTGCTCACGGGGTTTCAAGGGCCCTTGGGTGGCCCTGTCCCTGCTCCCCTGTGGCATTTCCTTGGGGCAGTGTCTCCACATGGCACTTGGTCAAGGAAGAAATCACCTCTGGGTTTTTGGAGAGGATGAAGCTTTCAAAGGCCATTCTCCATGAGGAAATGGTCTCCCACACTTCCTCAGGAGCAGGAGGGGGTTATTGGCATTGATGCCCCTTCCCAGCCATGCAGGGCTCCCACAGCTCTGATGGGAAGGGGCTGCTCCCCCTCTGGAGCACACAGCACTCCCCTTCATACCATCCACCATCTCCCCTCAGCCCCACACCACCCCAGCAGCTCTCACAGCCACAAAACCCAGCCATGAGACCCCACCTAATGGCAGCTCCCCCATTACTGGGCATTGTTCTCCTCTTAGAAACCACCAAGAAAAGCAATATTACCAAAACCAACAGAAACTTTCCAGCAGCAATAAAATGAAAAGGGAAAAGAGCTCTAGGGCTGGCAAAAGCTAAATTAAACAGAGTTAACAACTACCATCATCTGGGGCTTAATGGGTCAAACATGAAGTGGTGGCCGTGCCACAGAGGCCCTCACTCCAGGACAAAAGGGAGTAGAAAAGGGATTTTTAAAAAAACTAGAGCAGCCCTAATGTGCAAGTAAATTATTACAGATTTATAGGATGTCACCAGGCTTGTTCCCATCCTCTGAAGTTTTCCATTGCTCATCTTTTCACCAGGCAGCAGCTGGTGGAAGGGGTTGGGAGAAGCTGCTGGGCACCTTCGGGGTAAAAATCAACACAGGAAAAATATCCTCTCTGTCTCTCAGGGTAAGTGACTTTACTATTGGAAGCACAAGGAAGGGAAGATTAACAGAAGAGAAGGAAACTCTGGAGGAAGAATAAATTAAAAGAAAAAGACTCCAAAGCATATCTGGCAATGGGGTGTGGGAAGGGGTATCTCTGCTCCCTGCAGCTGCTGGATCACTGTGTGAACCACCCCACGCTTTGCTTTGGAGCTGAGCTCTTAAAAGCAAAATATTACTATAGAAGCAGAGAACTGAAACCTTTTCCTGACACAGATACCTAATTTTTAAAGTCAAACTAGACCATTAAATGATCCAGTCCCACCTCTGGTGCAATGCAAGCTGTGGCTTTGCCCTCCTACACCTGCACATGGCCAGACAACCTATGCTGGGTCTGAAGCATCTCCTCTGGGATCCAATCTTGAGTGCTTTGAAAACAAACAATCCACCACCCCCACCAGCTGCTTGTTCCAGCAGTTAATCTCCCAGCCTGTTAAGAATATTTTATTTTATATTTGTCTGGTTTTAACTTCCAGCCACTGGCTCTTGGATCTGTCGCTGCTCCACGAAAGCAAGCTCTGGGCTGCTGGCACCCCTCCCGTGGGAAGGTATTTCTGTTGGTTTCTGAGTTTGCACAGCAAACAGTCAATCCAATGGCAATTTTCTTGTGGAAAAGAAAGCAGAAAAATGTTCTCTTACCATTTATTGTCACAGAATTTATAGCGGTGGTCATCAGCTGGGACAATGTCAATCAACAGGATGTACTTGGTCTTGGGGTTCATCCCGGTCACTTTAACTTTGTAACTAGGAAACATCCTCCTTAGGAAAAGCAAAGGGTGAACAGGTTAGTGAGTGAACTGGTGAAAACTTAGAGAAGTGCCTCAAAAGGCAGATCCACCATGTGATGAACTCATGTTAGGATAAATGAGCTATGGAACATCATTGCTGCTTCTGCATCCCCTGGGGGAAACTCACCCCAGAGCATGGGCTGCAGAGGGAGAGTGCAACATGGGGTACCAGGGTGTCTAAAGGAGGGTTATAGCTCAGTGCCAGGAAAAGATGGGTGTAGAAAGCCATATAGGGAGCATCAACACATCCCTCCTTATGGGAGGCTCCAACACAGAGCCCTGGTGACCCCAAGAGAATCAGATGCAGATTTCTTGTTGCCGTGAACGTCCATGAAAAGTCATGGGATCTGACTACGCTTCTGGAGAAACAAAGTGCACACAGCTTCCTCAGTCACACCTTCCTGATGTCCATGGCACCAGATCCCAAGCCATCACCTCCTCACACAGCACCCCAACCTCTGTCCCATCCCACCAGGCTGAAACTTGGGGGTTGGCAAAGCCTGGGGTTAAAACCTGTGGTGCTGCAAACAGCTGCTGCTCCCTCTTCCCAAATTCCCCAAACTCACAGCACTGCCACCAAAGTACACCCATACTGTGGACTGACCAGGGACTTTAGTGGCCACTTAGCAACCAACACCAAACAGGAACATCACAGTGCATTGTTAAAGAACATTTCTATATTACATATCTAAAGAACCTTTGCAATATTAAAGATTTTTCTATAAAACCAGTCTATACCATCACAGTCTGGTCTTGTCATCTGAAGGAGATGCTCTGGTGGGTATGGGCACTGTCCTGGTCTTCCCAAGCCCATGAGACTGCCCCAGGAGCCAGGATTTGCAGGCTCAGACATTTTACTTCCTCTGGGCAACTATTTTCTTGGCTCCATCTTCCCAGCCTGCTCCTCATCCAGTAAAAACTCCAAATCAGTTGAGCAAACTGGCTCACCACAGCCTTCAAGCAACCAGCCAGAACAGAAAATTCTCCTTTCCACCAGTGTGATGGGACAGAGGATGAAAACTGCTACAACCTGGAATCATTCTCACAACCTTCATGGATAAGGCCCTAACTTCTGATGCTTTTTCTCCATCAGACATCAAAACCACCTTGTCACCCCCCTCCCTTTTATATGCCCATGGTCCCATGCCTGGATGCATTAGCTGGAGTCTGCAGCACCATTTTGTCACAGCTTGGAGAGAAGGCAACAAAATGGGTCCTGTTCAGCATCCTTTCAATCGACTCTTTTAACCACCCTGCATAAATTCCAGATGTTTACCATGTAATTAGCCTGGACTAAAAAAGGGTTGGTTTACCCATGTCCCTGTTTGATTTTCATTCATAAACTCTATGCTCCTCTTAACCTTGTCCTCCTACAGGTGAGCACCTGGGTAAATACAGTAGGACATTTCAATTTATGAATACACAGCCCAATTCACACACTGGGGGAAAAAAAAAACAAAACTCTGTGAGGAATCCGATCTGAATGCCAAGATTTTTTTTTTTTAATTAAGCCTTAAAATGACATTAAAAAAAAAAAAAAAAAAGAAAGAGAGAGGAGAAACTAATTAAAAACCAGAAATGAGATGGATGTGATTTGACAGTCCCTATGTTCTACCAGGCCATTGTCCTGCACTGGGGGGTTTTATAACATCTAGCTTCTGAATTTCTTTTCTTCCCCTCAATCATTTCATTTACTGTAGTACATCCAAGCTGCTAAAGTAGCCAGACTGATATATTGTAAATGTTAAGTGCTTTTTTAATGGCATTTAAAATTAAGCTTCAGCATATGGAGTTCATATAGCATGGACATGCCTGAGTTTATAATGTTCTTTAGTATAGCCCTCTAAAATAAATACAAAGAGCCAAAGTACTACTATAATATATACAGCTGAAATTCTTTAAGGATAACAAATGGGGACTTGCATCTGATTGAAGGTGTTGCTTAACTTGCAAACCCCACAGTATCTCGCAGTGGTAGCGTTGTGCTCAGCAGACCCCACTGCAACCAACTTTGCCAACTCTCTGCATTCTTTTCCAGAAAAACACAGGGGTAGATTTTAGTAATTTGGATGTGCAGAGACATTTCATCATTATTATCAGCTGCTGCGTTTTGGCCTTTAAAAATTAAAAAAAAAAAAAAAATGCCACTAATGTGCTGTCCAGGGACTTGTCAGTTTAATTTTTCTTAATGAAAACATATTTCTCAAACCCTTGGCAGAGGCTCATTTAGTAAATACAAAGATGCAGTAGGATACAAACATGGGTTGTGCATTTCTGGTGGGAAGGCATGACAAATTGAAGAGCCAGGGCCAAGATAATGCAGTCAGAGAGTTTTCTTAAAAAAAAAAAAAATATATATATATAAATAAAGAAATAAAAAGGCAAGAGAGAACACACCTAGTATCATCTCCTCACCCTTTGGAAATGTCCTGCTTGAGAGAGGGGAGCAGAAAACTGGCAGCTGCACCACCTATGCCTATAGTGGGTCTACACAGCTTCTCACCAACCCTGGGAAGAGGCCAAAAACCTGCTTTCTTCCCCCAGTTTTACTACAAGTCAACGGAGCTACTCAGAGCCACGGGTTTTACACTCAGTAGTAGCTTTGCATAACCAAGCCCTCTGCCAACTCATCCCGGGCGGATGGGCGGCTCTGGGGAGGATGCTCAGCTTGGCCAGCTCTCCATGACAATAGCTTGTGTCATCACCAGGGACCAGTGGTGGCAGGAGAAAAACCCAGTGCTGCAATTCAGACCTTGCCAAGTTCTTGCCAAGCTCTGGGGAAGCTCAGCTCGGGGTTGCTGGGAGGTCTGAAGCAAGAGCTGGGCAGAACCACGCTTTGTCCACCCTCCTGCCTGCCACTGTGTGCAACTCCAAAGCCAGGGAGAGTTTCCCTGCGTGGAAAAGGAGTGGAAAAAAAAAGTGAATTTGGAGCTTCCTGAGGAACACGTCCCAGCAGGCAGCAGAGAATCCCGGAATCCTTTTGGTTGGAAAAGACCTTTAAGCTCATCAAGTCCGACCATCGACCCAGCACTGCCAAGCTCACCACTAAACCATGTCCCTCAGCACCACAGCTACACCTGAAGGGCAGCTGGCCCTGAGTGTCACCTCCTGCGTGGAGCTGTGCTGCACACCCAGCCAGCTCAGGGAGGTTGAAGGCTGGGCACACGAGCAGCACAGGGTAAACCAACTACTAGGTGTAATTTAAGGCACCAGTACTCAGGAGATTCAAAGCGGCGGTTCCTGGCATCAACAAATATTCCAAACCTTCTGGCCCCTCCCTTCAGTTCCACCCAGGGACCATCCAGACTCCTCAGCACCATCCTGATGGTCTCCTCAAAGCTCTCTGCTGGGTTTAGTGTCTGTCACCAGCACATTTTGTCCTCCCTCCCTGTCCTGGCAGGGGCCTGGAGCTGCTGTACCACAGGGGCAATTCCCACCACCAGGAGCGGAAAACTTACACCAGTTTTCTATTTATAGGAGCAAGTTGCCCTCAAAGAAAGCACTCATGGGGGAAAGGCTGTGGTGCCTCAGTCCTGAGCCAGGAGAACATCTGATGCAGCATTCACACACCAGGTACCCAGGGTGCAGGGGGTGTCCTGGGGAGGGCAGAAGGGTCAGCCCAGCTCTGGAGACCATGGGTGATGGGAGCAGGACTGGAGTCACCAGGGCTTGGCACCTCACTGCCACAGCCCCAGCTAAACCCTTCCTTGCAGCTGAAATGTAGCAAAACCAGTAAAAGCCAAGAAAATAAACAAGCAGCACAATTCTGTAGCCCTCCCAAGCTTCAAAGATGATGTGTGAGTGAATTATTTGTTCTGATAATGAAGCAGTCGTTGCTGAGCTAAGTTTATGCTAGGCACATTTTATCTCTACATGATATTCACAAATTGTTTTAAAATGAACTGTTAGAATAAGCATCTCTTGTTTATTTATTTATTCTATTACTATCCAATCCCCTTCACCAGGGAGCAGTTACTGACATGGAGCCAAAGCTCCTATTATGTTCAAACAAAGTTTAATTGATGTGTAATTGGTGGGTTGGAGTTGGAAGGGAGTGATAAGAGGGAAGCTTTGCTTGCCTTTGGGGCAGCAGTTCCCAGCCTCTCAGGCTCCCTGGGCTTGGCCAATTTGTGGGCATCTTTTCTTTTAATCCCCACAGGAGCAAGCCTGATCCTGGAGAGATGGCTCCCAAGTCCAGTAAAGTCTTATTTCTGAGTGAGGGACAGCAATCCAGAAAAACCAAGAGCAGCAGAGCTGATCCAAGAGCTCAAAGCCCTCTCCTAAGCACCAACTGCCCCCCCACAGCATGGCCTGTGTGTCCCAGCATCATGCTCTGGGATTGCTGGGGGATGAGGTGGCCTCTGCATCCCCTTCAGTCTGAGGGGCATCAAGGATTTGCTCTAACTTTCCTCATCCAAATGCAAACATCATTTCTGATGCTCATGCTTTTTCTTTTCTCACAGGGTGGGCAAGGAAGCCATGGGGAACTCAACTGGAATTTCCATGGAGGAAACTGCATGAAAACAAGACACCCAATAATTCAAAGGTTTCCAAAGACAAACAGTGATTTTAAAATCCTGGATTTTAGGGTGGTCAAGTAAAGCAATGGTTGCATTTTCAGAAGCTCCCGCACCGTGCTGTCTGGAAAGGTGATGCTTACAGGATATCAGGTTGTGAAAGGATCAGAAGAACAAGAAATCACTCAGTATCTTGGCTAAGAAGCCATCTCATGGCTGGGAGAAGCTGCTGGGAATACCAGGATGCCTCCAGTGATGATTTGACCGAGACAGATGATGTGCCTACATCCCTGATAGTGACCGATGTGGCCCCAAATTCTTCTTGAGAATTGGTCATGGCTGCTGAAGGACACTTCTCCTCATCTTCAATGCTGGGAGGGGAAGCAATGGTGTGCAGAGGCTTCAAGAACCACGTTTCCATTCTGATGACCTTTCTTCTTTTTTTTTTCTCATTTCCCTTCTTCTGACTACTATTTCTTCCACCAACTTAACGCATCTTTAAAAAGAATATTCTCCGGGGCAGTTTAAAATAAATTTGGGGATGTCAGCTGTTTCTTTTAGCCTTTTAAATGGCATTTCCTTTTTGATAGATTCTTGCTTTCAGAAAATACTTTCAAGAGATCAAAGAGTTTTTCAACAGGGTCCCATTTTCCCAGTGTATTCTAACCCTCAGTCCCTTATTTCTCTTATCACCCACGCCACTCCGCTATGACGCTCTGTATACAAAGTAAGAGCAGTTAACTTTGAAGTGCTGGATTAGCCCATGCCAGATCCTTGCCTCAGAATAACAAACAATACAGGTTCAACAGGAGTTCTCATCAGTAGTTCATTTTTCAGCCCCAAATTCACTGTCACTAACACAAGCAACATTGAACTCTCAGTCTATGGACAGATAGGAGAGATTTATCTGGTGGCAGGACCATGACCTAGTGATGAGAAGGTCAGACAGTTAAGGGATTTTTATATTTTGGAATGGTGAGGTTGTATTTTTTTCTTCTGGCTAGCGCATCTCATTTTTAAATAAAACATTGGTTCTCACATACTTGAGAACTTGGTCAGCTGGATGGCTGCTTTCATGGTCTAGAAGCATTTCCTCTCTTTGCCCCATGATAATGTGAAACACAGGCAGGCTTCTTGCTGTGGGATGCTCCTACAGTGCTTTCATTTCATTGGAACTACAGTTGAGCAGAAAAGGTCCCAACTTGGCAGAGAATGGGAGAGGTTGGTGCTGGCATCCTCCAGCACCACAAAGGTGCAGTACAAGAAAAGTACAAGAGAAGTACAAGAGAAGTACAAGAGAAGTACAAGAGAAGTACAAGAGAAGTACAAGAGAAGTACAAGAGAAGTACAAGAGAAGTACAAGAGAAGTACAAGAGAAGTACAAGAAAAGTACAAGAAAAGTACAAGAAAAGTACAAGAGCAGTACAAGAGAAGCAGTACAAGAGAAGCAGTACAAGAGAAGTACAAGTACAAGAGAAGTACAGGAGCAGTACAAGAGAAGCAGTCCAAGAGCATGGCCAAGTGCTTGGTGCAGCAGCATCTCAGGCAGCTTTGCTCCCTCAGTGGTGCAGCCCCTCCAGCTCCAGGGGAGGCTTTTGGAGCAGCCGTGGGCAGGCTTGGCATCAGGGCCAGGCTGTGTGCCAGCTCTTGGTGTGGAGCAGATGATCCCCAGCCCTGTGCCCAGGAGCCTTCGACCCAGACAAAACCCAACCCCAGCACTGGTAGGGAGCTTCCCCAGCTGGTTTGGGTCGGAGCAAACCCATCCCTGAGACCCTGACCAGCGCAGCTGTGGTTCCAGCCTAACTATGAGCAGGGAAAGCTTTGGAAACACCCTTAATCATGAGCAGCCCAGGGCTTGAACCAAACAAAAAGGAAGGCTTGCTCTTTGAAGACAGACACGTACTAAAAACTCCCAACCCCATCCCTGCCCTGCTCGGCGCGCACAAGCTCTGGCTCCCCTGCCAAAGCTGTCGACATCTTTAGTAGCCCAGCCAAGAGCCATTGGAGTTTGCTTCTTCTCCTTTCTCTAACAGCATGAATTTGCCCTAACAGAGTATTATTCCAGGACCCCAAATTTAGGACTAAGCAGATCAAGCATTCCTTAAATATCTATTTGATTTCCAAGTTTTAAATTGATGGGTCACATTCCATCGCTGATCTCAGATATTAAGGTTTGCTTTTGGATCAAAAAACCTTTAACAGAGATTCTTGTAACTGCCTCAAAAGATTCTGGACAAATATTTCCCTTTAATTGTAATGAGAACTGGGCATCCATATGCCCTACAGAGCCATGGAAAATTTAACTTTTAAAGGATTATTCACAGAGGCAAGCTACACCAGCTCAGCCAAGGCATTTATACTTCTTCAGACCTTGATGTCCTAAAAACTAGTTTTATTTTGGTTTACTAAAGTTGATTAGGACCAGATTTTTTTAAACTGAAATGAGCCACTTTTAAAATGAAACTTGAACATATAAAGGGGATTTGAGTCTTTACCACTCATGCAAACTGCTTTACTGATTTTTTTCCCCCTGTGCAGTATTTTCCTTACACATGCTTCTTAAAACCTGCTCCCATAAAAACTGAGGCTGTCTTTGTACCTGTGCACATCCTGCACTCCAGCCAAAGCTCCGTTTCAGTATCCCAAGCCCCATTTTCACATCACTGGGATGGTTGTGCTACCACAGAAGAATTACATAGTATTTTCTCTTCAGCAACTGCTCACGAAACTGTGACCAGACATCCTGTGCCCTAGTATTTTTTTTTTTTTTTAACTGATTAACCAGAAACTGCATCAAATTGTTTTTCCCTGGCAATACCTGGAGGGATGTTGCAACGCTGCCAAGACTGGCACCTTGGGGGAAAAAACTGGGGAAGTACTACAGCTGAATGAAAACTGACAGAACGAAAGAAAGAAATCCTGAAAGACTCTGTGAGCAGATTAACTTTCTGCAGGAATAACATTTGGAAGAGGAGATTTCACCAAGAGTTATGAGAGACAAAGAGATGTTTGCAAGGCTAAAAAATCAATCAGGATCTTACAGTTGTTCAGATAAATGGTAGGACATGGAGTGAGGGCTGAAACGGGACATTAGGGGCTATAATGAAGGTTTTTATGTGCTTTCTGTTTTACCAGCCCCTCCGAGAACTTCCTCACTCTGCAATGGCTGAAATCCCACAGGAAAGGTGGGATGGAGCCAGGACTTTGGGTGCTGCATCCCCATCCTCTCTGCCCCCTCTGTCTGCACTGATTTGATTAATTGGATTTAACAGGACCTCACCATCTGGAAAACTCTGGGGGTTGCTTAATAAATTGAAGGTTTGTTGTTTTTTTTTTTTTGAAAAATTATAACCTGGGTTTAGAAACACAGGAGCTAGCCGGGAAGGGGTGAGGAGCTGCCTGGAGGAGCCAGCCCCCCCCCACACTGGGGTTTCAGCTGGAAAGGGCGACAGCTTCTGATCCCCTCTGCCTTTCCCCCTCATCCCAAAAAACCTCTCCTCAAAATGCCAGCACCTCCAGAAGCCCCCGGGGCTGATTTCCCCTCCTCCCTTCCCCGGTTCTGGCATCTCCCGGGTCCCCACAGCTCCAGGATGGGGCAGTTGTTGCCCTCTATTTAATTCCAACTTTAAAAACCACCAAGAGAAAAAACCTCCGGAGCAGAAATTCCTAATTAGAACAAACCTCGAATAGGAAGAACAAGGAAAAAAAGTGATTTATAGAGCCCAGCACCCCATCCTCTGGGCAGGATTTTACATCTGAAGGAGGCGAGTGGTTTTATGTAAAGTTCAGGGAACTTTGCTAACATAAACTTTTTATCTTTTGATGAGCCTTTTAATATAAAATAATCTTTTTTTTCTTTTTCTCTCCCCTCCCACAATGAAGCAGCCGTACATTAAAAAGATAGCGAGTGCATTTTAAAGATGTTTCCACTTTATAAATCAAGCTTGCTTGGCAACAACATGATTTCTATTTCAATGCTGAGCTTGCTGTGTTCTCCTAATGTCTCCTACAGATCAGTCCTAAGAGGGAGTAATAAGCCCCCAAAGTAATTCTCAGCCCTAAATTCTCAATAATTTATAGTTGCCTTGTTCTCTGGAGCTCTACAAAGAATAGAACCAACGACTCCCCCTCTCTACTCCCTCCCAAGTTATCAATATTTGCCTTGTTTATACAAAAAAGGCTATTTTACACCATTGCCATGGAATTAACGCTTCCGCTCAGCTTTACATTTCCTCTCCATTCACTGAACTTGTCATTAAAGTCACTGTTTGGTTTTTTGGGGTTGGGTCGGTTTTTTTTTTTCCTTGTTTGAAATTTCAAAATCGGGCTTCAATTTCTTTTCCTTTGTGCCCCTTGAGGTCAGACAGCCCGAAATTTAAGTGATTTCCACTAACTGCATTCAGGGGCATCTCTGTGCCTGCTGGGAGGGGGATTAAACTCTTAATTAGTGCCTGCAATTAGCCCCTTTCCCTCTTCTCCTTCCCAACGCTAAATTCAAGTGCATCCAAATCGCCATTAACCAGCCTGGGTTTAATTGGGTCAAAAGGAGGTTTATTGTGGCTCCTTTTTTATATAAATAGCTGGGGGAAAAACAAACCTGCCTGAAGTAACAATATTCATTTCTTCAGCTGGGTGAGGATGGATGAGAGACTTCTGAGGGCTCGGTTCTGAACCATCAGAATAAAGCAGGGGCAGGATTTCAATTGCTCCAATTTTCTGCCGTCCCTGTGCTAATTATTTAGAGGATTTTTTGCTTTCAGTGCTGCTGGAGAACCCGGGCCAGAACCGGGTCCTGGAACCAGCTGCGGGTTTGACAGGTTTCCACTTACTCCTGATTGTAATTAAGACATTGCCCTTAATTTTAACTCCACTTGCAGCTAGGCACAAAAGAGAAAAGAGCTTGAAGTGACCGTTCTGCTTGATCGGCGTTCCCAACATATTTTTAAAATTATTATTTATTAAAAAATCTTTCTAAAACAGTTAAAATGCTGGGGCTGCACCGATTTTTCACGAATGAGGAATTTAGCTTGATAACAAAACCAAAAAAAAAAAAAAAAGAAACACAAACGCAAAAACCCAAACAAACAAAAAATAATAACTAACAAAAAAAAACTCAACAAAATTTGGGATATCTTGGGGTCTATCCCCTCAGTCCCATCCTACTGCCAGGACAAAGAATGCAGGGCTGAGCCCCATCCAGATGGGTTTGTTTAAACAAGCCACCTTCAGCCTTACAAAGAGATAACAAGCACATTTGGGCTGCTTAGGGTCTAAAATTTGGTTTAAAGATATTACACGTCCCGCACAGACACCCTCAGATACTATAAATTCAAGGTGAAATATTTGAGGTCTTGATCCCCTGGTCTTTAGCTGACTTAGGTAGCAGAACCATCAAAATGAATCCAGCTCCTCACATCAGCAGAGGCGATTTTAGACACCAAAATGTAGTGAAAAAAAGAGTTACCTGCACAAACACTTCAGAAATACCCGAATAAAAATTAAAAAAAAACCAAATTGCGGATTCCCGGCACATACCCTCTTCTCCAGTGGGAATAATGGGAATATTGGAGTACTACAGGGTTACTACACTGTTACTACACTGCCAGGGGAAGAGAGAGGCAAATGCTCAGCACTCCCCAGATCCCAAAACCGGGAGCTGGGGTCTGAGGAGAAAATATTCCCCTCCTCAAGTCCCCCGCCTGCCCCACTCAAAGAATCCACGGGGAAAAAAAACAAAACAAAAACCCCAAACAACAGAACTGCGTAAATATTGATTCCGTTTTGCTTTGGGGGGATTTTTCTGCTTTTTCCCATTATTTGCATGTCCTAAAATCAGCCATCGCAGGGCAAGGCAGAACCACCCAGCTGGGGTAGAATTAAATGCATTTTAACACCTAAATCTGGCAATTTTTCTTGCTTTTTTTCTTTTTTTTTTCTTTTCCAGCAGCAGCCCGCTGCCTCCGGAGCCGGGGAGGAAAATTTCGGTGCCTATAAATGGACCTGGCAAGTATTTTTGGGGGGGGAAACCATCTGCCGGGCTGGTGATGCTCTGAGGTTTAATTTTGAGGTTTAATTTGTTAACCTGAATCCTCTCATCTTCCACCTGAGCAGCCCCAGAGAAGGGATGGGTTTCCTGGTGTATGTGCTGAAAGGGCTTGAAATTTGGCAAAAAAAATCATATTTTTTTTTTCCAAGGGAATGCAGAATATATTTACACACCTAATATGATAACAGTGGTGCCTATCTCTCGGTTTGGGGATTAAAAGCAACAGTTTAAATTTATGTACTGCTAAAACCTTGGTGCAAAGTGTGAGCACAAATCTCTCTGCCCTGTGCAGAGCAAGGGAGAGGGGTTTGCTTTGGGGAAAAAATATAAAATCAGAGCTACAATCATGCCAACATCTCATATATATATAAATATATATATATTATATATACACATATATATATTTTATATATATTATATATATATTTATATATATTATATTTTTTATATATATATATATATATATTTGGGTATATATATATACATCCAAATAATGAAATGAAACACTACCAAAGAGAATTGGGATTAAATGTAGCAAACAACTCACCAGCTCTTCCCTGCATCCACAATCTCATCACCACACACAAACCCATGCATGCTTTACACGGCAAAAAACCCAAAAACCACCTCAATCTTATTAAAACCTGCCATCAAAATAGTAATTTTTAAACGCCTCAGATTACAATAGCTCTGCAAAACCCAGCCTCAGCAGCCAGGGATATTTCATAGAGTTCAGAAGCAACAAATTGGGAATTTTCACTGACCTGCCTGCTTTGGTGATTATCATTTCAGTGCCAGCTTCATGGAATTTCTTCCATAGCTCCTTCTCATGGAGATAGACTTTGATATTTTCTATTGTCTGGAAAAAAAAAAATTAAAATAATGAGGATAGCAAGAAATGAGTAAGAAAGACTTAGGAGAGGGATTGGGAAGGGCAGGGGGGGCTCAAGGATGGAGACCCAAAAATTCCACAATTCTTTGCCAAAAATAAGAGAAAAACAAACTGAGGCCGGTTTTAATTGCAGACTTTCACATCCAGGCGGGATACAGTAGCCAAAGGGATTTTTTTTAATTTTTTTTTTTAATTTAATTTTTTAAAATTTTTTTTAAATTATTTTTTTAAAATTTTTTAAATTTATTTTATTTTTTTTAATTTTTTTTTTTCGCAGTGGTTTCCATACCCCGATGGGACACACTGGCCCCGCCGTCGCCCTGAGGCTCCTAAAAAAAAAAAAACCAGAATCAGGAAAACCCGTGGGGACTCAGCAAAAAGCGCCCAGGGGCCGCGGTTTTTCCGCGGGCCGGTTCCTTGCTGCGTGATGAAACGGGAGGGCGGAGGGAGAGAAGCCGAGAGGCAGCGGAGGGACCCAGCGTTTTATTTAGCGGAAGGAGAAAAATATTATAAAAAAAAAACAAAGAAAATTCGGGTCCAGGGCCCGGTCCTGCACGGGAAGAACGGACACGGTCCAATGGGTCCTGGGAGCCACAAATCTGCTCCCGGGCTGGAATACCCGACGGCAGGCGCGGAGAGGGATGATTTGGAAAAATTAATAAATAATAATAGTAATGATAGAGATAATAATAAAATAATAATAATAATAAAATAATAATAAAATAATAATAATAGAAATAATAACAAAATAATAATAAAAACAATAATAATAAAAATAATAAAAATAAAATAATAAAAATAATGATAATAATAATAATAAAATAATAATAATAAAACAATAATAATAAAAATAATAAAAATAAAATAATAAAAACAATAATAATAAAAATAATAAAAATAAAATAATAAAAATAATGATAATAATAATAAAATAATAATAATAAAAACAATAATAATAAAAATAAAATAATAATAAAAATAATAATAATAATAATAATGATAATAATAATAATAATAAAAATAATGATAATAATAAAAATAATAATAATAATAATAATAAAGGCGATCTCTCGTATTTCCTCTCCTCGTCGTGGCCCAGGGAATTGGTGGTGGCTGAGGCCTGGCTCCGGTACCGGAGAGGCAGAACCCAAGGTGCAGCCGTGGCAGAGGCAGCCGGGCCGGGCGGTTCCGTACCTGCTCGGGGTCGGGGAGCTGCGGGGAGCTGAGCGGGGAGCTGCTCCCCCCGGCTACACCCAGGACGGGGGAAGCGGCGGAGGAATCCGCATGGCCGGGAGCGGGGGCTGTTGGAAACCCTTCCTCGGTTTCCGAGAGGCTTTTCTCCTGGAGCATTTCCTTCGGGAGGGAGGGAAGGAGAGAGGCTCAGCGTTAGCTCGCAGCACCGGGGGTCACATCCAGTCCCTGCTCCCCTCCCTCCTTCCCCTCCTCAAGCCCACCTGCCAGCTCAAGCCCTCCCGAATCACCCCGCCGGCCTTCCTAAAACGGGAAAATGTCCCTAAAACTGGGCCATGACACTCCCGACCCCCGGGGAAAGCCACCGTGCCCGGCCGGACCCTCCTGTCCCCTCGGGGAAACACCCACGCGTGGCTGCGTTCCCGCCTGAGGCCCGAGCGGCTCATGACAGATGTGGCCGCAGCCCCCCAGCCTCTGTCCCTTCTCCTCAACTCCTCCGATTCCCCGTTTTTTGCCACCCGGAGCAGCCGGTACCTCTCCCCCCTTCCCGTCTGGGCTGAGGGGGCTCCGCACCGGTGCGCGGAGCCGGGCGGTGTAAACAGGCGGAGTGCTGGGCTCCGAGATGAAAGGGCCCCTCTTAAACTTGGACGGAGACTGGGAAAAGCCAATAAAGATAAGGCCTGACAGCTCCGCCGGGGCTGCCGCGCATCAATCGCGACTTTTACAGCGCGGAGCGACGCGGCCGCCCCCCTCGACAGACAGACAGACGGACGGACGGACGGACGGACAAGCAGAGCAGGGACGGAAGGGTCCCGGCTCCGGGGACAGAAACGCAGTGCTCCACACGGGGAAATGCTGTCAGCCTCTGGACCCGTAGCCCCCCGACGGTTCCCCGGTCGCCCACCAAGGCTGAGCGTGGAGGGGGAGAGCGGGGGCTGAGCCCCCCAGCCCATCCGCAGCTTCCAGCCCCCCGCACCGCAGCATCCCCCGAGAGCCCCGCAGCCCCCGGCCCCAGCCGTCCGGTCCCTTCTCCCGGGGATGCGTGGATATTCCCGGCGGCAGCTGCTGACCCCAGGGAGCACAGGTGGGAAGCGGCGACCCCGGAGAGCCCGGGTCCTGACGGCGGGCAGACCCCCGGGTACTCCCCGGGATGAAGCGGGGGATGTGGGGGTCGCTCCGGCACAGGCTCTGCAGAGCCCCCCCCTTGCTCCCTCCCTCCCTCCCTTCGGTCCCTCCGCACCCCGGGAACTCACACGGCCGGCCGGGGGGGCAGGAGGGGCAGCGGGGGGCTCCGGGCTTCGTCTGGAGGCGGCTGCGGCATGAAGAGCATCCGCGGGGCGCTCAGGCCCGGTGCGGCTCCGCGGCCCCCGATGGCAGCGTCGTGCGGGACATCCCCCGCTGCGTGGATTCACTTTCCCTTGATCTTGACGGAAAATGTTCCATAAAGATCCAGTTTGGGGCCCTTTCGTCTCCCTCCCTCTTTGTCTCCCCCCCTCCCTTTTCCCTTCCCCTCCTGGTGCTGACGTTGCCGCTGTCAATCACATCCCCACAACCCGGCTCTGGCCCGCTCCGCCCGGCCCGAATCGCTCGTCCCGACCCCTGCTCCTCATCCACCCGACGGGCAGCACCGGGGGTCCGCACCGGGGGGCACCTCCTGCCCGGACCCCGCACCTTGGGCCCGGCTGCGGCCTTCCCCGGCCTGCCCGGCCTTGCTGCTGCTCCGCACCGGGCCTGGTGGCGAGCGGAGCCGCTCAATGCTTTAGGGGGAGCCCGGTTAGGGGGGACACCCCCAGACCCACCGCCCCCTCCCCAGCCCTGATGGTCCCAGGGCTCCCCAGTGCCCACCGGGGAGCGAGGCCAGGCTGGGGGCTGCAGCGGGAGCAGGAGGGTCCCGATGGGCACAGGCTGCGCTGGAAGGGAGCTTGGTGGGACCTGAGACCCAGCGGAGAGAGGGATGGGGAAGGGCCGGGCTCAGGCGGGGGTCAGAATTGGGGAGGGGGGCACAGCCTCCGACGGATTCCCCGCAGCCCCGGTGCACCGGCAGCCGAACTGCCCATGTCCCGCCGGCCTGGGGTCGGTCCTCGGGAGCCTGAGGAGGAAGACAAGGCTGTCCCTCCTCTCCAAGTCGTGACAGAGAACCCCAAACCTTGACCCAGGAGCGGGGCGGCCGCAAAGCAGCGGCGAGGCCGGGGTCAACCTCAGAGAGGCCGCCCCGAGGTGAGCGCTGCAGGGGCAGAGAAACTCCTGGCCCCGCACACCCCCGCACCCTCCAGCCACAGTCACCTCCTATGCGGGGCTCCCATGGCCAAGCTAAACCCGCAAATCCGGGAGAGAACCCTCTCGGAAGAGACTCTGAGTGCTGTCGCCACTGACTGAGGGGGCCATTGCAGCTTTGTTGCTGAGATTACCCAAACACGCACAACCCCCCCGCCCCGCGCCTTCACACCGAGCCGAACCGCACTCAGCCTCCCTCTCTATCGCCTTTATCGCCTGTCACGACAGCCCCACTGCTGCTCACAGCCTTCTATGGCTCCAGCCCGGCCTGACCCTTCCCTGCATCGCACCTTTTCCTCGGGATTGGGCTCTGCTTACCCGAACCGGCCGGTCCCGCTCGCCTCCCGCAGCCCGCAGCTCACAGGGACACCGCCATGAGGCTGCGGGGCTTCACGGGGCAGGATTTTTATCGGGGGGGGGGTGGGATGGGGGTGGGGGGAGGGTGTCTTGAAAGTGAATTTAAACCCAAACTCACTCCCACCGTCACGTGGTGCCGAAATTGGGAACAGGAGCAGAATAAAACGTAAAGTGGGGTCAACCTCTTAATGAACTTTTCCTCACTCCTACAGAACAAAAAAAAAAAAAGGAAAAATAAAACAAAAAACCACGCACATGTAGGAAAAAAAACCAACTAAACCTCTCCGGACCAAGGGAGAGAGGAACAATTCCCGCAGGAACCGGAGAACGGGACCGGCAGCAGGTGAGACCGGGCCGGTTCTGGGCCCCGACGTGTGGGACCGGGGCTTTGGGGAAACCGCGCCCGTCCCGTCCGGTGCAGCCGGAGCAGGGCCCAAGGGGAGCCCGGGGGTTCGGGCCCGGCCCGGTGGGGCTGCGGGAAGCCCGGACCCAGCTCCCCCCCTGACCTTGGTTCCGTGGGCTGGAGCTGCCTCTGCCCCAAAGCCCAGCGGTGCGGGAAGGCCGCGGTGATTGCGCGCAGCCGGGCACCGCACCCGCCCCCCGCCTCCACCGCTCTGTCCCGCAACCGGTTCCCACCTGGGCGCCGGGGTCTCCGCGCAGTCTCCGGACCCGCGGCCGAGCTCTACAAGAAGGTGAATTTGTCGTTCGGCTTTGTTGAGGTGAGTTTTTCTCTATCTCTTCCTCCCGCAGCCGCGGTGGGTGGCAATCGCGGGCACTGCCTCTGCTTCTCTACCTTAAATGAATTTATTCCCCCTACCTGAAATTAAAAAATAATTTTAAAAAAAATAATAATAATAAAAAAAAATAATAAAAATTAAAAAATTTTAAAAATTATAAAAAATAAATAAAAATAAAAAATAAATAAATAAAAAATGAAAATAAAAAATGAAAAATAAAAAATAAAAAATAAATAAAAATAAATAAAAAATAAAATAAAAATTAAAAAATTAAAAAATAAAATATAAAAATAAAAAATAAATTAAAAAATAAAAAAACGATAAAAAAAAAAAAAAAAAAAAAAAAAAAATAAAAAAGGGCGGGGGGGACGAATCACAGGTAGGGAGGATTGAGGATTTAATTAAAGCAAAATTAAGGCCTTCTATCGGCTCTTCCCCTCTGTGCTGATGGGGATGCTGGAGCAGCGAGCCGCAATGGGCCCTTCCCTTCCAGCCCCGGTTTTCCTCACCCGCTTTCCCTTGCCCATCACCGGGCTTCACTCGGGGCGTCCCCGGGGGCTCCCCCAGCCGCCGCGGGGTCGGTGCCAGGGGAAGGGGGGGAGCGGCTTCATCACCCCCGGGCTGGGGGCCGGGCAGCCAGGGGTGAAATGTCCCCGTCGGGCCGGGAAGCCAGGGGTGCGGTGTCCCCGTCGGGCCGGGCAGCCAGGGGTGCGGTGTCCCCGTCGGGCCGGGCAGCCAGGGGTGCGGTGTCCCCGTCGGGCTGAGCTCCCGGGGCTGTCTCAGCCTCTCGGAGGCTCCGGTAATTCCCGGCGAGGCTGGAACCAACCCGACTGTCATCACCCTGAGACAAACGGCGGGATCCCCGACGGCAGGGGGGCTCCGATCCCCGGCTCATCCCCCAGGAGCAGAGGGGGGGAGGACAAGCCCGGTTTTTAGGGCCCAGCTCTCCAAATCACTCATCACTGTCACCGAGCTCGCTCCTGCCTTGGCCCTAAACACCGGCGATTAATAAAAGTTTACTGTCGCTTTTCTCTAATAATTACACTCAGCGGGCTGAGGGGGGGGGGAAAAAAAATAAAAATTAAAATAGAAACAAAACAAAACAGGCTGGGACCTGCGGGGATGCTCCACCGCTTTCCCCTTGCTTCGCTGCTTTCCCTTCCCACCAAATCCCGCTTCTCTTCCCACCAAACCAACCTGCCAGCCCCAGAAACCAGTCCCGAACCGGGCGGTACCTGGAGCCGAACCCCGCGGGTCAGAACCCCCCTGGCTCGGCACAGATTTATTGGTTTGAGCGGCAACTCCCCGGCTGACAGTTCAGAAGGGGCTGAATTAATAAGACCTGTGCAGAAATTGATAAATTTGACCGGTGTTAAGGCTGGAAAAACGGGGAGGGATTCACACAGGGACCCGGGTTTCTAAACAGAGACACCTCCAAATTTCTAATAATCGTGTAATCTGCTTATTTATACCATAATAACTGTGTAATCTGCTTATTTATACCATCCAAGGGCTTACAAACCTCACTGTGCACAGCAGCTGGGTCATATTTCTTTACCCTTCCATTCCGCGGGCTCTTTATTTTTATTTTTTTTTTTTTTTCTTCTTTGCCAAGGGACTGGTACCAACCATTTCTGAAAGGAAAACACAAAATTAAATCGCAAAGAAACGCTGACAGGAAGGGGTAAGATACGGGCAGACACGAAGCCCTTTTATCTTCAGCATCTGCCTAAAATAAATGCATTAAAAAGGAATTAAAAATCCGCAGTATTTTAAATGGGAAGCGTTCTCCGCGTCTAAATCGTTCCATGGAATTTTCCCGCATGGATTTCCCTGACCTGGGAACATTTCTGGGCTCTAAGGTTTTGGTTTAGATCGTTAAATAAATATTTTAAGGAATGTTTTAAAACGTTGTAAACGAAAAGTGTTGCTGAGGCTTGCACCCGGGTAAATCAAACGAACAACCACATCTCGGTTTGGTTTTTAAATATTTGGGGGGATATTTGACAATTTTGTCTCAGCCTACCAAGTGTACTTGTCTCTCGGAACTTCAAGCAAAGCAAACAGGCAGCGGTCTCTCTGTCAGCTGTAATAATTAAACAAATGAACGAATATTCAATGTACCTCGGCATTTTTTTAAAGCTCAATTATTTTACAAATAAACGGAAAAAATTACGGAATTGGTTTAATTTTTAAAACTAAAGATAATTTCGGCCCGATGCTCTGGGGTTTTATTTTTTTAATATGCCAGCTCTTACTATTATTTTTTTTTAAGTATCATAAAAATAAAAAAAAAGAACATTTCATTGCACATTTTGTATGGGACTTTACTGTGAGCTCCTCAGCAGTTTGTGTAAGAATGAATAGTGCAGAGATTACTAAATATCAGACTGAGAGTCCTCCGTGGTCTTTCTTAGCCAAAGGGCTGATTTAAATTCAATATATACCCCCCCCCAAAAAAAAAAATAAATAAATAAATTTTAAAAATTGCTCCATCTCCTTTGCAAATACTTTAAAAAAAAAAAAAAAAGAGCCCTAAAGCTACAGCTTGCTGGAGGAGCAGGAGATAAGGGCGATGGAATAATGGTTTTTAAAAAATTATAATGAAATTATAAAAAAATTATAATGAAAGCAGAACAATGCCCAGGAAAAAAAAAAAAAAAAAAAAGATTTTTTTTTTTATGCAAGCACCACTCAGCTCTGTGTCCTGCACCAGGGCAAAATGGTGCTGCTGGGCTGGGGCCCCCAGAGGCCCTGCCATGCTGCCACCACCACCTCTGGTGCCACAAGCTCATGGTCAGAGGTGTCGTGGTCACCAGCATCACTGAGTAACCTTGGAGGAGAGCTGGGGGAACTGCCTGGGAGAGAAGGGGCTCAGGCAGGGGCATGGAAAGGGGAGAAGAGCCCCAGGGAGCTCAGAGTCCTTGGTGGAGTGGGAGGAGGATGTGTAGAACCTCCTGGGTAAGCTCTCAGGAGCACCCCAGCTACTGAGATGCAGATAAATCCCCCAAGTGACAACACCAGGGGTCATTTCTCACCAGGCAGGAAGAAAAAGGGTCCTGGCTTGTCCCAGAAGCTGTGCATCAGAGTGAGGAACTGCTTTCAGGTCTTGCAAAACCAGAACAAAGCCACCTGGCTCTGCAAGGTGCCCTTGGCATTGTCCTCCCATCACCATGCAGCGAGGGGTGAGGGGGAGACCTGCCCAAAATGATGATAGAATTTGTGCTGGGGATGATGAGGAGGAGGTTTCCACTAGGGGAAATCATTTTTCTCCAAGGAGGAAGAGGAAAATGGTGGCTTGGGGGAGAAATTCCCCCTGGGAGGGAGGTTGGGATGGAGGCAGGCAGCTTTCCAGCTCTGCCTGAGCCCAGGAGCTGGGTGCAGCCCCCAGCCAAGCCCCCAGTGGGGCAGAGCACGCTGGAAATGTTGCACCCCAGCATGGAAAGACCCCAGAGGCCAACAGCCCAAGCAAAACAACACAGGAATGCACAAACACGTGCCTGGTGAGCATGGCCCAGATTTGGGACAGGGGCTGCAGCCCATGCTCCAGCTCATCAGGAAAGCCACCACTTCCCAAGCCAGCACAACCAAACCCTTTGGGCAGTCCCTTTCCCCCACAGTGCTGCCCACAACCCTCTTTCCTCTCCTGGACCCCCCCACAACCCTCTTTCCTCTCCTGGACCCCCCCAGCAGCTCAGCACTGCACCTAGAGGGGGGGGAACACAGCCCCTTTTTTTAGGCTCATGGAAAGCAGTGAGCAAATGGGATCCCTGGGGATGTAAATATTGGACAGATGCCTGCTCTGAAATCCCAGTCCTAATGGGGTGAGCCCCATCCCAGATCTTTGCTAAACCACCCAGGGCAGATATAAAGGGTCAGGAGGCTTCTAGGGTGCAAGAAAGGGTTTTTAAAAGGTGGAAGGAAACAGTGAGTAAAGCAAACAGCCAAGGTCCCAGCTTAGGGACTAAGAGAGGCACAAACCCATGGATGTGGAGCTCTAAGGAAGCTGGTGGTGAGGAGGAAGGGAAGGGGGAAGAAAATATCATAGAATCATAGAATCGGTTGGGTTGGAAGGGACCTCAGAGATCATCAGGTCCAACCCTTGACCACTACCACTGCAGTTACTAGACTATGGCACTGAGTGCCACATCCAGGCTCTTTTAAAATATCTTCTTTTTAAATATCTCTTTAAAGTCTCTTTTTAAATATCTTCTTTAAATGTCCTTCTGAGGAAGCAGGGCAGCAAAGCCCAGCAGAATTCCCCACCACATCCCTCTGCCACCAGGACATGCTGGGGGGGCTGGGGGAGGGGATGCCTCTGGACATCTCCCATGAAGAGGCAGACCCTTGGGTCAGGTTTGGTTTTCTGTAGCTCTGCTCAGCAGGAAGGGGCAGCTCCCTGCCCAGCCACATCCCTCCCACACTGAGATGAAACATTCCTGGGGCAGGGCCAGGCCTGGGACAAACCCTCTTCCCCAATTTGGGCATTTTTCTCCTTGCCCAGTGAGTGGGGTTTCCCTGGCAAGGGGTTCAGCTTTTTGGGGTGGTTTTGGCTCTGTAGAAAAGAGAGGGAAGAGCTACAAAAAGGCATCACCCTCCCCATCCTGGGAGGTTTTCAATAGGAGCAACTGGGAGTGGAAACAATAGGTAACTGGGATGGGGCTCAGAAGCTGGGAATTCCCTCCCTGGGGGACAGGACTTGCTGGAGGATCCCCAAAGGCTGCAGGTAGAAGGAGGGAAACCTGAGCAAGAGGAAGGATGAAGCAGTGGAGTGGAAGGAGCTCCCTCTCCTGCAGCTGCCCCTGGCGAGGAGGAAAAGAATGGCTGAGATTCATTAAATAAAAAGACAGGAAAACCTTGCTTAAGGAGCTGTCTGGGAAAGGGGCCATTCCAGGCAAGCTCCAGTGATTTGGGGCCAGAATGGACAATTGCTCAATATTCCTCTCTTTTTTTTTTTTTTTTTTTTTTTTTTCCCCTGAAATGGGAAAACTGAAAGGACAAGATCTCCCAAATTAGCTGTTTTCCTTCTGACCCAGCAGCTCAGGGCACTGACCTGGAGATGCAGCAAGGTTGGGGCAGCTCCAGCTGGAGGGAGAGGATGTCTGTGTTGAATTTTGTGGGGACACGGCGCTCCCCCTGGAGTGGGAAGAGCGAGAGGGGTGGAAAAGGAGTTTTGGGGTCCTCTTGGTCAGTCTGCACCTGCCATAAACCAAGAAACTGAAACCTGGGGAGCAGGGGGAGCAGCAGGAGCATTCCCCATGCTCAGCTGGGACCCAGCTCCAGGTTGGGGGTGGAGGGGGCTCTGCCCCAGACCCCAACCATTGCCCCCCCCCCCAGTACACCTCTGACATAGAGAAACCAGGAGCCAGCAGTCCCATTCCTCCTCTCTCCTGTGTTCCCCACCACTCTGGAACAACAAAAAAAAGGATAAAAAACATCAGTCAGTGCTCTACATACAAACATTGCTCTCTGTGTATCACCCGGGCTGCCAGCAAAGGAAGATGCTGTGGTTTTACCTCTGTGCTGGTGTCACTGGCTGAGCCCAGAAAAACCCCAGAGCTCAAGATAAACCCCCCCAAACCCAATGAAATCAGCCAGGAACACCTGATACTCATTCCCACAAGGTTACGGTGAAGGTTGGGAAACGAAGGAAGTGGTGGGCTGGCATGCTGGCAGCAAATCAAAGCAAATGACATTAATTAAAGCATATGTTAGGAATAGGAAATTAAGCTAAAGCAACATTTAATCTACGGCGTCTTCTCTGGGCACTTTAGAAAGGGTATAAGTTTACTGTAGAGCAAGAGAAATGAGGCGGCTGGTGCAGAGGATAGATGTGAGGGGAGTTAAAAAGAATTAGAGGAGAGTTTTAAAAGCTTTAGACTATACACTCAGGGTCATGTTCGTTCCCTGTATTTATTTTGAATTGTGAGTGAATGGGAGGACTGAGAGAGCTGCTAATGCAGCCCCCCAGCAGCAGCAGTCAGGGGGCTCAGCACCCAAATCCCCAAATTCTGCTTTGCCCCCTGTGTGCTGGGTGCAGAGGGACCTGGGCACCCAAACCCCCAGCTTTGTAAAAAACACTCATTCTGTCCCAGTTTTACTCCTCTGCTCACTCAGCTCCAGCTTCATGCATCACCCTGGGGACAGTGCTGCTCCCTGGGGAAACTGAGGCACAGCGTGACTGACAGTCCTGGGGCTGCACCCTGAGCCCACGGGGAAGCAGGAGCAGCCCCCCAAGCCCAACTTTTTGGGGGGTTGTCTCAGCCACAGCTCCTTCCTCCCCGCCCCCCCTTTGGGGCTGGTAGCCATGGGCTCATTCCCTGCTCCCTCTGGCCACTTCCCTGCTCTGGGGGCCACCAAGCCAGCTCCCTGAGAGCATCAGTGCCTGAGCTCCAAGGGCAGCGGGGACATCCGAGGTGACAGCGGGACAGCGACTGATGAGCTCCGAGGGCAAGAAAGGCGACAGCAACCTGGCCCGGGACGTGTTCCTCCTGCTCTGCTCCTAACCCCGCTGCTGGGGTTTTTTGGTTTTTTTGTTTGGTTGGTTTTTGGTTGGTTTTTTTTTTTTTTTTGGGTTGGTTTTTTGTTTGGTTGGGGTTTTTTCTCTCTCTCTTTCTTTTTTTCCTTTTTTTTTTCCTTTTTTTTTTTTCTTTTTTTTTTTTTTTTCTTTTTTTTCCTCTTTTTTCCTTCTTTTTTTTCCTTTTTAAAAATTTTTTTATTTTTTGTTCTTTTTTTTATTCTTTTTTCCTTTTTTCTTTTTCCTTTTTTCTTTTTTATCTTTTTTATTTTTTTCCCTTTTTTCTTTTTTTTTTCTTTTCTCTTTTTTCTTTTTTTCTCTTTTTCTTTTTTCCTTTTTTCTTTTTTTCTTTTTTTTTCCTTTTTTCTTTCTTTTCTTTTTTTCTCTCTTTTCTTCTTTTTTTTCTTTTTTCTTTTTTTTAATTTTTTCTCTTTTTTATTCTTTTTTCCTTTTTTTTTTTTCTTCTTTTTTTCCTTTTTTTTCTTCTTTTTTTCTCTTTTTGCTTTTTTTCCTTTTTTCTTTTTTTTTTTCTCTTTTTTCTTCTCTTTTTTCCTTTTTTTTTCTTCTTTTTTTTTCTTCTTTTTTTTTTCTTCTTTTTTTTTCTTCTTTTTTTTTTCTTCTTTTTTTTTTTTTTCTTTTTTTTCTCCCCCCGGAGCAATAAATCTCTGGCCAGGGCTGCTGGCCTCTCCAGCGGTCTCCCGCAGCCTCCCCACCCTGGGATGAGTTACGAGGAGCGAGTTCCCCAGCCAGGGCTCAGCTCCAGAACCCCAAAGCCAGCGAGCTCCATGCACCACAGCTCCTTTTTCTCCCATTCCCACCCAAGCCCACCCCTCTGGGTGCCACCCACTGAGGACCAAACCCCCTTCCCCTTCCCTTTTTCCCCAGGGTTTTTTTTTTTAGGGCTGTCCCCCCCCCCAGGGGGCTGCTGAGCCAAGGAGAGAGGGCAGATGAAGCTTGCTGACAGCTTCAGAAACACCTTGGAGCAGTTGTGGTGATTCCCCAGATCCGTTGCTTCCCATTTCAATTCGCACATCATGATTCCTAAACCTCAGCCCTTACCTTCCCCAGGTCCTCCCCACCCTCCTGCTTCTGTTCCCTGCTGGCTCAGGAGGGATGGAGAAGGAAGAAAAGGGGCAGCAGCCACCCCATCCCTGCCTCTGCCTCTTGCCATGGCCAAGGGCAAGTCCTTTAACCTGCCAAAAAAACCCATAAATAAACAAGAAACAAAAAATGAAAACCGACCACACACACACAAAAAAACAAACACAAAACCCCACACAAACAAACAAACAAAAAAACCCAAAAACCTCAGACAAACAATAAAAAAAAAAAAAACAATACAAAGGCAAAAATATCTCAACAAAAAGAAAACTCACCACCAAAAAAAAAAAAAAAAAAAAAACAACCAAACACCAAAAAAACAAAAAGGGGGGGATAAGCAGTAGAGAAGCAGCATTTTAGGGATGCTAAAATGCCCCAGCCTCTGTGCTGAGCACCTCTCAGGGCTGAAGAATTCTCTCCCCATCATCTTCTCCAGCTGAATAATAGCTGCAGCTCCATGGCAAAGAGGGCAGCTGGGAGGTGAGGTGGCACATGTGGGTGTCCCCTGCTCTCCAGGCACAGTGGCTCTGCCACCAGCTGTCCCCAGCAGGCTGCAGGAGCCTCCAAGGCACCTGGGATGAGGTCCCCAACCCCATGAACCAGAGCCCCTCGTGCTGGTTTTTGTTCCCCTGCTCTCCCCCT
Source organism: Phaethornis superciliosus (assembly GCA_023637945.1). NCBI lineage: Eukaryota > Metazoa > Chordata > Aves > Apodiformes > Trochilidae > Phaethornis > Phaethornis superciliosus. The sequence continues at coordinate 2,413,015 of JAJQWJ010000023.1, read as the reverse complement.
GTGCTGCTGTGGTAGAGCCTTGGCCCCCGGGTGATAAAAGGAATATGTTTTTCCAATTAAAAGAGCCAAATGCATTTTCCTGCCAGTATTTAGTCCAGCCTAACAGGCCTTGTCTACATTTTAACCTCGAAGAAGCCTCCAGAGACACTGCAAAATAAATCAATACTGGGCCACGTGCTGGAATACAGAACCAATAAATAACTTCAGAGCAGCTTTTCTGTTTATCATCTGAAATAGCCATTCTGGGCTGGGCTCTTCAAAACAGTGTCCCAAAATAAAATCAGAAAGGAAAAACACCCTCCCACCTCCCTCCCCCCCTCCCCAGCCAAATTAGCAAAGCAGGGTGAGGCAGAGCTGGTTTCAGGTTGCAGGTGCAGGGCTAATTCTCCCCTGACCCTTGGGCTGGGATTTGGGATAGCTATTGCCTGTGCAATGGTCTAAAAAAAAATATTAAATACAAACATTAACTCCAAAAAATAAAAAAAAAATCCTCCATGGCTTTCCTATGGCATAGAAAAGTGCTGGAGCCAAAACCAGACCCGTGCATCCTGAGCCCTTCCCTGCAGCTCTGGGTACTGAACCAGGGGCTCCTCCAGCCCATCCTGACCATAGGGGACTGAGCCCCACAACCAGCTGGAGTTTGTCATCTGGTGTCCCCCAAAATGTGCCCAATGGTGAGGGACAACTTCAGCCCTTGAGCTGCTGCCTCTGCTCCTCCCCAGTCACCCCCAGGTCTGGGGCCAGCCAGGGACTCACCAGTTCTTCCTCCTTTATGACAATAATAAATGTGTCCTTAGCTTTAGCATAAAATAAGATTTACAGGAGCTATTAAAAGGTAACTTAAAGGCTTTTTTTTTGTTTTTTTTTTTTTTTCCTGCAGCCTGGTGCAGAGGGGTCTCATGTGGGAGGCAGGTGGGTCTGCAGGACCCCAGTGGGGTGAGGATGCCCTGGACCAGGCACACATGTGCAGGGAACACCTACAGGGAAAACACATCTACTGGAAGGGAAGGGGGATAAATTTAAGCCATTTTCTTCCTTCTATTCTTGTTCCCCTCCTCAGAGGCTCCACAGCTCTATCAGCCACCTGCTTAACGACTGGAAAAGCCCACACACCAACATTAACAGGGCTGAGCAGCTCCAGGACAAGTCCTGATGGATCAGGGAAACCTGATGGAATAGAAGCCAGGACAAGCAGTGCCCCATGTTTGGGATTGGCCCCAGAAGACACCAGAGGGTTTGGGGTTTTCTAACATGGAGATTCGAGAGAAAAATCTCTGCTGTCCCATCACCCAGAGCTCCTCCTCCCAGAGAGGGAAAAGCATTTCCTTGGGGACAGAAGAACCTGACATCTCTTTGGGTTCTGCCTCTAAAGCACTGGGAACACCCCAGGAACTCCAGATCTCCTTCTCTGAGGTCTGCTAAGCAGGGAGAAATGAGATCAGGGTTTCAATAATATTAGAAAAATCAGTGCAAGCAGCTGAGAGCCAGTTTCTGGTTCACACTATGGCCAGGAATGCTGAGCAGCTCCATTTCCACCAGGACACTGCAAGACCTTGAGCTCTCAGGCCTGATGCCAAGCTCTGCCACAACCATCCCCCCCCAAATCATGCCAGAGAAGGTGTTGAGCCCCTAAAATCCCAGCCCTCCCCCCAGCTGCATGGCTTTGGTCCCCAAAGGCCACCCAAACCTTCCAGCTGCAGCCCCTGTGCCTGGAGGAGCACAGAACCAAGCAGGATGTGCCCACCAGGGACACCAAAGTGGAGCAGCCCCAGTCCACGCTGCTGGAAGGATCCACATCTCCACAAACACCAAGGATGGATCTGGAGGGGGGGAACATGCAGAAGAAAATATCTGTTCCTGCAGCAGGTATCCAGGAGCTTTGTGGCCACAGGGAATGGGATGGTGGTAGCAACGTCAGATTTTTTTGGTAATTATTTTTTTAATTATTTTTTTTCATCAGACACCAGGAGAGAAGCACAAGGAGCAAAGGATGCCCAAAACCTGCAGCTCAGACATGATGCACCCCAAACACATCCCAGGCTGCACAGGAGGTCATGGGGGTTCCTCCACCACCACCACCTCATTTTTGTCCCTGTCCTGGCCCCAGAGGGCAAAACCTCACAGTGCCACAGGCATGCTGTATGTCACACTCCTCATGGACCCCAAAACAGGCTGTGGGATCAACTGGATGTATTTAGCAACCGTGGGGCCTTCTGTTCTTCCTTACATCTCTGGGCCATTTCCCCACCCCTTAAATGCTTTACATTATTTATTACATTTCATTTAACCCCAGCCACGTCCTCCAAATAAAATTTATTTTGCAGCTGTCATTCAGGTTTACTCCAGCCTTAACCTCGTAATCCTATTGATTCCCTCATTATTCTGGGAGCACAGGATTGATTTCATACCTTCTGTGTTATGGAGAAGCCTTTGCTCATTAATCTCACCCACATTTACAAACAGTCAGTCCCAGTAATTCATTATTTTCTCATTCCTTACACACTCAGGCTCACAGATGCTCACGGTTTGTCTGCTTTGCCTCCTTATTTTGGGACTGAGAAGCATCCCATCCCATCCCCCCCCTAAAAGCCATCATCTAAAGGGCTCTGTGCCCCGAGGCAGAGGTGATGGGCACCCACACAGAGACAGGGGACCAGAAAACCCCCTTTGGGAGATGCTCCAGGACTTCATCCCACTTGGAAAAGCCACTGCAACCCCCTGGTCTGGGGAAAACCAAACCAAAAGAGAGGAGCAGAAAAAATCTGGGTTGGGAATGACCTGAGGGATCTCCAGCCCAACCCCTTCTGCTCAGACCAAGGAGAATTTTCTGAGCCAGCTCCTGATGCTGAGGATGCAGCAGAGGTGTTGCTGCTGTACACACCCCTCCAGGCAGAACAGGAGGGATTAATCCCTTGGGATTAATCCTCCCCAGTATTTAATATAGCCCCATCAGAGAGCACAGCACTGTACAGTGGAAGGAGGAAGACGTGACCCCTGTCATAGGGGCTTAGAATAAAAAATAGGCAGACACTACAGTTCAGACACATCATAAATCCCTCTGAAGGGCCAAGCTCAAATATTTCAGCTGTTTTCCCACTCCCCCCCCTCATATATAATTGTCTTTGTTGGATCAATACAGAGGGGGCTTTGTGGAAGGAGCGTGTTTGGAGGGAAGATTAATGGCATGAATTATATATGCAGCTCGGAAAAATTTTAATATTTAACATCCAGGAGGAAAAGGAAGGTTGGTGAGATCCAAGCCTCCTTCCAGGATGGGAACACAGCACCTGGAGGGGGTGGGTGGGCAGGGCAGGACCTGCTCCTCCTGAAGGCCTGGACACACACATCACTGCTCAGAGCATCATATTCAAATTAAGACCCCTAATCATCTTAATGCTTTATTTTAATATTATTTATTAGTAGTCATTATTGCTTCTGAATTATGAATAATTATTTCATCTAAAATCTTAACATTTCATTGAAGGCCCCAGGGGCTGAGCACCCTGAGCCCCACCAGCACCCTCATCCCTGGCTATCATATGGAATAAATTTACCCAAATCAAATTTTGATTAAATGCAATAAATATGATTGATTTGGTTACATACCCTCCATATGACAGTCTGTTTAATTTATTTTTTCACTCTGAGCAGGGATGTTGCATTGATCCAAAACATTAGCTTTGACTACCACCGTAAATTCCCCTTTTAGGGCAACCTGCAGCAGCCTTATTAATATTTTGACACTTGCCCAGCAGTTGTTGGGGTTAACCCTTCAACACTGTGCCCAAATTGTGCTGTGGTCACAAGAGGAGGGACCTGAAAACCCACAGAACACCACTCCCCCTTTGTACTATGCCAGCATTTGGGTTTCCTTACCCCATCATCCCTATCTTTCTTTTTAAGAAGTGAAAAAAAAAAGAAAGAAAGAAAAGACCAGATTTTTTAATATATATATCACTAATAAATTGGAAAAAAATGTTTTATGTTTTCAATATATTTTCAGTTTACTGCCATGGTCACTATCTCAATTGTTATGTCAATTTTTATAAGCAACATTAATGACTTGGTTTAGCCCTTGGTTTCTCCATAAATACTGTGTTATCCTTTCACCCAAAGTGATCACTGGTATCACAGTTAAATCATCTAAAATATTGCTGAAAACTGTCAGGAAAACAACAAAAGCAAACAGAATAAATTGCTTCCAAACCCATCCTGGAGGTATTGGAATTTCTGAGAGTTCCTTGGGAAGCCAAGCTGATTTTTAACAGACATCCCACAGCTCCAAGATCCACCAAGCCCTGAAGAAGCACATGAGCTCTCTGCCTGCAGAAGAGAGTTCCTAATTTCCATTCCATACATCCCTGGCACAATTTGAGGCCATTTCCTCTTATTCTACCACTCCTTATTAGTGATATCTGTATAATTACTATTATTTGTTACCATCTCAACAAGTGTTTCAGGTTATTTGTCTCTGGCTATGGGAAAACATCTTTAAAAAAATCTCAAAAAATAAAAAACAAACTCCAAACAAACAAAACCCAACTTTCCTGAAACTTTTTCCAACTGACAGTAAAAACCAGAGAGCCATGGGCACCCCAGCTGGGAGGTCACTGGGTCCCAGGGGAACAGAGGGACTGGTTTTGGGATGGGTGCCCCTCTGGAGGGGCCACAAGCAGCCCCAGGGCACATTTTGCTGGATTAATAACCTGTCCTCCCTAAAGGAGCCAAATTTAGTCTATCTATTATTAAATAATTTAACTCATGATGAAATCATTGGCTTAGCAGGCTCACCATGTCAGGGCATCTCTAAATACTGAATTATTCAGCAGAAATGTTTCTGCCATCCTCCCTCCAAACCAATTAAGCTTTGTGCTTAATTGCAAAGCCCATTCCCTTTATTTTTATATTAAATCAGGTTCAGTGGGACCTCAGAGACAAAAAGCTACAGGAGGGACTTTGCTGAAGATTTTTTGTTTCTTTTTTTTTTTCTGTAAATCCAAGAACCCAGACCAAGGAGCTGAGGCACCAAAGTGACCAGCCCACACATGCCAGCACCCAGCACACCCTGCCCAAAGCCACAGCCCTGGAAATACACCAAAAAAACCCCAATATGAAGCAATGTGAGGGGCTGCCTCCCTCCAGCCCCTTCAGCAGGAGCTGGGAGGGTAACAGCAAGAAGCTTTTTCCCATGGTATTCTGGATTTCTTGCTAAAAAAAAAAAAGGAAGAAAATTATTTGAAGTTTTCATAGCCTCTTTTCATCTAATATTTAACATTTGAGAGTTTCTGCATGCCCAGGTTAGGTAAACATTGGAGCAGATTGTTTATAGAAATTATACACAGAGCCGTGCTGCTTTCATTTATCAAAATAGGTTTTTGTTGAAATAAATTCGTTTTACAGTGAAACCCACTTAAACCTGGGCAAGGGGTGACCTTGTTTAAACAAACCTGTTTGTGGTGCTCCATGATACCATCTTCCAGTGGAAATATTCCCTCACTTCTCCCAGGGGGGGCTTGGGCAGTGGTCCCAAGGGGGTTTTGGGGACATGGATGTGGACTCCAAGCATCCCCCTCCATCCCAGCTTGCCCACTGCTGTGGGATGGATTGATGCTGAGAGCTCTGCCAGCATCAGCCTGACTGGGTCACTTGTTTGGGGGGAATAAATAATAATAAAAAGAAGCTTGTAGGCATTTGCCACCCCAATCACCACCTCTGTTGAAAAAGTGTGAAGGGGGGGGGGGGGGGAAAGAAAGGAAAAAAAGAAAGGAAAAAAAGAAAGGAAAGAGGGAAGGGAAGGGAAGGGAAGGGAAGGGAAGGGAAGGGAAGGGAAGGGAAGGGAAGGGAAGGGAAGGGAAGGGAAGGGAAGGGAAGGGAAGGGAAGGGAAGGGAAGGGAAGGGAAGGGAAGGGAAGGGAAGGGAAGGGAAGGGAAGGGAAGGGAAGGGAAGGGAAGGGAAGGGAAGGGAAGGGAAGGGAAGGGAAGGGAAGGGAAGGGAAGGGAAGGGAAGGGAAGGGAAGGGAAGGGAAGGGAAGGGAAGGGAAGGGAAGGGAAGGGAAGGGAAGGGAAGGGAGGAAGGAAGGAAGGAAGGAAGGAAGGAAGGAAGGAAGGAAGGAAGGAAGGAAGGAAGGAAGGAAGGAAGGAAGGAAGGAAGGAAGGAAGGAAGGAAGGAAGGAAGGAAGGAAGGAAGGAAGGAAGGAAGGAAGGAAGGAAGGAAGGAAGGAAGGAAGGAAGGAAGGAAGGAAGGAAGGAAGGAAGGAAAAAGAAAAGATAGAAAGAAAAAAAGAAAGAAAAAAATGAAAGGAAAAAAAAGACAGAAAAAAAGAAAGAAAAGAAAGAAAGAAAAAGAAAGAAAAGAAAGAAAAGAGAGAAAAAAGAAATAAAAGGAAAAAAGAAAGAAAAGGAAAAAAGAAAGAAAAGGAAAAAAGAAAGAAAAGGAAAAAAGAAAGAAAAGGAAAAAAAGAAAGAAAAGG